>JAPYKT020000022.1:4555738-5931107 GCA_028749325.2 Caryopteris x clandonensis | reverse complement strand
GTGTAAGAGTTATGTGTATTGTTCGACAAATACTCAGTTTTTATCCTATAGGGGCAAAATCGTAATTCTTCAAGATATTTAATTTTGGTTGAAATTTTTACAGTAGATTCCACACATTATTTTGGTGATAAGCTACGAATTTCATAGATTTCTGAAAAATGGTGTAATAGTTATGGTGTATTTTTCGACAAATACTCAGTTTTTATCCTATAGGGGCAAAATCGTAATTTTTCAACATATTTAATTTTGCTTGAAATTTTTACAGTAGATTCCACACATTATTTTAGTGATAAGGTACGAATTTCAAAGTGTTCTAACAAACGGTGTAAGAGTTATGGTGTATTTTTCGACAAATACTCAGTTTTTATCCTATAGGGGCAAAATCGTAATTTTTCATGATATTTAATTTTGCTTGAAATTCTTACAGTAGATTCCACACATTATTTTAGTGATAAGCTACGTATTTCAAAGTGTTCTGACAAACGGTGTAAGAGTTATAGTGTATTTTTTGACAAATACTCAGTTTTTATCCTGTAGGGGCAAAATCGTAATTTTTCAAGATATTTAATTTTGCTTGAAATTTTTACAGTAGATTCAACACATTATTTTAGTCATAAGGTACGAATTTCAAAATGTTCTGACAGACGGTGTAAGAGTTATGGTGTATTTTTCGACAAATACTCAGTTTTTTATGCTATAGGGGCAAAATCGTAATTTTTCAAAATATTTAATTTTGCTTTAAATTTTTACAGTAGATTCAACACATTATTTTAGTGATAAGGTACGAATTTCAAAGTGTTCTGACAAACGGTGTAAGAGTTATGGTGTATTTTTCGACAAATACTCAGTTTTTATCCTATAGAGGCAAAATCGTAATTTTTCAAGATATTTAATTTTGCTTGAAATTTTTACAGTAGATTCCACACATTATTTTAGTGATAATGTATGAATTTGAAAGTGTTCTGACAAACGGTGTAAGAGTTATGGTGTATTTTTCGATAAATACTCAATTTTTATCCTAAAGGGGCAAAATCGTAATTTTTCAAGATATTTAATTTTGTTTGAAATTTTTACAGTAGATTCCACACATTTTTTAGTGATAAGGAACGAATTTGAAAGTGTTCTGACAAACGGTGTAAGAGTTATGGTGTATTTTTCGACAAATACTCAGTTTTTTTCCTATAGGGGCAAAATTGTAATTTTTCATGATATTTAATTTCGCTTGAAATTTTTACAGTAGATTCCACACATTTTTTTATTGATAAGCTACGAATTTCAAAGAGTTCTGAAAAATGGTGTAAGAGTTATAGTGTATTTTTCGACAAATACTCAGTTTTTATACTATAGGGCCAAAATCGTAATTTTTCAAGATATTTAATTTTGCTTGAAATTTTTTCAGTAGATTTCACACATTATTTTAGTGATAATGTACGAATTTGAAGTGTTCTGACAAACAGTGTAAGAGTTATGGTGTATTTTTCGATAAATACTCAATTTTTATCCTAATGGGCCAAAATCGTAATTTTTCATGATATTTAATTTTGCTTAAAATTTTTACAGTAGATTCCACATATTATTTTTGTGATAAGCTATGTATTTCAAAGTGTTCTGACAAACGGTGCAAGAGTTATGGTGTATTTTTCGACAAATACTCAGTTTTTATCCTCTAGGGGCAAAATCGTAATTTTTCAAAATATTTAATTTTTCTTGAAATTTTTACAGTAGATTCCACACATTATTTTAGTGATAAGGTACAAATTTCAAAGTGCTCTGACAAACGGTGTAAGAGTTATGTGTATTGTTCGACAAATACTCAGTTTTTATCCTATAGGGGCAAAATCGTAATTCTTCAAGATATTTAATTTTGGTTGAAATTTTTACAGTAGATTCCACACATTATTTTTGTGATAAGCTACGAATTTCATAGATTTCTGAAAAATGGTGTAATAGTTATGGTGTATTTTTCGACAAATACTCAGTTTTTATCCTATAGGGGCAAAATCGTAATTTTTCAACATATTTAATTTTGCTTGAAATTTTTACAGTAGATTCCACACATTATTTTAGTGATAAGGTACGAATTTCAAAGTGTTCTAACAAACGGTGTAAGAGTTATGGTGTATTTTTCGACAAATACTCAGTTTTTATCCTATAGGGGCAAAATCGTAATTTTTCATGATATTTAATTTTGCTTGAAATTCTTACAGTAGATTCCACACATTATTTTAGTGATAAGCTACGTATTTCAAAGTGTTCTGACAAACGGTGTAAGAGTTATAGTGTATTTTTTGACAAATACTCAGTTTTTATCCTGTAGGGGCAAAATCGTAATTTTTCAAGATATTTAATTTTGCTTGAAATTTTTACAGTAGATTCAACACATTATTTTAGTCATAAGGTACGAATTTCAAAATGTTCTGACAGACGGTGTAAGAGTTATGGTGTATTTTTCGACAAATACTCAGTTTTTTATGCTATAGGGGCAAAATCGTAATTTTTCAAAATATTTAATTTTGCTTTAAATTTTTACAGTAGATTCAACACATTATTTTAGTGATAAGGTACGAATTTCAAAGTGTTCTGACAAACGGTGTAAGAGTTATGGTGTATTTTTCGACAAATACTCAGTTTTTATCCTATAGAGGCAAAATCGTAATTTTTCAAGATATTTAATTTTGCTTGAAATTTTTACAGTAGATTCCACACATTATTTTAGTGATAATGTATGAATTTGAAAGTGTTCTGACAAACGGTGTAAGAGTTATGGTGTATTTTTCGATAAATACTCAATTTTTATCCTAAAGGGGCAAAATCGTAATTTTTCAAGATATTTAATTTTGTTTGAAATTTTTACAGTAGATTCCACACATTTTTTAGTGATAAGGAACGAATTTGAAAGTGTTCTGACAAACGGTGTAAGAGTTATGGTGTATTTTTCGACAAATACTCAGTTTTTTTCCTATAGGGGCAAAATTGTAATTTTTCATGATATTTAATTTCGCTTGAAATTTTTACAGTAGATTCCACACATTTTTTTATTGATAAGCTACGAATTTCAAAGAGTTCTGAAAAATGGTGTAAGAGTTATAGTGTATTTTTCGACAAATACTCAGTTTTTATACTATAGGGCCAAAATCGTAATTTTTCAAGATATTTAATTTTGCTTGAAATTTTTTCAGTAGATTTCACACATTATTTTAGTGATAATGTACGAATTTGAAGTGTTCTGACAAACAGTGTAAGAGTTATGGTGTATTTTTCGATAAATACTCAATTTTTATCCTAATGGGCCAAAATCGTAATTTTTCATGATATTTAATTTTGCTTAAAATTTTTACAGTAGATTCCACATATTATTTTTGTGATAAGCTATGTATTTCAAAGTGTTCTGACAAACGGTGCAAGAGTTATGGTGTATTTTTCGACAAATACTCAGTTTTTATCCTCTAGGGGCAAAATCGTAATTTTTCAAAATATTTAATTTTTCTTGAAATTTTTAC
Organism: Caryopteris x clandonensis; assembly: GCA_028749325.2. Taxonomy (NCBI): domain Eukaryota; kingdom Viridiplantae; phylum Streptophyta; class Magnoliopsida; order Lamiales; family Lamiaceae; genus Caryopteris; species Caryopteris x clandonensis. Next base: position 5,927,607 of record JAPYKT020000022.1, on the reverse strand, counting down.
AGTAGATTCCACACATTATTTTAGTGATAAGGTACAAATTTCAAAGTGCTCTGACAAACGGTGTAAGAGTTATGTGTATTGTTCGACAAATACTCAGTTTTTATCCTATAGGGGCAAAATCGTAATTCTTCAAGATATTTAATTTTGGTTGAAATTTTTACAGTAGATTCCACACATTATTTTTGTGATAAGCTACGAATTTCATAGATTTCTGAAAAATGGTGTAATAGTTATGGTGTATTTTTCGACAAATACTCAGTTTTTATCCTATAGGGGCAAAATCGTAATTTTTCAACATATTTAATTTTGCTTGAAATTTTTACAGTAGATTCCACACATTATTTTAGTGATAAGGTACGAATTTCAAAGTGTTCTAACAAACGGTGTAAGAGTTATGGTGTATTTTTCGACAAATACTCAGTTTTTATCCTATAGGGGCAAAATCGTAATTTTTCATGATATTTAATTTTGCTTGAAATTTTTACAGTAGATTCCACACATTATTTTAGTGATAAGCTACGTATTTCAAAGTGTTCTGACAAACGGTGTAAGAGTTATAGTGTATTTTTTGACAAATACTCAGTTTTTATCCTGTAGGGGCAAAATCGTAATTTTTCAAGATATTTAATTTTGCTTGAAATTTTTACAGTAGATTCAACACATTATTTTAGTCATAAGGTACGAATTTCAAAATGTTCTGACAGACGGTGTAAGAGTTATGGTGTATTTTTCGACAAATACTCAGTTTTTTATACTATAGGGGCAAAATCGTAATTTTTCAAAATATTTAATTTTGCTTTAAATTTTTACAGTAGATTCAACACATTATTTTAGTGATAAGGTACGAATTTCAAAGTGTTCTGACAAACGGAGTAAGAGTTATGGTGTATTTTTCGATAAATACTCAGTTTTTATCCTATAGAGGCAAAATCGTAATTTTTCAAGATATTTAATTTTGCTTGAAATTTTTACAGTAGATTCCACACATTATTTTAGTGATAATGTATGAATTTGAAAGTGTTCTGACAAACGGTGTAAGAGTTATGGTGTATTTTTCGATAAATACTCAATTTTTATCCAAAAGGGGCAAAATCGTAATTTTTCAAGATATTTAATTTTGTTTGAAATTTTTACAGTAGATTCCACACATTTTTTAGTGATAAGGAACGAATTTGAAAGTGTTCTGACAAACGGTGTAAGAGTTATGGTGTATTTTTCGACAAATACTCAGTTTTTATCCTATAGGGGCAAAATCGTAATTTTTCAAGATATTTAATTTTGCTTGAAATTTTTTCAGTAGATTTCACACATTATTTTAGTGATAATGTACGAATTTGAAGTGTTCTGACAAACTGTGTAAGAGTTATGGTGTATTTTTCGATAAATACTCAATTTTTATCCTAATGGGGCAAAATCGTAATTTTTCATGATATTTAATTTTGCTTAAAATTTTTACAGTAGATTCCACATATTATTTTTGTGATAAGCTATGTATTTCAAAGTGTTCTGACAAACGGTGCAAGAGTTATGGTGTATTTTTCGACAAATACTCAGTTTTTATCCTCTAGGGGCAAAATCGTAATTTTTCAAAATATTTAATTTTTCTTGAAATTTTTACAGTAGATTCCACACATTATTTTAGTGATAAGGTACAAATTTCAAAGTGCTCTGACAAACGGTGTAAGAGTTATGTGTATTGTTCGACAAATACTCAGTTTTTATCCTATAGGGGCAAAATCGTAATTCTTCAAGATATTTAATTTTGGTTGAAATTTTTACAGTAGATTCCACACATTATTTTTGTGATAAGCTACGAATTTCATAGATTTCTGAAAAATGGTGTAATAGTTATGGTGTATTTTTCGACAAATACTCAGTTTTTATCCTATAGGGGCAAAATCGTAATTTTTCAACATATTTAATTTTGCTTGAAATTTTTACAGTAGATTCCACTCATTATTTTAATGATAAGGTACGAATTTCAAAGTGTTCTAACAAACGGTGTAAGAGTTATGGTGTATTTTTCGACAAATACTCAGTTTTTATCCTATAGGGGCAAAATCGTAATTTTTCATGATATTTAATTTTACTTGAAATTCTTACAGTAGATTCCACACATTATTTTAGTGATAAGCTACGTATTTCAAAGTGTTCTGACAAACGGTGTAAGAGTTATAGTGTATTTTTTGACAAATACTCAGTTTTTATACTATAGGGCCAAAATCGTAATTTTTCAAGATATTTAATTTTGCTTGAAATTTTTACAGTAGATTCAACACATTATTTTAGTCATAAGGTACGAATTTCAAAATGTTCTGACAGACGGTGTAAGAGTTATGGTGTATTTTTCGACAAATACTCAGTTTTTTATGCTATAGGGGCAAAATCGTAATTTTTCAAAATATTTAATTTTGCTTTAAATTTTTACAGTAGATTCAACACATTATTTTAGTGATAAGGTACGAATTTCAAAGTGTTCTGACAAACGGTGTAAGAGTTATGGTGTATTTTTCGACAAATACTCAGTTTTTTATCCTATAGAGGCAAAATCGTAATTTTTCAAGATATTTAATTTTGCTTGAAATTTTTACAGTAGATTCCACACATTATTTTAGTGATAATCTATGAATTTGAAAGTGTTCTGACAAACGGTGTAAGAGTTATGGTGTATTTTTCGATAAATACTCAGTTTTTATCCTAAAGGGGCAAAATCGTAATTTTTCAAGATATTTAATTTTGTTTGAAATTTTTACAGTAGATTCCACACATTTTTTAGTGATAAAGAACGAATTTGAAAGTGTTCTGACAAACGGTGTAAGAGTTATGGTGTATTTTTCGACAAATACTCAGTTTTTATCCTATAGGGGCAAAATCGTAATTTTTCAAGATATTTAATTTTGTTTGAAATTTTTACAGTAGATTCCACACATTTTTTAGTGATAAGGTACGAATTTGAAATTGTTCTGACAAACGGTGTAAGAGTTATGGTGTATTTTTCGACAAATACTCAGTTTTTTTCCTATAGGGGCAAAATTGTAATTTTTCATGATATTTAATTTCGCTTGAAATTTTTACAGTAGATTCCACACATTTTTTTATTAATAAGCTACGAATTTCAAAGAGTTCTGAAAAATGGTGTAAGAATTATAGTGTATTTTTCGACAAATACTCAGTTTTTATACCATAGGGCCAAAATCGTAATTTTTCAAGATATTTAATTTTGCTTGAAATTTTTTCAGTAGATTTCACACATTATTTTAGTGATAATGTACGAATTTGAAGTGTTCTGACAAACAGTGTAAGAGTTATGGTGTATTTTTCGATAAATACTCAATTTTTATCCTAATGGGCCAAAATCGTAATTTTTCATGATATTTAATTTTGCTTAAAATTTTTACAGTAGATTCCACATATTATTTTTGTGATAAGCTATGTATTTCAAAGTGTTCTGACAAACGGTGCAAGAGTTATGGTGTATTTTTCGACAAATACTCAGTTTTTATCCTCTAGGGGCAAAATCGTAATTTTTCAAAATATTTAATTTTTCTTGAAATTTTTACAGTAGATTCCACACATTATTTTAGTGATAAGGTACAAATTTCAAAGTGCTCTGACAAACGGTGTAAGAGTTATGTGTATTGTTCGACAAATACTCAGTTTTTATCCTATAGGGGCAAAATCGTAATTCTTCAAGATATTTAATTTTGGTTGAAATTTTTACAGTAGATTCCACACATTATTTTTGTGATAAGCTACGAATTTCATAGATTTCTGAAAAATGGTGTAATAGTTATGGTGTATTTTTCGACAAATACTCAGTTTTTATCCTATAGGGGCAAAATCGTAATTTTTCAACATATTTAATTTTGCTTGAAATTTTTACAGTAGATTCCAAACATTATTTTAGTGATAAGGTACGAATTTCAAAGTGTTCTAACAAACGGTGTAAGAGTTATGGTGTATTTTTCGACAAATACTCAGTTTTTATCCTATAGGGGCAAAATCGTAATTTTTCATGATATTTAATTTTGTTTGAAATTTTTACAGTAGATTCCACACATTATTTTAGTGATAAGCTACGTATTTCAAAGTGTTCTGACAAACGGTGTAAGAGTTATAGTGTATTTTTTGACAAATACTCAGTTTTTATCCTGTAGGGGCAAAATCGTAATTTTTCAAGATATTTAATTTTGCTTGAAATTTTTACAGTAGATTCAACACATTATTTTAGTCATAAGGTACGAATTTCAAAATGTTCTGACAGACGGTGTAAGAGTTATGGTGTATTTTTCGACAAATACTCAGTTTTTTATACTATAGGGGCAAAATCGTAATTTTTCAAAATATTTAATTTTGCTTTAAATTTTTACAGTAGATTCAACACATTATTTTAGTGATAAGGTACGAATTTCAAAGTGTTCTGACAAACGGAGTAAGAGTTATGGTGTATTTTTCGATAAATACTCAGTTTTTATCCTATAGAGGCAAAATCGTAATTTTTCAAGATATTTAATTTTGCTTGAAATTTTTACAGTAGATTCCACACATTATTTTAGTGATAATGTATGAATTTGAAAGTGTTCTGACAAACGGTGTAAGAGTTATGGTGTATTTTTCGATAAATACTCAATTTTTATCCAAAAGGGGCAAAATCGTAATTTTTCAAGATATTTAATTTTGTTTGAAATTTTTACAGTAGATTCCACACATTTTTTAGTGATAAGGAACGAATTTGAAAGTGTTCTGACAAACGGTGTAAGAGTTATGGTGTATTTTTCGACAAATACTCAGTTTTTATCCTATAGGGGCAAAATCGTAATTTTTCAAGATATTTAATTTTGCTTGAAATTTTTTCAGTAGATTTCACACATTATTTTAGTGATAATGTACGAATTTGAAGTGTTCTGACAAACTGTGTAAGAGTTATGGTGTATTTTTCGATAAATACTCAATTTTTATCCTAATGGGGCAAAATCGTAATTTTTCATGATATTTAATTTTGCTTAAAATTTTTACAGTAGATTCCACATATTATTTTTGTGATAAGCTATGTATTTCAAAGTGTTCTGACAAACGGTGCAAGAGTTATGGTGTATTTTTCGACAAATACTCAGTTTTTATCCTCTAGGGGCAAAATCGTAATTTTTCAAAATATTTAATTTTTCTTGAAATTTTTACAGTAGATTCCACACATTATTTTAGTGATAAGGTACAAATTTCAAAGTGCTCTGACAAACGGTGTAAGAGTTATGTGTATTGTTCGACAAATACTCAGTTTTTATCCTATAGGGGCAAAATCGTAATTCTTCAAGATATTTAATTTTGGTTGAAATTTTTACAGTAGATTCCACACATTATTTTTGTGATAAGCTACGAATTTCATAGATTTCTGAAAAATGGTGTAATAGTTATGGTGTATTTTTCGACAAATACTCAGTTTTTATCCTATAGGGGCAAAATCGTAATTTTTCAACATATTTAATTTTGCTTGAAATTTTTACAGTAGATTCCACTCATTATTTTAATGATAAGGTACGAATTTCAAAGTGTTCTAACAAACGGTGTAAGAGTTATGGTGTATTTTTCGACAAATACTCAGTTTTTATCCTATAGGGGCAAAATCGTAATTTTTCATGATATTTAATTTTACTTGAAATTCTTACAGTAGATTCCACACATTATTTTAGTGATAAGCTACGTATTTCAAAGTGTTCTGACAAACGGTGTAAGAGTTATAGTGTATTTTTTGACAAATACTCAGTTTTTATACTATAGGGCCAAAATCGTAATTTTTCAAGATATTTAATTTTGCTTGAAATTTTTACAGTAGATTCAACACATTATTTTAGTCATAAGGTACGAATTTCAAAATGTTCTGACAGACGGTGTAAGAGTTATGGTGTATTTTTCGACAAATACTCAGTTTTTTATGCTATAGGGGCAAAATCGTAATTTTTCAAAATATTTAATTTTGCTTTAAATTTTTACAGTAGATTCAACACATTATTTTAGTGATAAGGTACGAATTTCAAAGTGTTCTGACAAACGGTGTAAGAGTTATGGTGTATTTTTCGACAAATACTCAGTTTTTATCCTATAGAGGCAAAATCGTAATTTTTCAAGATATTTAATTTTGCTTGAAATTTTTACAGTAGATTCCACACATTATTTTAGTGATAATCTATGAATTTGAAAGTGTTCTGACAAACGGTGTAAGAGTTATGGTGTATTTTTCGATAAATACTCAATTTTTATCCTAAAGGGGCAAAATCGTAATTTTTCAAGATATTTAATTTTGTTTGAAATTTTTACAGTAGATTCCACACATTTTTTAGTGATAAAGAACGAATTTGAAAGTGTTCTGACAAACGGTGTAAGAGTTATGGTGTATTTTTCGACAAATACTCAGTTTTTATCCTATAGGGGCAAAATCGTAATTTTTCAAGATATTTAATTTTGTTTGAAATTTTTACAGTAGATTCCACACATTTTTTAGTGATAAGGTACGAATTTGAAATTGTTCTGACAAACGGTGTAAGAGTTATGGTGTATTTTTCGACAAATACTCAGTTTTTTTCCTATAGGGGCAAAATTGTAATTTTTCATGATATTTAATTTCGCTTGAAATTTTTACAGTAGATTCCACACATTTTTTTATTAATAAGCTACGAATTTCAAAGAGTTCTGAAAAATGGTGTAAGAATTATAGTGTATTTTTCGACAAATACTCAGTTTTTATACCATAGGGCCAAAATCGTAATTTTTCAAGATATTTAATTTTGCTTGAAATTTTTTCAGTAGATTTCACACATTATTTTAGTGATAATGTACGAATTTGAAGTGTTCTGACAAACAGTGTAAGAGTTATGGTGTATTTTTCGATAAATACTCAATTTTTATCCTAATGGGCCAAAATCGTAATTTTTCATGATATTTAATTTTGCTTAAAATTTTTACAGTAGATTCCACATATTATTTTTGTGATAAGCTATGTATTTCAAAGTGTTCTGACAAACGGTGCAAGAGTTATGGTGTATTTTTCGACAAATACTCAGTTTTTATCCTCTAGGGGCAAAATCGTAATTTTTCAAAATATTTAATTTTTCTTGAAATTTTTACAGTAGATTCCACACATTATTTTAGTGATAAGGTACAAATTTCAAAGTGCTCTGACAAACGGTGTAAGAGTTATGTGTATTGTTCGACAAATACTCAGTTTTTATCCTATAGGGGCAAAATCGTAATTCTTCAAGATATTTAATTTTGGTTGAAATTTTTACAGTAGATTCCACACATTATTTTTGTGATAAGCTACGAATTTCATAGATTTCTGAAAAATGGTGTAATAGTTATGGTGTATTTTTCGACAAATACTCAGTTTTTATCCTATAGGGGCAAAATCGTAATTTTTCAACATATTTAATTTTGCTTGAAATTTTTACAGTAGATTCCAAACATTATTTTAGTGATAAGGTACGAATTTCAAAGTGTTCTAACAAACGGTGTAAGAGTTATGGTGTATTTTTCGACAAATACTCAGTTTTTATCCTATAGGGGCAAAATCGTAATTTTTCATGATATTTAATTTTGTTTGAAATTTTTACAGTAGATTCCACACATTATTTTAGTGATAAGCTACGTATTTCAAAGTGTTCTGACAAACGGTGTAAGAGTTATAGTGTATTTTTTGACAAATACTCAGTTTTTATCCTGTAGGGGCAAAATCGTAATTTTTCAAGATATTTAATTTTGCTTGAAATTTTTACAGTAGATTCAACACATTATTTTAGTCATAAGGTACGAATTTCAAAATGTTCTGACAGACGGTGTAAGAGTTATGGTGTATTTTTCGACAAATACTCAGTTTTTTATACTATAGGGGCAAAATCGTAATTTTTCAAAATATTTAATTTTGCTTTAAATTTTTACAGTAGATTCAACACATTATTTTAGTGATAAGGTACGAATTTCAAAGTGTTCTGACAAACGGAGTAAGAGTTATGGTGTATTTTTCGATAAATACTCAGTTTTTATCCTATAGAGGCAAAATCGTAATTTTTCAAGATATTTAATTTTGCTTGAAATTTTTACAGTAGATTCCACACATTATTTTAGTGATAATGTATGAATTTGAAAGTGTTCTGACAAACGGTGTAAGAGTTATGGTGTATTTTTCGATAAATACTCAATTTTTATCCAAAAGGGGCAAAATCGTAATTTTTCAAGATATTTAATTTTGTTTGAAATTTTTACAGTAGATTCCACACATTTTTTAGTGATAAGGAACGAATTTGAAAGTGTTCTGACAAACGGTGTAAGAGTTATGGTGTATTTTTCGACAAATACTCAGTTTTTATCCTATAGGGGCAAAATCGTAATTTTTCAAGATATTTAATTTTGCTTGAAATTTTTTCAGTAGATTTCACACATTATTTTAGTGATAATGTACGAATTTGAAGTGTTCTGACAAACTGTGTAAGAGTTATGGTGTATTTTTCGATAAATACTCAATTTTTATCCTAATGGGGCAAAATCGTAATTTTTCATGATATTTAATTTTGCTTAAAATTTTTACAGTAGATTCCACATATTATTTTTGTGATAAGCTATGTATTTCAAAGTGTTCTGACAAACGGTGCAAGAGTTATGGTGTATTTTTCGACAAATACTCAGTTTTTATCCTCTAGGGGCAAAATCGTAATTTTTCAAAATATTTAATTTTTCTTGAAATTTTTACAGTAGATTCCACACATTATTTTAGTGATAAGGTACAAATTTCAAAGTGCTCTGACAAACGGTGTAAGAGTTATGTGTATTGTTCGACAAATACTCAGTTTTTATCCTATAGGGGCAAAATCGTAATTCTTCAAGATATTTAATTTTGGTTGAAATTTTTACAGTAGATTCCACACATTATTTTTGTGATAAGCTACGAATTTCATAGATTTCTGAAAAATGGTGTAATAGTTATGGTGTATTTTTCGACAAATACTCAGTTTTTATCCTATAGGGGCAAAATCGTAATTTTTCAACATATTTAATTTTGCTTGAAATTTTTACAGTAGATTCCACTCATTATTTTAATGATAAGGTACGAATTTCAAAGTGTTCTAACAAACGGTGTAAGAGTTATGGTGTATTTTTCGACAAATACTCAGTTTTTATCCTATAGGGGCAAAATCGTAATTTTTCATGATATTTAATTTTACTTGAAATTCTTACAGTAGATTCCACACATTATTTTAGTGATAAGCTACGTATTTCAAAGTGTTCTGACAAACGGTGTAAGAGTTATAGTGTATTTTTTGACAAATACTCAGTTTTTATACTATAGGGCCAAAATCGTAATTTTTCAAGATATTTAATTTTGCTTGAAATTTTTACAGTAGATTCAACACATTATTTTAGTCATAAGGTACGAATTTCAAAATGTTCTGACAGACGGTGTAAGAGTTATGGTGTATTTTTCGACAAATACTCAGTTTTTTATGCTATAGGGGCAAAATCGTAATTTTTCAAAATATTTAATTTTGCTTTAAATTTTTACAGTAGATTCAACACATTATTTTAGTGATAAGGTACGAATTTCAAAGTGTTCTGACAAACGGTGTAAGAGTTATGGTGTATTTTTCGACAAATACTCAGTTTTTATCCTATAGAGGCAAAATCGTAATTTTTCAAGATATTTAATTTTGCTTGAAATTTTTACAGTAGATTCCACACATTATTTTAGTGATAATCTATGAATTTGAAAGTGTTCTGACAAACGGTGTAAGAGTTATGGTGTATTTTTCGATAAATACTCAATTTTTATCCTAAAGGGGCAAAATCGTAATTTTTCAAGATATTTAATTTTGTTTGAAATTTTTACAGTAGATTCCACACATTTTTTAGTGATAAAGAACGAATTTGAAAGTGTTCTGACAAACGGTGTAAGAGTTATGGTGTATTTTTCGACAAATACTCAGTTTTTATCCTATAGGGGCAAAATCGTAATTTTTCAAGATATTTAATTTTGTTTGAAATTTTTACAGTAGATTCCACACATTTTTTAGTGATAAGGTACGAATTTGAAATTGTTCTGACAAACGGTGTAAGAGTTATGGTGTATTTTTCGACAAATACTCAGTTTTTTTCCTATAGGGGCAAAATTGTAATTTTTCATGATATTTAATTTCGCTTGAAATTTTTACAGTAGATTCCACACATTTTTTTATTAATAAGCTACGAATTTCAAAGAGTTCTGAAAAATGGTGTAAGAATTATAGTGTATTTTTCGACAAATACTCAGTTTTTATACCATAGGGCCAAAATCGTAATTTTTCAAGATATTTAATTTTGCTTGAAATTTTTTCAGTAGATTTCACACATTATTTTAGTGATAATGTACGAATTTGAAGTGTTCTGACAAACAGTGTAAGAGTTATGGTGTATTTTTCGATAAATACTCAATTTTTATCCTAATGGGCCAAAATCGTAATTTTTCATGATATTTAATTTTGCTTAAAATTTTTACAGTAGATTCCACATATTATTTTTGTGATAAGCTATGTATTTCAAAGTGTTCTGACAAACGGTGCAAGAGTTATGGTGTATTTTTCGACAAATACTCAGTTTTTATCCTCTAGGGGCAAAATCGTAATTTTTCAAAATATTTAATTTTTCTTGAAATTTTTACAGTAGATTCCACACATTATTTTAGTGATAAGGTACAAATTTCAAAGTGCTCTGACAAACGGTGTAAGAGTTATGTGTATTGTTCGACAAATACTCAGTTTTTATCCTATAGGGGCAAAATCGTAATTCTTCAAGATATTTAATTTTGGTTGAAATTTTTACAGTAGATTCCACACATTATTTTTGTGATAAGCTACGAATTTCATAGATTTCTGAAAAATGGTGTAATAGTTATGGTGTATTTTTCGACAAATACTCAGTTTTTATCCTATAGGGGCAAAATCGTAATTTTTCAACATATTTAATTTTGCTTGAAATTTTTACAGTAGATTCCAAACATTATTTTAGTGATAAGGTACGAATTTCAAAGTGTTCTAACAAACGGTGTAAGAGTTATGGTGTATTTTTCGACAAATACTCAGTTTTTATCCTATAGGGGCAAAATCGTAATTTTTCATGATATTTAATTTTGTTTGAAATTTTTACAGTAGATTCCACACATTATTTTAGTGATAAGCTACGTATTTCAAAGTGTTCTGACAAACGGTGTAAGAGTTATAGTGTATTTTTTGACAAATACTCAGTTTTTATCCTGTAGGGGCAAAATCGTAATTTTTCAAGATATTTAATTTTGCTTGAAATTTTTACAGTAGATTCAACACATTATTTTAGTCATAAGGTACGAATTTCAAAATGTTCTGACAGACGGTGTAAGAGTTATGGTGTATTTTTCGACAAATACTCAGTTTTTTATACTATAGGGGCAAAATCGTAATTTTTCAAAATATTTAATTTTGCTTTAAATTTTTACAGTAGATTCAACACATTATTTTAGTGATAAGGTACGAATTTCAAAGTGTTCTGACAAACGGTGTAAGAGTTATGGTGTATTTTTCGATAAATACTCAGTTTTTATCCTATAGAGGCAAAATCGTAATTTTTCAAGATATTTAATTTTGCTTGAAATTTTTACAGTAGATTCCACACATTATTTTAGTGATAATGTATGAATTTGAAAGTGTTCTGACAAACGGTGTAAGAGTTATGGTGTATTTTTCGATAAATACTCAATTTTTATCCAAAAGGGGCAAAATCGTAATTTTTCAAGATATTTGATTTTGTTTGAAATTTTTACAGTAGATTCCACACATTTTTTAGTGATAAGGAACGAATTTGAAAGTGTTCTGACAAACGGTGTAAGAGTTATGGTGTATTTTTCGACAAATACTCAGTTTTTATCCTATAGGGGCAAAATCGTAATTTTTCAAGATATTTAATTTTGCTTGAAATTTTTTCAGTAGATTTCACACATTATTTTAGTGATAATGTACGAATTTGAAGTGTTCTGACAAACAGTGTAAGAGTTATGGTGTATTTTTCGATAAATACTCAATTTTTATCCTAATGGGGCAAAATCGTAATTTTTCATGATATTTAATTTTGCTTAAAATTTTTACAGTAGATTCCACATATTATTTTTGTGATAAGCTATGTATTTCAAAGTGTTCTGACAAACGGTGCAAGAGTTATGGTGTATTTTTCGACAAATACTCAGTTTTTATCCTCTAGGGGCAAAATCGTAATTTTTCAAAATATTTAATTTTTCTTGAAATTTTTACAGTAGATTCCACACATTATTTTAGTGATAAGGTACAAATTTCAAAGTGCTCTGACAAACGGTGTAAGAGTTATGTGTATTGTTCGACAAATACTCAGTTTTTATCCTATAGGGGCAAAATCGTAATTCTTCAAGATATTTAATTTTGGTTGAAATTTTTACAGTAGATTCCACACATTATTTTTGTGATAAGCTACGAATTTCATAGATTTCTGAAAAATGGTGTAATAGTTATGGTGTATTTTTCGACAAATACTCAGTTTTTTATGCTATAGGGGCAAAATCGTAATTTTTCAAAATATTTAATTTTGCTTTAAATTTTTACAGTAGATTCAACACATTATTTTAGTGATAAGGTACGAATTTCAAAGTGTTCTGACAAACGGTGTAAGAGTTATGGTGTATTTTTCGACAAATACTCAGTTTTTATCCTATAGAGGCAAAATCGTAATTTTTCAAGATATTTAATTTTGCTTGAAATTTTTACAGTAGATTCCACACATTATTTTAGTGATAATGTATGAATTTGAAAGTGTTCTGACAAACGGTGTAAGAGTTATGGTGTATTTTTCGATAAATACTCAATTTTTATCCTAAAGGGGCAAAATCGTAATTTTCAAGATATTTAATTTTGTTTGAAATTTTTACAGTAGATTCCACACATTTTTTAGTGATAAGGAATGAATTTGAAAGTGTTCTGACAAACGGTGTAAGAGTTATGGTGTATTTTTCGACAAATACTCAGTTTTTATCCTATAGGGGCAAAATCGTAATTTTTCAAGATATTTAATTTTGTTTGAAATTTTTACAGTAGATTCCACACATTTTTTAGTGATAAGGTACGAATTTGAAATTGTTCTGACAAACGGTGTAAGAGTTATGGTGTATTTTTCGACAAATACTCAGTTTTTTTCCTATAGGGGCAAAATTGTAATTTTTCGTGATATTTAATTTCGCTTGAAATTTTTACAGTAGATTCCACACATTTTTTTATTGATAAGCTACGAATTTCAAAGAGTTCTGAAAAATGGTGTAAGAGTTATAGTGTATTTTTCGACAAATACTCAGTTTTTATACTATAGGGCCAAAATCGTAATTTTTCAAGATATTTAATTTTGCTTGAAATTTTTTCAGTAGATTTCACACATTATTTTAGTGATAATGTACGAATTTGAAGTGTTCTGACAAACAGTGTAAGAGTTATGGTGTATTTTTCGATAAATACTCAATTTTTATCCTAATGGGGCAAAATCGTAATTTTTCATGATATTTAATTTTGCTTAAAATTTTTACAGTAGATTCCACATATTATTTTTGTGATAAGCTATGTATTTCAAAGTGTTCTGACAAACGGTGCAAGAGTTATGGTGTATTTTTCGACAAATACTCAGTTTTTATCCTCTAGGGGCAAAATCGTAATTTTTCAAAATATTTAATTTTTCTTGAAATTTTTACAGTAGATTCCACACATTATTTTAGTGATAAGGTACAAATTTCAAAGTGCTCTGACAAACGGTGTAAGAGTTATGTGTATTGTTCGACAAATACTCAGTTTTTATCCTATAGGGGCAAAATCGTAATTCTTCAAGATATTTAATTTTGGTTGAAATTTTTACAGTAGATTCCACACATTATTTTTGTGATAAGCTACGAATTTCATAGATTTCTGAAAAATGGTGTAATAGTTATGGTGTATTTTTCGACAAATACTCAGTTTTTATCCTATAGGGGCAAAATCGTAATTTTTCAACATATTTAATTTTGCTTGAAATTTTTACAGTAGATTCCAAACATTATTTTAGTGATAAGGTACGAATTTCAAAGTGTTCTAACAAACGGTGTAAGAGTTATGGTGTATTTTTCGACAAATACTCAGTTTTTATCCTATAGGGGCAAAATCGTAATTTTTCATGATATTTAATTTTGTTTGAAATTTTTACAGTAGATTCCACACATTATTTTAGTGATAAGCTACGTATTTCAAAGTGTTCTGACAAACGGTGTAAGAGTTATAGTGTATTTTTTGACAAATACTCAGTTTTTATCCTGTAGGGGCAAAATCGTAATTTTTCAAGATATTTAATTTTGCTTGAAATTTTTACAGTAGATTCAACACATTATTTTAGTCATAAGGTACGAATTTCAAAATGTTCTGACAGACGGTGTAAGAGTTATGGTGTATTTTTCGACAAATACTCAGTTTTTTATACTATAGGGGCAAAATCGTAATTTTTCAAAATATTTAATTTTGCTTTAAATTTTTACAGTAGATTCAACACATTATTTTAGTGATAAGGTACGAATTTCAAAGTGTTCTGACAAACGGTGTAAGAGTTATGGTGTATTTTTCGATAAATACTCAGTTTTTATCCTATAGAGGCAAAATCGTAATTTTTCAAGATATTTAATTTTGCTTGAAATTTTTACAGTAGATTCCACACATTATTTTAGTGATAATGTATGAATTTGAAAGTGTTCTGACAAACGGTGTAAGAGTTATGGTGTATTTTTCGATAAATACTCAATTTTTATCCAAAAGGGGCAAAATCGTAATTTTTCAAGATATTTGATTTTGTTTGAAATTTTTACAGTAGATTCCACACATTTTTTAGTGATAAGGAACGAATTTGAAAGTGTTCTGACAAACGGTGTAAGAGTTATGGTGTATTTTTCGACAAATACTCAGTTTTTATCCTATAGGGGCAAAATCGTAATTTTTCAAGATATTTAATTTTGCTTGAAATTTTTTCAGTAGATTTCACACATTATTTTAGTGATAATGTACGAATTTGAAGTGTTCTGACAAACAGTGTAAGAGTTATGGTGTATTTTTCGATAAATACTCAATTTTTATCCTAATGGGGCAAAATCGTAATTTTTCATGATATTTAATTTTGCTTAAAATTTTTACAGTAGATTCCACATATTATTTTTGTGATAAGCTATGTATTTCAAAGTGTTCTGACAAACGGTGCAAGAGTTATGGTGTATTTTTCGACAAATACTCAGTTTTTATCCTCTAGGGGCAAAATCGTAATTTTTCAAAATATTTAATTTTTCTTGAAATTTTTACAGTAGATTCCACACATTATTTTAGTGATAAGGTACAAATTTCAAAGTGCTCTGACAAACGGTGTAAGAGTTATGTGTATTGTTCGACAAATACTCAGTTTTTATCCTATAGGGGCAAAATCGTAATTCTTCAAGATATTTAATTTTGGTTGAAATTTTTACAGTAGATTCCACACATTATTTTTGTGATAAGCTACGAATTTCATAGATTTCTGAAAAATGGTGTAATAGTTATGGTGTATTTTTCGACAAATACTCAGTTTTTATCCTATAGGGGCAAAATCGTAATTTTTTAACATATTTAATTTTGCTTGAAATTTTTACAGTAGATTCCACTCATTATTTTAATGATAAGGTACGAATTTCAAAGTGTTCTATCAAACGGTGTAAGAGTTATGGTGTATTTTTCGACAAATACTCAGTTTTTATCCTATAGGGGCAAAATCGTAATTTTTCATGATATTTAATTTTGCTTGAAATTCTTACAGTAGATTCCACACATTATTTTAGTGATAAGCTACGTATTTCAAAGTGTTCTGACAAACGGTGTAAGAGTTATAGTGTATTTTTTGACAAATACTCAGTTTTTATACTATAGGGCCAAAATCGTAATTTTTCAAGATATTTAATTTTGCTTGAAATTTTTACAGTAGATTCAACATATTATTTTAGTCATAAGGTACGAATTTTAAAATGTTCTGACAGACGGTATAAGAGTTATGGTGTATTTTTCGACAAATACTCAGTTTTTTATGCTATAGGGGCAAAATCGTAATTTTTCAAAATATTTAATTTTGCTTTAAATTTTTACAGTAGATTCAACACATTATTTTAGTGATAAGGTACGAATTTCAAAGTGTTCTGACAAACGGTGTAAGAGTTATGGTGTATTTTTCGACAAATACTCAGTTTTTATCCTATAGAGGCAAAATCGTAATTTTTCAAGATATTTAATTTTGCTTGAAATTTTTACAGTAGATTCCACACATTATTTTA
The DNA here is from genome assembly GCA_028749325.2 of Caryopteris x clandonensis. Lineage (NCBI taxonomy): Eukaryota > Viridiplantae > Streptophyta > Magnoliopsida > Lamiales > Lamiaceae > Caryopteris > Caryopteris x clandonensis. The sequence goes on along the minus strand of JAPYKT020000022.1, from coordinate 5,911,244 downwards.
GTGATAATGTATGAATTTGAAAGTGTTCTGACAAACGGTGTAAGAGTTATGGTGTATTTTTCGATAAATACTCAATTTTTATCCTAAAGGGGCAAAATCGTAATTTTCAAGATATTTAATTTTGTTTGAAATTTTTACAGTAGATTCCACACATTTTTTAGTGATAAGGAACGAATTTGAAAGTGTTCTGACAAACGGTGTAAGAGTTATGGTGTATTTTTCGACAAATACTCAGTTTTTATCCTATAGGGGCAAAATCGTAATTTTTCAAGATATTTAATTTTGTTTGAAATTTTTACAGTAGATTCCACACATTTTTTAGTGATAAGGTACGAATTTGAAATTGTTCTGACAAACGGTGTAAGAGTTATGGTGTATTTTTCGACAAATACTCAGTTTTTTTCCTATAGGGGCAAAATTGTAATTTTTCGTGATATTTAATTTCGCTTGAAATTTTTACAGTAGATTCCACACATTTTTTTATTGATAAGCTACGAATTTCAAAGAGTTCTGAAAAATGGTGTAAGAGTTATAGTGTATTTTTCGACAAATACTCAGTTTTTATACTATAGGGCCAAAATCGTAATTTTTCAAGATATTTAATTTTGCTTGAAATTTTTTCAGTAGATTTCACACATTATTTTAGTGATAATGTACGAATTTGAAGTGTTCTGACAAACAGTGTAAGAGTTATGGTGTATTTTTCGATAAATACTCAATTTTTATCCTAATGGGGCAAAATCGTAATTTTTCATGATATTTAATTTTGCTTAAAATTTTTACAGTAGATTCCACATATTATTTTTGTGATAAGCTATGTATTTCAAAGTGTTCTGACAAACGGTGCAAGAGTTATGGTGTATTTTTCGACAAATACTCAGTTTTTATCCTCTAGGGGCAAAATCGTAATTTTTCAAAATATTTAATTTTTCTTGAAATTTTTACAGTAGATTCCACACATTATTTTAGTGATAAGGTACAAATTTCAAAGTGCTCTGACAAACGGTGTAAGAGTTATGTGTATTGTTCGACAAATACTCAGTTTTTATCCTATAGGGGCAAAATCGTAATTCTTCAAGATATTTAATTTTGGTTGAAATTTTTACAGTAGATTCCACACATTATTTTTGTGATAAGCTACGAATTTCATAGATTTCTGAAAAATGGTGTAATAGTTATGCTGTATTTTTCGACAAATACTCAGTTTTTATCCTATAGGGGCAAAATCGTAATTTTTCATGATATTTAATTTTGCTTGAAATTCTTACAGTAGATTCCACACATTATTTTAGTGATAAGCTACGTATTTCAAAGTGTTCTGACAAACGGTGTAAGAGTTATAGTGTATTTTTCGACAAATACTCAGTTTGTATCCTATAGGGGCAAAATTGTAATTTTTCATGATATTTAATTTTGCTTAAAATTTTAAGAGTAGATTCTGCACATTATTTTAGTGATAAGCTACGAATTTCAAAGAGTTCTGACAAACGGTGTAAGAGTTATAGTGTGTTTTTCGACAAATACTCAGTTTTTATCCTATAGGGGCAAAATCGTAATTTTTCAAGATATTTAATTTTGTTTGAAATTTATACAGTAGATTCCACACATTATTTTAGTGATAAGCTTCGAATTTCAAAGTGTTCTCACAAACGGTGTAAGAGTTATGGAGTATTGTTCGACAAATACTCAGTTTTTATCCTATAGGGGCAAAATTGTAAGTTTTCAAGACATTTAATTTTGCTTGAAACTTTTACAGTAAATTCCACACATTATTTTAGTGATAAGCTTCGAATTTCAAAGTGTTCTGACAAACGGTTTAAGAGTTATGGAGTATTTTTCGACAAATACTCAGTTTTTATCCTATAGGGGCAAAATTGTAAATTTTCATGAGATTTAATTTTGGTTGAAATTTTTACAGTGAATTTCACATATTATTTTAGTGATAAGCTACGAATTTCAAAGTGTTCTGACAAACGGTGGAAGAGTTATGGTGTATTTTTTGACAAATACTCAGTTTTTATCCTATAGGGGCAAAATCGTAATTTTTCATGATTTTGAATTTTGCTTGAAATTTTTACAGTAGATTCCACACATTATTTTACTGATAAGGTACAAATTTGAAAGTGTTCTGAGAAACCGGGCAAGATTTATGGTGTTTTTTTCTACAAATACTCAGTTTTTATCCTATAGGGGCAAAATCGTAATTTTTCATGATATTTAATTTTGCTTGAAATTTTTACAGTAGATTCCACACATTATTTTAGCGATAATCTTCGAATTTCAAAGTGTTTTGACAAACGGTATAAGAGTTATGGAGTATTGTTCGACAAATACTCAGTTTTTATCCTATAGGGGCAAAATTGTAATTTTTCATTATATTTAATTTTGCTTGAAATTTTTACAGTAGATTCCACACATTATTTTAGCGATAAGCTTCGAATTTCAAAGTGTTCTGACAAACGGTGTAAGAGTTATGGTGTATTTTTTGACAAATACTCAGTTTTTATCCTATAGGGGAAAAATCGTAGTTTTTCATGATATTTAATTTTGCTTGAAAATTTTTACAATAGATTCCACATATTATTTTAGAGATAAGGTACGAATTTGAAAGTGTTCTGAGAAACCGGGTAAGAGTTATGGTATATTTTTCTACAAATACTCAGTTTTTATTCTATAGGGGCAAAATCGTAATTTTTCATGATATTTAATTTTTCTTGAAATTTTTACAGTAGATTCCACACATTATTTTAGTGATAATGTACGAATTTGAAAGTGTTCTCAGAAACCGGGTAAGAGTTATGGTGTATTTTTTGACAAATACTCAGTTTTTATCCTATAGTGGCAAAATCGTAATTTTTCTTGATATTTAATTTTGCGTTAAATTTTTACTGTAGATTCCACACATTATTTTAGTGATAAGCTTCGAATTTCAAAGTGTTCTGACAAACGGTGTTACACTTATGGAGTATTTTTGGACAAATACTCAGTTTTTATCCTATAGGGGAAAATTGTAATTTTTCATGATATTTAATTTTGCTTAAAATTTTAAGAGTAGATTCTGCACATTATTTTAGTGATAAGCTACGAATTTCAAAGAGTTCTGACAAACGGTGTAAGAGTTATGGTGTATTTTTCGACAAATACTCAGTTTTTATCCTATAGGGGCAAAATCGTAATTTTTCAAGATATTTAATTTTGCTTGAAATTTATACAGTAGATTCCACACATTATTTTAGTGATAAGCTTCGAATTTCAAAGTGTTCTCACAAACGGTGTAAGAGTTATGGAGTATTGTTTGACAAATACTCAGTTTTTATCCTATAGGGGCAAAATTGTAAGTTTTCAAGATATTTAATTTTGCTTGAAACTTTTACAGTAAATTCCACACATTATTTTAGTGATAAGATTCGAATTTCAAAGTGTTCTGACAAACGGTTTAAGAGTTATGGAGTATTTTTCGATAAATACTCAGTTTTTATCCTATAGGGGCAAAATTGTAAATTTTCATGAGATTTAATTTTGGTTGAAATTTTTACAGTGAATTTCACACATTATTTTAGTGATAAGCTACGAATTTCAAAGTGTTCTGACCAACGGTGGAAGAGTTATGGTGTATTTTTAGACAAATACTCAGTTTTTATCCTATAGGGGCAAAATCGTAATTTTTCATGAATTTGAATTTTGCTTGAAATTTTTACAGTAGATTCCACACATTATTTTACTGATAAGGTACAAATTTGAAAGTGTTCTGAGAAACCGGGTAAGATTTATGGTGTTTTTTTCTACAAATACTTAGTTTTTATCCTATAGGGGCAAAATCGTAATTTTTCATGATATTTAATTTTGCTTGAAATTTTTACAGTAGATTCCACACATTATTTTAGCGATAATCTTCGAATTTCAAAGTGTTTTGACAAACGATATAAGAGTTATGGAGTATTTTTCGACAAATACTCAGTTTTTATCCTATAGGGGCAAAATTGTAATTTTTCATTATATTTAATTTTGCTTGAAATTTTTACAGTAGATTCCACACATTATTTTAGCTATAAGCTTCGAATTTCAAAGTGTTATGACAAACGGTGTAAGAGTTATGGTGTATTTTTCGACAAATACTTAGTTTTTATCCTATAGGGGCAAAATCGTAATTTTTCAAGATATTTAATTTTGCTTGAAATTTTTACAATAGATTCCGCACATTATTTTAGTGATAAGCTACGAATTTCAAAGAGTTCTGACAGACGGTGTAACAGTTATGGTGTATTTTTCGACAAATACTCAGTTTTTATCCTATAGGGGCAAAATCGTAATTTTTCAAGATATTTAATTTTACTTGAAATTTTTACAGTAGATTCCACATATTATTTTAGTGATAAGTTTCGAATTTCAAAGTGTTCTCACAAACGGTGTAAGAGTTATGGAGTATTGTTTGACAAATACTCAGTTTTTATCCTATAGGGGCAAAATTGTAAGTTTTCAAGATATTTAATTTTGCTTGAAAATTTTACAGTAAATTCCACACATTATTTTAGTGATAAGATTCGAATTTCAAAGTGTTCTGACAAACGGTTTAAGAGTTATGGAGTATTTTTCGATAAATACTCAGTTTTTATCCTATAGGGGCAAAATTGTAAATTTTCATGAGATTTAATTTTGGTTGAAATTTTTACAGTGAATTTCACACATTATTTTAGTGATAAGCTACGAATTTCAAAGTGTTCTGACCAACGGTGGAAGAGTTATGGTGTATTTTTAGACAAATACTCAGTTTTTATCCTATAGGGGCAAAATCGTAATTTTTCATGATTTTGAATTTTGCTTGAAATTTTTACAGTAGATTCCACACATTATTTTACTGATAAGGTACAAATTTGAAAGTGTTCTGAGAAACCGGGTAAGATTTATGGTGTTTTTTTTCTACAAATACTTAGTTTTTATCCTATAGGGGCAAAATCGTAATTTTTCATGATATTTAATTTTGCTTGAAATTTTTACAGTAGATTCCACACATTATTTTAGCGATAATCTTCGAATTTCAAAGTGTTTTGACAAACGATATAAGAGTTATGGAGTATTTTTCGACAAATACTCAGTTTTTATCCTATAGGGGCAAAATTGTAATTTTTCATTATATTTAATTTTGCTTGAAATTTTTACAGTAGATTCCACACATTATTTTAGCTATAAGCTTCGAATTTCAAAGTGTTATGACAAGCGGTGTAAGAGTTATGGTGTATTTTTCGACAAATACTTAGTTTTTATCCTATAGGGGCAAAATCGTAATTTTTCAAGATATTTAATTTTGCTTGAAATTTTTACAATAGATTCCGCACATTATTTTAGTGATAAGCTACGAATTTCAAAGAGTTCTGACAGACGGTGTAACAGTTATGGTGTATTTTTCGACAAATACTCAGTTTTTATCCTATAGGGGCAAAATCGTAATTTTTCAAGATATTTAATTTTACTTGAAATTTTTACAGTAGATTCCACATATTATTTTAGTGATAAGTTTCGAATTTCAAAGTGTTCTCACAAACGGTGTAAGAGTTATGGAGTATTGTTTGACAAATACTCAGTTTTTATCCTATAGGGGCAAAATTGTAAGTTTTCAAGATATTTAATTTTGCTTGAAACTTTTACAGTAAATTCCACACATTATTTTAGTGATAAGATTCGAATTTCAAAGTGTTCTGACAAACGGTTTAAGAGTTATGGAGTATTTTTCGATAAATACTCAGTTTTTATCCTATAGGGGCAAAATTGTAAATTTTCATGAGATTTAATTTTGGTTGAAATTTTTACAGTGAATTTCACACATTATTTTAGTGATAAGCTACGAATTTCAAAGTGTTCTGACCAACGGTGGAAGAGTTATGGTGTATTTTTAGACAAATACTCAGTTTTTATCCTATAGGGGCAAAATCGTAATTTTTCATGATTTTGAATTTTGCTTGAAATTTTTACAGTAGATTCCACACATTATTTTACTGATAAGGTACAAATTTGAAAGTGTTCTGAGAAACCGGGTAAGATTTATGGTGTTTTTTTTCTACAAATACTTAGTTTTTATCCTATAGGGGCAAAATCGTAATTTTTCATGATATTTAATTTTGCTTGAAATTTTTACAGTAGATTCCACACATTATTTTAGCGATAATCTTCGAATTTCAAAGTGTTTTGACAAACGATATAAGAGTTATGGAGTATTTTTCGACAAATACTCAGTTTTTATCCTATAGGGGCAAAATTGTAATTTTTCATTATATTTAATTTTGCTTGAAATTTTTACAGTAGATTCCACACATTATTTTAGCTATAAGCTTCGAATTTCAAAGTGTTATGACAAGCGGTGTAAGAGTTATGGTGTATTTTTCGACAAATACTTAGTTTTTATCCTATAGGGGCAAAATCGTAATTTTTCAAGATATTTAATTTTGCTTGAAATTTTTACAATAGATTCCGCACATTATTTTAGTGATAAGCTACGAATTTCAAAGAGTTCTGACAGACGGTGTAACAGTTATGGTGTATTTTTCGACAAATACTCAGTTTTTATCCTATAGGGGCAAAATCGTAATTTTTCAAGATATTTAATTTTACTTGAAATTTTTACAGTAGATTCCACATATTATTTTAGTGATAAGTTTCGAATTTCAAAGTGTTCTCACAAACGGTGTAAGAGTTATGGAGTATTTTTCGACAAATACTAAGTTTTTATCCTATAGGGGCAAAATTGTAATTTTTCATGATATTTAATTTTGCTTGAAATTTTTACAGTAAATTCCACAGATTATTTTAGTGATAATCTTCGAATTTCAAAGTGTTTTGACAAACGGTGTAAGAGTTATGGAGTATTTTTCGACAAATACTCAGTTTTTATCCTATAGGGGCAAAATTGTAATTTTTCAAGATATTTAATTTTGGTTGAAATTTTTACAGTAGATTCCACACATTATTTTAGTGATAAGCTACAAATTTCAATGTGTTCTGAAAAATGGTGTAAGAGTTATGGTGTATTTTTAGGCAAATACTCAGTTTTTATCCTATAGGGCAAAATCGTAATTTTTCATGATATTTAATTTTGCTTGAAATATTTACAGTAGATTCCACACATTATTTTAGGAATAAGGTACGAATTTGAAAGTGTTCTGAGAAACCGGGTAAGAGTTATGGTGTATTTTTCGAGAAATACTCAGTTTTTATCCTATAGGGTCAAAATCGTAATTTTTCATGATATTTAATTTTACGTGAAATTTTTACAGTAGATTCCATACATTATTTTAGAGATAAGGTATGAATTTCAAAGTATTCTGATAAACGGTGTAATAGTTATGGTGTATTTTTCGACAAATACTCAGTTTTTATCCTATAGGGGCAAAATCGTAATTTTTCAAGATATTTAATTTTTGCTTGAAATTTTTACAGTAGATTCCACACATTATTTTAGTGATATGGTACAAATTTCAAAGTGTTCTGAGAAATCGGGTAAGAGTTATGGTGTATTTTTCGAAAATACTCAGTTTTTATCCTATAGGGGCAAAATCGTAATTTTCATGATATTTAATTTTACTTCAAATTTTTACAGTAGATTCCACACATTATTTTTTTGATAAGCTATGAATTTCACAGTGTTCTGACAAACGGTGTAAGAGTTATGAGTATTTTTCGACAAATACTCAGTTTTTATCCTATAGGGGCAAAATCGTAATTTTTCATGATATTTAATTTTGCGTGAAACTTTTACAGTAGATTCCACACATTATTTTAGAGATAAGGTATGAATGTCAAAGTATTCTGACAAACGGTGTAAGAGTTATGATGTATTTTTCGACAAATACTCAGTTTGTATCCTATAGGGGCAAAATCGTAATTTTTCAAGATATTTAATTTTGCTCGAAATTTTTACAATAGATTCCGCACATTATTTTAGTAATAAGCTACGAATTTCAAAGAGTTCTGACAAACGATGTAAGAGTTATGGTGTATTTTTCGACAAATACTCAGTTTTTATCCTATAGGGGTAAAATTGTAATTTTTCATGATATTTAATTTTGCTTGAAATTTTTACATTAGATTCCACACATTATTTTAGTAATAAGCTTCGAATTTCAAAGTGTTTTGACAAACGGCGTAAGAGTTATTGAGTATTTTTCGACAAATACTCAGTTTTTATCCTATAGGGGTAAAATTGTAATTTTTCATGATATTTAATTTTGCTTGAAATTTTTACAGTAGATTCCACACATTATTTTAGTGATAAGCTTCGAATTTCAAAGTGTTTTGACAAACAGTGTAAGAGTTATGGTGTATTTTTCGACAAATACTCAGTTTTTATCCTATAGGGGAAAAATTGTAATTTTTCATGATATTTAATTTTGGTTGAAATTTTTACATTAGATTCCACACATTATTTTAGTGATAAGCTACAAATTTCAAAGTGTTCTGACAAACGGTGTAAGAGTTATGGTGTATTTTTAGACAAATACTCAGTTTTTATCCCTATAGGGGCAAAATCGTAATTTTTTATGATATTTAATTTTTCTTGAAATTTCTACAGTAGATTCCACACATTATTTTAGTAATAAGGTACGAATTTGAAAGTGTTCTGAGAAATCGGGTAAGAGTTTTTCGGTTAATAAAGTAAAATTTTGACGTTAAATTGCGTTACGCGTAATGTACTTAAAAATTAGTATTTTGGATGCATTCATTCCTTTAAATTGGAATATTTAATATAAAATTTATTAATTTATTCAATTTATAATTAAATGTTTGATGAAAAATTTAAAATTTTAACAAATACTTAGTTTCTTTCCCTATAAGGGCAAAATCGTAAGTTTTATAGAAATTTAATTTTTCTAGAAATTTTTACAATAGATTCCTTACATTATTTTACTGATATTCTCAAAATTACAAATTATTTTGACTAAAGGTGTAAGAGTTATGGAGCATATTTTGTTCAATAACGTCAAAAGTTTCACGTGAAATTGCTTTACTCATAATGTGCTTCAAAAAAAGTATTTTTGATGCATACATTCTTTACAATCAGATCATTTAATATTTAATTAACTAATTTAATCAATTTGTAATCAAATGTTTGATGAAATATGTAAAATTTAAACAAAAACTTAGTTTCTTACCCTATAGGGGCAAAATCGTAATTTTTAAAGAAATTTAATTTTTTAAAATTTTTTTATAATAGATTCCATACATTATTTTAGTGTTATTCTCAAAATTATAAAGTATTTTGAGCAATGGTGTAAGAGTTATATTGCATATTTTTCAATAAAGTTAAATTTTAACGTGAAATTAATTTACGTAAAATATGCTTCAAAAAAAGTATTTTTTATGCATACATTCATTACAATTAGATCATTTAATATTAAATTCATTAATTTAATCAATTTGTAACGAAATGTTTGATGAAATATTGAAAATTTTAATAAATACTTAGTTTTTTATCTATAGGGGGCAAAATTATAATTTTTAAAGCAATTTAATTTTTCTTGAAAATTATAGAGTATATTCCACACATTATTTTAGGGATATTCTCAAAATTACAAAGTATATTTACCAAAGGTATAAGAATTATGTTGCTTTTTTTGTCAAAAAAGTTAAACTTTAACGTGAAATTGATTTACGTGTATTGTGCTTAAAAACAAGTATTTTTAAGACATTCATTCCTTAAATTTAGATCATATAATATTAAATTCATTAATTTAATCAATTTGAAATCAAATATTTGAAAAAAATACTGAAAAGTTTAACAAATACTAAGTTTTCTACCCAATAGGGGCAAAATCATAATTTTTAAATAAATTTAATTTTTCTTGAAATTTTTTATAGTAGAATCCAGACATTATTTTAGTTATATTCTAAAAAATACAAATTATTTTGACCAAAGATATAAGAGTTATGTTGCATATTTTGTCAATAACATTAAATTTTCACCTGAAATTGCTTTGCACATAATGTGCTTAAAAAAAAAAAACTAGTTTTGATGCTTACATTCCTTACAATTAGATCATATAATATTTAATTCACTAATTTAATCAATTTGTAATCAAATGTTTGATGAAATATGTAAAATTTAAATAAATACTTAGTTTCTTACCCTATAGGGGAAAAATCATAATTTTTAAAGAGATTTAGCTTTTCTTGAAATTTTACAGTACATTCCGTACATTATTTTAGTAATATTCTCAAAATTCCAAAGTATTTTGACGAAAGGTATAAGAGTTATGGTGCATTTTTACTCAATAAAATTATATTTTAATGTAAACTTGCTTTACGCATAATGTGCTTCAAAAAGTTTTTGATGAATACATTCCTTACAATTAGATCATTTCATATTAAATTCATTTATTTAATCAATTTATAGTCAAATGTTTGATGAAATATTGAAAATTTTAACAAATATTCAGTTTTTTACCCTATAGGGGTAAAATCATAATTTTTAAACAAATTTATTTAATCATTTAATTTTTATAATAGATTCCATACAGTATTTTAGTGATATTCTCAAAATTACAAAATATTTTGACCAAAGGTGTAAGAGTTATGGTGCATTTTTGTCAATAAAGTTAAATTTTAACGTGAAATTATTTTACGCGTAATGTGCTTCGAAAAAAAGTATTTTTTATTTATACATTCCTTACTATTAGATCATTTAGTATTAAATTCATTAATTTAATCAATTTGTAATCAAATTTTGGATTTAATTTTTAAAATTTTAACAAATACTCAGTTTTTTACCTTATAGGGCAAAATTGTAATTTTTAAAGAAACTTAATTTTTCTTGAAATTTTTAGAGTAAATTCCATACATTATTTTAGTGATATTCTCAAAACTAAAAAGTACTTTGACCAAAGGTGTAAGAGTTATAGTGCTTTTTTTTGTCAATAAAGTTAAATTTTAACGTGAAATTACTTTACTCGTAATGTGCTTCAAAAAACATATTTTCAATGCATTCATTCCTTAAATTTTGACTATTTAATATTAAATTCATTATTTAATCAATTTTTAATCAAATGTTTGAAAAATTATTAAAAATTTTAACAAATACTCAGTTTTTTACCCTATAGGGGCAAAATCATAATTTTTAAAGAAATTTAATTTTTGTTGAAATTTTTTTATAGTAGATTCCATACATTAATTTAGCAATATTCTCAAAATTACGAATTATTTTTACCAAAGGTGTAAGATTTATGGTGCACATTTTGTCAATAACATTAAATTTTCTCGTGAAATTGCATTACACGTGTTGTGCTTCAAGAGTTATTGTGCATTTTTTGTCAATAAAGTTAAATTTTAATGTAAAATTGCTTTACCCGTAATGTTCTTCAAAAAGTATTTTTGATGAATACATTCCTTACAATTCGATCATTTAATATTAAATTCATTAATTTATTCAATTTGTAATCAAATGTTTGATGAAATATTGAAAATGTTAACAAATACTCAAATTTTTACCCTATAGGGGCAAAATCGTTATTTTAAATAAATTTAATTTTTCTTGATTTTCTACTGTAGATTCCATACATTATTTTAGCGATATTCTCAAAATTACAAATATTTTGACCAAAGGTGTAAGAGTTATGGTACATGTTTTGTCAATAAAGTTAAATTTTAATGTGAAATTACTTTACGCGTAATGTGCTTCGAGAAAAGTATTTTTTATTTATACATTCCTTACAATTATATCATTTAATATTAAATTAACTAATTGAATCAATTTGTAATCAAATGTTTGATGAAATATTTAAAATTTTATCAAATATTCAGCATTTTACCCTATAGGGTCAAAATTGTATTTTTAAAGAAATTTAATTTTTCTTGAAATTTTTAGAGTATATCCATGCATTATTTTAGTGATATTCTCAAAATTACAAAGTATTTTGATTAAAGGTGTAAGAGTTATGGTGCTTTTTTTGTCAATAAAGTTAAATGTTAACGTGAAATTGCTTTACGCGTAACGTGCTTCAAAAATGGTATTTTGGATGCATTCATTCCTTAAAATTTGACAATTAATTTTAAATTCTTTAATTTAATCAATTTGTAATCAAATGTTTGATAAAATATTTAAAATTTTAACAAATACTTAGTTTCTTACCCAACAGGGGAAAAATCGTAAATTTTAAAGAAATTTATTTTTTCTTGAAGTTTTTTTACAGTAGATTCCATACATTATTTTAGTGACATTCTCAAAATTACAAATTATTTTGACCGAAAGTGTAAGAGTTATGGAGCATATTTTGGTCAATAATGTTAAATTTTCAGGTGAAATTGCATGACACATAATGTGCTTCAAATTTTTTCACGTGAAATTACAAATTATTTTGATCAAAGGTGTAAGAGTTTGATTAAGGACGTTCGTGACATCCTCTACAAGTTTATCCACGCCCAGCCTTGATGCATAGGTACATGGTGTAACTTTATTCACGTATACCTATATAGAATGAGGTGTATAATCTAAAACTAAAATATAATTGAGAATCTCAACACATGACAGAAGAAAGAAGAGAGAGCACAAAAATCGAATGGCGTTGCTTTCTTGTAATTATCGTCCCTTTAATTACCATGCGAACCTTTCATCTATAGTTACCATGCATATACAGTCTCTTTGCTTAATTCTCCGATTAATGTCTAGGGCTTGGTCATTTCTTATGGACCCATGATTGACATTAATACTATAATGATCATCACATGCTCTGTCGATCCATTGGCCCATAATGAGATCTCATCTCTTATGTTCTGGCCAGGTGCCTTGCACAAGGTCTTCATTGGACATGACAAGCATAGGAAATATAGAGAAACAATCCCAATAGATTACTCTGTGGGCCAATGAATCATGTCTTGCCAATACATTGATCTTAAACATAGTTCCAACGTAACCAACGAGCCCCCGTTTGGCCTTTCAAGAGAGGTTTAAGGAACCCATTAAATATATGAGTTCCCTCATGTAGGACCACATGTATACGTACAGTCTAAGGACTAATTAAAGCACCCAAAGAAATCAAAACCTCGACTTTTCTGTGTCCACTATGACTACCAAATGTTTGAGTTCTGATATGAGATAAATTCAATGTAATCATTTGGGGCAAACATCATGTCCACTAGCCTATGTGGAGTCTCAGCACTAGTATCTATGGAATGGGATAACCATACCCTAAGTGACATACCACTCAGTTCAAGTCTATTCGAATCCTACGATATCCCATCTCATAGACTCTATGACTTAGAACATTTATGATCTCAACCACTAAGGCTTATTCCATGACCACCAACACGTGCATGACTAAGTCTCTTAGTTACAAAGATTATGGTATTTCAATATAATATAAATGTAAACACAAGTAAATACGATAAAGAAGAAATGCCTTAAACTTTTATTTATATTCATAAATAATGTACTTGGAATATGTCTTTTAGGCCAACCTAACAGTTGGCTGCCAGGGCACATTTTCCTACAACTTCATGATGCATGGTCCATGTGGAGAAGCAAGAAAAAAATCACCTTACATGTCACATGAAGGAACTTGCACTAAACATTTTCTGAAAAAAAATTGTAGAATAATTCACCATTGATGAATATGGGTATCTTGTTTAGAGACACATAAATCTTAGTAGGACAATTTTAAAAAATTGTATCGAGCTTGATAATGGATATGTTGTTTGGCACAACCGCTATCGTTTATTGAAGTATGGTGTTCACATAAATGTGGAATGGTGCAGTCAATTAAGGTCCATTAAATATGTGTTCAAATACATCAAAAAGGGGCATTGTCATGTGACTGCATCATTTTATCAAAGTTCTAAACAAGATGCTATAACACAGCCGATAGATGAGGTCAAATTATACTATGATTGCAGATATATTTCGATGTGTGAGGTTGTATGGAAAATATTCGAATTTCCCATTCGGTACCATATTCCTTTTGTTAAAAGTTTGAGTTTCCACCTGTCGAATGAACAAAACATCATATTTTCTGATTCTGACTCATTATTATCGATTATCAACAAACCATTGGTCAGATAAAGTATATTTTTAACTTGGATAGAAAAAATTAAGAGGATTCGGAGGCGGAGAATCTAACTTATTCTGAATTTCCTAAAAAGTATACTTAGAAAGCAGATAAAAGAGTTTGGGTTTGTAGGACTAAAGGGTTTTTTATTTGTTGGATTTTTTGTATTCCTCCTGGATCAAGTGAAGCTTATTACTTAAGATTTCCTTAATGCGGTTAAAGGTGCCAAATGTTATACAGATTTTAAGAAATATGAAAATATTACATATCATAAATTTCATGATGTGTGCTTTGCAAGAGGTTTACTGGATGATGACAATTATTGATGCAAGTGACTGCACATTAAGGAATTTGTTTGTGACATTGTTGTTTTTCAGAAGCTTAAGCCATCCCAGAATCGTATGGGATAGATGTTGGCCTATTTGACTAATGATATACAATACATTCAACGTCAAATAATGAGTTTTCTAGGTTAGTTAACTATTAAAATACTTTGTATTCTTTTTAATTACTTATTATTCATGATTTAATATTTTTATTTAAATAAAAAATCACTTCTTATTTCTAGTAATTTATTTTCAAAATTGATTATGACTGAGGAAGAAATTAAAAATTTTGCTCTTATTGAGATTGACAAGATGTTGCACACTCTTGGGAAATAATATAAGATTACGAAGGCATGCCAATACCTGATTTTTAATCTTCTATTGCTACTCAAAATTGGATGAGTTTTATGGAATTGAATTATAATAGAACTGATTTGAAAAAGAGCATGATGATCTCATTACGAAATTAACTAATGAGCAACCTGGTTTTTATGATGCAATAAATAGTTCTATCAATTCCAATAAAGGTGGAGGATTTTTTTTTCTTTTTTGTTTATGGCTATGGAGGAGCTGGCAAAACATTTTTTGTGGAGATTATTGTCTACACCATTGTACAGAGCAGTTATCCAAACTTTCAGAATATTTTGCATGACCCATTGTACCTTCAAAGTAGAACAATACGGATACCTACATTGGACATTATTGATTCCATTAATGAGCATATGATTATGATGCATGCAAACGAGTCTAAAATATATTTGAGTTTTGATACCGCATGCAAATTGGATGCAAATATTGATGTGTTGGTAGATGTGTATACACAAGGGTTTTTAAATACATTAAAATGTTCTAGTGTCCCAAATCATGAACTTATCTAGAAGGCTGGTACACTAGTTATGTTGTTGAGGAACGTAGACCATTCAAAAGGGTTATGTAACAGAACTAGAGATAATAACAAGACTTGGTGAACATGTTCTTAAAGACAAAGTTATTACAAGTAGTAATGCAGGTGAGCTGGTTTTAATTCCAAGATTGTCATTGATTCCTTCTGATCCAAGATTGTCTTTTAAATTCCAAAGAATAATATATCCAATAATTATCTCATACACAATGTCAATAAATAAAAGTCGGGGACAATCATTATCTCATGTTAGATTATTCTTGAAGAAGCATGTGCTTAGTCAATGACAACATTATGTTGTTGTGTCAAGGATTACAAATCGTAAAGGGCTAAAAATATTAGTATGTTCGGATGATAAGACTGTTGGAAATACCACTAAGAATATGGTATTCCAAGAAGTATTCCATAATTTGTTATATTTGGTATTAATTTGTTGTCGTATGAACACAATAAATCTATATTTTATTAATTCATCATTAAAACTATGATTTGTTGTTAAAATAATTAAAATAAAAATATCTATATATATTTTGTTGTGGATTCAAATTTTGAATAAAAATATTATATATGCAAAAAATAATGTTAATAAAAATTATTGTATTGTTACATAGTAATTTTTTAATGTATATTGTATTAGTTATATAGAAATATTAAATTATACTATTGTAGTTATTTAATTAAATATATTTGATAATAATATTATAATATATTATTAAAATTTATAACAATAAATGACCCTGTAAAGGCATAGGTTAATTAGTAGTAGAGAACAACAAGACACCTCTTTTTTCTTTTTCTTTTTTGTTTTTATTTTTGAAGAACAAATATTATAGGGAAAAATGACATTTAAAAAAATACTTCAAACTATCTTGCTTATATATATATATATATATATATATATATATATTAGAATGAGTGGCTTGTCTTTAGAGCT
The DNA here is from genome assembly GCA_028749325.2 of Caryopteris x clandonensis. Classification (NCBI taxonomy): domain Eukaryota; kingdom Viridiplantae; phylum Streptophyta; class Magnoliopsida; order Lamiales; family Lamiaceae; genus Caryopteris; species Caryopteris x clandonensis. The sequence goes on along the minus strand of JAPYKT020000022.1, from coordinate 5,895,059 downwards.
CATTTGCTTTACTTGATAGGATAATGTTTTATACATAATATTAAGATTTGTTATCTAGTATTATGAATCAATCTTATGTTTGTTTTGCAAGTTACAATACTTAATATTCCATATTTATATATAATATTATGTTTGTTTCAATGTATTAAAATTATGTAAAATGTATATATTTACTATTATACCCATTAATATTTTCAATATTTGACACTTTACTCATATCTCCATTTTGACCAAAATAAAAATTCACAATTTGCTTCTACATATTTTTACTCTTGTATCATATTTTTAAGAATCGAACAAGCACAACATAAATTCCAATATTTTCTTTACAGATTTTTACTTGATAATTTGTAATATTAAGTTTTTTTTTTCTATCATGTGGTCCTTGATTTTGAAATTTATTAGGACACCTTAAAAGTAAACTTTGAATCACAGACGTAAATATGATAAAAAATAGTACTTGATATAATTTATGGTACAATTGTTGCATTCTTGTGATACTTTTTTAATTTTTAGAAGATTTGGTAAAGTTTTATCAAAGATATTTTTTTTCTCTTAAATTCTTTAACTCAATACGTGTTTTCTAGTTTCACGACTTTTTTGTTCTTTAACTTTTAATTTTGGTTTGATTTTCAATAGAGTTTCAAAAATTTTCATGAATTCTTGACATGACGATTGATTTGATTATGTGGCCCACAATTAATAATTTTTTAAAATATAAAAAAATGTGGGAGAAAATTTACACATCATTAAAAAAAATAATTTTTTTTTTTAAAATTATTAAGAAAAACTTGTTAGAAAATTTTATTTTGAAATCATAAAAAATAAAGTTATAAATGCATATGTTACAAAACCAAATAAAACTTGAAAATTATAATTTTCATGTTTTAAAATTTTCTTATAATGTTATAATTTTTAAAAATATTATTTTGTATTCTAAATATAATTTCTCTTTTATTTTCAATTCCTAAGCTGTAATTTGAAATTGCAATTTTCTAATTTGTTATTTTTCATTTTTTATAATTTTATAAGTTTTATTAAATATAATTTTTAGATTTTATATTAATATTATTTTATATATTTAAATATAATTTTAAGAGTATCATGTTTTTATGTTAATTATTAAAAAATTATTTAAATTTTAAAATTTTAATTTCTAGATTTCCAGGCTTTTTTAAACTACCAAATTTTCATTTTTTTCTTTCAAGTTTTTAAATTTTGATATTTCAGAATACCAAATTTATTTTTATAAGTTATCAACTTTATTATTATCTATAATTTAAAAATATATTTATAATAAAAATATTTAAAATATTTATAAATTTGGACATGTTTTGCATACAATTAATTTCATGTAGCTAAATAGTTAATATAATATGTAAATTGTTTTATATTTTTTATTTCATAAGTTGAAATAATTAAGAGTAAAGTTAAAAAAGTTTAGCTAATTTATGTAACGTTAAATATTAGAAAATGTAAATTTTAGTAATTATTAATATGGTCAAACAAACCTGAGATCAAAGGCTCAATCGAATAAAATTAGTTTATAATCCACTTTGTTGTTTTAACATTTTCCCCGTCTTTTTCCCCGATTTTTTCCCCTCGTGTTGACAGGTGAGCGTAGATACTAGGGCTTTTGCATCCGAACCCGTTTTCCTAATTCGAAGCTTCACAAATTGAAGATGAAGCTGAAGCAGTTGGAAAGCCTTCTCGGTTCTCTGAAACAGTTCGAGAAGCCAAAGGTCTGGCTTTTTTCCATTTTCTGTTTGTCTCTTTGCTTTTCACAAGGCTACTGTATAATACTCTTATGATGCAATAGATCGACTTGGAGCAATATCCAACCGGAGCCCATATCGCGTCTCGATTGCTCTACACTGTAAAATTCTTCATATCTTCTTCTTTTTCTCTCTCTCCAACGCTTCTCTAGTACCTTTTTTTTTTTTTCTCTCATTACGCTACATTATCGCACTTCTGTTTGCCGGTGATTTGAATATTGTAGATAGTTTCTATTAGAATTAAAGATTCTCTCTTTAGCTTAAATTCAGGCGGAGAATTCATTTGGGGATTTGAGTGATAAAGTGGTTGCCGATTTTGGTTGTGGCTGCGGGACACTAGGATTGGCTGCTGGTCTTTTGGGGGCGGAGTAAGTAAATGCTAAATAGTTCCTCTAAATGCAGTACGATTTTATTTGTGATCTAATATATTTCGGTTCAGAAAATAGACACTTGTGTTGATTATCAGGAGCTTTATTGATGCTAATTTCATTTGACCAGGCATATTATGGGATTTGATATTGACTCGGAATCTATTTCAATAGCAGCGTGTAATGCCAATGAGCTAGACGTAAGTGTTTGTTTTCCATGCATCGTGATGGTTTTACCTGATTGCATTGTTGATTATTGTGCTTGGTTTATAAAGATATTGAATTAGTTGGGGTGGAAAGACCACTCTAATTACTTTTGTTTTTGATTCTGTCTTTCTTTACATATGCCTGATTCATAATTAGCATTATGTGGCTTGACATATTTTCCTCTATGGGATTTTGAGTTTTACGTAATTTTACTTATCTTGATGAATTTACCCTTGCAGTTAGACATGGATTTCATTCAATGTGATATCAAAAATTTAAGATTATCAGGTAATTCTCTGCACTGAACATCCCAGAATAAAATTAATATCAATTACAACTATGCTGAAATGTGATAAAAAAATTCTATGTATTGGGATGTCACATAAAATTTCCCTTATATTTTTCCTGAAGTTATTTGCACTCTGACGGACACAATATAGCTGTCAACATATTTCTATTATAGGTGGACATCTGGATTAGATTTAAACTTAAATGTTGACAACTGCTATTGACTTTTGCATAGATCAAACTGTTGATACGGTTGTAATGAATCCTCCATTTGGAACAAGGAAGAAAGGAGCAGACATGGATTTTCTCTCTGCGGCTTTGAAGGTACAACCAATTCACTGTAAAGTTTACAAATGCATGACTGCAATTTTTACACCTTCATGTTTTTTAATTTTTCTGAATATCAATGTGTCAGGTTGCCTCCGGAGCAGTTTACTCCTTGCACAAGACCACTACAAGGGACGTAAGTTTCATTCCTTTTGAAGCTGAGATTGTTGATTTCCCCCCTTCAATTACCTATGCTATCAAATATAGTTTTATACATGAAGGCAGCTTCTATTCTTTACTTTTACTTAATGCAAATATATCAAAGATTTATTGGGTCGTCCCAAATCACAACCTCTTGTCTCAGCAATACTTCATGTTTGCTATGTTGAATGGATACTTTTCTGTTTCCACCAAAATCAAAAGAGCTTATGAAAAAGGTGTAATAGCTTTTTGAAATTCATGATCACATCCTTCATAAATTTGAGTTGCATACCTAAAAATAGGAGCGCACCACTCCCTTTAAATGAAAAAAAAAAAAAAAAAGCAGAGACAGTCGATAGAATCACTAACAGGAACAAGTACAACATCTGGAAAGTGACTGGCTGCTCTCCAACATTGCACTAAGAACTTAGTGGTTTTGCTCCTTGCATTAGTCAAATGAGTGGCTTCTGCCCACCAAATTAGCATTTGAGCAGCTTTTCATCATGTATTGGGCTATCAAGAGTTGATTTATCTCCTTTCCTTTTGCTATCATAGAACAGAAGATTGACCTTTATCTCTTAACCGCAACATGCCACTGATTCCCCTCGATCAAATAGATTGTAAATTCACAAGTAAACTAGACTTCTGGAATATCTTATGGAGTTGTAACTATCGAAAAGTTCATTGGCGAATATCACCACTAGAGTTGAACAATATTCAGCACTGTCTGAACCAATAGGAACAGTAGTCACAAATGATAAAAGAAGATAACTTTAATTTAGGATATTGATACAGTAAATGTCATGTAAGGTTGTCAAAATTAGTCAATTTGTTGATTGCAATTGCTATTTACGCGTTTGATAGTTTTCATTGAAACATTTTACTTCTGATTTTGTATGATGGCCATGACAGCTGAATATATGTGTTCAGCTATATGGTGTCAATCAGTCAATTTCTTATACAAGCCATATTGCTCACATGTTCTTGTCAGCGTTACTTAAGACTTCTTTGTTGATTGGTTAACTACACTTTAGGACTATATAGTATTATTGGTACAATAAATGTTTGTGCTGCCAAATTTGTCCATTGTAGATTGTATTTTCTTTGTTAATCCATTTGATGGCTTCCGCTGATAAACTTTACTTCTGATTTACATTGCTTATGATGTGCTTTTAAACTGAATATATTTTTCAGTTATATGGTACTCCTTCAATTTATTCTTGCGATGTTTTTTTTTTTTTTTTTTTTTTTTTAAATTTTCCTAAGACTTTTCTGATGACTTTACCTGTGTTTGAATTTGTAATTCTAGACCATCACTAAGCATCTAAACAAGATGGATCAAGTCCAAACAGTTCATTAGTAGTTACATTTGGATGTTGTACCACATGTGCTTATGAAATTTTAATTAAGTTATGACTAGAAAAATCCTTGAAAATTCTATTTTCCTAAAGAGCTTATACGGTATAAGGTTTTTCTTTTATGCTGCTTTTTTACTGTTCCATGATGATGTTATTTGGGCTTCCATGAATGTGTAGTGTTGACGTCTAAGTTCATCCAATTCTTGACTAAAAACTTATGCCAATATTTTGCACTGTGTTATCTTGCCGTGAAATTTTTTTTTTTTTTATCTGTATAAACAAGTATTCATTTCGTATTGACATTTGTGTAATGATTTTGTAAATGCAGCACATCAAAAGAACGGCCTTGAGAGAATATAATGCTAGCAGCGCTGAGGTCCTGTGTGAGGTACATATCTTTGACTTAATTTTAGGGATAGTACCAAAACTACCCTTGAGGTCTAGCCTAATTACAAAAGAATCCAAAGAAGTTTGTTTACATATACCTCCTTAGGGTATTACAAATGGTCCCTCGAGGTTTGTAATTTTCGTGCACAACACACTCTCAAGTGGTGCAATTTGCAAGAAAACAACCTCTTGGAGTTATTTATTTCTTTTTATTTTTGCAAGTAGGCTAAATCTTAAGGGTATTTGTGTAGTTATACCTGAGTCTTATTGTAGCAGTGGGATCATTGAGCAGCTAACCAGCGTTATTCTTTAATTTGCTTTTCTAAAGATATTTTGCATGAATAGCACAATGGCTTATGCACACTTATTGTAGATGACAGTGACAAGTATTCTTATCTAATAGATATGCTCCCTATTATTATTATTTTCTTATTTTTCAATTTTGATTTTCATAATAAGATGAAAGGAACAAAGATTCAATTCTTAACGTGCACAGCCATTATGCACGTCATGGATTTCCTTTGATCTATTTCAAATGTCGTCTTTCTGTAGCTTCGGTTTGATGTGCCGCAACTCTACAAATTTCACAAGAAAAAAGAAGTTGATGTGGCTGTGGATCTGTGGCGATTTGTTCCAGGAGAGCAATTGTAAGGTGTGGCAAGCTTTGATCTTGTAGCCTCGTAGCCACCTAAGTGGTTAGTGTGTCAATGCTTTTGAAACGTCATACTGGTGTTACAGTTTTCGCTCATTGTATGATCAAACAAGTAGTTTGGATAATTGTTCTCCACTTCTTGGTTCTTAGGATCCTCTTTGACTGTTCAACATTATTATATGTATTTATAAATTATTAGTAATACATAGCCTGCCTTTTAATTAGACTTCAATAATATATTACTATTTTAAATAGTTTATCTAACTAATTAACAATTATTACTAATTTAAACTAGTGCAAAAATCATGTATTACACGGATTCTATGTATTACACAATTCTATGAAAGTAAAATAATTTTATTATAAATTATTGCATACCATGGAAACTTTTTATTGATATTTTTGCTTTTACCTGTCTCTTTAATTAGTAGATAAACATGATACAATTTGATTTATCAATTATTTGAACGTTAAAGCATATACTGCATTATTAATGGAACATTATTTCAAGGAATAAAAAGAAGAAATCAGGGAGAAAAACGAACGTAGTGATTTACTTAATTACCTGGGTATTCACACTCCCGAAATCTCTAAATAAATCCTAAACTAATTAGAACAAAATTAGATACAATTAAATTTACTAAAATACCCTTATATATTTAAAATTAATTTAATTTTATTCTTTTCTTATTCTATATCTTTTTTTTTTCTTATTCAATATCTCTTATCATGTTCTCTCTCTTTCCAATCTCTCATTTTCTTACATATTTGACTTGTCAAACTAAATAATCACATACAGAATTCAGCATATAAGCAAGAAATAACTAAATGATGTGCCCCAATTTGATCAAAATATGGGGTGTAACCTTAAAGATTGTAGCTGTAAACTATTTCTTCAGCATTGCAACCTTTAAAACCTTCTTCTTTAAAGTGCATCACAATTCAAATTTCAAATCAAAATGGTACAACACAATTAAAGACATCTAACAATATTATTTTCAGGCTCGCGTGAAAAACAATATCAATACCTGTAACTTCTTAACAATATCTAGGTTCAATAGTTTACGTTCCACAATATTCTCATCATTTTCAGTCACACGTTCGAAAATACAGTCATAATAGAGATAATTATAAGCGGGGTTCGATCGGTGAGGGTTGCTTCATTAACAACAACTCCATTACCATGAATTATTTGCAAACATGTTAATACTTACATAATCAAAAGTATATAATGACTGACATGATCTACAGTTTTATAATGTTAAATGAAATTTATTTTGAGACATACGTTTCTTCATGGATACGTTTAGTAAGGAACACCCGTTAATACATATTTTTCCAACATTGACATGTTTAAGTAAACAAAAGGCACGTTCATTAGAATGTGATGAGATAATGAAGACATACACAAATTCAATTAAATGAAAGCAGTATATATAACCTTGCAAATGGAAGGAAGATTATGGTGGTAATGAGATTAAAAGGGTTATTTCATATTTACGGTGTGTGGTAGAGATCTTCGTTCGGAGTTCCCATGCTTCTCTAGTCTCCAAAGAAGGTATTCATGTCTTTAAGGGAGGCGAATTCCCGTGTTTCTCCACTCTTCTAAGGAGGTATTCATGTTTTTATGGAATACGATTATCGTGGTAATGAAATTAAAAGGAACATTCCATATTTTTTGTTTTTTTTAATTAAAATAATATAAGTGGTATAAATGGGATATATTTAGTAAAAAAATATTTTATATAAAATATATTTAAACTACGAGGTATATTTAGGAATTTCGAGGGTACAGATAGCCGCACCTTATCTTATTTATGCCCTTCTGCTTCATATCCCACTACATCTTCTCTGTTTATAAGAGTAGATGAGCAACCGAAAGTGCACTAGGCTCAGCCATAAGCAATCCATCCTTGATCATCTTAATACTTGTGCAATTGTCGTAAGTATTCGTTATGCTTTTGTTCGACTGCATGGACCTACATTTCATGTCCTGAAACATAATTTAGCCTCAAACATCTTTTGTGTGCTAAATTGGCCTATTTGACATGACAAAACAAAGGAAAATCCATATTGGTCCAAAACAATTCCGTGTAAATATAAAATACATGAACAGTTCTAACAATATTTCACTTTTGGGACAGCAGTAGCTATAAATCTAAAAATTCAGGTCAATCTAAATTACATTAACAAATCCAACAATATTACTTTTATGTTAACATCCACTATAAAATCTGATGATAATATTTCCAAGATGTTTATTCAGAAATATACAAGGTGTATAAATACAACGGGAGAGTGTAGGAGACTCTCAAACATAAACAATGTGGGACAAGAATAAATACAAATATATATGCTCCCAATACTCCTAATATCTCAAACATAAACAATGTGGGACAAGAATAAATATAAATACACATATATGCTCCCAATACGTCCGAGGAGCTTGCTTGAGGCCGTAAATGGACTTACGGAGTTTGCAGACGAAGGTAGAATGATTCGGATCAGTGAAGCCAGGAGGCTGAGACATATAGACCTCATCCGAAAGCGAGCCATGAAGGAAAACATTGTTAACATCGAACTATCAAAGAGGCCAATTACGGGTAGTTGCAATACTCAGAACAATGCGAATAGTAGCGGGCTTGACAATAGGGCTGAAGGTCTCAAAGTAGTCAACTCCAAGGCGTTGATGAAAACCGTTAGCAACGAGGCGAGCCTTATATTTATCAATAGAACCCTTTGCATCCAACAACATTTTGGGAGGAGACTGGAGGAACAAGATCCCAAGTACCATTCTCTTGCAAGACAGTGAATTCCCGAGACATAGCCTCACGCCAGCGAGAGTCAGCAAGAGCCTGGGTCACTGTAGAAGGCTCAACATCAAGAGACAAAGCAGATGTAAGTCCATACCTTGGATTTGGTTTAACAATGTTTTTGCGAGATCGAGTAACCATCGGATGGTGCGACGGAGGATCCAAGGAGAGCACCGGTGAAGGCACAGGGCTAGGAGGAGAAGACCCAGGAGTAGGCGGTGTCAGGGGTGTATGTGTTGGCACAGGCGGCACATCATCAACCACAGGAGCGGGAACCAGTACAGGTGGAGGGACAGGGATAGAAGTAGAACGAAGAGAGTCAGAGTGTGAGGAAGGAAGAGGAGAGGCGACGGAAAAGGGGAAGATATGTTCCACAAATTCCACATGACGAGAGGTATAAATTCTGGAGGACGAGCGATCAAGACAGAGATAGGCGCTCTGGGTGGGTGAGTATCCAACAAAGACACAAGGATGAGATCGGATGTCTAATTTGTGAGAGGAGTATGGATGCAGCTAGGGAAAGCACTGACATCCAAAGACACAGAGTTTGGAGAGATTTGGTGGGTGATGAAAAAGTTTCTCAAAGGAAGAAATCATATCAAGATCAACCTTGGGAAGACGATTAATAAGATAAACAGTCGTGGATATGGCGTAAGGCCAGTACTGAAGAGGCATGGAAGAGTGATGAAGCAGGGCAAGACCAGTGTCAACAATGTGACGATGGCGTCGCTCTGCAACACCATTGTGTTCGGGTGTATGGGGCGGGGTAGTGAGGTGAGTAATACCGTGAGACATAAGGAAAGGACGAAGAGTTAGGTATTCTCCCCCATTATCAGAGTACAGAGTCTTTATTTTTGTATTAAGAAAGTTTTCAACTAACGCTTTGAAGGCAATAAATGTAGACATAACATCAGATTTCCGCTTAAGCGGGTATAGCCAGACATACTTCGTAAAGTGATTAATAAAAACGACATAATATTTATAACCATCACATGATAAGACAGGAGAAGTCCAAACATCAGAATAAATTAACTGAAGCGGGAAAACAGAATTTAGAGAGGATTCAGTAAATGGCAGTTTGTGACTCTTAATGCATTTACAAGACTCACAACTAAAAACATCGAACTTATTTGTAGGTATATCATGACTAGATAGAGAGGAATGTAAAATTTTTGGGGATGTGTGGCCTAGGCGAGAATGCCAGAGAGAGGATGACTGTCTAACCGAGGATAGAGCTGAGAGACGAGGTGGAGACGAAGCACCAACCAGCCACACATACAAGCCATTAACGCGCGGACCCTGAAGCATTACGTCCCCCGTACGACTATCCTTCACCTGAAAATCAAAACCAGCAAAGAGAACAACAACATCATTCTGCTGACAAAGTTTAGAGACGGAGAGAAGATTCCTCGCCATAGAGGGAACAAGCAAAACATCTTGAAAATTAAGACAAGAGAAAGCGGGAAAAGCAAGTTGCCCAATATGGGAAATGTGCAGTTTGTTACCGTTCCCTACTATCACATCATCAACGCCACCATACAGAGCATGCAAGGATAGGTTTGCCAAATCAGTGGTGATGTGGTGAGAAGCCCCAAAGTCGAGAATCCAATCAGAAGGCGATGGCACGGACGTAGCAGTGTGAGCAGAAGGATAGGAGTAGACCGGGGAAGGTGGCTGACCCGACGGAGGAGACGGGGCTGCATAGGCCCGAATTTCTGGACAGCGGCGTGCCGAGTGGCCATGGGTGCCACATAGCTGGCATCGGCCCTGGTAGCCACGGCCTGGCTGATGGGCAGACGAGGCATGGGCCAGCTGGAACCGAGAGCCACCCGTAGACCGGTGGGACGAGGCCGGGCCTCGCTGAGGATGCTGGGACGGGGAGCGGCCTGGTGCAGCAGGGGGACGTCGAGAGGAGGCAGACGCAGGGAAGGCAGTGGCAGGGTGGTTCGACGTGGCTGCCACCCAGGCCGTTGTTGGGCCTCCGTACTAAGCAACTTGTCCAGAAGTTCGTCGAAAGAAACGGGTGTATCCCTGGCCTGTATAGCATTGCTAATCTCCTTATACGAGTCATCAAGGCCGTTGAGCACCTTAAGGACCAAGTCCTCCGGATCCGTGTCCACATCGAGAAGCGAGAGTTCATCAACAACTCCCTTAATATCAAGCATAAAATCAGCAACCGAACGTGCACCTTTCACCGGATTGTGAATTCAATTCTTGAGCGCAAGAATGCGCCCCCTTGACGATTTGCCGTAGATGGAGGCGAGAGTCTCCCATGCCCCACGAGAGGAAGTGGTGGCAGCAATGAAGGGAATAAGTGTTGGGATAAACACACGAATAATCAACAAAGAATTTATTCGTCTACACAGCGGAATGATCAATTATCCCTCTCTTGTGTGAATCTAGTAGGAAACAATACCAAGAATATAATGCAATAAAATCTAAGCAATCACCAAACAATAACACAAGCAATTTTAACGTGGAAAACCTCCTCAACGTGAGGAGTAAAAATCACGAGACCGGAGTCCACCCAAAAACTTCACTATGAGCAGAATTCAAGTATTACAATCTGCAACAACAGATATTCTACCACAAATATGCCAAGACAATCAATACTTGACAACAACAATAAGATTAGAAAGATCTCACCCAACAACACCAACTTCTGTTCACTGTTCCCGACGTTGGGAATCTTAGAACCCGATCTCCACCGTCCAGAATCAACCTCTGTCTATCCTGAACGTGCTGTCCAAATTACAGCTCGATCCAACGGTTGGTTTGTGAGAAACGACCCTTTCACCGTGACTGTGCAGAAGTGAATCACCCAAAAACAGACCTTCTGTTCGCGGCCTATTCCCATCAATACAGAGCTCTAAATACGATCTCCACCGTTCAGAATATAGTTTCACAAGTTCTGAACGTACTGTGAAAATTACAGCTCGATCCAACGGTTAGAACTCCGGATATGGCTTCTGTAAAATTTCTGCTCGTGATGAGTTTCTCTCTCTCTTCAACTCTCTCACTCTCTTTCTCTTCTCACGGCTGCTGATTATGAAGAAGTGGAGTATATATTTCCTCAATGACCTAGGGCAATATATATAACACCAAGTAGTGGGCTTACTTGGGCTTTTTATTTATTTGGGTATTGGGCTCACCCACATAATTGGAAACCCAATCCAACAAATCCCCCCCTTTCCGATTATGTGGAGGGGCTAGCCATTCCGGCTATCACACGACATACCTCGAGCTTCTCTCTAGGCAATGCTTTCGTCATCATGTCAGCACCATTGTCATTTGTGTGAATCTTCTCAAGCTGAAACAACTTATCATTTATGGCACTCTCATCCAATGATATCTCACATGAATATGCTTCGACCTTGAATGAAACGCAACATTCTTACTGAGATGGATAGCACTTTGACTATCACAAAACACTATGTACCTCTCTTGCTGCAGTCTGATCTCCTCCATAAACCTTTTAAACCATAACACCTCTTTGCATGCTTCCGTTGCAGCGACATACTCTGATTCTGTTGTGGAGAGTGCAACACACTTTTGCAGTCTTGACTGCCACGACACAGCGCCACCTGAGAATGTTACCAAATAGGCTGAAATCGACTTTATGGTGTCCATATCTGATGCCATATCTGAGTCGGTGTAGCCAACTAACTCGGGCTTCCCACATCCAAATGTGAGTCTCAAACTAGATGTACCTCGTAGATATCTCATTATCCACTTCACAGCATTCCAATGCTCCTTTCCCGGATTAGACAAATAACGGCTAACAACACCAACTGCATGAGCTATGTCTGGCCTCGTACACACCATTGCATACATTAAACTTCCCACGGCTGAAGCATATGGGACTCTCCTCATTGCTTCCTTCTCTTCATCGGTTGAAGGACTATGATGAGCACCAAGCTTAAAGTGAGTGGCAAGAGGAGAACTAACCACTTTAGCTTTGCTCATATTGAATCTATCAAGCACTTTCTCAATGTATTTCTCCTGCGATAAGTGCAGCTTCTTGTTTGCTCTATCTCGGGTGATGTTGATACCAAGAATTTTCTTTGCTGGCCCCAAATCCTTCATGGCAAAGGATTTGCTCAACTGTTTCTTCAACCTATCAATTCTTGAAACATTCTTGCCAATAATTAGTATATCATCAACATACAGCAACAATATGATGAAATCATCATCCGAGAACCTCTGAACAAACACACAGTGATCAGAAATGGTCTTCTGGTAGCCTTGCTTCCCCATAACTGACTCAAATTTCTCATACCACAATCTGGGTGCTTGTTTCAAACCGTATAGACTTTTCTTCAGTTTGCACACATGATCTTCTTTTCCCTTCACCTTGAAGCCTTCAGGTTGCACCATGTATATCTCTTTATCTAACTCTCCATGAAGAAAAGCGGTTTTGACATCCATTTGCTCAACCTCCAAATCAAGGCTAGCTGCCAAACCAAGCACAAAACGGATTGAGGACATCTTAACAACCGGAGAGAAAATCTCTTCAAAATCAACTCCTGCTTTCTGGCTGAAACCTTTGACAACCAATCTAGCTTTGAATCGTGGCTTTGAGGTGTGCTCTTCTTGCTTTATCCTGTACACACACTTGTTCTTCAATGCATGGTTCCCCTTTGGTAGTTTCACCAGATCAAATGTGTCATTTTCATGCAAGGACTTCATCTCATCTTGCATTGCTTCCAACCACTCTTTCTTGTCTGCACCTTGAACTGCTTCTTCATAGCATTCAGGCTCTCCCCCATCAGTCATTAGCACATACTGATCAGGAGGATACAACCTTGAAGGTACATGAGCTCTACTGGATCTTCTAGGTGGTTCTTGAACCTCTGGTTCTGGAGCTTCAGGTGGTGGTGGTTGGTTGGTATCTGCTCCATCTTGTAAAGGACCATCATCATTACTGAAATCAGGTTGTTCCTGATTTTCCTCTTCAGCTTCAACTTGACTTTGACCATGAGGAACTAATTCCAAGTCAATCAAGTCACCATCGGATGTAGAAGCTGATTTATCCACCTTTTCGATATCTCTTATGGTTTTATCCTCAACAAACACAGCATCTCGACTTCTGACAAGCTTCTTCTCCACGGGGTCATAAAATCTGTAACCGAATTCATCTTGGCCATAACCAAGAAACACACACTGTCGAGTCTTCATGTCCAACTTAGACCTTTCGTCTTTAGGAATATGGACAAATGCTTTACATCCAAAGACCCGCAAATGATTATAAGAAACATCTTTTCCCGACCAAACTCTATCTGGAACATCAAAGTCTAAAGGAACACATGGAGTAAGATTTAATACAAGTACAACAGTACTCAGAGCCTCACCCCAAAACGATGTAGACAATTCTGCTTCTGATAGCAGACATCTTACTCTCTCGACCAATGTTCTGTTCATCCTTTCTGCAAGCCCATTCAACTGAGGAGTCTTTGGAGGAGTCTTTTGATGTCGGATACCTTGCTCCTTGCAATACTCATCAAAAGGACCGATGTATTCCCCTCCATTATCCGATCTGATGCATTTCAGCTTCTTCCCAGTTTGCCTCTCAACTAAGGCATGAAACTGCTTGAACACATCGAGCACTTGATCTTTCGTCTTCAATGTGTAGATCCAGGTCTTTCTTGAGTGATCATCTATAAAAGTCACAAAATATAAAGCACCACCAAGAGTTCTTGTTTTCATAGGGCCACAAACATCAGAATAAATTAAATCGAGTATACCTGATGCTCTGGAAGGAGTTGAGCTCTTAAAAACAACTCGGGTTTGCTTTCCTGCCAAACAGTGAGAGCACTTCTTCAGAGATGCATTCTTCAAGTCTGAAATGAGATTTCCCTTCTCCAAAATCTTCAATCCCTTCTCACTAATGTGGCCGAGTCTGCTATGCCACAACTCGATTAGCCCCTCATTCTCAACTGCATTTATGGAGCAATCAAGTAGCTTTGCTTGCAATAAGTACAATGAAGAGTACTTTTGGCCTCTAGCAACAACCAAAGAACCTCTTGTGAGCTTCCACTGACCATTGAAGAACAAACTGCTGAAACCTTCATCATCAAGTCTCCCCACAGATATCAAGTTCAACCGAAGATCAGGCACATGCTTCACATTTTTCAAAATTAGTGTAGCACCATTTCTAGTCTGCAAACATACATCTCCAACGCCAATGGCTTTAGTTAAGCCATCATCACCCATCCTAACATTTCCATAGTCACCTGACGTGTAGGATGTGAACATATCTCTGCGAGATGTGGCATGTATGGATGCACCACTGTCAATCACCCAACTACTCTCACGGTATGCAAGATTAACAACTTCATAGTCACAAAAGATAAGAAAGTCACTTGTAGCAGCGGATACTCGGTCTTCATCTTTTGCTTCTTCGTTCTTCTTTTCTTTCCCTTTATCTTTCTTGTCATCTTGTTTGGGTTTTCTGCAATGCTTCGCTATGTGTCCTAGAGTGTGACAGTTCCAACACTCAATCTTGTTGTATCTGTTGGATTTGCTCCTGCCTTTTTGTTTGCCTTTTGGACCTCTACTTTTACTTATCCCCCTCTTTTCTGTGACCAAGACCTCTGATTGCTGAAAAGAGCCCTGCGATCTTCTTCTCATTTCCTCATTCAGAACGCTGCTCTTTACCAAATCCATGGTGATGGTACCATCAGGGGCTGAATTAGACAAAGATGTTCTGAACGTCTCCCACGAGTCCGGCAATGTACCAAGAAGCCATAAGCCCTGTACTTCATCTTCAAACTTAATATTCATTCCCGACAATTGATTAATGATGCCCTGAAATGAATTCAAGTGATCAGTCATAGGAGTGCCATCTTTGAATTTCAAATTCATCAATTGCTTGATTAGAAACAATTTATTGTTCCCAGTTTTTCTAGCATACAATTGGTCCAATTTTTCCCACAATGACAGTGCATTTGTTTCTCCACTAACATGGTTCAACACATTATCATCCACCCATTGCCTAATGTAGCCACACACTTGACGATGCATTATATTCCACTCAGCATCTGTTTTACCATCAGGCTTATTGGTTTCAAATACAGGTAGATATAAATCTTTCACGTATAGAAGATCCTCCATCTTCCCTTTCCATACATGATAATTTGAACCATTTAGATTCACCATTCTATTCGTATTCGTTTCCATATTCACCACAAGGCACACAACAGAATCCTAGCTCTGATACCACTTTGTTGGGATAAACACACGAATAATCAACAAAGAATTTATTCGTCTACACAGCGGAATGATCAATTATCCCTCTCTTGTGTGAATCTAGTAGGAAACAATACCAAGAATATAATGCAATAAAATCTAAGCAATCACCAAACAATAACACAAGCAATTTTAAAGTGGAAAACCTCCTCAACGTGAGGAGTAAAAACCACGGGACCAGAGTCCACCCAAAAACTTCACTATGAGCAGAATTCAAGTATTACAATCTGCAACAACAGATATTCTACCACAAATATGCCAAGACAATCAATACTTGACAACAACAATAAGATTAGAAAGATCTCACCCAACAACACCAACTTCTGTTCACTGTTCCCAACGCTTGGAATCTCAGAACCCGATCTCCACCGTCCAGAATTAACCTCTGTCTGTCCTGAACGTGCTGTCCAAATTACAGCTCGATCCAACGGTTGATTTGTGAGAGAAGACCCTTTCACCGTGACTGTGCAGAAGTGAATCACCCAAAAATAGACCTTCTGTTCGCGGCCTATTCCCGTCAATACAGAGCTCCAAATACGATCTTCACCGTTCAGAATATAGTTTCACAAGTTTTGAACGTGCTGTGAAAATTACAGCTCGATCCAACGGTTAGAACTCCGGATATGGCTTCTGCAAAATTTCTGCTCGTGATGAGTTTCTCTCTCTCTTCAACTCTCTCACTCTCTTTCTCTTCTCACGGCTGCTGATTATGAAGAAGTGGAGTATATATTTCCTCAATGACCTAGGGCAATATATATAACACCAAGTAATGGGCTTACTTGGGCTTTTTATTTATTTAGGTATTGGGCTCACCCACATAATTGGAAACCCAATCCAAAAATAAGAGTGGGCGAGATAGACCCAATTATGGCCGATAGTATCAATTGGTCTTGTCGAACCCATTGCTCATGAAGTGGATTCGACTCAGACTTTGTGCCAACAAGAACAGTAGATGATGGACAAGGGTATGTACCATCAACATAACGGTAGAGATCGTAGCCGAAGAGGAGAGTCCGGAACTGGAAACTCCATGCGACGTAATTGGTAGAGGTAAGCTTTAGCGGCGCCGGGGCCGCGGTGTTGAAGGAGACGAGGGGCAGCGGCGTGCCGTCGGCAGTAACAACGGAGAGAGAAGACGACTGCATGGGGTCGGAAGATGCAGCAGCGTGAGGCGGCTACACGAGGGATTGCGTGAGGCGGGTGGGAGGTATGAACCAGAGGAGCAGCGGCGTTGCAGTAGGTTCGTGGGATCCAAGACTGGAACCGAAAAAAAAAAAAGGATCAAGGAATTATGGCAGATGCCAAATTAGGCTCTGGTTACCATGATGATAATATTTCCAAGATGTTTATTCAGAAATATACAAGATGTATAAATACAACGGGGGAGTGTAGGAGACTCTCAAACGTAAACAATGTGGGACAAGAATAAATACAAATATATATGCTCCCAATACTCCTAATATCTCAAACATAAACAATGTGGAATAAGAATAAATACAAATACACATATATGCTCCCAATACTCCTAATAAAACCATGTTAAAAACCATATTATATCTCGATAAAGTAAAATAAGCAAGAGAGAAATTACATCACAAATTAAACAATAAAATGGTGGGAATTTTTTTTTTTTTTTTTCACTATAGTTGATGTGAAAACAGGAGAGAGAGAGAGAGAGAGAGAAAAATATTTTCAATTAAAATGGGAGGGAGAGATAGAGATAGAGAGACAAAGAGAGAGAAAAAGAGCAATTAAATGAGAGATTTTATGCTACCTATTGGCTAGTGTATTAATTCCATTGAATGTGTGTGACATGTCATATTATGGAAAAAATAAAAAAATAATCATTAATATTTAATAGGGTGCCATATGTTACACTGTTAAACCACTATCAATATGGGTAGCACAAAAATCCTTCAATTCAATAGTAAGCGACGCATAAATACCAATATCGTAGATGTCTAAAATCTAATAAAAGTTATCATTTAACAAAATCTTGTTAAAAATTACATAAATGAATATTTCCAAACCTTAAGAAAAAAAAATGGCATGCGGAAGTTGTAAATACACAGATAAAATTGCGCTTGATGGGATATACAAAGTGAATTATAAATGTTTGGTACAATATGCAGTTGGAAATACACGCATAATATTGTTGCTTAATGGGGATATATAAAGTGAATTGTAAATGTTTGGTGCAATATCTACCTATCTACACACGCATATAGGGTTACATGTCAAATACTAATTTTAGTATAGTAAAAAAGTAATTTTGTTAAAACTTTATTTTTGAAATTTCAATAAATTTGTAATTTACATATTATAAAATAAAAATAAATAGTTTTATTATAGATTTATTTTTTGAAAATTTATTTTTAATTAATTTTTGAAAAATAGTGATATAAGTCCTAATAAAATACGGGAAACAAAACTGAATATAGAAAGTAATTTTGTTAAAACTTTATTTCTTGAAATTTAAATAAATTTTTATTACACATATTATAAAAAAAATATATAATTATATTATAGATTTATTTTTTAAAAAATTATTTTTAATTAATTTTTGAAAAATAGTGATATAATACCTAATAAAATACGGGAAACAAAACTGAGTATAAAAAGTAATTTTGTGAAAACTTTATTTCTTGAAATTTAAATAATTTTTTATTACACATTATAAAATAAAAATATAAAATTATATTATAGATTTATTTTTTAAATTTTATTTTTAATAAATTTTTTAAAAATTGTAATATAAGTCCTAATAAATACGGGAAACAAAACTGAGTATAGAAAGTAATTTTGTTAAAACTTTAATTCTTGAAATTTAGAGAATTTTTTTGTTACACATATTATAAAATAAAAATATATAATTATATTATAAATTTCTTTTTTTAAATTTTTATTTTTAATTAATTTTTGAAAAATAGTGGTATATGTCTTAGTAAAATACGGAAAACAAAACTGAGTATAAAATGTAATTTTTTTAAAATTTTATTTTTTTAAATTTCAATAAATTTTTATTTTACATATAAAAAAATAAAAAAAATTTATAATAGATTTATTTTTTGAAATTTTATTTTTAATTAATTTTTTAAAAATAGTAATATAAGTCCTAGTAAAATACATGAAGTAAAACTGAGTATAGAAAGTAATTTTAATAAAACTTTATTCTTGAAATTTCAACAAATTTTTATTTTACATATTATAAAATAAAAATATAGTATTTTATCATAGATTTAGTTTTTGAATTTTTTTAGTTAATTTTTTAAAAATAGTGATATAGGTCGTAGTAAAATACGGGAAACAAAACTGAGTATAGAAAGTAATTTCGTTAAAACTTTATTTTTTGAAATTTAACTAAATTTGTATTTTACATATTATAAAATAAAAATAAATAATTCTATTATTGATTTATTTTTTTGAAATTTTATTTTTAATTAATTTTTTTAAAAATAGTGATATAAGTCCTAATAAAATATGGGAAAGAAAACTAATTGTATAAAGTAATTTCGTTAAAACTTTATTTCTTGAAATTTCAATAAATTTGTAATTTAAATATTACTAAATAAAAATAAATAATTTTATTATAGAATTATTTTTTGAAATTTTATTTTTAAATAATTTTTGAAAAATAATGATATAAGTCATAGTAAAATACGGGACACAAAACAAATTATAAAGAGTAATTTCGTTAAAACTTTATTTCTTGAAATTTTAATTAATTTGTATTTCTAATATTACAAAATAAAAATAAATAATTTTATTATAGATTTTTTTAATTAAATATATCTAATTTTCAAAATATATTTTTAATTAATTTTTTAAAATAGTTATATAAGTCTTTGTAAAATACGCCATAAAAATGAGTATTCAAAATAATTTTTAATAATTTAATTTATTTACTTGTCAAAAAGATAAATTTTAAACATATTAAAATACATAAAAATAATGTTTCTATATATTTAGTTTTCAAAATTTTATTTTTAATTAATTTTTAAAAAATAGTGATATAAGTTCTAGTAAAATACGCCCAAAATTATAGAGTATAGAAAATAATTTTTAAAAAGTTATATTCATACTTTCCAATAAATTTTCATCTTGAAAATATTAAAATGCACATAAATAATTTGTCAATATATTTATTTTTAAAGATTTTAGTTTTAATTAATTTTAAAAAACTAGTGATATAGGTCCTTGTAAACTAGACAAAAAAAACCTTATTATAGAAAATAGTTTTTAAAAATTCAATTTACTTAATTTTCATTTAATTGTTATTTTAAAATATTAAAATACACAGAAATAATTTATCTATATAATTATTTTTCAGATTTTTATTTTAATTAGTTTTTTTAAAATTAGTGATATAAGTCTTGGTAAAATACGCTAAAAAAAACTTTGTATATAAAATAATTTTTATTAATTCAATATTATTTACATTTCAATCAATTTTTAAAAAAAATAATAAAATACAAAAATAATTGGTCTATAAATTTATTTTTCCAAATTTTCATTTTAATTAATTTTAAAAAAATAGTTAAATAAGTCCTTGTAAACTACATGCAAAAAAACACTAAGATAGAAAAAAATAATTAAAAATTAAATTTCCTGAAAATTTTAATTTATTTCTATTTTAAAAATATTAAAATAAAGAGAAATAATTTGCCTATATATTTATTTTTCAAAATTTTATTTTTAATAAATTTTAAAAAAATAGTGGTTTGAGTCTTGGTAAAATATGCCCAAAAAAATAAAATTAGTATAAAAAATAAATTTAATAAACTTAATTTCCTTATTTTTCATTTAATTTTAGGTTTTAAAATATAAAAAACACAGAAATAATTTGTCTATATATTTATTTTTCAAAAATTTATTTTTAATTAAGTTTTTTGAAAATAGAAATATAAGTCCTTGTAAAATATGTAAAAAAAATGAGTATAGAAAATCATTTATAAAATTTAATTTCTTTTGTTTTCTGTTCTTTTTTAAATATTAAAATACACAAAACAAATTTGTCTACATATCTATTTTTCAAAATTTTATCTTTAGTTAATTTTTCTTAAAAAAAAAAGATATAAGTCTTGTAAACTGCACAAAAAAAAAAAAAACATAGTTTAGAAAAGTATTTTTAAAAATTAAATTTCCTTAATTTTTATTTAATTGTTATTTTAAAAATATTAAAATACACATAAACAAATTGCCTATATATGAATGTTTTAAAATTTTATTTTAACTAATTTTTGAAAAATAGTTATATCTAAGTCCTCGAAAAATACACCAAAAAAATGAGTAAAGAAAATAATTTTAAGAAATTCAATACTCTTAACTTTCAAAAATCTTTTATTTAAAAATATTAAACTACACATAAATAATTTGTGTATATATTTATTTTTCAAAATTATATTTTTAATGAATTTTATCAAAATAGTCATATAATTCTCGGTAAAATATTCTAATAACAAAACTTAGTATAGAAAATAAATTTATATATTTTGTTTCCTTAATTTTCATTTAGTTGTTATTTTAAAAATATTAAAATACACAAAAACATCTTGCCTATAAATGTTTTAAAATTATATTATTAAGTAATTGTTGTAAAATAGTTATATATGTCCTGGAAAAATACACCCAAAAAAACAGAGTAAAGAAAATAATTTTAGAAAATTCAATATTTTTAACTTTTCAAAAATCTTTTATTTTAAAAATACACATAAATAATTTGGGTATATAGTTATTTTTCAAAATTTTATTATTAATGAATTAAACTAAATAGTCATATAAGTCTTCGTAAAATATGTCAAAAAAAAAAAACTTAGTAAAGATTTTTTTTTATATAAATTCAGTTTCCTTAATTTTTCATTTAATTGTTATTTTAAAAATATTAAAATACACATAAATAATTTGGCAAAATATGAATGTCTTAAAATTTTATTTTTGACTAATTGTTGAAAAATAGTCATGTAAGTCCTGGAAAAATACACCCAAAAAAAAAAATTCTAAGTAAAGAAAATAATCTTAAGAAATTCACTTAAATTTTTAAAAAACTTTTATTTAAAACATATAAAAATACACATAAATAATTTGTGTTTATATTTATTTTTCAAAAAAAATTAATAAATTTTAACAAAATAGTCATATTAGCCTTGGTAAAATATGCCCCAAACAAAACTTATTATAGAAAATAATTTATATAAATTCAGTTTCCTTAATTTTTATTTAATTGTTATTTTCAAATATTAATATACACAGAAATTTTTTTGCCTATATATGAATATTTTAAAATTTTATTTTTAATTAATGGTTGAAAATTAGTTATATAAGTCCTAGAAAAATATACCGAAAAAAAACTGAGTGAAGAAAATAATTTTAAAAAATTTAATATTCTTAACTTTTCATAAAAAAATTATATTAAAAATATTAAAATACACATAAATAATTTGTGTATATATATAATTTTTATAAATTTAGTTTCCTTAACTTTCATTTAATTATTATTTTAAAAATATTAAAAAAACACATAATAATTTTTTATATATTTAATTTTCATAATTTTATTTTTAATTAATTTTTAAAAATAGTGATATAAGTCCTCATAAAATACGCCAAGAAAAACTTAGTACAGAAAATAATTTTTATTAATTCAAAATTCTTAACTTTTCCAAAAACTTTTATTTTAAAAGTATTAAAATACACATAAATAATTTGTGTATGTATCTATTTTTAAAATTTTTATTTTAAATGAATCTTAACAAAATAGTCATATAAGTCTTGGTAAAATATGCCCAAAAAAAAAAAACAAAAACCTTGTATGAAAAATAATTTTTATAATTTTTTTTCTTAATTTTTATTTAATTGTTATTTTAAAAATATGAAAAAATACAGAAATAATTTTTCTATATATATATATATATATATATTTTTTAAAATTTTATTTTTAATTAATTTTTGAAAAATAGTCATAGATATGTCCTGGTAAAATACGCTAAAAAATACACAGAATCAATTTGCCTCAATATGAATGTTTTACAATTTTAGTTTTAATTAATTGTTGAAAAATAGTTATATAAGTCCTAGAAAAATACACCCAAAAAAAACTGAGTAAAGAAAATAATTTTAAGAAATTCAACATTCTTAAACTTTTTTAAAAAATTATTTTAAAAATATTAAAATACACATAAATAATTTGTGTATATGTTTATTTCTAGAAATTTTATTTTAATAAATTTTAACAAAATAGTCATGTAAGTCTTTGTAACATATGTCAAAAAAAAATATTAGTGTAGAATTTTTTTAATGAATTTTAAAAAAATAGTCATATAAGTCTTGGAAAATATTCCAAAAAAAAAACAAACAAACTTAGCGTATAAAAATATTTTTAATAAATTTAGTTTGCTTAATTTTCATTACATTGTTATTTTAAAAATATTAAAAATGCATAAATAATATTTCTATATATTTATTTTTCAAAATTTTATTTTTAATAAATTATTGAAAAATAGTGATATAAGTCCTGAAAAAATACACCAAAAAAAAAAAAACTGAGTAAAGAAAATAATTTTAAGAAATTCAACATTTTTAGATTTTGAAATAACATTATTTAAAAATATTAAAATACACATAAATACTTTGTGTATATATATTTAATTTTCAAAATTTTATTTTTAATGAATTTTAACAAAATAGTCCTAAAGTCTTGGTAAAATATGCCAAAAAGAAAAACTTAGAATAGGAAATACATTTTTATAAATTTAGTTTCCTTAATTTTTAGTTAATTGTTATTTTAAAAATATTAAAAAACATAGAAATAATATTTCTCTATATTTATTTTTCAAAATATTATTTTTAATTATTTTTGAAAAATAGTGATATAAACCCAGGTAAAATACACAAAAAAAAAACAACAACTTAGTGTATAAAATAATTTGTATTGATTCAATATTCTTAACTTTTCCAAAAACTTTTATTTTTAATGAATTTTAACAAAATAGGCATATAAGTCCTCATAAAATATGCCAAAAAAAAACTAATATAGGAAATAATTTTAATAAATTCAGTTTCCTTAATTTTCATTTAATTGTTATTTTAAAAATTTGACAAAACACAAATTTATTTTTATAAAATTTCTTTTTAATGAATTTTAACAAAATAGTGATATAAGTATAAAAATTATTTTTAAAAATTAAATTTCCTTAAATTTCATTTAATTGTTATTTTTAAAATATAAAAAACACAACAATAATTTTTCTATATATTTATTTTTCAAAATTTTATTTTTAATTAATTTTTTCAAAATAGTGATATAAGTCCTGGTAATTTTTTTTTCAGTATAGAAAATAATTTTTTTAAATATATATTCTTACTTTCCAATAAATTTTCATTTTAAAATATTAAAATACACAAAAATAATTTGTCTACATATTTTTTTTTCAAATTTTTTATTTTACTTAATTTTTGAAAATTATTGATATAAGTCTTGGTAAAATACGCCAAAAAAATAACTTAGTATAGGAACTAATTTTTATGAATTCAATATTCTTTACTTTCAATAAATTTTTATATTAAAAGTATTAAAACACAAAAAAAAAAAAAAAAATTGTCTATGTTTTTGTTTTTCAAATTTTCATTTTTAATTAATTTTAAAAAAAAAGTTGTGATATAAGTCCTTGTAAAGTACACCAAAAAAACTCGGAATAGAAAATCATTTTTAAAAATTCAATTTCCTTAAATTTTGAATTAATTTCTATTTTAAAAATATAAAAATAAAGAGAAATAATTTGTCTATTTATTTTTATTTTTCAAAATTTTTATTTTTAATGAATTTTAACTAAATAGTGGTATAAGTCATGGTTAAAATATGCCAAAAAAAATACTTAGTATAGAAATAATTTTAAAATTTTAATTTCCTTAATTTTTATTGAATATTAAAAACCACGGAAACAATTTGTCTATATATTTATTTTCAAAATTTTATTTTTAATTATTTTTTTGAAAAATAGTGAAAAGAGTCCTGTAAAATATGCCAAAACAATTGAATGATAAAAATAATTTTAAAAAATTTAATTTCTTTAGTTTTCTTATTTTATTTTAAAAATATTAAAATACACTACAACAATTTATCTATATATATATATATATATATTTTTTTTTTTCAATATTTTATTTTCATTAATTTTAAATAAAATAGTGATATAAGTCCTTATTTTGAAAACTTAAATTTCCTTACTTTCCATTTCATTGTTATTTTAAAAATATTAAAATACACAGAAATAATTTGTCTATATATTTATTTTTCAAAATTTTATTTTTAATTAAGTTTTTGAAAAATAGGGATATAAGTCTTGGTAAGATATACCAAAAAAAAAAATACTTAGTATAGAAAATAATTTTAAAAATATTATTTAATTCCCTTAATTTTCCTATAATTTTTATTTTAAAAATGTAAAAAACCACAAAAATAAGTTGTCTATATATTTAATTTTATAAATTTTTATTTTCAATTAATGTTTTGAAAAATATTGATATAAGACCTCATAAAATATGCCAAAAAACTGATTACAGAAAATAATTTTGTAAAATTTGATTTCTTTAATTTGATTTTTTTTAAATTATTAATTAATTCAAAATTTCATTTTAATTAATTTAAAAAAAAATACTTATATAAGTCCTTGTAAACTGCACTGAAAAAAGAAAACATAGTTTAGAAAATTATTTTTAAAAATTAAATTTCCTTAATTTTTATTTAATTGTTATTTTAAAAATATTAAAATATACAAAAATAGTTTTTCTATATATTTATTTTAAAAAAATTATTTTAACTAATTTTTTAGAAATAGTGATATAAGAATACGCCAAAAACTAATGAGTATAGAAAATAATTTTTAAAAATTTAATTTCTTTAATTTTTATTTTTTATTTTAAAAATATTGAAATACACAGTAAAAAATTATCAATATATTTATTTTACTAAATTTTATTTTTAATTAATTTTTAAAAAAATAGTGATATAATTTTTAAAAAATCAATTTCTTTAATTTTCATTTAATTGTTACTTTAAATATATCACATACATATACATACACATACATTACATACATACATACATATATACATACAAGATTGAGTTCTTCAGATGTCATGTTTTGGTGGCATTGATATTTCATAGGATGGTTGAAATGTGCATGAGATTCTGCATTACATTCTCGCAGCCTCTTGGTTTTTGGATAGAATTCATGGCAAACAATTTTTGTGTTGGAATGTCCTCTTGTATTTGACACCATGGGAAAATATCAAAACTTCTGGACTTTAAAGAAGAGATCAAAACTTCATGTGTGTATGTATCTGTGTATGTAAGTATGTATGTATGTGTGCACCGATATGTGTCTGTATGTATCTGTGTCTGTATGTATGTAACTGTGTATGTAAGTATGTATGTATGTAAGTAAGTATCTGTGTATGTGTATGTATGCATACCTTTTCTTTGCTATAAATTACAAATAGAATGCCATTAAATTTTAATAAAAAGCCTTAGACTAAATATATTTTAAATCACATTAATACAAAATTAAAGCTATACAAAAAATATAATCAGGACGGGCCAGTTTCACATAATGTTAGTAAATCTATCTACAAAATCGGGTTGTGTTCACGATATAAGTCCTTTGTGTGCACACACACACACACACACACACACACACATATATATATATATATATATATATATATATATATATATAAAAGATAAAAACTTAGAAGAACAATATAGAGATATAGGGGCATAATAAAGGAAGCGATTACAAGAACAGTGTGTTGGATGAGACAAGTTTCTGAGATAGCACAACTTATATCAGAAAGAAGAAATAAGTGCCCTGTAATTAGAATGTGGGAGCCAATGGAATCACCATAGCAAAAGATATGCAGATAGATTACCAAGTCACTGGCATGGCTTCTGTGTTTCACAAAGAAAGCAAGCTTTGTACGAGCTGCTTTCCTCATTGAGTTGTCACACTTTTTGCAAGATTACGAGGCTGATCCACATTGAATCCCCGCAGAACCGTCAGATGATATGCCAAAAGCTGCATTCACAAGATAGTAAGAGAGAGATAGAAACAGTAAGAGAAATAGAGAGAGAGAGAGAGAGAGAGATTACCTGCAGAGGGACTATGTTAATTACAGGCTGTAGGCAGTCCTCAACCTGAGGAACTTCAATAACACGGCAAGATCCACCGACACACACGGATGCTGCATCTCCTTTAGTACACATCACAATGAGTCTGCCTTTCCGAGCATGAAGTTGCTGAATGACCGACTGTTGTTTGCTGCTAACAACAAGAAACTTAAGAGGCTAGAATCGAAGAATTACATCATAGGAACGTCACTTGTTACTAGGAGAAAGTCTTAACCTGAAACAAGCATCACGGGTGGCAATAACAACAATCGGGAGAGTTTCATCGACTAATGCCAAGGGACCGTGCTTCATTTCACCAGCAAGTATTCCTTCACTGTGCATAAGTGCTACTTCTTTTACCTTCAGGGCTCCTTCCAAGGCAGTTGCATAATTAAATCCTCTTCCAAAAACAAGAAGTGATTGTTCTGCAATCAGTAATTTAGCAAGATCTTTCATTTCTTGATCGAGCTTGAGAACCTCTTTCACTTTACCTGTAGATTATCAAACCAGGACATTGTTTACAACATGTATATTTTCTCTAAATGTTTCTATTCAGGGAATGCGGGGAGCGAGAAAGCATATCAAACATACTTGGTAAATCAAACAGGCCATCTATTATCGCTTCCCGTCTTGCTTGAGTAGAAATTGTGTCATCTCCAATTGCCAGAGCCAACATAGCCATGACTACAATTTGGCTTGTGTATGCCTGTTCTTGTAAGTAAATAGAATGACTGGGAATGAGCAACTAAATAGAACAGAAACAACTAAGATTGTGTTTGGATTTAAGGATTTGAAACGTGGGCTTCAAAAATATCCAAAATACTAAACAATAGTTCAAGAAGATGGATTGTAGTCCAATCCAAACACAACCCAGGAGAAGATACGCATTTTGGTTACCTTGGTACTAGCTACACCTATCTCACAACCAGCATTTATGTGAACGCCACAATGTGTATTCCTAGCAATTGCACTTCCAACGGTATTAGTGATACCAACACATAATGCACCATTCCCTAATGCATATTCTAACGCCTGCAAAGTATCAGCTGTTTCTCCTGATTGACTAACAAAGACGGTTGTATCTTCTCTGTATATGGGCCCCTGCCTATCCACCAAATCACTTGCAATCTCCATTGTTACAGGGATACCTGAGAGAAAGAGAAGGAATTAGTGATGGAACCAGCAAAAATTTACAGGGCACTCGTGAACTGAGCTAGTGGGCTAACCAGAAAGCTCTTCCAAAATGGGCCTTGCAGCCAGAGCTGCATTATAACTTGTGCCGCAGCCAATAAAAACTATTCTTCTGCTTCTCCTAATGGTTTTAAGGTGATCCTTTAACCCTCCCAAAAGGACAGTCTTGGCTTTACATGACCCTCCACGTATAAGCCTCCCTCTCATTGTCGTTGTGAGTGATTCTGGTTGTTCATGAATTTCTTTCTGCATGTAGTGCTCGTATTTCCCTTTATTTATCTGCTCAACCTCCATTTCTAGAACTGAGAGTGCACGTTGGACAGAAGCTGGCCTTTTCAGCGTTCCACCACCTTTTTCTTTGGCATGGTTAAACTTGAAAATAGATGCACCTCCATCCTGTAGCCACCGAAACCAATAAAAAGTGCAGCTTGAGGGGAGACTTAATAATTCTTTTCTGTGCATAAATGGCTCAGAATAAAGTTACTATTTCACTATCAATCATTTAGATGATGTAAAACCGATTCTAATCCAGCAAAGTAGAATCATCATAAGACCTTTCATTTCTAACGACGCAGAACATAAAATAATAAAGTCATGTAATTTCCATTTTTCAAATAAATGGCAAAGTCAAAGTAACTTATAATTGGCTTAAGAGAAACCAGAAAACTATTTTCAGGTTTAACCATGGATATTGGGAGGGGGGGGTGTGGCTTCTAGCTTTCGCAGATCATAAATCAGAAGCAGTTTTTCAAAAGATCTGAAAGAAAATTGAAAAGATCAAAGAACAGAGTTTTTGGGAAGGAATTAAGTGTGTTCATCTAGTTAGTAATGTGCAGAGAGAGAAAGGCCATACAGCATCCGAAGGTGGGATATGCAAGGAGAGTTCTGCATAATTGAGACCTTTCAATGACTGAAGACAATGCATAACCTATGGCCTGATCCACCTTCAACACTTGTTTTTCCTTAGTGGTCGCTATGGAGATGGTGGGTGTGAATATTTGAATAAATAAATCTTAATAAAGGCACTTGGGAGTATATTATGTGGGCTTTGCTGGAAATTAATGGAAAAACCTAAACAATCAGTCAGCTTTAAGATACTAAGATTTCTGCAAGGGTAACAACTAATTATCACAATATTGAATATCAGTGTCGCGCGCTTGAAGGCTCTAGCACAAATATAATAACCATATTTCAGTTTTCACATCTTCTATTGAGAAGGGTTGGGACGTCTTCTCTCAAATGAAATATAGGAAGAAAGAAAAGAGACAAAACTGAGTAAGATCAGGAAGAGAATGCGTTTCTCCGTGAAATATTTAATGCAAGATTCGCAACATGATACTCTCTTACAAGCTTGAGGTCAGTTAGTTGTCAGGGAACCTCTAAAACCAACTAAATGGCATGGCATAATCAAGTAACATAAAAAAGTACCTGGATATGAACAATTTCACCATCCTCGATCACTAAGACCTTTTTTGTGTGCTCTACAAGAGCGCTGGCATCACTTGACAAAAAGAGTTCCTTTGGTTGCCCATTGCTCGAAAGAAATTTGGTGTCATTAAAAGATGCTCTGTTGGTCTCTTCTGTTAACTCCTGGAATAAAAGAAATTTCATTTAACAAAACAACTGTACTTAAGATTATAACTCTCAAATTAAAAAAAAAAAAAAAAAGACTCTTTGACAAATTGGGATAGTCTAGGTGGGGAGGGTTGAACCCTGGACCTTCTCTCTGTTATAGTAAGACAGGTACCAACTCACCTATTGACGGTTGTTTAATTCTCACATTTATTCATGTTTCCCTATATTGGTGGGGGTCTGAAACAGAAAGATTTGCCGCCAAACAAGCATGCAGTTTTGCAGGACAAAGATAAATACTAGAAAAAGATGCTCAATTAATTGAATGAAATGCATGGATCTGAGGGAAGCCAATAGTCCGCTGATGAACATTGTGCAATACATCTCAAGCAAGTAGTCAGATATGCCACTGAATTCTCAATCCCCTTTCCCTCCACTCTTACATGATTGATGCAAATGTTATACGCACATGAAGCACCTCTATAAGAATAGGAAAATTTTTAAAGGAAGCAAAAATTCTGTGAAGAGAGTAAGCAAGGTACAAAAACAGACAATATGCCCTCATTGAGTGAAACTGGATCAATTAAATAAACCTTTTTGCTCATTAAAATAAACCAAATTATCTGTAAAAAGATCCTGGTTGTAAGGGATCACTAAGTAGTGGACAAATATTATTTGGAGGGATTTCATCACACAAAAGCATTCCTTCAACTCTGAAATGTTTGCAACAGAAAGATTTTTGAGAATGAGGCCTCTAATGTGTCCCTCATCGTGTAGAAAATCAGAGACATGCTTACTTGAGCATATTCTCATTTTAGAAATATATGTTGATGCATTCTGTAAACTCTTTGATTGGCCAGTAGTTTTTCTTCTCTATTCCTTTCTTTTCTTTTCTTTTCTTTTCTTTTCTTTTGAGGGGTGGGGGTCTGGTCTTTTTTCTTCGTTATTTTCCCTTATGCAAATACAGCAAGAATATTGTCTTGGGTCACAGTGGTGTTTCGGATTAACTGCAGTTTTTACAACATTTGGATACACATTTGGGTAAAGCCAGCGTTGTTGTACATATTCTTTTTTATCAATGAGATTAACATTTATTGATGAGAGAGAGAGACAGAGACAGAGAGAACTTATTTAGATGAATTATAAAACCTACAAGATAAATGCAAAAAGAGGACTCCACAACTTACCTTCACACCAAGGAGCATTGGACTACCACGCTTGCATGCAATCAATTCATTGGGATAATGTGTGCTCTTGAAAATCAGAGCATATGCTCCTTCCAGATGCCTTATAACATCGAGCACAACTTGACTAAATGTGACACTCTTATCACCTACACCAAACAGTTGAATAATTGGCAAATTGTGTTCAAGTAACAGAAGATTCTCTCAAGTAAGAATAGATAAACTAAAAGAAAATACATAGTAATGACAATTAACCTGCTAACTTAAAGAAGAACATGGGCTAATTCACAAAAATAATCAGGATAAAATAAAGGCAAAATGGATGTAACTGATACTATTCTCCCAATGAACATAGAAATGAATGAAAAAATGAAGCTCATAACAGGCTCTTTATCCTGAATGCATTTGTAAACTCATGCCTTCATGAACATTAAATACTTCGAAATAAAGGACGTATTCGTGTGGTAACTTATAAGCCATATGTGTGGAAGATGAAGATACCTGGAAATCAACAGAAATAATTAATACTATTGAGTTGTTAAACGTAATTCAGGGAGATCATAGAGTCAATTATTATATTTCTGATGATGAAGGCCACTCAGTGCGACACAATAGTCCAAAATAAACAAAAGCGATATCAGAAGAAACTGAAAAACTGATAAGTCCCAAGTCACATAACTAGTATAAAGTCTTGAAGGCTCACAAACAAAAAATGATTAATATTGGTCAGAATACTTCATGGTAGTATATGAGATTACAGAACTTAAAGATTTTCAATATCCCTGTTGAAAGGATAACGTAAAAGACATTCATATGTCATTACTCATCTGTTGTAGCATATTTATACAAGACAGACAAACATCATATTTACCACAGACCTGATTCTTCACACTCCATGTCTCAGAATTACTAAACTTGGTTCTTTCTAATGAAGAGATGACATTTTTTACCACCAACCGTTTCAGCATAAAATATACCGTCTATATACTAAGTGCCAACTCTGCTTAAGAGATGTTACTGATGTGCTGAATTGATGAATATTGAAAATACACACTGTTAATTTATTTAATGAAGTATGTGTATTGGCGCTTTGTTGCTCTGTATAAACTAACAACTAAGCAGCGAAGGAAAATAGGAAAGGAAATGGGAAGACACTAGATCATAAAAATAGTCTTTTTACAGACGCATGAGTATACCTTCTTCAATGGCATTATCAAAGACAAACTTCGCAAGCTTCGGAATGACTTCTGTATCAGTGTCCGACTCAAAAGTGAAACCATGACGAACAAGGGTCTCTTTTAGCACCTAAAATCATATACAAGCACATCAGTAGCATAAATTGGAAAAGATAACCTAAAAAGCATGAAAAAATGAAAATCATAATAATCAACAAAACCACAGGCCACATGCTTGTCACTTCTCAATTCTAACCAAAAGATAGACTAAGTGGGATAGCTCAAGTAGTAAGCGAGCACAATACCAAGACAATTGAACCTTGTTGGAGGGAGGGGAGGGTTTTTCTCTGATCTTTCATAGAAAACAGTGCTTTTGTCAGTTTGCAAATTAGACGACTTTCCTAATTCTTTACTATTGCTTGTCTCTAGCCAATAATATAAAATGACAACTTTCATAATAGAAAATTATTATTCTAAATTGTATAGCTATAATAATTACAGACATGTAAACTATGGTTTTCTATCCCGTCCACCCCCCTCCCCCCACCCACTCTCTGTCATCCTACCTGAAACTTGTTGACTTTTATGCATATTACTTCAGTATTGCTGTATGCGAAATCATGAGAATTCACACTAAGAAATGGTGAGTATGTATTGAATATCAAAGGCTGCTCCATGCAACAAAGCAGTCAGAAGAACAGAACTCACTGGCATAATCACATAATGAATTTGTGGAAGAAGTAAAAATGGAAGCAATTAGAAATGGCCAAAAAACCTCATAATTGGTTATAACTCCGTTGTGAACAACCAAGAATTCATTTCTTGGATCAGATGCCTGAGGATGACTATTCCTTGGAGATGGTTCTCCATGAGTAGCCCAGCGAGTGTGTGCTATTCCAGCATGAATGGAGAATGACTCTTCCAAATTTAAATCTGTAGCAGCAACCTCTGAAAATATGAAATAAAAAATTATGACCACCATGGTAAAGAAAAGATCAACATGGTCTCAGATGAAAACAAAATATTATAAAGAAACATGGAAAAAAACTAGAAGGGGACATCAACAGGTACCAGACATATAACACAATGAATGCCACATTAAATATGAGATACTTTACTAGTTACATACTTTTGTGGTATGCTTGAAAAGGATAATGGTCAGTAAACTTTCAAAATTATCCTGAATGCATCCAACCAATTTTCCTATACTATATTATGCCACGCAGGTACCCAAACTTGTCGTATGTTACCATTTACAACACCTATGACTGCACTAGGTTGTAAGCTCCAGAACTTCTTTCCAGACATACACAGCACTTCAGACACATGTGCCTGTTATCTTGATTGTACTATATATTCAAATGATTTCACCATGGTTAAAACATAAGTTAAGCTGTCAACATTATACAAAGGAGTGAAATTCCTCTGCAGAGCACATTTTGTGTGCAGTCACATATATCTTGAAATGATTAGTTATTTTCAAAGTTATTACAAATAAAGAACAGTTATATAACATAAAAGAGTAGACAAATAGAGTCCCTTGGTCACAACCACCCTTCAAAAGCTTGGCCTTGATGCCTTCAGCATGAATTTCCAATTTCATCATCTATGGAGACTAAACTAATTGAAGGAGGAGCGGAAAACAGTTACTTCTCTGAGCACTTGATTTTATATCTCTATTATGATTATAAAATGATTATGCTTTATAATCTCTAACTGCATTCTGAACTGATTTTCCAGTGTAATCTCTTCTTTGTTCTACAGTTTTATCTCACCACTCCTATTGAATACATAAACTTAATAGAAAACGCGATTCTCCACTAATTGTCATATATAAATCCATTCACACTAGCCTATAAGCTCAGCCATATGGAACTCATATAATGCTAAACCTCTGATTCTCAACACATAAACATTCAACTTTTTCAATAAGAAATAATCACACTCGATCATTCGAGCTAAGTATTCAAAGAAAGATCAACTGATCAATAATCACAACAGAAACAAAATCCACATTATTTCTCCCTCCGAATTACTCCAAACAGAAGTCAACGCCAGGACCTCGTCACAATAAAGCCCTATCCATGCATATTTGGAAGTGTGAAATTACCTTTGTAGACAGATTGGACGAGTGATTCGATATTGCCTTCCTTCCGGAAGACAAGAGGTGGGGTAACAACATCAGCAACAGCGTTCGAGGATTCGGAAGAAGAGTCAATGGAAACTCCGGCGGAGTCATAGCCTCTGTACTCCAAGCGCCGGAGACCATTGAAAAGGACTTCCAAAATGTAGCGCCGCTCTCTGCTGACGTTGAAATTCAAATACGCGAAAATCCCGCACATAATTTCCCCCTAGCTCGCACTTGTCTCTTTGTTTCTGGAGATCAGCAACGAGAATGTAAGATTATGGAACGATTTTTTGGCAAACTTCAACTGATTTCTTTTGGATTTACTGACTTTTTTTTTTTGTCAGTTGAGGTGGTGTTCAGGCCAATGAAGGCGTTTGTTTTGTGTCCACGTGGCCCGTGACTTGGAAACTCGGTGTGTGCTTGGGAATTGTTACTTTAGCATATATAGTTTCTTCAAATTTGATTCAAATCAAATAAACTAAATTTGGATAATCTATAATAATAGTAAAAGATTTACTACTAAATCTAAGATCGATTTTATGTTGACCATATCAATTTTTTCTTGAACTGATTTAGTTGAAAGTAGATATTGATAACAATAATTCCCACTATTATTTTAGCGTTCCTCTTTATTAGTATTAAATGCTAGACTCTTTTTTTGAGAAAAAAAATAATAACTACGAATAATAGATTCCAAAATAACAAATAGGAGGGTCAAATTCCCAAAATAACAACATAAAGGTATAAATATTGTGTCATATTTAATCCCTAATTATTATTTTAAACAACTACTCTCTCTTTTAAAAAATAATCATTCTTGGTGCAATACAAATTTGAGTATTACAATGTCCTCGTCAAAATTTCTTCAGACAAGTTTTTTGTAGATCTACTTTGTGCTCTCAAAGGCCGACTGCAAAGAATTCATTATTGACTTTTATCAAACTATTTATATACGATTTTTTTATCTTTCGAGCTCAGTTCTTATTTATTTTGATGAATTCAAACATCAATCTTAATATAAAAATCTTTTGGAGGAACAATTAATGATGGAGGAATCATAAAAATAGACCATTGCAAAACAGGTGTAATACAGGAGTTATCTAACTGTTTTAAAAAAAACAATTAAACATGATTTTTTTGAAAATAAATCATAAATTCAAATAAATCTGGTGAGATTTGTGCTTAATTTCCCTTTTTTTAATAAAAAATTCTGTATTTTAATATTGGTAATAAATTAATGTTGAGTAATTTTTTTATTTACTATTTAAAGAGATTAATTTCTCCATTGCAAAAAAATATAAAAAAAAAAGTCATACTTTAAAAATATTATCCTAATAAAAGAGTTGTTTCAAAAGTAAAAGTCTTGTTTTATAAAAAAAAAATAAAAAAATTTATATTTTACAATAAATTATATATGATTGAATAAGTTAAAACAAATAAAAAATTGTATAAAAGTAAATTTATATTTTTATCAAAATGATAAAAAAATATAACTGTTTCTTTTAGATGAAGAGATTGTAATTTCTTTCTCTCTTTAAGACTAAACATATTTTAAAAAAAATAAAAAAAATAAAAGGTCCCAGTGGACTTATTATATTGATGGGCCGACTAATCTTACAATTCTCTAATATTGCAATTATTATATTAAATACAAGAATTTCAATGGGCTAGGCTTGGCCCATATATCATCATCAACCCCAAGCCGCCACTCTCAATCTGGTCTTTGTCTATGAAATTGAATCGGAACGAGCTGTATTCTTGCACCAATGTCTAATTGGGCTTGGGCTTGGCCTTGGGCTCGGGCTCGGGCTCTTTTTCAAATTAATCCTTATGTCTTTTTCACACAAAAGAATAGTTTAGGGTCATTTTTGCACTAATCATGAACTTTAGGGTACTTTTTGCAATTTTACCTTTTCCAAATCACAGGATTTTGCGCAGCAGACCCTATATATATATATATATATATATATATATATATATATATATATATATATATATATATATAATTGCTGTTATGAAAGTGACTCCACAGAAGACAAGCTGAGGTGGAATCCACTATCCACCCATTCAATATCCAACTCTCTTGCTTGTCTCATTCTGCCTTTTTTCCCCTTAAATGTTAGTTTATATCACACTAATTTAATTTTCTTTTTTTGCATCAAAATACAAATTTAATCAAACATAATATTATGGATAGTTTATTGTCCATCTTCACACATAACATAGTGTTTCTTTTCAACATCATTACAAACTCAGTGATTTATAGGATATTTTTCATATTATAAAATGCTTTTTTCACTTTTTTGTAGAAAATAAAAGACTTTGAGAGGAAAGTAAGTGACGACATTGACGTTAGTTTATGGCTTCTGGTCTGAAATGTGATGAATGTGGGATTTATGACATAGAATATTGGAGTACAATTTAATTATATTTGGTCACCTCTTAACTGATTAATTAAAATTTTGACCGACAGTTATATGATATTATTTTTCAATTAACCGACAAAACGACCGTTAAACACTAGACCCAACACCACCCCATCAATTTTATCTATTTCCACGAAATTACCACCTTGTCCTTGTTTACCTAACACTTTGCAGATTTGTGTCCTTGTAGATCTACCAAATCATTTTGGTTTTGGATTTTAGTATTATTTTTTTATTATATTTGTATACTATAATTTATAAAAAGTGGCTATGCATTTAAAATATGATAACACACAGAGATTAGTTTATAGGGAAGGAGAAAGGAGAATCTTGTATCCTATACCTTTCTTTCTTTACACACTTGTTTGAAAATTTTAATTCTCAACTAATTAATATTGTTTCTTTTTTAAGATTCAATCTCGTTTCTAATCAATGTGACATTTGATTGGTAAGTGTGTGTGTGTGTTTTTTTTTTTTTTCCTGATTTTTTTAGTCCTAGCCTGCAACTTGTATATGATAATTGATGGGTTATTATGTTGATATAATGAAGCAACTGGAACGAATGTTAGAGATACAATCATAATGCATGATTGTTTACAATGACATTCACACTGAACAATGGAGTCACATATTATATAAAATATTTTAAATTATTCAATAATGAAATCTAATTTTCTCCTTCGTAAATGGAGCAAGACTATATTTCTTGTTGTGTGGTTACTAATTCTTCTTCTTGCTCCTGTACCTGCCATTGGAAAAATGTTGACCAAGGTGAAGCCAGACTTTTTAGGTGCGGTGGCAATCAAAAAGTTATTGGCGGTGCTGACTCTGGCTCTTTCACTTTTCTTTGTTGGGAGTCAGTTTTTCATTTCAATGGGAAAATTTTTGCCATCGGAGGAGGACGATTCGTGATGATCGAAGTTTCCATGGAAAACACATAAAAAAAAGTCAATGGAAGAGGAGGAAGAATAAAACCAACAAATAAAAAAGTTGAAGAAAAAACACAAATCTAAAACCTTAAAAAAAAAAAAACAAAGTCTAAATCCTCGAATCTACAAAAAGAAATAAAATATTTATTCACATTGATAAAAAAGAAATTTTATTTTCTTGAGATTACTTGATCATGGTGACCGGCAGGCACCTCAAGAGGAGAAGGTTGGTTGGTTAGGGAAGGATTAATAGAAGAATTTAAAAAAAAAAAGAATTATTGAAAGGTATAATTTGTAAATTTGTGATGTATTTAATAAATTTGGTAATAAAATAAAGTATTAATTGGTACGTAAAGTAAATATAACGTGTAGATAAATTTTGTTTATGTAAATAAAAATACACTATACAAAAAATAAAATAAAAAAATGTTGTTAGACCAAAATATAAAATCATCACTTTTGTTTGGGGAAAGGAGGCATCTTTTATGAACGAAGAATGTAAACCCCACAAATTACAAAATAAATAATTATTAATTTAGATATAAAGCAACTGCCAAAACGAAAAGGTGGCAGGTCATAACATGAAAGGTGAGTAGTTTTTCCCTTTTTACCATAAAGGGAAAGTGAAAGAAAAGTAAATATAGCAATAATTACGAAAGTCATATTTTATTTCATATTATTTACCACGTACATCAATCAATAATAACTAATTACTTTTTTACCGCAAGAGATAAAAGTACATACATTTCAAATATTCCTTACAAAAATTTGCACAAACATTTAGCTCTAACTAGTTATTCACGAAATACGAGCATTCTCTTATATAATTTTTAAAAATATACAATAATTAAACTTAAATAAAAATATTTTATTATTTTATAAAATATTCGAATCGTGATGTATCTACAATTTTATAAATAGATAGATTAAGCATTATGTAATATTAGAATTCAGACTTTAAGAAAATAGTGTTTCTTTTATATTGTTTGAAGATTTTTATATCTATATAAAAAGGGCTATTATCCAATCACATTAAAATAAAAATTATGTAAATGAAATAAAAAAATACAGTACGAATGATAATTCACTACAAATAAATATGTAATTAATTACATAATAGGGCAAATATAGCATATTTGAAACTAAAAAATATTGTGCTAAACAAAATTAATAATTTTGTACAACAAACTAAAGGATTAATGAATTAAATGTGCAAGTGCGACAATGTTCTTGACATCCCAAATTGTGGTTGTTTTAACAATTCACTTGAGCAATTCGTGATCAAATCATAATATTTATATTTTTACTAATTTTTTAAAAAATGGTCTAAAAGTATTTATCGAGTTTGTACGAGTCGAACTCTGAGCAGTTGATAACAATATGAGGACAGAAATTCACCCCCCACAAGTAATATGATTATATATTAAAGCATTAATTTTTTTTTTTGGGTATAGTTGTACTTCATTTAATACACTGGCTCCGCCACTGTTTCTGAATGTGCAAGTCCAATAACAGTAGAATCAAGTTGGATGGGACTACTCAAATAAAATATAAATTATTTTATTAAAAAAAAAACGGATAATATTGAAATATATATATATATCTGTATATATATATATTTATTGAAAAAAAAGAGTATATCTGCGCAGATATATTTAGAAAGACTCCAGGAATGACAAGTAATTACAGAATGAATTAATTAGATTGTCCCAATCAAGAATATGATAGATTAATCTAGATTTATTTTATGTGTATCTTGTCTCATTTATTAATGAAATAAAATAATGGATGGTATTTATAATGTTTTTCATACATTTATGATTAATTGCTTCTATACCAAACCAACTTACATCTAATTTTTTGCTGTTGTCCATTTTCTATTACTACTCATTAATTATTTATGCCCTTTTATATTTTTTTTATCGAAAATTTTAATTTTCAACAAGCTCATGGTGTTATTTTATATTATTTGCTTTCTTCATTTTTAGGATTATAAATCTGAGTAAGTCTTTCGTGCATCAGGTATATGGTGATGAGTAAGTCTTTCGTGCATCAGGTATATGGTGCACTCGATTCATAATATTATTTGTTTACTTGAAAATTATTACTATTTTTTCAACACTAGTAATACTTTTTAAATAAACAAATAATATTTTTAATTAAACAAATAATATTTTACATAAAATTGCACAGAACACCCGACGCATACACATTTTTGTGTATAAATTTTGTATTTGCAACGTTTCTTTAGAGCTAATTAATCAAATTATGTATTTCTCATACATTCTAAATTTCTTCTTTTTTATATTGAAAAAAATCATATAATAAAATTTTACTTTGAAAATTAGAATTTTATATAAAAAAGTTAGACTACTATACATATTATATATATATATACACACAAATAATCCCTCCTTTTCCAAATTCTGTCATTTATTTCTTTTTTTTTTCCGATATCTTAATAAGATTATATTCATTCAATATTTATTTTTAATGTAAGTTATCTGAAATCCTGAATATGGTTTAAAAAAAAAAAAAAAAAAGCAAGTTATCTGAGCATTAGCTATCACCTTGAAATTTCGCACAAAAAAAAAATTGTATTCTTTTTATCTGAACAATTTTTTTAATTATCTTCTAGATTATTCTTTTTTTTTCCCCACAATAAAATAAAATAAAATCAGCCCATCAGAATGGAATTACCTTCAAACTTGAATTCCTATCTCAGTATTGTGATCCATATGCCCCACGTGGCGGGAAAAGGCGTGTACTCATAAACCAGCCGCCGTAGACCTACACACAGAGGATCACACCTCAGCACTCGAAACTGTTCGGACCAACTTGTCAAAACACTTTAATAAACGCCATTGCCATTGGATCGTGCAAACCACGCCCCACTTCAACCGCGTGTTTGAGAAGATGTAAATTTGCGTAAAATGCCATAGGTAAGAGTATGACTCTGGTGGGGATGACAGCGAAGGCAGGAGGCACTTGCATCAGCCAACACATAACAAGAAAATCCAACGTTCGCCGCTAGACCACCCACCACCATCGTCACCGCCACGTGCCACCTCCAGCCGCCGCGCCCAATGGGTGCCACAGAGCCTGTAATTCAGCCCGGATACCACCTGCTATCTGTGTCTTGATTCTTGTAGTTCCCTTTACTTTAATTCTCGGTTACAGAATCTAATGGTTTGTGATTTTACATGTGTAGGTAGCGATGCAGGGAGGAAATGAAGACGTGGAAGGGAAGGTGGAAGAGAGAGAAAATGGGAGGGAAGAAGAGGAATTGAAGGATTTGGAAATGGGTGGAGTGAATATTCAAAAAGAATCAGTTCAAACACATCCCCCAAGTGGATTTCACATGTCAAGAATGCAAAGATTGAGCGCCACAAATCCTTTAAGACTTGTCATGAATAGTGCAACAAGAGTTGCCTCCCCTTCTCCTGCTCAGCCTCCTCCTCGCCCTTCGCCGACTCCCTTGCAGCAGCAGCAGCAGCAGCAGCAGCCGCCTCCGCCGCCGCCGTCGCTTCAGCCTCGGTCCACACCTACCCCTCAAGTAATTAGTCTAACGATATTGAAATATATTCATTTTTCTTCTTTTATGTGTATATACATGCTTATAACGAGAGTGTTTGTTGTAAATTCTTGAATTTTGATTGGATATGTTTTTTGGTTTTGGTTGTTCTGGGTACCAGCAATCAGTGGTGACACTGAATTCGAGAGCATACACAAACAAGATTTCTCTGTTTCTGTTCATTGTGCATATGGTTCTGGCTGTTGGGCTAGTGGGGTTTTTGATATTTAAGGGCGTGCAAGGTATGTTAGAAGAAGGGAGGGCTCAGAGGAGAGAGAAGAGGATATTGAAGTATTTTCTACCTCAGGTTGAAGCTGCAGCTTTTCTTAGCATAACACTTGCATTTGTGTGGCAAAAGTTAGTGAGAGTGTGGCCTAAATTCATGGTTCATTTCATTATTTGGACCTCTTTTGCCCTAACTTTAGCCACCGGAATCCTCTTAATTTGCTTCCAAACACCAGCCACGGATGGCATCGGCGTCCTCTTCATCGCCTTTTCCATTGGTAATGGACTATATGCGTGTTGGGTCACACAAAGAGTCGGTTTTTGCTCCAAGATTCTTGTGAAAGCCCTGGAACCGGTCCCAAAGTTCTCGGACTTAAACCAACCCACTTATTGGATGCTTGGAGCTGGATTCTTATGGATGTCATTCTGGATTTTTGCAGTGATTGGGGCGT
Source organism: Caryopteris x clandonensis (assembly GCA_028749325.2). NCBI lineage: Eukaryota > Viridiplantae > Streptophyta > Magnoliopsida > Lamiales > Lamiaceae > Caryopteris > Caryopteris x clandonensis. Next base: position 5,853,475 of record JAPYKT020000022.1, on the reverse strand, counting down.
TGAACTTCTATGTTCCACCATTGATTATAATGGCTTTAGTTGTGAGCCTGGCTTGGGTTGCTGAGGTAATGAGGAATGTGGCTAACTTAACAGTTAGTAGGGTGATTGCTCTTTACTATCTCAGAGGAATGCAATCTAGTACTCAGTTCTGCTTCCAAAGAGCCTTGTCTAATAATCTTGGAAGTGCTTGTCTTGGATCAATCTTTGTCCCTTCAATTGAAGCTCTGAGAATCATAGCGCGAGGTCTGAATTTGATTGAGGGAGAAGATGAATTCATGTTTTCTTGTGCACATTGCTGTTTAAGGGTCATGGAGTCCATCTTCCGACGAGGCAATGGATGGGCTTATGTGCAGGTAATCCTGCTATTGAATGTGCTATTATGTTCATACAGTTTTTTTTGTTCACCTACACTAATTATTGGAACAACATTGTCCAGATTGCTGCATATGGAAAAGGTTTTGTCAAGGCATCACAAGACACGTGGGAGCTCTTCGTGAAGAGAGAAATGACCGAGGTTGTTGATTCAGACATCACTAGCGCCATTTGCTTTCTCACCGGAGTTTGCAGTGGCTCGATCTGCACGATTGTTGTCTCCGCCTGGACATACACCGTCCACCGTGGCTACATTGGTACCCTAGCAGTCCTAGCTGCCTTCATCGGTTACCTAATGGTTGGTGGCCTCACCTTACTCATTCCACTTCCAATATTCTAATATTTTCCTATTCAATAATGCATTTAGGTCATGTGGTTTAGTTGGTCATTTGTTTATTGGGGGCTTGTCTGTCTTGATTTAACATAATGTGCTTTGCTTGATCTTGTGACAGACTAGGATTGCAATGGCATTGCCCCAATCTTGTGTGAGCTGTTACTATGTGTGCTACGCTGAGAACCCGGAAAGCCGGCTATTCGATCGAACTATACCAGAACGGATCGAGCTAATAAAATCAAACCGCTTGGAGGTGCTCGTCCCGACTCCGAGGGTTCCCCGGCGGTTTCAAAGGTAGCCGGGCCGAGATGTACTCATCTGTTAATGTAAATATATATGTCTGTAGTGTAACACTGAACTGAGATGCATTAATTTGTTTTGAGTATAAATAAGTGGGTAGATCAAGATTGGTGCATCTTGCATATGGTCATGGACCAGGGCCACGTGTAGGTATACGAGTGGTTGCAAAAGGGAAACCAAGGGGGGCCCACATTGGGATGATGATTCCTATCAGCAAGGGTGCAAAGAGAAGGTGCCCTTTTGTGTAATGGGATCAAAATTTTGGATATACTTTTTGGGAAGTATGCGATTCTATGTTCTAGGTTGTCCCACCATTATTTATTTAGCCATTCTTTGTGTAATCTTGATGAATAAATTCGGCTATTAGTTGCTTCTTTTCCCTTTCTTTTTGTTTGTTTCTTTAGTCCAATTTTTAATTATCAACGACAAATTTATTTGTTGTGAATACATGTTAATATGTTTATTAATGATGTATTAAAATTATATTGTAATAAATTTATCTTATTTAAATTTTTTTAATGTGATCCTGATATATTATTAACAAATATATGGATAGGTGCCTACAGTTGGTAGGCGATCAATTCTATTTGAGCGAGTTTTTTATGTATCCGCTTTACATGGTATAACCCAATGAATAAACAAGTAATATAATTTAAAAAATTGACAGTAATACTTTTTAAAATAAAAAATAATATGTGGCAAATAATATATTTTAATAGTAATATTTTTTTTAAAAATAAACTAACAATACATTTTAGTTAAATAAGTAATACTATTATATCAAATTGTATCGTGCATTTGACACATAAATTTTGGTCATTCTATGAGTTTAATATAAGAGTAGTCTTTCTATTCTTTAACCAACATATCTCTATTTAACACATATCACTGCAAGAATTATTATCTTACTTAAGTGGTTTTTATAAGTAATATATTAAATAGGAGTAAATTAAGAAACTTAATCACACTTTCTTGATCCCTTTTACTTAATATTTTGGAGTAATTGAATTGTGCTAACTAATAGTCATTTTAGCCAAAAAAAATAAATTCTAAGGATTATCTATACTACTACTCCCAACAAATCTCCTAAAATATTTCTTAATTATCACAATTAATTGATTAATTGAGGGTGTATGTGTTGTCTATTTAAAAAAAAAAAAAAAAACTTTAAAAGTGAAGAACATTAAATAAAAAGATATTGGGAGGAGTATTTGTTAATTTAAACACTGTTCTTGTGAAAAGACAATTATAGGTTTGGAAGGATTATAAGGAAAGCAAAAACTACCATAATAAGTAAGACAAATAAAGTGCATATGTTTGGTGAGCTCAACAGTAGCTAAGTAATTGATTCACTTAAATTAACGCAATCCCTATCAATTTATTAAAGGGTGTTGAGGGCATTTTTGTCATTTTGTAATCGTTGCTTTTACATCGTATTTTAGCATGTGATACACGAAAATGCATGACATATATTCTCTCTCTTTATGTGGGTTGTACCCTAGTTTGTCCAAGGATGATAATTGGATCTTACAAATTACGTTTCCACTTGATAATTTAATACAAATTGAATATAAAAATAATGAATTATAGTTGACCCTTTGTAGATGTAAGTTAAAAATAGCTTACACCCAAATAAAAATAAAAAAGGAAAAAAACGAGATCGAATAAACACAATAACCCATATTATTAGTTTTTTTTTATTGTAGTTTATATTATATTTTATTAATATATGTTGGCTTACAAAAATTATTACTTATAAATCAATCCTGATAATTTTAACTATCCAACTTGTTTCTAAGTATGATGGAATATTAATTTTTAGCCATTTTTTGGTTTATAACCACCTTCGATTTTTAGCTAAAAGCACAAGAATATTCTACAAAGGTAAACCAAATATAATGTAGGCATCTTATGAATTATAAATAATAAAACATGGACAATGTCTTTAAATTCATGAGTGCTCCCATTGTGTGAAAACTCTTTCGGCATCTTAAGTAGATCTAAGGTCCATCAATCGTTCTTATTTTAATCATCATGTGAGCGACCAAATAAAATTATTGAGGTAGTTTTCACAATCATATTCTAAAATATGACCCTGAAGATAGTTTGCCTTTTTCCTCTTATGCCCATGTGTGTGTGACATATGGTACTTAACATTTGAGCATGCCCATCGTTCTATAAACTTATGTTAACAATACGCCCGACCAAATATATATGTGTGCCAAATATGTATGTGTGCCAGACATGTATAACTACATATAATCTATTAAAATCGGTTCATATAACTGGGTGGCAACTATCAAGAATCAACGTGTGGCGAATTTAAGAAAGACTCTCATGCTTCATATAACCCTTTGATGGAAGGATGTATTATTGCAATTTAATCTATAATGCTTTTCTACTCAAATATTTTACTTGGATTGGGTTCAATAGGAAATTTTGAATTTAAATAATCAAATCAATGTTTGTATGTTTGTTTTATGTTATCTATTATTCTATGCATACATGATCATACAAGCATAGATAAAATAACATAAAATTAACATACATTTCCTAGCCTTTTACTATGTGATTCAATTCACGAACCCTTGTGAATTGAATTCATATTTAATTTATTATTAATTTTCATTTAGGCACTAGATCTTATCTATTACATTTAGGTCCACCCAAACATATATTGGCCTTTAACTGTCGTCAATTTTTGAGCTCAATTTGATGAGGTGATCTAATTAGTTGTCTTTTTGTAAAGTCTTCCAAACAATTACAAAATAATAAATCTCACACCTATTAGCACTCAAAATGAAATATAAGGTCCAATTGTCATAAATGAGAGGCGCGCAAGCACAAAAAATTAATCAATAAAATCAAATCCTCACATAAGGACATTAAACCATTAATTGACGGTCTACACTCAACTATGACACCCCCAACCGTATAAATCGCATAAACAAATTATCACAATTAAATATGATTATGTTGAAATCGTAAACATAATCGAACTTCCATAAATATTCAATATTTATCATATTGAATGCAATCTGAAAATTATGTAGTCATCTTGATCATCTTGAACTTTCTTAGATATTGATATATTCAGTTAAGATCATATCTTTGAAAAGTCAAAGCTTATTCTATTGCCATAAATTTAAGGATTATGTAATCTTGAATAACTTTGAAAAGTTAAAGCATATATTTTATGCATATCTTCTTAAGATATTATTTACATAATTATAGAAACAAGATATTTGAGTAATGTTCATCTCATGAATTATCGTAACATGATATCTTCAAGATTTGAGAATTCCAAATACGTGATTGGACGAACCAACCCCTTTCAAGAAACTGATGAGCTCGATCGCGCATTCATTCAGAACCCTTGATCTACGGTTCATTTTAACTGGTCGAGTGCTCGCACCTCCTAGTTGAGCGCACAATCAATCGATTGCATTCGGTTGAGCGTTCACATGGAGCCTGATCGAGCGCTTGCACCCGAGGTTGCGCATTTGCATTGTTTGATGTGATTGATTGAGCGTGCGGTCGAGCCATCACACGCAAAGTCGTGTGTTTGCATCATTTGATGCGCTTGGTCGAGCACATGGTCAAGCGCTTGCACCCAAGTCGAGTGTTCACACCATTTGCCCCTTTTATTCCATTTAAATGTGCATACATTGCCCATTTCACATTAAGTACAATTTATACAACATATGATCATGCATCCCTTACTTGATTCGTTTGTATATATTTACCATCATTGTATTATGAAAATGACAAAATATTGTGCATTAAATGAAGAAGTTTAGTCAGTAAATTATACCAACAACATCAATTCAATTATTCAATAATTTTCCACAATATAATTTATTTAAAAATAAATTAAAACATACATCCGAAAATGAAAGGTAAACATATAATCAACCCATATATGGCGTGCAAGTAGACTCTAATACCAATGTTGAAATATTTAAGCCATAGATCATACGATATACACAACGAATATAAATAATAATATTATTTGTACGATCTATGTCTAATCTTGCACAACCCCATATATGCAGTTCTAATTAAAAATTTAGCAATATATCAAGCAGTTTCACATTTTTAGCGAGAATTCATGAATGATTGGATTGCCATTGATTAAGGACGTTTGAAACCTCTTTTCCAAGTTTATCCATGTGCAGCTTGACGCGTAAACACACAATATAACTTGATTCCCATTTGTCTTGTTTAGAACAAGACAAGTAATCTATAAATAAAAATTATTATTGAGAATCTCAACATGTTAGAGGAGAGAGAAGAGAGATCCCAAGAAGAAGAAGAGGACTTCTCATGGACTTGGGAGTCATAATCTCCATGTGTTGGGCCTATCTCGAAGAGTAGGTCTTCAAATGTTTTCTTATGCTTTAATTAATTTATAATCCCAAAAGATTACTCCCTATTAATTATTTAATTCTCTAGCATTATTCAAGCATAATTAATTATTTCTCTAAAAAATGAGATTAATCGAATAATTAATTCTCTCCACGATCATTTAATTACTTGGATTCAAATAATTAATTTGTTCAATAAATACTATTTAGCCTAATAATTAATTCATTTATGATTAATTAATTATTTTTCTTCATTCCAACGGACCAGAATCTGGTTATGCGTGTAATCTTTAGGTTCATGACTTTACCTAGTCCAATAACAAGCAATTCAATTGTAAGATTAATTAATTTAATTTATTAATTACCTTTATATTTCCTCAATCATTAGTTACTCAATACATCCATTCGTTCATGTCCAACAAACACTACTAGAGTAACTCACAAGCAAATGATGAATTTAACGTGCGAACCTGTCATTCGTAGTTACCGTACAAATATAGTTCCTTCACTCTATTCTGCAATTAATATCCAGGGCTTGGTTATTTTATATGGACTCATAATTTACATTAATAACTATAATAATTCTCATTAACTCGGTTGATCGATTGGTCCATAACGAGATCTCATCTCTTATGTTCTAGTCAGATGCCTTGTGCAAGATCTAAATTAGATTCTATGAATGTAGGAAATATAGAGAAACAATGCCAACAAATTACTCTGCAGATGAGTGAATTCTTCTTGCCCCTACATTGATCTTAAACATAGTTTCACCGTAAATAACGGACCCCCGTTTGTCTCTCAAAAGAGGTTTATGGAACCAATCAAATATATGACTTCCCTCATGCAGACCACATGCATGCATACAATCCAAGAACTAATTAAAACACCAACATAAATCAAAATCTTATTTTTTTAGTTACCACTACGGTTACCAAATGGTTTGAGTTCTATTGCGGGATCAGTTCAATGTGATCGTTTGGGATGAACGTTAGATCCACTAGTTTACGTGATATGTCAACACCGATATCCATGGAATGACATACCCAATCCTCGAGTGATGTATCACTCAAGTGTAAGGTTATATGAATCCTACGATACCACTTCTTGTAAATTCTATGGTTTGAAATATTTATGATCTTAATCACCGAGACTTATTTCATGACCACCAACCCGTGCGTGACCAAATATCATAGCTACTGATATCATAAGTTTTCAGTATCTTATAATATGTAAACACAATTAAATACAATAAAGAAGAAATACCTTAAATTTTTATTTACATTCATGAAGAATGTATTTGAAATGTATTTTTTTGGTCAGCCTAATAGTTGGCTGCCAGGGCACAAATTCACACATAATATCTTATTCGAACATTTGGATTTGAAGTGAGTGAACTCGAATTTATTTTTTCATATTTTTATTTTTAATATTTGTGGTATTGTATATATAAACTATGTATGTGTATTAACACACACATCTATGTGTATGTATATATATTTTTATATAATGTGTATACATGTGTGTAGTGTGTGTTTGTGAAATGTATGTGTAGAGTTGATAGGTGTGTAATGTGTAGTGTGTATAATGTATGGTATGTGTGTGCTCAATAATTATAGGGTGCGTGCGCATTTTATGTGTGATTATGGTATTATATATATATATATAGTAAATTGAAGGTTTCTATATTTGTTACTATTATTTTTTCGGTTTATTTTTCTTTCCACAAATGGAAAAACGAATTTTTAAAAATTATTGTTATATTGCCAACCAATAATAATATATTTATAATATTGATATGTTGAATTGATTCCTAGATTTTTTAGTTTTTTCCGTCCATTTTTCTTTCCACAAATGGAAAGACTAGTTTCTAGAAAATGTTGTCATATTGCTAATCAATACGCATTCATTTTGATATATTTATAATATCGATATGTACAGATCTGTTGAACTGGTTCCTAAATTTTTCAACAATATGTATCTATTAAATTGAATGTTCGTACTAGTAATATATCTCATAGATAGATAATCTATTTTCATTTTAATATATTTATATTTTCTACATTTGGAAAAATATATCTCATATCTAAATAATCTGTATCATAGAATCCCGATCTATTGACCTGATTCCTAAATTTTTCAGCAATACCTAACCATCTATTGAACTGAATTTTTATAATAAATAGTGTATCATTTTGTGTCACCTACATTGTGCACTTTCACTATACATATGCCTTTTTGCTATCATTTTTTGTCGCCTACATTGTGCATTCTCACTATTCATATGCTTTTTTTTTTTTTAATCTTGTTTTATTGATTTGTAATGTTGACTATTTTCAACTTTGTGAAAGATCTTCATCTGAAGAGAAGAGATTGGATTGGATTCTTAGATTTCATCTATATTTGAGGACAAAAACCATATCTTCAATTTTGCGTGTGTTTTTAAGGATGAACAAGTATGGTAAAAAATATCAGATCTTCAGTTTTGAGTGTGTTTTTAAGGATGAACATGTATTGTAAAAGAATAAATTTCATAATAAATATGATAAAATAGGTATGAAACATGCACTATTCGTGGTCAAGTAAGAAGTTCACACATCAATAGCTTTTTAAAACTATTATTTGAGGGAAAACTATATATTGTCTTGGACATAATGGTGTCAACTGACGAATTTAAATTCAAAACAGCAAGCCATATATATAAGTTCAATTTTTATGGCAAAACAAAGGTGCGGAGTTTAGGGATTCATTGTTTATTTTATACTGTGTTGAAGGAATAATGGTCTGACAATGACCTTATGAGATGAGTTTATTGAGAAATTTATGTCTTATCTGAGTTTATTATTGTATATAATAATAAAGTGACTGCTATTTTTGTTATTATCATTTTTTCTATCCATTTTTCTTTCCATAAATGGAAAGACGGATTTTTAGGAAATGTTGTTATATTCCTTATCAATAAACATTCATTTAAAGTTTTTATATTTTTATTTGTTAATATTGGTAATGTTACTAATTTTATCAAAACTAATAAAAAAGTTTATATATCTTCATAATTACTTGATTTTAACAAATCAATTATGAATTTATAGTAGATTCGATGCTATATATAATAATAAAAAACGTTCACATTGATATATCCGATGTTATTCAATTTTCTTGATTTCAAAAGAAATATTTTCTATATGGTAATTTAATATTTTTATTTTATAAATAAAATTAATTAATGCTCACATATAATTTTATATATAATATTTATATTCTTATTATAATCATGGTACATATATAAATTATTGAACATAATTATATATATATATATATATATTTTTAAATACTAATTTTATGTATGTCTAAAATTTAATAATATTATACTGCAATAATATGTTCGTGCATCGCACATAAGAACATACTAGTATATATATATATATATATAATAGCAAACTAATGGTTTCTATATTTGTTATTATCATTTTTCCCTCTCATTTTTCTTTCCACAAATGGAAAGGCGGATTTTTAGAAAATGTTATTATATTATTAACTAATAAACATTCATTTTAATATATTTATAATATATTTAGAATACGGATATGTACCAACCCATTGAATTGATTTCTATATTTTTTAGCAATACCTATCTATTAAATTGAATGTTCATAACTGCAATATTTGATTTAGTAATATTACAAGATTTGAAAAAATATATCTCATACCTATTTGTTAAACTGAATGTAAATACGTTATAGTTTATTTCTACATCATATTACACCTCATTAATTTATTTTTAATGATATATCTAACCTTTTTAATTTTCTTAAATAAAGAAACTGTATTATATTTTAGAGTATAAAAAAACTAATTTAATATAATGCAACAAACGAATTTAAATTAATTTACTATAATACTACAAATTACATGTCATTACAACTATTCAATTACTAAATAGATCTATCTGATATAAGTTTGATACATTATTACATTTGTTACTATATTTTCTTTGCATTATATTTTAATAGCATATAATTTCTCTTTTAAGAAATATAAGAGCTTTATATATATCAACAAAATTTGGAGCTGTAAATAAATTTTTATATTTAATTTAATAATTTGCTAACCATTAAGCATTTATTTTGATATATTTATAATATATTTAGAATACAGATATATACTAATCTGTTGAACTGGTTCCCAGATGTTTTAGGAATACCTATTTATTAAACTGAATATTCGTAATAATAATATTTGATTTAGTAATATTACAAGATTTGAAAAAATATACCTCGTATCTAAATAATCTGCACCATAGAATGCTGATAAATACAGATAACTAATTCTTAGATTTTTGAGCAATACCTAACTATATATTGAACTTAATTTTTATTATAAATAGTGTATCATTTTGTGTGGTCTACATTGTGCACTCTCATGATTCATATACTTTTTTGATTTGTAATGTCGACTATTTTTAATTTTGTGAAAAATGTTCATCCGAAGAGAAGGGATTAGACTCCTAGACTTCATCTGATTCGCGCTTAGGATGTACCTACATTTGCCGACAAAAATCACATCTTCAGTTTTGAGTATGTTTTTTGGGATGAACAGGTATGGTCAAAAAATAAGTTTCATAATAAACATGATAAAATGGGTAGTATGAAATATGCAGTATTTAACATATTTAATTTTATTATTTTTGTAGGGTGATACTATTCGAACATAATAGGAGGAGGACAATGGTGTTATTTTTTTATGGAAAACTTGTGGAACATAATGTGTTGTTCAAGGTTGCTAAGAGAAATTGTCAGTTTCGCAACTTTCGTAATGCATTTTCGGTGGTGAAAATATGTGACGACCTAGACGTGATTGCTCAATTCGTACGTTCATTTGTTCACAGTCAAGTATTTGTTTTTTTACTATAATATTTGTATATATTATAAAATGTCTCTACTTAAAATATTAGAATTGAAACAAGTTTTTTTTTTTCTTTATTGAAGGAATTAGATCTTATTTCTAAGTTGTACAAGGAGACTCCTAAGAATGATATGGTATTGCACATAATTGTTTATACATACATTTTGAAATAAATACAATAGTTATGTTATGATATTTTTTTTGGTTTTTTTATTCAGGACAATGAATCTGAGGACGAGGTCTGCACACTAGAAAAAAAGATGTATCCAGATGCTGATGCAATTATAATTGAAGATTATGAGGCTACGAAACGAAAGCTTGATTTCAATAATGATGAAGATTTCAAGGCTAGACACAAACTTAATGATGAGTATTCTATCACGTCGAAGGGGAAGGGGAAGATTATTGTGAAGCAAGAGAAGGATTAGTGGTGTTTGCTATTTAAAAAATATTATATTTCATAGATGTGGGTTTGTCTTTATTTAAGTTTATTTATTTATTTAGAATAAATGTGTTCTATCATTTGGATATGAGCACTGTTAGGTGCATTATGTTTTCAGTATTTTTTCATTTTTTTAATATAATTTTCAGGATTTTAATTTATCATATCCTTGCTATGTTTAAGTTTCTATGTTTTCATATAATCAATAATTATTACAATCACAATAACTTTATTGATGTTAATTAAGGATGTTTTTGTATGTGTCACAAATAGTAAAATGTTATGAATTCTATGTTATCATTTTACATTTGGAAATAAGTACTATAAAACATTGATAATAAATATATCAATGTAATAAATATAATATTTGAGATATTACAGGCAAACATTCAAATTCCCTTCTCTTATCAAATAATGTATTATTAAAGATGATATCAAATTGATACTTAGTTAAGAATTATATGATGACATAAAAAATAGTTTATCATCATATTACACCTTATTAATTTTTTTTAATGATATATCTCACATTTTTAGTTTCCTAAAAAAAAATGGTATCATATTTTAGAATATCAAAAACTAATTTAATATAAGACAACAAACAGATTTGAATTAATTTACTATAATACTACAAAATACACATCATTACAATTATTCAATTACTAAATAGATCTATCTTACATCAATTTCACACATTCTTAAAGTTATTATTATATTTTCTTTGCATTATATTTTAATAACATATAATTTCTCTTATAAGAAATATAAGAGCTTTATATATATCAACAAAACATAGAATTGTAATTAAAATTTTATATTTAATTTAATACTTTACTTATATAATAGTTGTTTTAAAAATCAACATCAACTTTAAAACCATCTTTCTTAATTTGAGTTTGAAAAATTTTAGGGATTTAGAAAATCAAATCATATTATGTATATCTTAAGGTTAGATATTTATTAATTTTTAAAAAATGATCGATTATAGATAAATATATGTAGATTCACATATTTATAAGAGATATCTATAAAATAAATGTATATATTTTTTCTAATAAAATTATAATCTATAAAAGGCAAGAGACTAAGACTGGAAAAGATTAGGGCTTCTTTTTCTGTTCTTTCCCTGCAAATTAACATGTTGGAAAGAAGCTGTCTTCTATTCCGTGCCTGAGCAATCAACTTGTATCTTTATTTTTTCACCATTAAAGAATCGAATTTCGGGCTGCTATACATATAGGGCTTTTTGGACTTAATTTTTTTTTTCAAACATTTGTGTTGTAAATTCCAAATATTGATTGTCAGAATTAGTTTTAAGCTGATTTTCTGAATCAACCAAATGTAAGCTCCAAACGGATTAAAATTGATTTTAGAATTCTTAATTAATAAATTAGTAAAAAAGATTATTATTTAGCAAACATTTAGATTTTCAAATTTTGAACAAAATCAATTCTATTTTCAAACATTATCTACTTTTGATTTTCATACAAAAATTAATTTGAATCACTTTTTCAAATTAATTTGATTAGAAATTTTAGATTTGTTTATATAACTATCAACTGTCTATTTATTTGATATTCATGAAATAATATGAGATTTTTATAATTAATTTGAGGATTCTAATAAATAAGTTTCAGATTTTAAAAAAAAATTCTGGATATTTTAGAATAGTTTTAGAGATTTAATTATAATAGTTAGATTATTAATAATATTCTGATTTTTAATATTATTTTAAGATTTTATATTAGAAAAAATTGAATCTTCTAAAACAAATTTTAGAATTTATAATGGTTTTTCAGATTTTTTCAGAATAATTTTCAAAAGTTTTTATATACTTTTTCGAATTTTATCTGTTAAATTTAAAAAAAAATAGTTATTTGATTATTTTGTGTTTCCTAAATAATTTTAGGGAATTTATAAAGAAATTATTTAATTTATATGATTATTTCATAAGTTTAGGATTCATTTCAATGCTGAATATCTCATATAATTTTCTTGTGTTTAAAATAACTTTCATGTTTTCAAATTTATTATATTTAAAAAACTCAACATTTTGTAAATTCATTTTCATATTTTTATATAATTAATGATGAAATAATTTAAAATCTTGAATATTGTTTAAAATAATTTTCATTTTACAAAAAATTCAGTTCAAAATGAAAATTCCTATTTTAATATAATTTTCAAGTTATTATCATTGTTATAAACTTATAATTGCTTGGGGAAGCGTGTTAGGGTACAGCCACCAAAACAGGCCACATAGTGGGCTTGGCCTACATTGGGCTGTAGGTAGGCCAATTACTATAAAAGCCCAATATTATACAATAATTTCCTCATTTCAAATGGGCTCTCCACCCATCATAGTATTAAAATTTGGGTAGAAATATTATTGGGCACTAAAATATAATTCGTTTTTCAGGTTTTATTAGAGAATAAAATATATATTCAATCGAAAAAATAATACGGGATCAACTCGAATTTGGCAAAATAGTCAAGAATAAGTCGGGTTTAATGTGTCAAATTAAATTATAAATAGTATTTTTATTTTTATTAATTATCTTATGATTAACTATATATATTTTTAATATTCTACATTTATCACTTAAAATAACTTTATTTGATTACTTTGATTTTATACCATTCTTTTTTAAGTTCATTTTATCGCTGGATTGGCTCGAGCATAATTAGACATAATCTTTAATAATTGTTAGAGTAATGTAGTCTATTTTAAAAGTATTTGAGGTTGTATTATTAATCTGATCATTCAAAATTTCTTATTACGTATATATTATATTCTAGAAATTGTGTAAACATTCATAACTTCTTTATATATGTATAATTATTAATTATTTTAAACATATATTTTTTTATTTAGTTGATATTTTATTTTATTGTCGTATCAAATTTATTATTCTTATTTAATTTATTTTTATTGTGATTTTAAGCAATATATTAATGTGAAATTGAAAATTTAAAAAAAAAAATATATATATATATAAAGAATGAAAGATAAAAATAAAATATATAAAGTAATTTTATATTTATTGTGATATATTCATATATTATTTGCAATATATTAGTATATATTGCTATGAATTGAAAATTACAAATTTTAATAATAATTCACTTTTATTTAAAAATATGTGATAAATATGATTTTTTTTTTAAGCTAGTGAATTTCGTTACTATTCAGCCACACTTTATCCTACCACACTTTACCTTTTTATTTTTGGAACAATTCTCTCTCTAATAAAAAAACCATAATTTCACAGATATGAACTATGCCTCTTACAGATAAAATTGGTCTCAATTAATTTAAAATTAATTATTCTCACGCTACTTCTTAAATTATAATAATACGCAGCAGTTATCCTTCTATATTATTTTCATAATTTAAATTTTCTCTGATCAACTTAAACTTAAAAGGTATCCTCTCTTGAGTTTGATAAATACATCAATTTAATGTAGAATATGTCCTAATTAAAACACCATTTCCTTTCATTTCCACTGATGCTACATGAAACAAAACTGAAGCTTAATTAAGCCTTCATGTCAACTTATAAATATATCACGTTAGCCTCACTCAAAACATGTTCAATATCAAAGTCCAAAGTGGCTGTGCTAAAATTAATAAAAGTTGTTGCCCATTTACTTGAGAGTGAACCCATGGACTTCAATGTAGAGTTCTGGCCCCCCATTCCTTTATGAAGACCAAGTTGCAGAGACTATTAGATAGGTATCTCAAATAGGCCGGGTCATGAATTTACTGATTGAATTGAAATATAAGTTTTAACATAATTGTTAAATTTTTTGTATCAAGAATTATAATTCAAATACTTTCATTTGGAAGACATTGTCAGTAGCTTTAAGATAAAAAAAAAAAAAAAGGGGGATATTGTGTTGAATGTTGTATCGAGTGGCATAGCATCTCTTCTTGTACTTGGTGGTAAAACAACTCATTCCCGTTTCAAAATTCCACTTAATGTCCATGAGGATTCTTCATCCAGTATCACATTGGGTAGTCCACTTGCTGAGTTGATTGAAAAAGCAAAATTTATTATTTGGGATGAGGCTCCAATGATGCATAAGAACTGTTTTGAAACTTTGGATCGATTACTTCAGGACATCATGAAGTGTAAGGTTGTTTTTGGAGGTAAGACAGTTGTTTTGGGTGGATATTTTCATCAGATTCTTCCTGTTATTCCCAAAGGAACTAGGCAAGATACAGTTCATGCAACTATAAATTTTTGTTATTTATGGCGACATTTCAAAGTTTTGAGGTTAACTAGAAATATGAGGCTGCTGAATCTTGATTCAGATCCGAACTTTAATAAACTTAAAAAGTTTACAGAATGGATTGCAAGTTGCAGATGGTAATATTGGAGATCCTAATGATGGAGAAGTGGATATTAAAATACCAGATGACATATTGCTGCAAAGTAATGGCGATGCTATTGCAACTATAGTTCGAAACACATATCCTAATTTTGGAACAATTGGTGATGATGATTCATATCTACATGGTAGAGCTATATTGTCACGAACTCTTGATGTTGTAGAGTCCAGAAATGAATATATGATTAAAGAAAATGCAGGTGTTGGTAGAACATATTTGGGCTCTGATACTCCTTGCCGATCGGATTCAAATATTGATTTGTTGAGTGACCTGCACACTCCAGAATTTCTGAATGCAATTATATGTTCTGGTGTACCGAATCATAAGCTTATTTTGAAAATTGGTACACTAGTTATGCTATTGCGAAATTTAGATTATTCTCTTGGTTTATGCAATGGAACTCGGATGGTAATTACCAAGCTTGCTAAACATGTTGTTGAAGTGAAGATTATTTTAGGAAGTAATGCTGGTCAAAAGGCTTTGATTCATCGGCTTTTTGCTACTCCATCTGATCGTTAGATACCTTTCAAGTTTCAATGAAGACAATTTTCTTTTATTGTTTCTTATGCAATGATGATAAAAAAGATTTTAAATGTTTTTTTTATGCAAAGAAAATGCAGGTGTTGGTAGAACATATAAAAACTTGCTAAACATGTTGGTAGAACATCAAAAGACAAGTTCTTTTATTGATATAATTACCAAGCTTGCTAAACATGTTTGTGAACAAATTTTTTTTTTGAAGTAACACAATTTTTTTGTTTTACATTTCTCATTTTGAAATATTTTAAATTTATTTCATGTCGATTGCTTTGCTGTTATAGATGTTTATATTTTTTTCAATTATAATAATAGTTCTTCATATGGTTTATTAAATTTTATGTGTATTTTATACTAAGCTTCACGAAATATTAAGAAATATAGAAATTCACTTCACTTATATAAATTATTCATAATAAAAATATTATACTAATTCATATATTCAGATTATCCAAAATAATATAATATAACAAAATAAACATATAACACTAAACTAAACAAAATACTAAATATATAAAATATTATATATAATATCTTCCGTGCATCGCACGGGTAATGTATTACTATATACACATGAGAGGGTGATGATGAATTTTAAATGACTAATTTGTGAGAAATGTTTCATATCTATCACAAGTCAACCACAAATTTAGAAGGAATTTAAGATCTATCAATGTATGTTTTTCATCAAAAAATTGAGTGATAATAATAGTAGATCTTATATTCACCCTTAAATTCATAGTTAAATCATTCCAATGAAACCTTAGGCATTGATATTAAATAAATTAAATTTAAAGTCTTTGTATTTGAATATTCATTCATTTCAAACTTTTTTATTTGAAATACCTTAAAAAAATAGTAATATTTTTTAGTTAAATAAGTAATATTTTAAATTAGGTACATGATACACTTGATATACAAGGAACTTATTATACATACATATATATATATATATATGTGGTGTGCGTATGAGTTGGCGTGTGAATATATTCACCGTCGGTATATTTCTGTAATATGTGATTATCTGCTTTTTATAAAAAGAAATTCAAACTCATAGAAAAATTAACTACAGAATAAAATGAATTTAAAATTCATTGATTTTAAATTTTAGTTCAACAAATTGGGCGAATTTAAATGTGGATTTCAAATTCATCACTTAAATTCATAGTCTTCATGCAACAAACTTATTTGGTTAAAAAAAACAAATCAGTAAATTTTAAATCACTTTTAATTTGTAGACATATTTTTATGAATTTTTATAAAACCATATAATCACAGGTACTACAATTACAAACACATAACACTACACACACTAGACGTACCACACAAACAAGCATATAGCTTATTAGCCCTATCTATATTTATACTCTATATAAAAGGAGTTTGTTAAGTTAGTTTTTGCCATGTGTCCTTCAATAATCAATCTCAATATTTTTTTTCAATATGGTGCATTTGAGTTTCTATCATTATTATTTTAAATTTTTTTTTTATTTTAACTACCACAGGAGACTTTTTCTCTTTTTTCTTTTTAATTTCTTTTTTTTCTCTCTCTTATTTTAATTTTTTACTAAAATGTAAAAATTAAAATAACTTTTTCATTTGAAGTTCATTTTTAATATATCATATATTAATCTATTCTTCTTTTTATCATCTTTAATTTGACACCAATATTGTATATATTGAAATAAATAATTATACTTCAATTTATGAAATATAATTTTTATGGATAAATTTTTTCAACTGTATTCATATCTTTCTTATATTTTTTTTGCTAAATTTGAAAATCTCAAATAGATTTTTCGCTTTAAATTTATTTTTTATGTATGATATATCAAGTTAATCCTCTTTTTTGTGATTTTTAATTTCACATTAATAGTGCATATTCAAAATAATATTTATATTTAAAATGTGGTATTTAATTTTTTATGGATAGTGGAAGAATATGCCGGTCAATTGTATTCCTATATTTCTTATATGTTATATTTTTTACTACAATTGAAAAACTCAAATAGATTTATCACTTTAAATTCATTTTTGACATATCATATATCAAATTAATTCTCTTTTCGTCATCTTTAATTTGACAACAATATTGCATATTTTTAAACTAATATTTATACATAAAATGTGATATTTAATTTTTTATGGATAGAATATAGTTTTTTTATGGATTGAATTATTATTTTTATTTTAATATATGTGTTGGATTTGAATAAATAATATATCTATAAATATAAATATTTTTTTTAAAAAATTTTATATTATTAATTTTAGGGTGAAAATTCAAAATACTACTTAAAATAAGAAAAACTCTTCTGTGCCCAAAATTTAAAAAATTATGTTTTATACCCAAGATACTGATTTTGCCCTTAATGAAGTGGAGACCACATTCTCCTGAATTCCTTGCCCTCCCAATTTTAATTCAAGATCGTGAAACCCTTTCCCTTGCTCTCCCAATCGTGGAACTGTTGAAATTGAAATTGTGAAAACCTCGCCCTTCTAATCGTGAAAGCTTCGTCTTCCAATCTTGAAAGCTTCCCAAACATCTAATTTCTCTAATGGCGGAAAGTTGCGGTGAGGTTGAGAGGATGTGCCCAGGTTCGTCTCCTTCAACCAATCCCGTCAGGAAGGTAAGTAAAATTAAATTCAGACCTGTTGTCGGACATTCAATATATCATGGGGTTTGTGTATACTGTATTTTTCACAAAATGGGTTTTTGTATACTATAGCTCTCATGAAATGGGTTTGCGTATACTTTAGCTTTCACAATTATCTGGGGTTATGTATACTGTAGCTTCACGATTATCTCTGTTTTCTTATGTTGTAGCTTTCACGATTATCTCTGTTTGTGTATACTGTAGCTTTCACGTTTATCTGGGTTTGTATAGACTGTAGCTTTCATGATTATCTGTTTCGTCTGTTGAAATAACTTTCACAATTATACATAGCTTTCACAATTAAATATAGGTTTCACGGTTATAGGTAGGTTTCACGAGCTTTCACGATTATCTCTGTTTGTGTATACTGTAGCTTTTACGATTATTTATTTCGTTTGTTGAAATAGTTTTCACGATTATCTGGGTTTATAGATTGTAGCTTTCACGATTATCTGTTTCGTCTGTTGAAATAGCTTTCACGATTATACGTAGCTTTCACAATTAAATAAAGCTTACACGAGTATTGGTTCACAATTATGGATGGTTTCACGATTAAATAAAGCTTTCACGAGTAAATATAGGTTTCACGATTATAGGTAGGTTTCACGTGAATTATAAGTAGCTTTTATAATTAACTATAGGTTTCACGGTTAATTATAGGTTTCACGATTTTAAGTATCTTTAACGATTAAATATAGCTTTCACGATTAACTATATGTTTTACGAGTATCTATAGGTTTCATGATTATAGGTAATTTTCACGATTATAAGTACCTTTCATGATTATCTATAGTTTTCACGATTATAAGTACTTTTCACGATTATAGTGGCTTTCACGATTATAGGTTCCTTTCACGATTTAGCTATCACGATTATAGGTACTTTTCACAATTATAATTACCTTTCAAGATTAAATATATCTTTCACGATTAGAGTAGAGGTAGCCCTCACGATTATATGCAGTTTTGAAGTTTTGTATGTTAAAATGGATTTCACAATTATGTGATCCTTTTCCTTACGATGAAACCAATGTTTCTTGTACTGAAACAACAATCCATTTTCCAGGATAATTGGGAGTGGAAGTGTACAACAATGATTGGATGCAAAGCCACATTAAACGGATATGTGAGCCTCTCTGTTGTTGATGATATTAAGAGAGAATTACAGGCTATAGGTGATGATGAATATCTTGAATTTTCAAACTCCTGTTTTGGGTATTTTATGCATCTGTTTTCTCAATGAGTTATTTGCAGTGCAAACATCTATGCTCTAATTATGAGGGAGGTTGTTAAGAATGATGCTGGAGTGGATGAATTTTGGTTCAGGGTCGGGGATAAATTTGTGAGGTTTTCGAAGTAGGAGAATACTCTAGTGACTGGTTAGAGTTTTGGAGACTCCAATATTATTACAAACAGGAGTCACACTCCACTCAAAGCTGGGGTATATTGTATATATATTCCCCAAATGGTCAACACCCCTTGATTAGATGATATTCACAAACTATTCATCAAGGGGCATTTTCGAGCTGCAGCAAGTGATGTTGTGAAGGTTGCTAGGGTGTTATTTCTATACTATGTCCTATTTGGATTAGATGGCAGGCAACCGAGGGTGGATGTTTGCAGTGTGGACTCTAGTTGAGGATGTGATCCCGTGGGGGAAGTACTTTTTTCAAACTCTTTCCCACTACATGCACGTGATCCTGATGACACTCACTCATTCATCTAGTCATTATCTGCCGATCTATCATTTGTATGGATGTTTGCTCGCACTTATGGTACATCATTAATTATTTTTGCTAAAGTTTATTATTAATTTTAAACGTTAATGTTTTCTCATAATATGTTGTATTTATCCTATGTAGGTTTGGGCTTATGAGGCTGTTCCACTACTGGGTAGATCATGTGCTGATATATTGGTTGATGCTGATCTATAGTGACCATGCTGCATTCGTTGGAGATTTCGAAGAGTAGGAATCGTCTTTATGTGTTTCTTTGACAAAGAGGTAATACTGTTTTAAAATTTGAAACAACTTTATATTTATGAAATATAATTGAATAATATGTTAACTCTTTTATATTGTAGATTGATTGTTTAGAGACACTCATACCCACGGCAGATGAACGGGAAGCATTTTATTAGCAATCCATTGATGCTGACCTGCGTACTGGTATTTAGTACATACACAGGAGTTCAACTTTCAAGTGCAAGTTGACATCATCATCATCATCATTTGCTCGTGCCATTAGAGGTCGAGGTCGATCATGTCGTGCTTTTAGAGGTTGATATGTGGGCCATTCGATGGCCATAGATTCGAGTGTTCATTCTGATAGTGTTGACCTCCATCCAGTTGATCTTATTTTCAAGCCTCCACCTGCCCCCTGCCCTCTGCCTCTGCCCCTGCCCCTGCCTGATCCTACACCTACCTATGCACCTGCAGTTGCACCCCGACTTTCGAGGATATTAGATAGCATATTCAGAATATGTTGGATGCCATGGCTACCATGGCTGCTAAAATGCAAGAGGAGATTCATGTCCTCATGGAGAGAATGATCGATTCGAGGAAAATCTACCAAAGATCATTGAGGAGACAATCAAGAAGTTATGTCCATCGGTACAGACGGCTCGTGAGGGGCTCACGGAGGTAGCTCCTCATATAGGTGAGAAGATCATAGAGGTAGCTCTTGATGCCGGTGAGAGGGTTTTGTATCCACCGGAGCCATGCAAGTTAGTCAAATGGCTAAAATACTAGGTAGCGTACAACAAAAAGGACAATTTCAAAGTACAACTGAAATCAACCCAAAGGAGCAATGACATGCCGTACATGTGAAGAACAAGTTGCCTAACAAAGAATAAAAGAAAGTGAGAGATTGGATCAGGGGAAAGAAGCAAAGGAAGTCAAATATGTGCCACCCTCTGCATACGTTCCACCATTGCTATTTCATAAAAGGCTAAGGAAGCAAACGAATGAGACACAATTTACTAATTTCTTAGAAAATTTTCAGAAATTACCAATTAATATTCCCTTTGCTGAAGCTATTGAACGAATGCCTAACTATGCTAATTTTTTGAAGAAATCTCTGGAAAAGAAAAAGAGAATTGAAGATCATGAGACAGTTAATCTAACAGTGGAGTGTAGTTCAATTCTCCAAAGGAAGCTTCCACAAAAGTTGAAGGGTTCGAGAAGCTATACAATACCATGTGAAATTGGCAACACTCACTTCAATAAAGTGTTGTGTGATTTGGGGGCAAGCATAAATTTAATGTCATTATCCATATTCAAGAAGGTGGGTTTAGGAACAGTGAAATCATCTTCCATCACATTACAATTTGCTGATAGGTCTATAAAGTACCCAAAATGAATTATAGAAAATGTGCTCGTGAAAGTAAATATGTTCAAGTTTAGAAGTTGATCATACCAAGGAGGCTGAAACTGAAGGATGGCACCCTTGTGCAAAAGAGAAGGCATTAAAGAGTCTCCTGGGCATGTCGAGCTTCATAAGAATTTCATAGCTAATTTTTGTAGAATTACACAACTTATATGTCCATTGTTTAAAAAGGAAGCCCATTTTAATCTTGATGAGTTGTGTTTGCAGAAATTGAGGAACAAGTTCATCCATATGAACTCAAGTGTCGAGAGAATTGATGCCAACATAGCAATCATGCTGAACATGATGAAACATTGGGGGTTTCAACTCCCACCAGACCCACATTCTCAATAATACAATGGAGGTTAGTGGTTCATGGATTTCCCGTCTATCTTTTCAAACTTATTCTTCCCAAAGAATAAGTTTGGGGGGTGGATGGACGTCGTACCATGAATCCCTGTTCTTACTTCGAATTTTTAGTACATGTTTTCTTTCTAAATTAGTAGTGTAAAATATGTAATATAAAGCCTAAACAATGATTCGTTTCTCTATATTATGATGATTGTGGTATTGACTGATGCTACTGATGATTATATTTTATTTGATAATGATTATTGATGAATTGAGCATATTGTGAAAAAATGATAGTTGTGCATGCAATGAAGGACTTGAATAACTTGAATCATGATTAACATGTGATATTTTGAGCCTATACATCCTTTCTAGTATGTTTAGTTGGATAAATATTAGAATGTCTAGAACTTGCCTATGATTTGCTCAAGTTTAACAGAATAATGTGGATTTTGGAAGTGATTTTAGACCATTTTTGGTAGCCTTGTTATCTTTTCAATTTTGACCATTTACACAAAATTATCCTAGTAAGCCCCTTTGAGCCTTGATTCGTTCTTTGATAGCCAAGTTACACTATTCGTACATGAAAGTAATACAAATAGTGGACTTGTCAAATAGAAAAGAATGTTGCATGTTAGAAGGCCTTGATAAATGTGGAGAAACGAATTGAAAGATTGTGAAAAATTGTTATGAATTGGGAGACGAGTAACTTCCTTAGAAAAAAAAATTAAAAAAACAAAATTCAAAAAAAAATCAAACAACAAAAGCTATTGAAAATCGGAAGTGACTCACCATAGCTAATAAAGTCATTGAGTAAAATTCAGAGTTGATTGAATATTGGAAAAGAGTTTATGAAGGAGGAATAAAGCTACACAAGAATCTAGTTGTGCTCGTTGGCCATGAGTTGAATGTGAAAGGTTGTAAAGACCAACAAATTCGACGAGTCCAAAGGTCGTAAAGACCAACAAATTCGACGAGTCCAAAGGTCGTAAAGACCAACAAATTCGACGAGTCCAATGTTGATTAAGTCACTTAACCATACATTTTTACCTTGATCAAAAGCCTACATTACAACCAAATTTAAAGTCCTTTCTGATCCTTAATCCACTTATTGCATGTAAAGGCGAGATAAAATCATGGGCAATCATATGGTTAATTCTACATTTATTTTAAATTTGAGTGTCGTTTATATTTTTCTATACACTTTAGTGTGAGAGATACACAAAACCTGCTGAGGATCAATGATTCAAGATGTTAAATAAGTATTAGTTGCATGACATGAAGTTGTTTATTTGCAATATGGTTGATTTTGATATAATCATAAAGATTTTTGTGTTTGAAGCATCGTGTACTATCAAAACACCCCTTCGTTTTGAAATGAAGATTTGTTATCATTGTTCAAGGACGAATAATAGGTTAAGTTTGGAGAGTTGATAAACATAGGATATACATGCTATTTGTGGTTATTATGTATAGTTTTTTAGGCAATTGCATATACCTAAGTGATGAGTTCACCGTGATTTTGTTATATTTTGTTGCGTCACATGTTTGTTGAGGTTTTGACAGAAAAACAGATAATTAAGGATGTATATACCACGTCTCAAGCCACATGGACCGTGCTTATCCTCGTGATATGATCTTAACTGCTGTGATTTGGTGTGATTCGAGCATATTTTCTTGATTTGGTGTGATTCAGGCATATCTTCTAGATTTGATGTGATTTGGGCATATCTTCCTATTCCAATCAGAGATATAGAGGCTATCAAAACCCTAGTAATTGTCTATAAAAGGAAGAGCTACATCAGACCATAGGGACATCATACAATATAATATACAACATATCTTAGGATTAGAAACAAGGATACAAAGGAGGATCAACCAACAGAGTCATCTGAGAGAGAGAGAGAGAGAGAGAGAGTGAGAGAAACGAAGATCGTTTAGGCTTCAATAATCTTCTTTTCTTTTTTCCATGGATTATGTATTGAATATGTGTAGCTAAACATCTAGTGATTCTAGGGAGTGCATAATTATGGATTCATATGTTTTTCTTTAATGATACTATTTCCCTTACTTTATTTGTTTATGCTTCATTGATTTGAATGTCGTATGGAATTATGTGACGACTAATTGCTTATGTGTAGCTAATCTATTATTACCTGAGTGGGAGTAATTGGTTAACTGATTAGGAATGCATAACATAAAACTTACTAGATTGAGAGATTGGTAAGTATTATGATGAGAATAGATCCTAGGTACGATTGAGAGTTAGATAATATCTTGAGAATGATCAGTATTGTCTAATCTACTTTTGGTTCTAACTCGAGAGAGAGGATCCAAATATCTTAGTGATCCTCATACAAATATAAGAATTAAATATGGTTTGATACATTAACAGGAACTCATTTGAGCCATATGAATGTATGTTCCTGGAATCCTTTTTAGTTGTTTGACTTCCTTTTGTTATCTATTTCTTCTCTTTATTTGTTTTAGTTATTTTATAAAACTCATTCCATTAATTGAATTATTTAGATAAAGGAAAATATCATAAACAAATACTCAGTTGATTTTACAATATACAGTCCATGTGGATACGATACCTGTTCTCACCATATTTTACTATAATTTACCTCGTTCACTTGCGAGTCGTATTTTAAGTGAAATAAAATAGCTAACATGTATAATTGTCATAAATAGAATATATTTATTAAATGAGATGTATTTAGAAGATATGGGGGTGCGAATAGCCACACCATTTTTATAATAAAAAAACATGTCTAATTCATAAAAAACAATATTTTTAGTTAAAACAGTAATATTATAAATAGAGTGTAGGATGCACTGAATGTACAAAAGATTCACTCTTGTTTATTTACATAAAATAAAAATATTTTAAATATATATAGAATGTATTTAAAGATTGTGATGTGTTAATAGCCACACCAAAAATATTATTTGTAAAAAATGAATCAGATGCCCCCAACACAATTTTATTGTTATATAGTTGGGAATGCCCCAACCCACCACATAAGTTCTACCTTCACAATCCAAATTTTATTGTTCATCTTGAACATTCTAAGTTCACCAAGAAGATGATTCGGAGATATTGGTCTAATATTCATGAATGATTCTAGAACTATGGTTTTTTCACAAAACCTCGCCGAAAGAGTCCTTATTATTTTATTACTTTGACTCATCTCTCATATTGATTTTTCGAGAATTAGTATTGATTCACTATGTCACATAATCTAGCGTGGTAGAGGTCAATATTCTCATCTTTCTCCATTTGAACGTTGTCGAACTAAGAAGCAAGCCTTTGGAGTTTCAAGGCTCGAACAAAACCATTGCCTTCGAATTGTCCATGTAAGATGTCCCATGCTTCTTTTGTCATTTTGCAGTTAATGATCAACTTGTGTCTCATTGGATCGACTGAGGCTCGGATAGCATATAGTGCGGTAAAATTTGCATCTTCATCATATTTGTCATCACCATCCCACATGTTGCGTGGCTTGTCTCCTATTGTACCTTCTTGTCTCCACTTTTCATCTGAGCCCTTGTCTATTCGGTTACAATGGCATCACCATATTGTTTAGATCGAAGAAAGATTGACATCATAGATTTTCAATACGTGTAGTCGCTTCCATCCAAACATGGGGGGTGTAATGTGTGCATCTCGTGAGTGCCTATGGTCCCTAAATCTACTTGTTTGATAAATTGGAACCTGCTTTTGTGACATTTGAAAAAAATAAAATTTTAGCTCAACATTTAAGTTTGTACTCAACTTTGAATTGAACAATAAAATTTGTGGAAACAGAATGAACAAATTGGGACTGAGATATTCTTCAAGGGAGACCTCCCTTCTTTCTCTGCAAGCAAGTTTATTAGAACAGTGTCATGTTTCTCTACAAGGTGAAATATTGATTTACAATATTGTAGACTTCATTTTCACTAAATAATCATACTTATATCACGCAAACTTCCCCTAACAACTAGCCCAACCACTCAATCCCTTGAATGAATTTCATTATACATATCTCATGCACACCCCCTAACAACTAGCCCGACCACTCAGTCCTCTGAATGATTTCACAATACGTATTCAATGGTGTTTAAAGATAGACAAACAAATTGAGTTCTAACTGGGCTTATAACTCTCAGATCGTTGTTGAATCTCTCTCTCTCTCTCTCTCTATATATATATATATTACAAAAATAAAATAAAACTCGATACTTTAACACGTGCGGTTTGTCTTCTATATGTACAGATGAATGGACAACACTAGATCTAATTTACATGAGAAGATATATCTTTGTTTAATTTGGATATATCTTCAAGATCTTCAAAATATTTTTTTTCCTTCCAATAAGATATTGATCTTGACACAAATATTCTTTCAATATAAGGATACAAAATATTTTTTCCTTCAAAATATTCTTTATAAGGATACAAATATCCTATACAATATCTTCATCAATCAAAGTTGATTTGTTGCAATAGATGTTGATCTTGATAAATTTGATTTTATCTTGGTAGATTCGGTTGCCAAAAGATGGAAGGAATCAATCTTTGATAGATTTGGTTTCTCCTTAGGTTGATCTTTATTTATAAAGAAAGATTTTTGTAAATGTTTCACTATATCTAAAGGACCTTTCTGACTTTGATAATCTTTCACGTAAATCTCTTTATAAATACAAATTATTACCTGCCCATGCAAACAAAGTATAATCAAATCTAACATCATTTCCAATAATATCTGTTTTTTATTCAATGACAATTTTATACCCTTTTTTATTAAAAAAACAAAAATAAAATATAAAAAAAAAAGAATGAGAAGAAAAATGACGAGAACTAGAACATTCGTATTTTGTTTGTTTTTCCAGCGTTTTGTTTTGAATTTGTCGTATGCTTGCTCGTATATGTTCGAACCTGATCTATCCAACACATCTATAACATATATTTCATGTTTGAAATTTATTTATCGAACAAGAACAAACATATTGGCCTAAGGTTCATTAAGAACATCTTACCTAAAAGTTAAAGTAGTGTCCGAAAATATATATACGTTCTTTTTTATGTTTTATTTTTATTTTAAAAAAATATAATTATTATAAATAAAATATATTTATTAAATGGGATAAATTTAGAAGATTTGGGGTGCGAATAGCCCCACTATTTTTATATAATAAAATATGTCTATTTCATAAACAACAATATTTTAATTAAAATATAATATTATAAACAGAGCACAAAAGATTTACTCTCATTTATTTACACAAAATAAGAATATTTTAAATATATATAGAATGTATTTAAAGATTGTGATGTGTTAATAGCCACACCAAAAATATTGTTTGTAAAAAATGAATCAGCTGCCGAACGCAATTTTATTGTATATAGTTGGGAATGCCCTAACCCAGCGCTTAGGTGCTACCTTCACAATACCAATTAAGAAAGGAGGGGATCAAGCGTCCGATGGAAAAGAAGTGGCGAAATGGGAGTGAAGAATAGACATGGTAGATTTTCTGTTTATTGAAAGGGAAGAAATCCTCTAAAACCGAACAGACGGGAGATGGCGGCATCAGCACGATTGATGACAAAAAAGGAGACGCTACCTAGCTTTGAAAGCGACTGCTTATCGATCGAGGGCTGTGATGTTTAAGGAAGCATACGGATCTGCAAACGTATGATTTTCCAACTCTTGTCTTAGTTTAGAAATTTTATATAGCGTTTTATTTTGTTGTTCGGAATCAAGCAGTTTTTTCTAAACAAATCCAAGCAAAATTCTTGTTGGTAATTCACCCAAGGTATGATGCACTTAAGATTTTTTCTGAAACCATTTATGGAAAAATTGTTTTTGATTTTCTGTGTTCTCTGCTACTTAACGTTAATGATGTTACCATTAATTCACAGATGTACTCTGTACAGATGAAATATATTACATAAGATGACATAATATACTGTCACAGACACCCAAATTGCTAGATACTGGAAGTAGATGTAGAACATATTTTCTAGTAATGAGAAATGGGATGCTTGGTAACCAAAGAAAAAAAGAAAAAAAGGGATGCTTATTGTGGATATTATGCTCAATGAGCATGAATTGGCGCAGCACCTACATGACCCGTTGATAGTATGGCTAATAACTTCATCTCATAGCACATATCTATGAAGGGAAACTTCAAGATAATAATAATTCTACGTTCGTCATCAATGTTCTGAAAAAAAAAAATCCATATTCTATAGAAAAATCACTAACTGCAAGATAAAAAAAGCATAGCTTGAGTAGATATTATTAAACTGAACTGTGAAACAGTGCTGAAGAAACCTAGTCGTAGAGCACAGCCCAATGTTAGGAAATCGTTTCTTTGCTGATCTAATTTAAATTTTTTACTTGCTTTCTTGCACAATTAAACATATTCCGACTACATGGCATACAGATATTTTAATGTATGGATGCAAATCCACTGGCCACCGTGGGTTGACTGAGGAACTGCAAGGTGAAGCACTCGTGGAGGTAGCAGCTAGGGGACCATTTATTTGTTGCATAAGCATATCTTTGTGCTTCTTGTGTACTCTCTTACAGATTTTTTTATACCCTTCACCTTCTTTCTAGGTAGTCTAGAATAGACTTCTATGTCGATCCGGAAGAAACCCGAGGAAGCAGTTCCGGTGCTCCTGGCTCGACTCCACAAGGCTAAGGAGCATGCCCTACAAGGAGCACAGACAGCAGATGCCGGAAATTCTTTGTCTTTGAAGATTAAGGACATTGAAATGGAGCTGAGCGCAATGACAGATTTGTTCCCTAAGATCAAAAGTTGGGAGAAGACTGTCATGGAACAGTTTTGTGTCTTGGAACAAGAACTAGATAATGACATCTTCAACTTCAAGGACCTAGCTATGGAATCCTCAGTTCTCCACAAGCTGGATGACATAAAAGACGATATTGTCAAATTAAGGAGCTTGATTTCCACAGTTGACATCAGGGTCATTGATGATCTGCGTGCCATGTCATTTAAACCCAATTACCTGCCCAAGGAGGATGACCATCATATGTTCTCCCAAGAGTGGACTGATCTTGGCATAGAGGGTGAAATTTTTAAGAATAAAGAAATGTTGAATTTCAATGCATGTTTCCATCGCCTGGAGAGTTCCCAGGTGAAAATGTGTTTGTTGTGCCTCTCAATATTTCCCGAGAACATAGCTATAAAGAAAAAACCCCTCCTCTATTGGTGGATGGGTGAGGGTATTATCTCGAAAGCCCAAGATAAAACAGCTGAGGAGGTTGGAGAGCTAGTCCTTCAAGAGCTAATGAACAAATGCTTTATTAGACCTACCAGTGAAAACAAGTCCTGGAGTGTGAATAGCTTCACTGTGTACCCTTGGATTCGACGGATGTTAATCATGTTGGCCCAGAGAAACAAGTTCCTTATGTTCAGTTCTCAGGGGATGCCTTGCAATGGTGAACGCCGTGCATTCTTGTGGCAAGGGAATGAGTCATACAACAGTAGTAATGGTGAGAGAGAGGAAGATGTGTTGACCGTTTTTAATGTGAACCTTCAGTATCTGGGAATGACACCAGAGTGGCTCACCAAGCTAAAAAAGGTGGAGGTCCTGCAGATGGGGCGTTGGCAAAATTCTGTTACCCATCACATTGAAGTGGAAGATAAGATGCTATTGAATGGGTTGGGCACCCAAAAGCACCTTAAATATCTTAGCCTGCAGGGAATATCCAGAATTGAAGCTTTGCCACCTTCCATTTTGAAGCTTATCAGCCTCCAAATTCTTGATCTGAGAGCATGCCACAATCTTGAAAATTTGCCTTCGGGCATTTCAGAATTGAAGAACCTGACACACTTGGACGTGTCGGAGTGTTACTTGCTTGAGAGTATGCCCAAGGAACTAGACCAACTCCGCAACTTGCAAGTTATAAAGGGTTTTGTGATAGGCAACACAGGGAGAAGCTCTTGCAAAATAAGTGATCTAGCTCAATTGGAGAACTTGTGGAAGTTGAGCATACGAGTTGGCAACCAGGGTGAAACACAAAATGAAGCTCAGCTAGGGAGCCTGATCAATTTCTCTGCTCTTCGCATTCTGACAATTATGTGGGGGTTCGCTTCATTTTCTCCAGTGACGTCTCTATCTCTTCCAGAAAGTTTGACCAAGTTGGACCTCCGGTGCGTGCCTTTTGATGCAGTGCCTGAGTGTTTGAGGCCCAGCAGGTTGCCCAAGTTGGACAAGTTATACATCAGAGGAGGGAAACTTAAAAGCCTAGAGCCCCAGGAAAGCCACAACTGGAAAGTCAAGTTTTTACGTTTGAAATTTCTTAGACACCTGGAGTTCAATCAAGAGAATTTGGTCAGATTGTTTCCAGAATGCCTATATTTGGAGAATTGAACAACTTGGCTGCAAAATTCATTCAGTCCTGCTTTGTCTCATGGTAGCTGTGCTTCATTCCTTAATCTTTTTGTGTTACCGTTACATTTTAACTACTTTTAAGTATTTTGTTGCAGATTATCATTGTTTAACTAGTGCATCGATTATTCCCATCATTTAAACGGTCATCCTTGTTGAATAAAACATTTCATTATAGATTGTCCAATTAACTCCCCCCCCCCCCCCCCCCCCACAAACAATGTTTCTCGATGGGTATAACATATAAACCAAATTGGCCATCTTAAACTACCATACTATAAATGTTGAGTTTGATGCAATAACCATTCATGTCGCACAGGAACGGGTCTGTGGTCAAAATCAGATTTCGTCAATCAGGTTTTCTTTCTCAGGAGAAGGCAAGAGGAGACTTTGTTGTCTTTGAGTTGAATGCCAACAAGCCCGACCTGGAAATCAACCATGGGACAATCTTCATGAAAATGAAGAGGAAAATGGACAGAAAACAAAGGATCCAGATCTTCAGAGGTCTGTTCAACGAGGAAACGGCTTACAAAACCATAAGATAATGAGCTCTTAAACTGCTCAATTTACTACAAAAGCATATACAATGATATTTTTCTAATTACTGATCAATTATAATATTAAATAATAATCATACATATACAATGATTGGGTTCTAAAACTATAAGCATAATACTATAAAACGAATAATGCGAGGAGCCTTCAAACTATAAAACGAAGAAAATCTATTGCACAATTATATTATATAAAAGTTTCTAAGAAAATAGGGGAATACCTTCTTAATGCAAATTGATGGGTGATTTTAAAATGAGGGTAAGCTTTTGTGAAATAAGTGTGTATGAAGATGAAAATAAATGAATGATACACGCACACAATTTTTATATTAATTCACTAAACATATTGAAAATAAAGGTGCTCAAAAGTTGCAATAATTATTAGTTATGATACATTAATCCCATAAATTATGCAGAATTAATATTAATAGATTAACTAATTCAGTAAAATATAAAATACAAATATCTAATGTAATTATATAAACAGAAATATTAATTTAATAGATGAATAGTCATAGAAGAATCCCATTAAATAGTGGTATAATTCTTAAATAATTATAAGGAATGTGTAAAATTACGAGAGAAGTGAAAACTGAAATCCAGTGGTAAATGTCAGATTCTAATCCATTTGTTGTGAAGCGTCCAAGAAATGTGATCGTATTTGCTTTAATCCAACCAGCTGGTGGTGGTTTCCATCGAACTGAAATCACCTTAGTTGCCTTGCCGGGCTGACCTTTTTGGACCTATCACGCCTCAAAGATGGTTGCTCCAGGGGGATCTGCTTTCGCCATATCTATTTTGTGTGTTGAAGATCTTACTAATCTTATTAGACAGGCTATTGACAGAGGCTCTTTACATGACATCAAGATCTGCCAAGGAGCTCCTATTTTCACCCATTTATTCTTTGCAGATAACTTCTTATAGCAACTGGTGAGGAGAATCAGACTATTAAGGATATCTTGGCTTTCTATGAACGGGCTTCTGGTCAAGCTATTAACCTTAGCAAGTTGGGGTTTTTCTTCAGCCATAATACTACTTCAGCTACTAAGGGGTGGTCTCCAACATACTCTACGTCTCTCAGCCATTAGACACAAGGAGAAATTTGGGTCTTCACATTCATTGATTGGTAAGAACAAAAGAGCCATCTATTCTTACTTATGTGACAGGCTATGAAAAAAGGTTACAAGCATGGCGATGGAAATACCTTTCGGGTGCAGGGAAAGATGTTCTTGTAAAAGCAGTTGCCCGAGCTATGCCAACTTATTGCATTAGTGTCCTTTTGTTACCTAGTTCACTGGCCGATGAACTACAAAAATGATAAATTCTTTTATTGGTGGGGTTCAAAGAAATCAATCAACTGGTTTGGATAGAACAAGTTGTCTATTTGTTAGGAGGAACAAGGCCTTGGATATTGTGATTTTCACCTTTTCAACTTCGTATTGTTGGGAAAACGGGGTTGGAGGCTTTCTTCTAATCTTGATGCTCGTATCAACAATACTCAAAGCTAAATATTATCCCGGGGGGCTTTTTAAATGCCAAAGTTAGGCACAATCCAAGCTTTACTTGGAGGAGGATTTAGTATTCCCAGATATTGGCGCTGCAAAATGATTCGAGTTGGAGAATTGGTGATGGATTTCTGATTAGTATGTGGGACTCACCATGGATATATGATTCCAACATTTTTTCCTTAATTATCCTATTGTTTCAAGGTTGGCAAATCTAAAGGTGAAGTATCTTATTATTCCAGGATTAAATGTGTGGGATGTGGAACTTCACACAGAGCTCTTCTTGCCTTCAGATGTAAAGAGAATACATAACATTCCACTTTCGAACTTACTCTTGCATGATATACTAGTGTGGTATTTTACGCGTCATGGAATGTATTTGGTTAAGTTCGAGTATAAGTTTGGAGTAGAATTGTTCTCCAATGATGTTGATAAGGCTCCAATACGCTACCACCGAAGGTGAAAATTATTGTTTGGTTTGCAGGCAGAGATTGTGATGCAGCGTGATAAAATCCTTCTCTTTTCTCAATTCCAATAAGATCAAAAATCCCCTGCCCAAAACATATTTTCTCCTTAAATACTAAAACCCTAGAAAGATGGAAAAAGGAAATAAATAGTTGTCTAAAAAAAGTAACAACAGACCATAATAATAATAAAAACAAAATAAAAGTGACTGGGATCACATTACACCCGATGGGCCTCGGTCAGCAATAAAAGATCGAACTTGTCCTAGAAGGCCAATGCAGTCTCAAAGCCATCATTCTCCCCGGGTGAGAAACGATTTGCCCTCTAACCGGTATCAGTCTCATCGCCAGAAGAATTCTCACCCTCGTAACGAAACAAATGCTTCACTTTGAAGACATCAGACGTGTGTACGTGACTTGGCAATCACAAACGATAAGCATTCGGATTATTTTTTTCCAAAACTTCAACTAGACCAATCTTACGAGCATTAAGCTTATTGTACTCGTGGGCTGGATAGCGATCGCGAGTAAGAGCAACCCAAACATAGTCACCCACTGCAAAGTCCACTGCAGGACGACGTGTATCCACAGCCATTTTGTAACGATCATTAGACTCAACTAATCGAGCTTGGGTGGCTTCATGAACATTCTTTTGCAACAAAATCAGAACCACGACCATCCACACGCAATTTAGAGGGTAAAGAAAGCAAATCGATAGGTCCACGCGGAACCACGGCATAAACAACCTCAAACGAGCAATAGCCCGAACTATGATTAACAGCAGAGTTATGAGCAAACTCTGCCTGAGCCAATTTTGTATCCCAATAGTTCAAATGATCACCTACAAGACACTGTAATAAACTCCCCAAAGAACAGTTAACAACCTCTATTTGCCCATCAGTTTGTAGGTGATACGCGCTACTGAAGTCCAACTGTGTATTAACTTGACGCCATAAGCTGCGCCAGAAATAACTCAAAAAATGCGTGTTACGATCAGAAATAATTGAAGTGGGAAGCCCATGCAACCTGTACACCTCATGAAAAAATAATTGGGCGACGAGTACAACATCAGTACCGCATTTGCAGGGGATGAAATGAACCATTTTTTAGAAGCGATTCACCACAACCAAGATAGAGTCATTGCCCCGTTGAGTGCGGGGCAGGCCAAGTACGAAGTCCATACTAATCACACATCAAGGCTGGGAAGGATGGGAAGAGGGCGGCATAAACCAGCATTCGATGCTGTGCCTTTGGACACTTGGCAAACACGACACCTCGCCATAAAGAGAGACACATTGCGATGCAAACTGGGCCAAAAAAATGCTCGTTGAACCAAAAACACCGAATGATCACGACCCACACAGCCTGAATTGTGAAGCTCACCAACTAAACAGAGACGTAAACTACAGTCTGGAATGCACAACTGAACTCCATGGAATAAGAAACCATCACTAGTCACAAAATCAGACCGTTCACCTGCAAGGACATGCTGCAAAACGGGTCCAAAAAAAGGATCAGATTCATAAAGCTGACGAAAAGTGTCAAACCCCGGCACCACGGTGCGCATATCTTTGAGGAGCACATGACGACGGCTCAATGCATCTGCGACACAATTAGTGACACCCGAACGGTGTTTAATTAGAAAAGAGAATTGCTGCAAGTAGGCGGCCCATGAAGCATGCCGAACAGACACAGAATTCTGAGAGTTAATATACTTCAAGGCATCGTGATCAGAATAAAGAATAAACTCCTTCTGATAAAGGTAATGTCGCCAATAATGGAGGTCCCGATAAAGGGCATAGAACTCCACATCATAGGTATTATAACGTGTTTGCGACCCATTCAACTTCTCACTGAAATAGGCAACGGATGACTATTCTGACTCAAAATGGCACCAATCCCCACTTTAGAGGCATCACAAGTTAGTTCAAACGGTGACTTAAAATTCGGTAATACCAATACAGGGGCTGAAGTCAATTTTTCCTTAATCAGGTGAAATGCTTGATCCGCCTTGGGGGTCCACACGAACACCTTCCCACGCATGCAATCTGTAATAGTAGCCATGAGGGAACTGAAATTCTTTATGAAACGTCTATAGAAAGAGGCAAGGCCATGAAAACTACGAGTCGCCGTCAAAGTGGTAAGCTGAGGCCAGGAACAAATTGCCTCCACTTTCGAGGCATCCACACTAATACCATCAGCAGATATAAAGCAGCCAAGGAACAAAATACGAAGTTGAAGAAAAGTACATTTATGCGGTGTAAAATTTTTGAGCCCGCAAAACAATCAACACAGCTCGATGATGCTCCAAATGCAAAGCAATTGATTTACTATAAACCAAGAAATCATCGAAATACACCAAAACACACGTGCCAATCAATGCACGAAGGGCCTGATTCATTACGCGCATGAAGGTACTTGGTGCATTGGAAAGCCCGAAAGGCATCACCAACCACTCAAACAAACCTTCCCGTGTCTTAAAGGTTGTTTTCCACTCGTCGCCAGGTCTTATACGTATCTGATGGTACCCACTTCGCAAATCAACCTTACTAAAAATAGTCATACCACAGAGCTGATCAAGTAAGTCGTCTAACCGCGGAATAGGAAAATGATAACGCACTATTATTTTATTTATTGCACGACTATCCATGCACATATGCCATGTAGAATCTTTCTTCAGAAATAACAACACCATAACAGCGCACGGGCTCAAACTCTCCCGAACAAAACCACGCGACAATAGTTCTTCAACTTGGCAGCGGAGTTCGTCATGTTCAAATGGGCTCATGCGATAATGTGGTTGATTAGGCAACGAAGCACCCAGTATCAAGTCAATATGATGTTGTATATCTGGTAAAGGAGGGAGCCCCGAAGGAGGTTCTAAAGGAAACACATAATTAAATTCTGACAGTAACGGACAAACCACATCAGGAATATCAGAACCATCCACAACATCATGAGCAATCAGTAACAGAACATTGGCAGCAGTCTCCAACTCTTGCTCAAAAGGAGCCCGTGACAAGAGCAATACCTGTCCCGATGCAGTAGGCACTGACGCTGGCATAGATGTAGGCACAGGTAATATGGGCACAGCAGGATGCAAAATATTTTAACACCATTGAGAATAAAACTGTAGGTATTAAGACAACCATCATGTAAAATAGCTCTATCAAATTGCGACGGACGTCCTAATAGAATATGACACGCATCCATTAGCACATATTACACCAAACATCATCACGATAAGTACGACCAATAAAAAATGTAACGAGCACATGACGATCCACAGTGATAGTACTACCGCGTTGTAACCAAGCCAAATTATAGGGTTTAGGGTGTTTTTCAGAATGTAAAGCTAACCTAGTCACAACATCACAAGCAATAACATTTTCACACACCGACATACCTTTTCCTGAACTGTGCATGTCGATGTAAAAATGGAATGGCGTTGATCAATAACCTCACCCCCGTGAGGACTCAAGCATAGGCGCCGAACTACTAAGTAGCACCGACATCAACTGTTACATGTTCCTCCACCATACCATCATCAAGCTCAGTATCGAACAAAGGAGGACCCTCATATTCCGCATATGTGGTCTCCTCTGTGATCAAAACCTGACTCACTGCCTTTGGGGCAAGATGATTGTCGGTGGCCAATCTCAATAAAGAATGCATTCCCGTAGTAGTGCGAGCAACCGCGGTGGATGAAGGTGCTGCTGCACGGGCAATCGACAGACGGACCAGATGGGGTGGTCGTCTGTGAATAACGAAACTCAAGGTGGATTGTCTTCGATTAAACCTCTGCTCAAGAAGAACAGTCTGCTGATGAGCCTCTGATAATGTAAGTGGTGCCAGCAAGTTGAGCGTATCCTGAAAATTTAATCGTAACCCCCCAATGTATTTCGATATTAATTGGTCCTGACTTTCTGTAGTCTCGGCTCGACTGATGAGATTATAGAACTCCTCTGAATAAACTTCAATTGATCGTGACCTTGCCTGAGATTCTGAAATTGCTTATAAATTGTCCGTAAATAATTAAATGGGAGAAACTCACAGGACATATGTTTTTTGAATTTTGCCCAAGAAGAAATCTTCGGCTTCCTTTGACGCTGGCGCTGTGATTTGGTATGGTGCCACCAAGCAAAAGCCCTACCCCAAAAATGTGTAGCCACCAACGCCACATGCCTGGAATCCGGGACTTGCTTGAACGCCAAGAGTTCCTCAACGGTATTCATCCAATCCAAAAATTCAGTCACATTCAAGGCTCCTGCAAATTCCGGAATATCCAATTTAAAACCTTGCTCCCACTGATTATTAGCGAAGTACCTGTCATTTTTTAGGGATCCAGCAGCGCGAAGGGGTTGACGTTAGACATTGTGTCTTCATCATCATCAAAAGGGACAGGTGTGGGCGCGCGCTCTGGATTCACATTGAAGTCGCGACCATGGCCCTCGCGATCACGACCAGCATCCCGATTATGACGACGTCCATCCGTGGCCTGGGCGCGCAGCAGATCCAATGTTTCTTGATGTAGCGTTCTCATGGCCCCCATCTCATTAGTCAGAAAATAATCTGCTGACGCATCTGGTCGAGAGTTTGTCCATTTTGTGCGTTACCGTTGTCTCGACGAGGAGGCATGGTGAGGGACCGTGGCCTGGTCTCGTGATACCAACTGATGCAGCGTGAAGTACAAGATAAATGGACAATCCACATAACTCCGTTGATTCTACCGGAGCAACGAAAAATAGAGACAAAATCCTTCTCTTTTCTCAATTCCAATAAGATCAAAAATCCCCTGCCCAAAATGATATTTTGTCCTTAAATACTAAAACCCTATGGGCCTGTTTACTTTGTTTGTTAGGATTAGATAGGATAGGATAGGATAGGAAATAGGATAAAATGTGGGATAGGGATAATTTAATAAATTTTATCCTGTGTTTACTTTGCCGGATTACTGTTGGATTTCGGATGTAATTTTTATCCTATCACCCGTTTACATTGTGGGATTAAGGGGGATAAGTATAAAATTACTGAAATGCCCTTGATATTATATACAAGGACACTTTTGTAATAACAAATTCTAACAGGGGTAAAACAGTAATTTGCTTCTCCTTATCCCATGGGATAAATTTTATCCCAGGGTACATGGCGGGATAACAATCCGGCGTTTTATCCCAGGATTAGTCATATATCCCGGGTCGCCTGGATTGACCCGGGATATTATCCGTCGAAGTAAACGCCGGATAAACCCGGACTATTTTCAGTAATCCGGGTTTATCCGGTCAAGTAAACAGGCGCTATAAAGATGAAAAAAGGAAATAAATAAATGTCTAAAAAAAGTAAGAGTAGACCATAATAATAATAAAAACAAGATAAAAGTGACTGGGATCACATTACACCCGATGGGCGTCGGTCGGCAACAAACAATCGAACTTGTCCAAGAAGGCCAAAGCAGTCTCAACGCCATCAGATTGTCTTCCCACAAAATTTAACTTGAGGAAAAAAAAAAAGGACTCGATATTCCACCACTTTGTCAACTTGTGAATTTTGGCATGAGAATCTGTGGCATGCCATTGTTGATCAGTATGTTGCGGATTGTTGGAGGTAGGTGGGTCTGTTTGAGATTGTTGATACAATCGTTTATCAAGATGAATCTGTTTTGGAGTAGATTTTTAAGGTGTTTAAGGCGAGCTACTGATGTTGATAGAAATAAACTTGTAACTGATGTGGGGTCTTGAATAATCAGCTTCTCACACATGTTGTTGCTAATGTCTTTCATGGCTAGATTATCATTACTCTTGGCTTTCAGTAAATGTAAGTGACATGACACACACTTCAGTTACTCAATAAAGAAGTAAGTGTGCGTTGGCATACACTTGCACCTTCTCACATAAAATGCAATGTTGACGCCGCCATTTTATAGAAAGTAATGTGAGTGGTTTTGGCATGGTGATTATGAATGATCTTGTATATTGTTCTCTCACTATTTCTGGTCTCCTTCAGCCAATGGAAGTGGAGGTTATGGGGTTGCAGGAGGCAAGATATTGAGTTTGTGGTTTACATTACAAGAATGTTGTATTTGAGAGTGATGAGTTGTGGTTGATGCATTAAGTTTATTTATTGAGGATTTGACAT
Source organism: Caryopteris x clandonensis (assembly GCA_028749325.2). Taxonomy (NCBI): domain Eukaryota; kingdom Viridiplantae; phylum Streptophyta; class Magnoliopsida; order Lamiales; family Lamiaceae; genus Caryopteris; species Caryopteris x clandonensis. The sequence goes on along the minus strand of JAPYKT020000022.1, from coordinate 5,814,384 downwards.
AGTTTGGACAACTTGTTGAGAATTATCGTTGTATCTATCAAGAAAACCTGTTTTTCAAATTGCCTTTGTTAAAAGACAAGATAACGAAGTGGCATATGCTATAGCTAGATCTTCTCGTTTATATACTAATCATGTGTTGAACTGAGCCACTGACTCATGTTATTCATTCCCTCTCAACCTTCTATACAGATCTATCTCATTAATGAATTCTTGCTATTTTGATCTTCACAAAAACTAAATCAAAAAAATAATCAAATTAGTAAATTTGCTTAAGGATCCTCCTGAAGTTGACAGATTTTCTTGTTAAATTATATTATAATGTGTACTAATATAATAATAAATTAATCTAAAAAGAGTAGTTTTTCATTAATTTTCAGTTTTTAAAAATGAAAATATTTTTAGAATTATGTGACACATTATAATTAGCTGATTGTTTTTCAGAAATAATTTCTAATTTGTTAAAATACAAATAATCTTTTTACTGCATCTTTGATGTACTATATATTAAATTAATAATTATCACGATTTTTAATTTGATACTCAAGTTGCATAGCTTAAAATGAGTTATTAGATTAAACAATACTATTAGTTGTTGGCTTATTATTTGAATTAGATTTAAATATTTTTGTTGCTTATTGGATTTTGGTTGAAAATATTAAGTTATAATTTTACCTAGAAAAATTTATCAAATAACTTAACTTTTATTATAATTAATTTATTGTAGAGAAAATATTCTAATTTTGGGACGGAGACAATATACTTTTTTAATGTAAAACTATATTTTTACATGTACTTACCAAAAAGATAATAAAATACTTCAAATATTTTTAAATATTTAAAATTTTATTATAATTATATTTTTTTATTTTTTTAATATTTTACAAATTATTAATCACACTAGAATAATAATAATTACTAAAATAATACCAAAAATCTACTTAAGCAAGTAGTTAACCGATATCTAAAATTTTGATGAAATTATTAATTATAAAATCACAAAAGAGAAATATTTTTTTCTGGAATTTTCAGAAGGAATTATATATTTCATTACTCAGTGGCAAAGTTAAGATGCTAAAATTTATAAGTATTTAAACAAGCCTTAGTATTATTTTAGTATGTCTATATGTTATTTTAATATAACCATAGAGTTCTTATATGATTTTCTTAGAAAAGTTTTGATATCTATATACAAGTATTGATATTTTATGTATTTTTTGTAATTATAAATTTACCCTATGAATAACTATTTAAAATGGAATGTAATTGATGAAAATGTGCCTTTGAATATATTACATATCGTGAACCGATCGAAAATAATACTAGTTACTAATATAAAAGCAAAAACCTACTTGCGCATATAGTTAACAGGTATCTAAAGTTTGATGAAATTATTACTTATAAACTCCTAAAAGATAAAAAAAAATTATTTAAAAAATTGGACAACTAACTAGAGTTATTAAATAGATTGGGTTGCAAGTTCGTGGGTCGGGTTGGGATATAATTATTATAGATTTAGCATAAATCCAAACTCCACCTGTTTAGCTTATCACATGAAGAATTATAACTTGAAAACAATCTATTTATTTGGTGAGTTGACAACTCGATCAGATCCGAATAATAAAAAATATTATAAAATTCTATGTAAACTTATGAAAATAAATGAATTGCAATTCTATAAGTTCACAAAATATTAATTAAAATTAACAATATATAATAACACGTGATAACAAAATTTTTATATATACATAATTTTTTTATAAATATTATCATTTATGCTCTCTAAAATTATAATAAAATAATTTTTTTAAATAATAATTATGCTGGTTAATGGGTTGAACTAACCTGACTCGTTTTTTATTCATGTCATTCAGGTTTAACCCATTTTTTACTCACCCCGTTAAGGATCAACCCTAACTTGCTATATTCATGTTCGATTCATATTGTTAAATATATTGTATATATTTAGTGGTCAATGTAAATAATTAGTTTCCTAATTATTAGCTTGTTAAATATATACAATACATATAGTGATTAATTTGAATAATTAGTTTCCAATTATTAGCCTAGATTTATGCATTGTTATGCATCATATCTTGTATATATAACCATTGTGTTAATGAGAATAATCAAGGATTATAATGCCTTTCATAGTATCACGAGTTTAGGGGTTTCACGGGCCTCTTCTTCCGCTGCATCCTACCACTTGGCCGCCCACTTTCTTCTTCCTTCTGTCTTTCTTCCTCCGGCAGTCCTATCATGTCCGTTTCCAAAAACTCTTTTCACCCTACTCTTGCAATGTCTAACATCAAGAATCATATCTCCATTACCCCTGAAATGTAGAATGTTCAATATTCTACATGAGCGGAACTATTCAAGGTTACCGCACGATCTCTTAAGGTCTTGCACCATATTATTCCCTCTGCTAAAGGAAAAGAGAAGGTTTCTTCGTCGACCGAGGATGGTGACGAACTATGGTCGACCCTTGATGCAAAGGTCCTTTCGTGGATTTGTACCACAATTTCTAATGACCTTTTACACAATTCTTGAACCCGATGCTACAATAATAGAGGTTTGTAATCGTTTGTGTGATATTTTCCAAGACAACAAACATTCTCGAGCCCTTACTCTGGAACATGATTTTTCCACTCTCCAAATGGAGAATTTTCATAACATTTGAGTTTATTGTCAGAGGCTTAAGTCTCTTGCTGACCAGTTGAAGAATGTTGGTGCACCGGTATCGGATAGCCGGCTTGTTCTCCAATTAGTTTCGGGTCTCACCAGTGCTTATAAGGGTGTGGATACGCTTATTCATCAAAGCGATCTACTACCTTCGTTCTACAAAGCTTATTCCATGCTCACTTTGGAAGAGGCCGCAATGCCAAGGAGGTGGCAATTGGATATGAATTTGCTATGGTAGCCACCTCCTCTACTGAATTTGATGACTCTGCTCTACATTCTGACCGGTCGAGGCATGTTAACGGGTAAAAATCAGCGCACGAATTCTGGTGGCAAGAAGAACAACGGGGTTGGTAATCGGAACAACAACGGCGATGGTGGTGGCAAGGCTGGCCATGACTGTGGGAATTTCGGTCAGCGATAGATGCAGCAACAGTATGTGAGTTGGCCTCCCTACCCGAATTGGTAGCAATAGCCATATTCCAATTGGGGTTGGATGTTACCTCAATGGGCCGCCCCTTCTTGTCCTTTTTCTACACAAGCAGCTCAAGGCCCACGTCCACAGCAAGGGATTTTAGGGCATCGACCACAACAAACTCATATGACTTCCTCCAGACAACCTGATTCATATACTCCGACAGATATTGAGTTGGCAATGCATACAATGACTCTCAATTAACCAGATCAGTCTTCGTACGTGGACACCGGGGCTACTTCTCACATGACATCCTCACCAGGTAATTTCTCGTCTTATTTTAATTAGAGCATTCATAATAATGTTATTATTGTCAGAAATGGTCATTCAAATTCCAATTCATGGTTATCGTCACTCGTGTTTGTCTTCTCCTAATCCACATTTTTCCTTAAACAATGTCCTTCATGCCTGCAAACTTATATTGAGTTTAATTCTTTTGGGTTTTATGTGAAGGATTTTTATATAGGGATGCCAATGAGATGTGAGAGCTGAAGCAACCTTTATCATGTTTCTTCTTCTATCAACAATCAAACTACCCATTCCACCTTTGTAGCTATCTTTCCTACACTTTGGCATGATCGACCGGGTCACCTGAGTGTTCCTATTCTAGATACTCTTAGGGTCAATAAAAACATTGATTGTAATCGACACTCTAGTTCAAGTATTTGTCATTCTTATGTTTTTGAAAAACATATTAAATTGTCATTTGCGTCTTCGACTTCTAGTACTACTATGCCTTTTGATATTACTCATAGTGATCTTTGGTCATCTCCTGTTTTGAATTCCGCAAGACATAAATACTATATGTTGTTGTTAGATGATTATTCGAATTTTTTATGGACTTTTCCCTTGGCTAGAAAGTCGGATGTATTTGATAATTTTTTAATTTTCAAGACTCATATTTTCACCCAATTTGAGCGAAATATAAAAAATGTTCAATGTGACAATGGGAGGGAATTTGACAATGGTTCTTTTTGGAAGTTTTGTAAATCAAATGGCATGTGTTTTTGTCTTTTTTTCCCTCATACCTCATCTCAAAATGGTAAAGCCGAAAGAAAAATTCGAACTATAAATAATATCACTCGTAGTCTTCTTGCCAATGCATCTCTTCCCCCTTCTTTTTGGCATCATGCTTTGCAAATGGTCACTTATCTCCTTAATATTCTTCCGAACAAGAAATTAGGTAATTCTTCTCCTTTTCAAATACTTTACCAACGGCATCCCTCTTACTCTCACATTTGGGTTTTTAGTTGCTTGCGTTATCCCCTTATCCCTTCCACTACCATTAACAAGTTGCAACCTCGCTCTACTCCCTGTGTCTTTTTTTAGATATCCTCCGAATCATCGTGCCTACAAATGTTATGATTTATCTTCCAATAGAACTATCATTTGTCGCCATGTTAATTTTGATGAGCATGTTTTTTTGTTTGCTAAATTACATACACCATCTTCTCATACTTATGATTTTCTAGATTATGGTTTATCACCGTATACTATCCACCATTAATAAAATCCACCTACATCTCAAATCCCTATCACAAATTTGTCCTCACAGCACGTCCCTCCAACTGTGACCATGACTTTGCCATCTATTAGCCCAATTTCTGCAATGCTGCTTTTGTTGGCTCTTCTCCTCACAGCCCACCTCTCTCACCAAATATCCATCTTCCTCCTTCTACTTCCCTCTCAGCCACAGCCCAAACCCAAACCGACCCCCAATCACCTCCATTCTCCATTCGTCCCATCCAAACAGCCCCAATTGGTGACTCGGAGCCAAAATCTTATTTTTAAACCCAATAAAAAATATATTGTTTTGCAGGCTACGGTTATGAGGTCACCTTTTCATTGTAATCTGATGGTAGCTCTTCATGACCCGAATTAGAAAATTGCTATGGATGATGTATATGATGCTCTATTAAAAAAAAAAAAAGACGTGGAAGTTGGTGCCCTGTCCACCTAATGTGAATGTGATTCGGTCTATGTGGATTTTTACTCATAAAGAAAAATATAATGGTGTGTTTGAGAGGCATAAAGCCCATCTTGTAGGTGATGGAGAAACTCAGCAGGTTGGTATTGGTTGTGGTAAGATATTTAGTCAGGTTGTGAAACCGGCAACGATTCGGATTGTGCTTAGTCTTTCTCTCTCACAAGCATGGCCAATTCATCAGTTGGATGTTAAAAATATTTTTCTTCATGGTAAGCTTAAGGAGAGAGTATATGTGCATCAACCTTTGGGGTACCGGGATCGTACCTATCCTAATTATGTGTGTCTTTTGCGCAAGTCTTTATATGGGCTTAAGCAAGCTCCCCGGGCTTGGTAGCTGATTTTGTTATGTATATGGTTGCACTAGTATCATTATGATTACAATCATAATACTTTAAAGTAACAATAATACATTTCAACACAAAGAATAATGTTTTTATGCTTAAAATAATAATATATTTACAATTAAGCTTTAAAGCAGGTATCTTACATAGAATCCGTGCAACTCACTATACCCAAAATTGACTTAAAATTTATGATCGAACCTCTAAAAGCACACAAATTTGGAAAAAAAAAATATTCATTCAACACGCACAACTTGTATCTAGCTAGTTTGGGTTTTTTGTTGGAGCGAGTAATACTTTTTGTTAAACCACTAATCATTTTTAGCTAAACAAGTAATACATTTTAGTTAAAAAAATAATATGAAACAATTTATTGTATAATTTTATTAAATTTATACAAATATATTAACAAAGTAGTCTAAAAAAAGAAATTATTATCCATATCTCACCAATAAATAAATATAGACTAATAATTTCTGTGAAAATTTATTCAAATTTCAATTGTAATACAATTAATCAATTTATTATAGAAAATAAAAATCTTATTTTAGAACGGGGGAGAATAATTGTTTTATAAAAATAATATTTTTACACATATTTATCAATAAAATAATAAAATAATTTGGATATTTTTAATATTTATTTAATCAAGTTTATATTATTGATATATTTTTATTTTTTAGATATATTACTATCTATGCATTGCACAAGACAATATTATTGTGAATAATACCACACATTTTAGGTAGAATAATAATATAATTTTAGTTAAATAACTAACACTCTTATATTTTTTGCCATTTACGATAAAAGTATTATTGATTAATCATAGAGTTAGTACTGATTATCTTAAAATGTATTGTTGTATTGCTATAAATGTATTATTTTTTGTGTTAAAAGGTAGTAGTGTTTAACCGTAAATGTATTTTTGCTTAGTCATACGTAGAAGTATTATGTGTCAAAAATAGTATTGTTTAATTGGAAATTTATTACTCTTTATATTAAAAAATATTAATGTTTAACTACAAATGTAATACTCTTTGTGTGGAAATATATTAATTCTTAACCATGAAGATAATACTCTTTGTGTTCAAATATAGTACTACTTAATTGTAAAACATATTACTTTTTGTGTCGAATTGTATTATTTCTTAATCTTAAAAATATTACTCTTTGTGTTGAAAGGTAATATTGCTAAACCAAAATGTATTACTTATTTAGCTAAAAATGATTAGTGGTTTAACAAAAAGTATTACTCGCTCCAACAAAAAACCCAAACTCGCTAGATACAAGTTGTGCGTGTTGAATGAATTTTTTTTTTTTTCCAAATTTGTGTGCTTTTAGAGGTTTGATCATAAATTTTAAGTCAATTTTGGGTATAGTGAGTTGCACGGATTCTATGTAAGATACCTGCTTTAAAGCTTAAAGAATTTCTAAACACCTTTAATTTCACAATTATATTATTTAACGGGAGAAAATCTACATTTATAGCCAATTTATCATAATTGAGTAAAAATATTCAATAACTAATAATTAATTGGCATAATGAATTAAAATATCGCTTAACTACTCCTGAAAGTTTGTAAAGGTCCATCAGTTATCGAAATGTCTCAAAAGGTTCCTAAATTATTATAAAGTGTTTTCTTAAAGTTCTTCTGTTATGAAATGTTAGTGTTATATGTACACGTGTGGTATTATGCGACTATGTTTAAAAATGTGACATGTAGATAAACTAGTGGCAAAGATCTTATTTTCAGATGGCATTTACACTTCAAATATTTTTAGTAAATAAAACTAATTAATTTTTTTTTTTCATTTGGCTTACTTATTCATTCCAGTAGTCTAATTAGGATTATTTTACCTCTCCAACTGTTCTTTTTCTGTCTTCACTAAAAGAAATGATGATTTTCTAAATAGACTTAGAATTTCTTGGCATTCCTCTTCCAACTGAAATAGGGTTTTGTGCATTTTCATGAAATAGTACATGATAAACCATTTTTCATGGATTGAAACAACCCAATAGTTAATTATTGATGAAGGTTGGTTTATATAGACGAAAATAGAGTTCAAGTGGGTCAAGTTCACAACGTTTCCAACATAATTTGGGTCCACCTCAAGGTAACTTCTTTGTCTTCTTGTCATGTATCTTGTTGTTTGTGGATTTTTTTAGTAATTGTGGTCCCTTATGATGATTAAGTAATTTTAAATTTATATGTTAGGGATTAAAATATAGAATGAACATTTTTTTTCTATATATCTTGAATTTGATTTAAAGAGTGGATGTCTAAAAAAAAAAAAAGTAACAAGGGATCATCAAAACAAAATGGTTCAACATCAAATACAAGCAAAGTTATGATGGAACCAACTATAATGCACTCTCCAACAACTAGAAGCCAGTCTACGAAGGAACCAACTCAAGCACACTCTCCGATGATGAGAAGCCAGACATTGAAAAAATCGATTCAAGTGCTGGAATAAAGACAAAAAAAATCAAGGCAAAGGAAAAATTAACCACAACTACAAAGATGCCAACATGCTTAAGGTGTTTTGTGAGTGATACTGGTGCAACAATACCTAATGTAAGAAAATAAAATATTTTTGTGTTTTGAATTATTTTAGTTATGTTGATCTTAATAACTTAATGTATGATATACATTACATCCTGGCATAAGCTATCAAAGATCCTTATATCTTCCAAGGGCCAAAGCTAATGTAAGTTGTCTTTGATATTCATTTATATACTAATATAAGGTTATTAACTCAATTAAATTTCACTTTTGAAAAATATATTATTTTAATGTCGTTATAGTTGATTACAAGCTCTGTGCAAGCATCTCATCAACAAAGGGGTGGTTCATCCAAGAAGTCACAACAATGTAATTATTTAATTTTGGCAAATATTGTACCTTCTTTTATGGTTGGGCATAGAATGTTGTTTGCCTATCTTTTGTATAAATATTTCATCCTTATGCAAGTTCTCAGCTGGTAAAAAGTTTGAACTGGATGGAAAAAAGTGTTATGACAACAAGACAACTTCAAATGGAGGCACAATCCAAGATTTATGCATTTACAAGTCAATCTAAGGGCAAAAAAGGGTGTGGAGCTTGTAATAAGTCCAATGCTATATGATGAAGTTTGTGTTTGGGCTTTGATGAAGTATGAACTGAAGTACCAGGCCATTTATTTTGTGTATTTTGAACTAATGTAGAAGGCCTATTATTTTGATTACATTATGTTGATTGTGCTGATTTTAGGTGTACCAAGTATGTCACACTATTTCTACTAGTTTGATTACATTAAGCTGATTGTGTACCTGACTATATGATGAATATTCATAGGGGAAATATTTATGAATTTTGAGGTAATATTGGTTTCCAATGCTGTTATCTAATTTTAAGGTAAGGGTCTCCTGATTTTGTTGAGTAATATTTAGAGTGTATAACTCTAAACGTACTAATATTGGATCCAAACAAGTAAATAAATTACTTGTATTATACCCACAATAGAAGACACTACAACACTTTAAGAGAACTCTCACTATTTGAAGAGAAATACAAACACTCAATAGGAAGCTCACAACTCACACTCAAGACACTACACTTCTTATAGTAATGGAAGATTTGGTTTTTGGTGGATGCATAACACAAATGCAAGGGAGGGTATTTATACTACTCTCCAAGCATTCTCCACCATACAATTATTATATTAAGAAAAAATCCTAACCACACATTAATACCACATTCTACACACTTCTCCTAAAATATCTCATTTCTACATACTTCCACCAAAATATCTCATTTCCACACTCTTCCACACAAATATCTTTCTTCCACAATCTTCTACTAAATGGATTGGACTTTTGTTTGTTCTTGGGCTCAACAAATAACTTGGGCTTGTGTTGATCTTCGCATCTTGTATTGACCATAGCAGCAGTAGTATTATATATGGTATATGTGCTGATGAAAAGTGGAAAGTTAGGCCTACTATGTAGTAGTTGTTGAGCAGTTGGATAAAACATTTATTGTTCCATTAATAAATGTGGAATTTCTAGCCATTTCCATGTGTGGTCTCATTTTGTCTTCGCTATTCAGTTTCTGCAATTTCGATTGTAGCTGTGGAGATGAACATAATCGAAGTTGCATCATCTCATGAACAATAGTGTTATCTCATGATATTTTTTGTCGATATGTTTCCTTATATATATGATGAAAATAATGTAGAGGTTTGATTTTTGATCAGCCATTCGTTGCCTAATTGAAGTGCCATGTTTACTTCTCATCTCTCTCTCTTTGTTTGTTTCAATGTGGTTGTTTTCCAGCTGGTTTGGTAATGTGTGATCTGACCACTGTTACATCCAACTATAGTTGTTGTGTTAGAAAATTGGTTTATTAAATAAGTGTCAAATATATTTTGACTGATTTTTTAAGTGGTTAAATATTTAATTTTGAAGGAATTAAATAGTGTAACTAATCTATGTTCCGAGTAGATAACTGTAGTGGGTTGAATTTCTCAAAATCGATTTTTGGTGAGTGAGAAAATTAATGTTCAAAACTTATGATGTAATTAAATAACTTTCACTGGTGGGTGACCAAATGGGGCAACACATGCGCACGTGTTCGGTTCGGTTCAGTGGAGTTGAGTTTTGTCCGCACGCACCTGGATAAGTGGATGTTCAGGTTCATGTAACTATCAGGAATTAATCTCTTGAAGTTATGAACGTCATAATGGGGGTAACCTCAGGAGTTATTTCTCTTGCACGCACCTGTATGGTGGATTCCCGCACGCACTTGGACAGGTGGATGTATAGGTTCATGTAACTGTTAGGAGTTAATCTCCTAAAGTTATGAACATCATAATTGGGGAGTAACCTCCGTGAGTTACTTCTCCTCACACACCTGGATAGGTAGATGTCTGTACGTACCTGGACAAGTGGATGTCTGGGTTCATTGTAACTGTTAGGAGTTACTCTCGGGGGTTTGAATGTCCACTAACTCCATAATTGGAAACTTTAATTCCAACTGGATTTGATGCTTATATATAGAACCATATATGCATGCAAAAATACACTTGAAAATCCTGCATCCATAATTTTGAAGAACATAGCATATTAATGAGCTCCTAGTTCTCACAGAGTTCTAGTTTGTTGGAGCTTCTGGTCTAGGGGTGCTACTAACCAGAAGACGAAAAGTGTTTCATCTTTGGAAACGATACATTAAACCACGAGCATTAGCTGGGATGTATTTATTTTGCGGAGAGAGGCCTTCCTTGACTCGATTTCAAACCACCTATTTCTGATCCAGTTCCAGTGTCCCGAAGTAAACATGGGCACAAATCCCTGGTTTTGGTTTCGATTCTGGAACTGATGGTTTTTGGAACCGTGAAGAGCGGAACCAAAATCGAACCACCATATATACGGTTGCGGTTCCGATTTTGGAATCGGCGGTCCCCCTGATTCTGGTTCCGGTTCCAAAGTTTTTTGTTTTTTTGTTCCAATTTCGGTTCCCCCGGTTCCAAAGTTTTTTTGTTTTTTTGTTCCAAACTATTTAATCTCAGCCGTTGATCTCCAACGGCTATAATTTTTAAATTCAATCTGGAACCAAAACGGAATCAGAATCGGAATCAGAACTGTTGGTTCCGAACCGGCAATTTTGGTTCTAAAAAACTGAGAATCGAAACTGAATCGTTACTCCAACGGTTTTGGTTTCGGTTTGGAACCGAAATTGGGTCAACGGTTGAACCAAACCGTTGACCAGCGGTTCGAACCGGCTGTTCCCCGGTTCCAAACCAAAAATGTGCCCATGTCTATCTCGAAGTCATTCCTAGAGTTGAGAAGTTAAAGAACATCCGTTCTTTGTTGCCTTCACAATCCGAGAAATAGAGCGAATCTAGTTATTTTTTTCTTTACTCTTGTAAACCATTGTTGGGTGTTATAACCAACATGTTGTGCCATCTCCAACCAAGCTTTGATAATATTATGTGCCTCATCAAACAATCATGATAATGGTTTGGTGCAAAGATTGCAAGAATGATAACTCTATGTAATAGAGTTATTTTTATACCTTTGAATTTAAATTCATGTAAGGAATAGTGATGAATTTACCAAACTTTGGTATAATATAGTCGAATTAGACCTTTATTTTTGTTTTGTAGTTTGTACAAATTAATTGTCTAAATTATTCCTTAATTTACTGTGAAAATAGGGACTGGAGCTGAAATTGAGAAAATCGAAACTAAGGATACAGACTCGTTGAGGAAGTCCCCAGTTGCTGAAAGCAGTGCTGCAGCAACGCTAGAAGTCAATATTTGACCCAGAAAATTCACCTCAAATTACTAACTAAGTTAATATTTACTCACCAGCTGGCGTGGGCCACCTTTAAACTTAATGGAATGACTGTATCAGCAGAAAAATAATTTGGACCAGATTAACATTATAACTAACATGCTGCCTAAATTGGAAAGGGGATGGTGGGCCTTCTAATTAGCAACAAGGAAAAGAAAAGAGGGTTAGACATAACAGGAAGGAGAGCAGTGCAACAGGGCAGAGAGGAATAACGGGGAACATTCAGCAAGAAGATCATCATTGAACACATCAGATTTTCAGCGTAAAATAAGAGAAAAAAGAAGAAAATGAAATCGAGAAGGAAAAAGAAGAAGAAGAATATATAAAAATCAGCATCATCAACTTCATCTCACTTCTCTCTTCTTTCAAATCTTCTATCCCCTATTTTTAGAATTACTTTTCAATTCCTATAGATGATGAACTAAACTTTGGGTTTGTAATTTTCAAGTTAATTATAAGCTAAACTTGTTGAAGACTTAAATTGCTAATGGATTTTGAATTGTTTTATTGAGATTTTTATGCATTGTTAACTGAATCATGTTATTGTTCATTTGAGTGTGCTTATTATCAATATTTTTTTTTTGTTGTTTGGCCATCAATGATGAATTGATAAACTGGGTTGGATTTTGAGAAGGTTAAATCTAGTGGAAATTACTTTAATGATACAAGATTATAGCCGATTTCAGGTTGTATTAGCGGGTGATATAGGAATATATTATTCGCCTTGCATAACTATAAAACTTGAAGCTTGTATTGATATTCCAAATTCTATTGGACATAGAGATATGTTCAATTAGGAAGAGGAATGTGTAGCATATAAATTGGAAAAGTTCTATATATTGAGAGGGAATTTTTGTTAACTTTGGGTCGTTTCACTTAATACAATGTCGATGAACATCAATCGATAAAAATCGATTCAAGGGAAATCAATAATTCAAGTCTACATCTCCATCTTGTGAATCTTCTTGTTGTTGTTGATTTGTGAATTGAACAATTAATTGCTGAGAATATTTTCTTTCCTTCTTTGTTTGAGTTCTAGTGATAGAACGAACGCCCCATTGATTTATTACTCTTTCTCATTTCTAAATTGTTTAGAGATTGGTATTTGCAATACATTTTAAATTCAATTCATGTGGAGACGATTTACTTATCGTCATATTACTTGTGTGACTATGTGCGCTTGCGTATCAAAATGGAAGCAATCAATTTATATATCATACAAATCATTGCAAAATTTCACAACAAAGAACAATCAAATTACTTTAATGCTTTCCTAGAAAAGAAATGATACTGGGTAGGCATAGCTGCTCTGGTGCGATTTACAGTTCTCTTCAACTCACTTTAATGTACTTCAATTGTGAGTTTTCTATTGTTTCTATTGGCCATCTTTTAAGTTTCTCACCAATATGAAATCTCACCTTCCAAATTTTCTGTTGCCTATGATGCTTTTGAAAGACCACAAGGTACGATATCACAGGAGCAGACATAAGCAATGACAATATCTCAAAAAAAAAAAAAATTGCTTTATAGCCTCGACTGCATAAATTTAGTCATATAAATAAATGTACCATCTCTCTCTCTCTCTCTCTCTCTCTCTCTCTCTCTCTCTCTCTCTCTCTCTCTCTCTCTCTCTCTCGCATAAATTTAGTCATATAAATAAATGTACCATCTCTCTTTCTCTCTCTCTCCCCACATTGTACAAGAAAGCTACAAGACATGACCTGTTTTAACAAATTGGAAACATATAAGTCAAGTCTTCACTCAAGTTTCATAGATATATCTTTCCATAACAAGCTACAATACAACAAATCCAAGAAATCTAAAATTTTATACATAAACATAATAAGTCCTCTAAGTACACACTAATTGTCCTACAAAGCAAATACATATCTAAATACATAATAACTCATGAATTTAATAGTTGTCAAAACTTATTATATACAACAACTATGAAGACAATCACAATAGCCACCAAAGCAAGCTAGCCAATCTCCTTTCATTTTTTCATCTCCTTCCACATTTCTTCATCTCTTTCAATTTATTATTAGAATCAACAAGTTTTGCTCTCATTTGAATCAACTCATTTTCCATTTGCATGAGTATTTTTTTATTCTCTAATGTTTGCTTGAACTCATGGGTAGAAATATAAACATTTTCTCTTAAGCAATCTAACTCTTTTTTCATTCGCAACTGTTGATTTTCTCTTTAAAGCGAAATGAGCAATTTGCAAACGTGATCGGAGAACTTCCCATCATACTGAACAAAGAATTTTCATTGCCTTGGTTTCTAACTCAGCAAAATATATAACAATTGTAAATTATCAACATTTATAAATAAAATTGCAAACTAATTTTATATCCGCTAAAATATTATTGCACATTATTTTATTTCTCACATTTTCTAAATTCAAGAATTAAGAGTTCATACCAAAAAATATATGAATAGATGTAATACAAAAGCAAGTTAACAGTAGAATTTTTTTAGGGCAAACTCAGTTTTCAGCAGAAATCTAGGGCACGATTTTTACACAATAATTTTTTTATAAATATTTTTTGGGAAAGATCTAAGTATGATAATGTATAGAAAGTATACTTACCTCAAAGTGAGGACATCGAAGAAATCGACGACCAGGATTCCAATCAATCCATGAGACCCACATCCTAACTCGTGCCCCACAATTGCATCGAAGATCTTCCTCGTTGCTCTTATACTCCTCTGCATCACTTAAATCAAGTTGTTGTGTCATGTCATTAGAGCGATGTGGAGGTTCTGGTAAGAAAATTGAAGAGAAATTGTATGAATTAGGGTTTTTTTTTTTTCAAGAGAGGGGAATTGAAGGGTGAAGAATCAGAAAAATTGTTTTCTTATTGTATTTAGGGGTGAGTGCACACAAATGACGTGTAATCCGACTGAGCATTTACAAAATGAAAATTGTTGATATGTAATATTTTGGACGGCAAATTAAACGGATTCAACGTCTTCCATAACTAATTGTCGCTTGCGGACTTTAAAGAAACGCCTTGTAATAATTCAAGGACCTTTTGAGATATTTCAATACTTGAGAGACCTTTACAAACTTTAAGGAATAGTTAAGGAATCTTACCATGCATTATGCCTTATTTCCATTTATAAATTTAGTAATTACCTTAATTTGGTCAAATTGATCAATTAGTTGATTGATTGTGAATATTCAATTGATCAAATCTTTATCCACTTTTAGTAATGTTTGTAGGTATAAATAAAGTGTTACAATCAAAGCATTCGTCTCGCACAAATTGGTTTAGAAGGAAAAACTTCAATAGTCTGTTATGGAGTAATATGGCAAAATATTTATAATAGAAAACTTATAAATATATGTATATGTTATAGTTCAAATATATGTAATAATTAATATGTTATGTGTTCATATGTGCAAATTTATATAGTGACATAAATATAATAAAAGTGTGTATATATATATATATGTATTAGTTTTTAGATGCATTATGTTACTAAATATGTCATTACTATCATTTTGTGTTCAAATTTGCAAACTTATAAATGGGTTTATAAAACTAAATTAACTTTTTATTTGGTAATTTTTTTTAATTTAATTTCACTGTTTGATAATTTTTTTGATTCTAGTACAATATTGAAATTATTGCCAAATAAATCATAACCTACAAAAAATATATTATTTAATTTCGTCATTAATTATATTTAATCCAAGTTATCCTACATGGTTTGATGTACATGTTGTAATTTGACCCTTCAAAAATAAATTTTAATTTTAGATATTTATATTTTTACAATTACCTCTCATTCATTCAAAATTAACATTTAATTTAATTACAAATTATAAATAAAATAAAAATATGATTTAAATACAGAAGTCAGGCCAAATAGTTGGACCAATATCTCAACAAGTTGCATGATGAGCTGTAGTGCTTTTGTATACTCTTAACAGTAAAAAAAAACACAAAAACACACGCACTTAGGGTGCAACAGATCACGTTCCTGGGCTTTTGGGAGATGCTCCTGTTTATGATCTGGGTGTTTACAGATCCGATTTATGGATTATGTTATGGTTGGTCAAGATTTAATTTCTCTTCCTTTGGCCTTCACAACTGTGTGATTTGTTTTGGATGTTATATGTAAGAATCGACCACCTCATTCATGCTGGGAGTTGTGTTCGTCACCGAGAAGGTTTCTGACACAGACGGATTGTGATTTTGATTGTGACTGAGTTGACTCGTGCGACAATCCGTTTTGCCTAGGGTTTCACTGAGTCATAATCTGACTCAGCCCTAACTCAGCCCTATGACCACCTGCGTCAAATCGTATGCATCGTCCCCCCATTGGGGGTACATCGTCCGGCCTGGCAGTCCCAGGCGAGGATTTATTGATATCCACCCTTCCCTGCTGCTACAATTTTGCGGTAGTTGCAATTTTGCTGCTGAAACTTGATATGTCTCCTGCTGCCGAAGCCTACTTCCCTGCTGTGGATGATTCCTGCTGACTTCACGGTTACCTGTAGCTGCTGCTTTTTTTGCTGTCTTTTGTTGTGGTGACTTTGTTGTTGGGAATTTCTGCTGTGTTGTTTGGTTGTACTGCTCAGCTGTGTTGCGGGCAGCCTATTCGCTGAGTGTGGTTGCTGCTGATGGCTGCTGAAACCTGCTGTACCTGCTGCTGTTATTTGTTGTACCTGCTGTCGATTGCTGCTGCGTACTGGTTGCTGCTGTCCTGCTGCTTGCTCATAGTTGTTGTCCTGTTGCTATTTAACTGGCTGCTGATATTTATTTCCTGATGTTGTGACCTGCTTTGTCGTCTGCTGAAGGAGAGTGCTGCTGCGGCGTTGGTGCAAGGGCTGTCGTTGTTGCTGATGCCTGATTAGTAGCACTTGTTCTTTCCCTGCAACCTTGCTGAATTCTACTGTTGCTGCTACCTACTGAGTACTGTAGCAGCAGCCCCGTTAATATTGTTGCTGCTGTCCGGTTACTGTTCATGTGCTCTTTTTGCTACTGCCGGTCCGTTTGTTGGTCCTACTGATTTCTCCTAATGGCCACTTGTTGGTGCTAAATGGATTGCCGGTTTCTATGCTGGTTTGAGATTGTTGCTCGCTGATGTTGGCTTACACATTGGAATGCTGATATCAGTTTTTTTGAAGACACAGTTGGGGCCTGATAACTACTACTTTGAGGTTGTTTTGCTCCTGCATTAGAGCTTTCTAGTTTGTTATGTTAGCCTTAGTGTTGGTGGTTTTTATGCCACTTTTTTTACAGTTTTTTAGGGTGCTTGTTCCCGTCACCGTGCTGGGCTTTGGGACTAGTTTTTTATTTCTTCGGGTATGCCCGAGTATTGGTGGACTACAAACTTTTTTTCTTTTATTTAATTTATGCGGTTTCGACAAAAAAAATAACATACTTGCTAATTTTTAATATAAACTAAATATCCGCCGTAATATAATGTATTAATAATTATAATAAAATTATATTATTATTATTAAAAAATGTATATATCCTCTATTTATTTCAATATATGCAATATTAGTGTCAAATTAAAGATTATAAAAATAATATTAATTTAATATATCATATATCAAAAATAAACTTAAAATGAAAAGTGATTGAAGTTTTAAATTTGAATGAAAAATAAAAATAGAAGAGAGAGAAAATAAGGGAGTTGATACATATCAATAATTATTGAAACACCTTAGAGAAAGGAGAAAAACTCTCATGGATCTTTTTATATTGCACAATGATTTTTTAATTTATAACTTTGTGTGTGTGTTTGTGTTCTCTTTTTTTTTTTTTTTTTCTTTGGTGCAGCATAAGACGATATTACTGACCTTTATGTATTAGGTAACCTCGTAATGTTTAAAAAAAAAAAAAAAAATCAATGACAAGCAGACATAATGTTCACTTTCGGGTGTTTCTCAGTTGATTTAATTTTGAACTAGTTGTAAATTTGGTTTGTTGAATTATAATGCTCTCATATTTGATGTAATGGTTGAAAGATAAAATCAATTTACTAGCATTTTATTTTCTCATGCTTCTCTAATATATTTTCTTAGTCTATTAAAATTTATTAAAAAAATGTTTACACCTATTACTTTTTTTTCTTCTTTTCTCCTTCTCCCATCAATTTTCTTACAAATTTGAATGAATACTTTATAATTATTCAATCATTTAATAAGTAAAAAACTATATTTTAATATCTATCAACTATTTTATTATTATTATTTAACACATAATTTACAAATTATCTCTTATTAAATTTGAAAATAACTACAAACTTTACATTATTCTTTTGATTCACACAATTAAAAAATTTCACGAAACTTTTTGTCATGCACCCTTCAAATCTCCAACCATAAGCAAATATATAGTTAGTTCATAAAAAAATTATATTGTATATAACCCTCCAAAAAAATATAATAGATAAGACGTCGATATTTCAAAATATTCATATAAGAGCCTTTGTAGTATTTTAGTAAAGTATATTATTACAACCATTAATATACATAAATAGCTATAAAATATCTATTACACTGTGTATTAATAGCGATAAAACAGCCATTACATTTTGTAGGAGACGCGATATCCAAATGAACCGGAAACAAACACCTCATACTAAATACTATAATACCCTAATGTTAAGAGAAGAAAATCAATTCACTGATTACTACTCCGAAACAGCCTGGCCTAAGCTGCGACCGAAAGTTCTTGGCAGACGACGCCGTTGACTGGATGCCTACACTTGCGAGAGTCTACTGCTAACTTAGAAACAAACTTCCCTCCTCCATGATTGGTGCACACAAAAAGAAGCCAATTATTTCTTGCGTAATCCAAATTCTCTATTTTCAGGAACACAACCCTGCTAAACAGAGGATAGGCAGCAGCTCTGCTCCACAAATTTGTAAGGTGTTGAATGCTATGTTGTTTTTCTGTAAATACATCGCCGGAATACTATGATGTTTTTTCTTGGTCATTGCATCAGTATAGTCTTTGCGTTGATTTCTCTTGAATCCAGCTCGAATTTTTCATTTGTGCAACCCCACCCGTGATATTTCCCCCATTTGTTTGCTGCTTCTAACTAGCTTTGACACCAGGTACTCTGTTTCGTTGATATTGGATCCCACGAGATGTGTGGGCATTAGTGTGCCTCTATAATATGGTGTTAATGTACTTGTTACTTTCGAAAATTGATGATCTGTTATTTTTCTTGATGTATGATGTGATGATGTATTGGTTGCATGATCCGGAATACAATAAATTGCAATCTCTATTTGATTTCTATTTGCTCATACAAAACAGAGTGTCAGCCCTTTGTTGATTATTCTATCTGTTTTTGATTTTGTGAATCAGATTTCTTTGTTGATTATTCAATCAATTACCTGTTGCTGTAAAGGAGCATCGAGAAAATGCCTTTGGGGGAGCTCTTTCTATCTGCATTCGTACAAGTGTTGTTCCAGCAGTTGGCCTCTGGTGCAATTAAGGCCTTGGCCCGTCGGGAGAAAGTCGAAAGTCATTTTGAGAAGTTGAAGCAAAGTTTGTCTATTATTCAAGCCGTACTTGATGATGCAGAAGAGAAGCAATTGATGGAGAAGTCTATAAAAGTATGGTTAGAGAGCCTCAGGGACTTGGCTTATGACTTGGATGACTTGTTGGATGAGATCACCACTCAAGCTTTAATTCAAGAGTCAAAGGGGATCCAACACAATAGAACTAGTGTGGTGTGGAAATTCATCCCTACTTGCAGCAGTTTTACACCTGGTGTGCTAGTTTCTAATCATAAGACGATGTCCAAGATAAAGGAAATCACAAAAAAATTGGAGTTCATAGTGAAACAAAGGATTGAATTGAAGTTGAGGGAGAATTCAGGCGGTTTGTCTAACCGATCATCGGTAATAAGATCACCCAGCACTTCTTTGGTGAAGGAGTCTCAGGTGTATGGAAGAGATGAAGACAAAGAAGCAATAACTAAAATGTTGCTTGGGAATGAGGCATGTCATGAAGATATCTCTGTCATTCCAATAGTTGGAATGGGTGGTATTGGCAAAACAACTCTTGCCCAGCTGGTTTATAATGATAGAAACATTAAGGACAATTTTCATGTGAGGGTTTGGGTCTGTGTTTCTGTAGAATTTGATGTGATTTCTATCACCAAGACAATTTGTGAGTCAGTAACTGGGGTGACTGGTCAGTCCAAGGACTTAGATATGCTTCAGGTGAAACTAAAAGAGAAATTAGCCAAGAGCAAGTTCCTTATTGTTTTGGATGATGTTTGGAATGAGAACTATGGGAAGTGGGATGATCTATGTCGTCCTTTCCAGTTTGGGCTACCTGGGAGCAGAATTATTGTTACAACTCGTAACGAGAGTGTTGCGTCAGTGGTGGGTTCCCCCCGTACGGCTTACCACATGAAACTATTGACTGATGATGATTGCCTATCTCTATTGGCTCAACATGCTCGGACATCTTTCAATGAGAATACGGAGCTAAAAGAAGCTGGTTTGGGTCTGGCGAAGAAGTGTAAAGGCTTGCCCTTGGCAGCCAAAACACTCGGTGGCCTCTTACGCCCTAAAGAAACGAAGGAAGAGTGGGAAGCTGTGCTTAATAGCAAGATATGGGATCTACCAGAGGAAAATAACATCCTTCCAGTTTTAAGATTAAGCTACCACCACCTTCCTTCACATTTGAAGCACCTGTTTGCTTATTGCTCCATATTTCCAAAGGACTATGAGTTCGACAAGATTGAGCTGGTACATTTATGGATGGGAGAAGGCTTTCTGGAACAGCCAAATCAGAGGAAAAGAAAGGAAGAGTTGGGCCTTGAGTACTTCAATGAGCTATTATCAAGATCCTTTTTCCAACGTTTAAGTGGCATTGAATCTCATTTTGTTATGCACGACCTTATCAATGACTTGGCTCAATTTGTTGCTGGAGGCACATGCTATCGTCTGGATGAGAAAATGGATACTAATCAGGAGTACCGGATATCCGAGAAGGCTCGTCATGGTTCATTTCTTCGTCATGAATATGAAGTTTTGAAAAAATTTAGGGCTTTCTATCAAGTTCAAGGATTGAGAACGTTCTTACCAATGCCAGTCCAAAACTCACTTGTTTGGCCTCCTTTTTACTTATCAAACAAGATATTAGTGGAGCTGGTACCCGAATTGCACAGCTTAAGAGTGCTATCTCTAAGTGGCTACTCCATCACTGAGCTCCCTAGTTCAGTCTGCAACTTGATACATTTAAGGTACCTCAATCTATCTGGGACTTCAATCATTACATTGCCTGAGACTTTAGGTGATCTTCTCCGTTTGCAAACTCTGTCTTTACGTAACTGTCGTTTTATATGCAAGTTACCACCGACCTTAGGGAATTTGTCAAACTTACGGCATCTTGACAACTCTAATACTGATCAACTGAAAGATATGCCTGTTGAAATAAGTAAGTTGAGAAACCTGCAGACATTACCAAAAATAGTTTTGAGCAGAGATGGTGGATTGGGATTAAGAGAATTGAGGGATCTGAAGCTTTTGCGGGGAACACTTGCCATTTTAGAATTGCAAAATGTTACAGACATTGAGGATGTAAAGGAGGCAGGTCTGTGTAAGCACGAACTGGAGGAACTACAACTGACATGGGGAAGTGACATTGATAATTCCCAGAGTAGATGTTCAGATGAAGAAGTGATAGACCTGCTGCAACCTCACGAAAAATTAAAAAGTCTCAAGATAGAATTCTATAGAGGATTGAATTTCCCAAGTTGGACTGGGGATCCTTCCTTTAACAAATTGTCCAGTATAAGCATCATCAACTGTTTGGAGTGCAGATCTTTACCATCACTAGGTCAGATTCCAGAGCTTAAGCACCTGCTCATAGCAGGCATGCGAAAAGTTAAATGCATTGGAACTGAGTTCTACGGGAGCAGTCTTGAGGTTCCATTTCCAAAACTGGAAACACTGAGATTTGATAACATGCCAGAATGGGAGAAATGGACTGCTTTTGGTGATGGTGAGGGCACCCAGATACAATTCCCACATCTTCATCATCTTGCAATGTTCAAATGCAGCAAATTAACTGATGTTGCTCCATTGAGCTTTCCTGTTCTTCAGGAGTTAGATCTTGAGGAATGCAGCAAGGTTTTGGTAGAAAGTTTCTGTAATCTCAACTCCTTAAGTTCCTTGAAAGTTGAGGCCATTACAGGGCTTTCTCACCTACCAAGGGAACTTGCACAGTCCTTGTCAGCGCTCGAGGTTTTAGAGTGTTGTAACTGCAATGAGCTGCTATCATTATGGCCAAATGACACTTTGCTTGAACATCTTACCAACCTAAGGCGCCTTGTCGTTGCAGACTGTTCGCTGCTGGCATCCCTGGGTCAAGGAGAGCAGCAGCTGCCTTGCAAACTTGAAGTTCTTGAATTGTTTGGCTGTGCAAATTTGGTTTCCCTTCCAAATGACTTGAGCAGCCTCAGGTCATTAAGAGAGCTTATTATTAAAAATTGTGTTAAATTCATCAGTTTTCCTGAGAATGGCATTCCCCCTATGCTCAAGCGTCTTGAGATACTCAGTTGTAATTCCTTGGAGTCTCTTCCAAGTAACATGTCTGACCTTGAAAGACTGGAGATTAAGGAATGCTCGTCTCTAAGGAACTGGGCAACAGGTAGTTTTCCCATTGCCCTTAAGAGACTCTCAATCAAAAATTGCCCTCAACTTGAGCCCGTTTCAGAGATAATGTTTCCCCAGAATAGCAGTATGTTGCTGGAAGATCTTAGTTTATGCCATTGGCCAAACTTCAGTAATCTACTTCAGCGATTTCATGGATTTTCACAACTAGCCGAACTGTATCTATCGAGTTGTTATGGTCTAAAGCATTTCCCCGAACAAGGTTTGCCACCAAGCCTAAGAGCACTTTCTGTTGAAGATTGTGCAAATCTCAAGTCCTTGCCAGGGAAGATTCGAAGTATGAAATCCCTTATGTCACTTGAGCTGCGAAGTTGTCCCAGGCTTGATAATTTTCCGAAATGTGATTTACCTCCAAACTTATCATCACTTAGGATATGGGATTCTAAGAGATTCAAGCCCCTAACACAGTGGGGCCTACACAGGCTCACTTCTCTCAGGGAATTCTCCATCTGTGGGGGATTTAAGGAGCTCGAGCTACTTGGTGATGACGATTGCCTTTTTCCTCCTTCTCTCATAAAATTTTCAATTGCTAGATTCCCAAAGCTTACTTCGCTCTGCAAAGTGCTTGAAAGTCTTTCCATGCTACGACATTTATCGATCATGAACTGTGCAAGCCTTAATACTCTGCCTAGCGAAGGCCTGCTTGGAAAGCTCTGGCATCTGGAAATAAGCGACTGTCCACTACTGAAGCCACACTGTCTGAAAGATAAAGGTGATTATTGGCCCAAGATTGCTGGAATTCCTTGTGTGGAGATAGATGGAACTTACGTATATAAACAAAGTCCAGTTTGAGTTCAGGTATACTCATTTTCAAAATTCATTATGAGAACCTTTTTTGTCTTGTCTACATACATGTTGCACAAGGGAAATGTTGCACAAGAATCGCATGTTACTCTGTCAACAGAAATCTTTTTATCTGCATGTTTCAAGTAATGATATGAGATATGTTGCACAAGAATCGCAAATTTTACTGCTCATGTCCCTGATTGATATCCTGTGTTTTACATGCAGTTTGTCGCTCCTGTATTCAAACTTGTATTTGTAGACAATAGCACGCTATGCCGAAGGACTACGAGTTTAATCTTGTTGAATTCTCTTTATTTGACTGTGCTGTCACAAAAATTCATGGTAATAGCTTTAACCAGCATAAGCAGGAGCACCGCAGGTTATACGAGCAAGTCTGTGAATGCATCCAAGATTGTAATATTGCTGGTGAGTAGTTGCTTGACCTCTAAATAGAACTCCTGTACTTGTTTATATCATGATTCTGAGGAAGGCCTACCGTAAATGCAATATACTCTTTTGCGGTGAATTTTATTGTTCAACAAGAAACCTGCCTTTATATTTCATGAATCATGTACACTTCCACATTCAATATTACCATCATAAATATTTTTTTGGGCATCTCTATTTTATGCTCTTGATGATTCTTAGCATCTAGAATGATATCTTATGTATGGTGGACTCTCACTCTCTTTCCCTCTATATATATTTTTAAACTAAACTTCTTTTACCATGCATAGGGTGTTGCAAGCATTAGATATTGTAATATCTTTCACAGATTGTTATTATATTTTTCTGTATTCTTAGCAGAACTTGATTATGGAATTCTTAATGAAAACAAATCCATATAAAAACTAACTGCACTTTTATAGCATTAAAAATGTTTGCATAGATGCATATCTTTTTCCCATGTCAAAAGAATGGTCTTCATTCATATTTCTGAAAACGGGACCTCTTATGATTATCCTTCCTTTCTGAATAAATAAATAAATATATATGCACACTTTTATGTGTGTGTGTGTGTGTGTGTGTAAATACCTGGATCCACACTAAATAAGTATTTACTTTTCTTGAGAATTTGGTGGAACGGTTTCTCTACGTATGAGAGCAACATTTGTCCTACTCCGATTTCACAATTTAAGGGGGGTTAACCTTTTTCCAAGGATGGAATCAACTCGGCCTCGGAGTCGGAATCAAGTGTTTTTTACATGTATTTTCTTTTCAGCCTCTTTCTTTTCTTTTCTTTTTTTCTTTAATTTAATTTAAAAAAAAACATCTTTGATAATGACATGACATAAATCTTTTATTTATTTAGTTTTTTTTTTCATTTTATTTACGATTGTTGGTTGGAAAGTTATCATGATACTATTATAATTCCATTTACTCTTAAAAAGATAATACTCCACTAAATCAATCATATTTTAACTTTAGTGCAAATAAAGTTAAACTCAATTAAATTATTATATTAAGAATCACGGCTCACCAACTCAACTTATATTAATCTTTTTTATTTTATTGTTTATTTAAAAATAAGGTGAACCACAATTGATTGAGGCTCTTGAAATTTAAGTTTGTTATTATAGAATGTGATAGAAGATAATTATTTCATTAAGTAATGTATGAATATATACAAATTACAATCAATCCGATGTGGGACAAAATGCATTCAAGAAAATACAAGTTAAAGCTACATATATACATTCATAATACACCTCTCAAGATGGAGCACGAATAGTGAGTCCAATATTGTCCATGAGCAGTTGAGGACGATGACGAGAGAGAGGCTTTGTGAGGGCATCTGCAAGCTGATCAGCTGAAGAAACATGTGATATGCGAATAGTGGAAGCCTTCACCAAGGCACGACAAAGTGATAGTCAATGGCAATGTGCTTCATTCGTGAGTGAGAAACAGGATTGGAGCAGAGATAAGTAGCACCAACATTGTCACAGTAGATTACCGGAGTAGACAAGATTGGAACGTGGAGTTTTGTAAGAATCGAGCACGTCCATTGGAGCTCAGTAGCAGTGGCGCAATGGAGCGATATTCAGCTTCAGTGGATGAGCGAGCAATTGACCGTTGTTTCCTAGAAGACTATGAAATAGGGTTGGAGCCCAAAAAGATAACATAAGCACTAGTGGAAGTACGGTCATCACAGTCACCGGCGGCCCAGTCTGCATCCGAGAAACAGTGAAGAGATAGAGGAGAATCACGTTTCAGTGTGGTGCCGAAATCACGGGTATCATTTAAGTATCGAAATAGTCGTTTGACTACACCCTAGTGACATTCCATAGGAGCATGCATGAATTGAGAAAGTTTATTAACAACAAAGGCAATGTCAGGCCATATAAATAAGAGATACTGAAGACTGCCTAGAGCTCAGCGATAAGAAGAAGCCTCAACAGGCTTAGAGCCATCATGCAAGGAAAGAGTAGCTCCAGTAGCAAGAGGAGTATGAACTGGCTTGGCATTAAGCATGCTATACTTAGAAAGCAGATCAGTGATGTACTTTCGCTGGGCAAGAAAGCAAGAGGAAGATGTACATAGAACCTCAATGCCTAAGAAGTAAGATAGAGGACCCAAGTCCTTAACTGAGAAGGCCGAGGAAAGAGCAGTGACTATTGAGTTTAGGAAGACATTATTATTCCCAGTGAGAATAAGATCATCAACGTAAATGAGAAAGTAGGCAAGTACCACATCACGGTGGTATACGAAAAGAGATTCATCTTACTTGGTGTGAGAGAAGCCAAGTGAGGCCATTAATTGGTGAAGAGAGTTGTACCACGTTCTTGGAGCTTGTTTCAGTCCATATATAGATTTTTAAAGCTTGCAGACATAAGATGGGAAGTTTTTGTCAATGAAGCCAGGAGGCTGTGACATATAGACCTCATTAGTTAAGGTACCGTGTAAGAACGCATTATTAACGTCAAACTGATGTAAGGGCAAATAGCGAGAGACAGCAAGACTAATAACCAATCTAACTGTGGCAGGCTTGACAACAAGGCTAAAAGTTTCAGCATAATCTATGCCAGGACGCTGATGGAAACCCTTGGCTACTAACCGAGCTTTAAAATTTTCAACAAAACCATCGGGTTTTCGTTTGATACGAAATACCCATTTGCACCCAATAACATTCTGAGAGGAATCTGGAGAAACAAGATTCCACATGTCATTTTTTAGTAGAGCAGTGAACTCAGCAGACATGGCATCATACCAACAAGTATCAGAGAGAGCCTGAGTAACAGTGTTAGGCTCAATATTAGAATGAACAGCTAAAGATAGACCATACCTCGAATTTGGTTTAAAAATATTGTTCTTGACACGAGTTACCATCGGGTGTCGAACCGCAAGAGCAGGTGGAGGATTAGGCAAAGGGGGCGAAACAACTGCTGGCGGGGCCGACGGAACAGGTGGTGATAAGGGAATGGTATCATTCGTAGATGGATTAGGGGTGGGTAAGGAGGGTGGTTTGGCTGCAAAGGAACATTGATCTTCAACAAACTCAACATGTCGAGAAGTGTAGATTTTGTTGGAGATCAGATCGAGACATAGGTAAGCACTTTAAGTGAGAGAGTATTTAACAAAGACATAGGAAGAGGAATGTGTGTCCAGCTTATGTGTAGAGTAAGGTCGAAGCCATGGTAACACAAAAAGCCGTACACACGAAAAGTTTGATTATATTAGAGGTGTGATTAAATAATTTTTCAAATGATGAAGTCATGGAAAGATCTACTTTTGGAAGACGATTAATGAGATAGGTGGCAGCGGACATGGGAAACAACCAGTAGGACAATGGCATTGAGGACTGATGAAGCATGGCAAGATCAGTGTCACTAATGTGACGATGACGACGCTCAGCACTCCCATTATGTTCAGGTATGTGATGTGGAGTGGTGAGATGTGTGATCCCATGAGATGTCAAAAAGGGACACAAAGCAAGAAACTCCCCCCATTATCGGTATATAATGTGATGATTTTGTGATTAAGGAAATTTTCAACTAAAGCTTTAAAAGCTGTGAAAGTATACAACACGTCAGATTTCCTTTTGAGAGGATATAACCACACATATTTTGTAAAATGATCCACAAAAATCACATAGTATTTGTAACCATCAAATGAGAGCACAAGCGACGTCCATACATCAGATAAAATTAATTCAAGTGGCATCGATGAAGTAAGAGAGGAATCAGAAAATGGTAGTTTATGTGACCTTACGCATTTGCAAGAATTGCATAAAAATGATAAAGTTTTAGGTACGGGTAACTAATAACTAGTAATAATAGAATTAAGAATTCTTGGGGAGGGATGACCAAGTCTGGCATGCCACGTTGAAGAGGAATGTTTGACACAGGACAAAGCAGAAAATGAAGCAGCAGTTGGCCATATGTATAGCCCGTTAACACAGAGACCGCGTAGGCGAGTGTCCCCCGTTGCCCAATCCTTCACCTGAAAATCACAATCAGAGAACACCACCACCACATTATTATCGGTACACAGGCGAGGGACTGATAATAAATTACGAGACATATTCAGAACATGCAAGGATTGATTAAACAATAGTCTAGAATTATTTATAAAATTTAAACGTCCAATATGAGCAATGCGTAAACTTAAGCCGTTATCGATTACTACCCCATCATTACCGTGGTAGGTAGAGTGAAGACTGAGATTGGCAAGGTTAGTAGTAACGTGATGCGATGCACCTGAATCTAAGGGTAAGGGATGAAAGGATGCTATGTGAGTTGAAGCCAGGGAGTATGCTGGCCGGGGAGGGGCTACGCAATGCGCTGCTGCCTGGGTTAGAGCAGTAAACTGAGGATCCCTACAATAACGTGCCGAATGGCCATGCTCTCGGCATAGTTGACATCAAGCCAAATTGTTGCGACTGAGAATGAGATTGAACCGGGTGAGAAACCGCCGATGAAGGGGATCCAAATTTGGATTTGGTCTTCCATTTGTTATTCGTGGAAGAAGGATCACGGTTCTGGCCTGCGAAAAAAGGCGTCGCTGGCTAAGAGGAAGAAGTAGATAAACGCACCCTTAATTGTGCTTCAGTGGTGAGGAGTTTCTCGTGTAACTGGTCAAATAAGATTGAAGTTTCACGAGCTTGTATGGCATTCAATAATTCTGTGTAGGATTTATGCAGGCCATTCAAGATTTTTAGCGCAAGATCCTCCGGATCAGTGGTAACACCAAGAAAAGCAAGTTCATCCACCACCCACTTAATCTCAAGCATATAATCGGTGATGGATCTGTTACCCTTCTCTGGATTGTGAATTTTTTGTTTGAGTGTAACAATACGACCCCGAGATAGCCGGCCGTATGTGTTAGCCAGCATATCCCAAGCAGATTTGGACGTCGTAGTACTCGCGATGAAGGGGATTAGTGTTGGTGTCATAGAGCCAATAATAGCACTGAGTATTAGTTGTTCATGTCGAATCCAGTAAGTGTAATTTGGATTTGGGCAAGAGGCATTATCAACAGTGGTCGTAGCTGATGGACAGGGGTATGCATCAACAAAACGAAAGAGATCGTATCCCTTTAGGAGACTACGAAACTGGAAAGTCCACGCCATATAATTGGAGACGTGAGTTTTAGCAGTGCCTGTTGCGCGATGTTAAACGCAACCAGTGTGTTGCCCGTCGAAGCAGTGGGGTTGGGCGTGGAGGTTGCCATGGATTGGAAATTGCGGAGAAGGAAGATAAATGTGATCTGATCTTTTCCTACAAATTAGGGAAATATGATCTGATCAAATCGTGAGGATTTTGGCAGATTTGAAAAGATTCAGATCTTTGACCAAATCGTGAAGATTTTGACAGATTTAAAAAGATATTCTCCTACAAATTAGGGAAATATGATCTAACCAAATCGTGAGGATTTTGGAGATTTGAAAAGATCTTCTCCTACAAATTAGAAATCGTGAGGATTTTGGCAGATTTGGAAAGATCTTCTCCTACAAATTAGGAAAATATGATATGACCAATTCAGTTACGATTCAATTCAACATTTTGTTCATTAGGGTTTGATTGTGTCATAGCTCTATAATTCGGAATTAGGTTTATCGTTGGATGAATTGGATTGCTGATATTGACCTTAAAAAAAAGACGGTAGGTACAGCCAGGCCGTGAACAGCCAACCATCGTACTGTAAAAATTGGATAGGTTCGATCTATAGTCATTTGATTAGGGCCTCCTAAAAGGATCTACTAAATTCATCGAGTTGTTCCAAGGGATCAAAACGGCCAGTTATTAATGGAATTCCTTGTCAGCGGCAGATTTGAAAAATGTATGAATATATACAAATTACAATCAACCCAATACAATTGAAAAAGTGATATTGGATAAAATACATTCAAGAAAATACAAAATTAAAGCTACATATATACATGCATAATAGTCATTAGTCTCTCTTTTTAAAAAATTTACTAAAAAATAAAATATTAAGAAGAAAATACTACAACTGTAAAAATAAAATTATCGTATTTTTTGTAAACAATGATGAATTTTTTTTTCTTTAATCTTGTTAATTCGTAGAGCACCTCTATTCTCTTGCCTTCTAATTTTTTTTTATAGAGCGATAGTTTAAGCAAAAAATGATATTTTTATAATTTATTTTAAATATTTTACTTTTAAATAGATATAAAATACACCCATCATCCATTTTGACATACTAAGGAAACATGTAATACAATAATATTGTCATTATCATCAAAGCTCTAAACAGTTACAAATTTAGCATTGAAATATCACTAGATTTTGTTACACAAAGATGGTAGGTTGTGCACCTATGTCTGTGAGGACTGCTATAAATTTATTGTTACCTATTAATTTTTGCTTTTTAAATTTTAAATTTATTCGTTATTGATATAGTTTATATACTCACAAAATTCACGTTACTTTTAAATTTTTTCTTGAATATATAACCTGGAAGGTTACAGTAGATATTTCTACATATGAGTCTGATCAAATATTTAGGTAATAAGAGTTAAATTAGTATTTATTCATACAATATAATAGATAAATTAAATAGATTACTTTAAGGGTGTTTCTATTCATGCCACAAAATTTATTTTGCTCACCACTTTTACTATGGACACCATATAAATTATATTCAGAATTTTAATTTTACTAAACCCACACCAAAATACCTATTATATTCATTGAAAAAAAAAAGACTATTTGGAACCCTAACTTCAGTTCCCCAATTTGGAATCCTAACTTCAGCTACACAAACTTTCCTTTTTCTCCCCATCTAAAAATTTTTGGCCTTACAACTACTTCTCCAAGCATCCTTGTCAACGAGTAATGGATGCAGAAGCTGACGATGTATCGAGTGCTCAAGGTAATTTCTTCATTTCATGTTCAAAAGAAATTGTATGTTTAGCACTGTGAATCGTTCGGTGCTGGTTGGCCGAACTCCCTGCGCGATGTTCGGCGCTGGTTGGTCGAGACACTTGTGACATGTTCGGCATGCATTGGTCAAATGCCCTGCGAGGCGTTCGGCACACCCTGGACGAACGCCCTTTTATTGGTTGTGCAGTTGATTATCTCTCTTAAGTTTATTGTTGTAATATAATTTATTGCATTCTATACTGACTTGAGTTCAAATTCATAAAAAAATATGTGGATTTCAAATTTAGTGTTGAGTGATTTAAACATAACACTCCATTCCCTACGTTGATTTGCGTTTAGCGCTCCCTGGCTAAACATCCTTGAATTCGTTCGGCATACTCTGGCCGAACGCCCAATAATGCGTTCAGCGGACCCTGGCCGAACGCCCATTGATGCGTTCGGCGTGTCCTGACCGAACGCTCTGCGATGAGTTCAGCGTCCACTGGCCGAATGCCCTACAATTTGATTTTTTTAATTTATAATAAATATATATATGTCATTTACATCATGTCTGTTTTTGTTCAAAATATTAATGTGGTGTGTAAAGTAAATTTTGTGGTGTTAATAGAAACACCCTTACATTTATTTATGAAGTTGTGTGCAATACAGGTATTTAAGATTAAATTGTACGGAGGTGGGCAGTGCAATTCCGAAGTTGGATTGGGAGGATTGGGCACTGCAATTCCCTTTTATTCTTCATGAGGTATGCCCCAAATTAGCCACAATTTCTCCATTGAGCCTTCCTCTTGCTCCTGGCTTGTATCTCTTCAAGAGAGGCTACCTGGAATCTGGAAACTTGCATCTGCTGCAGTTGAAGTCCTAGACTGTCGGTTCTGCAAAAAGTGGACAACTGGAGTTGCAATTCAACGTGTGTGTATCCCTAGGAGAAGAGGAGCAGCAAACAGCTTTGCAATCTTCAACTATGTGATTCTCCAAGATTAATTATTCTTTTTTCATAACAAAATCCTTTCATTGAATAATTAATTTAAGGCCAATTTATACTTATTACTCAAATTCCAAGAACAGACACACACACACACACACACACACTCCACCCCCCCCCCCCCCCCACATTAAGAAAACACATTAAGTAGTTTTAAAAAAGTGGTTTAAATAAGTCACTAAAAGATCAAATTTTTAACTTTTCCATTCAAAAATCATTAGGATTCAAATTTGGTGCGCTCCTATGACATTCATCTAACGATAAAAATTAATGAAGTTTCTCCAAGTTTTTTTATCGAACAGACATGTAAAAGTTTCTAACGGCAAAATAAACCAAATATGATAACATTCGTCGCACAAAGAATTACTTTTTGATGTACAATGCATTTTGGCCTTATTTTTATGCAGTAGAAAGAGAAAAAAGAGCCAGCCTTGAAGCATCCCCCTCAAGCAATAACAAAGCATACACAGGATTACAAAGCTTTGATTCCTTGAACAGACTTAATAACAGTTTGGCCTAAACAAAAAAACATCATAAAATGAAAGAAAACAGGCATGCATGCAAAAGCATTCACTTGTTGCCTGGATCGGACTGCATTGCTGCTATTCGCGTATCTTCTGGATTCCAATCCATCGTGCATAATCCACCCACCTGAAACCAATAAAATGACTGAATGAGTCTCGCCGATACAAAGCAAATGGAACAGGGCGTGTTTGTATGAGTTAAAGCTCAATATTCTTACATTAGTGACCCCAGAAAGGTATTGCCTGTTCGGACAGCAAAGCAGATTGCACTGAGTATGAGCTTATGTTGGTGCAGCAATGGCTCTAATATCCGTTGTTCAATAACTCCAGCAAGTATTTGGTACCTGCAAAACATATTATATTAGACATGGTTGGTGATACAAATATGCTTCTCGGAAAACAGCATACCTTAGGTTGCTAGAGACTGCCATATAGACCCCATAGGCAGCGCTCGTTGGTAAAATGGGAACATCCTCCGATTCACCAGCAAAAGATTTATCAATAGCCTTTCTTGCAGTGATCAACAAATTTGTTACCCCAGTGCCAACCTGTAACAGTCAAGCTGATGTAAGGTACGAAAAATTCTCTCTTCCATGTACGTAATAAAGGAATTAGACAAGAATATCCCATGTTGGAACAAGATCGTTCTCAGGCATTCTGTGGAGAACTTGTGCATTGGGTGAAGTATCGACTTACCAAAGAGGCACTCGTCCCAACAAAAAATAGCTTTGCGCCATTTCTCTGCAGGGAAGATGAGAACACTGTCAGATTCATCAAATCTGTTATATGGTACTATAGTAACTGAATCTTTTGAATGAACGTGAATTGCTTACCACAATAGCCCCTATCCTTTGTAGGAATGAATAGGAGGTACCTGCCAACGCAACCTGCAGGGGCGCAAACATTATTTGTAGCAGTATTCTATACTGGGTTTTGCTTTTCTTTTTCCCTGAAACAAGTATTTACATAACGAAGCAGAATGTAAAACATGCTAAAGCATGACCTGGAATGCATTATCAGGGCACCCATGGAAGAACTTATTGAGACCTCCAGCAGTTATAGCTAGAGGTGGTCGAAGGGAAACGGTAGGAGCAGGTAACCAGACAAGCATGAAATCTGCAATAATTGCCATTACCTGAAAAATAGATTGTGGAGAAGTACAAGAGAAGTAATACGTGACAAGGAAATCAAAAGTATAAGATTGAATATGTGAGATGTTTGATGCGAGCATCCATCGAAGGAAAAAATGAACAACAAAAAAACAAGCTAACAGCACAAGTTTAGTTCTGGAAAAAAAGCAATCCATCAAACCATAAATTTCCTTTTTTCTGGTTACATTTAAGTATGAATTTGGCATGCTATCTGCAGCACAAGAATGACCTAACTTCAGGAAATCAATTTTACAGACAAGGTCACTATTAAAATTTAAAATATTATATATATGGATTGATTTCAAGACAGCATTGGAGTACTTCCATGGTGGAATATGGATTGATTTCATATTTTGTGTGAAAACCTTCGCAAATAATCTGGTAAATCAGAAGCCATTTCCCGATGCTCAAGATGAATTATGAAAACAAACATACCACATCAGCAAAGACAAAATCTAGCTCCTTGGTGAAATTTTCTCTACGCCGTTCCAGCTCTGCAGCAGTCTACCATACAGACATAAATGTTTACATGGATTAATAAGCAAGATTTTACAAAGGCTACAAAAATGCTGAGCAGTTCAGTTTCACTTGAAAAAATAAAATAAATAAATCAGCAATCCAAAGGAAGATTAACAAAACAAAACTAGAAGAGCTTACACCTAACAAAAAATTTGAAGTACGACCACTTGATAACTCGACAACCAACTATGGACTTCTATAGAGCCCTTCCTAACTTCAAAAGGGAACTGAACACTTTTCGAATGTACAGACCAAAAAGGAACCTCCCAGAATCCCATTTCACATTACCAGCTGACAGCTTTAGCCATCAAATAGCAGATTCTCACACAACGAATTTCTTAGTCATTATGTTTTTGCAATATACCGGGATCTCCATTTCTGTAGATATAAAAGAAATTATATTTAAATTTTAAAAAAGATCTTTGACTCAAATTGGAGCAACTTTCAATCCATCACATTCTTCTAATCCCAACTGTCCAATGTCAACATCTTTATCCAAACATCTACATATATCTTTCCTCAGAGAGCCCAAGATTCAACTGATCCTATTGGTATTTACAGGATATGTTGAAAAGGGATCAATAAATCATTAATTAATCAAACATTACTAACTAACAAACAAAAGGAATGTAATGAAAATATGAATAATCTTAAAGATCACGAACCTTAGTAAAAATCCCAACACCACACTCAATAGCAACTTTAGTCAAGAAAAGATCATCGGCAAGCAACCTCTCCTTAAACCCTCCAAACCGGAGTAACCAGCTGAAAAACGGAGACTTCTCGAGCTCGAAAAATCGATGAACAATCGAACCCGGAATCCTTCCTGCTTCTATGGCAGCTGCCAAATCCTTGGGAATGCTATCCAAAGATCTGCCGACCTCAGCCAATGCCATGATCGCTTCAGCTCTGTTTCTCTCCCCTGCATCTCCATCGCCATCTTCTCCGCCACCCCCACTAGCTCCGCCATCACCACCATTGCCACCAGATCCGTCGCCTCCTCCTACGCCTGCAGAGAAGGTGATGAATGAAGGGCGGCGAGGGGAGTAACTGGAGACTAGTTGGGGCGAAGAAGTAGAGAACAGAGAAACTTTATGGAATTGGGTAGTCAAGAACGGGTAAGTGATGGACGACGGAGAGTGGTGGCGGCGGTGGTGGTTCTGTGCAGCTGGTGAAATGATTAATTGGGTTGTGAGGCGTGAAATAGTGACGGTTGCCATCAAGAATGTAGTGGTAGAGATTACAGTAACTTTTTCTCCCTCCTCTCCCTTGATTGTGTCTGTGTTAGAGTGGGAGGGGAGGGAGGGAGTGCCGCCGGCAAGTGTCCGTTAGTATGTGTGTGTGTGTGTGAGAGAGAGAGAGAGAGGGTGGCAGTTGGGTGGTGGTGGAGAAGTAGGGGAAATGGTAGGCTGTGTTCTTACAGTTGACTTGAGAAGTGACACAGTAGCAGAAAAGCATCACACATCTGATTTGGAAAGCGGAGAGAATCTCAGCCAGTCAGCCTCCAGTCCCAGATTTGTTGTCACGAATAGATTTAATTAAAGGAAAATGGGTAATACTGATGAAAGTACGATGCCCCTTTCGGAATAAATAAATGCCTAATGGAACCCTCTTTTAGTAGGTGGGTTCCATTCTGCCAAAATGAACTTTCCATTCCCTATTTCTTAATTCATTCCAAAAAATAAAATAAAAAAATACTTCAAAAATATTTTTGTCAGAAAAAAAAAAGGAATGCGTCAAAAGAGATTATCTTATTTTATTAATTAATATTAAAATTAAATTTATTATTTTACGGATAAGTTATATATATTATAGAATTATAAATTTGGCAATTCGAATCGATAATCAAATTTAACCGTTGATCCGATTTCAATTTTAATTTTATAATAGCTAATTTTCAGGAACCAAAAGTTTCAAAAACCAGCAATTTCAATCCAAAAACAAGACCGAAAACCAACAGTTTCAGAAATCAGCAATTCCAATCCATCGAAGACCCACCGTCCAGATGACTAATATTGGAAAAAAGTCAAAAATTTCCTGAAAATATCCCCACTCCATTTGGAAGTAAATTTGATCTATCTCTCAATTATCCGGAGTTTATTTAGTTATATTAAATTCAATCTCTTATGATCTACCGAATAAATGAAAAATATGTACCATAATGCCAAATAATATAAAATTTATAAAAATATTAAAATAAAAAAGGGTTATTGAAATTGAAAAAATACCAAAAACAGAAAATCTGCAATTTTAAAATTGAAATTGTATATATATCACTTCGATTTATAAACAAACTAGTATATTCTCCTGTGCGATGCACGAACGTATTATTATAATATAATATTATTAAATTTTAAAAATACATAAAATTAATATTTTTAAGATATATATAATTATGTTCAATAATTTATATATATACCATAATTATAATAAATATGTAAATATTATATATACAATCGTAAGTGAACATTAATTAAATTTTATTTATAAAATACAAACATCAAATTACCAAATATAAATTATTTTCTTTTAAAATTTTAAAAAATTAATAAATAATTAATTTGATAAAATTAAGTAATTATGAAGATACATGAATTTTTGTATTAGTTTTGATAAAATAAGTAACATTACTAATATTAACAAATAAAAATATAAAAAATTATAATAAATAAATGTCAGCAATATAAAAATTTTCGAAAAATCTATGTTTTCATTGGTGGAAAGAAAAATGAATGGAAAAAATAATAATAACAAATATAGAAACTGTAAGTTTACTATTATATATATATATATATAATTGAATATGTTAAATTAATAAATATAAAAAGTCTAAAAATAGAAATAGAATTAAATCGATCCACAGGTAAATATTGCCTTAAAAGAGAAGTGACCATAGAAAATACTGTGTAAGAAATTAACGAAAAAATGTTGCTATTATTTGTGACATTAATTTAGTTAGATAGTGCAATTGACAAAAATATCCCTATGGGGCAGCCTTATCACCACACTTCATTTGGATAGCCAATATATAAATAAAAATCACCCTCCATCTCAAAAATCACCCACACCTCCAAAAATGGCATCGCCAGCTGCATCCTCCACTCTCAGCCTCGCCCCGCCGCATCTCCAAGACCTTCACCGCCCTCCCGCCTCCTCCTCTCTACTCTCCTTCAGAAAGCCCACCAAAGAAAATGCTCTCTTCTTGGGCCCGATCCAGACCTTTTCCCTTTATCCATTAATTCTGCAGTGCAGTAGGTTATCTGATAATGGCCGGTTGTCAAAATCACTCATGGTCGCTTCTGCTTTGGCTGCTGAAGCGGAGGTGGAGGAAGAGGCTGCGGAAGAGAAGCAAGAAGATGGCGGTGCTGTTGCTGTTGCTACGAAGCCTAAGAAAGGCAAGGCTGCCCTGCCTTTGAAGAGGGACAGAGTATGAAAGAGTATTCTTTTTTTTTCTCGCGCGTGTGTGTTTGTTTGATATGATGAATGGGATTTTCTTAATTTATTTTCTGTCAAATATGTGGTTTATCTTCTGTCCCGTTCTTAATTTATGCATTCTAAAATACATATGTAAGGCAAGATTCAAGAATAATAATCTAAGTGATGGTATTGCAATAAGGTAGTTGTATTGTGACATAATGATGTTATTATCTTGCATGATTGTATTATAGAATTCTAATTAAGAGAATTGGTATCTTCGGCATTCTGGTTGCCGTGTAACAGCCTATATTCTGGAGTTTTTTTTCTTATCTGGTTAAAAGTTCTGACATCTTTTCAACTCAATGCAGTTCAAGCATAAAAATGGTCCTTTTATAATATTACTATTTGCACATGAATTCCATCATTTAGAGTTGTGTCACAATTGTGGATCATTCGTGTAAAAAAACACAAAACAAGGCTTCACCCTCTACACTATGTGGTACAATGTCCCTGAATGTGCGTCTGCATGCTTGTTTACACAACTTTACATGTCTTATGTTAATTACTTTTGATTTTCCGTGCTGTTTCTGTTTTCTTGCATTCTTTGGCCTGTGGCAGGCCAGTGTGTAAAAGTATTGGGACAAGAACTCTGGTTTTGAGGGAAAAACTGATGGAATCTTGTATTATCCTCGTTAGGAACTGAATATATTTAATGAAAACTAGAGTTAGTTTGTGGCTTTCTGGTCTCTAATATTGTCCTATTCCTTTATGCTTTGAAGAACTTTGAATATCTCGCCTCCCTTTTATTTAAATCTATTGTATGGTCAAGTGACACTCCCTTTTGCTGCCATTGACAGACAAGGTCCAAGAGATTTTTAGAAATTCAAAAATTGAGAGAAAATAAACAGGAGTATGACCTAAAATCAGCAATATCATTGCTCAAGCAAACAACAAGCACAAAGTTTGTCGAAACTGCTGAAGCTCATTTTCGCCTCAATATTGATCCTAAGTATAATGATCAACAACTGAGGGCAACTGTAAGCTTTTACACTATTATTTGGTCAACTGGAAATTGGGTTCTGCATTCTTACCATGTAATGATGGGTGATGCAATTTTCTTTTTGTAGGTAAATCTACCCAAGGGAACTGGTCAGACTGTTAAAGTTGCTGTTCTTACACAAGGTAATTTGTATGTTTGTCCTAATGTGATGGATTTATGGACATTTCTATTAGATAATATTGTGCCAGAGGTTTCACTTCTATGCATTCAAATATTTTTCGCCTTGAAAGCAGGAATCATAGGGTTGTGAAATGGTAATTTGTCATGGTTGTGTCTGGTCTTTCCCAGTTCACTTGTATACAGATTGCAGTGACGGGTAATCTAAACTAATCCTTGTGAAATTGTCAGACCCTAGTCTTGTCCGATTGTTCCTTTCTCTGATTTTTTTTATATGCTCTATCATGCATTACTTTTAAGCTTGCAATTAGAAGGATTTATTGAAAAAGTAGGAAGAGAAGCCGTTTGCATGATTTATATCCTTCAAGTTATTAGAGTCTTTTTTATAAGATTATTATCAATATGTGAGATTATTTCAATTAATAAAACTGTAATGCTTGAAAAGGAGAGTTTTGCTTAATTTTCTTCTTATTCAAGTAGTAATACTGTACTTATCCCCCATAATCAACTGTTCATCACGCTTCATGCCAAGTTAACTACTACAACAGCCATCATGAGATCATAAATCTTCAGGTGTAATGTGAATGTTTTTGGGTCCTTTACTTTTGCTTCATGATCATCTTGAACAATGGGATTATCACAATGAGATTAAATCTTGTTAGCTCATTTTCTTCATTTTGTTTTCTCATGTAGGTGAGAAGTTCGACGAGGCAAAAAATGCAGGAGCTGATTTTGTTGGTGGAGAGGACTTGATAGCGCAGATTAAAGGAGGATTCATGGATTTTGATAAATTAATTGCGACTCCAGATATGATGCCTAAGGTATTGTTATGCTTCTCATATTGCTATTTTTTACCTGAATTTTATTTGGCACTTTGTTCTTAGTGTTGGGAGAAATTCATTAACTGATCTGCAATAGAATCTCTAAAGGAAATCGATTATAAACATTTAATTTTCCTATAAATATTTGTACCATGTTCCCTAAGGGAAAATCCATTATGGTAAATGACCCATTGGCTATGGTAGCTTTTTAATTTTATCTCATACAACATTGAGACTTATCACTTGGGTTTTTAATTCTTGGTCTCTTGGCTATTACTTGTTGCTGGTCCCCTATTTATTTATTTCTTGAACCTTTAATTGCAGGTTGCCAGTCTAGGAAGAATTCTGGGACCACGAGGACTTATGCCAAATCCTAAAGCTGGTACAGTGACGACCAACATACCACAGGTACAGTTTCAATTACTCAGCTTATTTATTCTACTGGACGGGCTAAATTCGCTTATAGGTGGTATCTAGCAAGAAAATATTGTTGACATATTGTGTACTATAGTGGATTAAGGGGACAAAACAACACATGCTTATCATATTTGCACCACTGATATCAGAGGAGTCCTGTGCTTGTATCCATTCTATGATTTCATATCAGTAGGCTCTTTTGATTTATTTTTTTTCCTTGTAAAATTAATAAATGTCAATTGCAGGCTATAGAGGAGTTCAAGAAAGGGAAAGTTGAATACCGAGCTGATAAAACTGGGATTGTCCACTTACCGTTTGGAAAGTTAGATTTTTCAGAGGAAGATCTTATAGTAAACTTTGTCGCTGCAGTGGTAAGCTTTTGAATTTCTTCCCCCCCCCCCCCCCCCTCCCTCCTCGGCTGTGTTCTAAAGGGATATTCTATCCTTCGGATATTTGAATAAATCCCGTTAAATCTGCAGAAGTCAATAGAAGCAAACAAGCCGTCAGGGGCGAAAGGTGTGTACTGGAAAAGTGCCCATATATGCTCATCAATGGGGCCTTCTATTAGGTTAAACATTAGGGACATGCTTGAGTATAAGCTCTCTTGAGATGCAGTCGAGTATACATCAAACTTGTAAAGTCCCTGCTTACCTCCAGAAAATTGTAAGAGTAGAGAATAGGAAAAATAGACTTAAAAGGAGAGTAAAGAGGAGCTTCTCTTTGCACGGGTGAAGTTCAAGTTCTGAAAAATATCTAGTTTATATACTGTTATGCTTAGTGTGAATTAAGTTTCTACCTGTGTTTTGTGTCTAAATTTGAATCAAATAATTCCATTCGAACCGCCGCCTCTCAATATCTAGATGGAGTAAAGATCGATCATTGTGATTATAGTATGTTTATCGTTTTTCCCATGGAATTTGATGGAGTAAACTAGCAAAGTGTATTAACATAATTGATTATATGGATGTGTTCAGTTGCGGAGAAAAAAAATAGTTATATAGCTTCTTTCTAATAGTTAACTTCACGCTTGTGATCATAAACATCAATCTATATGGTAAAATGTAATAATAAAGTATTATGAGGATAGTACTTTTTTCATCAATTATTGAAGCAATATTTGTTGAAATCTTGTGTCAGCTTTCGATGGGTTGAATTTGTTTTTTTTTCGTTTTTACAAATATATATTATAATTTGTAAAAATATAGTTTAACTTGTGTTTAAATATTTTTTTATATAATATATTAAATTAATTATTTTTTTGTGATCTTCAATTTAATATAATATATATATATATATATATATATATATATTAAAATAAAATAATTAAAAAATACAGTAAAATTTGTTAATTGTTTATGCTAGATTAAAATATTTATTATAAGTGCTCAATTTAGGTTGCAAATTAATATTAATTAATAATTCTTTATTAAGCTTATTAAATAATTTAATAGTTAATCAATTTATTATTTATATAATTTGTTTTTTAAAAACATATTTTTTTAATATAAAATTATAAATTTACCGATAAAATAATAATATACTTAAAATATTCTTAAATATTAATTTAATGTATGCAAATATACAATGAGCCGTATGTGAACAATACTAATTAAACCAAAATCTATAATTTTGTCACTTGGGAGGAACTTCAATTAATTAGTGAGACGAATGAAATTAACGTACAACATAACAAAGGATAGCGATTACGCAGAAATTTTAGTTAAATTATAATCTATGTGATTTTCATGTCATTGCTCGTGGCGTCACTTAATTTCACAAATGACATGCCAAAGTCTAGTGGAAAACGTAGTAAATCCTTAGGAAATGAGACACCAGTATAATAGAACGCTACGCCAGAAATACAAGCGACGTGGGCAAAACTTCACTACTACTTACAACAATTTTACCACCTACTGCCAAGCACAAAATATCATCCAAACAATAATAATTTACAAATGATGCAGAAATTGAAAAATGGAAATTCCCTTCTGTCCATTTTTATTAACAGAGAATTTTGGCCGCTCATCGACACAGTGGATGGGCCCTTAGTAGCAGTTTTCTTCTGTTCGGTTTTGAACGGATGCCCAGCTCTCACCGCCACTCCACACTGTAAAATTGACAAAAGATAATGGCTCCCTTGTACGAAATATCAATAAAATGTAAAATGTAAAATTTGGTTTTGATTGATAAACCTTTTGATGGCTGCTCGATCCAAGGACCGTTCATCACAGTTAGAATGCTGCATGCATCACTGTATTCGAGATTTGGCAGCAATTTTGGAGTAAGCAAGAAACATCT
Source organism: Caryopteris x clandonensis (assembly GCA_028749325.2). NCBI lineage: Eukaryota > Viridiplantae > Streptophyta > Magnoliopsida > Lamiales > Lamiaceae > Caryopteris > Caryopteris x clandonensis. The sequence continues at coordinate 5,772,455 of JAPYKT020000022.1, read as the reverse complement.
GCATATGAGACCATATTATGCCACTCCACTTTATTTGGAACCAAATTGTGGTTTGAGAAAGAGAGGGACGGCTATTTTTTATAATATGTACAGACACAAAAATTAAAATAAAAAAATAAATAAAATGAGCATGAAAACTTCAAACTGAAGAGGTTCGCACACAAGGTGAAATGGAAATTACTTTCATTTACAACATAAGAAAGCTAAGCAAATTGACACGGAAGGGTGTAAAGTATCCAATTGACTAAAGAATATAAAACAGGAACTCTTACTGTGGTGTGTTTGGCTGGCTGGCTGCTCTGACCAACTGCTGAAACATTTTCCTCTCATTTATGGGATCCATGCCTGGGAGACAGTATAAATAATCTAATTGTATCACACGTTCAACAAATGCATTCTCTTGTTCAGAACTTCAAAAAAAGTATGAACTCAGACCAACCTTGATTTATCTCATCAACTACTCTAAACGGGCAGTTCGTAAGGTCTTGTAAAGAGACAAGGTACAGAATGGTTGAAACTGAACGCTCCTAGAAAACCAGGGAAAGGAAGGAATTAGAAGCCGCTGAAAGAAGATCGTATATATTAGAATTTGGGCAGAGATTATACCCCTCCAGATTGGTGATGAGCACTTAAAACCTGAAGCTGTCCAGTTTGCCTGGCAATAACGGTAGGAACCATTAAAATGATAAAAGAACGAACAAAGAGCTAATCAAGGTACAGAATCAAAATGCCTTGCTCTACCAAAAATTTTAAAGAGGACTATGTCTGAATGCATATTAAGCAGATTTATGGGTCAGAAGAACTTTTAAGCATCCAGACAAAAAAGGAAACCTGCTTATCCACAATAAATGAACATTTTCCGGTGGAAGCCACAGATGTACAGGAAAAAAATTAAGGTAGCAGGTTAAGTCATTTACCTAAACTTTACTTTGATGAGGATCCCATATTTATCAAAATCTGTATCGTGTTCATCTGTAAAAATAACCAATATATGTATAAACCCTAAACATCTCAAATGAATGCTATGGCATGGGAATTTAGACACCTCAAATGATAAGATGAAGTCATGAAAATTACCCAAAGACACTTCGCCTGCAACAGCCATTTCTTGGAAATTGTGACTGAAAGTTTCATTAATCCTAGTCACAAGACTTCTCAATGTTGGGATCCAGCTTTCCTGCAGATATTTCACACACAGCTTAATATACGAAAGAACTAAACCCCTTCTCTTCTAGTTATTATTAAGGTAAAACGGTGAATGATGATCTAAATATTGGTTCAATATTCTGATGATGATCAAAGTCTAAACCTTCAAAGTTTTGATTTCATCTAGTCGGGTATTTAATTCTTTTTCATCAGCTTGTTGCTTCTCTGTAAGTGCTTCAATCTGCAAATTTTCCATTTTCAATCAAGAGCATTAACAAAAAAGAAGCATTACAAGCCATAACTTTTTTAAATACAAAACATAATGACACGTACTTTTCTCTGACGGCTTTCATATTCCTCCAAAATGTTGTGATTAAGGAAAAGAATAGAATTGGCTTCAGATATCGTATCTTGGATTTCAGCATCCAATTCTTCAATAGTAGTAGGCATCTGCAAGTAATTTTTCCTTATAAGCACTAATGAAGCACAGTAAGCAAAAGCTGAAGTGAATTACACCTTCAGCAATTACAGTACCAATTCAATCAATTACATTGTGCAGGAATTTAGTGTTTAAAGCACAATTCACAAACAAAAGATTTTATGTTTAGAATGGAAAGTGGGAGCTTTATATTAGAAACCAAATCTGACAGGGGTATAGCATTTTACATCAGGACCAACTTTTTATCTTAGAAAGCTAACAAAAACGACTCATTTAAAGTACCACGCGGAATTTGATTAACACATGTCCAGCTCAAGTCATATCAATGTCAGGGTGCTTTGTTTCAAGATGAGATTGAGAAAAAGTTAATATTCTTCTACCATCCCCAAATCTACCTTAAAGCCCTTGGTGGCTGGATCTAAAGGGGAGAGCTATCTCCCAAAAAATCCAGATCGCAATATTCAAACCACCCAAACCCACTATCAGGTCACATTGGGTATAAGTATGATTCACATAACAGTTGGCATACAACCAGTAATAATAATAATTGAAAAACAAAGGTGCTATGAACAGCCAGTTGCTTGCCAGAATTTTAATACATCTTCAAGTAGTCCAGGAAAGTACGGGATATTAGCTGTTACTTCTAACCTGCCAAATAACCAGGATATGCAATCTACATGCCAAGCACTCCTGAAATTCCCACCCCACCCCACCCCCCCACCCCCAGGGGAATGGGGACTGGGGAGATGACGTGGGGGGAACATGTGAAGAATTTCGGTTGTGAAGATGATCTGCACAAATTTCTATTTGTGAAGAGTTATCTGATTCTCATTGTTAACGCTAAAGTTTGACAAATAATTGAAAATTTCGCACACGATTCTGTTTCTATTTTCAGGGATATTTGATTTCGAAGAAATCTTAAGTAGAAAGCTAAAACACTTAACTCTCTCTACTTGTACTGTTGTACAGATAAGAAATAAATGCATGGAAACATATAGCATACAGAACCTCCATCTAAGCAGCTAGCATCATCATCACTTAAGACAGAACACAAACCTCCAGGAAGGCCTGCCGGAGCTCAGGAGTAATCACAGCAACTGATTCCGCATAACTCTTTGCAGCCGTCAGCTGCTGTTTCAGATCGTCCACTGCATTCTTACCTAATCAACAGGAAGAGAGAATGATAGAAAATATCAAAACAGCATCAATTCTGCATACCAAGTTTATTTAACATTGAAAGATAGGCAATTGGACATTAGCCAATCACAAGGATCGTTAGGCAGTAGGCAACGACAATAACTTAATAATACTGTCAGATAATTTAAGAGACAAGTGGTGTAATATGTTCTGACCCTTTAAACACTTAAAATCAGTGGACACCGAGCTTAATGATGAATGTGAAAAAACTAACAGGTCCATTCTTTTCTTTCAAACTCTAAAAGGAAGTTTAGGCAGAAAGTAGGTCTTGAGAAATTGTGACCAACAGGTAGGTAGTCATACAGTATTTTGCTTCCACCCAACTCTTAGATAGAATGTTCCCTCCATAAATTATATAAATTTACACCCAACTCTTAGATAGAATGTGCCTTTAAATTAGTAAAGCACTTTGGGATTTCTTTGCAAAATAAAATATTAATTGACTGGAAGCCTGCATACATCCATTCTCAAAGAAACATTCCATAAATATGCCCTTCAGTTAGGACCATATGTTGTGCTCTTATCAATGTAAAGTCATCAATAATTGAATTTATTTTAGATAGGACATCTGAAATCAAATACGTAGATTTGTATTTTATATTTAGAAACTTAAAAAAAGGTCATTTTTTTCCTCCAGAAGTACAAGATTGCAAGATAGGGTTCCATTGAATAAACTTCTTCCTTCTATATATTTTATGGTTGGCAGTGGCGGGTGACTAGGTTGCGGTGGGGCCTATCTATTTGATAAACTTGCAAGAATTTCTTCGTCTCGCTCAGAGACCAAAGGAAACTTCCTTATAGAGGAACTCAGAGTCAAATAAGAAATATAAAATACAATGAATCATCTACGCTCAGAAGTTAAAAACAGGGCATGGGCATTTCCAAGATCATACAAAATGTTAATACGTACATTGGTCAAGGAAGAGTGACGCTTGCATTGCTAGCTTTTCTTGTTGCTTTGCATTGGACTCCATCTCCTTGATCTAGAGAAATAGCAAAAATCAAAGCAGAATCACACTGAGCATAAAAAGGCCAACAAATTTAAACAAATTTAAAAATTTCTAGCAGTGAGCTATGTGCATGGCATACTATACTATTATTTGGGACACCAGGAAGTTGCCACAATTGCCGACCACAGTGAGTGGGCAGAACAGTTTACCAAACTTAAAATTATTAGAATCAGTCTCAACTACATCTTTTACAAGTAACCATTTATATTAATTGAACAAACTTGCAAACAAAATGCCCAACAGATAAAAAAGCTGGCGGTATTTGTGCGACTCTTTCATGCTGAGAAATACCTAACAGATTCCTAAAGATGGTCACTGATGAATATGAGAAATGACCAAAACTATACTACTTCAGAGCACTCTTCTTTAAAAGTACATAGAGATTGTTGATTATCAATATAACAAATAAATCCACCAACCAGAAGCTAGATCATTAAATGCTTGTACAGGTGGTAAGCATAGCAACAAAATACATATACGGGTGCATAATTCGGGTATTATTCGTGTATAAACCGAAAAAATCAAATAACAAATTGTGAATGAACCAAATTCAGAGGATAACTTGGGAATTAAGCAGGGTTTTAATTTGTTAAATGAATTCAATCCACAATTGTTAATTTAAACTCAATTCTAAGTACTACTTTAATTATTTATTCAGTCCATTAATCCAAAATTATTTTATTAATTTATGTATCATTCTAGATATAGATAACATTAAACTTTTGGATTATCATTATAATTTGCCATTACAATGTGAAATCCAGCTATAATTAGTCAACTTATTTTCATGAATATTAAGTGTCATTTGATATAATCTTATAACTAAATGTAATATAAGATATGTATTTTTAAGGAAATATAAGATATATATCTTTCTTTCTTAAAAGGGTTAAATTTTAAAAGTTTGATGCTTGAATAATTTTGAAAAATATTTGTTCTGTTCAGAGTACTAAATTTGTAGGTAGCTCAGACCACCTTAATTTTAAATGGATGGTCATGAGTTTGAATGATTTTGGACAATACTTTAATGAATTTCACAGAGTTTTCGTGTGAAACTTAATAATCAAAACATATATGTAATACTCGCAAGATATTTAAAATATCGTGATGTTTTTCCAGTTTATATATGTTGGAGTCATACGACAATCAACAATGCACATTGTATTCATCATAAATTGGATTGTCTCACGGGATTTATTACTAAGGTTGCAAGGGCTGGAGGCTCCAAACATTTGTCAAGAGTTCTCAATAAACTTAGCTGCTAGAAACACTCAATTTATAATACATAGAAGCTGCTTAAGTCACTTGACATATTCCTTATGTAATAAAAGAATTGACACCCACCCACCAAATGGTAACTTTAAGTTGCTCAAAATAAATGAACCAAACAAAAAAGGTGACATCGTATTATCACGAAAACCAAAACAATAAAATGTTCCAAAGGGCAAAATTAATGTCAGAAATGGCCCTAGTCAAAGAAAGCATTGAAGACAACAATTCAACAAATTTCAAGTTCTGGAATCACGCCATTCAATTACAACAAATAATTTTCAAGTAATACAAACCTTTTTACCAATATAAGATATCACAGAAGAATAAGGCGCACGTCTTATCTTATAGTGAAAAATAACAAGTGGAGTGTACCTTAGCTTCAAGTTCAATGGAGCCCATGTTATTTTCAGCAAAACTTCTACGATAGGCAACAGCCTCAGTAAGTAGATTCTGACAAGACAAAGCAGACAGCAAAGAAAGAGCATGTTGAGTTAGAAGAAGCCAAATTCACCAACTACAAACTGTCTGAAAAACAAAACTGCCTTGCCTTAATCTCTATAGCACATTGGAAGCGCTGAATCTTCAATTCTTTAACCTGGTCAGTGAGTTTTGCTATTGCAGCATCTGGGTCATCCTCCCTTTCTATTGACTTTAATTTGATTGTTCTTTGGTCTAAAATTAGAGAAATTAAATAATCAAAATTCAAACATATCTTTAACAAACAGATAATTTTCTATGTAGCAAAATCAGAGTTTACTTACTCACACGGTGTTCCATCTCCCTCCGTTTCTTCTTCTCACGTTGTGTGATGTTAACAATCTCCTCCTGAATTATTAACCTCAAGCTATCATTATGTATTAAAAAATATCCAAAAAAAAAAAACTAGAACAGCATATTCAATGTGATAACTAATTAAATTCTCCATTTTCAAGTAAACCCATTACTGATTACCCATTCTCTAATCTCCCCTGATATTGCAATTTCTTACTCTAAATTTTATAATGTCGTCATTGTAAAAACCATGCTTTACCAACAATATAAAAAACAAATCAGTCATCAGAAAGCCAACTATTTATCTCATGCGCTAAACAACAGACCTACAAATATGCCCTTAATTTTGACAATCTCCAGTTTCATCAAGTAACTAGCAAAATGTACCCAACTTGTTGGCACTTGCAGTTTATTAGTCTGACATGAAACCTATCAAAAGCAGAGTACAAGTTTGCAACATCTTCCATCAAGTCTTCTTCCCTACAAGATGTTATCATTTGTAGATATTCATATAGCAATCCTCTTTACCTCATATATCTTCAGAGATAACTGTTTTCCTAGTAAAATCCTACTTCATCTACATTTTGATTCATTAATAGGGATACTCATTTTATGATTGCTCAGTGGAACATACAAAATATCCCACAAATTTTGTTAAGATTTAAAGATTTCCGATTGAACAAGGAGAAATTCCAACCCCTCAACACCCTTATCATTTCCAGAAAAAAGTAGTTTTGGTCCTTTGGCAAGTATAAGGGCATATAATGAGAATAACTAAGACGAAGGGGAAGGAATTTACCAAAACAAGAAGGGAAGAAACTAACAGTGAATCACAGAGAAAAGAAAGTAGCTGCTGATGGAGGGAATTTTATGCCTCTGTAGAATGCAAGTTCTTTGCAGTACATTAACTATAGACAGCTCAAAGCAGAAATAACAAACCTAAGGAAGACCTCCTTTGAGTGTTGAGAAATAACTATGTACATTAACTATTTTGTTAGGATATGCCTGTGAGTGTTGAGATAGATACATGCTATGAACAGTATCAGATTACTGGAAAATCTATGCTACCGGTGCAGGTACTGCTTGTACCCCGTTAGATGTGTACCATGTGGCACATTATTGGAAATCAATGGTCAATTTTTACTTGATTTCATTTTAAAGACCAAATGGCACACATCCAACTCAGAGCATGCACTACCTGTAGGGCTAGCATAGAATTTCCCCACTGCTCCACATGGGCAAACTATTACTTAATTGACTTTTTTCCTGTCAGTAACAAGCTAGGGAAGAAACACGAAACTGATATTTGGGTTTGCCTTATACCCCATCAAAGCAAACAGGAAGCAGCCACCACCTCATGAATGTCCATAAAGCTCTTTTACCACTCCCTTCCTTCACTTGAATATCCAGAAGATAATTTATATTCCTATGAGAGCTAGATTAATAGTATCAGACTATGCCCCAGCGAAATCCAATCACCAGAAGTTAGATGCCTCCAGCTAATGAAAAACCCACCTTTTGCATCTCTATATGCAGGCTGATTTCCACAATAACAATTTACACATGTGAATATTTATATATATGAAAGCTTGGTGTGATTTAACCAGTGGAATTTCTATCCTAGCCATTGCAATATTGTTTAGAAAACAGTTCAAAGTGCGTTGGTTACATCTAGATGTTCAATACCTTTTCTTTACCAATAAAAACAGTTGAATCAAAGCCTCTCTCAGCTCAAACATAGACTTCAAATACTGCTAGAGAGCATAAAAGTTTACACGCCATATCCACATATACTCACTTACCCGTTCACGCTGAAGTTCAGCTGCTTCATCTTCCTTCTGATGTAACGCAGATTGGAGACCTTTCAGATCTGCATCTGTAACAGATATTTTCTCGTTCAGTTCCATTTGTTTTGATTTGAGAACATCGATTTCCTTGACGTCCAAATCTGAAATGAAGGTAATAATGAGAATTTAGAACTTAGCAAAAATCTCAGCATACTTTAGACTAGCAAGTTTAATCTTTATGATTAAACTGAAAAAAGAGTTCTATATAGAATTATTTACAATGATCAACATTTGTTCAAGATCAAGATATTTGAGACTGGCTGTTAGATTTATTATGTTATTTTTCCCAGTCGAATGATCTAGTTCAACACCATTCATAATTAATATCAATTTATTCTTCAAAGAAACATACTGCAAAGAAGAAGGCGGGACTGATCTACTGCTTCAACATTTCCAGACACATGACTTCCGTAACGGGATTTGAACCAACGATAATGATTTTCTGGTGTCCAGAGGTCCATGATTCCCAGTCTGAGGACCGTATCAGCTCTCTCATCAGTTTCTTTTGACCCAATGTACTGAGGGGCAAAAGAAGAGAAACAAAAAAAAACAACATCAGAGGTTGAAGAAATTCACTTTCGAAGATGCTCTTCATTGACCATCCTGATTCTAATCTCTAAACTTCTAAGATCTTATAGTAACACACAAAACATAAAAGGTAAATGAATGATCATACTGAACGATCCAATCCAAATTGACTGATCAAAACTTCTTTGACAGCATGTGGAGCTTCAAAGACTTGGTCAAGCCTCGAAGATATGCCAAGTTTACACATCTGCGAGGTAGAAGTAAACAAAACATCAGTCAATTATCAAAGCTACAATGCAAATTTAATCATGCATAGCAATACTTCATCTGTTGTCTGGAAAGAATCCCTGTAGCTGCTTTCGTTCCCCACGTGATTGATTACAGGAACATCATAGGGCCTCAGATTTCTAACCAGCAAATCACGGTCATCTGAATCCTGAGTAATAAAAGACTGGAGGAGGGAATCAATCAGGGAAAGGAGATAGATAGATGAACAAGACAAAAGAATAAGTTATCTATGATTCAAAGTAAGTGCAGAAGTACACAAGCAGTATGACAGTAGGACCATAAGTCAAAAATGAATCTTTAAAGTTAAGTAAATATTTTTTTGCATTTAATAAGAATGCAAGCACTAACAGGACTTATCCATGAAATTAGAAGAGAGTTATCCAATTCCAAACAATTTATGCAAGATTTTCTCTTCGTTTAATTTTTATCCACTTTTTTATGGATGTTGGGCTAGTATATAATCTCTCAGGAGGTTTCACCCACCAGCACCTTTACTGAATCTAATTTTGGTCTGACTTGTACACTCTGAACACTGTCATACCTCATTTTTCAGTTCAATACTCACTTCCCTGCTACCTTCTCTTATGATTCCATTTAAACCAGGACAAAGGAAGACAATAGTACAGCAACATTATGATCGATATCTCACTGCTAATGATAATTCTTCTTCAAGGACAGCATTAACGTCAGTTTTTATCAAACGACATATGTTAAATTTGTCAAAATATAGTGAATTGTCTGCCTTAATTTAGACACGGAAAAAAATTGAAAATATCATATGCAGCTAAAAACCATGTATTACCTTCCATATGTAATTGGCGACATGACCCTCTAGGTAGTCTGCATGCAACCGATTGGCAACATTGACCTGGATATGCAGTCCAAACAAAATTACATGCAAATACAGTGGATATAATACATATGTACCATTTCTGTTTTAATTTTAAAATTGTGCACCTCAAGCAAAACAGGACCATATACTTCCTTATTGAACTCATTCCGGTGCTGCTGCACCCATTGATAAGCCTCAAATATCTTCTCAGAACCAGAATTCTTTAATGCTTGTAAACGCTTAGTGTTGACATTCTCCATCTCTCTCAACCTTTGGGTGATCCAATGTTATAAGAAAGAAGAATTTTACATATCATTTTGTATATAAATGAACATACAGCTGGCCAATGTTGATAGTGACCTTTCTGTATACTGCCTAAGCGCAATTTTATGTTGGTTTAGTATCTTCTCTTTATCCATTTTTTGATGTCTTATCTCTTTTGCAGTATCTTCAAGCTCCATAATTCGAGCGCTTAATTGTTCCTGGATGTGGCAAACAAAAGAGGGAGAAGTAAGCCAATGACAATCACTTAAAAGAGAATCAACTTAGACTAATAAATATTGATAGAATAACTGGCTAAGTTATGAATTACAACAATCTGGCGTTGCCAGACATTTACCATCATCCAAAAGAGATTAACCCACCATGGTATCTTTTGGAGGTTCAAAAGGAGGAAGACTTGCAAATTCTGCCTCTGCAGCTGCAAGATCTTCCTTAGCTTTAGAGATTCTTTGCTGCCGTGATTCTTCTTGACGCCTCAAATCTTCCACTTCATCATACTTACCCTGAATTAGAACTCCCTACAAATTGAAAAACAAAAGTGAACAGTTAAAATTTGTTGAAACAACATATAAAGTTCGATGCAGGCAAATCATAAAACTCAAGAGAACATACCAAACGGTTATAATTATCTGAAAGCTGCATACGCTTCTTCATGTTGCAATCTAACAAACCATTAATCTTTTTCACTTTGGCCTCTTGTTTTGATTTTTCTCCCTTTTGCTTCCTGAAATATAATTGTTTTAGAAAAGAGCAGAGAGCAACTTGGCAACATCAAATGGGGGCCTAAAACTAGGGATAATAAACAAAGAAAGTCATGGTTGATTGAAACTGGTCAGCAACCAGCTCAATTTTCTGACTTGGCATGAACTGAATACAATTTCCAATTTTAGAAGCTAAACTCAACACATGAAGGATAAGAAAATACAGATAAACATACAAACTGATCTAGCTTGGCTTGCTCATGAAGTAGCTTGCATTGACTATTTAAAATATAAATCACATTCAAAGAAAAATGAAAGCTTCTTGGAATTTTCTTTCTTTTTTTTAAATAAGAAATTGCTTCTTGGAAATTCAAAAGCTTGTACTAATATAATTCAACTAGTTCCAAGCCATCATTAAGCAGCGATCCATGCAGAAATAAAGCTAATGCATCACTTTGTGAAAGTGGCTGAAATTTAGATGGTGTTTCGTAAGCTTATTTAAAACATCTTAGAAGATGGTGTTAGAGCTTATACGGCGCTACATATTATTTTTAAAATAAGAGGTTGAATTCCAAGCCATCATTAAGCAGCGATCCATGCAGAAATAAAGCTTATGCATCACATTGTGAAAGTGGCTGAAATTTAGATGGTGTTTCCTAAGCTTATTTAAAACATCTTAGAAGATGGTTTTAGAGCTTATACGACGTTACATATTATTTTTAAAATAAGAGGTTGAATTGTTTGGTTAAAATAAGAAGGGGGAACTCATAAGATGTTACTAATGACATTTTTGTAATTAGAATGATGAAATTTGAAGGAGTCAGTATAAATAAGATCTATTTGAGAAATAAGGTCGACCCTCCTTACTTGAAAAAAACAAACACACAAACTTATAAGCTCCTAACATCTAATTTTCAGAAGAAATAAGATCCTTCAGAAACAATTACTAGACATTTTGAAGAAGCTTATAGCTCTCAACATTTTAAGGTGTTGCTCAGCCAAACACCCTCAGTCAGAATAAGATTATAAAAAAAAAAAAAAAAAAGAAATCTGAAGTCTTATCGTCGGCAAAAGGATAAAGCCGTCCCAAGGTAACAAACTCTGGCGTGTTCCATTCAACTAATATAAACGTTCAGACTTTAAAACTTGCTCAAGCAGATTAACTCACTCAATAGGCTCTCTGATATCATTTAAGGTCTTGGCTGCTTCATCAAACTTCATCTTTGCATCCTTCTCCTTTTCTCTGGTGTCTAAGTATTCAGCCTTCTTTATATCATACTTCAACCATGGCAGTTTTTTCTTCATTGACTCAGCCTGAAACCATAAGAGTGATCGATCAATTTGCACACCAAAATGAGCATGCCATTGACTACAGAAAAACTAATGTGAATAAACCTTTGCTAAGAGATCTTCTCTTTGGCGAACGCGTTCAACGTCTCTTTCTAATTCAGCATTAAGAGCCTTTAGTTGATCCAGAGATCCTTTATTGCTCTCAACCGCCTATTAAAGATGACAGGAATCAGGAAAAACTATTTTCTCATCATGAAGTATACCTGTAATTGATCAAAGCAAACACCAGAGGATAACTAATGACTCACTCGTTCAAATTTCTTCAACTCCTGACTCTTTGTGATTAAAGCCTGATGCTGAACTGGTAGTTGTGGATCACCAACAGCTTTTTCCGTCTCTTCAAGTAGTTGCACAGGAGTCAACTTTGCAAATTCACAAACTCTGTCTTGTGGTAGAAACTAAATACATGCCAAAGAAATAGGACCAATTGATTGAACATATTCAATACAGTATAGTAGTGCTAAAAAATTTGGTGGAATAAGATATAATAAGAAGAATAAATTTATCAGGAGAACGCAGCAACTGATCTAAGTTATGCAAAGGAGCAATTCTATAGGGAGTATATGCATTGGACCCCTTAATATAATAAAATAGATAGTTGCATAAAGAAATTTAAACAGTAAACATGTATACCAAGAGACTCTACCAATATCTTACTTGGGTCAAATTATTGACTTGGATGTTGAATCTTTGAATTACTTCACTGATCTCCTTCCTCCCAACCACTTTACCTGAAAAAATACAAAATACGTGCAGCAGTTCACACATCAAGGACTCATCATTTCAAATTACTTACTTCAGATGTTAAAAAAACACAAACGAGACATGCAAATTGGGAAAACCTTTGTTCCATTTTCTGCATGCACCCATGCCATGCATGGTGTAACATAACCAATTAATGCATATTTATAAGCATCATCAAAATATGCACGGAGCATCATGCTGGATCACTATTCCATCATATAGAATGAAGCATCTGGTAATTAATACTTCTCTTGGAAGACTCATATTATGGGGATGCTTAAGAGGTAAGTCTGACCTACAAACTTGTATGTATATCGATCCTCACAGGTACATTAGTGCATTTAAAAAGTAAGGAAAACCCAGCCATTCGTTTGATTCTGGTTTTCGAAACCAAAATTTTCTACTCCTGGAACAAAAATGGGTTGGATGAATTCTACTGTTCAGACAAACAAATAAATAAATAAAGCGTCCAAAATACTTATCATCACTAGTTTTGAGTAAATATCCTAACAGCTGATACAACCCCACTAACTTTATTAACATTCATAAGATACCTGTATTTGCAAGTGTCTCACTGTCTCATAATAACCAGAACACAAACAATATAGAAGGCATAGTACACTTAGTTAATCTTTTATATAAATAAAAAGAAAAACTAAAGTGACACTACCAAAATGAACCACATTTATTACTTTTTTAATCATCCGAACAAATTGTCTTGATGAAAGCTCCAATACCACTGGCCACCAATAATATTTCCCCTAGAATACTGAGAAAACACTAAACACAGCACGTGACTTTTGGGGATGCAAGAACTGATATCAAAATCACATTTTTTCCTAATGCTTTAGACAACTGATGGATCATACCATCGCATGATTTTATAATATATTTTACACAAGTAGATGCCACACCAATGCTAGGCTTGACATTAAGATTAACTGAGATAGATCCCCACTTTTGAAAGAATTAAGTGTGTAGTTAACATTATTATTCAAGAGATTGTATTTAGAGATATAAAATATTTAATTTGTGCCAAGAAAATGAGGAACTTCACCATTGAACAGCCACTCAGATTTGTTGCGGGTATCTATTTTTCTTGTAATCGTAATTTCCTCTTGTTTGCTGTGTCCTCTCAAAGTAATCTTAATATACCCAGATTCCTCCCCACGCTTCACATAAGCTCCAACACTAGTAGCCCTCCCAAGAAGCTGTACATTTGAAGAAAACAAAAAAAGGAAAGTTAGTCTTTAAAGATACTCATGCATGGAGAAAGATTAACGGACAAATAACGAGATTTTCCACTCTAACCTGAGGTTCACCTCCCAGTCCTAGTGCAATGGCACATACAAGAGAACTTTTACCAGAGCCATTTGGCCCAATTACCAAATTTAAGCGTGATCCTGGCTTGCAGGTCAGTTTATTGAAGGTCATGAAATTAAAGAGCTCAATTTTAGTTATATTTCCAGGCAGGTAGTCGTCGTCCCCTCTGAAAATGGAGGACAATAAGCAAACTTGGAAATTAAAACAAAAACTTTATGGAAGATGTGAATATTTCTCATATATATTGAGCATTTAAAGCAACTAGTGCAGATTAGAAAATCAAACCCCCCCCCCAAAAAAAAAGAAAAAGAAAATAAAAGAAGCAGTCCAAACAAACAGAAAGCCTCCAGGAGTCGGTGAGTCGGTAGGGAGCACATGAGATAATTGCCATGGATTTATTTTTCAAATTTTCCCAATACTTTTCCTTAAATTTGTTTGTGGACCAAATGTGACATGTTCTGGTACATGCGGAAGCAACACAGGCCAATAAAACAGGATGCAAAACCATGCAACATGTAGAAGCATATTCCCCGTGAGGCAGTACATTATGTTGGCGTGACCAACAAAAGCAATCATTAGAAGCTCAATGGCATAAAATCAAGCATAAAACCGTCCAAATAAAGTGATGTCACATGTTTCAGTGCTTACTGAAAGATGAGAACCAAGTGCAGCAAGCTAGTAAAAAAAAAAAGATTGAAGCAAGAAATTTTTGTGCAACACCAGAATGCAGTACCTTACACATCAAAAGCTGTGCCTTTATAAGTCCTAAAACACTAGTATCACCATAACAAAGAAGAGCTGGAACGAAACCCCAAGCACAAAACATGACCACAGAAAGGGGGTAAAAAACTAAAAAGGAATTGCAAAGAGAGGGCTAAACCTCGAAATTTTTGGCCTCTTCGGGTTGGGCTGATCCGCCATTGGCGTAAATGATCCAGCGAAATCTGCGATTGCAACGAGACACTTCCTCAATTGAAGTTGTGAGAACTAGGGTTTTCCTGTGTGTGTTCAGTTTAGAGAGGGAAAAAGAAATATGATTTGGCAGATATCGACGAGCCTCCTCTGGGAGGAATGACAGGGAGAAATGGCGCCAACTAGAGGGCACGTGCGAGGGTGTGTCCACGTGTTGATTTTGGCCCGTGCGGAAACTAGCGCTGGGGCGATGGAGGAATTGGCTATTCTGAGGGGCTGAAAATGAAATAAAAAATAAAATTTATTCATGTCAAAATTACAAAAAAATTGTTACAATATGTCTTTGAATCCCATAATTTTTTTTTTTAGAATAATTTTCAGAATAAATATTATATTGAGTTAAGAGTCTTTGCTGAACTAATTTTATATTGGGAAGGTGTTTGTTTTTCATGAATTTTTATATATTTTACATCTTTCTTTTTCTACTGTAGTAGTATATATAATATTATTTACTTTACAACCTAGTCGTAGGCTGTATTTTGAATACATCCTCAAAGTTATAAAAGAAATTATATCCTTAAAATGAAAAAAAAATTCTTCTCTACCAGGAATATATCCTCAAATTAATAAAAAATATTATCTCCTATGCTTGCATATAATCAACACATTATTTCTATGTCCTTTATTATTACATTTCACTATAACTTTTTTTATTCTTTTTAACATCGGGTTATAACATATTTTTATAGAGAAATGAATCCTCAAATATACATAATAAAAGATTTAATTGCAAGTGTTGGATTTTTAAATTAAATCAATACTTACCCATAAAAGTAATAATTTATTCTCTAACTTTTCTCAACAATGCAGTTACTTTCCTATAACTTTTTATTTAGGTCAATCACTTCCTTGTATATTGATCAAACATCTTAATATTTATTTATTTTGGAGTTAATTACACTATTATGCAATGAAAATGAAAATAATAATATTTTATATTTTTAATTAATAACTAGTTAAACTAATTAAATTTATTTTTAGGATCATACAATTTTTATTAACATCTTTATATTATAATAAAAGTGCAATTAACTTTAAAAAAAAAAAGATGTTTTATCCCAAAATAAAAGGGAAGGGATATAATTGATCCAGATAAAAAAGTTAGGAGGATGATTACACCTTAAACCAAAGTTTCGAACAATTTGCTACTATTGCAAATACTTAATCTTAATTTAAATTTTTTATTGTCTTTTTATTTAGACAATTGATACTGCATCTAATCTTCATTTTTCAACCCTTGCCCTTCTGAATTGAAAAACTGGAAATAATGAATTTATAAATATATTCAGAGGGCAATTAGTTACTATTAATCCCTTTAATATATATATATATATTATATTTTACACACTTGATCAGAAAAAACTATTCCCTCCATCCTTAAAAGATATTTTTATTTCAATAATCGAGGTCTTATTTTATTAATCAAAATTAAAAATAAAAAAAAATTATTTCACAAGTCCAATAAATAAATAAATTAAATTTTATAAATACGAACTTCAAATATTTAGAAAATTTTACCGTCATCAAATGGATAAAAAAAATAAAAATTGTAATCCTGTAAAATTACTCTTCTTTTGGAAAAAATAGTATATTTTATTCACTTATCTTTGACCAGTAGAATTGGTACAAGTGTACAACTATTTTATCAGAAAGGATATCAGTAATTTACCGGCTCCTATTATAAAGATAGAGCGGAGAAGAAAAATATCTAAGCGGCTGCAGGCCAATAATATACAAAAAAAACACACACACACAACTGAAAGTAATGATATCTCCATCCACATTCCTGGACACAGTTAGTTGAGTAGTGTTTAGCCTCTTGTTGGCATTGCATATGGCCATGGCCATATGCTCCAGTTCAAAGCATTCACCATCATTCCCAAATATATCATGCTCCTCATACTCCATCAAGTCCTATCTCAGAGCTTCAAGTTATGGCACCCCTATTTTATACAGCCACCCTTCATCAATCTACACTTGCATCACTCTCCAAGAACCTGCATTCACAATTCCTACTGATCTAGAGAAGGAGAGCGAAAGCGATGTGGAAATCGAACATAAATGGTGTAATGAGGCTACAATCAGGAGAAAGAGAAGAAGACGACGAAGAACAAGAAGAGTAGCAGAACGTGTAAGAAATGATGAAGATGAAGAGGATGATAATGAAGCTGTGTTTGTGGATAAGAAGGCCAGAAAATCAAGATTCATGACCCCTAAAGAAGAGGCCAGGTTTTCTCTGTACCTTAAGGTATGTATGTGTATCTGTGTCTCTGAATTCACTCTCTCTCTCTGCTGAGAAGATGAAATTAATGGAACAGGAAAGAGCAAGAGTTGAAGCAGTGAGAAGAGAGCTACTAGCAGAAACAGGAGGAAATGAATTATCCTCAATTCAATGGGCTAAGGCAGCAGGAATCAGTCAGCACAAACTAGACAGGATTATATGGAATGGGAGAGAATCAGAAGAAAGACTCATCACCTGCTATCACGGGCTCGTTTTATCCATTGCTTCTTCCTATCAAGGCAAAGGACTAACCATGCAAGATTTAACTCAGGAAGGCAGCATAGGCCTTCTCCGGGGCGCGATTAAATTTAATCCGGAGAGGGGCTACAAGCTATCAACGTATGCGTACTGGTGGATTAGGCAATCCATCACAAGGGCCATAGCAAAAAAGTCCAAGATTATCAGATTACCGGTACTGGTTATTGTATATTGCAGCATTGATCTGTTAACTTTGCCAAAATTTCGAGTCAAAGTTGCTTAAATACATGTTTGTTTCAAGAATAAAGATTATAGTTAGTGAATCCATGGTTAGCTTTTAATTTACAGGGCAGCGTAAATGAACTGATGCCAAAAATTTGTGAAGCCAACAATGCCTTAAGCAGAAGGCTGCGAAGGCTCCCTACATACGAAGAGACTGCAGATGCTATTGACGCGAACCCTTCGTCTGTAAGGCTTGCAATCGAAAGAAATAGATGTCCGATTTCTCTAGATCAAGCCATGACCAACCGAGGATGCATGTCACTGCAGGTTCTGCCTACTCAGTTTTTGCTCTGTATCAAAATTAACATTGAAGAAAACACTCTTTTCTTCATGATGAAAACATCATTGTTTAGTAACTGCGGATTGAATACAGCTGATTTTTGTTACTATGGCAACATTTGTCAGGATATAATTGCAGGGCCAGATGAGGTAACTCCAGAAGCAATGGTGAAGGAAGAGCTATTGAAACCCGAGATACGGAAGCTTCTAGAGCCTTTGAGTGATAGAGAGGCACACATCTTAGAACTGCACTACGGATTGAACGGTGAGACGCCGAGGTCCTTTGAGGAGATAGGAAAGGTGCTTAAGCTATCAAGGGAGAGAGTGAGGCAGATTAACTCTGCTGCATTGTCGAAATTACGAAAGACGTGCAACATAGATGATATGAAGTACTATATATAGAGAATGGAGTGTACATGTAGAATTCATTGTTGCATCTGTAAAGAAATTTATATATTCAGTGCGAAAGTATCACACAACATAGTACTATTCATCTATGTGTTTTTGTTTCAGTTTGCTCAGTATAGTGTGTAATTCATTTTGATTTTAAACAAGTTTCTGTTTTTTTAATCTATACCTCTGAGGGCTGGAGGAAACAAAGGGGTCAAGTGAAGATACAACACATTTTAGTAATAAAATACCAATTTATAAATGATACATCAAGCGTCTGTAGTCCAACGGTTAGGATAATTGCCTTCCAAGCAATAGACCCGGGTTCGACTCCCGGCAGACGCATCTTTTTTTAACATTCTGTCCTTAAAAACTATTTTGAATTAAATATTATTATGCGAAGTTGACAAGATGCGTCTGTAGTCCAATGGTTAGAGTTCTACTCCCGGCAGACCCAGTCAGATGGCACTAAATTATTTGAAAAAATATTCATCCTATTTCATCATATCCGGGGTGTGATAGGGTTTTGAAGGATGAATCGAATATGGACAGTTCCAATAAGATTTTATTCTTGAACAAAAATCCATTTTTTGATTTATTTCATCTATTCCATGACCGGAACAGGGGAGGATACACGTTAACGTTATAGCAAGAGCCCCTGAATGTAGAGCTGCTTGTCGTTCCAACCCAGTTCCAACAATGCATTTTTCGGACCGAGAAAGCGCTACGCATGTGGTCTGAAGATTTTCTAAAAGAAAAGATTGTGAATCCCCGTTCGCATCTAGGATTCAAGGAAATACTTGAACCCTTCGATTTTTTGTTGGGTTGTAAATAGTCCACGATGGAGCTCGAATAGAAAGTATTAATTCATTTCGGACGGGAAGTGGTGTTTCCAGTGGCGGACGGGCGAGTAACGCGTAAGAACCTGCCATTGGGAGAGGAACAAACTCTTTCTTCTATATCGAGGATCGTCCAAATAAGCAAGAATACTATTTCTACGGAAAATGCCATTGAGGGGGATTTCAATCGAGATATCTGAAGGGGACGGTAGGTCGTTCTCGCGTTCTTGAATCGATTCGATTTTTTGGTAGGGATTTTGTCATCTTTGATGAGATATCATTAATAAAATATTTTTGTACATTAAGATCTGTATAAATTATTTGAAAGTGTTTTTTTTTGCCTAAGAGTCCATTGCAGCGATGTTAATCCTCTTTCAAACATGGTTTATTTTACCCTTAAAATAAATAATTTTTTATTTATTTTAAGAGGAACACGATATTTTTTTATTGTTTTCTACATAAATTATCTTTAATAAAATATTGAAACAATCAATTTCTAACTTGCAGATATAATACGCTCAAACAAGTAAGAATACATGGATATCAAACCAAAAGGAAATAATATTGAAATTTTCATAAGAATTGTAGTTTATAGTAATCTAGTTGATAAACATAAAATCTTTAAATAAATATTTTTGGTAGGGATTTTTTCATCCTTGATGAGATATAACTAATAAAACAATTTATTTAATCAAAAGTTTTGTACATTAAGATCTGTGTAAATTATTTGAAATTGTTTTTTTGTCTAAGAGTCCATTGCAGGTGTTAATCCTCTTTAAAAAATGGTTTATTTTAACCTTTCAAATAAATGATTTTTTCTACAGAAATTATCTTCAATAAAATATTGAAACAACCAATTTCTAACTTGCAGATATAATACGCTCAAACAAGTAAAAATACATGGATATCAAACCAAAAGGAAATAATATTAAAATTTTCATAAGAATTATAGTTTATAGTAATCTAGTTCATAGACATAAAATCTATAAATAAATATGATTTTTTGGTAGGGATTTTGTCATCCTTGATGAGATATCATTAATAAAATAATTTATTTAATCAAAAACGAGTTTTTTTGTACATTAAGATCTGTATAAATTATTTGAAAGTGTTTTTTCGCTTAAGAGTCCATTGCAGCGATGTTAATCCTGTTTCAAACATGGTTTATTTTACCCTTAAAATAAATGATTTTTTATTTATTTTAAGAGGAACACGATATTTTTTTTATTGTTTTCTACATAAATTATCTTTAATAAAATATTGAAACAACCAATTTCTAACTTTCAGATATAATACGCTCAAATACGCTCAAACAAGTAAGAATACATGGATATCAAACCAAAAGGAAATAATATTGAAATTTTCATAAGAATTATAGTTTATAGTAATCTAGTTGATAAACATAAAATCTTTAAATAAATATGGTTTTTGGTAGGGATGTTGTCATCCTTGATGAGATATCATTAATAAAAAAAAATATTTAATCAAAAGTGAGTTTTTTTGTACATTAAGATCTGTGTAAATTATTTGAAAGTGTTTTCTTCGCTTAAGAATCCATTGCAGCAGTGTTAATCCTCTTTCAAAAATGGTTTATTTACCCTTAAAATAAATAATTTTTTATTTACTTTAAGCGAAACACGATATTTTTTTATTGTTTTCTACATAAATTATCTTTAATAAAGTATTGAGACAACCAATTTCTAACTTGCAGATATAATACGCTCAAACAAGTAAGAATATATGGATATCAAACCAAAAGGAAATAATATTAAAATTTTCATAAGAATTATAGTCCATAGTAATCTAGTTAATAAACATAAATTTTTTAAATAAATATGGTTTTTGGTAGGGATTTTGTCATCCTTGATGAGATATCATTAATAAAAAAAATTATTTAATCAAAAATGAGTTTTTTTGTACATTAAGATCTGTGTAAATTATTTGAAAATATTTTTTTCGCCTAAAAGTCCATTGCAGCAGTGTTAATCCTCTTTAAAAAATGATTTATTTTACCCTTAAAATAAATAATTTTTTATTTATTTTAAGCGAAACACTATATTTTTTATTGTTTTCTACATAAATTATCTTTACTAAAGTATTGAGACAACCAATTTTTAACTTGCAGAGATAATACGCTCAAACAAGTAAGAATACATGGATATCAAACCAAAAGGAAATAATATTAAAATTTTCATAAGAATTATAGTTTATAGTAATCTAGTTCATAAACATAAAATCTTTAAATAAATATGATTTTTGGTAGGAATTTTGCCATCCTTGATGAGATATCATTAATAAAACAATTTATTTAATAGTGAGCTTTTTTGTACATTAAGATGTGTGTAATTTTATTTGAATCTCAAAAAGTAAATTAAAAAGAATGTTCTAGTTCGCAGTTTTTGGTTGCATGAGTCGAGCACACATGTTTTTATATTTAATCAAATAGTACATCTGCCATTTCTTAATCACATCTGGTTCAAAAGGAAACTTACAATCCCATCTCTTAAAAATAAATATTTCACTCATCTAAAAATAAAATAAAAATCATGTTTAAATAATATATAATTTTTTTACAATTAATTACAAGTCCTTAATTATGTCAATGTATTGATTTGTTTGTTTGACTTTTTGAATTATAGTCTATTTATTATATAAAAGGAGAATTATAAATACGAAGATTACTTGCTCTTATGGAGATGATTTAGATGGGTAATTACGAAGATTTCTTAGGAATATGATGATCGAATATTACCTATTCTTAGGGAGATGATATAGATGAGAAAATTATGAAATTTTATGCGGAATAGAATGATATGATCGAATAATTTTATATTGATATAAGAACTCATAGATGGAAGGTTTGACCTATTAATTCAATACATATATTCCTAATAGTCCTACTAATCCAAGAATGCAGTGGACAGTCATTATAAAATTAGCGATTTAACATATTTTTTGTTTGCAAAATTTGATTTATTTTTTTTATTTTCTCGTTTGTGTTTTAACATATTTTTCATTTGAAACTTAGGGATATGACATACTTAACATCATAGTTATAAAAAAAAAAAATATTTAATTCAGTTTGTAATGTTTTGCAAATATCTGTATACTATTTATAATTCTAATTTTAAAAAATTAAATAACATATAATCTAATATGCAAATTTTTAAGCTTTTATTAAAAATAATTATTCTAAATTATTAAAATAAAAATAGAAAAATCTGCATGCAATTCATATCCCAAAAAATTAGAAATTTTTTAAAATTTGATTTTACAAAAATATTTGTAAATATCCTAATTACGGTATAAAGATACTGTACATACTAACTATAATTATGTGCTCGCAAATCTTACCCGTAATTACTAACTATAATACTACATAAATTAAAATAAAAGATAAATATCATAAATTTTTGCATGCATATTTTATATATTTTATTAAAAATTACGTTCTAAAATATTCAATTTAAATAAGAAAATAATTCTCCATGCAGTAATAGAATTATGTGACAAGAAAATTAATTTTAACAATGTTAAGTTAATTAAAAAATAATACTAAACTAAATAAATATTGTATTAATTTTTTTAATTCAAATAAGTAATTATTGTCAATGTTAAGATTTGAATGAGTCAAACCTTTTTTAGTAGATATGTTTTGCCGGTTTCTTCCTTGGTAAAAGATGCAGATAAGATTTACAGGCTTAGGCATCAAGTAATATCCCCACAGAATAGACAAACAGTTGAAGACCGAGTCAAAACTCTATCCTGGTGGAGAGATGGTTGAGGAAAGAAAGGAGAAGTGGAGATCACCATTCCACGAACGTGGCTGAGTGGAAAAGGAAGGAAAAGAGAACTGGAGTACTCTATAAAGGCAACGGAAGAAGAAAGGAAGAAATAGACACTGAATACGATACAAATAATCTGATACAGCAGATCATTGTTGCTAAGAAAGTTGTCGTCACTCTGACTCCAACATCCTATACTGTTCAGCGACAGATTATCTTAATCTTGTTGTTGTCAATTTTTCTACATAGAGTTTGAGTGATACACTGTTTCTCTTAGTTTACTTTCTTAGCTAGTTTAGTCGACTTGAAATTCATATTGAATTTCAAGTACGTTAAGGATCGTAGAAGTTTTATTCGATCCCTTTTTGTAATTCACTTTTATTAGTGGATAATTTTCGCCATGTTGGCTTCACAAGTCATTCTTGACTTGTGAATATTTTATTCCGTGTTACTTTCGACTATTTCCATTCAGCACCGTACTTTCAAGTGGTATCAGAGCCATCACGTGATACACTAAGTGTGGTTCTGGAGTTTTGGTGCTACAATGGAAATTATGAGTCTTCCACGTTCTCCGGTTCTTTCTAAAGAAAATTTTGACGATATTCAGTGCCAAGCCTGCAGAGGATTCAGTCACTATGCAAATGAATGTGCTAACGTACTTTGGAGACATGGAAAGTCAATGTGGATATCTCTTGGTGAGGAAGAAATTGATGAAATGCATCCAATAGAAGAAGAAATCAAAACCGCTGCGCTGGTAACATCAATCCACGAATTTTCTGATGATGAGGAGATACTTACCCCCTCAAGTTCGAACACTGCATCCGACAGGTACAATTTCTTTTCTAATTCTGATTTTAGCTGTTTTAATGGCTGTATAAGTGATGCAGAATTATTAGAGGAAGAGGAAGATATACTCAAGGAAAATTCAAGCAGTTCAAGATGAACTGCTCTAGAAACTGGAATCACGACAACAAGAAACAGAAAACCTGATTAAAGAAAATGAAGAACTGAAAAAGATCGTCTCCAGATTGGAAGCAACGCTCACAAAGAAGGATGTCCAAATAAGCAAGTTAGAAATTGATCTCGAAATTTCAAATGAAACATTCAGGAAACTTAATACAGGTACCTCTAGACTTGATGAAATATTGACTGTCGGTAATATAGATCATTCTGGAATTGGATATCTTGAAAACCATGCTGTTGTTAATGCATGTAATCGAACCTCTAATAAAAATCCCATTGTTTTTGTTAAAGAAAGTAGCAATGTTCAAAAATTGGTAGACAATGAGAAATTAGTCAAAAGAAAAAGGAAATATGTCTGTCATTACTGCTACAGACCAGGGCATATACGACCCTACTGTCAAAAATTGAAAACTGATCTGTCGTTGAAACACATGTTGCCACGAACGTTGCACAACATTCGTTACAACATCGTGAAACATAAAAATATAGCCGTCTGTCAAAATCTAAAATGGATCTGTAAACCAAGTTTTTCATGTAATGTTGTCTTCACTGCTCTAAAGACTAACCATTCAGAGTCTTGGTATTTCGATAGTGGCTGCTCAAGACACATGACAGGTTCAAAAAGGTATCTTACCAACTATGAATCATTCCAAGGAGGAACAGTAAGATATGGTGGAGGAGCTCAAGGAAAAATCATAGGAAAAGGAACCCTCTATGTTGATGGTTTCCCTAATCTTCGAAATGTTCTACATGTGGACGGACTGATGGCCAACTTGATAAGTATAAGTCAATTATGTGACGATGATCTTCAGGTAAAATTCAACAAAGACAAATGTGAAGTATTTGACTCAGCAAATGTTTATGTAATGACAGGTAAAAGATCTAGTGATAACTGCTATTTGGCTGGAAGAAATTCGACATGCAATATTGCCCAGACTGACGAGACAACCCTTTGGCATCAAAAGCTGGGACACGCAAACCTTAGAAATATTGATAGACTGATAAGATTAGATGCTGTAAAAGGTTTGCCCAAACATGAAAAAGGTAAATAAATTGTGTGTGGAGAATGTAAAAAAGGTAAACAAACTCGAGCCTCTCATGAACACATAAAGTTTATAGGTACTACTCGAAACTTTGAACTGATCCATATGGACCTCATGGGTCCAATCGAAATCAAAAGTTTAGGTGGTAAAAGGTATTCATATGTTTTAGTTGATGATTTTTCCCGATATACTTGAATAAACTTTCTTAGAGAAAAATCTGAAACATTTGATGTGTTTAGAAAACTGCATGCTAAGTTAAAAAATGTGAAAGGTTCTTGCATATCACGTATAAGGTCTGATCATGGTAGAGAATTCGAAAACTCATTATTTTCAAACTTTTGTGATAAACTAGGCATCATACATGAATTTTCTGCCCCTAAGACGCCTCAACAGAGCGGTGTAGCTGAAAGGAAAAATAGAACTTTGCAAGAAATGGCTCGTGTGATGATTAGCTCAAAAAACCTGTCTAAAAGATTTTGGGCCGAAGCCCTTAATACTGCTTGTCACATCTCAAATCGCATTTTTTTTAACCCGGCACACACATGACTCCATATGAAATTTTAAATGGGCGTAAGTCAAATTTGAAATATTTTCATGTTTTTGGATGTGTTTGGTATATTCTGAATGATCGAGATGCTCTTACAAATTTTGATTCAAAAAGTGAGAAAGGAATATTTCTTGGATATGGTTTAAAAAGTCAAACATATCGTGTGTTTAATCTCAGGACTAAGTGTATTCAAGAATCTGTAAATGTTATGTTTGATGATCTCACTGATCTGGCAGGAAAAACTGAAGAAGATAATGTTGAAGCATATATTGATATGCAAAATTACGGATATGTCGAACCAGCTGAACAGAAGTCAATTCTAGATGTTGAACAAAATGTTGAACCACACTCGGAACCAACATTACCTTCGGATCCAGAAACAGAAACCGAGCCACAAACATCAGAAGACTCAGTTATTCAACAGATTGAAAGAAGAGATCCACCAGAAAGGATAAGGAAGAATCACCCGATTACTCAAGTCATTGGTAATGTGCATGAAGGTATCACAACAAGACAAAAAGCACCAGTGAACTATAGAGATATGGTAAAATTTGTTTGCTTGTCCTCTATATTTAACGAAGTAAATGCGTCATGTTCCTTGTATTTGACTGAACCAAAAATTATTTCTGAAGTAGTAGGAGATAATTTTAGGACTGATGAAATACATGAAGAATTAAATCAATTAATCAGAAATGATGTTTGGTATTTAGTTCCCAGGCCTAAAAATATAAATGGTATAGGATTTAGTGAATGTGATTGGGCAGGAGACATTGATGATAGAAAGAGCACTAGTGAAAGATGTTTCCATTTAGGAAATAACCTAGTCTTCTTGCATAGTCGAAAACAGAATTGTGTGTCTCTCTCCACTGTTGAATCAGAATATGTAGCAGCTGGAGGGTGCTGCACACAATTATTGTGTCTCAAATAGATATTAGAAGACTATGGTTATTCAAGTGATATTTTTGTTGTTTTTTATGACAACTTTAGTGCCATGAACATCTCGAAAAATCCAGTTCAACACTCATGCACTAAACACATAGATATACGATATCACTTCATCCTAGATTTGCTAGAAAAAGAGCTTATGCGGTTATAATACATTAATACTGAAAATCAAATAACAGATATATTCACCAAAGCTCTTGATTTTGAGAGATTCTCCAGTCTCAGGAAATCTTTTGGTCTTTCATTCTGTATATATTCTGTATATATAACTCTTTGTTTGTTCTGTATTTCACCATCATCTGGATGTCTCGAAATGAACTCTTAGCTTGGCATCATTAAAAAAAAAAAAGGATCTTAGGCTAAGAATACTCATCAACTAGAGTAACTTGGGGGGCACGGCGCTCGCTACGACGATGCTACCTTATAAAATACTGATGAGTTGAATAATTCATGAAATAATTGAGTAACTAGGGGCACGACGTTCGCTACGACGATGTTCTCTACGTCAAAATAGTGTTTTCGAATTATTCTTCCAACCTCACATCATAAAGTACCTTGGGTGCACGGCATTCGCTGCGACGATACTACCTTGAAAAATATGATGAGAACTTGGAATTCTTACCTACTATTCGCAAAAAAAAAAAAAATAAATAAATAAAACGATGCCATCGTAAGAGTCATTTATGAAAATTCATCTGATTATATATTATATTATCTTCTTCATTCTTCTGATCACTCCCAAAATTCTAGTACAAGGCTTAAGGATAAATCTGCTATTTTAAATCAATATATGATATTCATCCAGATTTTTCTTTTTCTAAATTTTCTCTGGTTGGTTGTGATATGTATTTTATGGGATAGTGGGAGTAAGTTGAATAGGTGACAGTTGAGATATTCATGCTACTCACATATCACTGCATATCTTCCACTCAGGGGCATTGATCTGTCTAAATCTCTAAATAATCATTCACCATTCAATTATCACAATTCATCTTTCATGTTGTCTTAGCAAACTTTTCACATTCCCAACTCTGCTCACCAAAGTTGCTGCATTTTCATCATTATTTCCCATAGCTGAAAATCTATTTTATTCTACGGGACAATGGGTCTAAAAAGATAAGGGGGAGAATATCCCATTTCAGAATTTGGCTCAAAATCGCAAAAATAATGGAACAAATTCTGCTGATATAGAATGTTCCCCCGAACGGTTTCAAAACATTTACTCCAACATCAGGTTCTGTCTCTCATCACTCACCACTTAATTCAGAATCTCAGGTATCATTCGATTTACCTATTTCATGATTTTGTAATGCTGATATTTGAAAAATTGGGATGCTGATAATTTGAACCTTGTGTGTTTTCATGAACAGAAAAGTGATTTATACAACTTTCGTCAATTTAACCTTGATTTTTTTTTTGGTCGAAAGTTATGTACTGCTATAACATATGTTAAATCTGTTCTTCATAATGTTCTTTCTTCACAATTAAGGGGAGATTTGTTAGCATGATTGGAAATAATGATTGCTTTGTTTTGGTTATGTGATTGTTTAGGGGGTGTTAGCATGATTGGAAATAATGGTTGCTTTGTTTTGGTTATGTGATTGTTTAGGGGGAGAACATGTCACTGTATTTAGGGAAGAAGAAGCACATGATTATCTGTATTTTGTAGGTCTGATGCTACTTTGGTTTGTCTAGAAAATTTATTTTGGAGATAATCTTGAGATAGTTTTATACTGCTGAACTCGATCTTGATGTCTGGTGTGGCTTTGATTTTTATTGGATAATTCTGGATTACTACTATATGCTGCAATGGTATTAAATGTCAAGAACGTAGGGGGAGTTTGCATTAAGGGGGAGTTTTGCAGGATTTGCAATGCTGATATATTTGTTGGGTAAACTTTCTGCGTATTGTTTCCCATGTTCTAATTTGGATTTTCAAGTATTGAGGAATTGTGTAGAAAGTCAAAAGGTGGAGATGAAAATGATGCTGAAGGTAGAGATGATGCTGATTTGTTGATGTTGGTGCTATGTTGTGTTGCTGCTGCTGTTGAGGCTATTGCTGCTGTGTGCTGAATTTGCTGTCGTGCTGCTATGTTGCTGCTGCTGTGCTGAATTTGCTGTCATGCTGCTATGTTGCTGCTGTTGTGCTGAATTTGCTGCCGTGCTGCAATGTTGCTGCTGCTATATTGATAAAGGGTATATAATTGAGGGGGAGCTTGTAGGAAAGGAGAGTCTTGAAGAAAAGGGAAGATAACAACATGTGCAAAACTGATCGCTTTAACAATTGCTGTCTTCTAGTTGAAAATTGGGAATTGGGAAGAAAGGCAAAAATGGGGAGATTGTTAAGATTTGAATGAGTAAACCTTTTTTAGTAGATATGTTTTGCCGGTTTCTTCCTTGGTAAAAGATGCAGATAAGATTTACAAGCTTAGGCATCAAGTAATATCCCCACAGAATAGGCAAACAGTTGAAGACCGAGTCAAAACTCTATCTTGGTGGAGAAATGGTTGAGGAAAGAAAGGAGAAGTGGAGATCACCATTCCACGAACGTGGCTGAGTGGAAAAGGAAGGAAAAGAGAACTGGAATACTCTATAAAGGCAACCGAAGAAGAAAGGAAGAAATAGACACTGAATACGATACAAATAATCTGATACAGCAGATCATTGTTGCTAAGAAAGTTGTCGTCACTCTGACTCCAACATCATGTACTGTTCAGCGACAGATTTTCTTAATCTTGTTGTTGTCGATTTTTCTACATAGAGTTTGAGTGATACACTATTTCTCTTAGTTTACTTTCTTAGCTAGTTTAATCGACTTGAAATTCATATTGAATTTCAAGTACGTTAAGGATCGTAGAAGTTTTATTCGATCCCTTTTTTGTAATTCACTTTTATTAGTGGATAATTTTCGCCCTGTTGGCTTCACAAGTCATTCTTGACTTGTGAATATTTTATTCCGTGTTACTCTCGACTATTTCCATTCAGCACCGTACTTTCAGTCAAGAATAAATATATTTATTTCATGCATACAATCTAAGGAAAATTTGATCTTTTAATTAAGTAATAATCCTATATGTGATTTAATGCAAAAACAATTGGACATTATGCAAGTTTGACTTTATTATGTAAAATCGAAAAAATAAAGAGAAGATTTGCAATTAAGTAAAAATAACTGCAAGTTAGATTTATTTTATAAAAACCGAAAATGATGTTGAATAATTCAATGAAAATATAACAAAATTTTCTTAAAATATATCTCATTAAATTCTGCTAATTAATTAATACGATTAATTTTGATATAAAGATAACTATATAAATATTGACCATTTATATGATGTCATGTGTATTCCCAAAATTAGTAACTATTTTTCACTGGAAAAATGTTATGATTTTTAAAAATTTAGGACTTCTGCTATTATATATATATATATACATATAACATAAAATTATATTAATACAAATATGTATTTTTTATCACAAAAAAACATGTCATATATATTTAATAATATACTACTAATAAATAAACTCCTTCCAATTATGTATTCAACAGATAACATTACTTAAATAAATTTATATTATTATATACGCTATATAGTAATATTGTAAATAATTACTATTTTTCTAATAATAAAATTTTGGAAAATGTGAAAGAAGGGATTTAGGAGAAATTTATGAAAACTAATATTAATAACTAAGATTTTTACTTAAACTATAAAATTAAGTTTATTAAGTAGTCCATGTTGCCAAGTTTGACTAATTATTAGTTAATAACAAAAAATAAAGTTGAATGCAACTAAACGAAATCAAAATTTTGGGAAACTAAGATAATTACTTAAGATTTTTACTTCAAATAAAAAATTTATTATACAAAGTAATTTAATTACATGTGGTTATGTGTATATCCATAATTAGTAATTATACTATAAATCATAATACAAAAAGTGATAAATCTAACACCTCCAATTATTTTTTATTTTAGTAGATCTCAAATCATTATTATTTTAATACCTAATTTTAAGTCAAATCAATATTTATGGTAATTAATCATAATCAATACATATATGACATAATTAATAATTATGACAATTAATCCATCAACTTTTTTAGAGATATTATTGTAGCCACAATAAATTATGGATTGAAAATAGCCATTTTATTAAATTTGTTTAAGTAATTTCATGATTAAGTTAGTTACACAAATCTTGGGATATTTTCTTAAAATTTAGGAACGTATTAATTCTTCAATGTAACAAAAAAATTATATCTTTAATTAATAGTAAAAAATTGGTAATATTTTATATATATTATCGCACATACCCACATAATAGAATACATAATTTTTTATATTTGATTAACTTTCAAATTGAATTTTTAAAAATTTTCATCCATTTTTTAAAATCATTGCATCATATATTAATTATTAAATATGTCAAATCAAGTTTTTATATTTATTTGAGATTAAGATTTGGAAAAGATTTAAAGCAGAATATTGACTTCTGGAAAATTTTCTACAATACAAAACAGATATTTAATTTTATTATATTAAAAATCATAATTAATGGTTAAATAATATGATGTCATAAAATCCTCCAAAATCTTTAAGTGCCGTGTAAAAATTAGCATATTTTTCTTTTGCAGGGATATGACATACTAAATATTACAATTAATTTTCTTTTGTCAAATTAGTTTGTAATATTTATCAAATATTAATAAATCTAGTTATGAAAAATTAAATAACATATAATATGACATTCATATTTTATAGCTTTTATTAAAAAAAATTATTATAAATTATTAAAATAAAAAATAGCAAAATCTGCATAGAATATATAGTCCAAAAAGTAGAGATTTTTTAAATTTTGATTAAGAGTAGTATTACAAATCTTACCCACAAATACAATAGATGGATTAACAGTAATCTAATATTTTGACATGCATTTTTTATATATTTTATTAAAAATTATGTTATAAAATATTAAATTTAAAAAATAAAATAATTATGCATGCAATAAAAATATAATTATGTAGTAATAAAATAAATACTATATAAAACAGTTTATTTTAGATCAATAATTATTGTTTTAAAATTTGATTTCTTGATTATCTTACCAAAATCTTACTCACAAATCTTACCCACAATTCCAAAAATTAAAGAAAAGATTTGCAATTAAGTGAAGATTAACAATGAAGTAAAAATAGCTGCAAGTTTGACTTATTTTGAAAAAACCAAAAATTATGCTGAAAAATTCAATGGATATAAAATGTAATTTCCATAAAATAAGTCTCATTAAAATAAGCTATTTAATTATAATGATTAATTAGATGTTGTCATGTGTACTTCTAGAATTAATAATTATTTTAGGTGGAAAAATATTGTAGTTTCTAAAAATGTACATCTTCTGCTATTTTATAATTGAGCGCACACTTTTTTTCTTTTTTTATTTTATTTTAAGAATGACATAATCTTTTCCGTGTGTACAAATAGAAAATAAACAAATAGTAAATAAAAAGCTTAAAATTTCTCACCCAAATCGAGAGCTAAATTGGAAGTGGTAATTATTATTTCAGTAATAAATATATATATACACACACACATACATATAAGTTAATTTTACATGAATAAAATCTCAAATTAATTCTATTTTTGTATAAAATTTATTTTAACAGCCTATTTCATATATAAGATTCAAAATATAGAATATAGATGAGTTGATAATGTTCTATTTGTTTATTTTAACTAGTCATATAACAAATAAAGATATTATAATATTATATTTAATATTTAAAGAATTTAGATCAATCAATTTGTTTTAATTATTTTTCTATCTTAGTCTTAGTTATGGTTTGAAATTTGGAAGAAAGTCAGCTTTAGTAAAAATGCAAAAAATCAAGAAAGCTGATGTAGGTGCTTGCACAATTTTATCCAGGAAAATGGACGACACAGAACGAACACGATTGCCGACCGACTCTTAAGTCTGCTTTTATTCAGCTTAATTTCACAGAGAGAGCGAGAGAGAAATGGGAAAGGTGGTGTGTGTGACGGGAGCATCTGGCTTCATAGCATCATGGCTGGTTAAGCTTTTGCTTCAGCGTGGTTACACTGTTAAGGGCACCGTCCGGAACCTCAGTTTGTACTCTCTCTCTCTAACACACACACACACACAAAGCATGACCTAGTTGAATTTTGCAATTTGTCAATTGCAGGGAGTGTAACGTGTACTTTATTCAATTCCATTCCACACAGTTACTTTATTCCTGTGGTTCTTCTTGTTGAAATAAGGAATTGGCATTTGAGTTTTTATGTAATCAACAAACAGATGCATATTAGCTCTTCTTCTTCACATGTTGGATTTTTATTATTTTCTCAAAATTTTCAGTAAGCAATTTGTGCTGCTTGAATATTCAGGTGATCCAACAAAGGTTGCACACCTGAAGGCACTAGAAGGAGCCGAGGAAAGATTGCAATTGTATGAAGCCGACTTGCTCGTAGAAGGATCTTTCGATTCTGTAGTCGATGGCTGTGATGGAGTCTTTCACACTGCATCCCCTGTTTCCTTTTCAGTTTCTGATCCACAGGTTCGTTAATTTTACTCTCCTACATATTTAGTCTCGAAATGTTTATTTTGAGGTATATATCTTGCTCTAATATTTGTCTAGAAATGGGAACAATTCTTCAAACTGCCGATTAAAATTTGCAGTCGAAAGTATGAGTTGATCTCACTTTGAAAGTTGTCTCAGTTGCCTCATGGAGGGGGGGGGGGGGGTTGGGGAAGTGGTATCTGCAGGGGTATTGTCAGGTGACTTGGATATACAAATTTAGCACAATTGCAAAGTCCTAATTTCGCTGAGCTGCGTCGAAACATACAAGTCTTGAACTTTTGTTGGACTATCTTGTAACTACTGTTTGTTCACATTTCTGATTTATTTAATTTATAAAATTTAAACCCTTATTTCTCATCCTCATTACGTTGTGCCTTAGAAACAGAAGATCGACCAAGACAATGTACTTGTTTGCTGCACTTTTTTATAACTATTATGCTTTCCTTTATCTTTTCTAACTGAGATGATTGTGGCACGGTCCTATGGACGATGTACCACATTCTTCCAGCTCATCATGCTTTGATAGCTGAATGGTAGAATGCTAAATTGAATACAGATGTACGAGGGAAATTTATAACTCGTTTCTTGTATCTCTTAAGTCTAGATTTTCATCTTACAATTGTATGTTGACATGTCAGACAGAGCTGTTAGATCCTGCAATAAAGGGTACGCTTAATGTTCTTAAATCGTGCAAGAAAGTATCAACCATCAAAAGGGTAGTTGTAACATCTTCAATGGCTGCTGTTTTGTTCAACTACAACCCTCTGAAACATGATGTTGTAGTCGATGAAACATGGTTTTCTGATCCAACCTTCTGTGAGGAAAAGAAGGTATATTGCAGTTTTTTAAATATTTTATAACGAAATACTTCTAACCTCTGAATTGAATAGTAGAAAAAATGACAGACTTTATACTTAGCAATAAAACTCACTATACATCTATCTAGGAATGGTATGCTCTCTCTAAAACATTTGCAGAGAAGGCTATGTGGAAATTTGTGGAAGAAAATGGCCTCAACTTGGTTGCATTACACCCTGGCTTTGTGATCGGCCCTCTACTGCAGCCGACTCTCAATCTGACATCTGAGGCTCTCGTGAATATCATTAAACAAGGTATTCATTGTTTTTCTCTTTGCTATCTCAGACTCAGATGGGTTTTTTCTCAGGCGAAAATGTCACAATAGAAACGAACACATCACTGAAGCAAAAACAAATCAACCCGTTCCTATGTCACCTTTTAAATGAATAGAAGGAGAAGAAAAAAAGCAGGGGAGGAAGCTAGACTAATTTTCTTAATATCATCCAAAGAGTAATCAAATTTATATTGTTTGTAGGAAAGCAGTTACTTCCTGGCGGCATCTACCGATTTGTTGATGTTAGAGATGTTGCTCTTGCTCATGTTCTAGCATTTGAGAATCCTTCTGCAAGTGGCAGATACTGTTTGGTTGGAAGGGTGACACATTCGTTTGAAGCACTCGACATACTGAACCGCATTTTCCCTTCCCTTAACCTCCACCCATAGTAAGTTTAATACGATCAATCATATTTTTAGCTCCTATTTTCCTCCTCCATATGTTTCATAGTTCGGCTTTATTACTGTATATCAACAAATGTGGTTGCTTTATGGGATGAAAAAACCAGTTAAACTCTGAATAAATAGCACATTCTGGTAATGAAAATGGGCTAATTGTCGTCGTTCTGTGACCTTGTATTGCAACAGTACCAAGAATCAGCCAGCCGGGCGTCCATACCAGGTGGCGCAAGAAAAGGCGAAAACGTTGGGCCTAAACTTTACTCCTCTTGAAGTGAGCCTCAAGGACACTGTTGAAAGTTTGAAGGAGAAAAACTTCATCACTTTCTAAATGAATTAATGATACACCAATTCATCATGCCCTTTGATGAGAAGCTTGTAGTATTAAAGGTCTGCATGACTGCAGAAACTAGGACCTAAATTTCGGGTGTGTTCTGAAGCATTTCGGGACAATAAATTCCTAGTTTGTATTGATAATGTGGTGATATATGTTCCGTATATTTTGAGTGGAGACCGTACTCAGTTGGCGAGTCAGCTTAGACCCGCGACTTGATCTGATTAGGCTTGGCAACGTGCCGGGGATAGTCCCATCCCCTCTCATCTCTATTATGAACAAGTTATTTTTTTAAGGAAATATAGGCTATGGTTAATATTTTATACAATATATAAATACTAAAATTGTAAAAATATTTTTACAAATCAATTCAACAATAATAATATAATTTCATCATTCATTAACTAGCACAATTAAAACAATATCCAAAGTTCTTGAAATAAAATTGAAAATAGATAAATAAATAAATGAATAGTTTTATAAAAATTCCCAACCCAACCACCCCCATCTGCCATTTTGCAAGCTGATATATGTCTAACCAAACCCGGCTCTTGTGAGGGGCAGATGGGTTCAACCCAAGATCCAACTAGATTTATCAATAATTTTAGTTTTTATCTAGATGGCCGAATAAAAAAGTTGTGATGATCTAATTACTAATAAACATAAAAGAGAATTAAATACGAACAATAAACCCAGAGATACACAAGTAAAGTTATGAAGAAACCATATAGAACAAACAAATCCTAGAGTCATGTTTTCAACATTTAACAACTATATTGCTAAATTACATCAATCCATGTTTATTCTTTCTTGTTTTTAGAAGATAGTCACAATATTAAATTATAACTTCTTCCGAAGTGAATGCAATTCGTAGATTAATTATCTATGTAATAATCTATATTCATATAAATAATTAACTCCGTAAAGAACAATAAGATTGATAATTCCTTATAAATATCGCAGACACACAATCATATAAATATTTATATCATATATATTAGATCATATGGAGTCTCATCTCCCGAATTTTGACATGAAATATATCTGAAACAAGAAACATCAAATCATATATACAAATAAGAACTCAGAAGAAAAACTTGAATATAAACTAAATTAAATCAACATAATCGCATAATCGTATTCAACATGCCCTAACTCTGACTGTTTCGCCAGACATAGTATAATTAAACATCATAAGAAATATAATTCCAACTATATTTAACATAACAAAAATAAAAAAGGAAAAGATGAAACATCATAAGAAATATAATTTCAACAATATTTAGCATAACAAAAAAAAAAAAAAAAAAAAAGCAAAAATTCTGAATCTTTGTATGAATTTTGACGAATTGTCACTTAAAGTGCGTAGTGTGAATGGATGGTGAATCGCCTCTGCTTTGCTATCTCTCTCTGTGTATTGGTGTGTATTCGTATGTAAAGATGATTTATTTTAAGTTCAGAGATCCCCTATTTATAGGCAAAAATGTGATATGGCTTGTCCCACTTTTCAAATTTATTGAAATCATGAAGATAAGCGTGAAATTATGCACATGGCACTTGGTTGAGCGCTCGCTTTGCCTGGCCGAGCGATGAACGCTTAGTCAAGTGGGTGTTTGGCCTGGTTACACCTTGTTGAGGGTTTCAAGGGCTCGACCTTGTCCAGAAGCTACGTAATTTGGCTCTATCTACTCGCCCAGTTGACCGCTTGGTTGCCCGGTCGATTGGTTGGCTGCTCGGTCGCCTCTTGAAGGATCAATTTTGGCCTGATTGTCCACCCAGCCAAGCAGAAAGGCTTGGTCGAGCACCAATTCCGCTTGACCCCTTCTGTGACTGTTTTGTGCATTTTATGATTGTTTCGCTCATTTTGCCTAGAATTCAATCGTCTTTATTCCTTCTTTGTGTTTTCACTTAAAAATTGGAGAAAAATGGCTACAAAACGATCAAATATATAATATCCACTCAATGTAATAAAATTAGATTAAATAATGCATTTATACACAATTTTCGTCATAAAATATATCTCAAATCACCCACAAAGTGTATATATAAACAACGTTTATCACATATCACCCATTTCACTCAAAAGTTTTGAGAAGCTATCAAGACAATCAACATCAAAATATAGCATGCTATTACCCAAACTTTTCTCATATATTCATCTCCACCATTAAACATTATAAACTCGTGTAAAAATCAAATAATTCTTGTGAGGATTGTGATAAGTTCAAACCAAAGGGAAAGAATATTAAAGATTAACAGGTAACGTAATTGACCTTTTTTTTTTTTTTTCAATAATCTATTTTAATAATTTAAGATAATGACAAATATGAATTGATGATGGTGGAGCTTATTGTATAAAAAAATTGAAATAATGGTTGGACACGCTTATTTCCTGGGTTCCTAAACAATGCCAAATGCTGTATCACCTAATCCTATTAACACGATAAAATCCTAATAATACATTCAAAGCTGACGATTTAGTCAAATTAGTATAGTAGATTGGAGGCCATTTATTCTCACATTTTCATGATTTCAAAAACATAAATAAAATAACCTTATTAATAATGTCTATAATGTATGAAAAGTATTGAAATAAAAAATAATATTGAGTATTCGATTTGATTTGATAAAACAAATGATTTTCAGCCACATGAAAATCCATGAAAGCTGTCGGAGGTGCTTGCAGATTTTTATCCTGGAAGAACCATCTATAAATTCTGCTTTTATTCACTCCTAATTTCACACACACACACACACACACACACACACATTCAGAGGCGCTGAAATATTATGTT
Source organism: Caryopteris x clandonensis (assembly GCA_028749325.2). Classification (NCBI taxonomy): domain Eukaryota; kingdom Viridiplantae; phylum Streptophyta; class Magnoliopsida; order Lamiales; family Lamiaceae; genus Caryopteris; species Caryopteris x clandonensis. Next base: position 5,734,942 of record JAPYKT020000022.1, on the reverse strand, counting down.
GGTAGAAATGGGAAAGGTGGTGTGCGTGACGGGAGCATCCGGCTTCATAGCATCATGGTTGGTTAAGCTTTTGCTCGACCGTGGTTACACTGTCAAGGGCACCGTCCGAAACCTCAGTCTCTACTCTCTCTCTCTCTCTCTCTCTCTCTCTCTTTCTCACTCTCTCCTCATTTGATTTTTTAAAAGGGTATAATAGATAATTTGTGTGATGTATTTAGTAAAAATTATTTTTTTAAATATATTTTTTGTGGTGTATAATTAAAGTGGTGTAAAAAGATAAATATTCTAGTATTTTACATATTCTATTTTCTTCTTTTCATGAATTTTTTAAAAGTAATCCAGAATTTTTTTATTGATTAGAGTTAATAATTCCCCAAACTATTCTTCTTTTTATAATATTTCTTGAATATATTTGAAATACATGTTCGGCCTCGGCCCTATTATACAAATATGAGAGGGGAGGAGGCAAATAAAATTTATCACGTCTCTTTTTTATTTAATAAAGTCAATTCCATTTTTGTAGATGTTTCCCTCCATCATAAATATAGTTGTGTGTGTATATGGTAAGCTAATATTTCTTTGGTTGGAAAGATTTGTGTGCATCGGACATGTCTTGCAATTTGATATAAAATATTATTTTTTTAGTTAAAAAATATTATATATTTATTTGAAAAATAATATTATTAATTTATTATGATCGATCTTGAGAAAAATAGTAATATTTTGCTCGACGTGGTTACATTGAGGGCACCGTCCGAAACCTCAGTCTCTACTCTCTCTCTCTCTCTCACACACACGCACACACACAGGCCTGACTCATGGTTTTGCAGTTTGTCGATGGCAGATGTTGCATATTGTTAGTACTTTTTAATGTAAAAGCTTTCTCGCAGTATTCTTTTAGTGAACTCTTGGTGGAAGAAAAATGTACTCATGCACATGAAATCTCTTAAAAAAACAGCTGTATGTATTAGTACTTCTTTTATTGAATATTTGGAGCAGTACAAGTGGAAATTCATAGGAAAAACTAAAATGTTTCCTTCTCCTTTGACTTGTGTCAATTCTGGTATTACAATCAGATTCACCTTACCTTTTCTCTACCCGTTTACTTGGCCGGATAAACCTGAAATTAGTCCTGGTTTATCCGGCGTTTACTTCGTAGGATTATATCCCGGATCAATCCAGTCGACCCGGGATAAATAACTAATCTCGGGATAAAATGGTGGATTGTAATCCGGCCATATACCCAGGGATAAAAATTATCCCATGGGATAAGAAAAAGCAAATGATGATTTTACCCCTCTGAAAATTTGTTATTACAAAATTGTCCAAGTATATATATCTTATTTTTGCCCTTAATATCATATATTAAGGGCAATTCGGTAATTTCAGAGTTATCCAACTTTATCCCACAATGTAAACAGTGATAGGATATAATTATCCTTCGAAAACCTACAGTTATCCTACGAAGTAAACACGGGATTAAAAATAAGAAATTATCCTTATCGCACATTTAGTCTCAATCCCTATCCTATCCCAACTAATCCTAACAGCGAAAGTAAACGGGCCCTTCGATGTTGGATTTTTATTGCAGTAGGCGATTTTGAGATTTTTCATTCTATTTGAAGTTACAATTCTTCTAAGTATGCATAGAGAGACTCGATGTATCTACACACTGTATGGCTGCATATGGCCGGAATTTTAAAATAAAAAAGGTTGAATTCATTCAGGTGATCCAACAAAGGCTGCACACCTGAAGGCACTCGAAGGAGCCGAGGAAAGATTGCAATTGTATGAAGCCGACTTACTCGTGGAAGGATCTTTCGATTCTGCTGTCCATGGCTGTGATGGAGTCTTTCACACTGCATCCCCCATTTCCCTTTCAGTTTCCAATCCACAGGTCGATTATTTTAATTCTTCATGCATATTTAGACCCATTTATCTGGATATCTTGCTCTAATATTCGTCTGGAAATGGTGAAATCCACAAAATGCCAATGTTAAAGTGACAAGAGATGGTCGGATGCTAAATTGAATGAGCTGGACGCAATGTGTTTGATGAAATTTATCTTACAATTGTCTGTTGACATCTCAGACAGAGCTGTTAGATCCTGCAATCAAGGGTACGCTTAATGTTCTTAAATCATGTAAGAAAGTTTCGACCATTAAAAGGGTAGTTGTAACATCTTCAATGGCTGCTGTTATGATCAACGACAATCCTCTGAAACATGATGTTGTAGCAGATGAAACGTGGTTTTCGGATCCAATCTTGTGCAAGGAAAACAAGGCATGTTGCAATTTTTGTAACATTTGTAACCAACACTTCTCCATTCTCTGAATGTAATAGTAGATAAAATAGCTCATGCAATGAAACCTACTCTGCATTCAGGACTGGTATCCCCTCTCTAAAACTTTAGCAGAGACGGCTATGTGGAAATTTGTCGAAGAAAATGGCCTCGACTTGGTTGCATTACACCCCGGCTTTGTAATCGGCCCTCTACTGCAGCCAACTATCAATTTGACCTCTGTGGCTTTTCTGAATATCATTAAAGAAGGCATTCATTCTCTATACTGAACCTTTCCAAATAAAAGGAAAAAGAGGAGAGGAAGGTAGGGTAATTGTCTGAATTTTCGACCCGAGTAATCCAATTCATGTTGCTTGCAGGAAAGCAGTTTTGGCCTACTGGCGTCTACCGATTTGTTGATGTTAGAGATGTCACTCTTGCACATATCCTAGCATTCGAGACTCCATCTGCAAGTGGCAGACACTGCTTGGTTGGAAGAGTGACGCGTTTGTTTGAAACACTCGACATATTGAACCACATTTTCCCTTCCCTCAACCTCCATCTGCAGTAAGTTACACAAACAATACTCTTTTTTTTGGGGACGGATGGAGCGTATACCGTTGAACGTGGTTTCTTTATGTTGCATTGAAGTCGGGCTAATTTTCGTTGTCCTGTGACTTTGTGCTGCAGCAGTAATGAAGAGAATGAACCTGGTGAGGCTCCCTACCAGGTGTCCCAAGAAAAAGCAAGAACTTTGGGCCTAAATTTTACTCCTCTTGAAGTAAGCCTGAAGGACACTGTTGACAGTTTGAAAGAGAAAAACTTCATCACTTTCTAAGTAGATTCATCATCCTTCGATCACAAGCTTATTGAATCAACGGTAGGTTTCAGGGCTTTGGGAAAAATAAATAGAGAATAAACTTATGGGATTTATTGATATTGATTAAGTGAAATATGTATTTGGGCAGTCATTTGGTAATTAAAAGATGGTAAAGAGCAAAAAGAGAAGGAAAAAAAAATAATTAAAAAAAAAAACACCAACCACTTCATTCTAAAACAAATTGATGATAGAAGAATAGCTCAGTAGACTTATAAACTAGTTCACATTAATTATGTAAGATAACTCGTATGTAAAACTTAAATTATTTTATCACAATGTTTCATTTTGTTAGTGAAGTAAATTTTTGCATCTTGAATTAGTGCAATGGGCACTCTCCTATACATGGCTACACCCAACCCTCAATTTCTAATTTGAGTATCGTTGCAATATCTTTAAAGGTATCACACCGGAATAAAATATGAGACTTTTTTTTTTTTGTGTGTGAATAAAAATCAACTTTCATTAAACACAAAGTCTTGCATTAGAAAAAATCAACTTTCATTAAACACAAAGTCTTGCATTTCGGAGACATATCACCCTCCTGAAGAACACGACCTGAAGGAAAACAAGTCACGCGCAAGATACTAAACTAACGACTTTGACAATCAGGAACCAACAACCTAAACTCAGAAGACATGTGCATCTAAGTGTTAATTGCTTGTACACACACCAAACTATCAGTTTCAAGCACCACTTTAGGCCACTAGTATCTATCTATCCAACATAGAGCCTCTTTGATGCCAATAATTTCTGCAATCTCTGGTGCTACGTTACCCACATTATAAGCTTCCAACATCTTCCCATCACTCCACAAGCCAAACAACCCACACCAAAGCCTTCCTTCTTGAGCAAATACTGTTCCATCCATATTACCCTTGATCTGGTTTTCAACAGGTGTAGTCCAATGCTCAATACCTTGTTTATACATATAAACAAATGACAAGGACTCACCAATTCTTGATAGAGCAAAAGTATATTGATCAAGAGTAATTTGATCGTACAATTAATGCAACAGTGGACTGTTTTCGCTACCATATCGCCTCATTCCTCACCCTCTATATCGCCCAACTAACCATAGCTGCTTCATCTAAAACTCCATCACCCGCCCTGTCCATGAGCTCCATAAAGCAGCTATACAAATCTTATTCAAACCAGCTTCCAATATCAACAATAAACCGATTTCAGCTAGAACGTGCAAAGGAACACCCCACCAAAGCATGCAAAATTGTTTCCTCATTACTTTTACAAAGTGGAAAACAAGAACTTAGTGGCACATATCTCTTGTGGAACTCAACACAAGTGGGTAATAAACCTAAAAAAGCCCTAAAAAAAGTTACAAATCTTTGGAGGGATTTTTAAATTCCAAAGTTTCCTTCATAAGCCAACTGTACTATCCAACGGCTTCAATTTCAAAACTTCTTGAAAAAATGCATCATGAATATATTTTTTTGAAAAAATGTGTATAAAAATTCCTATACTATTCATTAATATTATTAAAACTCCTATACTATTTACGAATATTATGAAACGTTCTAAAACTATGATTTATTTTAGAAAGAGACTAAATTATTAAATGGTATTATGTGCAAGTTTTTCTGTAACATAACATTAATATTGCGCCTTAAAATATTTTTGTAGTTTAGAGACAAATTTAAACATTTATTGGTAGATTAGAAATCTTATAAAATATTTTTAAACAATTTATTAACCTTTTTAGTATATCCACGAGGAGCCTCTCAAACTATTTATGAATAGTATAAGAGTCTTATATAACCTTTTGCCCATGGGAAAAAAATTCTCTTTTTTGTTTCAAATTGTAGTATCCCCGCCACAAAGAATGCAACCTCCCAAGTATCTAAAAAAAAACAAAAAAAAGCTGAAAGCATCGGCATCGAGTTCAAGCAATCGGAGGTGAGTCTTAAGGATATCGTTCAAAGCTTAAGAGAGAAAAACATTGTCACAATAATTTGAATTACTTTCTGCACTAAAATAGGATATTTCAGAATATTCTTTATAATTTATTTATTTTCATATCTCTTAAACACATAATATGCAATATATTAATTTTTTTTTTATATAACATTTTAATTTTTTTATTTGTAAAGTTAATCAAAAGTAAAAATTTGTGAAAATGGTTGACCCAAGTTGCTAGAAGAGCAAATTGTACCTACTTATGTATTATTCAACCTTGTCTTCGGTATTTAACGTGAAAATCACACTTTACTTGATGAATATTGTCCGATAAAAATACAAAACAAAAAAATTAAAAAGAAGGCAAAAGTATTGAAAAAAACTGACATTTAATTATATATTTAAAATAATATATTCATTAGCAGAAGCAAGTTATTTTAATGAACCAAAAGGAACAGTTTTGATTTTATAGTGGATTGGACCAAGAATAAAAATTGCATGCTCCACTCCAAAACACCTAAGCGGGTATCTCTAGCGTAAAATAAAATCCAACTCTAACAAAATATAAAAAATAATATTTATAATATATAGAAAATTAAAATATTTTAAAGTGTAATAGTAATAAAGTTTCCATAAAAAATATATTCTAAAGTATTTTTCTAATGAAATTTCCAACTAATAAAATTAAGAGAAAAAATAAATAAACAATTGTGTTTTATAAACATTAATTTTTTGTACATAAACTAATTTCTTGAATTAAAAAGAGTATGTTTTTGTATTTTTATCTTAAAACCTAACATAAACAGTTCAATAACAAATAATTTCCTTTATATTAGTTTAGAGATATTTTAAAGTGTAATAGTAATAAAGTTTTCACATAAAATATATTCTAAAGTATTTTTTTAAAAATACAATTTTATGGGTACATTTATTTTGGGATGTAGACATTTGGATGGATACATTAAAAAGGTTTATATTTATTCCTTTATATTAGTTTAGAGATATTTTAAAATATAACAGTAATAAAATTTTCACATAAAATATATTCTAAAGTATTTTCTGTCAATGTTGGTTGAATTTAATAAAAAAAAAAAAGATGAAAAATGAATTTTCTTTGGATATGAATTTTAAGTTTTCCTACTAAACCTTATATGAAGTTGACCTAAAGGGACTCACGTCGTATGATAGTGTTTTTGCTGTCTATATGTATTAATATAGAAATAAATTAATTTTTTATAATTTCAAAATATAATTAATATCTTTAATAAAACCTTATACTCGTGATAGGTCTACAACTACTAATTATAATTAATTAATCAATAAAAAAGAAAACACATTAAAACTTTTATCCTTCAAACTGAATCAAACATGACCTTTTGCCAATTAACTCTAGGCATGTTTTAATTGCAACGTATATAATTGGCTTAATTACATAAAAAATTACAATTTTTTGTCTATTATATTAATGGCAATATGACATTTCAAGAAAGTATATAATTTTTGTAATTTTTTTAATTTGATGCAGACCAATTTCAAGCTCCAATTATTAGTTGAAGTCTGCCATTCATTTTTGGGTCTCATTCTGACATAAACTACTTGAAAATTCATAACTTTTGGATCAATTATCATTTAAAATATATTATTCTGACCAATGTTGATGCACGCGTGCCAATTTTAAAATATAAATGCTAATGTGGAGCATAATATTTATTATTCTGACCAATGTTGAATACATTATTTTCTTAAAACTCTAACTAATCAAAACCACTTTATTTTTCTAATAGAAAATTTGTCACGAAATAATTAACTACCGTTGTCAACCTCTATAATCTTTTCTTTTCTTCATTATACATGCTTGTGACATTCTCTACTTTTTTTAATCTTAATATGATATCACCTTTTTTATAGTTATTGTATTAGTACAAAATTGATTCATATTAAATAATATTATTTTAATATTTGATAATAATTTAATTTTCATTGTAATCTAATATATCTTAAGGAGGTCTATGACTACTAAAATTGAATTGCAATGTTTGATGATGACGGCTGCTTATCTTATTAATTGGAGTAAATTTGTTCTCAATTTTCTGTTAAAGAATACAATTTTAATTTGTTTAAGTTTTAACATAGAAATAAAAAATGAACTTATTTAATTTTTATAGCAGCGGGACCCAAAAATAATTTTGGGATCTACGTAAGTAATTGAAGCCTAAAATGCCTATGTGCATTGAGCTGAAAACTATTAACTATTTCAAAAATATATTTTATTGACTTTACATATATATATATATATATATATATGTATATGCAGAAATGAAATATATATATATATATATATATATATATATATATATATGCAGAAATGAAAACTATGTTTGGACGAGAATACACAACTAAAATGCATTTTTTAGGGAAGTGGTGCTTATATGAATATCAAATTGGAAACATTAGAAAATGATTAATTTGATATATTTTCATAAAAACAGAGTTGAAATGAAAAACTTATAAGCTTTTGAAAATTAAAGTGAAAAAACAAACAAAAAAAATATATGATTGGACATGATAATTTCTAAAAATAGAAAGTGATTTTAGGTGGAAAATGATATTTCCACAAATTAGTCAACCTGTCCTACTTTTATATAGTTATAGATATTGTTTTAATAAGATTGATATGAGTGGTAAAATATTATATATAAAAGGACATAAGTAAAGTATATTTATTTTAATAGAAACTATTTCCAAATTATAATATATAAATTATCAAAATATGAATAGTAAAACAGATTTTCTTTAATATTCAGATCTTGAAGATAACATTTTCATTTTAAGAATTTTTTAATATTCATATTTACAAAAATAATTTCCATATTTTACAATATTTCTAGATGTTTAAGGATTTATTAGTTTTAAGATTTTAAATTTATTCTTAAGATTTCCTTATTATCCAAAATTTTAAATATAATTTACAGATTTTAATTTTAATATATAGGTTTTTAAAATAATTTTTAATTTTAAGACTTTTTTAGTATTAAATTTTTTGAAATAATTTTGAGATTTTATTTTTAATATTGAGATTTTTAAAAATCTACTTTAAGATTTTCTTTAATATTTAGAGCTGTAAAATAAAAATATTTATTTATAATGGACAGATTTTTAAAATATCTTTTATTTTAGAATTTTCTTTAGTATTTTTCCACTTTATTTGCTCTCTTCGATTATTAAATAATTTTCACTTTTTATTAAAAAATATTTAAATATTTAAAATGTCAAATTTATTAAATATATATTTTTTAATTTTGCATATCTTATGGCCACATAGAACAATTATGTATTATATAGGACACATCTATAACTATATAAAAACATGATAATTGAAATTTTTTGTAGAAATATGATTTTCTGACCAAATTACTTTGTTTTTTCACTACAATTTTCAAAGGCTTATAACTATTTTTTTTTTATCTCAACTTATCATCTTTTTTATGATATTCAATTTGATATCCATATTGTATATATAAAAATTAAAATATTAATTTTTAAATATAAAATATTTAATTAATTTTGGTATATTTCAATATTTAATATGTTTTATATAATTAGTATTTAAAAAAAATATATAATTCTTTTTATAAAAATTTATTATATTATAAATGATGAGACGCACTAGAAAAAATTAGTTGCAGACATGGCAATAGTCAATATTAGTACCTCCGAACCCTCGAAATGGGGTACCGCAAGCACTTCTTGTGCGATTGAGATAATCACACCGAAATTGTTTTTTATTAGCAAAATTACATTTCTAAAATTCAGAGCCAAAAAAAATTGATGTCCCACAAAGGATATGAGAGAAATAATAATTATTCCCTTCAAATAATATAATAAAACTTCACGTGAAAATCATTACAAACCCTACTATAAAAAGCAATCCCCAACAAACCCTATTATAGAAACCAACCCCCACATATGCAGAATATATCATAGAATCTAGTCACAGAATAATTTATCCTATACAAATTGAGTTGAAATTTACTGGGAATATGCACAACATCATATGAAACAATATAGGTGATCCGAAGCAAGTTGTCCACTTGAAGGAGCTAAGGAAAGATTAAAATTGTTCGAAGCCGACTTACTTGAAGAGGGATCGTTCGATTCAGCGATTGACGGTTGTGATGGCGTCTTTCATACAGCTTCACCTGTTGTCGTTCCCAAAGCCGATCCACTGGTTCACGCACTTCCTACATATTCTCTCTCTTATATATAGACATCTCACAGAATAGTTTGAATAATTAATTATATTAGATTCAATTGTTTGGATAAATCAGGTTGAGCTGATAGATCCAGCATTGAAAGGGACAGTGAACGTGCTGAGATCATGCAGCAGAGCTGCAGCTGTGAGACGAGTGTTGGTAACATCCTCTATAAATGCAGCTATGTCGAACCGAAACCCTAAAGGCCCCGATTTTGTAGTTGACGAAACCTGGTCTTCTGATCCGGCTTTCTGCGAAGAAAATGAGGTTAGTTAGTTCGTTTGTTTGCTTAAAATGTATGGAAGTTCGCAAAGGAAAATGTGCTTGACCTGGTTCAAATACATCCTGGATTTGTGATTGGTCCTTATGGAGCATCAAGGCCTAACTCAACACTTAAATACTTAACATCCTCCCTCACTGCGAGCCCTCATGTCTTACTCGTGCGTGATGGCTTGGGCGTGGTAGTGTTGGCTCGGGAAGAGCGAGGCATCGAGTTAAGGAAGACTTTGATACCATATTGAACATCAAGGCCTAACTTAACACTTAAAACCCAGGTTATAAGTGAGAGGATTGCCCATGCTTATAAGCCTACCCAAGACACTTACCTTAATCGATGTGGGATACTTAACAGTCCTCTTCTACAAGCAACTCTCAATCTCTCAGCTAAGCGGGTTATGGACATCGCTAAAGGTATATTGGTTGGTGATTCATGATTTACGTAAGTTTATGCATGCATGCATGGAAATTTAGTGAAAAACATAACATAATAAAATTTGGCACGGACGGAAGTCTCCCTTGTGAGGATTCGTGGATGTTAGAGATCTTGCTGCTGCACATAATCTGGCTTTTGAGAACCCTTAGCCAGTGGCAGATACCTTATGGTTGCAAAAACAATAAGCCATTTTGAAACCTTGCACCTTCTCCCTAACCTTTATCCTTTCAATCACTCTTCCCACTAAAAAATGTAACTAATCCACGTTTCGAGTAGATAATTGTGTGGGTTGAATTTCTCAAAATTGTTTTTTGGTAAGTGAGAAAATTAATGCTCAAAGCTTATGATGTAATTAAATGACTGTCACCGGCGGGTGACCAAATGGGGCCACACATGCGCGCGCTTGACTCGGCCTCGATCGTGGTATGTGGTCTTGGGCTTCGGGCTTTCTTGGCTCAGTTCAGTGGAATCGAGTCTTGTCCGCACGTATCTGGATAAATGGATATCTGCATGCACTTGGACAAGTAGATGTCCTGATTCATGTAACTATCAGGAGTTAATCTCCTGAAGTTATGAACGTCATAATGGGGGTAACCTCCGGGAGTTACTTCTCCTGCAAACACCTGGACAAGTGGATGCTCAGATTCATGTAACTGTCAGGAGTTAATCTCCTGAAGTTATGAACATCATAATTGGGGAGTAAGCTTCGGAGTTACTTCTCCCGCACGCATCTGGACAGGTGGATGCCCGTACGTACCTGGACAAGTGGATGTCCAGGTTCATTATAACTGGAGTTACTCTCGGGGGTTTGAATGGAGTCAAGAAGTTTAAGATCATCTTTTCTTCGTTGCCTTCACAACCGAGAAAGAGAGGAGTAAATCTGTTTATTTAATTTTTTTTCTTTGCTCTTGTAAGTCATTATTGGGTGTTATAACCAACACAAATTAAACCAGTTGATTAATCATTTTCTAAAATTAGTAGACCACTGCTTGTCTTTATCTTCTATGCAAAAATTACACTTTTAAAATCATAGCAAACTCTCAATTCTCACATTGTTCTAATTCGTTGGAGCTTTGGTCTAGTGGTGCTACTACTCAGAAGACGGAAATTGTTTCATCTTTGGGAACGATACATACAACTGTGAGCACTAGCCGGGACGTATTCGTTTTGCGGAGAGAGATCTTCCTCGACTCGATTTCAAACCATCCATTTTCGATCCACTTCTGATATCCCGAAGTCATTTCCAGAGTCAAAAAGTTTAATTATAACATCCGTTTTTCATTGCCTTCACACTCCGAGAAAGAGAGAAGTAAATTTGGTCTAATGGTGCTATTATCCAATATATGAATCAAATAAAAAATAACAATTAAATGTGAAGCAACATCAAGTTATTAAATAAATTAAAATAAAATGTTCACTAATTCTGCCGAAATTTAATACAATATAAATATAAGCCGTAGTCCATTATTTTTAGAAAATGATGCAGTCATAATTAATCAAAGTACTGTTTTAATTTCTTCATAGAGTGAGGAAAGTTCTTTGGCCATTAAGCTTTCCATAGTATCCTTAATGCTCGCCTCAAATGGCAGGAAAGCCACCCCAAAACTTTTTGCTTTCTTCTTGGAGAGTCAGTAGGCTTCGTTCTCTTTGCCAGTCCTACTAATTATGCAATTTCAAACAAATTGCCTTGCTTAGCTATACTACTAATATATCTGCGCTATGCACGATTTGTAAATATAATAAAATATATGATAACAATATAAAATTACTTAATGTTCATGTAAAATTATCTTTACATTATGATATCTACATAACTGAAGATGAGCAACCAATAACGATAGCTTTTATGAATTGAAGTCGTCACTCTTCTTGAATGGAAGTCGGACAAAGAAATATGCATTCTTCCATAGAGGAGAAGAATGGTCAAAGTCTGCATGAGATTATGCATAATATTTTTGTAGCTTTTTATTACATGATTGAATTCTCTTGGCACTTTATTCTTTTATAGAGAACAATTATTGTAATGGAGTAAAAGACTGGAATGCCCTTTTATATTTTACACTATCGAAAAATATTCACAACATTTGTGCTTTAAAGAAGAGGTCGAAATCCATCAATAAATCATGCTCATAGAGCTTGCTTCCACTAACTTTGACCTAGACTACACATTTTAAAAGAATTTGGATCTTGATAGGTAGCTTGAAAATCAGGTGTGTATGGAATATCTAATTGTCTGCTGTGAAGATATATTCATGGTGTGGTTGACAGACGTCAGTTGGGAGAATGTCAGAATTCATCGTAGTCTTGCGTGCTTCGATATCAAGCTCCAATAAGTTTGATAGGTCAGTCATACTAGGATTGGAGTATTTTTACTTCTAAATGTGGAGATGAAATTCCTTCTTGAACTATCAGATCGATTTTCAATATGAGAGGCTTCTTCATCGTAAGAATGGAGATGCTTTCTTCATATAAATGTTCTTCATCAAAAGTTTCTTATTAAAAAATATTGTGTTGGAATATTGGGCATCTTATTTTGAGTGGAGGGACTCTGTGAGAAAGGAATTGTATCACCGATGATTTTGGTGATCTTTTTTTTTTTTTTTTTTTGTCGAAACCGCAAAAATTAAATAAAACAAAAAAAGTTTGTAGTACACCAATACTTGGGCATACCCGAAGAAAATAAAAACTAGTTCCAAAGCCCAGCACGGGGACGGGAACAAGCACCCTAAAAAACTGTAAATATGTGGCATAAAAACCACCAACACAAAGGCCAACATAACAAACTCGAAAGCTCTAATGCAGGAGCAAAACAGCCTCCAAGTAGGAATTTTCAGGCCCCAACCATGTCTTCAAAAAAACTGGTATCAGCATTCCAAAGTGGAAGGCAACACCAGCAAGCCATCTCAAACCAGCATAGAAGCCGGCAGCCCACTTAGCAACAACAAATGGGCCATCAGGAGAGAACAGCAGGACCAACAAACGGACCGGCAGCAGCAGCATTAGCACAGGACAACAACAGCAATATTAACGGGCCGCAGCTATAGTATCAGCAGTAATTCAGCACCAACAATGACAAACTCAGCATCTAAACCCGCATAACTGTCAGTGGACCAACAGGAGAACTCAGCAGGACCACCAAACAAACTGGCAGCAGCAGGGCCGCAGCTACAACATCATCATTTTTTTTTCTCGGCAGCAGGTACCAGCAAGCCCCAGGCCAAAGCATCACCAAACGACACAGCAGCATAGTAACTACCGCAACATCAAGACAGGAGCAGAAACAAAATTATCCCGCGAACAAAAAAATTTCAGCAGCAACGACGCACTCATCAGCATAACAACATCAGGACCAGTGAACCATATTTGGCAGCAGACATGTCTTCACCCTGCAGCTACAGCAGATTGCAGTAGCAGGAGACAATTTTCAGCAGCCAGGGAAATAGCATCAATGCAGCAAAGACATAGCAGCAACAGCAAGCATCAGAGACCCGAGTTGGGTTAGGGCCGAGTCAGATTATGAGTCAGTATTGACTCGGTCAAACCCTAGAAATGACTGAGCGCCGCACGAGTTGACTCAGTCCCAATCATAGATCACGAACCACCATTGTAGATGTCTTCCCGGTGATGATCGTAGAACCCAGCAGGAATGAGAGAACCAATGAAACAGTACCACCCATGAACTCGCCAATACAATAACCCCAATGTGGAAAACTCTCCAGTTCGTCAGGAGCGAGGAAAGCAAGATGAATCCCAATCTGAAAAACCATAATAGACCCTTCATAGATCCATCGTTGGGGACATAAACAAAATCGCAAACTATATTATACATCTATCGCTGGAATGCTATCTGAAACCCAGAACATAAATCATAAACTCGGGAAACAAAATCACCGAAGAAAATAGCCAACAGTGCCTAACGTTCCCGAATTGTGTTTCTATCCTTTTATTTTGTTTTTTATTTTTTTATTTTGTAAATCACATGGTAAATGTGATAATCTCAGCAGTATTGATGAAATCAATACGCTGTTCTTCCAAAAATCATCATCAAGATGAAGAGTAGAATGAAAAACCGCAAGGCGGTTAAAGGAGAAATGTGACAGGCGGATTCTAGAGAGAAGCCAAAGCTTCTCTCTAGAGAGAGAAAGTCCCTACCGCTCAAAATCGAGAATGAAGTTTACACTTGGTGTACAAGAAAATAAAATAACTAAAAAGATATACAAGAGATAAAGAATAATAGAAATTAATACAGAATCAAGCCTAGTCAATACTATCCTTAATAAGAATAATATAAATTAATACATAATCAAGCCTAGTCAATAGTATCCTTAATGTTCCCCTTCAAGCTGTGCAAGGGTGACAACCAACCCAGAGCTTGGACCAAAAAACTCGAAAGATGGATGAGGGAGACTTTTCGTGAAAATATCCGCGAGTTGAAGATGAGACGGGACAACTTGGGTAGAGAGCTTTTCGGCAGAGACGAGTTTGCGGACGAAGTGACAATTGATGTCAATGTGCTTTGTTTGTTTGTGGACCACAGGATTTTGACTTAAAAATATTGTGCTTTTGTTGCTGTATAGAAGGATAGGACGCGAACGAGGATGCTCAAAGCTCACCTAAGAGGTGCGGAGCCAAACAATCTCTGAAGCTACATTAGCAAGTGCCCTGTATTCTGGTTCACAACTTGAATGGGCCACAGTGGGCTGCTTCTTCGCACTCCAAGGAAAAGATTATCTCCCAAGAATATAGAATAACCAAAAGTGGAACGACGCATCTCCACACAGAGAACCCAATCAGCATCAGAGTACCCAATAATTTCAGAGTCAGGACGAGAAGAAAAAGATAAACCAAAGTGGATAGTGCCCATTACATAATGAAGAATGCGCTTAACAGCCAGAAAATGATAATTTGTTGGGGATTGAAGAAACTGGCTAACCATATTTACATCATACGATAAGTTCGAACGAGTAATGGTGAGATACTGGAGAGCGCCCACAAGAGATCGGTAGAGAGATGGATCATGAAATGAGGGACCTGAACTGACAAAGGATTCCCTAGCAGCTAAGGAAGTAGCAACCGACTTAATGTCCAAGAGTTGAGCACACTCCAAAATATCACGGGCATACTTAGCTTGACCAACTAAAAGACCTGTGGAAGTATATGGAACTTCGAGCCCAAGAAAGTAGTTAAGTTTTCCAAGGTCCGTGATAGCAAATTCAAAGTGAGAGCAATCAATAAACTGATGGAGCAAAGTAGGGTCATTGCCAATAACAATAATATCATCTACATAAAGCAGTAGATAAATAATAGAGGTACCTCGATGTAAATAAAATAACGACGAGTCAGACCGACTGGCAAGGAAACCAAAACTTAATAGGTACGAACTGAAGCATTGAAACCAGGCCAAAGGGGCTTGACGAAGACCATAAAGTGCCTTCTTCAAACAACATACATGATCAAGAAATCGAAGATCCGCAAAACCGGGAGATTGAGCCATGAAAATTGGTTTCTACAAAATTCCATTTAGGAAATCATTTTTACCGTCCAACTGATGAAGGGACCAGCCCTGGTAGATAGAGAGAGCTAAAATAACCCGAACAGTAGTAGCCTTAACAACGAGACTTAAGGTATTACCAAAATCTAAGCTAGCAACCTCAGTGAATCTCTAAGCGACCAACCGAGCTTTGTGATGCTCGATAGAACCATCCGGGCAAAATTTTGTTTAGAAAACTAACTTTGAACCAACAATATTCATGTTAGGGGGACGTGGGACCGAATCCCATGTAGAATTTGACTGTAGTGCATCAATTTCGAGTTGCATGGCGGAGAGCCAAGCAGAAGACTTCATAGCAGTTCAAAATCCTTGCGGCTCGGAGGCAACAGTCAGAGCAGACAATAAAGCTGTAGTTGCAATGGGTATTTGGTTTTGAAGATCCCCGATTTGGCCCGCATCTGCATGGGATGAGAGGGGGCCAGAGGCAAGGGGGCTAGTAAAGGAGAGAAAGTTGGAGGGTCTGCAGCAGGCGACGGCACAAGTGGAGGGAGAGGCTCTGGAGGGGACCGAACCGGATCCAAACAAATACAAAAAGGGTCATGCAATATAGATGAATGTGTCACAGGTGGAGGAAACCGATGGCAAAATAGGCAGCGGAGGACTATTCTCTAGAAAATAAGAAACATCTAACAAGGATGAAGACTGTAAGCTTAACTGGAGAACAGAAGCACAACTCATCAAATCGAGCATGCAAGTGATGAAGACACACCCTGAATTAGGACCGAGACACCAAAAACCCTTGTAAGAACTATTGCACCCCATAAATACATAAGGGCGAATGTGAGGTAGAAAGCTTATTAGCAACATAGTCACGGAGATAAGGAAACACACAACAACCAAACGTCTTAAAGTTAGCATAATTCGGCACAATATTAACAAGATCTGAAATGGTGATTTGTTCGACAAGACAAGTGTTGGAATCTGATTAATAACGAAAACAACAGTGGCAAAACATCTCTATTAATCGCCTTCCGGCATATCCAAAAAATGTAGCCCTAAAGTAATAGGGGTGATAAGTGCGCCTTTGCTAAAACCAATAGTAGGCAAATACATGAGCATGAAACATCATAGATAAACTGAATTCAAAAATGTGACGATGCTTGAGCTCGACACGACCATTTTGCTGTGGAGTATATGGACAAGAAATCTAATGTTGAATGCCATACAAATCAAAATAGGAATGCATGTGGGAGTTAACAAATTATGTTCCCCCATTACTGTGGAAAACCTTGAGAGAACTAGAAAAATGGTTGCTGACAAACTTAGGAAATCTAACACAAACATCAAAAGTGTGAAAAATCATCAATAAATACCACATAGTAGCGATAACCCTCAATTGAGGTGACAGGTGCCGAACCCCATAAATCACAATGAACTAAATCAAGCACTTTATTAGCACATTTTTTCATTTAGATTAAAAGGCAAATGTTTGCTTTTAGCAAATTGATAGGTAGTGCATAGACTAGGAGTCGATAAAATAGACGTAATCGACAAATGTCCTAACTGATTTAGAGTAGAAATAGTGGAGAAATGGACATGCCCCAATTTCAAGTGCCATAAATCAAAAGAAGCCTTCAAACCAACAGAACGAAGAGCAGCAACTAGCGGGGGATGCCCCCGTTCCAACATATACATAAATTCTTTGAGAGTTTGCTAATAGATAATAAATTCTTAGATAAATCAGGTACCACCAACACATTAAGTAATCGGACATCCTAATTTAAAGTATGATTCACAACATGAGAAATTAACAAAGATTGGCCATTACCTACAACCACACGACTCTTACCAAAATAGGATGAAATAGAGTCCAAAGAGAAGGCTTGAGATGTCATGTGGGCAGAAGCGCCCGAGTCAACAGACCAATCAAATGTAAGAGCAGAAATGTTGCATGAAACATTAAAGGCTTGAGCAAGCTGCGCTGTGGAAGTAGCGGAAGCTCGAAGCTGCAAATATTGGGGACATTTACCAGCATAATGATCTCCACGATAAATCTGACAATGCGGCACGTAAGGTCTAGGATCGGAAGATCCACCACCACGGCCAGCAGAGGAATGCCCAGATTGACTATCCCGATGAGTACCACTATTTCCATGGTTACCACAATGTTGAGAGTAATTACCATGACCACCTCGAGCTGACCTCCGGTGTCACACTACTGTCGGTTAGTAGCAAGAAAAATGGTAGGTGATGATGGAGCAATCTCAACTGCCCTAGTGAAGATATCAAACTGTTGCGCCTGATATATCAGACGCGAAAATATGGCATGGGGGAGATGTCCATACACACATTTGCGAAGCCAGAGAATTGAGGGCCTAACCCCCTCAAAAACCAATGAGACTTATCATGATCTTCCACAGGGAGACTGATGGTAGACAACTGATCACACAAGGTTTTGAACTTCCGTCCAAATTCAGAGACAAACAGATTTTCACGGCGTAAGAACAACAACTCTTTGTGTAGTTGATTAGCGCGAGAGGTAGACGAGTGGGATAATGCTGATTCAAGAGCAATCCACACTGCACGGGACGATGTACATCCCACAACCTCTGCCATGGATTCCTCAGTTAATGTGGAGAAGATCACACTAAGGATTCTGGTATCCTTCGAACGCCACAATGCATAGGCAGGATTGAGAGTGTCGACGACGGCCACGGGGATAGTAGGTGGCGGCGCATCCGAGAAGCCATCGACAAAACATAACAAATTGAAACTTGAGAAGGCTACATACATCTATTGACGCCATAGCAAGTAGCTAGATGAGGACAATTTTAGTGAAATTAGATGATGGAGGGAGGTGATAGGAACGAGTTCAGGGGCAGGTAGTAGAGCAGCCATGACAGAGATGGAAGAGAGAAAGATCGGAGGGGATAAGTATGATCAGCTATTATGGAGCTGTGAGGGCAGTTAGGATTTAGACGTGAAGAAAAACTAGGGTTTAATGGTAAGCGGCTGATACCATATGAGAAAAGAATTGTATCACCGATGATTTTGGTGATCTTGGTATTTACTATATATAATGAAGTTTACACTTGGTGTACAAGGGAATAGAATAACAGAAAAGATATACAAGAGATACAGAATAATAAAAATTAATAAAGAATCAAACCTAGTTAATAATATCCTTAATAAAAATATTATAAATTAATAAAGAATCAGGCATAGTCAATATTATCCTTAATAGACTCATTTTACTTCTTCAATATAACCTTCATTGAAATAGATTATAGGGATTTACAAGAGGGGGAATAATATTTTTAACAATAATATCTTGCAGTATAGCAGATCGTTCAAATAGGTTTTCGATTTTACTGGTGAAATGTGTAGGTAGGGAAAAAAATTTGTAATTTAGTATTTGAAAATAGTTTCATTCGAACAACTACGAAAGATTATTTTAATGTTCAAATTTTTTTGGTATATTGTTTTATTTATTTAAATATTGTGAGATTTATATTAATACTTTTTAGGAGGAAACAAAATAAATTTATATTATGATTTTGTAAACATGATTTACATGTATTAAAATAATTTTTTCATACAATTTGATAACATTATTAATATTTCTTCATATTATTAAAATTGTTGTGAGAGTACTATTATTTATGTATCAGTATTATGAAATTGGTCTCTTAATATCAATAAACTTTATTCTTAATTAATAACGTCCAACATATAATATTTATCCTTATTTTCATTTACATATAATAACAATTACTAATTGTATATACGATAAAATCATTATTATTAATTTTTATAATACATTACAAACAGTCGCACGTGAACAATCCTAGCTAGTAGTAAGAACATTTAACAAAAAAATAAAATAATAAAAACAAAATTATTTGTGCAAGTTAATTTTTACATTGTGGGCCCAACTAAATCTTGATCTATATATTCTATTTTCATATGAATTTGATTGAGCAAAATCAATAAAATCAGCACATTTTACAAAGTTCAACAAATTCTATGAAGTTATATGGTTATTAGTGGTACAAACACATTATAAATTATAAAGACTATGTACTTATTATTATGTTTGAAAGATCATATTATAATTGATAATTAATTAAAATATTGTAAAAAATATTGTAATTAAATTTATGTAAGTTTTTATATCATAGAACAATCAACCTATCACAAGCATTTTTAGGCTAGATATATAATAATTTAGCACCCCTTATTTCACCTTGAAAAAGGACACTTGATAATACACAAAGAAAATTACAAAGAATGCTGATTAAATTCATTATTGCTTGAATGTCATTACAATTGAAAGGCCATGATATTTTATTATCAGGCCAAACAATATATATATATATATATATATATATATATATATATATATTAATTCTGGACCAATCAATTTGTTTTTTTCAATTGAGGGACGTGATTCGACGAGATTGGTGAGAGATAACAGCAACCGTTGATGGGGTTTGCTCCAACACAACTTCATAACCATCACTCCAATTCTCCATGCCTAAAGCCATCACTTGCCAAAACAATGCACCTCCACAGGGCCCTCCACTTCTTGCACACCCATACACACTGTTAAAAATCTCCCCAAAATACCTATCCCTCTTTCCTACATTGAAGCCTGCTGATCTTGCAGACTTTCCGAACTCAGTCACCAACAATGGCTTCCCAAGGATCCTTTTCGAGTCGTCCACATGTGTTTCGATCCATTTCTGAACGAACTCATCTTGCACCTCATCGCTTGAACCAGGGACCCTGCAATGTTCAAAATTTTCTTCATCATATCATTTGTTATTACAATATGATATTTATATCTCGTGTTGTACGTTTAAAGAGTTTCTATGTATGTACCATTGGTCGGGGTAGAGATGAATAGTGGCAAAGTCGACTTGGGGAATACGATTGTTGGAGATGAAATCAGTACCAACTTCGTAACCAGGATTGTTTTGTTTCTTTTCGGGCATTGATTCGCCGTAGAAACCTTCCAACCCAACATCAAGGAGGTGGTTCTTGTCTATGGATTTCACATGAGCTGCCATTTCTGCTATCCATTCCTGAAGATTGATCAAGAAAACTAAGTTGATTAGAGAACTTAATAACATGTGTGGAAGAGAGAGAGAGAGAGAGAGAGACTTGAATAGCTTTCCCAGAGAGGTCAGATTGGCAACGAGGTTCGTTCATGAGCTCCCATGCAAGTATGGTGGAATCATCTTTATAAGCTACTCCGGTTATTGTATTAATTCTTGTCAGCATGGCCTATAAACAAAATAAATTAGGAAATTAATTAAACCACTCTTTAATGTAAGAGAGAATATATTTTCCATGTAATAATTAATTAGTTTTAATGTAATATATTAAAGGTAATTAATTAAAGCTAATTTGTTTTCATTATAAATGATAGTCAAAGCACATTTAAACTTTAACAGTCAAAAGGCAACGTATTGAAAATTGTTTTTATGAATTTTCCTCTTCTATTATATATCATATTCCTTCCAATATTCAAAGGACAAGAAGGAAAGTGACAATCATTTTCTGTCAAATGCTTTTATTGCAAATGGTATTTGATCTCGTTTATGATAGAATAAGAATAAAATATAATCTAAAATCGTACGATAAATCTTACCTTGATATGATTTTTGTAGTAACCTTTGACAATAGAACTAGTGAAAAAGTCGTCTTCGTTGTTCAAATACTGGCCTTGATCCTTAGCCCATTGAACATATTGCCTTTTCCCACCATATCCTTCCCAATTGTTCACCAATGTCAATATAAGATAAATGCCATATTTTTTCGCTTCCGAAACCACAAAATCCAAACCCTGGAAAAAAAAAATACAAAAAAGACTTACCTCATTCAACAATTACACACTCTCGATGAATGTAACTCTCTCAACTACATACCTTAAACATATCCTCGTTGTAAATTCCTGGGTTTGTCTGTAGGGCTCTATAGCCACCATCACTGAAAGCCCACGTCCTCGCCACATTCATTCCATACTTGGAAGCCTGCGCGAAGGTCTCCGTCACCTTGTCCCTAGTTGACGGGTCTGAAGCCATGTACATTAGCCAATAAGAATTGAAACCATTGAAATAGAATGGCCTTCCATTCAACGAAAACTGGATGCCCTTCGTCCTCACAAATCCACCCCCCGCGCTCCCAACCTCGCCACCATAAGCCATCCAAAGGGCTGCAAAAACAAAAACAATGGCCAAACTCTTTCTCCACATTTTGGATAAGTCGATAGGCTTTAATCTTGTTTTTCAAATGTATTGAGCTGATTTTGTGTTGCTGGTGCTGTAATGCATGGAGAAAAGGGTGTATATATAGCCAAGAATCACAAGTAGGTATGGTGGATGGATGGGTTATTGCTTGCTGATGATTCCATGTACAAACTGCCTTTCAGATTTGTAGTGATTATCTGTATGGTTTTGGAGGTTTTTTGTATGGTGTGTAACATAGAAATGGAATGATGTCGTTTCAAATCTAATACAAATATCGATTGATTGGAATCCACTGTTCTATTTAGTAGAACTTATATGCTCATAGATTGAGCTGTCATTAACTTCAGGGTTGAATTAGAATAGTGACATTAATTATTTTCGATATTTAAAAAAAGAAAAATTAAACATTTTTTTTCAAATAGTGTTGAATCTTATTCTAATATTATCAATATGAGTTAATTATGAAATAACATTAATGATAACTCATTATAAATCAATTTGACATTTAGTATGAATATTAATTAAATTGTAATTTCAAATCTATGACTGCATAAACGATAATCCATGAAAATAATAATCGGCTTAAAAAACATACCATATTTAGGCTAAAAATAAAAGTTTATCGCATTTTCTTGTCAATTGGTCAATGTTCCTTATTTTTAACTAAGATTTATGGGTATTAGTATCATTAAATATGTACCTTATTAGATTATTTATCTAATAAATTTATCAGATAATTTACAAATTTTTTATTTAAAAAATTAAAAAAATAATTTATTTTAATTTTTATTTAATGATGATCAAATTGTGCATCACGTTGGAAAAATTATAGTAATAGGTAACATAAGAAATTATTTTGTTAAAACTGTGTTTTAATATTGAAGAGATCAACCAATAAAAAAAAAAAAAAAAAGCCTACAAAATCTATAATTAGAGTTTTTTTAATGGGTCTGCAATAACATTAAATAACATCCAATGAAAACTAAAAAAAAATTATATATATATATATATAAATAAATAAATTTAATATAATATATAAATGTAAAATTAAAAAAATATGTATATTAATTGTAATTGGATAGGATCGATTTTTAATTGAACTTTTCAGTATCATTCGTCAACCGATCCAATCTAATTAAGACCTAAATTTTCATATTTAATCCAATTCAATTGTAATTGAATATCCAATTTTTTGTAATTTGGATTGATTCGGAGAAATTGGATTGATTTGACCGTAGTCTTTGTATCCTAATACCAAAGTATAAACTTGTTACAAGATAATTAAAAAGTATAGATACACACATATGTATTTTGACATTCTCGTACAGGCTAAATCGATCTTTAAATTGGGTTTCCTCATTGTTTGGGGCCAATTACAATTAAAAGAGTGTGATATAATCGATGGTACAGATTAAATTATTTAATAAAAAGAAAATTAGTTTTTTAAAATTATATATTTCCTGTAAGCATGGATTATGCGGATGGGAAGGGTGATGTCATCCTTTTCTAAAGAGCCCAACTGCAAAAGCAATAACGATTAATTGTTACTGAGTTAGCTTTTTTAATTAATTTTGTTTTCCTTTTTTATAATATGTTTTTCAATTTATTAAAATAAAAATAAATTGAAAAATGTTATTCTACCCAATATATAAATTCTAGGCCCAATTTCATAGATACCCACTTAATGAGTATTTATTCGGCCCACGGAACTTTTCCAAAATATTTTATCACGCTCAATATACATGAAACATATCACAGGATCAATTAATTCATTTTAAGAGAACTCTTATTTTTTATTTTTGTTTTGTTACAAGAAATTTTTTAATCCAACTTATTTGAAAAAAATATAAAAGTAATTTATTTTTAATAAAACAACTTACTATATTATTTTTAAATCAAACATGAAAGTCAAACTAACAAATAAATAAAATAAAATATGTGCATTTACAAAAATGTAATTTTATTTTGAAAGGAGGATGTAACTAATAAATATTTTAATACATGAAATTTAGTTTTCCTAAAATGTTTCTAACCATTATGCTGTTGTTTGAATAAAAAAAATCGATATTATGACCAAAAATATATATGTATGTACGTATACATGCACGTCACTCTACCAGATTACAAAAGGAACGATAACGAGAGAGTGAGAGAGAGAGAGAGAGATAGAGAGAGGGTGAAGATGAGTGGAGGAGGAAAGGTGGTGTGTGTGACAGGAGCATCGGGATACGTAGTGTCATGGCTGGGTAAGCTTCTGCTGGAGCGTGGTTATACCGTTAGAGCCACCGTCCGCAACCTCAGTCAGTCTTCTCTCTCTCTCTCTCTCCATCTATAAACTATACCTTTTTTTTTTCCCCCAAATTTAACCAATAAATGCCAATCAAATATTCTGCTTTCACTAATATACATTATGGGCTATATTAAATTTAAAAAATAGATAAACACTATAAAATTATTGTACTTGGGACGTAAATAAATTTACTCTCGAAGTAAGTGCATAATTAATTTCTTGTCTAAACCTAAATATGACCCCCAACTATTGATCTAATTTTATAGTTTTTTTCCGACAGCTACTAATAAAACTAGCTAGATACGTTTTTTTATTTAATTTGTATATTTTCAAATTTTAGTCGTTAGTCCATCTTTTCTACAAGAAAAAAAAAATCAATACAATACTTTTAACAAAAAATCTTAATTGAAAAATAAAATAAAATTATTAATTGAAATTTTAATAATATCTTTATAATAATTGGAAAAATTAAATCAATAAATAAATTGAAAAATTACAACAAATTATATTTTTAGTCAAGTAACCACAAAATAAAATAGAAAGAGTAAATAAACATGTAAGGTAGTAATTGTATGTTAGGACAAGTCCGTTGATTGGCCAATGGATAATGCATGTCTCTTGTGGTGTGTATTTTATTATTTTCTCTCTCACAAATGTGATCCACCTGCCCCACGAGTTAAAATCGTGGTTAAATCATCGCCAACCATCCCCCACCCCCCCCCCCCCCCCCACCAAACAGCCCCCTGTCTTATATCATAATTTTGAATGATTTTTTAAAATTTCAACAAAATCAGACATAACATTTCTTATGTGTTACCATATTTTTTTTTATGAAATTTGATGAATTATTAAATTATAGTTAATTGGTAAATATTTTAAATTCTTTTAAGGATCATTCATATGTATTGAAGTTAAAAGGGTCGGACCTTATTAGATTATTTATCCAATAAATTTATTAGATAATTTACTATTATTTATTATTAAAATTTAATGTAATTTTAATTATTTATATATAAATAAATATATTAAATCTAATGCACGGCACCATTGGAAAATTTTGGTTTTAATTTACTAAAGAGAAAAACAGTCATTACACAGATAAAGAAACAACAGTTGATTGGAACGAATCGAAAAGTCTGGGTTTTTTCTTAATTTCTCTTTTATTACTATTTATAAAATAGATAAATAATTTATAATTAATATAACATTGTATTATTTTATCCATTACCTATAAAATTAATTTTAATTTTACTTACAGTGATGCAAAAAGTTTAGTAAAGTGGACCCTAGACATATCCATTCCACCCCACAGCACACGAACACGAACTATAAGTTATGTCGTGTGAAATAGACTATTTTTTGGATATATATATTTATATATATATATTTATTTAAAATTAATTTGAGGGTCTTTCAATGAAATAAAAAATGGATCCAAAAGTAATAATTGTACAATGATGGTTAGGGCTGAAAATCAAACCAAGTTATTCGATACTCCATTTGAGCTCATTCGTTAAAAGCTCGCTTGAATTTTGTTTGATATAATGTTAAACAAGATTGAACATACTTTTACATTTGATAAAATCTAAAGCTTGATTCGAGCTCGAGCTCGTTATGTAAAATTCGTTAAAACAAGTGTAAAATATCAAACTACTCGAGCTCGACTGGTGTTCGACTTGCTTAAAGCTCGTTCAAGCTTGGCCAAATTAATAATCAAACCAATCGCAAAAAAATATTAGAAGCTCAATAACATTTCAAATAATCTTGAACAATGGTATGTTCGACTCGATTCGACTCATTTACACCTCTAATGATGGTCAGAAAAAAATATAAAGTAAAAAAATGTCGTTTTATTAATTTCCACAACAATAGGTGATCCTCGGGAAGTTGTCCACTTAAAGGCACTTGAAGGAGCTGAGGAAAGATTAGAATTGTTCGAAGCCGACTTACTTGAAGATGGATCATTTGATTCGGTGATCGACGGCTGTGATGGCGTCTTTCATACAGCTTCACCTGTCGTCGTTCCCAATGCTGATCCACTGGTTCACGCTCTAACAATTTTTGGTTTTTCTTGGATATGTTTGTTTGATTAATAACTCTTAGATTGAATTATGTGGATAATTTAGGCAGAACTGATAGAACCAGCACTGAAAGGGACAGTGAACGTGCTGAGATCCTGCAGCAAAGCTGCATCTGTGAGACGAGTGGTGGTAACTTCCTCCATCAATGCAGCCATGTCGAACCGAAACCCAAAAGGCCCTCATGTTGTAGTAGATTAAACATGGTTTTCTGATCCGGATTTCTGTGAACAAAACAAGGAGTGGTATTCTCTTTCGAAGACTTTGGCAGAGGTAGCTGCATGGAGATTTGCAGAGGAAAATGGGCTTGACTTGGTCCAAATACATCCTGGATTTGTGCTTGGTCCTCTCCTCCAGCCAACTCTCAATCTCTCTGCCCAGCTTCTTTTGGACATCATTAAAGGTATCACTTTCACATTTCAGAGAAACTATAATTTTTTTGTCCTAGGATCATGATTTGTAATATATTTATTGGCTAATGTATGTATATATATATATATATATTGTGACAGGGGAGAAAGTATTTCCACACTGCGGATTCGTGGATGTTAGAGATGTTGTTGGTGCACACCTTCTGGCTTTTGAGAACCCTTCAGCTAGTGGCAGATACCTTGTGGTTGCAAAAACACTAAGCCATCATGAAACCTTGCAGCTCCTTCATAACCTTTATCCTTCAATTGCTCCTTCCATAAAGTAAGTTTCTCTCTCTACAAATATCTCATTAATTAATTACTTGATTTATCCAATTGCTTGGAAATAATTTTCATAAATGTTTCCAGGGGATTCACAATTAATTTTTGACCTCTTTTTCTCTTTTTAATTTTGTTAGAAGTTATTTACAAATTCAGTCAAAAGTAATTATTTTTTTAATTGAATAAATATGTAGGAGTGAGAAAGAGGATGAAGGGTTCCAAGTGTCGAGGAAGAAAGCAGAAAGTTTGGGGGTGGATTTCCTGCCATTGGAGGTGAGCCTCAAGGATACTGTGGAAAGTAAATAGCCAAGAACTTCCTCACTTTATGAATTAACAAAACCGCACTAGGAAAATTAATTAATGGACTTGTATTTATAATATTCTATTAAATTCACTTTATTTTAAATTTGTTTAATAACTTCATGCTACTTAACATTTAATTCTTATTTTTTTTTATTTGATTCATATATTTCTCTCTCAATTTGGACAATTTCATTGTATAAAATGCAGAATATTATGATAAAGTAGATATATTTACAAAAATATTATATTGCACATATTTTAAATAATTAAAGTTTCACATTCATTCCTCTATATATACCACACAGTTCATTTACTATTTTGTTAAGCAACAGTCCAATGGCCGTAGATTGTAAGTATGCATTTGTCATATTACATATATATATATATATATAATTTCCATTTCATCGTTTTCTTATTATATTTTTGTCTAATTTATTAACGAGTACTTTGTGACCACTCTCAATTGTATTCTTAATAGCAGTGATCATCGTCATCATAGCAATTATTTACAAAAAGACAAGCCATAGAGACAGAAGAGGGTCGCTTTTCTTCAATTTATTTACTTAATTCATTTATTATTATTATTATTATTGTTATTATTATTATTATTAATTTAGTATGATTTAATAGGACTTGACATATTATTGTTTAATTTGATAAAGAAAACAAATTACAGTAATCATTGGACATTAGACTATCAAATTCGTAAAAGGAATTATTAATTTTGTAGTTTAATGTGAAACTTTATCCCTTCACAACATTGCTTTTGTTTTCCTATTCCTTTTCCATTAATAAATCTGCCTAAACTATGATTTTTTTTAATCTTTTTTTTTTTTTTGGTAACCTAAAAGTTTTTTTTGTCTGTTATTGCTTAAAACATTTCAATTAAAATAATCTTTCAGAGAACGGAAAATTTCCAAAATAGCAATACTTTCCCATGTTCCAGAGTATATTTGGATCCTTATAATTTAAATTAGTATTTTTTCATGCGTTGTACAATTTATAATATTTATAATAATATAATTATAAATCATAATTAAAAATAATATAATTATTAAATTATATATTTTATTTGATGTTGCATTATGGTATCATGTGAAATTTTATTACTTTTATGTAATAAATAAATAATTGATAATAATAATAATATATTTTTCTAAAATAAATTCATAATATATAAAACAAAATTTTATTTTACATAAATATATATCTCACAATTTTGTTTTATATTAAAATATTTTAAATAAAAAAATATATTTCAATTAAAATAAAAATATTTAATATAACAATTATTTTTATACATGCAATATGGATATCAAATTAAAGATCTTGAAAAAATAATTAATTTGATATATTTTTCATAAAAAAATGAATTGAGACGTAAAAGTTATAAACATTTAAAATTTGAAGTGTAAATATAAAAATAAATAAAAGAAAAAAAGGAAAAAAAATGGTTGGCCAACTATTTTGACTAGAATCTCACCCATCTTCCAAGCGCATCTACACGCACCAATAGTAGCGCGCGAGCTGTGTATGCGCCAACTCTTTTGGGCAAAAAATTATAAGCGTGAAAATAACATTTTTGTAATTTTTCCAAACTGTCGAGCATTTATATTATATAGATTTGGTTCTTTTGAAACTCTAGAAGAAGTCTGCAATTAGTTATTCAAGCCTCCGCTTAATTGGTATTTAGTGGTGTAATTACATGACTTACGCCAGCAAGCTGCACAACTTCAGTGTAGATTTTGCACAATTTTAATGTAAAATGTGCATTTTTTCTCCAGCAGTTTGCACTACTTTCTATACTAAAAAAAGAACATTCCATAATATTCATTATATTTTATTTATTTTAGTTTAATTATTTCATATTTGTTAAACACATAATATATAATCTATTAAAATAATTTTTATATATGTAATATTTTAGCTTTTTATTTATAAAATTAATTATATATATATATATAAGTACAAAGTTCAATATATATAAAATTAAATTATTTGTGATATAAAAAATATAATATAAAAATATAAAATATATAAACTAATTAAATAAAACATTAAAAAAAAAAAAGAAGGAGCGGCGCAGACTAAAACTAACAAATAAAATTTCATTTCGGTGCATGATGTGACGTATTGCATGAGCAATTGCCACTTTGAAGTTCTGCTGGAAATGAGCCCATTGAACATAATACAAACAAATTTGGACATTTTGAGTATAATAAGTCTTACAAGCCAAACACAATCTACCCAATACAAATTAATCAGTATCAATAGTTCTGTACCTTTTTTTGTAATAATTTTATTTTTTTATTGTACAAACCGAGTCCAAATATTTTCAGTTTTATATTTACAATTATTTTTTTGGAGCTAGTCCCTCTAGTATAGGAGACCTAACTAATATATACTTGTTACACCACACATTTTCAAGTTTTAAATGAAGTTGCCCTTAATTTTTTTTTAATTCTGCCAAGCCATTCAACTTTCGAAATTTCTTTTATTTCGTAATTTTTTTAAGTATTTTACCTAAATATTCTATCTGAATAATAATAAAAATAGAAGGATTTATTTAAAAAGTGAAACGAAAGAGAAGGACTCCGTAAACAAGTATTAAAATTTCAAGAATTAGTAGTAAAATAAAAATAGAAAAACTCAGTGAAATACTCTCTCCATCTCTTAACAAAGAGTATACATTTATATTTTGGTTGTTCTAATAAAGGTACAATTTTCTAAAAATTCTAAATATGCTCTTATATGAATTCTTTTATTCTATTTAACTTATTTTATCATTTATTTCCTTCATCCACAATAATTGTTATTTTAGTAGTTTTAATTTTTTGCAGACGTTTTACAACTTTCAAGATGAGAATTAATGTTATTTTTTTAATTTATACTTAATTTTTCTTGTAAATGTACACATGATGTGTCTACTAATTATTAATATTTATTCTTCATTAATTAAGGTAGAATAAACACTTAATTTATTTTTTAATATGTGTGAAAATTTCTAAAACAACACTTATTGTGGATTGGATGGAGTATTATTTATTCATAAAATAATTTTTTTATATTCATAATAGAAGACATTTATTTTTAAAATAAAATTTGGTTGTTGGAATTAAAAAATATTTTGAAAAAAAATATTTTTTAAAACGAAGATAATAGTAAAATTTAAAAGTTGAAAAAGAGGTTTGATGTAGGACCAAAGATAAAAAAGTATAGAAGGCTGAATGAAACAAAAGCTGAAATCCAAGCTTAATGAAGTGACATCATAAGATTGTGGATGATTAATTAGTTGGCAGGTATTCTCCAAGCTTTTCAACTGTTCCTTTGTCATCACTGCAAAAGTTTCACGCACACCCCCAAACTGCATAATTACCACAGTGTGTGTGTGTGTTTGAGAGAGAGAGAGAGAGAGAGAGAGAGAGAGAGAGAGAGAGAGAGATGAGCGGGGAAGGTGAAGGCAAAGTGGTGTGCGTGACAGGAGCATCTGGATACGTCGCATCGTGGCTGGTTAAGCGTCTTCTGGAGCGTGGTTATATTGTTAAAGCCACTGTTCGCAACCTCAGTCAGTACTCTTCTCTCTCTCTGCGTGTATCCATATGCACACACACAATCTCACATTCCCACGAAAACAAAAATTCGGTTGATTGTAATGTTTATACGGGGTTCCTAATTTTGTTTGCTTGGCTACTCTCATGAAAAAGGTGATCCGAGGAAAGTCGAGCACCTGAAGGCACTTGAAGGGGCTGAGGAAAGATTACAATTGTTAGAAGCAGACTTACTTGAAGATGGATCGTTTGATTCAGCAGTTGATGGTTGTGACGGCGTCTTTCATACAGCTTCACCTGTTCTCTTTGAAACTACTAATCCACAGGTCTAGATATTGTGCTTCTTCCTTCAATTAATTAAAACTATTTGTAATTTACACGCATTCTATGTCATCTGAAACCGCCTTTCGAATTTGATTATAAACTGGAATTTCGGTTCCATTTGGGCAGCATTATTTGTTGATAGCTTAGTTAACATATGCGCATCTGACATAGACGTGGGAGTTGTAAAAAATAATTGAGATTAGCATATATCTTCATTTGATTGTATATTTGAGTGGTTTTATTTACTTATTTGCATGTTTTAGGTGGAATTAATAGAACCAGCAGTGAAAGGAACACTTAATGTCCTGAGATCATGCAGCAAATTTCAATCTGTTAGACGAGTGGTGGTAACATCCTCTATAGCCGCAGTTATAATGAACCGAAATCCTAAAGGCCCTGATGTTGTAGTGGACGAAACATGGTTTTCAGATCCGGCACTCTGTGAAGAAAATAAGGTTTGCTTTTGTCAGAACATCAGCTTCTTGTTTCAATTGATATTTTATCCTTCTTTTGTGTGTGTGTGTGTGTGTGTTTTTTTTTTTTTTTTCCTGGAATTTTCAAGGACAGAATGGGGAAAGAGTTTTTTATATATAAAAAAATGAAGAAAGCAAAATTTATGATTCTTGTATGCCTCAATCCATGATTCTGATTCACCTAGAGGCACATGCCAGCTTTGAAAATACAATACAAGAAAGTAAAATAGTTGAGGGATTTGAACGGTAAAATAAACAGCTTTTGTGAGTTCTTAGGCCTATGCACCCATGCCTGTTAAGTGAGGCTAAGGTTTTCTTCTGTTCCAAAGGAAAGTCCACGAGTAAACAGCAGGCATAATAACAGAAGTCTCTGATTTGTTTGTCAGGTTAATATCATTTTTATAGTAATTTGTTACCATCTTTGCTTAGCATGTAAATGATGACATTGTCGTGTAATGGATAGTAAGTTTTTCAAACATAGAAGTTCTTCAAAGATTCTGATCAAAATCGTTACAGGCACTTCAGCAAAATCAATATAGGGAAAGACTATAAGTGCCATTTTACAGCCATCCTGACGGAGTGAAACACTTGTCATTTCACTCTCTTCGCTAAATTTTAAAGAGTTTCTCGCCATATTCTGTTATATAATGGTGAATGTATATGGTAATATTTTTGTTCCTAAGAATGCTTCAAAAGGTCACCGTATTCCATTCTTCTTTTTGTAGCACAAGCAGTATTTTCCTGAAACCATTATCCTGTTTCTTCCTGAGGTTTATGTGACTACACATTCTTATATGTGATCTATCAGATGTGAATTTTTAGAGGAATGATAAAAAAATCTTTTCCTGTTAATACTTATCCAGTAAATGTTTCTGTTAACCACATTTAAACAAAAAAAAGGTGTTTCTGAGTAGTTCTGAGGGCATGTATATCATATTAAAAAAAAAATGAAGCCTGCTTGCAGCAATGGTATGCACTTTCAAAAACATTGGCAGAGGCAGCTGCATGGAAATTTGCAGACGAAAATGGCATCGACTTGGTGGTAACACATCCTGGATTTGTTATTGGTCCTCTCCTTCAGCCAACTCTCAATTTCTCCTCTCAGGTTCTTTTGGACATTACGAAAGGTATTGCACGAAATAGATGTTACTATGTTGCCTTCTATATTTTGATCACAAAAGGCACATGCCTAAGAAATTATGGAATAACAAGATCACTTTTATAATATTGAACATAGTTAGTGTATAATGTATGTTTCATACATGTATGTTTTAGGAGGTAAACAACATTTGAAACTGTAGTCGTCCCTTTTCCAAAGGTATTCTAGCCCATGATGCTTAAATAATACAAACTCCATTTTGTATATTTGAATATTAGGCACCAAACTGCTATATTTAGATAACTTTCTTACAAGGAGATGCAAGGACATACAGATTTGTCTTTCTTGTAGTGTGGTTACCAAGCAATACCACGTCATCAACAAGCGGACAATATGCTTCTGGAAGCATTCTTCTTTTCCAAATTCATCATCTCTTAGGATTGCATGTCATATCTTTTCTTGAGTTATCATAAACAAGAATTCTGTGGTATAGCTAAAATTTGCACATTCCTACAGGAAAGGAACTATTTCCATCCTATCGATTTGTTGATGTCAGAGACGTTGCTTATGCACATATTATGGCCTTTGATAATTCTTCAGCCAGTGGGAGATACATTCTGGTTGGCAGAGCATTAAGTCATTCCGAAACTAGGCAGATTCTGTATAAGCTCTATCCTTCCATCAGCGAACCAGCGAAGTAAGTTTTTCTATCTACATTCTTAGTTCTCACGCTGTTGGCTTTCCTATTATTCCTCAAGAAAATTATTAAGCACTAAAAATCTATTTATATATTGAAACATTACGTCCAAATTACACATGCTTCTTTAGATCCTCAATTGCATATATATTGTAATGGGAGGAACTTATCTCATAGTGATTAATGAACATATTTCATAGTACTTTACTTTTTTCTTTATAAATTGCAGTGCCACGGCAACTGCAAATTCGACCTTCCAGGTATCGAAGAAGAAAGCCGAAAGTTTGGGCGTCAGTTTCATGCCGTTGGAGGAGAGCCTCAAGGATGCTGTTGAAAGCTTAAAGGATAAAAAGTTCTTCAATTTGTGAAACAGCAGAGGCTTATTATGTCTGCAAATGTAAATGACACTCTATGTTTTAGTCGGTCTTGAACTTTCTAAGCTGTGAACCAGCTTTGAAGTGTGTAAACAGTGCTATTTCAAGTATTGCTATTTGATCTTGAAGCTATTATTCTTTCGAGGTATTACTTTCTGCTTAAGGTTAACGAACTTATATAATAATATATATTCATATTCATACAAAGAGTATAAATGTATTACTTTCTACTTAAGATCGACCGACCAACTTATGCAATAATACTTTTTCGCTTAAAGAGTAATATCTATACGATGAAGCATAAATATTGATGTATCATTAGCTTTAGTTAAGTGGTGGTTATTGTTTGTATTATTTTTTAGCCTTAAATAGTATTACTTGTTAACCTCAATTATTAATTTTTTTTTTTCAAAAAAAATCATACTGAATAATTATGAAAAATATAAATTTTCATGGGCAAAGGTGATTACGATGATATGACTTAAAAATCTTGGGGAAGAATGATAAGTATTCAAACAAATATGGGAAAAACCCTTACAAAAGATAAAATAATAATGAAATAAGAAAAAAAAAAACACAAGGAAAACAAAATAAGGAAATAAGAATTGGGAAAGGAAAATCAAGCGAACAACAAGAAGAAACAGACAGCAGGGTATCTCCACTGTTCTTGACTTTTTTTGGAACATCTTTCTGAGTTGAAATTCGCAACGATCACTTCCCATTGCTCTTGAGATTACACTCACCATTAACTCGAACGAACCAAGAAAATAATTGCAGTTTACATCAGTAAACATGAAGTCCAACAAGAATTCGATGTTCTTGGTTATAACAATGTCACTGCTCTTTTTATCTCTATGTTCCTCATCTTCAATTCAAGAATCTGAGGTCATGCAATCTATACTGAACCGTTTGAACACCAACAAATTGCCTCCATCAGAACAAGAATCTGCGGCCAAACGTCTTCTTCAGAGACTGCTTCCGACCCATTTTTCCAGCTTTGAATTCAAGATTCTCAAACTGGTACTATTATAGTTACGTTTATCTATGGGGTTTTCTTAGTTTGTATTGCTGTGTATGAAGATTAGGATATTGTCACTTTTAGTCATTCTATTTCTTCGGTCGCTTGACTTACAGAAACGTTGGGTTTTTACTGAATGGAGTGTCCAAAATTATGTGAATTGGTTATATTCGTTTCTCGGATTTTCATTCTGGGATATGATGATTGGGCTTTTGGTTTCGTCTTTGTTTGAACATTTTAAGAAGAATAAGTCTTACTTCTTACAAAACAAATTAAAGATTTTTTATTATTATATATATGTGTGTGTGTGTGTATATATATATATAATTTGATTATGTTGTTTCTGAGGGGCTTTTGAGATTGCTGTTTTGTCTGTAGGATCTGTGTTTGAATATTTAAGGAAGTATAAGTTGAAACTGGTACAACTAGTAAAATAGAAGTATTATGAAAATTAGTGTAATATAAGTATGGAGAAAGCATTGCAAAATTATTGGAATTTAAATAAGTTATTTGATGGGGCTTTTGAGGTTTTTCTGTTTTATCTGTGGATTCTTCATTTTCATCTTGATACACAACTGCTCTGAAATAATAGGATGTCTGCGGTGGGAACAGCTGCTTTCAAATTAGCAATTGCAAGAGTTCAACTGGAAATTCAGCTGAAATAATGTAGGTACTGTCTGATTCTTTTTTATCCTTTTCTTGAGGTTCATACCATATTAGTACTCACATATTTCGAAATTGTTAGGGTCCCATAAATTAGATAATTGTTTATCTTGTGTGATTCAACTCACATCTAGTTGGTAATCAGGGGAGAGGCTCCCTTGCCTATATAGTGGTTTGGTGATTGTTTTCTCGATGTTGGAGAAGCTCTAATATTCACCCTAATTATAAACTGAAGAATTATAAGAAATTTTATTCTCATTCATGTTAAGTAAGCACAAGAGAGAGTGTATTTATACAGAAATTGTGCAGAAGTTATTGAGCTGACTCGCTAAGCAAGTTTTATAATTCATAACTAACTTATCCGTCTAACAAATCTCCTAACTAACTCTAGCTGACTTGCTAAGCTATCCTTCTGTGAGGGAGTCATTTAATGTTCCTGTGAGTGAATCATTGTGATGGTCTTCAGAAATCCAATATGCTCCCTTGTAATCTCAGCCCGGATCAGAGACAACAGAGAGTCTTGAAGTTAGAAAAGGAAAACAGTTACTGGACAAGGCTTCAGTCAAAATATCAGCTGTTTGATCTTCAGAAGGAACAAAACGAATATCCAGTTCCTTATTCTGCACCTTTTCCCTCAAGAAGTGAATATCAGTTTCAATGTGACATGTTCTAGCATGAATAGCTGGATTGAAAGCCAATGTGACTGCACCTAAATTGTCACACCATAGAACAGCAGGTTTAGAAAGAGAAATCCCAAGTTCAGCAAATAAACTCTAAATCCAGATCAATTCTGTGGTGGCCAAAGCAAGAGCTCGATATTCAGCTTCAGTGCTGCTTCTAGCAACTGTTTTGCTTCCTAGAGCTCCATGTAATGGGATTAGATCCCAAAAACACACAGCACCCTCCAGTACTTCTTCTGTCAACTCTGCGTTTATAATATCCATCTGTGAGGGAGTCATTGTAATGTTCCTATGAGGGAATCATTGTGATGGTATTCAGAAATCCAATAACCCTCTCATATATCTATTTAACATGTAGCGGATAAATGTGATAGTTGATGTCTTGATGAAATTCAAGTCTAAACCTTCCCCAACATATCTTCTTCTCTCTGGCTTTGATATCATATTTTATTAATTCCTAAGAGGCAAAGATGTAGTCATTAGTGACCTCAAACAGCATTCATGTCTTTCTTCACCATGCCAAAAAGTTAAATCATAATGCTTTTTTCACCCTAATTCAGGATTCAAGGAACTACAGCAGTTGATATAACATCAGGACTGAACTGGTATTTAAAATATTGGTGTGGAGCTCATGTATCTTGGGACAAGACTGGTGGTGCACAGCTTGGTTCGGTTCCTGCACCAGGGTCACTCCCTCCTGTAGGAGATGAGGGTGTGACGATTCAACGTCCAGTGCCGTGGAACTACTACCAAAATGTTGTCACGTCTAGCTGTATGAATTTCCTTAAACCCTTTATTCCTTGATTATTGTTTACCATTTCACCTCTCATGTTTCTTGGTTACCCTATCTCAGATAGATGCATTCAGTACTGCACTCAAGTAGTTATCTTGATCGGTAGTTAAATTTATGTTATATGTATTATGGGTGTCTTGTATGACTTATTGTCCTTATGCATTTAAACTCAAGTAGCTAGGTTTATGATTGGGTGATAAATATGAGATGCATCCTTTTATTTTCAATGATTATTGCAGATTCCTATGTTTGGTGGGATTGGGAAAGGTGGGAGAAAGAGATTGATTGGATGGCACTTCAAGGAGTCAACCTTCCTCTGGCATTCACGGGACAGGAATCCATTTGGCAAAAAGTTTTTGCAGTATGCTTCTCATACCCTTTTCTACAACATATATGTTGATATTATCAGCCTAATTTCATAATGTCTGTCTGCATCAAACACTCCTTGAAGTATACAGAAAAAAATGAAAAGAAAAATCATTATGATTTTTGGGAAATTATGTTTATGTTGTATTTGCTATGAGGGATTTGTCACTTATGTGCTTAGTCTGAGATTTGATTACTTTATGCATTGAACAAATACACCACCCCTACCCTTTGTAAACCATAAACAAAAGGGTTACTTGAGAGCCATAGTCAAGAGTGCTCTGCTCAACCAATTTCTGCATGCTATTATTCCTAGTCCTGTATTAATGTCTTGCTTAAATCAATCCGACATCTCGCAAAATGCATACTATGAATACATTGAACAATCTTTCTTCAGTCTTCGCTTAAAAGAAAGCTTAGCCAATACTAAACTTGATGATTGAATAAAAATCACCAAAGTGATCATAATTGGCTGCAAGAAACTTCCATTACATCAGTTCATTAGTTAATTTGGTTGTGTTTTTAATGCCTTGATTTTATTCCAGAAGTGTGTGGAACCCTGCTTCTGACTTTGTTTTGGATTGCAGAAATTTAATATCACTAAGGAGCATTTAAATGATTTCTTTGGTGGACCTGCCTTCCTTGCTTGGGCACGTATGGGCAACTTACACAGGTCTGCCAATTTTTTCCGTTTGCATTTTTAGCTTTCATTGACATGTTTAGTTTGGGCCTTTTATTAATGCTGTTGCTGCTACATATAAAATGTCAGGCAACTTTCAAAGAACCTGAATACGGGAACTTAAGTCAATTGTCCTTTGTTCAATTAATGAAATACATGTCCGTAATGTCACGAAATTGGACCTCTTGGGCCATTTTTACACTTGGACTTGAGAGGTTCATACCTTGTCAGGCCCAATTTTCAAGCTCAAATACTTGGCCCACACTCATAACCCTTTGTACATAGAATTCTTTAGAAAATTGTGGTAAGAAGTAGGAGTATTCTAGTGAGTGTTCTAGAAAGTGTGTAGAACTCTCCAATGTATAGTAACTTGTAGAGAATTTTGAAGGCTTAATCTCCACCGTAGAATCTAATTGATTACCATCGTCCGTTGAGGAGGTAGAGTAGTATAAAGAGGGACATTAACTTCATTTGTAGCTACCTAGTTCCACTAATTGAGTTTGAGTGAATATAGCTTTCTTGCAAACACTTGTGTTCTTTACTTTCTCGCCAACACTTTTGCACACACTTCACTTATGAGCGAGGCTGACTTAGTAACCGCAAGGGGCGGAAACAAGCTAAGGCCGCACGGTTCATTGTTAAGGGAACAAGTCAGTGACAGGTGGTATCAGAGCTAGGTTTGGGCTAAGAGTTGTGTACGAGAAAAGTGATGGCGGAAAACGAATCCAACGTATCCGAGGAACTAGGCCGAGAGGCCGTTCAAGTCCAACCCAAGAAGAGGCGCGATCAAAGCAAGGCTTGTGAAGGTCCTTCGTGGGAACCTGCTGAACTTGAGGAGAAACTTGAAAAGGTCCAACATGATTTCAAGACGTAGGAGGATCATGTCTTGGAGGAGCTTGACACGGTCAAGGGGGACGTGGAAGAAATTAGCAACAATGTGGAGGCTTGCTTTGCTAGCATTGAGGATGCCATCCAAGCCCTACGAAACAGCATTGAGGGGATGCGGGAGGGCCTGGCTTTGTGCAAGAGGGCCTCAGCTAGTGGGGAGGCTAGCATCACCGTTGCCACACCAAGGGTGGAATGCCCCAAGCCAACGGGGTTCAATGGGGGCAAGGGACGCCAAGGAAGTTGAGAACTACCTATGGTGGATGGAGTAATATTTTGAGGAACTCAACCTTACGGACGAGGCATCCAAGGTAAGAATCGCTTCTCTTTATCTTTCCGATACCTCTATAAATCGCTTCTCTTTATCTTTTTGATACCGCTATAAACCACTTCTCTTTATCTTTCTGATATCGCAATGCTATGGTGGTGCAGGAAGCATGCCGATATGGAACGGGGTTCATGTCGGATAGATATTTGGGACGACTTCAAGAAGGAGCTCAAGCGCCACTTCTATCCCGAGAATGTGGTTTACGAGGCTCGAAGGAAGTTAAGGGAATTAAAGCAGAGGGGTACCATTCGAGATTATGTAAAAGAGTTCACTACCCTTATGCTTCAAATCCCCGACCTAACAGACGACGATCTCCTCTTCTACTTCATTGATGGTTTGCAAAGTTGGGCCAAACAAGAGATACATCGGCGGGACGTCAAATCCGTAGATGAGGCTATTGACGTCGCTGAATCCATTTGCTTGGACTTCATTAGTGCCCTGCCGAAGTCGGAAGGCTACGGGTCTGTCATGGTGGTGATAGACCGATTCTCAAAGTACGGTACCTTCATCCAGTGCACCAAGGATTGCACAGCTGAGGAGGCAGCACGTGGGTTTTTCAAGCACATCGTGAAGTATCGAGGACTGTCGAAGAACATCGTGAACAATCGAGACCCCCGCTTCATGAGACGCTTATGGACGGGGAGCTGTTTAAACTCCTTGGCACTGAGCTCAACTTCTCAACAAGTTTTCACCCGCAGACGGATGGGCAGACCGAGCGGGCAAATGCCTTGTTGGAGTGCTACCTGCGGTACTTTGTGAGTGCCAATCAACAAGATTGGGTCAAGTTACTTGACATTGCCCAATTCTCATACAACTTGCAGAGAAGTGAAGCTATAGGAAGGAGTCCGTTCGAGCTAGCCACGGGAGCAACCCCTGACTCTCCACACCTTAGCAACACCCCTCATCGATGGAAAAAGTCCGGGGGCAACCAAGATGGCGAAGTCATGGGAAGAACAAGCCGGCATCGCCCGATCATGCTTGGAGAAGGCCCTCAAGTGTATGAAGAAGTGGGCGGATGAGAAGAGGCGACCCCGGGAGTTCACTATTGGGGACCAAGTCCCTGTGAAGCTTTTGCCATAACAGTTCAAAGCTTTACTAAGCTTGCACAAAGGCTTGGTATGAAGGTCTCTTTACCATCATTACTAAGGTAGGCAAAGTTTCTTATCGTGTTGACCTACCTAGCACTTAAAAGATTCATCCGGTCTTCCACGTGAGTATGTTGAAGCCGTACAATGGAGACATGGAAGACCAAAGCCGAGGGTATTCTCAACGAGCACCTCCAGTGGTCACCAAGTCATTCGACAAGATTATTCAAGAGGTGTTATTGAAGAGAGTCATCTGAAGGAGAGCCTTTCCACCCCGCACCGAGTACTTAATCAAGTGGAAGGGACTGCCAGAGTCTGAGACAACATGGGAACCTAAAGATGATTTGTGGCAGTTCAAGGAACAACTCTTGGGCCATTTTTACACTTGGAATTAAGAGGTTCATACCTTGTTAAGCCCAAATATTTGGCCCACACTCATAACCCTTTGTACATAGAATTCTCTAGAAAATTGTGGTAGGAAGTAGGGGTATTCTACAGAATGTTCTAGAAAGTGTGTAGAATCTCCAATGTATAGTAACTTGTAGAGAATTCTGGAGGCTTAATTTCCGCTGTAGGATCTAATTGATCTCTATCGTCTGTTGAGGAGGTGGAGTAGTATAAATAGGGACATTCACCTCATTTGTAACTACCAAGTTCCATCAAGTGAGTTCGAGTGGATATAGCTTTCTTGCAAACACTTGTGTTCTTTACTTTCTTGCCAACACCTTTGCACACACTTCACTTATGAGCGAGGTTAACTTAGTAACCGTAAGGGGCGGAAACAAGCTAAGGCCGCACGGTTCATTGTTAAGGGAACAAGTCGTGACAGTAAGCTTATATGTTTAACCAATAAGTACCTTAGCCTAGCTTGAGGTTAGAATGTTATTCTTCCTCCTTGTGAAAATCACCATTGTTAAAAAAAAAAAAAAAAAAAAAAAAGTGTGTATAAAGCAGACAAGTATAGCTTGGTATCTACACTGTGAAAGTAAAGAGAAAAGTTGTCAGGAACCATGGTACAACACTACAGGAACTTTACATATTTCTCTTAAAGATCTAGTTTGGTTCAACGGTTTTTACTTTGCACTATGGAGATTGATCTGTCAAGAAATTTGACTATGACGTACAAATATTGCAATTGAGCTTAGAGAATCATATAACCACACGGATTTCTATCCATACGTCACTACTTGTCTTTATCTTTTATTTCGTTCCTAGTTGCAATAAATTTATAATATTCAGCTACTTTTAAGAACTGCATACAAGCCATGGGAAAATTAGTATTGATTGTTACAACCGCAAAAAAGTTTCTCTGTGGAATGATATTTTTGTTTCAAGACGAGATCGTATGCATACATTGACTTCTAAATGTTGTCCTACCTCTCCCTGTGTTAGTTATCAAAGAATGATAAAAAATATGTTTGGGTCACATGATAGTAATTCCCGAGAAAAGTTTCCAAATC
Source organism: Caryopteris x clandonensis (assembly GCA_028749325.2). Taxonomy (NCBI): domain Eukaryota; kingdom Viridiplantae; phylum Streptophyta; class Magnoliopsida; order Lamiales; family Lamiaceae; genus Caryopteris; species Caryopteris x clandonensis. The sequence goes on along the minus strand of JAPYKT020000022.1, from coordinate 5,693,325 downwards.
ATGCGTACTTATCTCTGCTGTTTATATTTTCTTTCACTAGTCCAAGAGGCAGCTTTAAAATGTTTTATGCTGCAGATGGGGTGGGCCCTTGACTCAGAATTGGTTAGATAAACAGTTGATTTTGCAAAGAAAAATATTAGCTCGAATGATAGAGCTTGGGATGACCCCAGGTATGCTTCAGCTTCCTATTCATATTTGCTCTCCCCCCCCCCCCTGCTTTCTTTATCCTGTCCCATTTCTATGGAGTCTCATGGTTACTTAAACAAGTGGCGGATCAATTGAGAAATGCAATTTGTATTATCCTGCTTTTTCTTCACCTGATGTTCACTGATTAACCCAAATACTGTGTCTTCTAATAGTTCTTCCATCATTTTCTGGGAATGTTCCAGCTGCACTAAAAGCAATTTTCCCCTCAGCAAACATAAGCAGACTTGGGGACTGGTATTTCCTCTTTCTTTTTTGACTTACTACCATTTTTCTCATGTTCACTTCACTGCCTGCTCCATATTTTAGTAATTGTTCTTTAAAATGGGATATATCCCTTACCCTAGCTTATCACCGGTCCTCGGTTTCTTTTTCATTTGTTTCGTGACCTTTCAATGGATATTAAAGTGTAAAGCAGGAACCAATATGTTTTAAGTTTAGATATTGACATTCTGGAAAATGAAATGAAGCCATTTGGATTTCTTACAGTGCCTGTTCCAAGGAAATAATTCAATGAGAAGAATCATAATGATTAGAGACGAGAACATTGTTTTGGTTTCTTTGAATATTAAAATATCTAAGGGTTTTTGCAGTGCAAGATCGCGTGAGAAGAAAAGAAAAATGGAACTTTTCAAAGAAAACAAGCTGCAAAGTAAGCAGTGGATGAACCCGTACAGTACTACTATTAACCATTCCAAAAAAAAATGAACACCATCATTTGATGACCATATTGAAAGGTAATGAAGAAAAGATTATGACTTCCATGCTAAGACAAAATCAAGACTGAGGTTCTGCAGAGATTCTTACTGCTAATCAGGATAGTTGATTTATATAAGCTTTTATATATCATTGATAGAAATAGATGGTTGTGTCACGAGGCAACCAATCATGACTTATGAATAGCCTGTGCGTCCAGTAACTGAAGACCGAATAACATGGGAGTCTGAGTGCAGGCAATTATAACTCTTTTATCTGTGCAACTTATTTTCTGGGGATATTGAGATTCATAAACATATGACAATATCTCGAGTTGAAATATGCTATGAAACATGCTACGTTGTTTACTTATTTTGCTTTAGATGAGACATTTTTATCTCTTCAAAGGGTGCTAATAATGTATTTGTGGTGTCCCTTTCCTTTTGAGATTGGATTGGATTGAATATTACATATTGGAAACTCTGTGCATATGTCAATGTGGCTCATTATATTTAGAATAGAGTTTTTGTTTTTATTTAATTTCAGGAATACTGTTGATGGTGATCCACGATGGTGTTGCACTTATCTTCTAGATCCTTCTGATTCTTTGTTTATCGACATTGGAGAAGCATTCATAAAACAACAAATTAAAGGTAAAATATTTCTGTATTATGGTATTCCCTTAAAATTTTACGGCTCCCTGCCAAAAATCACAAGTCTGCAATAAATAAAGATATACTATTCGGATTTCGTTAATTAATGAATACTAGGGGATATAATATTTAGTGACTCAATTTTTTCCTTCAAGGAGAAGAACTTCAATTTGGAACTTAGAAGTTGAATTAATTGGTTTGATCTTCTTTAATGTTGTTTTGTCCATAAATAGTATTTATTTTATATCACTTTAAAAGAAAACTATTGTATGGTGTTGCAAGAGGGGGGAAATGTCTTCCAACATGTTCCCACGAGCAATTGGCTCCACTGAAAATGATTTCTTATATGTTTCCACTGTATATAAAGTATCTTCAACTGTGGTTCCTAACAAATATTATCTCATTGAATCAATTAGATTCCTTTGGTTGGCTATCACATTAATACTTTGCGTTTCTTATATTTTCTTCCAATTATTTTCACAAATATGCCTTATATCCCTTATTCTCATTCATTAATTTATGTTATTCTGGGTATACATTTGTGCAGAATATGGAGATGTCACAGACATTTACAGTTGGTACTTTCTTGCAATCTACTCTCTTATTTGCTTTATTTTTTAGTTTATAATTATTGGTAGTGGTTTCTTATAACATTTTGTTTTGCCCTGCTTTGAGTTGGTACCTCACTGTTTAAATTATTTGTTATCTAAAGAGAGGCCAGTATCTTAGTGGGTCAATAATTGAACATTTTGTCACTTATCCTTTAAGAACACTTTTCTACCCTGATATTAGAATGATTTAGAACCAGATTGGCTAGCATGCATGAATACCTTGAATAAAATAACACAAATGTGTTGATGGTTTTACTTAGTCATTGTGATATAGTTTCGTTTTCTGGCACATTGCATGACATAGCTAGAGATTGTATAAATGGACACTAGTTAAATGTTTGAGAGTAAGGCAAGGTAAGAACAATTCCACCCCATATATTAGTTCTTTACACCTAAGAGTAGCCGAGGATTCAAATGTTACTGAATTATTTGATTGGCTCTACGAGTCTACTTGGCATGACCATACTGAAATTCCTCTGACAAGAAAAGTACTAAAATCATTTGCCAAACTAAGTACAAAACCAATTGAACAGTTTAATAATTACTGAATTCATTTGGTAATTTGCTGTATCAGATTGGCTGCATTTATAGGTAATATGAAAGATCTATCATTTCTCTTTGTATGGAACCGACATTGCTGATATTTGTCTGAATGAGTGAAAACAGTCCCCCTCATCCATAAATCTCATGAACAAGTAATTGAATAAATTTGGAAGTGGGCTATCTTAAAAAAAAAAAAAAAAAAAAAAAAAAAAAAAAAAAAAAAGAACTGAGTTGCTAGTTAATTTATAATTGGAGCTGTCGGTTGAATCTATTTTCAAGCTTTATTGCTTTGAATGCGAGCAGAGAGAGAGCTCCTGGATTTTAGGTGTGTGGAAATATAGGGCGAGAGATAGCTCAGAATTGAAACAATAAGTTGAGAAGCAGTATACATAGGAGGAATTAAAAGAGTCTTGGTATTTGGTTTGTTACAGAAGTAACTCCTGAACCCAAATGAACTAATACTACATTTTCTGAAGCACCAAAACCTAAATAATGGACAATTTTTTGGTTGGGTTTTGGTAAATTCAAATATCTGGTTTTTATATGCTATGGAAGAGTTCAAGATTTCCTATTTATTTACTCTAACCAAAAGCTCTTTCATTTTTTTCCTCTGTTCTGAATGAGGAATTTGTTGTGGTTGCAGTGATACATTCAACGAGAACTCTCCACCTACTAGCGACCCGATCTATATCTCATCTCTTGGTTCTGCAGTATATAAGGCAATGTCTAAAGGCGACAAAGATGCAGTGTGGCTAATGCAGGTACACTCAACCTCCATTCTGTGTATCTATCCTAACCTTTTTCCTGGAAATAGAAATACTGGTATGTCCTTTCAAATACTATTATGATGATATATGAACTGGAAAAAATATTGTGGTAGGAGCTTGTTTTGATCTGTATCCCTCTTTTTTTCCTACCTCCAAAAGTTTTCAAAGTTTATCTCAATATTTCTTTTCTTGATTGTATTTATACATTTTTTTCCTTAAACTTCAAAGGATAAGTGTCTGTCATTCAAATTACGTGATTCTCTTCTTGATTTGACATTATCATCTTTCATATGGAACAAAATTGAAGTGTTGCATTACTTTTGATAGACTTGTCAACTAAAGATATCCTAGTTAGAGTCAAAATTTAATTTGAGGTACATTTCTGTTAATATGCAGAGATGGCTTAATACTTGTGTAAATGAGCAGAAATAGCATGAATAGAATGTAAACAAGGAAACATAGTCGAAGTTGATGACCTTGGTGATCCTTATTTCTTTTTGTTAGTGTAATAGCAAAACAAGAATAACAGACCTACTTTAAACTATTCAGCCAATTATACTTCATACAAACTGTTTCTTACATGTCCAACTTATTTGTATGGTCCCCTTTTCTTGTCTTGTCATTTCTTCCCTTGAGCCGATAAACATGTTTAATAATTAAGATATGCGAACCTCTCCTTAGCCTTGTTATTACTTTGTCACTTTTTAATTTTGTTGCAAAGGGATTCTTGATTGGAAATTTCCAGACCTTTGTTATGGCATTATGCTTTTTAGCAGATTCTTTATAGTTGTAAGCATGTTAAATCTAGAGCATAAGTTGGCTGAAGGGTCAATTGTGATTGCACTTCCATGCTATTCAAATTTGAGTTTTAGATCTGAGGTGGGGCAGCCTATAGATTTGCATTACATCTACTTATCCTGGATAAGGATTAGGTTTTTCATATTTTTTTATTTTATTTTTTATTTTTGTATCTGTTCTGGTGTTCAACATATATCTGGTATAATTACCAACTGGATATACTGCTCAGCTTTTAATCTTTTGATCTACTTCCAGGGTTGGCTATTCTATTCAGACTCATCATTTTGGAAGCCTCCACAAATGAAGGTATGAGATACTCTAGAGTAAACAAACTATCTTCACCTTCACTTTTCTCTGAAGCAAACACATAACTAGTTATAATGTTGCCCCTGTCTTTGAGCTGTCTTTTGGCCTGTGATGGTCCCAATAAAGCATATACTTCTTTAATTATGTAAAATGAGCATCTATTCTGTAGACTGCAACTGCATATCTCTATAACCTGTCCTTGGGCTTTCTGTAGTGTTGCTATTAAGAGCAAACTGGTAGATGCACATTCTCTATATGTTTAATATTTGTTACATATCAAGGTGGCACCATTCATTTTCACCAACCCTGCTGGATAACTAGAGGGGGTGAATTCATTGGCTAGACTGCTGGAAGAAAATGTTGGACTTGGAGAAACCATTGTATTATTCCCAAAAACAATAAAGAGATTGCCGGCCCTCCAGCAGAAACTACTGAGTCATACTTGAACTAGATATGGTGTACTTGAGTTGTTAACAATATCCTTGAGCTAGATATGGTCCACTTCAGTTGTTTGTGCTTGTAATAAATCTGTTTCTTCTGCTCTGTCATCTTTATTGTTTATTCTAGTTCTCTCTTTGGTGAGCAATGCAGAGTTATTTGTGGTTCTTTTCCCTACACACATGTTCTGATTTACCTATTCATCTTAAGTTATGCTGCTAAATTATGCATGTTGTGATGGTATGCTTAATTCTTTCATGTTGATGATTTTTATGAAGCTGAATATCCTTACTAACCTAGTTCATTTCTGGCAGGCACTTCTGCATTCTGTTCCATTTGGGAAGATGATAGTGCTTGATCTATTTGCGGAGGTCAAACCAATTTGGAAATCATCCTCTCAATTTTACCACACTCCATATATATGGTATGTAAACTGATTCATGCTTTATCTATCTTTTTCTGGGAAAGCTACTTCATGGCTTCTTTTTATTCTTTGTTCTTTTTCCATCAATCAACTTTGTAATGGCTTTGGTTTAGTTCAAGTTACTGTTGGTTGTCCAGTAACTTCTAGCATGTAACAGGTGTATGTTGCACAACTTTGGTGGAAACATTGAGATGTATGGTGTACTAGATGCAGTGGCATCAGACCCAATTGATGCCCGTGTCAGCAAGAATTCTACAATGGTAAGCTCTATTCATTATGATTCTGTGTCTTCTACATGCTTCTATACTGCATTCTTGTGGTTACCCACGTGAGTCGATACATCTTGTACTGTAAAGTGTAAGAGCAACTTCAAAACTTGTCAAATATTTGGGGACTATTAGCTGCTTGCTGTATATCAAAATTTCACTGCTAGATTTCCAAATTGTATTATTTTCCATCTATGCCTCTTGTAATCTTGAAATGATAGTTCTTTTTATGTCGTAGAATGTATGGACAATGATGTGAACATTGGCACTTCATAGTTCGTTTTCTGTTTATGTGCACTATATAAATCATGAAGTCGTAAACTTTAAAGCATCTTTTTGACTGAAGAAATTGGTCGTGTTGTCTGTTACATTTTGACCGTAAATTCTGGGTCCTTTTTTTTCCCCCAAGTCCCCGTTTAGTCCACGAGCCTGCATAAAGAGGAGTTAAGTCTATAACATCATGTATTCTTAGTATCAATGACATAAGATATTGTTAGAAGTGCAATATTGTTGGTACAAACCAACAGTGATTTTGGTAACATCAGTGTCTCCTTGCACATTCCCATATGTTATTTTTTTGTGTACCATGCCCTGATTCCACCTTTGCTTTGTGATTGTGCCTTCCTTTATATCCGTTTTGCTGGACCAAAGCTAGCAAGAGTTCATATGTCACTCATCGTCCTTTCAAATTGTCTTCGGGAATCACTACTTTGTCAATATTGTTTTCATTAAATCGCAAGTAAAAAATTATCCTAATAAACTCATTTATGAGGCGGACCTGGTCACTATGATAATAATTTGAGGAGTTAATGTATATTTTTCTTTGCAAAAATGCATGTTGAAATGTTTATGGTTTTGTATGGCATATTCATATTTCTTTTGGCTTCAATTTTTAGTTTAGTATTCTCACTGTCTCCTTCCAGGACAGATTGGTGTTGGCATGTGCATGGAAGGGATAGAACATAATCCAGTCATGTATGAGCTAATGTCTGAAATGGCATTTCGAAGCGATCAATTGCAACTTGAGGTAATAAGTTTTCTCATCTTAGCAATTAGAATAAGCTCTGCTCTGATCATAATTGCATAGGAATAGCTGTGATTTGTTCTTCTTAGAAGAGAAATCTGATTCATGTCCCATTTCTCGAGCTCTCTCCCTCTCACCACTCCTTAATTTTTTATGCATGCTCAATTATTCTTCTAAATAGAGCAGTTTTAATTGCGAATAAATTAAACATATGCCTTTTGAGTTGAGATGATTATGGTGTTCGGAGACGAATGAAGCCAGCAAATCAGATCTAGCTATTTTAAAGCTCCAACATGCTAACATTAAGTTTAGTTGAAACCTAATTATAGTGTTTTTGGGTACTCAAGTTAGGTCTTTTATTGCATTTCTTCTTTTATTATTACCATTTTGCCTAGATTTTCTGTGGTACTCAAATTACTTCTTTCAATGCTGTTTTAACCATTCTTTCTTTGCTGAAATTTACTTGGATGGTCCGTAAGACTTAGGCTCACTACGTAATCTGTCCTTGTTAGCTGCTTAACATGCCTCACTTTCATAATGTTCTTTACTTGACTTGCAGGAATGGTTGACAACTTACTCTCGTAGACGATATGGTAAATCTGTTAGTCAAGTTGAGACTGCATGGAAAACTCTTCATCGCTCAATATATAACTGCACTGATGGAATTGCGGTACGTTTGATCTGAGTAATCAGTTCTGATATGTTGGATGTGTTTTTCCCATGAGTATGTAATAAAATAGTCATGACCATGCATATTGAGTTCTGAGGCGTACGTGTATATGCTTTGTTAAGGAACATGCTACTACTACTGCCACCAAAGAACCCAACATTCAACATTGTTGGAAATATTGTTTAATAAATGACATCAGTCATAACTAACTACTCCCCCCCCCCCCTCCCACACATACGGACAGACATACTCTTGTCCCATTGTTCACTTTTGGTGTCTCTGTATCATGATAAAAGAATATGATAGTATGGAAAATAATCCCACTTGTTGTAGATATTCTGGTCCAAAAGGGGTTTTTAATGCACTCTCTCTCTCTCTCTCTCTCTCTCTCTCTCTCTATTTAAGTGGATGTCAACATATCCTTTCGTTTTTTTGCACGCATGGGCTGTGGTTTGTTGATCAAATACCAGATTAAATCTAGAATATTTGTGTTTTCTGAGTCCAATCAAATAAATGCATCATTCATAATTCATTATTGACTACTTGATACATCATGCAGGACCACAACACTGACTACATAGTAAAGTTTCCCGATTGGGATCCTTCCCAATTGGTAAACGATGAACTTGGTATACCCAAATTCCTTCAGAAGCATAGACTTGTCGGTATACAGTCAAAGAGAAGGTTCCTTCTCCATGAAACAAGCTCTTCGTTGCCTCGGCCTCATTTATGGTATGACAATCAGGATTCTGTCAGTGCCTTGAAGCTATTCCTTGATGCTGGAAATGAACTTGCTGAAATTCCTACCTATAGGTAAACCTTCTAAATCACGAATGCTCAACCTTATTGCATGTATAGTGAAGGCTATAGAGATACTGCAGAAAAGAATATATTATGCGATAAAATTACCCACCTAGGGATGTGGGACGAAATATGGTGCAATGTTTGAGATATGCGTGAAAATTGTGTGCACTAAGATATTATTTGGATAATTTACTCATTTGAGATAATTTCTTTTATGCATTAACAAACTTTCTGAGAATTGCATTTGTTACAGGTATGATTTGGTTGACTTAACCAGGCAGTCACTCTCAAAGCTTGCGAACGAGGTTTATTTGAAGGCAATTTATGCTTACCGGGGCAAGGATACAAAAGCTTTAACTTTCCATTCTATGAAGTTCCTACAACTCATCAAAGACATTGATAAACTTCTTGCTGCCGATGATAATTTCTTACTTGGTACTTGGCTCGAGAGCGCAAAAAGACTAGCTCTGAATGCCGAAGAAAGGAAACAGGTGAGAATTATCTTTTCCTTCATCTCCCTGTTTGGTGATCAAAATCACTTGGTTGGACTATACATAGATGGTGCTCCTTCTATTATATTCCTACTTTTGCCTTTTAAACATGATGAATATAGGATTTTTCTTTATTGTAACTTGGCACTTATTTTCAACATCTGTAATTGATTTAGTACGAGTGGAACGCGAGGACACAAGTAACAATGTGGTACGACACTACTGAGAATGAGCAGAGCAAGCTTCATGATTATGGTAGGTCAACCTTATCTATAGCTACTCTTGCAGCTTTTCTTGTAAAATATTCATCATCTCCTTTTTCTTGGTCGTCTGCTGCAGCGAATAAGTTTTGGAGCGGACTGTTGGAAGGATACTATCTTCCACGAGCATCAATGTATTTTACACGTTTGATAAAAAGCCTAAAAGAAAACGAGGAGTTTAAGGTGGGGGAATGGAGGAAAGAATGGATTGCATACTCGAACAAGTGGCAAGCAGGTGTGGAGCTGTACCCAGTAAAGGCCCAGGGAGATGCTCTTGCTATAGCCAAGGAACTGTACCAGAAATATTTCGAATAGAACAAGGTTATTGGAGAGTTGTGTAATAAACATGTGAAAACACTTTGCTTGCTGTAATTTTCAGACATGAACCCTCAAATGTGTTCATTTATTATGATGTCAGTACTCCTTCCAAAAAAGTTACAGAAATGGAACTTTTTTAGGACTTAACTTTTTGGGACGGAGGGAGTAATAAATATTTGGTTATGAAGGTTGAAATTATTAATTATTTCCATACAGCAGAAGCACATAACTAGTAGTAAAATATAATTAATTGAATCAATGCCAAAGCGAATGATATTTATGAATGAATTATATGGGATGGGCTGAAATAATCTTCCTTTATACATTTTGCAATTGTCACAAGTTTATATCTTCTTAAAAAAGCTCCATAAGAAGGGGATCACCTGCTGCCATAAGCTTTACCAATCTTACAAAATCCGACTCACTGGAAACATTAACCGGGTACACAGCTGGCGCCTGAGCAGAGTAGAAACTGAAGGTGTTTGTTGATGGGGCGTTTGTCTTGTAGATCATATTGTTCAGGATAGGGTCGAAATTTTGTGGTAAATCCATTGCCATGAAAAACATTGGGACAGCAATCTTGTGGTGAATTTGAAAATCTCCCACCAAGTCCACGAGACCGACAAAATCAGATATGTATCTTTCAGGAATGTAGAAAACCTCGGACCCACACAGCGCCAGGCTCTGTTGGCTTGGACTACTGTCCTTGTAGTTAACCTGGAGATGAGCTGGCATTGTACCAACAACTTTTTTTACCATGTCAGCTTGTTTGGAAAGCCATGTAGGGTCTTTGTGATCGACCACTAATTTAGATGTAGGCACCTGTGTACATTTATCTTGTTAGACAAAGGAAGGGAGGAGCTGTTTAAAACACCAAGATAGTGAATCTGTTGTGGTACCTTGTTGGCAATCCACAACTTAGACTTGTCGGCCTGCAACAGGCTCCAGTAGTTTAAAATCGTGTTGTCATGTAGGAAAAGAAAGCCTCGTGTGTTGTTAAACCTATTCAACACTTTGGGTAGATACCTGTAGCAAACGAAGTGTGAACAGACAAGCACGCAAATATACAGGATGACATGTTACCAAGCGGGGATATATATATATCGAGAGAGAGAGAGATATGTTTCTCAGCCAAGAAAAATTATCACGGCTCTGAAGTGAGAACACAAGATTATCGGTCTAAGGTTGGGTTTGTTGGAAATTAACTTGATATTTCTTTTGAAACTCTGAGAGCATTACTGTCTATCCTGGCATTCTAGTTATTTCTTGCTAAAATCTTCAAATAATTGTCAAAACAGTCTTTTCTGTTACGACTATGATACAGATTATGACAGTCTTTTTCTTCAATTAGTTGTCAAAACAGTTCATTTGAAGCAATTCAACATCATCAAAGTGGATAATAGATGAATTAGACACTTCTTTGTGATTGCTCAATGACAAACATTTATTGCATTTTTGTGTATTCATCGGTCATTTTTCAGCTTCTCTTCCCTTCTAGCCATGCTAATGATTGCTTCAAACAGTGATCACATCATTCTTATTGCTAACCCGGTTCAAAGTTCATAATCCATGTCTGCTATTCAAGTTCATGTGCACATCAAACGTACTACATTAGCTTTATTTATGGATCAATTACAAAATTTAAAATCAGAAATATCTGCCAGGACTATTTTAGCAATGAAGATGGCCACGGAGATGTAAGGAATCACATAAAACAAAAATCAATTGTTTTTTTGCTTATTCTAGATCCTCATTTGCAGTACCTTATACTGCTGTATTTTATATACAAACTTTTGAAGAATTTAAGTAATATAGACAAACCTAGATCATGCAGACTTGGAGAGATCATCAAATTAAATAGAACAAAATACATCCTGTTTGAATGATACTAAAACGATCAATCTAAGATGCCACTCTACCTGAAGGCTGAGCAGTGAGTAGTCTATATCATGCATATAATATCATCATCAAAAATCGATAACATGATAAAGATCAGCATAGAGAACATTGAGAATCTATCCAAAAACAGTAATTGTGTAAAGCAAATAAAAACATGGATTCGAAGACATACTTATATATTCGATCCAACTGCCCTTCCTCAACTGCAAGATCTGCATCAGCTTGTGTTGACAAAATAACCACTGTCTTGAATATTCTACCATAAAGCAATCTCCACTCTAAAGCAGTTTGCTGCACAGGTCCACTAACAAACATAATCAGCACAACATCACCGAAATTCCTCCCCCACCTCATAAGATTCCCTATTTCATAATTAACTGAACCTGATTCCTCAACCCCAAGATGAACTGAAGGCAATTTTCGCGGTACAAATTCCTTTCTATCAGAAAGGCCAGCATTTACAATTTGCCTATCCGTGTCTAACTCGATTAATCCTGGCTGCTTATACCCAACTGCAATCAAGTCCTCCAGCCAAGCCACAGTGAATTTCACGTCATTCTCATTCCAAAACACTTCTTCTTCCATTGAATAACTTAAGTCGATTATTTTATCAAACAGTGTTTGCTTTTCAGATCTCCAAGCAATCAAAAACTTAATCAAGCGGCCAACATTCACATGAAGATCTTTCTCTTCTATAAAAGGGTATGATTCAGTTTTATCTTGCCTATGAACTGTAGGAGGATAAACTACAACAAAACCACTAATCTCCCACAATAGCCTCTGAGCAAAATAGCCCCTTAATACATCAGAAGCCATTGTACTCACAGACACAGGAAGCATCAAAGCCCAAAATGCATCATAATGAAACAATGTATTGAATGAATTTAATGGTACCATTATACCTTTGGATGCTGCAACTTTTGGTGCATGTTCATCAAATCTAATATCAAATGCCTCTGCACCCACCTTCCTAGTTGCGTAAAAAACAGAATCTACATCAGGTAAACCATTAGATATACCCTGCTGTATGTATTGCTTCCCTCCAGACACTTCAGAATAGAACTCCTCATGACCAACTTCACCAACATTCTCCAATGGCAGCCCTCTTGGCCAAACCGATCTTTGCCCAAAATGCACGTAAGGGTTCACAACGGTTCTATTCGAAATCCCATCACTATACAGAAAAATCCTTTGCTGCTTTACCACTACACTATCCAAATCCAAATCGAAATGCTTCCCAAGATCCCCACCAATCACTTCCCCACGATCATCTGCATCAAAAATCCTCCTTGCACCGTGCTGGATCGCGAAAAGATAGCCCACACTCTTCCTAACATAAGAATCATAAGGCAAGTAATCCACAACTCTAAACCCCAAGTTTGCTTGCTGATCCAAAGACAAGTATATTGCACCTTTCAGGCTCCAATCTTTGGGAGTTTTAGAGTTCCCTATAGCTAAAACTTGCCAGCCCTTAATTCTTACAAGACTTTGGAGTGAAGTTTTGGGATAATCCGACACAGAGACTATAATCCATTGCTCTGAGTGGAATGAAGAGTACGGTGAAGATTTGTCTAAAATGGGGTGTATAGAGTTGAAATTCGGTTTTGGGATTTTGAATTTTTGAGGTCTGTGCAAAAGTTGGGAGTTTTGGGAGCAGAACAGGGTGGGGCTGGCTATAGAGTTGTGGAAAAAGAAGAAATATGACGCAACAGTAAGGGTTAGGAAGGTGATGATGAACAATTTGAAGGAGTTTTCAGATGCCCATGCGGAAAAATCAAGATTCTTGGTTTCAGAGAAGAGTGGGGTTTTCTTGGAAGTTTTGAGTTTAATGGGGTAATGAGGTTTTGAAGATTTATTAGTAGCGGGCTGATCTTGGATAATCATTGATTACAGTCAATAGAAACTGCCGAACTGGAAATCCACAGCGGGTACTGAAATGCTTTGTTTAATTGCTCTCTCTCTCTCGGAGACAGAGTGAAGAGCTGAAACGGTGAGTTCGAAGTTTCAGCTGTAAACAGTGTAATATGACAAGTCAGTATCAAACTGAAGAGGTCGCATATGCACGGAAAGCAAGAGGAATCTCTATGAATTTGTCGCCTACCGCCGACAGTTTTGGTAGTTAAGTATAGCGTCCACTGCATTTCTTTAACTATTACATCTCTAAAGTCATTGACTTGCAGTTTGTATCCTTGGCTATTCCTTCCACATTATTTTATTGAAATTTTTATTCAATTTTCTATTTTATAATAATTATTAATTAATATATTGTGTATTAAATATTTAAAAAAAAATAAAATATTGATAGAATTGAGGCCAGCCCATGCTTTTCAGCTTTTTCCTTGAAATAATTATTCTAAAAAAAAAAATTCAATGTTTTTAATACGTGGTTTCAAGCCAAAATATATAAGTGACTTGGAGGTTGAACTTTTTTGTTCAATTTTAGTAAATAAATTAAAATTTTACTTTTAAGTTAGAAGTTGCATAATAAATATCAAACAATTTCTCTTTTAAATTTTGCCAAAAAAATTATTTTCAAACATCATTTACCGATGCACTTTAATATATTTGATTAATCAATTGAACCAATTGACCTTATATTAATTTCAGTGTTATTAATTAATCGCAAACACTTATATGTATCTGGTGCATCGTGCAGCTTGATGTAAAATATTACTTGTTTAATTAAAAAAATATTATATATTTACTTGAAAAATAATACTATTCATTTGTTACTTTTGAAAAAATAATAATATTTTTCAAGTAAATAAATAATATTATTTAATACAATAAATAATAGTGCTCCTATGTACAAAAAAAATCATTCTTAATTAATGAATTAATAGTTATTTATCAAGTAATCATTTTTAGTAATAATGTAAAAGGTTAGTAATCAATTACATACCTTTAAGCATATGATCAATAAAACAAAGAAAAAAATTATATAAAACAAAAGGATCAAATACTATTTATTACTCTTCATTTTTAGTGAGATATAATTTTAATTTTCCTCTAATTTTATTTTTTTAATTATTAGAGTAAAATATGTCATATATATAATATATTATGTGCAATGTAAATATGAAATAAAGAACTCATCAAAATAGGAAAAAAAAACCTTAAATTACGCTTAAATGAACTATTACAAAAAATATTTCTTTCTCAATCGCAGCAATGTTTTAAATAAATTGTAGTAAATATCAATTGGATAAATAATAAAATTAGTGGGTCATAAGTTGAATTGATGTAAAAAAATATGTTGAATACATATTTATGAATATACTCATAGCTTAAAATTAAATACATATTTGTTTATATATATTTTGACATAAATATATATAGATAATGAGCATTTGTATAATATATTGAAAAACTAAAGCTATTAAAATAATTTACTTTTTATTTAATTTTTCAAGTTATATTACAAGGAGCCGAGAAGCCATGAAACAACACATTTTCTCAGCTTCCTTATGTCCATATAACATAGTTAAACAAGCTAGTTTATACCTAATTTGAAATATATATTTTTTTACAAAAAAATAAAATAAAAAGAAATTTAATTAAATACTTTTTTGGAAAAATATTACAAATTATAAAACTATCTTCATTTCATTAAAAAAATATTATTATACGTATATTAAATCCAACTCACATGTATACACAAATCTGATCCAAATAATTAATTATAAAAAATATGTCAAAAAATTTTAAGAAACAAAAATGTTTATTTGCATGAATTTCTTATCTTTTCTTTTCTTATTTTTGTTACAAAGTTGTCAAAGAAAATTTAAAATTAAATTTGGAGAATTTTTACAATTAATAAATTGTTCATTTTTTATTTTAGTATATATTAATGCTCCATCAGTTTCGAACACTTTTAGTACAATTGTAACAATATTGGTCTCCAAACCAAATTTCACGTTTTAGAAAGGCACGAGAGAGAGAGAGAGAGAGAGAGATTTGTCATATCATTTGCCTAAAAAAAAAAAAAAGAAAAAAAAAAGTGTTTTAAATTGTAATTCAAGCCTATTTTTCATAATAAAAAATTGGTGTTAATAAAAAAAAGGTATTTACAAGTGAATAAAACAAATAAAATTTAAAAAATACATTGTTCTTAATACCAAAATATATTACACTTGTAAATTGACCGAAGTCGTGATAATAAATTATGTTTAAATTAAAATTTTGGAAACAATTGTAAAATATTTATTTTGGCTAATTCCAAATATCCTACTTTATTTGCAATTTTTGAAAGATTCTGATTATTTTTTTTGTTTATATATATATATATACACACACATATACATATATCAATTATTAAATTTTATTCTTATTTGTCAATCCCAGTGAGTTTGGGACTTAATTTTAGGGTGAGTAGCAAATAGTCTCAATCTCCAGAATTCTCAAACCCCTGCAACGTCATTCTCTGCGCACTTCTCGAACCCTCATCTCAGATCCTTATCTCACCTCTCCGCTCCGTTCGGTCATCTCACCGCCGGCTTCCGCCCACAGAGCTCTGAAGTATTTACTTTTGCAGTTTTGCTTCTTCCTTTGTTTTTACTTTAATTAGTAATTACCGAATTTTTGGTAGTGTTTGGTAGAATTGTAGGGCTTAATTTTTAATCAGCAACCATATTTAATCACCAAACTCAATGCCGTATTAGGATATCTTGTATTTCTACGCTACTATTGTAAGTGTTGAAAGTATGGAGGCGTTCTGTTGTGCATGTCTGTAAGGATTTAAATCAATGGTTTGTCATTTTAAATAAGTTAAAACTAAAGCCATCTTGGGAATATGCTTTTGCAGTTAAGTGAATCAAGAAAAATGAAGAAGGTATTACTAAATAGTAATTCAATAAGTTAATTGTATTGTGTGAATGTATAAAATAAGAGAAGTCCGTCTTGAATTCTTACTAGTTTGAATTCCTAAAGATTCTTTGGCATGCAAAATGATTTGTCCGGTAATTGGATCTGTATGCAGCTTTGAGAGACCTCAATGGCGAGATCATTAGCTAATATTATTTACAAAGGCATTGCTGCATCTCCAGCTGCACGTTCGACTGTAAGTTACTTATTTTATGATTTTTCTGGATTATCATTTCCCTCAACCCTGTATGCATTTTCTTTGTGATCTTTGTCAGTTTATTGCTTGCATAGATAATACTAGCATACAAGATATCGTAGATCGCATCCTTCTTTGAAAAACTTTTATCATACTTTTGTCTTAATATCTGATAAAAGACATGCCTCCACTTATAACATGAAGTACATTTAATTGACTTTTCTCAAAACATTACTAGAAGTAGTAGCTCACTATGTATATATCTCTTATGGCAAGTTGACATCCTAACCCAGTGCACATGAAAAAGATTAACTTAACATTTGTAAGCTGGTCATGGATCCCAAAAGATCAACTTAACATTTGTAAGCTGGTCATGGATCCCAGTTTCACAGATTCATAATTTGTTGAATTGGAATGTATTGTTCAAATAAATCAGTCAAGAGTCTGTTAAGCAAAAAATGAAGTGATATGTACTGGAATTTTCTAAAATTGTGAATCAGAGATTATGATGGAATAGTTGGTATGGATAAAACATTGAATAAGAGAAATGCGAGGACAGGCAAAATAAAAGAAGTGAAAAAGGAAGTAAGAGTTTTTTGGCCTGTGCAAAATTACATGCAGAAGATAATCATCAGCTAAGTTTGATATTAAACATAGTGTTGGATTTCTATGGATTCCACCAATTTAAAAAATAAAAATAAAAATCCTAACTTGAGACTCTCAAAAATTTTACTGGGTACCTTCATTGTTGAAGTCATCTTTGAGCAGAGAGAATTTCCCGTTGTGAATAACTTTCCTAAGCCCCTTTTCATCCTCATTAGGGGATTAAGGATTCCTCACCTGTCATTGGCCAAAAAAAAAAAATGTTTGATCTATACTCTTTGTTTACTTTATCTTGAAAATCTTATACGGTGTCATTCAGTGGCTGCGAACAACAAATCACCATCTAATAGGAAGCATGAGCATTGGTATTGGAAGAGGGATAGTTGTCAGGGAATGTTAGGTTGTGAATTGTGTGTTAATGTTTTGGACAAAAAATTGAATTTGGGTGTATTGGAATTTGTCATACCATATGCATCAATAAAGATGAAAATGTTTGTCTTGTGGCAGAACTCAAAGAAACATTACCTAAATTCTTTAACTGGACTTGGTTGCCCATAATCTTGTAAAGTAGAGTGATAGATAACAATGGCAATATCATCTATGAGTTTTTTTAGTCAATTAGAATTGCATTACATCCTAAACATCATCTTGTAAAGTAGTGGGATAGATAACCATGCCAATATCATCTATGAGTTTATTAGTCAAGTAAAATCATGTTGCATCCTTAACTTTGGGGAGAGAATAACACTCTGAAATAGGTCGTGTTAGACCTTATTCACACGGTGAAGATGAAACATTCAACTTTTAGAAATTTTAATGTATATGTGCCTTTAGGTCTCTCTTATGGTCCATTAAAGCATGTTGTTAGCAGGCTCATGATGATAGCTTATTACAGCTCTTTTTTTCCCCCTGTGTTTAACCCCTTTTCCTCTTATGTTAGTTCTAAAAGCCCATCAAATTACTGCTAATCTACTTGTGATCAGTAATTGAATCTGGATTTAGTGTATTCGTTAATGGAGTCCCTCTTCTGTGCTTAATGTATGCTTGCTAGCAAAAGTGATTACTAGAATCTAACAGCTAGTATGAGATGTGCTTTTTATGAGATAACTGTACATAATTCTGATCTTGATATTCATATAATTTTGTGTAATGTCCTGTAGGCATCTGGATCCTTCTACCAGGGGATTTTTCGATTTTCCACTACGGTGCCCAATGATCCTGATACACATGAAGATTTTAGACCCGCTTCTAAAATTGAAAATTCTGGCGTTTCCTTGAAAGACATTGTTGAACAGGTAACGCTCCTTTTCTGAATATCTTTTGTAGCATAATCTTGATCTGAATCACTAAGAGAATGAAGAAATTGGGTTTGGAAAATTTCATATTACTCTGATATTTTATTTCGTGTTAGCAATTGGGAATTTTTTTATTATCTTGCCTTTTAGTCTCAATTTTTTTCCCATAAAAATATTAGCTTGAATCTGTTAGATTAATCCCACATTTACAGGATGTCAAGGAAAACCCTGTCATGATATATATGAAAGGGGTGCCAGAACTTCCTCGATGTGGATTCAGTGCATTAGCAGTGAGGGTCTTGAAAGAATATAGTAAGTTATGAAAAACATTTCTTTTTGTGCATTCTTACGCCTTATTCATTATTATACTACAGCATTTTCTTTGTGGTAAGCCAAAAATTTTCATGCTAGTTTTTTGGGAGTTTGTTATTTCATTTGACTTAAGTATCTACTCTGAGCTTGATTTATCATCTTTGCTATCCGTGGGCAAGTCCCATGAATATGACTCGAATATGCTGAATGCTGAAGTGGGTTTGTTTTAAAGATGAATTAAGCTGCATCTCTCAAAGTGATTGAATTATATGTAGTTTTCCTATCAGATGTTTTTTTTCGATCGTGTGCAATCATGAAAAAGTTTTTTTGTTACATTCTTAATTCATCTTTGTTTATGTGGTTTTCGCAGATGTTCCTCTGAGTGCGAGAAATATATTAGAGGACCCTGAACTGAAGAATGCTGTAAAAACCTTCAGGTAACTTATTGTTTACTTGAATGTTTTAGAATGAGTGAAATAGTTGCAAATACACATTTGATGGTGAGCAGGTGGCTGGATAGAGGATAAGAAATTAGAGAGAATTTTGCGTGTACATTATTAAATACCTAAAACTAAAAAAGAAAATATGTGTACATGGTGAGAGGCGTATTGCAATCACGTGTGAGCTGATTTCCAGTGCTCATAAATTTATGCTTGGGTACTTCTCATGCTGCAACTTACATTTTATAGGACGATTGACGTCAGTGGGTAGAACTTCTTGAAGACAAACTTATTTGTTTTCTGACGAAACTGCTGCTCATGTACATAGTATTTGTTAGCTTTGGTTTTATTTGATTTTTTCTGCTCTAGGAATTACCATAGAGAACTTACATTTAAAAAAAAAAAAAAAAAGACAGAAAGACCAGAATTTTATTTGCATTAGAATTTTTATCTCTTATTGTCAAATCAGGTATGAACTGTTGCAGTTATTAGTCACATGGGGTACGAATAAGACAAGTTTGACAAATGATTTTTCAGATTTCAAAACCATTGTAACGCGAGGATTCATCTTCAGCTGGATCATAAATGTGGCAAAATGGATAAGAAAATAGCAATGAGTTCTTTATGTACTCTGTTCATTTCATATGCAACCTAAATATTTTGTGATTATTCAGTGGGCTTATTGAGCAGTTTACTGGGCATTGGTTTGACTGCGCTCATACTCAAATGAGAAGTTGCATGGAATAGAGATATTTATATATTGTCTTCACTGATGACATTGTCAATTTATTGCAGCCACTGGCCAACATTCCCTCAGATATTCATCAACGGGGAATTTGTTGGAGGATCTGATATCATTCTTAACATGCATCAGGTTTCCCTTCCCAACTTTCACCTTCCTCTCAAATGGATTCTTGGTATATTATTAGTGTGTCTCCCTCCTTGGACAAAGAGCTCTAACACTCTTGTTTATCTCGCAGAATGGTGAATTGAAGGAAAAACTGACAGAGATTGCTGGAAAAAAGCAATAAGTAATAAGCAGAGTGGTGCGATGCGGGAAGCATCAATAAGCAGGGCAATAATGCATGGTTACTGGATGGCACATGCACATCATTCTCTCTTACGAGGAGATTAACAAGTTATCTTGTTCTAGATTGGTAAAATAGATATTGTCATATTATTTGGCTTTGTAGTTGGTGATGCTTATAAATATGTGTCATTTAGTGTACCACCCAGAAAAAAAATTCCTGGCAATTTCCTTTTCGCTTGACGGCTATCATATACTTTGCGTTGATGGTGATCTAAAGGAATTGCAGGGACCGAAAATTCTTTTACTAGATTAAGTATTCATAGTGGAAAATGTTTTTCGAGCTCAAGAGAATGTTATACTAGCCTTTCTCCCCAACCATTGACAAGTGTGATATTCAAATGAATTCATGCATGGTCCAACTTGTCTTGACACGCTCTGTCGATGGCTTCCGTGGTAAAGACTAATATCTTGGACGGTGCTCTGGTTTATCATCTCCGGGGGACTTCTGGTGGCCGCTGCCAAATGTATGGAGTTGAAATGTATCATACCCTGTCATCAAGTGAAGGAGTTGCGCAAATTATAAATCTCTGTACGGATAAAAGGAATTGACGACACGTTAGAAAATGCTTGAAAGGAATCCGAGAAAAAGAACTGCAACCACTCCGCTTTATTCTTGATAGATATTTCGCTTAATTACCCTTTGACGAAAATATTTCTTCTGCATTTCAAAAGTATGAACACTCTCTCCAAACAATTCTTGAAAAACAAATATGAAACCATCATTTATAATTTGCTAACATAGACAGTCATTCATATACCTCAACATAACCTTTCAAAATTTCTTTTTTCTTCCATGAATGTTGTTAATTTATAATTATTAAAAGGGTGCAACTATTACCCCATAATAATTATGATAAAATTAAGCATAAATAAATTGACTAAAATACCTATTTTTTCTTCCATGAATGTTGTTAATTTATAATTATTAAAAGGGTGCAACTATTACCCCATAATAATTATGATAAAATTAAGCATAAATAAATTGACTAAAATATCTATATTTAAATATTTTTTTATTCTGTTCTTATTATCCCAATCACCATTTTTTTTATTCTGTTTTTTAATATAGAAATTCAAAGTTGATTTGTAGATTTATTCATGGTTTTCTTATTGTTTTCACTCCAAATCTGAAGCCTTTCACGCCAAACTAAATAAGTAACACACATTTAATACTATTCTCTAAACGTCATTTCCCAAAACTTAATTTTGTTAAAAATTTGTGTGTACAATGGTTCGTATATATATATATATATATTTCTTCTACCGTATGAAAACTATGGATTTGGCTCTATAATCGTGGCAGTTATTTTAAGAAAAAGTCTATCTTGTGGTTTTTCTGCACTTTGCCCTGCCTGGATTCTGCCCGAACTTCACTCAGCCTTCTTTTGGGCGCGGTTTTCTTCCTTTATTTCTTCTTCCGCCTGTCAAGCAAAAGTACCTATTCGTCTAGAGCAGAGGGATTTGCCCCCACCGTGATTCAATGAGAATGGATGAGAGGCTTGTGGGATTGACATGAGGGGGCAGGGATGACTATATTTTTGGGAGAAATCCGGGCCAATATGAAACACATGAATACTAGTTATGCCTGAAAGACAATTCTGAATCTGCTTTGTCTACACACACATATGCTCGTTGTATGTGGGCATGCTTGGTGGTGTCAATCAACAACTTCTTGGAGTCCGTTATATTAAAATTAAGTCACCCACGTACATCGAGGTCGTTTGCACATTCTTGTGCTGAACCTAAATTTGTATCATTTTTCAATTTCAGCAAGAATAAATTTTCTCTCTCCTTGTTATTACTCATCTGAGAAACAAAAAAAGATTTTATTTTCTCTTTTTGGATTTTCAGAAAAACTTTAGGTTTTTCTTTTATTTTCTCTTTTTGGATTTTCAGAAATTTTTTGGCTTTTTTTTTTTTTTTTTTTTTTTGGGGACGATAAGAAATTTTTCAACTGTAATTTGTGAATTTGTATTAGAAATTACATATGAATAGCCGCACCCTTGTTAATTTTTTATAAGGTATATTTAGACTATTTAGACTTCGAAGTGTATTTAAAGATTTCAGTATATGAATAGCCGCACCTTTGTTAAAATTAATGTTGCCTAGGCTGGTTATGTATAAAATGTAATATGTATTGTTCTTTGTATAAGTCGTTATCAATTTCTACAATCTGATAATTATGTATTAAGTTTATTTTGTCTCATGTCCAAAACTTACCTTAATAACATCTTTAAATTAATAATCTTGTATTTCTTTTCTCTTTTACATATTGTTGTTGTTTTTTTTTTTTTTTAAATCTTGGTAATGATTTGATTTATGGTGTTGTTGCCACAAGAAAAAACAGAAAAGTGATTTTCTACTGAGTTTAATCTTTACGAATTCCATATTATTGATATCTCTTCGAATATCTTATGTAATTTGATTTAGTTCTTTTATTTTGTATCTCATATCTTTAGGAAATTATTTTGATGACTTTACATCATAATAAAGGAATAATTGCAAAAAACGCATCACACTTATTATTCAGGGTGTCCTAAAACGAACACCAATTGTATGGGTCGGCAATTTTAACCTTAATTTTTAATTGAGCTATAACTGAGCTTGAATTTCACGAGTTAGGCTGAAATTTTGAAAATTTTAATTTCAGGCCAATTCAAAAAATAAAAATATTTGTAACTTGACCCATACACTTTTCCAAAGTTTGAATTGCAACTCAAAAATATTCCAAGCTCAATTCAATCAATTTTAATTTAGATAGGGATATAATAATATATTTAAATAAAGTAAAGTATATGTGATCATATTTAATCTTTTATACACATTCACCCCGTCGCGTCTTTAACAAAATAATTAGACAACACCATTATTGTGCATGCAATTGTATCATCAATTAGGTTCTTGATTTTGTTCTTAAGGTGAAAACATGGCCTGCAATCTTTTGGTGTTATAATATTAATTTTATGTTAAAATTACAAAATTAATCCTATATATTTTTGGGCGGTCTCAAAATCAGTTATGATATATATTTACTTTACCAATTTCATCCAACTTTCTTTAATGCACAATTTTAGTACGTCCTATGTTTCACGAGAATTAATAGTGTGCATAACAAAGACAAGTATTCATATAAATAAGACATTTCGGAAAAATATAAACATTTCAAGATAACGTTTTAATTTGATTGATGCTCGGCCTCAATTAAAGAAAATGACAAAAGTGTGAGAAACAAAATTAACATGGCCTATTCTTCAAACAATCTTTAGCTATAAAGGAACAGGCACAGATTGGTGGGTTAGTTTCCCTAGCACAAACATTTAATGAGGACTTTCCACATCAGTTGGGCTGACAAACTCTGGCCAGATAGGCACCCTCGCATGGAAGATATGGATCTGGTATATGGTAGCAAACCTGATCACCATTTACGTACCTCAGCTCAACTGCAAACAAACATTAATCTGTCAATACTTGTTTATGAAAATACAGTAGAAAAGGATTAATCTTGAATACCTGAAACAAGAGCAGTGAGGAGAAAAAAGTAAACAACTCTGGAAAATGCTGCCATTTTTGTAATAACCTAAGCTTTAAGCAAACTGAAGCAGTGCTATGATGTTGATGGGCTGGCTGTACCTCTTTTTATACTGCAAGAAAATTGATATATAATGGCAGGAGATACTATGAGGAATTTCCTATCAAATATAGTTTGATTGTTGTTGCATTTTTTAATCTTTACATTCTATTTACCTTACCACTTACCAATAATGATTATTTTTGTTCAAATTATTTTCTAACTAGAAGTTCGATTTTTTAATTTCACGAGTTTTGCACTAATATTTTTGTATATATGACAGCCTATTATAAATTTGATTATTTGTTTCTAAATAAGCTTTCATGTGTAGCAAGATTAAATCATGTTACAATCTATACCATTAACTGATTTTAGTTTTTATTGTTGAGTCGAGTCTTTAGTATTTGTGTATAACTATCTAACATTATTTGTACTTGTTATCTATGATTTCATATAAGGGGGAATTGCATAATTAGTCCTCGAATTTGTGGGTGGTCCCAAAAAGTTGCTCGATAATTACACTTATACACCGCATAATCACGTCACATTACATACTCACATTTTTCTTGCTAATATGTGGTCTCTATGGTCATTTTTTATGTGTCTGATGTCATATTGTTTATTACAAAAAACATGTTCATTTAACTTATTATGCCACAAAAAATAAAAATTATTATTTAACACAATAATAAGTGGTGCAAATATCTAACAATAATTTTAAATTTTGGCTCAAAAGTATGTAAATTGAAGAAATTAAATAAAAAAGGACCAAAATTATAAAATTAATAAGTTAAAGAACTGATTTTGGGACCACTAATAAGTTATAAGACTATTTTTATAATTTTTCCTTTCATATAGTATTGGTTTTCCCTAAAACAATTTTTAAAAAATTATGTTAGATATAAATATCTATAGCGAACTAGACTACTAGACAAGTTCGAGTTACAAATATAGAAACTATTCACATAATTTGTATATATAAACACTCAAAACTATTAGATTACTAGAAAAGAATAAATATCTTTTGAAAAAAAGTATAATTCAACTTATTTTGTTTATTTATTTTTATGGGTGGAGTGCGTATGTTTAATTTGGACATATGTTGATTGAACTATTGTGATCTATTTGAGCTACAACTATAATATATATATAAACATATATATATATATATGTATGTATTTATATATAAAATAGAACAGTTGCCTAATATAAAATATTTGTGGTAGGTTTATATTATAAAATATAAAATTATTAAATTACTATTTTATGAAAAAAATGTTGAATTATTTGAATCAATAGGAATAAAATTTTGAAAAGATTATTCAATTTATTTTATGTTATTATATCTTAGATAAACTGTACAATTTATTCCCAATATATCACTATTTATACAATTATAGCACAATATTTCAATAATTGTTGATTAAATCACAACCTATAAGAAAAAGAAATCAATTCTATTATTCGTCTATTTTATTGTCCAAATTATCGTATGTGGCTTGACAAACATCCACGTAGTAATTTGAACCTTTAAAAATATACAATTTAATCTCAATCTTTTATATTTTTACAATTATATCCCATTCATTCAAAATTTATGTTTAACTTAATTGAAAATTAAATTAAAATATGAAAACATATATAAAAAAACAAAAAATAAATATTATGTAGAAAATTTGGAAAATATAAAACAAGACAAATAATGTATTTAGTAAATAGAAAATGCTGAAATAAAATTTAAATTTTAAATAAGGAATATTAATAAATTTGTTCCAAAATAATGATATTAACTAAATTTCATAAGACAAAATATAAGAAATATAAAAGGTAACAAATAAAATTTTAAAATCATTTAAATTAATAGAAAATTCATGAAATAAAATTCTAAGATATATAAAAGATATGTAGTGTATAATATTCAAATTTTAGTATAGCGAATGCAAATGTTTATTAGATTTCTAGATTTGTATATAATTTTCATAGAAAATATAAATTTGATTTATGCTTATTTAAATACTTCTCAAAGTTTACTTCATAATATTTTGTATTTATTCAATACTTTACTATATTATTTTATTTCTCAAATTTTTAGATATAATATTTTTTTATTTTCATAATTTTTTAATATTTAATTAAGCTAAACATTAATTTTGAATGAATTTGACAAAATATGACACTTTTGCAAGGGTAGCTACTAACATAACACTGAAGCTCATTATTCATTATTATTGTAGGATACAAAGGTGTAACTGAATCCAATCCAACCACTGATACTCATTATTCTGAGAGATGAGCATATATATATATATATATATATATGTATTTAATTCTTGTTCGGCCAGAATTGGGCTTGAAGATAGTCAATCACGTTCTTCTCAACCTGGAATGCCTTGCTCAAAACATCTGGATCTATTGGCGGGTCGGAACCAAAGACAGCGTTTGCAATTGTTATGACTCCTGGATTTTGGCTGCCCAGACCTGCAAAGGCTACAGCATTGTCGTGTCCCACGTTGAACTGGAAATGGATGAGACCCTGGGGGAAGACGAAGACGTCTCCCGGGCAGAGGCGCTTCGTGAAGAGCTTGTTTTTCTGGTTGGGATCTGCAGGGTTGGAAGTGACGAAACCCACGTAAAGAGTGCCTTCAGTGACCACAAGAATCTCTGTCGCACGAGGGTGCGTGTGTGGGGGATTCAGGCCGTATGGCGCGTAGTCTATGCGGACTAAAGAGACGCCCAGAGTGTTGAGCCCTGGTATCTGGTTCACATTCACGGGAGTCACCTTCGATCCAACAGCGTTTGAAGTGTTGCCGGGCTTGTTTAGGCCCGAGAAAAAGAAATCATCCGCCACAACCATGTTTGGGTCCTTGCATATCTTCCCGTTCACAAAAACTACACAGCCCCGAAACAAATATCATGTTCACAGAATGTATTAAATTAAGCAAAGGAAAAACAAGCAACTGATGAATTAAAAAAGAAGTTAATACACTAGATATATGTATATATAACTACAAGAAAATCGTTATATACAACTGAGAAAATCCGACCTATTGTATTTAACAGAAGAAAGACTATTGTTCAATCTAGTGTTGTAGAAGACTATACTGAAAGACAACGGTTTGTAACTATTGACTTTTCGAAAAATGAAAAAGTTGAACAACGGTAATATATAAACCGTTGTTTTTAAGGGACAAAGATAACATCCTTTACAATAGTTTATATAGATACACGTGCATACATATATATCTAAATTTGCTTTCTTGATCTTACCAGATGCCATAGAGTCGTTCAAAGCGACGCAGAAATCTTGAAGAGGGCTGGGATCGGAGGCATAAGAGAACGTTGCCAAAGATGAAATAAGAATGGCAATGAAGAGGTGAAGAGCCATCTTCATCGTTCTGCTAATTCTTCTATAAACTTGTTTCATATGTTATGTCTGAGGTGAGGAACTGAGTTAAGAGGTGGAGGCTATTTATAGAGATCCAGCACGTACGATGTCACAGCCCGATTTTTATTTGTGTAAACATAAAATATATATTAGAGCAAGACCATAAAAAAGTGCTAAAGGAAATGGTCCTCCTCCTTACCTTACCCATTAATTAATCATATCTTATTTTACCATTTTGGTGACTAGTTCATGTTTTGGTTACAAAACTTCTACGTATATTTCTTAATAATCAACATTAATAGGAATTTATTTTAGCAATATTAAAAATAAGGATCTCTGCAATATATACACACACATAAACGCACATATATACACAAAAAGTATGTAATAATAGCAAATTGACATTTTCTTACGCAAATGCAATTGCCAACATTTTTTTTTTGTGTAAAAAAATAAAATCATTCTCTTTCTCTCCTTTTCTCATATAATCTTTTTTACTATATATCTTTTCCGCCAATAGAAATAATGTCACAATCCAATTCAGAATGTCAATTGAATTTAAATTTAATTATGTTGTCTTAGTCCAAATTAAAAATAAATCAAAATTTTACCCTTTTTAAAAAAAAAAAAAAAACTGCATATAATGTACTATTTTATCCAAGTAAATTCATATCCAATCACATTCTCATTGAATTTTTTTTGCAATAATCATAATTATCACATTTTTCCAAATATCCAATCATACTCTTAATTTTTTCATCATATTACATAAATACATTTATCTCTTTTTCATTAAAAATGAATGAAATAGAATGAAATCACACCTGTTATACAAGGACTGAAAGTCCATGTTTGCCACGACGTCCGAGACACACAATCTCTCACCGAGAGAAATACAAGGACACACAGTCTCTCCACAAGGAATATAAAACGACACAAAATTTAGGTTTGAACACAAAGTCCAAAACATAGTCTCTATACAAGGACGTTTGGACACAAAGTTCGAGACACACCGTCTCTATAAAAGGACACAAAGTTCAGGTTTGACACAAAGTTCGAGACACACAGCCTCTCACCGAGGAAAATACGGGAGACAAAGTCTGGACACACAGTCTCTCCCCAAGGGATATACAAGGACACAAAGTTCAGGTTTGACACGAAGTTCGAGACAAACAGTCTCTCACTGAGAAAAATATGAGGACACAAAGTCTGAGACACACAGTCTCTTCCCAAGGGATATAGAAGGACACAAAGTCCACAACACAGTCCATCAAGGACATCGAGTTATCAGACAATAAGTAAAAAACACATAACCAGGCAAGCAAACAAATCAAACTCATTTAGAAAAATGACGAATCGACTCATTACCACCTTATAGCCCGGTTCACCCCTAGACCAATGTGTATAGCCTTTTACCTATCCAGTTACCCTAAGAAAACATATTTCTTATAAATGCATATATCAAACCACACAAAAGGTTTATGATTACTAACCTCGAATCTGCTCACCACGAACCAAATCGTCTGTTAGGAATCGACACATATATGCAACCACAGATATATCCAATTATCACCAAGATAAGAATATTCAAATAAACGCACGAATTCACACAAAATTTGAGTTCACACAAACAATTTCATTCTTCACCCCTTGTTGATTCCACAAAAAATCAACAATAACAAAAAAAAAAAAAAATCACATAGAATCCTATAGATAATGTGTAAACATGAAATCTAACACAACAATTATAGAAGGACATTCAAAACAGTTTAAATGGAGACGTACGAAATGTGTATCCATAATCTATCAGCAATTCATTTTCGTTAAAATGCATATAATTCATAGATTTTTTCTCACACATATATGTCACAATAAAAACTTCACCATAGTCATCTGAAACTATATTAGCTTCGTCATTATCATGTTTCGTTTTAGGTCTAGGACAATATTTAGAAAAATGACCAATTTCATTACAATTATAACACCTTTTCGTGTTGGGCATTTTATTGTTATCCCTGCCCTTATCAGAACTTCTGTCGTGAGTTTGATTGTTGGAAGCACCCTTTTTCTTGTGTCTTCCTTGAACAAACATCACCGACTCATTCTCTATATTCATATTGCATTTTAAATCCATCTCCTTACTCTTCAGATTGTTTTTTACGGTTTCAAGCGAGATTTCATCCTTGCCATACTTAATAGCAGACTTAACGTCCCCATAAGTATTAGGAATATCATTTAAAAATACAATAGCCGAGTACTCATTAATGTTTTTATCCCCCTTTGTTTGATATCCTAAATTAATTTCGTGAAAATATCCAAATTTTCATCCATATTCTTATTTAGGTCTAGTTTGAACTGAAAAAATTTCTCCAAGAGGAATAATTTACATGACAATGTCATGTCGGTAAAAAAATTCTTCTAGTTTTTTCCCAAAGTTCTTTGGCGGAACCTAATTTTCCACTTTCTTAATCACAGAATCAGATAAGCTCAAGATAATCGAATAATATGCTTACTCATCCATATCATAGTTCCTCTCCTCCATTTCAGTTCCAGAAAATGCTAGGGTAATTCTCTTATATACCTTTTGCTGTATAAGGAGTCCCTTCATTAATTGCTGCCAGATATTGAAATCTGACTTACCGTCGAACGGAGCAAGGCAGAAGTTGGATAAGGTAGCCATATTTCACAAACAAACAAGCACGAACATACTAACACGTAGAGGGTAAGCGTACTAACCTCGTAGCACCTATTGATATACGTAGCGGAAATAAAGTAGGTAAATAACCAATATCACACATGATATAATTGATCAGCAAATCAACAAGCACGTATTCCTATGGATTCTACCAGCAACAAATACCAATCCTATACCGAACCCCCACGGTGTCTATTCTGAAATGTAAAAAAGTATCAACCTCTTTACCAGAGTGAGACCCTACGGTAAGGGTCTCAAAATACACCTGACGAGGTCCCGGGCCGGCTGCACCAAAGAGGGCAGCGAGCTCACACACGGTTGCACTTACTATGAAGTCCCCCTCGTCTACACGGGAGTAGGAGGGGCGGTAGCGGATTGACCACGTTCTGTCCCTCGAATAGTAATCCAGATAATGTGAGAGCCTCATCTCGATACAACTGTGGCTTTGATACCACTGTTGGGTATTGATGTTGAGACATTTGCCTGGCTCAGGTTGTGGTTCCCCTCGTTATTGATCAGTGATACAATGTGGTCCAATTCTAACCACACTCAAAATTCGGTAAATTACTATCACTCTCTTACACACACAAGTGTATCACAACCGATCGACCACAAAGTAAGAAATGGAAGAATAAAGAAACAAGATAATACGGTTCTGATTTTTCATATATCATATATGAGGCTAGTGAATATGATCACATATATATAAGAGTATATGAGTTGATCTAGAGTTGCCATGTGCTTGAGTTGGCTTAGGAAAATATATTATTGGGCCACATCAAGTTGGCCATCCCAAAAAGTCTACATTTTTTTTTTCGATTTCAAGCCGATGCTTTTTATTTTTGCTCTCCTCCTTTTGCTTTCTCCATCTCTCATCCAATTATTTTATAATTCTAATGGTTAATATATTGCATATTATGTATTGTATGAAAAAATACCTGTAACAAGTTGATAAATTGTTATTCCTTCAGTTGCATTAAATTCACCTACACATTTGTGTATACCAAAGTTAATAATAGTTATGCATATATCATCAGTCTAACTAAGACTGGAAATAATATATTATATACATCCTTCAATTAATTAATTAATTGTGATTGAGCTTGCTTGTTGGAATTTGTGCAAAAGATGAAAGAGTAGTTTATCTTACATTGGTTTTGAAACAAATTTGAAGATTTCTCTTATAATTATTTAAGGAATTTATTAGTATAAGTTTAAAGCAGAACATTCTATTTGATTCTTTAGAAATTATACAAGAGTTAAAAAAGAAATATCTGAATTAATTAAATATTTTTTAGGGCGTTAGGTGTGCGTTGTATATAGTAGCAAGCTAAAAAACATAAATATGAAATGAAGCTAAGATATGGAATTCGAAGAAAGTTAATGTGGTTGTAATATTTTTCACACAATAATATTTTTTATGATTTTAAGATTTTTTATACATCTTTTTCTTCTCCATAGTAATAGTTTCTTTGTGGATATCTTATGACGTAAGTTGTTATTTTTCATCATATTTCTCAGTTAATTATTTATTTGCTTTCTTCTATTGTTGAATATGGTATCCAACGATTTTTTTGTCGTGAGGGTGAGGTAACCCCAAAAACCCGTCCTCACTTTGAATTGCAGGCTGCAATTTGTTGCATGAAGTCGAAATCGCTAGCAATCACCAATCAACCATATGGTGGTGAATTTGTCTCTGGGCCTTGCACATACCGTTCGTCGCACTATTGGAGCCTGCCATGTCCGAAGTTGTTACCTTAACTGCAAAGAGGGGGTGCCGAAGGCAGGTAGCGAGTGGAGTGAAATCATAAGTAACAGGGCAGCCGTACTGAAAGTTGCCGGCTGCATCACCAGCTCCTTCATTGCCAACACTGATTTTACGTTACGGAATGTAGTATTGTTGTCTAATCTCTTAGAAATTAATTATACAAAAATCAATTTATTGAGCAGAAAAAGTAATTTAATTAATAAATGAAAAAAAAAAAAAAAAACTTAGAAGTACATTTTGTGCTACAGCCCAGTGTGTCAGTTTCATTGCAATCAAAATTGATATATAAAGACTTCCAAGGAATCGAAATTTCATTTACTTGAAATTTTAAGCATTTAAAAATAAATATAACCAAACATTTAGGGCAACACTCACCTTTGCTTCTATATCAATATCATTATTTTATCATACTTTATCTCTCACACCCTCACCATCTTTTTATTTGTAATACATTTTTTATTTATTTCTGTTATTTTCACAACTGAAAACTCTTTCGTTTTCCAATAATTTTTTATATTTTTACTTTTTTGTTGGTACCACCTACACGAGTTCGTACGAATAAAGTCTTAGCCGTACCAACAAAACCAAAGATACAATTGAATGAACTGTCTAAAAGAGCTTGAGTTAAGTGTATTAATTTTCTAGTTTTTAGTACAACGAATATTTTATTTTATTAGATTTCTATATTTATATAATTCTTGCGCAAATATAAATTTTGTTTGATATCATCATTTTGAGACTATGCTTATTTTTAAACAATTTTTGAATTTTTATTTCAGAAGTTATGTATTTATTTAATATTTTATCATCTTGTTTTATATTTTTCAAAATTTAGACATATTGTTTTTATTTTTCTGTTATTTTCATATTCTTATTTATAATTGTTTATGAAGTTAAATAATAAAGTTTGAATGAACGTGTTAGAGTTATAAATTGTATATTTTTTAAAAAACTTAAATTATATCGTGAAAATGCATCAACATACATAGGATTATTTGGATTAAAAATATATATATAAGTACATTTCATTTTTTTTTGGTAGATTATAATTTTAATAAAAAATATTCAACTATAATGTTAAAATTATATGAATTATGAAACGTTGAGATTGAATAATATATTTTGGGCATGGAAGATTTTATTAGGGTGGTCGTGGATTTTATTGAATAAAGTGAATTAGCAGCAAATAATATGAATTCTAAAGCCATAAGAAGGTTAAAAGTAATTGTTTTTTGTTTCTAATTGTTGATCATGATTTTTTTTTCTGTTCATATACTTGTTAACCAGTTTAAAAAAAAAATTAAAATAGAAAAAAAAAAGGTGCATTTGAATGGCGTATCATCAAATATTATGGAACGGGGCATATTGCACGAGAGAAATATTAAGTAATAATCTTGGTAGACATATTGTTTAATTATCCTTTGATGAATATTTCTTCTGCATTATAAACACTCTCTCTAAACAATTTGTGAAAACCAAATATGAAACCATTATTCCTATGAATAGGCCAAATCCTGTAACTCACCCTTTCAATTATTCTATTTTCTTCCATTAATGTTGTTAATTTATAATTATAATTATAAAATTAACATTGCCTATTCTGAGTACAATTTTTTGCCACAAAAGAACAACCACAGATTGGTGGATTCATTTCTTGAATACACACACCCAGTGTAGATTGTCCACACTTTTCAACGCATGCGGGCAGACAAATATTTCCCAGATCTGCACCTTCGCAGGGAAGAGTTGGGTCCGCCGGTATATAGTAGCAAGCTTCATCACCATTTACGTACATATTCTTCCAAATTCTCAACTCTACTGCAAATGTACTTTACTTATTTAATTCAAAATATTAACTTATCACAATATAAATAAATATTAATCCATGGAGTCAACAATTCTTAGTTACCTGAAATAAAAGTAGTGAGGAGAACCAAGAAAACTACTCTGGAAACCGCTACCATTCTTGTCTTGCAATCGTTCTTTAACCAATTTGAAGCTTTATATAATACATACATATATATATAATCTTCGTATAAGTCTTTAACAAATTCTAAAATCTGATTATTGAAAAAGTTTTAAACTGCCTAGGCTGGTTATGTATAAAATGTAATATGTATAGTTCTTTGTAAAAGTCGTTATCAGTTTCTACAATCTGATAATTATGTATTAAGTTTATTCTCTCTCATGTCCAACACTTACCTTAATAACATCTTTAAATTAATAATCTTGTATTTCTTTTCTCTTTTTCATACATTTTTTTATTTATAAATCTTGGTAATGATTTGATTTATGGTGTTGTTGCCACAAGAAAAAACAAAAAAGTGATTTTCTACTGAGTTTAATCTTTACGAATGCCATATTATTGATATCTCTTGGAATATCTTATGTAATTTGATTTGGTTCTTTGATTTTGTATCTCATATCTTTAGGAAATTATTTTGATGGCTTTACATCATAATAAAGGAATAATTGCAAAAAACACATCACACTTTCAATTTTGAATGGGTGTCCTAAAAAGAACACTAATTGTATGGGTCGGCAATTTTGAATCTTAATTTTTAAAATATCTTTAATTAGGAACAAATTTTGGTTCCAATTTCATAATTAAGATGAAATTTTGGAAATTTTATTTTCAGGCCAATTTCAAAAAGTACAATATTTGTAACTTGACGCAAACACTTTTCCAAAGTTTGAATTGCAACTCAAAGAGTTTCCAACCTCAATTCTGGCATATTTTTACTTTACCAATTTCATCTTTTTATTTTTTTTTATTTTTTATTTTTTTTATGTTTGGTTTCAGCCCTATGTTTCAATGAAAATTAATAATGTGCATAACAAAGACAAGTACTCATATAAATAAGTCAAATTTCTGAAAAAGAAAACTTCAACATACCATTTTTATTCGAAAATGACAAGAGTGTGAAGAAAACAAAATTAGCATAAATGTGGGTTGGTTTCCCTAACACAAACACCCAATGTGGAGTGTCCAGATTTGTTGACGCAGGTGGGCAGATAAACTTTGCCCATGTTGGCGCCATATCGCATGGAAGATGTGGTTCTGGTACATAATAGCAAACCTGATCGCCATTTACGTGCATCTTCGAGAGTTGTTTACTTGTTTCTCCTCACTGCTGTGTTAAAGATTACTTCTTATGTACTGTATTTTCGTAAACTAATTAAACCAAATTTATGTTTGTTTGCAGTTGAGCTGAGGGTTTCAAAGAAGATGTACGTAAATGGCAAATAGATTTGGTTCTATATACCAGAACCACAACTTCCATGCGAAGGTGCCAATATGGGCAAAGTTTGTCTGCCCACCTGCGTCAACAAATGTGGACAGTCCACCCTGGGTGTTTGTGTTAGGGAAACCTACCCACCAATCTGTGGTTGTTCATTTATACCTGAAGATTGTACCAAGAATAGGATTTGCTAATTTTGTTTTCCTCACACTCTTGTCATTTTCTTTAAATTAAGAGCGAGTGTCAATCGGATAAAAATGGTACGTTGAGATTTTCTTAATTAGCAAATTTGGGGAGGGTATTTTTTTTTTTTTTTTTTATTAATTTGGAAATCAAATCTTCATCTGTTGTGTTGATATACGTTTTTGAAAGATAGAACTTCTGAGTAATGAAGAAAAATTTAAACTTGGAGGCCATATTTATTATTATAGAATAAAGTGGATTTAATATTATAATATTTATCAAATCTCTAGAATATGTTAGAATTTTATTTTTACGTAATTTTAGAATAAGGTGGAGTTTATTTTTATTAATTATGTGGTTATTATATATCAATTTATAATATATTTACATACATTTTTGCTTTATTGGAAATTGTTGTGGATCGGCAGCACCGTGGTGAGGGCTCAGGGATGCCTGGTTCGCCCCGATTCGGACACAGAAGCCAATCGGTGACCTAGGTCCGTCACACAAGACGGAACACGGTCGGACTTTCACCTAAACCCGGTAGCACCTTAATCCTGACGGATTTTCCTCACCCACTCGTCCAAAAAATCCACCGAACACTCACACTATACACTAGAAACCACACAGGAAGGGAATCAGACAGTATAGAAGGGAGAATGGGGATTCGGACGAAATGCAGCGTGAATCGACTCTTGGATTCTTGCCCAAACGACGAACGAATCGTCGATTTAAAGGGAACGAGAAAACCAGCCAGAGAACCACGCGGTTCACACAGAAAATCACGCGGGCATTAACCATCGGGAGTAAATGGCTGCCTGGGAAAGGTGAGAGACGTTGAACGACGGAAGGGGAGAGGGGAGGGGAACCGACGAGCGGCGCTCACAGGGGAAGGGCAACACAATGCCCTAATTACAGAGGGGTCGGGGAACAAAAGGTAAGGGGTGTGGGCCTGGGCCTTAAAAGGCCTGGGCCCAGAATAAGTGGGAAGCAGATAACAGGCCCACAAACCAAAAATGCATTTGGGCCAATACCCAAAACAACATTCTCCACCTTCTTGGTCCAACCCTAGGTCCACCGATTAGCAAACAATACCCGGGGCGAAGGCAAATCATCATTGCCCTCGACTGTCACTGATACCTGCAAGGAAACAAAAAAAAAAAAAAAACAGAAAGTGAGAAAAAACGAACACACAGCAGAATACAGAAGAAAAACAGATTTTAATCCAGTGAGTCGAAGTTCAAAGTATTCATGCAGTCTTTGGTTTTTTCAGCAGATAAGCATTTTGTTCCCATGTCAGCAGGATTGAATTGAGAAGGGATTTTCTCAAGCTTGACAGTTCCTTTTTCAACTATATCCCGGATAAAGTGGTACCTAACATCAATATGTTTTGTACGATCATGGAAAACAGGATTTTTACAAAGCTGAATTCCTGATTGACTGTCAGAATAAACAATAGGATCACCCTCTAAGTATCCAATTTCAGATAATAGACCTTTTAACCATATAGCTTCTTTAAGTGCATCAGTTATAGCAATATACTCAGATTCAGTAGTAGATAATGCAACTACGTGCTGAAGTTGGGATTTCCAGCTAATGCACGAACCACACAAGGTGAACACATATGATGTAGAGGACTTCCTATTATCTCTATCATTGGCATAATTAGAATCAGAATATCCTATTAAGTTTACACCTTGAGCACATTTTGAAAATTTAAGGCAAGTATTGGCAGAACCTTTCAAATACTTTAATAGCCATTTTAATGCATCCCAATGTGGCATACCAGGGTTTGACATGTACCTACTCAAGCAACTTACCGAATATGCAATATCAGGTCGAGTGCTTACCATAAGGTACATAACCGAGCCAATAGCATTAGCATACGGCACCTTAGACATTTCAAGTATTTCAGAATCAGTTTTTGGGGACTGATCCCTACTTAAAACAAAATGGGCAGCAAGGGGCACATTGACAGGTTTAGCATCAGACATGAAGAATTTACTCAAAATCTTTTTCACATAAGAAAGTATGATTATTCCTATCCCTAACAATATCCATGCCTAAGATGCGCCTAGCATCTCCAAGGTATTTCATGTCAAAATTCTCACTTAGGCAATTTTGCACATATTCGATGGATTTAATACATGGGCTGACAAGAAGCATATCATCAACATATATTAATAAGAAAGTGGGGACAGATGCATCATGCTTAAAATAAAGGCAGTGATCATGCACACTCCTTTTAAAGTTAAGGTTTTTCATGCAAGAGTCAAATTTCTTATTCCATTGCCTAGGAGATTGTTTTAGACCATAAAGGGATTTTTTCAATAAACATACATAATCAGGTTTTTGGGGATCAATAAACCCATCAGGTTGTTGCATATAAATTTGTTTATCAATTTCACCATGTAAAAAAGCAGTTTTTACATCAAGTTGTTTTAACTCCCAGTTAAAATGAGCAACTAATGCCAACACAATGCGTACAGTAACAAATTTCACAACAGGAGCAAAGATTTCGGTATAATCAATCCCCTCTTTTTGAGTAAATCCTTTTGCTACCAGCCTAGCCTTATATCTAATGCTGTCAGATTCTTCTTTAATCTTATATAGCCACTTACAAGCTACTACAGAGCAATTAGCAGGTTTAGGCACAAGAGTCCAAGTTTGGTTAACATGCAGTGAGTTCATTTCATCATTCATGGCATTTAACCAGTCAACAGAATTCCTAGAATTCACAGCCTCCTTAAATGACTTAGGTTCAAGGTCAGTAGGTGATTCAAATACATTTAAAGCATGCGAGTCCATATGATAATCATTAAGTCTAGATGGTTGTCTAATGTTTCTCCTAGGTCTATCCCTAGCAAGTTGGTAATCACCATTAACATTATCATCATCACTTAGATTATCATGCTCAACATTTTCAGAATTTGAATTATCTAACACAGGCAAATTTGGTGTTTGCTCCACCTCACTCGGAGTCTCATCAGAAGCAACAATGGGCACAGAAATTGGTAAGCAGGGAAATTCAGATTCATTAAAAATCACATCTCTGCTAATAGTGACCTTAAAACCAGGATCATTCTTTAGCCAAAGTCTATATCCTTTTACACCATCAGGATAACCAAGAAAAACACATTTTTTAGATCTTGGTTCTAATTTATCCAGTTTTTGATGCACAAAAGCAGCACAACCAAAAATTTTTAGATTTGAAAAATCAACAGCTTTTCCAGACCAAACAAGTTCAGGATATTTCCCATTTAAAGGCACAGATGGAGACCTATTAATTAAATAGGCAGCAGTAACAACTGCTTCTCCCCAGAATTTCTTAGAAAGTCCAGAAGCTGCAAGCATGCTTCTTACTTTCTCAAGAAGAGTCCGGTTCATACGTTCTGCCACACCATTCTGTTGTGGAGTGTATGGAACCGTCCTGTGTCTTTGAATGCCAGAAACAGCACACAAATTATCAAGCAGATGATTGCAAAATTCAAGTCCATTATCAGTCCTAAGTTTCTTAATTTTCTTTCCAGTTTGGTTTTCAATCAAAGATTTCCAGTTTTTGAACACATCAAATACATCAGATTTATCTTTTAACAACAAAACCCAAACTTTCCTGGAAAAATCATCAATAATGGACAGGAACCATCTTTTATTACCGTGTGTGGGAGTGGTGGCAGGCCCCCACACATCTGCATGCAAATAATCAAGTATTCCAGTGCTTTTAGGTACATTGGGGGCAGGGGAGATGGGAAAACTAACCCTATGTTGTTTTCCTTTTACACACGGTTCACAGAAGGGCATGCAAGACAGTTTATCATTTCCAAATGATCCTACTTTTTGCAAGAGTTCTAGACCCTTATTACTCATGTGACCAAGTCTACAATGCCAAAGAGTAGTTTTATCATCCTTAACAGTATTAGCATGCAAGACTGGTTTTGTAAAACACATGTACAGGTTATTCCGTTTTTCAGCTTTAAGGACCACAGAAGACCCTTTCAAAATAGACATAACACCTTTGCCCCATTTCCCCTCATAACCCTCATCTTCCAATGCAGCACATGAAATAAGATTACAGTTCAAATCAGGCACATATCTTACATCTTTCAAATTAAGAGCATGTCCAGATTCACACACAAGTGAAATATTTCCTATACCTAGGATTGGACATTTCTTATCATTTGCCATAGACACAAAACCACATTTTGTTTCCTTAAAAGTCCGAAACAGATTTTTAAACGGGGTTAAGTGAAATGTGCAGCCTGAATCAATCAACCATTCATTTTCACATAAGAAAGATGAATTTACAGAATTAGCCACAGAAGTTTCACAGAAATCAGTAACCATGAAAACATCTTCATGCATTTCTTTTTCAGAAACCTTATTGGCTTTAAGCCTTTTCGGTTGGGGACAAACATTTGCAAAATGGCCCGGTTCACCACAGTTAAAACACTTTTTGTTTTTATTGGTGGGGTTACTAGATTTTGCAGACTTATCCTTAACCTTTTCTTGGCCATTTTTATTTTCAGAAAACTTTTTCTTTTTCCTGAAATTCTTTCCTTTAACAAACATAGCATCAGCACTGTTTTGATGTTTTATACCCGAATTTGCTTTTAAATCAATTTCCTTACTTTTCAACCCATTAATAACGGTATCCAAAGTAACCTGATCCCTACCATATTTTATAGCAGATTTCACATCACCAAAGGAATCAGGAATAGCATTTAAAAGCACAATTGCAGTATACTCATCAATAGATTTATCACCGGTTTTCTTTATGTCTTGAATAAGTTTTTGAAAAATATCCATATTTTCATCTATATCCTTAGACATATCAAGTTTAAACCGAAAAAATCTTTCAAGCAAAAACATTTTACATGGGAGTGAAGTTTCAACAAATAATTCTTCCAGTTTATCCCATAAGTCTTTTGCACATTTTTGTTCTCCGACTTTTCGGATAATAGAGTCTGATAGATGCAGGATAATGGATGAGAATGCAATCTCATCCATTTCTTCCTTTTTCTCATCAGATGTGGCATCAGAAAATGTACGGGAAATACTTTTAAACACACGTTGTTGAATCAGTATTCCTTTCATTTTCTGCTGCCAAATCCCAAAATCTGAGCGACCATCAAACGGTGCCAGATTGTAGGATCCAACAGTAGACATGTTGGAGGCAGGGAATAAATCACACAAGATTTATACAAGTCAAACAATAAATCACACAAGATTTATACAAATCACGGGAGACCGAGGATTTCCAAGTTCACAAGCCGATTGATCGGTTGCGCAGGGGTTCAACTCAGTGCCGTTTTAATATGTTAATTCAGTGATGCAGAATCAAGCACACAGCAATATCAGATTCAGGTTCACAGAATTTTAACAAAGTTGCAGGCAGTCAATTTACTACACAGAGTAAACAATTAGACACAGAAAACCTGCCCGGTTCGACCGGTAACTACAGCAGTCACGCCCAAGCCTATCCGGTTCAACCGGCAACTACAGTAGTCAAAGGGTCAAAGCCGCTTTACCAGAGCGAGATTCGGGGGAACCTCGTCGGAATGAGACGGCCCACCAGCCACGGTTCAATACCGTGGGGCGGATCCACCGTCGGATCAGTCACCCAGCAGTGACAGGGTTGTCACCCGGCGGCGACAGAACGGATCGACGCCCGGCGGCGACTGCAGGTAAAATGCGAGGGTCGCGCGTGAGTCGCCCAGCGGCGACTGGAAGGGGAATCGCCCGGCGGCGACAGAGGGTTCGCCCGTCGGCGACAGCGAGTCAGCGCGAGGGTCGCGCGGGCAGCGGAAGCGGTACCCGGTCACCAGACGGCGAATACGAAGGCGGTGCACGGTGCGACCGGCTCTGATACCACTGTTGTGGATCGGCAGCACCGTGGTGAGGGCTCAGGGATGCCTGGTTCGCCCCGATTCGGACACAGAAGCCAATCGGTGACCTAGGTCCGTCACACAAGACGGAACACGGTCGGACTTTCACCTAAACCCGGTAGCACCTTAATCCCGACGGATTTTCCTCACCCACTCGTCCAAAAAACCCACCGAACACTCACACTATACACTAGAAACCACACAGGAAGGGAATCAGACAGTATAGAAGGGAGAATGGGGATTCGGACGAAATGCAGCGTGAATCGACTCTTGGATTCTTGCCCAAACGACGAACGAATCGTCGATTTAAAGGGAACGAGAAAACCAGCCGGAGAACCACGCGGTTCACACAGAAAATCACGCGGGCATTAACCATCGGGAGTAAATGGCTGCCTGGGAAAGGTGAGAGACGTTGAACGACGGAAGGGGAGAGGGGAGGGGAACCGACGAACGGCGCTCACAGGGGAAGGGCAACACAATGCCCTAATTACAGAGGGGTCGGGGAACAAAAGGTAAGGGGTGTGGGCCTGGGCCTTAAAAGGCCTGGGCCCAGAATAAGTGGGAAGCAGATAACAGGCCCACAAACCAAAAATGCATTTGGGCCAATACCCAAAACAACATAAATGAATATAGGAAGTTTTTTTTAAAAAAATGTTTACGGATTTTTTGAACATCATTGTTTGCATTTATTTATTTGCAGACTTCAAATTTTGAATGAAGATAATACGTTGATTAATTCAGTTACTATAATATATAAATAAATGATTTTCTAATAAAAAGATCTTTGAATTTCGTGAGTTTCGTACTAATATTTTTGTATATGACGGCCTATTATAAATTTAATTATCTGTTCTAAATAAGCTTTTATATGTGTAGCTAGATTAAATCATGTTACAATATATACCATTAATTGATTTTATTTTATTTACTTATATTATTTTTAGCATTGATTATTTGTATTTTCTAATATAAATTCCAAAAAGTGTGATAATTATTTTTGGGATTAAATTTCAAAATTGCAAAGTCAAATTAAGGACGCAAAACCTACAAAAACATACTAATTTGAAGCTACTAATTCTATTGTGTCCCGCATGTGCTTGATTGTATGTGTCATTAAGTTAGTGTCACAAATTAATTAATGCCTCATTATATAAGAAAAAATTATAAGTTTTGTCTATATTTTGCATGCAAGGCAAGGTACATCCTTTCCCAGTGAAGAATAAGAAAATTCCTCAAGTGTTATAGATCTTCTTCATGGTGAAAGTGAACGAGACAATCATTTTTTAGAAAATATACATTCGTACAAGAATATATTTTCTTTTTTCACATTATTTGGAAGTAAGATAGACAAAAGTCATAATAATATGAATTCTCCTCCAGTATTTAAGCTAAATGATCAAAACTGTTATGTAATGGGTAGTCTATTACCCGTTGATGGTGTGGTACGATTAATGGAATTTTAAATTTCTATACTCTAAGAGGCAAGTTGTCATCATTATTCATGTGTATGTTTTAATCATTTCATGTAAAATATATGGATTAAATTATATACAAATTTGTTAAATTAAATTAATTATGTCATTTCATGTTTTACGGACATAGTGAAGATATTAGTACTCGTCATCCCAATCTAGTTGCTAATTTAAAAGATATATATGCTTGGTCAGAACAATGTTTTTGTTAAAAGTTTTAAAATGGTTGGGCAAAAGATACAAGAGGGATATTTGAAATAAGGTTGAGATTGTTTGGTTAAAAAAGATGTGATGCTAGAAGATACATCCTTCCATCAACTTCTGTAGTCGCTACATTGATTGTTGATGATTATGAAGAAAATATGGACGATCAAGACATTTTAGTGGGGACTAAATTTGGATATCTTCAACGCATCAATAAACTTAATGCGTCATACACTGGTTTGTAATATTCTTTACTTTTTTCTTACAGCAAAGATGGTTAGAGAAGATATTCCATATGCAGATCAGATATTGGACAAATCTAGTAGAAGAAAGAGGATTAATGCAAGAGAATATTTTGTATATGTGTTGTAGGAAAGAGATTATCAAACTTTTACAATTCTTAGTTCTAAAAGATTTAAAAGTCAGTGGTTAGTGATGGACAGTTGGATGTGACTGCATCTTAAGTTGCCAATAGAAATTGTTTGAAATTTTTGATTTATTTTGAAAATAATGTTGAAAAAAGTCAAGAAAAAATATGTTGTTTCATGAAGCTTTCCGAAATGTGTAATTCTTTTATCATATTATATTTTCTAATATTTCAATAATTGTTGATTAACACAACCTATTAAAAAATGAAATTAGTTCTCCTTGGTCCATCTTAACGTCTAAATTATCTTATGTGGCTTGACAAACATTAACGTTGTAATTTGAACATTTAAAAATATTCAATTTAATCTCAAATTTTTATATTTTTACCACTATAATTCAAAATTTTTGTTTAACTTAACTGAAATTATAATTACTAGATGTCCGACTGTACGATACACATATATAATATAGTTATTATATTAATAATTTATAATAAAATATGTCATTATTATTAAAAAAAATGTATATAACCTATTTTTTATATCAATTATATTTGTATAAATATTATTCAATTTGAAATTTAGTTTTATATATTAAATTGCATTTTTATTTTTTTATGTTATTTTTGTTAAATGATAAATTGTACAATATTTTGAAGTGAATTTTAAATTGACCCTCAACTGAATATATATTTTTTAATTTATTAAAAACCATTGAAGTTAAAAAATAAATTAATAGTATAATATATTTATTTTTATAAAAAAAATTATTTGTAATTTTAGTAAAGCCATATAAAAATTTGACATACTATTTATTCATATTTATCACATATATCAAAATTTTAAAATTAATAATTCATACAAAATTTATATTTTCATCCATAAAAATTATATTCCATAATTTTAAATATAATTATTTATTTCACTATACACAACATTTGTGTCAAATTAAAGATTACAAAAGAACATTAATTTGTTATATCATTTATTAAGAACAAACTTAAAACAAAAAAGTTATTTGAATTTTTAAATTTTAGTCAAAAATTAAAATAGAAGATGGAGAAAAAAATGAGAGACGGACACATGTCAACATGTGTAATAAGAAGAGAAAAAGTGAAAAAGTATCACGATTATTTTTTATATTAAGTATAGATAGTATGAAAACATATATAAAAATAACAAAAAAAGTAAATATTATGTAGAAATTTTGAAAATATAGAACATGACAATAGTGCATTTAATAAATAATAAATTGTTAAATAAAATTTTTGAATTTAAATAAGTATATCATATAGGTTTTAAAAGTTTCTAAATTTGAGGTGTACTGAAATAAGGGCATTGGGGAGCAATGAGCACAATCACATACTGGGCTGGAAAACCCTGGCATTGTGATTTGGGCTCGTAGCTCCCCAAATCAAATTATTAGGCTACCCACAAATAAGAATTAAATATTGGGCTTGTTGGCTTGTAGAGCCCATTATTAGACTATTGGGCCTACCGCTAATTGCGAATGTGTGATTTCTTTTACTTTTGGTATAACCTTTCCTCCCTAAAATAACTACTCCATACGTAAAATAATAAATAATAATAATAATAATAATAATAATAATATATATAATAATAATAATAATAATAATAATAATAACAATAATAAATAAATAATAAATTCGAAAGTAATTTATATCCCAAAAAAAACATCATATTTCAAAAAAACTGGTCTCGTTTTATTATTTTTCTATAAGATAATGAGTCAAATCAACGAATAAAAAAAATTATATGCATG
This sequence comes from Caryopteris x clandonensis, assembly GCA_028749325.2. NCBI lineage: Eukaryota > Viridiplantae > Streptophyta > Magnoliopsida > Lamiales > Lamiaceae > Caryopteris > Caryopteris x clandonensis. Next base: position 5,648,801 of record JAPYKT020000022.1, on the reverse strand, counting down.
TAAATTTATAATTTTTGAAATTTGTATCTACATTAAATTGATTAAAGTAACAAAAAAAAACTTGTAGTCTTTGCAAATATATATATATATATATATATGGATATATTTATTTTGGACAAAGGAAGTATAAACAAAACCATAACAATTTTTTATTCTTGTTATATATATATATATATATATATTCGATAATTGATATATAATAAATAATAATGAGGGTGGTTCTCTTTATTTTGGACCCACAAATCTTGATCAACTAAATCGTCACTTCAAACAAATTTATCAAGGTAGCTGGACCTACTATTAAAGTACACACACACACACACACACACACACACACACACACACGTATTTAATTGTTATCCGGCTGCCGGCCCGAATGGGCTTCAAGGTAGTCAATCACGTTCTTCTCAACCTGGAATGCCTTGCTCAAAACATCTGGATTTATTGGCGGGTCGGAACCAAAGACAGCGTTGGCAATTGTTATGAGTCCTGCATTTTGGCTGCCCAGGCCTGCAAAGGCGACAGCATTGTCGAGTCCCACGTTGAACTGGAAATGGATGAGACCCTGGGGGAAGACGAAGACGTCTCCCGGGCAGAGGCGCTTCGTGAAGAGCTTGTTTTTTTCTGGATGGGGCCTGTAGGGTTGTTGGATGTGACGAAACCAACGTCAAGAGTGCCTTCAATAACCACAAAGAATCTCTGACGCCCGTATGGAGCGTAGTCTATGCGGATTAAAGAAACGCCCAGAGTGTTGAGCCCTGACGGGAGTCACCTTCGATCCAACAGCGTTTGAAGTGTTGCCGGGCTTGTTTAGGCCCGACTAAATGAAATCCTCCACCACAACCATGTTTGGGTCCTTGCATATCTTCCCGTTCACAAAAACTACACAGCCCCGAATCAAATATCATGTTCAAATATGACAAAGAAGGTACTAAAGCAAAGGAGCAGTTGATGAATTAAAAAAGGAGTTATACTTTATACAAGAAAAACATTTAACATATTGTTGAATCTAGTGTTGGTAAAAACCACACTAAACAACAATGGTTATAACCCTTTTCAAATAAATGAAAACAGTCCTACAACGGTTATATACTGTTGTTGGTTATGCGACAAAGACAACAACCTTTACAAGGGTATATAAATCTTGGTTCTTGATCTTACCAGGTGCCTCAGAGTTGTTCACAGCGACGCAGAAATCTTGCTGAGGACAGGGATCGGAGGCATACGAGAATGTTGTCAAGGACAGAATAAGAATGGCAATCATCAGGTGAGAGCCATCTTCATTGTTCTGCTAATTCTCTTCTATAAACTGGTTTTATATCTTCTGTCTGAGGTGATGAACTGAGTTCAGAGGTGGAGGCTATTTATATATAGAAATCCAACGCTTACTATGTGACCCGATTTTCATTTTATTTAAAATAAAGTATATATTAAAGCAAGATACCTTACCCATTAATTAATCATATCTTGTCTTACCATTTTGGTGACTAGTTCATATTATGGTCAGAAAACTTCTACCTATGTTTCTTATTAATCAATAATAATAGGAATTTCTTATTTAATTACGTTTTTTACTCCAAATTAAAAAATGAACCAAAATTTTGCATGTTTTTAAATAACTAAAAAACACTTCACACAAAATATTATTCATAACAAAATATCATATCCAATAAAAAAAACTCACATTAATCATAATAATTATCTTTTTCATATTCAATCACACTCTTATAGTTTTATTTATCATTTTCCAAAAAAAAAAAAAAAAACCCTCATTTTTTATTTTGAAATGAATGGAATAGAATGAAATCACACCCTTAGGTCATGTTTGTCGAATTCAGTATTTGTAGATGATAAACTATATACTCTCACTACAAGAAAAATGCTAATAGACAACACTATAATGACAACGGTTTTTAGTAATTTGTGTTATCGTTTAATGTTTTACAACACTTTTTCATAAAAGCGTTGTCTTTTTGCTTAATTATATGCACAACGACAACGGTTTATCCCTTAAAGACAACACTTTTATATGCTTGTTGTCTTTATGCATTTTTTCGCATAACGACAACACTTTTGTTACAACATTTATGTTTTATGCGTTGTCTATCAGCGTGAGAAGCGCTAAAAGACAACACTTTTTGGTAGTGTTGTCTTTTACTTTTTATGTAATGAAAATACAACAATTTTTACAACACTTTTGTAAACCGTTGATATTTTTAATAATTTTGTTATTTTATTAGTTTATATAATTTATTAAATATTATACATTTAGTAATATTTTAATTTTAGTATTTTATAAACTTCAATTAAATAAACTTACGTTATTAAGAAATTTTTGAATTATAATAAAATTTATAAAAAGTTAAATAATAATATTATCTATAAATAATAATATATCAAAAATAAATTTAAATAAATAAATAAGTTAATAAAATAAAATTGTAAAACTTATTTAATAATTTAAAAATGTAGTTGCTTTTATTTGGGTTAATAAGCTAATATTTTTGCTTTTATTACTTTTAAAAATGTAGTTGCTTTTAGTTGCTTTTAAATAAATAAATAAGTTAATAAGCTAAATGATGTTCTTGGAGAAATACAGAGCCTCCCACCCAAACAGAAAATGGGGTTAAGCCCGCACCAGTTTCGAGCCCTTGTTTGTTTGTGTGCCAAAGAACACCGTAGGTACCTCCGCACCACACTCTCTCTCTGAATCGCACTTCACTCTCGCTCTTCTTAGGTAAAATCTCTTTCACCTCAGTTCATCTCCTTCGTGTTAATCATTGATGATTACTTTGTATTTCTTCAACCGCCTTCTCTACTGTTTTCTGAATCTGTAGCTATTTTTAATGTCGCTAAACTTATTTACCTAGTTGAGTTCATAAGTCCTGATTCTAGAGCTTCCGTCCTGCTGCAGTGCCGATTGAGTATTTTTTTCGACGAATTTTTGTGTTTTGATTTGAACAATTGCTTTTATACCTTGGGTGGAGGGTTTAGTATGGTATGCCGGCTCGGGAAATTTGAATTGAAATGGCGCTGTTATTTACTTCGGGCTACAAAACTTCTTGAAATGAGTTTTGGCCTAAACATCTAAATCATCGATTAGGTTGCCAACTTCGTTGAAGATTTCAGCATTTCAACCAGAACTTCTGCTGGTGGGAAGAAGAGCACCCTAAGTGAATCACAAATATGTGTTCCCACTTTTATAGACAATTCTCATGTATTGTTCTCAATGTAGAGCACTGAATCATCTGGATCCTTTATCAGCCCAAATTATAGGAGTTGGATGGTGATGAATTAATTATTAATAGTTACATTATTCACAAGAAATAGCAGTTTTTATTTATAGTTACATTATTCACAAAGAAATGAATTAATTCTCATCTGGATCCTTTATTCACTTTTCACAATAAGCAGATGATTCGGTGGATGGTGATGAATTCCGGTCGTGATGGTGGGGATTTTTCTATAATTTCTAGGGATTTGGATGGGAAGTTTTCGGAGATGGAGAAGTTCATTAAAACGACAGTCAAGGCAATGCAAGTGCAGGTGAATGCAATAGATAAAAAACTTGAGGATGGTATTAGTTCGGTGAAAAAGGAGTATGACGAAAAAACGGAAAAGAAGGGGGACGAAGTTGAAGGCTCTTGACGCGAGGAGCGATGCTTTTGAGAAGTTTATGGATGGTTTTGAAAGTAGGATTTTGATAACAAAGGAAGAGTTTAGTGAGTTTTTTGAGGAAATCAAGAGATCAAGTGATAAGGTCAGTGTAGATGAGATAAGGGATTATACAAGGGACATTGTGTTGAAGGAAATCGAGAAGCATGCAGCTGATGGATTGGGTATGGTGGACTATGCATTGGCATCGGGTGGGGGAAGGGTGCTCAGGCATTCGGAGCCATATGTGAAACTGGGTATTGGTGGGATTTTGGTGAATAGAAACAGGGTTAGTGCCGAACCTGAGAAGATAATTAGACCAAGTTTTGGAGAGCCTGGTCAGTGCTTTCCTCTCAAAGGGAGAAGCGGTTTTGTTGAGATCAAGCTCAGGGCTGCCATTGTGCTAGAAGCTGTGACTCTTGAACATGTTGCTAAGGTGATCTCTGACTTCTCATTCTTAATTTCTTTTATCATTGTTGTTTGTTGTTGGGAATCAGATTGAATGAACATAGCAGGGTATATGCACTTTTTATGTACTGCATCATTGCTTATCATTATTTTGATGGGGGGCATATTTGCTTCTGTTTTATTGGTGTTTGGTTTTGGATCTTCTTTCCTCTTCATGATTTTTGGTGTGCTCAACTGATTATGTCCTAGATTAAATGACTGCTGATAAAAATGACCATTTTGACAACTGCATCTCCCCATACTTGGAACTGGAAACATATAAATGGGGAGCTTAAATGACTGCTCATAAACTGCATCATCTCCCCACAAATAAAATAAAATGAAATGAAAATGGTATTTTATGACTAAATATATAGTGAATATTTTCGCCCGAAAATAAATAATAAAGCTGAAGATGTCATTGTACATGTTATCTTGATTAATATTAATGAAAGATTGAACTCATTGTAGTGTATGACAAGATTCAGTTGTTTGTTCCTTTCTCTTAGACTGTGATTGTCGAAACCTTATCACTTTATCTACTAATATTTCTATTACCAAAATTGCAGTCACAACAATACGACTTGTTGTCCTGAGATTAGTAGCAGAGTTTTTCCAAAACTATTTTTGCTGAATGATTAATTTTTTGAACATTATCTTGATGTAGGGTAAGTAGAGATTGTGCTCATCTTTATACTCCTTCCATTTTCTCCTTTAAATTGAATTTCTTCGGATACAGATTCTGCTCATCTTTCTTATCCTTGGCAAACATCAAACTCAGTTAACTGTCTACGAGAAATGGAGGAAACCAAAAATTCCACGCAGCCTATTAATCCTTCATGGAAGATCATTTCTGTAGCCACTGAAGAAGCTCATACTCTTGCTCTAACAGGTCCTCCTCTCTCTCTATCTATATCTCTCACACACACATAATAAGTGTTCCAACTTTTTTCTATTAACCATTAATTTTTATGTCTCCAATGTAGATCCCAATGCAACCTGATTCCAAACAATGTGGTTTTTATGTAATGCAGTACATGAGACAATTACTTGATGAAGATGCAAATGCAGATATGATTTCGCTTCGGCCAATTGTAATAATTTTCTATCTATTTACAAATTTTGATATTTCAGGATTAGTCATCAGTTTAGTTATAATTAATATCTTTTGTCGCACAGTTCACACAAACAAAGGGGTACTCTCTAATTGATATTGATGAAGTCCGTACGGAATGGGCAAAATGTGTTCAAGAACATATAAATGAGTAGTTAAATGTATCACTTTACATGGATCATTTGTTGTTATTTAGTAGTGAAACTACGGTGCCGAATGGAAATAGTCGAGAGTAACCCGAAATAAAATATTCACAAGTTAAGAATGACTTGTGAAGCCAATCAGAGCGAAAATTATCCACTAACTAAAGTGAATTACAAAAAAGGGATCGAATAAAACTTCTACGATCCTTAACGTACTTGAAATCCAATATGAATTTCAAGTCCTAAACTAACTAAGAAAGTAAACTAAAAGAAACAGTGTATCACTCTAACACTTTACTTAAGAATCGACAGCAACAGGAACAAGATAATCCGTTGCTGACCAGTGCAGGATGTTGGAGTCAGAGTGACGACAACTTTTTTAGTAACATACGTCTCTGTTATACCGACAGATGTAATCTCGTTCAGTGCATTTTCTGCTTTCTTCCTTCGTTGTATTTATAGAACGCTTCAGTTTCCTTTCTCTCCTTCTTCCACTGCTCCACGTTCATGTAATGCCTTTCTCCACTTCTCCTTTATTTTCTCAACTCTCTTCTCATAGGATAGAGTTTTGACCCGGTCTTCAACTGCTTTCCTATTTTGTGGGGATATTGCTTGATGCCCAATCTTGTGAATCTTATCTGTATCTTTCAACAAGGAAGAAACCGGAAAAACATATCTACTAAATAAGTTTGACACGTTCAAATCTTAACAATCTCTCCCTTTTTGCCTTTCTTCCCAATTTTCAAAATTTTCGACTGAAGACAGCAATTATTCAAAAGATCATATTTTGCACATGTAGTTATCTCCCCCTGTATCCAAGAGTCCAATATTTTTCTCCCCCTAACTTCAAACTTCCCCTTTCTTCAAGACTCCCCTTTCCAGTACAGCAGCAGCAGCATAGCAGCATGGCAACAAATTTAGCACAACAGCAGCAACAACAAATCAGCAGCTACTCATGTTCGATTCAGCAACCAAGACCAGAGGAGCAACAAAACAGCTTATCACAACAGCACGGTAGCAAACAACAGCTGTAGCACAGCACAACAGTAGCACAACCTCAACATCAACATCTGCAGTAGCACAGCCTCAACATCAGCAGCAACACAACACAGCAGCAGCATCAACAAATCAGCAGCTATTCATGTTCTTCGGGAGCATCATGAGCATCATCTCTACCTTCGGCATCATCTTCATCTCAACCTTCATCATCTCCACCATTTGGCTTTCTTCACAATTCCTCAATACTTGAGAATCAAAATTAGAACACAAGACACAATACACAGAAAGTTTTACCCAGCAAATATATTAGCATTGTTAATCCTGCAAAACTCTCCCTTAATGCAAACTCTCCCTATGTACTTGACATTTAATACCATTGCAGCACATAGTAATATCCAGAATTATCCAAAAAAAATCATAGCCACACCAGAAATCAACACCGAGTTAACCAGTACACAAATATCCCAAGATTATCTCCAAAATAAATTTTCAGGACAAATCAAAGTAGTACAGATAATCATGTCCTTCTTCTTTCCTAAATACAACAACAGGTTCTCCCCCTAAATTTAAACTCCCCCTTAACATGTGTCCAATGTAGGACAAGCATAAAAATGCACAAGAAGACATATCTACTTCAGATTCCATCTACTTCAGATTCCACGCATAATTTTGCATCAGTATTGTAAGCGAAAATCTCAGCATGTCTACATCAATGTCAAGCTAGCCTTTCAATTCAAATCATCATGCCACGCATAAACATCAAAGCATCAATCAGTCTAGCATAATTATTTTCATAAGCACAATTGAAGAGGCATAAGCATTGGCAGCAGCAAGCAAATATCAAGCATCATATATCAACATAACTATTTCCATAAGCACAATCAAAGAGGCATAATCATTGGCAGCAGCAAGCAAATATCAAGCATCATATATCAACATAAGTTCCTCAAAGCAGCCGCAAAGCATAGCAGGATAAACAAAATCAAAAGTCAAACACCGATGTACCCAACAAAAATCAAAAGTCAAACACCGATGTACCCAACAAAAACAAATGTACCCATACTATCACAAAGTCCCTTCAACTGCGTCCATTACCGTCACTTGCGGTTTCATCAGCAGCATCAGGATCATCGGCAGCATCAGCAGCAGCAGCAACAACGTTTCTCCCCCTAATTGGGAAGAAAGGGCATCTCGTATGGCAAGAAGGTGTTTAATCTGGTCATCTAGAGCCCGGACCTGTTGTGCGATAAATTTATGGAAAATAAAGATGAGGTTAGCTGCTGGCAGGACTAGATTAGTTGAATCGGAGGGAACGTCAGACAGCTAGGGCAGGACACAACGTCGATCTCCTTGGAGGAATCCTGGATGGACTGTCAAAATTCTGGGAGATTTGGAGAACACATCTGTGGAGGTGGGCTGAAATCCCTTGTGAAGGACATAGAACAAGGAGGACAAGCGGGAAGCTGGGAATGAAATTTTCCATTTCGTGACCATCTGTCGGGAGATACTCTAGCGGCGGTGACCTGGGCGAGGAGCTCCAGAATTTGGGCGAGAATCCTTCGAGAAGCCTCGTCCGCCATTGAAGCCAAGTTGAACAGGGAACAGAGATTAGTGAGGAAAGTGATGAAGTCAAAAATGAAGAAGGAAGCATTTATTCAGTGCACGGTGACTATGTGTTTAAAGGAGGCATGAGCTTTCTTTTCTTGTGCAGTGTTGTGACAGTTGAGGAAGACGTGAAGTAGGGGATGCCTGGTAATAATCCAGGGCGCGAAAATCTCAACTGTCACCAATTCAACTTACACCCACTAACACAAAGGCACACGAGCACTTATCCAAAAAAATTTAAAGAAGCAGAATCTTTTTCAAAAAAATACACCTATACCGATTTTAAACAGCATAATAGGATTTTTTCAGAGGGTGTATTTGGGAGAATATTATTCATGGGATCAGATCAGGCTTTGAGTTACGACTCCCAACTTTGGCAAATTTTTTTTTTTTTTTTTTTTGCGAATAGTAGGTAAGAATTCCAGGTTCTCATCATATTTTTCAAGGTAGCATCATCGCAGCGAACGCCGTGCCCCCCAAGGTACTTTATGATGTGAGGTTGGAAGAATAATTTGAAGACACTCTTTCGACGTAGAGAACATCGTCGCAGCGAACGCCGTGCCCCTAGTTACTCAAGTATTTCATGAATTATTCAACTCATCAGTATTTTACAAGGTAGCATCGTCGTAGCGAGCGCCGTGCCCCCCAAGTTACTCTAGTTGATGAGTATTCTTATCCTAAGATCCTTTTTTTTTTTTTGTGCCAAGAGAGTCATAGAGGTAGAATGTATTTACAGATTTATGTACAGATTGGATGGAGTATTTTTCACATAACACATAGGCCAAGAGACTTCCTAAGATTGGAAAACCTCTCAAAATCAAGAGCTTTGGTAAATATATCTGCTATTTGACTCTCAGTATTAACGTATTCTAATCGAATAAGATCTTTTTCTACCAAATCTCGAATAAAGTGATGACGAATGTCTATGTGTTTAGTGCGTGAGTGTTGAACAGGATATTTTGAGATATTAATTGCACTAGAGTTGTCACAGAAAACAACAAGAGTATCACTAGGATTACCGTAGTCTTCTAGCATTTGTTTGAGCCACAATAATTGTGTGCAACACCCTCCTACTGCTACATATTCAGATTCAGCAGTAGTGAAGGAGACACAGTTCTGTTTTCGGCTGTGCCAGGAGACTAGGTTATTTCCTAGAAAGAAACATCCCCCACTAGTACTCTTGCGGTCATCAATATCCCCTGCCCAGTCAGAGTCACTAAATCCTACCAAGTTCGTGTTTGTGTGCTTAGAATACCAGATTCCTAAGTTAGAAGTTCCAGCAACATACCTGATTATTCTTTTAACAGCTTTTAGATGACTTTCTTTAGGGCACGCCTGGTAGCGAGCACAAACGCAGGTGTTGTACATGATATTTGGACGGCTTGCTGTCAAATACAGCAGACTGCCTATCATCGATCTGTATAATGTTGGATCAACATTTTGTCCAACATCGTCGGTGCAGAGCTTATGAGTTGATTCCATTGGCGTTTTCATGTGCTTGGCATTTTCCAGATCAAATCTTTGAACAAAGTTGTGAGCATATTTGCTTTGAGATATGAAAATGCCGTCAGAGCTCTGTTTCACTATATCTCTGTAATTGACAAGTTCCTTCCGTCGAGTTGTAATTCCTTCATGGACATCTCCGATTACTTGTGTGATTGGGTGATTTTTCCTTATCCTTCCTGGTGGATCTCTTCTTTCAATCTGCTGAGTGGTGGTGTCTTCTGATATTAGTGGCTCGATTTCTGTTTCTGGATCCGAAGGTAATGTTGGTTCCGAGTCTGGTTCAACATTTTGTTCAACATCCAGAATCGACTTCTGTTCAGTTTGTGCGACTTGTCTGGGTTCCAGATAAGTTTATGAATTGTCTTCTTCTATTTTTCCTGCCAGATCAGAAAAATCATCAAATACAACATTTACAGATTCCTGAATGGTTTTCGTTCTAAGATTAAACACTCGATAAGTGTGACTATTAAGACCATATCCGAGAAATAATCCTTTGTCGCTTTTAGAATCAAATTTTGTGAGTTTATCACGATCATTCAGAACATAGCAAAGACATCCAAAAACATGAAAGTATTTCAAATTTGGCTTACGCCCATTTAATATTTCATGTGGAGTCATGTATGTGCCGGGTCTTAGAAAAACGCAATTTGAGATGTGACAAGCAGTATTTAGGGCTTCAGCTCAAAATCTTTTAGACATGTTTTTTGAACTAATCATTACACGAGCCATTTCTTGCAAAGTTCTATTTTTCCTTTCAGCTACACCGTTCTGTTGAGGCGTCTTAGGGGCAGAAAATTCATGTATGATGCCTAGTTTATCACAAAAATTCGAAAATAATGAGTTTTCGAATTCTCTACCATGATCTAACCTTATACGAGATATGCAAGAACCATTCATATTTTTGAACCTAACATGCAGTTTTCTAAACACATCAAACGTTTTAGATTTTTCTCTAAGAAAATTTATCCAAGTATATCGGGAAAAATCATCAACTAAAACATATGAATACCTTTTACCACCTAAACTTTCAATTTCGATTGGACCCATGAGGTCCATATGGATCAGTTCAAAGTTTCGAGTAGTACCTATAAACTTCATGTGTTCATGAGAGGCTCGAGTTTGTTTACCTTTTTGACATTCTCCACACACAATCTGCTTACCTTTCTCAAGTTTGGGCAAACCTTTTACAGCATTTAGTCTTATCAATCTATCAATGTTTCTAAGGTTTGCGTGTCCCAGCTTTTAATGCCAAAGGGTTGTTTCGTCAGTCTGGGCAATATTGCATGTCGAGCTTCTTCCAGCCAAATAGCAGTTATCACTAGATCTTTTACCTGTCATTACACAAACATTTGCCGAGTCAAATACTTCACATTTGTCTTTGTTGAATTTTACCTGAAGATCATCGTTACATAATTGACTTATACTTATCAAGTTGGCCATCAGTCCGTCCACATGTAGAACATTTCGAAGGTTAGGGAAACCATCTACAGAGATGGTTCATTTTCCTATGATTTTTCCTTGAGCTCCTCCACCATACCTTACTGTTCCTCCTTGGAATGATTCATAGTTGGTAAGATACCTTTTTGAACCTGTCATGTGTCTTGAGCAGCCACTATCGAAATACCAAGACTCTGAATGGTTAGTCTTAAGAGCAGTGAAGACTACATTACATGAAAAACTTGGTTTACAGACCCATTTTAGATTTTGACAGACGGCTGTATTTTTCTGTTTCACGATGTTGTGACGAATGTTGTGTAACGTTCGTGGCAACATGTGTTTCAACGACAGATCAGTTTTCAATTTTTGACAGTAGGGTCGTATATGCCCTGGTTTGAAGCAGTAATGACAGACAAATTTTCTTTTTCTTTTGGTCATTTTTTCTGTATCTGTTTTTTACAGTTCTTTTCCACTTTCTTTAACAAAAATGATAGGATTTTGATCACAAAATAAATTAGTTGACAAAGCAGCAGCAGTTTTGTGATAACCTATTCTAGAATTGCCTATATTTCCTACAGTCAAAATTTCATCGGGCTTAGAAGTACTTGTATTCAATTTCTTGAACTTTTCATTCGTAACTTGAAGTTCGATCTTGAGTTTACTCAATTCAACATCCTTCTTTGTAAGAGAAACTTCCAGCTTTGCAATCATCCTCTTGAGTTCTTCAATTTCTGTGCACAGACTTTCTGCTTCTTACTGTCTTAATTCCAGATTTTTGAGAAGTTCATACTGAACAGCTTGAATTTCCTTGAGTATACGCTCATCTTCCTCTTCCACTTCCTCTAATAATTCTGCATCACTTATACAGCCATTAAAACAGTTAAAATCAGAATTAGAGAAGAAATTGTACCTGTTGGATGCAGTGTTCGAACTTGAGGGGGTAAGTATCTCCTCATCATCAGAAAATTCGTGAATTGATGTTAGTAGCGCAACGGTTTTGATTTCTTCTTCTATTTGATGCATTTCATCAATTTCTTCTTCACTGAGAGATATCCACATTGACTTTCCATGTCTCCGAAGTACGTTAGCACATTCGTTTGCATAGTGGTCAAATCCTCTGCAGGCTCGGCATTGAACATCGTCAAAATTTTCTTTAGAAATAACCGGAGAACATGGAAGACTCATAATTTTCATTGTAGCACCAAAACTCCAGAACCACACTTAGTGTATCAAGTGATGGCTCTGATACCATTTTGTAATTCACTTTAATTAGTGGATAATTTTCGCCCTGATTGGCTTCACTTTTTGCCCTGATTGGCTTCACAAGTCATTCTTGACTTGTGAATATTTTATTTCGGGTTACTCTCGACTATTTTTATTCGGCACCGTACTTTCAAGTAGTTTACTTATAATTAATATATGATTTGTTTTATACATTTGACAGGTTGTGATGTGATGGCAGCTATATGGAGTAGTAGATCATAATTTGCAGTGACATTTATCTTTAGTTAGTTTGTGACTTTTAGAAATGACTATTGTAACCGTTAATTGGATACTTTGTTTTTATTTTTTAGGATTATGTTGATATTTTTTGTGGACTAAATTTTTTGTAGCAATGATTATTAGTTTATAAATTTGGATATATTCGTTTTGTTTTAAAAGTTTAGATATATAATAATTACAATAAAAAGGATTCAAAACAAAGAAAATTGTAAAAAAAAAAAAAAAAAGCAAACAACAGTTTTGAAAGACAACAGTAAAAAAACTGTTGTTGTAACATTTTTACATAAATCTGTAAAAGACAACATTTACAAACCGTTGTGTTTTAAGTGTTCTCTTAATGGGTATAAATTGTAAAAGACAACGGTATAAAGACAACGGTTATACACCGTTGTCTTTTTAAAAAAAGACAACGGTATAATAAACCGTTGTCTTTTATACAAAAAAGACAACGGAAAAAATTCGTTGTCTTTTAGCGCAACCTTTAACAACAGTGGATTCAACAACAGTAATAAGTTTTAAAAGACAATGGAAAAAATCCGTTGTCTATTAGCATTTTTGTTGTAGTGTCTCTCTACCCCAAAAAGCCGACACCTATAATTTTTGCTTTCTTTCTTTAGCTCTCTCGTCCAATTATTTTATAAATTTTAATAGTTAAGATATTATAATTTGTACTATCGTGTGGGAACAATACCACTTGTGTTCTAAAGCTTATAATCAACCAGTTGATTAATTGTTATTATTTCAGTTGCATTAAATTCACTTACACATTCCTATATACCACCAGAGTTACTTATTACATCAAAATTTATGCATATACCATCACCCTAATCAAGAATGGAAATAATTTCTTACATACATCCTTCAATTAATTAATTAATGTATAATTGATGTTGCTCCTTCGGAGTTTGTTCAAAAAATAAAAGGATTATTTATTCTAAATCGATTTTAAATTAAATTTTGGAGATTTCTCTTAAATATTTAAGAAATTTATTAGTGTAAGTTTGAAGTGTAACAATCAAATACGACTTAACTTTTATATATGATTCTTTCTAAATTATATAGAGAGTAGGAAGAAATGTGTGAATTAATCACATTGGAAAAATGACATGGTGTGCGGAGTATTGGTGTCAAGAGAGACTCAAATGTAATTTTAAAACTTTTCGTACAATAACATTTCTAAGATTTTTTGTAGACCAATATTTTTTTTCTTTTATGCAGTCATGGTTTCTTTGTAGGTCCTGATTTTTTATGGCAAGGATACAATTGGAAAAACTGTCTAAAAGAGTATAAGTTAAGTGTATTCAATTTAACTTTTTTCGTACAATGAATAATTTTTAATTAAATTTCTATAATTTTCGCGCAAAATTCAAATTTTATTTGATATCATCTGAGACTTCATTTATAGTTATGCTTATTTTAACAATTTTAATATTTTTATTTCAAAAAGTTATGTATTTATTTAACATTTTTTTTATCTTGTTTTATGTTTTTTAAATTTTAGACATAATATTATTAATTTTATGTTATTGTTATATTTTATTTATAATTTTTAACTAAGTTAAATATAAATTTTGAATGACCTTGATAAAATTATAAGAATGTACAAGATTAAGATTAAATTTAATAATATTTAAAGAGTCGAATTAAATTATGGACGTTGGATAAGTTGGACGAGAAATAGGAACTAAAATTAGTATTTGTTGATAGATTATAATGTAATAAGAAAATATTCACTGGTGGCGGTGAAATCACCGAATGAATTACATACAATTGGTCTACGTGAATCCATCCTGCTTTCTTTTTTATTAATTATAATATATTTTATTATATTAATAATATTTGATAAATCATGTATCGTTAGTATTAAGTGTACATAAGCCAAAATTTATATAAATATTATTTGATTTGAAATATATATTTTTTTATGTTATATTGTATTATTATTTTCTAAAATATTATCTCAATCAAATAATAGATTGCACTAATTTTGATGTAAATTTTAGAGTTTAAACCCAACACAAATTTTCTCTCTCACTATAATTCTTCAAACTCAATACAAATACTAAGGTGAATTAATAAATTATATAATTTAAACTATATAGTAGTTTACTTTTATAAAGAAAGTATTTAATATATCTATATTTGTGGTTCAAATTCATATAGGAATTTAATCAACTATTTATTCATATAATAAAAATAGATAATTCCAACCCATTAAAAGAAATATACATATTTTAGATATAATATTTTGTTATAATATATGCAAGATTGGTGTTAAATTCACGAAAATATAATTAACTTGATTTATTATACACACAAAATAAATTTGAAACACAAAAGAAGATCTTAATTTTAAAATTTGAATAAGAAATCCAAATACATATACTAAAATAAAAATAATACAAAAAGTATATTCCATATTTTAGATATACTATTTGATATAATATATGCAATATTAGTGTTAAAGTAAAGATCACAATGTGAGGATTAATTTGAAATATCATACACAAAAATTAAATTTGACATGAAAAAATTATGCAAATTTTAAAGAAGAAAAAGTAGTTGAAGAAGCATAATGCAGTTTGAGAAGCCTGTATTTATTTATTTAAGTAAAATAAATCATTTTATAATAACACATATTGTATAATCAATATCAAAATTATATTTACTGTTCTTTTTTTATATAGTAGAAGGATTAGTGTTAGTCGCCAATTGTTAAATATGGGTCAAAACTTATGGAAGTAAATAAAAATAAAAGAATTCATTTTTATTTTTTTTTAAATTAAAAGTTAGTTAAATAAATCTAAAACAAAATTTATCTAAAACTTTAAATGACAATTATTTTTTTAAATCTAATAATGATATTAAATCTGGAAAATCTATCAAATGTTTTCATATTAACAAATAATTCCATAAAAAAATATCGGAATAAATACAAAAATTAAGACTGAAATATAAAAATATTTTCTTTAATAATAACAATAATAATATCATCTCTAAAAATAAAATAAGTCAAAAATTATTTTTAAAAAACTTAAAATTTGTAGCAATTATCATATTTTATTACCTATCATTTAGACTTTTTCTATTTTTGGATTTATTTAGTGATTTTTGTACGGTTATTCAGTTGTTGGAAGAAGCCATCATCGCTGTGATCAGATCAACCAAACAACGTAAGGATTGATAAATAATACATTAGCAATATGCAAAAACACAACTAGGAACATCATTTTATACAACAAACATCTATTGCCTTACCTTTTTAGGCAACTCTGTTTCATTTAGAACAAAATTGATTTAGAAGAATAATAAAATTTACAATCATTTCCTATCAAACTACACCATCCACATCACTCACTCCCCATTCTACTTCTCATCTTTCTCCCAACTTCACCACAATCACCATCATCACTAATTTCCGTGTTTTACTTCATTGCCATCAATGGGGTTTCGATTTTCCTCATCAGTCAGATTGTTACGCTGTCTTAAATACATGTCGTCAGATGATTTGTGTAGTCATAAGATTGCCTCTGGAGCTCCCAAGTTGCTGGTATGAAGGAACAGCTGTCTGGGGATATCGAACTTGTGTAGATTCGATACTGCATCGGGTTGACCCAATGATAAGGACCCCGACAGGGCGATCAATGGTTCTATTAGAAAAGATTGGTTTTCCATCTTTTTTGCTCTCATTTCTTCTAGTAAAGCTTTACTAGTATCAAGACCTGCTCAATACACATAATGCTTAAAACATCAGGCATTCCTTTTTTCCTCAGATGTTTGTAATAATAGGCTCTGCAAATTTTACTAGGGAAGTTCATACTCATGTTTCTCTAAGAATGACCCATCCACTTTCCGCTTTTAGGTTCACAAATTACAAAAAAAAAAAGTGTACGGACTTTCAACTTTTGTACATTTGGTATTTTGCTTCCGAAATTGCTGATGTGGCATGGCGACTGAGTCAGCAATTTCAGGGGCCACATTAGTAGTTTTCGTATCTGGGAGGACCAAATGTGTAAGAGTTGAAAGTTAGTAATGTTATTTTTGTAATTTGTGAACTTCGAACGCCAAAAGAGGACAAAGCCATACTTACGAGGACCTAAATTGCAGTTTTCCCTTATCAGGGATCGTAAACTTTATATAATCCCACACCTGAAAGGTAACCTCCATGCACATAGCCACTAAACTTTTCACTGGTATGTTCACCAGTGAAAAATATCCGTCCAACTGGTGCCTGGAAAGAAAAGGCAAGCATGAAAACAGGGTAAGCTATGAAGAAAAAATAATTCTTAACGGACTGGCATTGATCTCAGTTTAGAATCAAGAAAACACAGACCTTGATACCATCTACAAGTTGATGATTCCCGTAAATCGGGTAATTACTATAGCTACCCCGTTGGAAGCGATTATTCCACCAACGGGGCACAAGTATGTCTGTAGCTTCAGGAATTTTGTGCCCAAACATGTTCCTTAGCACTTCCATTGCTTCTCTTAGAGTTTCTTGATCTGATTGTGCTTCTATTCTCTTTGATTCTCCATTTGTCAAAGTTACGACCAGGATATTCGACCCGGGGTAAGCATTCTCCATGTGCTGATGGTTATCAGCAACAGATCATCAGTCACAATGACCTCACTCCTACAGTACAAGCACATTCTAGATTTGCAAAATTGTAGTCTGTCCATATTATTATATTTGTATGGTCCAAAAACAAGATTTATTTTTCTAGCATATGCAGTGTATTGACTATAACAGGTAGGCACCCAACTATAAGCTGAAGGGGACAGAAATACCCTCAATCTCACAAGAAGAATAAGAACTTGAAATCTGTACAGTAAGCAGTTTTTGGACTGAACCTTAAGTACATAGAAATATGACACATGACAAAATTTTCTAATGGTAAAAAACAAATTAGCTGAATATGAGATGAAGAAATGGAGGCAGCTTTGTGTGATAGCTTTGTCAATTATGAGCTATAATAATGTAGCAAGGCAGATCACTATATCAACTATTATTGATGGATTATTTTTATATGAATCGTGGGGTGGGGTGTATATAGTTCTGTGTTAGAAAATTGCAATAACATCAATTTATTTCCAGCTGATTCATTAGATTTTAGGATAGTGCATCTATCATTCTTGACTTTTAGCCTACTCCAGAATGAGCTTCATAAACACACCAATAATGCACCTACTGAACATTTAGACATAGGTGATCATACCAAAACCAAGTCGAATTAACACGAGACTGTAAGAATTGAAAAAGCAAATATTTGCTCACGTTGGAAAGTATGTAATAAGAAAGAAGATGTTTCTTTAGCACAATTATGGGAATAAATAATTAAATAAACCTGCCAAAATGTGTAGTAGCCTCTTCGCTCGTGCGCATAGATGAAGAACTCTTTCCCAGGACCACAGGGCCAAAATTTATATGGAAACTTTAAGAAGACCTTTGTGTATACCATAATGTCACAGTTGGAGATGGCCTGGGTTTTCCATCTCTGTTGCATTTTTTATACATTTTGTATTAGTATTCAAAGGACAATAGCATTACTTAAGCAGCTTCACTACATCATTCTTTAATCAAATGGAAATGTACGGATTAGTAGATAATGATAAATATAAATAACTATTGTGTTGTCAGATAGCAAATTATGAGCATGTGCAAGGGATGAAAATAGCCATCTAAGAGCCTCGCAGAAATATCTGTTCAAGATTCTGGCATTATCTGAAAATCTTGAAATATTATTATTACTCACTTTAACTTCACTAAATGTGGTGGTCAGGTGCATCGCATTTACCCCTACCCTTACCTCAACAAACCGCACACAATTCCCTTTTCTCGTGTGTGGTTTTAGCAGGGTCTGTTGCACCAGATGAATGTTACATCACGAGTAATAGTGATGATAAGAGGATGGAAAATCCAGACAGCCTAATAAAATAAAACAAAACAAAACAAGAAAACACACCGGTCTAAACCCAAGATTTCGACACCCTACATTTGGCATTATCAGTTGATTCTGTCCTACATGAGACAAAAAATACTGTGGATTGATAAAATGCTGCCCACTGTATATAGATTTGGATGCAGGAAGAGAGTAATATAATAAAGAGAAACAGTCCAAATCAACATGTTAAGGGTCGATCGATAAAATAAAACAGAGCTCATTTAATATGGTACTGTCGATAATCAATTCTGATCTCCAGAAAACTATTTCTTATTTAATATCAGGTCCAGAATCTGAATTCTCAATGCAGGTGAACCAATTAGGTAATCCAACTCAAGGGGGACCCATATCTTGATAATCTACAGAGAACATTTAAAATAAATAAAAAAGAAAAAAGATATCAAATTCATGTCACCATTATTGGACCCATAATAGATTATATCCTTATTAGCATGGTCATAATGTAACATGGAAAAAAAGCCAATACGTAAGAGATACCATAATTCAAGTTCCAGGCATATTACAGCAGGAGAGTCTTCAATCAACGTTGGCTTTGATATGATGTTTTTGTCTACAATGCTTTTTATTTCCCCCATATTTTATTTTTTACAACTATTGTTGTTATTGCTATTCCTAAATAGGATTTTATTTATATTGTTAACTTTTAGCATCAATATTTGAGGACAATCATTCATGTTTGTCTAGTGAAACAAGCAGTTAGCATCCTATGCCTATTATGTCTCAATATAGTTCACATCATGTGTATGTACGTACACAATATAATTATAAAAAGATCTTTTGTTTCATTTTCTTCACGATTCGCTATATACCTTGACCCATTTATCCACAAATAATAAAACCCACCCAAATCTTGGACCTAAACTATAAACTTTAATCCTGAAATAAAATTATTTAAAATTTTCGAGTAGGACATAAGTGGGACAGTAAAAGAGTAGGACAAGATATCTAAGCCCACATTTAAGATAAAATATGAAATTAAAATACTCCGTGGAAAAGAAATCCTCACATGAAAAACAAGAGTTTTTTTAATTTGAGATTTCAAAGAAGAGATTTGAAAATTGACAAGTTACTCAAGGGGAGAAGAGACGTACGGGTAAGGGGGGTGAGAAGGAGATTAGGTGGCTTTGGAGAACACCAATAGAAACAGACAAAATAACGTAATTGGCTTCGTAAACGCAGCCATCCTCCGTTTTCACCAAAACGCCGTTTCTCGAGTGCTGCAATTCCCGAACAACCTGCCCCAAAAAAATACATGAAAATAACTGTTCATAATATCCGCATTTATTATTAGGAGGATGCATCAATCTCTCCTCCTCTCTCTCTTCAACCACACAGAGTTCTAGGCAAATTTTACTCCTACACAATCTTTCTTTTTTATCAACTATTATTGATTAGTCAAAACAAGAATATCTATACAAATACTTCTGCCCCACAGAACTTTTTTCACTGTCTTATTTTAACTGTTTCAGAAAAAAAAATTCCAAACGGGTATTGAAAAATTTAGGAGAAAAAGTTTTTGTTATTATTTTTTATGTAGAGGTTATGTATAAAAAATCAATTCATGAACTACTATCATAAATAAGTTTGACCAATATCGGGCCAGGCATAAGCTAACACATTAATTTTTCAAGATTCATGAACTTTGATGACTGCATCACATTTATGGAGTTTGGGCACCATTTCTTTTTAAGGGAACACCAAAAACTGATGAAAATCCAGTTGTATGTTTTTTATTTTGTAAGTAATTTATGTATCCATCTGGACATTGACCATTTTCATTGGATTATCACTACATAGATCAGCCAGCGCGCCACCATTGACAACATGTCCCTTTCCACAACCTCAACAGCAAGCCAACAAACATGAGAGAGAGAGAGAGAGGGGGGGGGGGGGGGGGGGGGTGGGCATTGCATGGACAAAGTACTAATATAATCACTTTCAGTTATATTTCCTGCCCCCAATTGATTTCTGTCTCTTTCTCAAAATTAAAATCTTTTGTTTATTGTTTCCATATTATGATTTAATTCATAATGAAGACAAAACGTAAAATCAGCAGAAATCGTACAGAGGGGGATCAAAATTATTGCAAAGAATCAGCCAGATTTGTACTATGATGTAGAATTTACCTTGTTGAGCTTTAACCTAGTGTCCAAGATTTCACCCTCCTCCGAGGTAAAAAGAAAAGTCTCCGCCATTTTGTACAGCAAATGCTCGTACCCTCTTTCATCAGCAACCAAAAATTCTCTTTCTCCAAAGTCTACATATGTCGATATTGGTTCCACCTCTGTAAAATGAAAACAAAACTACCCTTTTCACCTCTGTTAAAAACTGAAAGAAGCGATAAATTAGAATATGTAATGTAAATATTACCTGCCATTTCAAAGTCGTGCAGAATAAAGTCAATTGCCAGCTCTATCGGTGTCTTTGGAGCTCTGAACATAAATTAAAAGGTGAAATTCATCACAGAATTAAGGATGATAGATGATTGGAGGAAGATAGGTAAAAGTGTCCATACGACGGCGTTTCGGCAAGAACTGAAGCGTCGGCGTCTGGATTCGACTCCTGCTTCCGCAGCTTCTGAATAGCCGACTCCACCGCTTTCTGGTACGACTGCGCCGCTACGCCGCTCGGAAATATCTTCCCACTACCAAAAGAAAAAAAAAATAGTTATCAATTTTGTGATTAATTAAGAGAGAATACCTTAATGGACTGTCATTATCAGGTCAGCAAAAGAAGATTACCTAATCAAGTAGTTTAATTAGGAAATCCTTGGTAATAAACACCGGAGACGCAATCTTATTAGAACAAGAATTCTGTGGGCTTTCATTTTTTGTAGTTAATTGTGAAAGAATTATTTAATTCGTAGATGATAGAAAGTAAAATCCCATAAAGGAAAAGATAAAGAAAAAAGTACGCATTAAAACCCACTGTCGATTTTAACAGAAAAATGATTATATGTTGTACCCCACACCCACGTCGTCGTCTCTAATCATCAACTGAAAATCGAGATCAAATTCCGGCTGGAATTATCACACTTTAATGATGATATTTGGGGGTAAAATTGCTAAAGAGGAACGAGAAAATGATCTTTGCGTTGAACTATATGCCAGCAAAACAGCATGCAATCAATATATATGAATTTCTGCGTTTCTCTCTCCCCCTCCCCTCTCTGAGATGAGAGAGAGACAGACAGATACCGAAATTACACTTGAATTTAATCAAGAGATCGGACCTGTTATCGTAGATGTTGTAACGGGCGTTGCTGTAGTCGGAGAAGCAGGTTCGGAGATTAGATTGGCGGGACAGTTCCCAAACGGGGTTTGACTGTTTTCCGCCGACACCGGCGACCCAGCCGGCGCCGAGCTCCACCGTGACACCGCCGAACTGCTCCTTCCTTATACGCCCCCCTATCCTGTCCGCCGCCTCTAGTATCAACACGTCTCCCACCCCATTCTCCGACAGTACTTTCGCCGCCGCTATACCTACACTCAGTCGGCATAAACATCAATCACTGGTCATGGTAACTTCCAAACGTAAGAAAATCATGTTCTCCATTCAGCATTTGCAGACAAATATTATAACACCAAAAAAAAAAAAAAAAAAAAAAAAAAGGAAGAAGAAGAAGAAACAGAGACAAAGAGCGGAGGCAGAGATATTTGCCTGAGATACCGGCTCCGACTATGATAACGGAGCATGGGTTCGAATTCTCCATGGAGTTTTTTGGGCAAGAAGAATCGAGGACTGCAACAAAAGACGAGAGGGAATTTGCTTGTGAGCTGTGTGTTGGCGAGACAGGCAGATATAGCGGGAGTCTGTTTACAGAGGTGGTGGTTTGTGTGGACCCACACATGAAATTACCTGTAGGAATTGATATTTTATCTATTATATCATTCAAGACAATTATTATAAACTAGTATTGCTTTGGGTTTCTAATATATACTACAAAATTAATAAATATAATTATAGTATTATAAAAAACTAAATTAATATTTATAATTAAATATTTAATTACTTTATTAATTTATTGTCCCTTTTATTGAGTTTTATTTCAAAAAAAATTGATTAATTGTATCAAATTTAAAATAAGTAATAAAATTTTGAAAAGTTAATAATTAGTTATATTTGCAATACAAATGCTACAATAATTATTTTAATATAACTCAAGAATTAATACAAAAAATTATTGTATTTTTTTAATTAATATTCTATTTTAATGCATGTGATATATGTGTAAAATTACTATAGTAAAAAGATGATTTGTATATAAAAAGTATTAGAAACAAAAAAAAAATTATTTTAACAGTTGAAAAAAGTACTTCGGGAAAAAAAATTAAGAATGAACGGAAAATTACTATTTTAGAATTATTTTGTCACTATATTAATTTAGATTAGGTATAGAGTGTGTATAATTTTATGGGAATATAAATTATGACACTAATTAATGTATTAAGGCACTAAGAAATAGAATTAGATTAAATTAAAGAAAAAGCTAGAATAGTGGGACTAAAAGTCATTTATATTTTCTTATTTGCGACCCCCATTTGGACGTATGAGTTAGGAGACATGCATATAGCTTGTATAATAAACATGTCAAGAAATACAAAGACTTCTAGAAATTATAATATATATCGAAAAGCTTCTATTGACTAAAATATTTTCGTGATGGACTCCTTCCTTATTTAATACTGTCAAAAACTTCTTTCAATAAATACTATCAAACTATTATTCATTCATCTACAAATTAAAAAATAAAAAATAAAACAAATTGAAGAAATACAAAATATTATATTCAGCAAAAGGGGGAAGGAAAATAGAGGAGGGGCATGTCTCCCATAGTGGGGTTGTGCCTCAGTTATTGAAATTAGAAATACACTCGTATAATGCACGGTGTGAGAATATAGTACGAATTTATGATCAAAATTATTTAGTTTGTATGATTAATACTATAAAAATACAAATAAGCACATAATAAGATATTCAAATTATTTATTTAAAAAGTATATTTATATGACTATGAACATAGTAAGATATGAAAATTATATAAAACAAATTGTAACAAATAATAATAACTTTAAAAATATATAAAATAATTATAAAATTACAAATTTTGGACTGTTTGGTTTGTAACCCCTATTGAATTTAATCTCAAATCCACCATTGTTACATGACTTAAGATTATAAAGTTGAATAACTCTATTATTTAGATAAACACATTATTATTTTCAAAATATTATAAATTTAATTATATATAAAAAATTATTAATTTATAAATGTGTGGCTCAATAATGCAACTATAAATACTTTAACTCATTACAAATATTTGAAGTCAACACAAATACTACCACCTAGCCAACAAGAAAATTATATAATCTATATATATAATAGCAGAAGTCCATCTATTTATAATAAAACATAATTTTCCCGCCTTTTTCATTCACAAAAAAATATATTATTAATCTTTTTCATTTTATTAATTTTTATATTTATTATAAAATTAAGAATGATCGTTCCTTGTTAAATTTTTTTAAAGAATTCCGTGATTTGCTAGAATATAGTTGTTCAGATTTTTTAGAAAATCTCGTGATTTACTTTATAGTAAATCTAGCATATAATATGTATAATATATAATATATAAAAGATATGTACCAATATATATATGTGTGTGTGTGCGCGTGTGTGTATGTTCTTTTCCCGACTTTTCATTCACAAAATAGTAATTATTTTATTTTATTAATTTTTTTATTTTATTAATTTTTATATTTATTATAATATTAAGAATAACGGTTGTTGTTAACATTTTTTAGAGAATATATTGATTTGCTAGAATAATAGTTGTTGTTCAGATTTATGAGGAAATTCCGTGATTTGCTTTATAATAAATTTGGCATACAATATATATAATATATAATATATAAAAGACATGTACCAATTTTTATATATATATAAGGGTGTAAACGAGTCGAGCCGAGTCGAACGTACCAGTGTTCAAGATTGTTTGAAATATTATCGAACTTCTAATACTTTGTTTGAGATTGGTTTCATTATTAACCGAGTCGAGCTTGAACGAGCTTTAATCGAGCCGAACACGAGTCGAGCTCGAGTAGTTTGATATTTTACACTTGTTTTAACGAATTTTGCTTAACGAGCTTGAGCTCGAGTCGAGCTTTAGATTTTATCAAACATAAAAGTATGTTCAAGCTTGTTTGATATTTTTATCGAACCGAGTTCAAACGAGCTTTTAACGAACGAACTCGAATTGAGTATCGAATAGCTTGGTTTGATTTCCAGCCCTATATATAAATAGAAGTGCCAGTTAAAATAGCTTTCTAAATTTGAATATATTTTTTCTTTTTTTTAAACCATATATAATATCTTTTTAATTATTGAACAATATTATTATTATTAGTAAATAACTAATTCATTTGTAAATTAAGAAAGTTAATCTCACACTAAAAAACAAAAGGTTTTAGTTTTCTTATATTGGAATTTCTGTAACTTGGAAAAATGTAGTGGATTTATTACATTTTACCCATTATATAGTTATATGATTTATTTATAATATTTATATCTCTTACCATAATCATGTTATACATACAAATTATTGAACATAATTATATATTGTTTAAAAATCAATGTTATGCATTTTTAAATTTAATAATATTATACTATAAAATAAAATAAAAATAAATGTTTAAAAAAATTAATATATCCGAGAACATACTAGTTAACAAACAAAATAATCCTAATTTTTTAAAAACTAAATAATAGGTTTTGTTGAAATAATTTAATATAAAAATTCTATACGATTAATTTTTACAATAAATTCTCAGATACAACACAAATATCCAAATATTAAATATAAAAATTTCAACGCATCACAAATATTAAGAGAAAATTAACTTGAATAATTCTACTTATAAAAATATTAGATTTTTAAATTTTTAATAAAAAATTATTTGATCAATAAGTATATATGTAAATCAAATCTAACACAAAGAACATTTGGGGAAAAACGCTTCAATTAAAATTTCTTTTCATACATTTTCATAATGTTATTAGCGAACTTTTACATATAAATTAAATTTAAAATCAGTGTGTATTTACAAGGAAAATGACAAAAGTTAATTTTAACTATATATATGTATATATATTGTAATTTGACGAGTCAGTAAATTGTAACTAATTGATGACTATTTATATATTTTGAAGTGTCATTCATGAATATTGGTATCAATAGAGGTAGACTCTATTAAATTATTTATCGAATAAATTAAATAAAGAATTTATACTTTTTATTTTTAAAAAGTAAAATACTAGAAAAATATTATTTTCTCACTTTCAGAAGAGAATCTTTCATTTGACCGACTGAGTTATGTGGGAACCTTTTTCCTTCGATCAAAATACAAATTAAGATCATAAAATATAAGTTTGCAATATACCTACATTTAATTTCAAATTAATTTATGCAAGAACGATTAATAAAAAGCCAAGAAGTATTTAATTTATGTTATCTTTTATAAAATTATAATCATACATTGCATGAAGAGACACTTGATGTTCTTAATTTTGCGATATACTTGATGTTCTTAATTATAGAAATCCATATTGATGGACCATCCATCCAAGTTAGATCTTAATTACTTCTTCTAATAATTAAGATGACTAAATTTATGACATTATACATAACCTAACTTGAAATACCAATCACACGTGAGAATTTTGACATCAAATAAACTAAAGAAAAGATTGGAATAATTAGTTAGATTGAAAATGTATAGCACTGTGCAAAGTCAAAACCAAAACGTGAAAAGCATGGAAACGGCATCATAACCGACGCACGTGTGGTGGCACGTGACCCATCTTTGAATGCCAGAATCTCTCCTCTTCTCTCCTCTTTTTAGTTTTACTAGTATTTATTAAAGAAATATAAAATAAAATATATTTATAATATAACCTTGGATAGATCTAATATTACATTTTATATATGTTTAAATTAAATGTTGTGAAAATATAATGCATTTTATATATTACATGTGAAGATCCGATTAAAAACAATAAACTTATTTACATTTTAATAAATTGGTAAAAAAATTTATAAAAATCAAAGATCGTGAAAATAATATTAATTTTATATATTTTATATAAAATGGATTCAAAATGAAAAAAAAAAACATATTTTAATTTTAATAAATTGAAAAATATATTTATAAAAAATAAGAAAGTAAATTAATCTAATAAAAACAAGGTTATATATTTATTTATCTAATAAAAGATTGACGACATTGAGAAATTATAGGATACATCAAATATTGAATGCACCAAAAAAGGGAATGTGAAAATGAAGAAAAAGAAGTTGTAAATATCCAAACCTAATTTATTTATTAACTATATTTGAAAACGACTTAGGTGATGACGACAATTAACTATTTTAGTAAAATATAGGTTTTGGACAAGGATGAGCTTATCTCCAACACTATTGGTATAATTTTTATCTTCTATGATGTTAATTTTGATAATTTAAGTACATAAAATATTTACCATATTACACAGATCTTTTCTAAAATTTATTCTAATATTCAAATAGCGAGTGTGTTACACAATGCTCATGTAATGACTGCCCACGTACCAAATACTTATAAGCATTATATGTATGAATCTTCTTACATGTAATGGGTTAAATCCTAACATTAAATAGCAAGAAAATATTATTTTTTTATGAAGAAGTATTATGCATAGCACGAGGGAGAAATTCTTCTAAGGAACAATGCGTAATTTTTACAATATTACAAATTGAGTCGGCGTATTTACAACTCTCTCTCTTATTGCAATATCATAATTAAAATCTCACCTTTCATAGTAAAGATTAAGCAAATTTTGTAACTTATAAAGAATACATATCAAATTAAACAAATGTTTTTTATTTTTATTTTTATGAATAAAGTTGTTACTATTAATTTGTACTAATGTTTTCATATATAAATTTATCTAATTTATATTTTTTTACATATAATTGCATTAAAATAAATGATGATATGTAACGTTTTAATTTTTTAATTGAACAATTAAATTAAGGGGCTACAATTTTGTGTCATTTGGAACATTTGTCTTTTCTATTAGTAACACACACATATATAGAGAGAGAGATTGAGAGAGAGAGAGAGATCTGATTTCTTGCGCCATATGCATGAATCTTCTTATATGTAAATAGAGGCCATCCCCACATGCAATAATCTAAAATCACGAATTGGACCTCAGAAAAATTTCTCTCACGCGCTAAACATAATACTTCTTCATAAAAAAATAATATTTTATTGATAAAAGATATTTTTTAATAATATATAAAAATATTGCATTTTCTCAATAAAATAAAATTTAACTTTCATCACTAGAATTTATTAAAATATTTTAGAAAGTGTAACCATTATTGTTTGGAAACTATGCAATGGATTATGATTTATTCTTATTAAATTAAATATTAAAAGATTTATGGATTAACTTGATTTCAATTTAGGCTACAAAATGTTAAAAATAAAGTCTTTTGTTAATTTATTTTAGTCAATAACATAATGTATGTCTTAAAATATTTAAGCGTTAGTATATTATTATTAATTATATAATATTATATATAATAAATAAAATTTATTATATAAAAAGTTGTACGACTCGTGAACTCTTGCAAGTTCATTAAAATTCAGAATTAAACATTATATTTGATATATTTTGCTTATTATGTGGTGTATTTGATTTTCCTATTACTTTTATTTAATTAATTAAAAAAAATAATTTAAATCATAATACTTTTTTAATAAAAAGTCATATTTTTAGCAATCTAAAAAATATTATTTTCACCTAATAAATATTCATTTTTTATAAAAATAACTGGGTCCAAAACACGCTCGGATCCGTGCATTTTTGTTCTTGGTTTAGATTGAGTCGGTAAAATTTTTATTAATTTTTAATAAAATATGACTGAAACATATATTTAATATATTTTGATGAATCCTTACACACTATCTTTAATATTTGTAATCTTATTGATGGAACACAGCACAAATAAAATCAAAGTCTATGCTTTTCAGATATATATATATATATGTATATATATGCTTTTGAAATTAAAAAAAAAATGTTTTGGGTCTTCGTTAATATATTTTTAAGCTCTGATGGAGGGACTCTTCTTGAGTCTTTGGTCAAGGGTGCATAGTAGTAGCCCGCTATAAGAATATTGTACTAAATTTAATTTTATTTAATTGAGAAAATCAAACTATTTTTCAAATATTAACATTTGATTTCCTTATTTTACTTAGAGTGGGACAATTATATAATAAAGTGGCAGGTGTAAAGCAAGAAATTAAAAAACAAAAAAAAAAGATATCTACCAATACCTAATTGCGTGATTAGTTTAAGAAACAAACAGTTTTATAGTTGGTTAGATTTATGTATAGCGTCAGCCATCAGTTTGTTATAATAGTAATTGTCTATTTGAAGGGATAATGCAGAATCTTAAAGTTAGTTGATACCCATTAACCCTTAATTAATATGCTTAAAAATCACCATCCGAAAGAGACTGCCATTACCCATTTACAACCTTGCTTTAGAATCAAGACCTTGTATTCTAAACTCCCTTTAAATTTAAAATTTAAAATTTTTATTCTAGTTAAATAATAACACAAAAAATAAAAAATAAATATTTTTTGTCTTGAAAAGGAACCACACAATTAATTATATTATTCGCCTATGATTAATCTATTCTCATAATTTACATATTTTTATATGGGATGTGTTCGAAATAGAGCGTCGTCTCAATTCTTTTATTTATTCAAGAAATAATTATTTTATTAGCTATAGTACTATTTGTTTAATAAATAAATCTTTTAATATATAAGCTTGTATTATAGAACATGAATCATTAAAATATTGTGAACGAGAACATTGTAATTTCCTTACAAAATTTAACTTCATCGCTTATATAAATTTAAGCAATATTAGTTATTTACTTTATGATAATTTTAATTTGAAACAATTTTTTTAGATAAAAAAATATATTTTTAAAACAAATATTTTTGTTTAAATAGTGAGAGAATTGATTAAGGAACTGTGTATAGTCACAGCATAAAATTATATAGTCTATATCTTTAGGTAATAAATAACTTAATATCTTGTTTCAAAATATTTTATTTTATTTGTAATAAATGTATGGGAAAAAATTAATAATTCATGGGCAAAGGACCTCTAAAAGCAGCTAATTTGTTTATTTCATTGATAATAACTAACTAGCTTTGTAACTTTATGATCCACCCCAATAGTAATTAAATATATTAATTGGGATTTATTTATTTAAAAAACACTATAGATGAGAACATATTACTATTAATAAAGATTGTGATGATCTAAGCCGAAGTCTTAGATTAGAATTAGGTCATTTTCCTTAATAAGGATTCAATAATGGCACCGTATTTATGTCGTCCAATAGTCGTGTTGCATCAATTAGGTTTGGCTTCTCTTAATTTAATTAAATTTATTATTTTAAATTATTAGAGTCAAGTATATGTCATTTTTGTCAATTATTCCCGAATTAGCTCAAATATGTTATGTTTCCGTCACTTGTTGCCAACTAATTGGCCCATTTGGCGCCTCCCATTATAAATCCTCCTTTCTTTGCATCTAATAAATTATGTTCAACCTTTCCTACTTTCTATAAAGTTTTCGATTTTTTTTTTTTTTGGTGAGAATCTGTAATGTTTGGGATTTTTTTTTTTTTTTGAGAGAACTTTTTTACCAAAACTATCATGAACAAAAGATTGTTGGTGGAATAGGGCTTCTCATCTTTAAGTTTAATTTGGTTGTTGATGGAGGCAGCAATAGTGTTCTCATTATGGGATCGAAGGTCCAGCGACCGAGTCCTTGAATGTCTGTCCAACTAGTCGGATTGGTGGGATAGACGGTCTAAATTTCAATTGAAGAATAATAATAGTATTTTTTTGTTACCACATATATTATATATTAATATAACAAGATTTGTAGAAATATAACTTAATACATGATATTTATACTCCATCACTAGTTCTTTCTCTATTTTCTCAAGTTTAAATTTTTATTTAAAAAAAAATAGAAATTTTTAATTTGATCGGTTAGACTGATTATATAAGTTTTAACCAATTTTGGACAATTTTGACACGTTGCACCTCAAAGTTGTTTTAGAAATATTGTTGACTTGTCTAAACACCATTCTTGATTCAAGATCAGTTCAATCTGATTATGAAAATAGTAGTAGAAGCATTGTAAGAATAATGAAAATGTATTGATTATATAAGAATGAAGAAAATATAACAGAATTAAAAGATATCTTAATAATTAATTAATATTTGATGCTGAATATGCTGATAGCACTAAAAACAATATATTAAAAATGTCACTATCATTTCTTATTTTTCTAAAGTTCTGAAGTAGCAATAAATTTCTGATAGTATAATTGACATTAAAAAAAAATGAAAATTGCGACCAATCTTGTAAGAAAAATGAAGGAACATGATTTAAAATAATAATCAATAATTTGAGCAGCAATTAGTGAAGCAATTACATAATTAAATAATAATTAAAATCCATTTGAAGCTATAAATTATAAAGCCCATAATCAACATTACAATGGAAGTATTATTGGTGGGCTGACATACGGACATCTACAACTAGATCCTTGGGCATCATAACTTTGGGACACGTGCGAAAACAAATTCATTTTCCTGCGGGGCCCATGCTTATGATTTATTCCTTTTACTAAGTTTTACTTTAACAGCAAAGTCAACTACCTATGAGTTCCATTTTGTGCCATTAGGCTGCATACAAAGATGGATCCAATAGAAAAAAAAAAAAAACTAAAATAATAATATATGTTTATTTTTTATTTTTGTTTTAACTCATGATTAAAAATAACAAAATTTCAAACATCCAAAAAAATATATTCTATTTTCAAAAAAAATATTACAAAATGAGTTTTCTTTAAAAATTAAAAGTTAGTTATTCGTTGAAATTAAATAATAAACAAATGAGGGGAGATATTGAAATTTGAAGTATATACCAAGTTCTATTTTTATTTAATATATAAAAACAATTATACATTAGTTAAATAGAACTCTTGTTTTATAATATATGGAGTATTTTTTATTTTAAACAAAAAGTACAATTCATTATAGTTTTCAATTTTTATTTACTTTCATTTATTAATTTATTAAACTGTCATTTTTATTCATATTAACTCAAAAATATTATTATCATATAAGTATTGTCAAAATTCTAACCAATAACAAATTTTGAATTTTTAAACCATTCATTTTTTAAAATATAACTTCGTTTTTTCAAGATAGAGTCATGAGCAATCGAAATTTCTATGCATAGATAAAAACATTAAATTTATAAATGTGTATGTATATGTATATATGTATATATATGAATAATCAATCGAAAAAAAGATAATCTTATTCCTTTCTTTTTCATTTCACTTATAAAATTGTAGTTTAAATTTGGGTATAGTTTATAAAATTCCTCCACTCCTCCAAATCCGAGCTAGTTCTGATAATGTACCTTTGCCAAAATACTAATAATGAAATATATATATATATATATATATATATATGGAACATAATGATTGATTAATTGAGTATGATAAAATGAAAGTATAGGAGGTTAATTGGATTGCAATATAGTTGATGATGAGTTTTGTTGAGGATAATACTTAATTTTGTGTGTCCTCTTTGAAACCAGGACAATATATATATATATATATATATATATTTATATATATATATATATGAAGATGAGGTTGTAAGATGTAAGTTCAAAGTGACTTCATAATCACACATTCTCTAATAATAAGAGGTAAAGTAAGAGGGGTGAATTAGCATAATAATCACACTTTCCGCCTAATAATAAGACCTCAACTCACAAGGTCAATCACTCATTATTACTAATCTCAATATTCATATATATGTCCTGTTCATACACAAAACTCGAAAACATTGAGACGCTAAGACCATTTATGTAGTTTCGATTCTTGATAAAAATTGAATATATGTATTAAATTTTAAAATAAAAATTTATAATTTATATGTTTTTGTACTATTGAAAGACTAAATATGAAAATGTAGGATTGACCCTTGCACAAAGCAGCTAAAGTAAAAATATTGATCCACAGAAAAATCCAAATAGCGTTGGCCATATATATTATTATATGAACCTCATATATGTGTTCCGTCTAAGAAAATAAAGAAGTATATGATTGGACGACGTTCTAAGGAATAAAATCACATGTGTTCAAGTAAAACATTGAAAATATGCCACACCCGTTCTATCTGATATAATTGATGAGTTAAGCTAGCGAATTTGCAGCCCCCTGAATGGCAAGCCACAACGGGTTGGTTCATGTGGGTTGGAACTGGTTGAGGCATGTTATCGTGTAATTTGTTTTAAATAATATTTTTTGTATTATATTAATATTCATTTTGTTACTTTAAAACTTAAAACTAATATTTTGTCTCTCACACATTTAGTCACACGTCCCGATATAATCTAGTGAGAGGGATAAAATATTTTGAAGACCGTGAGGAAGGAAGAGGAAATTGAGAAGATTTATGGAATATTTTATTTTGCTTTTAACAATTATGATTTATTAGTACTATGGTAGGCCTTGCACCCATTATTTTTATATTTGATTGGTTATAAACAATTGATGAAATTTAGAGATTATTTTTTATTCGTATTAATTGATGAATGATGAAATTAAATTATTAATTTATTTAATTATCATTTTAGTTTTTAGAATATAACTAAGTATTTAATGGTAAGTATGCTCGCCAAACCTGTAATCCATTACTGGGATGAATTGGGTTAGAATTTTAGCAACCTGCCTTTTTTTTTACCTGTACTGTCCTGCCAAATGGTAGGTTTGATGAATTTGAGCCCGTCTTGCTAGTTTGTCGATCTTGACAGCTTTATAGTCAAGTTTATTTAATGAAGGGTTATGCCAATATATGATATTATTAATTAGGCAATGTAATTTTCTCATCTCTCACATCTCTTGCCTATAGCTCCTTTAACTTATTTAAATGTTACTGAATTTTAGGAGCGCAATATTGGCTTTTGTCATTTGTATTCTTGTAGGGTAATGAATGGAACTTGAGGAAAGAAATCATTTTCCATATATATCTTTTATTACAAGTTGCTTAGGAAGTTTCTTATACAAATAATAGTAGATGCGGGAAAATATTAATTTTGATAACTTGATGAATGATTTACCTTTAAGAATGTGAGACAAATAATTATATAACTAAAATATCGGACCTCCTAATTCTCGGGACGGCCCTCTGCGAGAGGCCCGAGTTGAAGAGGTTGTAGTCACTGCCGAAAGAGGCGCCCCCCACTAGAAGCTTCATAGCTTTCTTTATAACAGAGGTCATTTTCCACCGTACATATATTTTTGGAATTTGACCACCAATTTTAAAATGATTTTGCTACGGAAATTATTGTTGAAACTTTATAATTACCCTCTAGAAATTATTTCCTTGAACCAATGTTTTTCTACAGATTGGGAAAACTTTTCATACTGATTAGATCCCTTTCTCACATGCAAACAACAAAATAATAAAAGCAATCCACTACAAAAATGTCCCTTATTGGCTTACCTTAAAGAACATCATATCACTTGAGGTATAATGTACTTTTCTTAAAAAATGAAATTGCTTTATATATTATGTAACACAAATATTACATTTGACATCTGGTGTAAGGTACTTTGTTGTATTATATAATTTATGAGGGGTTTTGTCGTGCCTAGAGATGTTAAAATGAATTAGGTACGTCAAGCTAGTTCATCCTGTCCCGCAAAATAAGTGGGTTGGACTAGGAATTTAATAGCCTCCGACAACCGGCTGCCCACAACGGGCTGGCTCACGTGTTTTTTCTAGCCTGTCCCGCACTGCCCCGTCCTGTTAAATTGTGAGCTTGGTGAATTTTGATCCACCCCGCCAGCCTGTCTCGACGGCTCTAGTCGTGCCCCAATGTTATTGGTACACAAAAAGAAGTGTTCGATCTTCTAAAAGAATCTAATTGTTTTAGTATTCTAATAATTTATAAGATTATTATAAATTGTTTGAAAATTCCCAAAGATACATTGCCCAAAGAATTCTTCTACATTAAATTATTATGACTTAATCTACTAAAATTTTCATCTGATGTATTTAATCATTTAATGTAATTATTCATGTGGTAGTGATGCACATACCATTAAAAATTTAGTTTTAGCTATGCATTAAATTTATATGACCTGTCATTAGAATTCTTGAAAATATTATATTAAAACACAACCATTTTTCAAATTACATTAATTAATATTATAGTTCTTTCTTATTGCCACACGCCTTAGTCGCTATTAACATTAAATGTTTAAAATATATTTATCATACCAAAATTTATTTTAATTATGTGTGAATTGTATCACAACCTTTCATAATTTACATAATTAAAATGTAACATATGTACAACATACTCAAATAACATAAATGCATAGAACTATAAATACCATATATTAATTTAATATAAATAACTTACATGTTTAAACTATGTTTTATTTTATTGAAAGCTATTTTAATTATATTCTTCACAAAAACCTCACATTCCAATTGAAAAATGAAAAAAAAAAAAAAAGAGTGCGCATGAAAATAGAAGTAAAAAAAAAAAATTAAGAAAAGTAATTCAAAAATAAAATAAGATAAAGTAAAAATAAAAAGATTGTAATATGCCATGACTGGACCCCAAGAAATTAAAAAATAAAAATTAATTGACAAATGACAATAATAATTTTAATCCTAATCCATTTTGAAATGAATAACCTATAGTTCAAAGTAATAAATAAATAAATTTAAGAATTTTATTAAATATTAAGAATCTAATGATTAAAATTTATTAAAATAGGAGTACTCCTTGAATACCAGATAACCTTTCATAATTAATTGGACCGAAACTGGGTAAATGTTTTGGTGTTTCCATAAACATTACGGCCCATTGAACTTTATTAATTGGGCTCATACTTATTCGTGACGTCTACAGTCTCTAATATCCAACAATATGATTAATCTTTGGCCCGTATATCATCACTAAATATATAAGTAGCTTACGTTGTTTTATCCTTTTCTGGTAAAGACTATGGGCCCCACCCTCACCCTCAAATCCCTATCTATACTAATGTATTAAATAAATAGTATATACATAATTTCTTTTTTATTTTATCGTCCAATAACTATTATTAAAAATAAATCATGAATTCTGATAGGCTAGAATGTATTAATTAGATTTAATTCAAATATTGATCTAATAGTAATTAATTCACAATTTAGAAAATTTATTTTTTCTTGGATATTGCAAATTATAAAGGTGATAAAAGCTTTTTACATATATATCACATATATTAAAATGAGATATTAAATTAGAAAAATATGTTTACAAACTCAACAAAAGTGGTCAAATTATAAAGGTGATAAAGTTTAGTGCATTGTTTGAATTTATAATTGCACAACTAATTTAATTCTTTCCTTAATTTTTGAAAATGAAAAAAAAATTGAAGAATGTCTTAAATATCATTTGTTGAAATTATATCAATAATTAGCATATGTTAAATCGAGTAATACATTTCAATTAAATCAATAAGCTTGCATCATTAGTATTTAGTTAAATTGTGCTTGATGATTATAGGAAGACTAATGATAAAACTATGATCTTTCAAACTATCAATTTCACCCTTGTAAAAATGTTATAGAACTACGATGATGATCTAAAATGCGATCGAAATAAATATTTGAAAAGAAAAAATGTCTTCCATAGATAATGTGATTATTTAAAAAGGAAAAAATGTTCACCACAAAGGAAAACACAAACCAAACAATAAAAATCGTAAACCAACTAACTTATATACTTTCATTTCGTCGTACTGCTTGGCTTTCTGATGGTTCCCTGGAAAACACAAGTTAAACCAAAAAACTTTAAATTTTAAACATGGAAAACTGAATAAAAAGAAGGGTGTTCGAGTAACAAACAAGTGTGAGAGTCGTGTCTAGGTCGTCCGCCGTAGGTGGTGCTGTGCGTTCAGTCTCAAGCCCATTATGAATACAAACTGGGGCTGCATTACTGTTTGATGGAAGAAAATTTATATATGCATGCTTGCCAATGCCTTCCGCCTAAAATTTCCAAAATCAACTCTTGAAACAATTCTTCATACATGAATGAAGATGATCTATTTTCTTGAAAAAGTAGCTGTCGAAATACCTGATGCATTTTATGCTGTTCTAGCTCCTTCATCAGTATTTGCATCTGCAGATCAGAACATTATTTTATGAACCCAGAAAAAAAGGATCAAGAAAAGAAGAAGAATTTCCAAATGCTCTGCCAAACAATTTGTTTAACCTTCCTATCCTTTATTTGCAACATCCCTTCGGTTAGTTTCTCTTCAAGGGCATGCAGTTCGAGGAAGCCCGTCCGTGTGAGGTCATTACCTAGCAATTTCCTGCACATGAGAACCAATACAAAACAGTATTAAAGGATTTTCACAACAATATTAACATTACGAACAAATCGTACCACTTCTTTAATTTGGGATCTTGCACCTCCTTCCTGACAGCTGCAACTTCCTGAGGTTTCTGATTTTGGTTTAAGAAAAGGAAAAACCAGAAATAATTCAAAAACAACCGTAATCAATTCAAAAACAATTGGAAAAATATTATGTAAAATGTATATTAATGTAAAATATAGTTGATATACCCGAGGCATGACTCT
Source organism: Caryopteris x clandonensis (assembly GCA_028749325.2). Taxonomy (NCBI): domain Eukaryota; kingdom Viridiplantae; phylum Streptophyta; class Magnoliopsida; order Lamiales; family Lamiaceae; genus Caryopteris; species Caryopteris x clandonensis. The sequence continues at coordinate 5,611,614 of JAPYKT020000022.1, read as the reverse complement.
CAATTCAGGATGATTGCGAGAGTTCCTGTGGTCGTGGAATCTTTTAATTATTTTCTGCATACTGTACAAATACACATATTTATAAATAAAGATGGCATACGCATAAGGAAGAGAGCACATACTTAACTTAAATTCACAAAAAATCAGCACAAAACACATGCAATCACACGAATAAAACAGGAAAAAAAAAAAAAAGATTTATTACCTGGAACTAGCGAATTCAAACTTCTGGCCATCTTCGGAGATAATAATAACACCGATTTCAGAACCGCAAAGAATAGAAAGTTCCTTAGCCTTCTTGAACAGGCCCGAACGCTTTCTGCTGAACGGAGTGTTGTTGCCACTCGAACTCCTCTTCTTCGCCATCCCAATCTTGCCCCGACCCTTTTTCTCTCTCCCGAAACCCACTGTAAATCTAATAAAAATCCCAATTAATGAGCTTTTACTCTCTCTCTCTCTCGCTCTCTCCTGCACAATTTTGTGAGAGATGAGGAGGCGGAGGAGGCAGAAGTATTTATAAACAGATTCGGAATAAGGCAAGATTTTGCATGGCCTAGATTTAGAGAGAGATGAGGAGGCGGAGAAGGCAGAAGTATTTATAAACAGATTCGGAATAAGGCAGGATTTTGCATGGCCTATTTGAATACCATAATACAATCATATCTTAACTTATATATATATATATATATATAGAAATGACTCACCATAGTTGATCAAGAAAGAATCTAAAAAGTGAAGCAAGGGTTGGATCTTCAAGAAATAATACTAATATTTTCACTAAAATAATGATCGAATTTCAGGAATTATAAATTTTACGTATGATCGAAAATTACATAAGGAAAATATGAAGAACAAAATAATAGTAATAATACATAATTAGTAGGCGTGAATCTCGCGAGTAAAAATGAATGCATATCCTAAAATTATATAATCTTATTTTGATTACTATGTCATTAATTAATATTTTTATATATGATATTAATAATTTATTTTATATAAATTACAATATAAAAATTAAGAATGACATATACTTATTCTATTTTTTTATTGGACAATAGAGTTATGAAGCTTTAATTTTATGATATTTGTTATATATGATTTTGTTTTATTTGTAGTATAGACAGATATTATTTTATTTTTTGGAAATAAATTGAATTGGAGGAAGATTGTCTTTGTAAACTGTTTTAGATATGATATGATTCGATAGAGATAGTAATTAATTTCAAACATATTTTTATGGATGTTAATAAAAATAATCACCTAAGATATCGGCTGATATTAGCAAATGTTTAGGGCTTTATCTTAAAATAAATTTGAGATTCATCCTCAGTCATTCAATCCAAGTGCAATTATTACTTCTGCTTAAAACATTTTCCAAATCTTAATATCTTATATTAACATTCCTTATCAATTCCTGCCCTACGAAATTAACAATTTAATCATAATATATCACCATTTTTACAATTACATCACAACATATAAATAATTATTAATTAAATCACAATATATGTAAAAATATTAAACTAGGCCGCCCATTCTTTTTTTACTTTTTTTTTCTTTCAAATTATAGTACACGGCTGTAATTTCAAACCTTTAAAAAGTTACCTAAAGAAAAAGGAAAAAAAAAAAACCAAAACATTTGTATATAAGTCCACCTAATCTTGATCCGATCCAGCATAAGCCTGTGTGAGCTTGCCTATAAATCAGCCGAAATAGCCTGTAACCACTAGTAAGATAAGTTGGCTGCCGAACTATCTGGTGGGCTAACATGTGAGCTAATTGATGGGTCTTTTCATTATTTTTAATTGTTCTATTCTTCTTTTTGAAAGTGGTCATTTAAAAATAACAAAAATGATTTAAATAAAAATTTATTTCCCCTATATATATATATATTAAAACAAAATAATTTTTTTCTAATTTTGTTTTTCCGCCTAAACTTTATTAGTTAATGTCGAATAAATATATTATTATTAAATTAAAATTGAATGTTTTTATTCTAAAAAATTTGATTCGATTTCGAAATCTAAATTTTTTCACAAATTTAGATGTTTCAAAATGAGATGATATCAAGATGAATATTCTACTGCATCTAATATATGATTTGAAATCTAAATATTTTATCAAATATTAATCAAATTACTAAATTCTGAAATTCATGAAATATATATGAAATATAATAAAAACATGATTTGATTTTCTTGAATTATTTTATCAAACCAATTAAAATCGCACGATCTTATAAAATCTGCGAAACAATAATCTATATATATATATATTGTATGTATAACTATATATCTATATATTTATATATATAAGCAAAATGACTTTTTTTCAATTTCGTTTTCCCGCCTAAACTTCATTACTTATTTAGAATAATTATATTATTATTAAATTAAAATTAGACCTTTTTATTTTGGAGATTTTGATTCGATTTCAAATTTTAAATTATTCCATAAATTTAGGTGTTTCAAAATTAGATGATATCAAGGTGAATATACTGCAATATTTGATACATGATTCAAAATCTAGATATTTTTTCGAATATTAATCAAATCACAGAAATATGAAATTCAAAAAATATATGAAATCTAACAAATATATGACTCAATTTTCTCGATTCATTTTATCAAACAAAATATATATATAATTAAAATGACTTTTTTCAATTCCGTTTTCCCGCCTAAACTTCATTACTTATTTAGAATAATTATATTATTATTAAATTAAAATTAGACGTTTTTATTCTGGAGATTTTGATTCGATTTCAAACTTTAAATTATTCCACAAATTTAGGTGTTTCAAAATTAGATAATATCAAGATGAATATACTGCAATATTTGATACATGATTCGAAATCTATATATTTTATCGAGTACTAATTAAATCACAAAAATATGAAATTCAAAAAATATATGAAATCTAACAAATATATGACTCATTTTCTCGATTCATTTTATATAAAAAAAAATCTATATATATATATATATCAAAGTAAAATTAATTTTTTAAATTTTATTTTTTCGGCCTAAATTTCAACCATATAAATGTAAAACTATATATATTTATGCAACTCTTTTAAGATACATTATTAAAATTTAATTGAAGAGATTAATATCAACAATCTTCGGGATTTGCTTAGTTTCTATTGTTCAACATAAATAAATTCGAATTTTAAAGAATTTTTGTTAACTCATAATATATTCAAAATAAGAAATAAATTTGTTAGGAACGTGAAATCATTGTAATTTCATTATACTGTGGAAAATCATTAACAATTTTCCTATAATTAAACTATCAATTATTTAAAATCACCAATCACGTGGATAAAATATGATTTTGTCAAATATGAAATTAAAATTTCAACAATCTTATCCTAATTCAAAATCATTTCTCATTTTTGTTTCTCTCTTCTTTCTATATATTTTATCAAGATTATTACTAAATATTTTAAGGTCTCTTTTTTTGTTCTCCCTCCTTTTGAAGTCTTTTGTGTTTTCTGTTTAAAAAAAATAAATGATAAGACATGTATGATAATATGTGTCATATTTTAATAGTCACAAAAGTCTACACTCTTCAAAAAATTAGTTTTAGGTTTATTTTATTTTTAGATTTTTTTATTCACCTGTTACTTTCAATTTATCATAAACATATTATATTTTCTTAACTATTTTTCTTTCTTATTTTTAAACAAAAAGTTCGTCCATCTCTTTCATGTTTCGTTTGATTATGCTTGTGATTTTCTGTTGATATCTGCTAATTATTTCGACGTATAAGCACCGTGCGATTTTTCATTAGCTTTCATAGTATTTGTTTCAATCAAATTTCAATTTTTTGTAATATTATTACATTTAATTAGCAATTTGCAAAATATTTTTGTCCTTAATTAGACTATAATTGACAAATTTAACGAGATCTGTACAAATATTTATTTTCTTTAATCTGCTGATATCGCTATTTTTTTAATTTAATTTGATTCAACCTTCTATAAATCGTGAATATCATGCTTTTCAATTTGTGAAGAATGCTAATTCTAATAGAAGAAAAGACAAAACATAAAATTATAATAAATTTCTATTTACTATACAAAAAATAATCAATAAATTACAAATCTACACCTTCTACAATATACCATATAACTTGAATATATGATTATATTATAAAATATAAAAAAAATATTTTATGCATGGCACAATCCCAGTGTGTGTGTATATATATATATATAATATTACAGTAATGTCAATTTCATATAGCATATTTAACCCACAAAATCAACTAACTTTGCTCAGCAGAATTCATGGGCTGATTCTCGCCGGCCCATTGTAAGTTGTGTCTGAGTTGAGCCGGTCCTTCGGCCCATTTGACAAGCCTAGTGTTAATAGACAGTTTTAATATTTTGACTAAAATAGTACTTAAATATTTAAAGATGGCATTTTTTCTTTTCATTTTTTTTAAATAATGAAGTCTTAAAAAATAAAAATTGTAGGGATAAGTATAAATGTCCTTTAAAAATTGTAAATAACTCCCCCAACATTTTGCTTACTAAAAAATATTAAGGTGGTGAAACCTTAGGTATTTATGTATTTGTGAAATGAATATGTTGCCCTTCAACTATTTATCTATTTTCTTCCTCTTTCTCTCTTATCCTCCTACCATCGGAGCATTGGGGGACTAATCTTCTCATGCTCTTTATTTATTTATTTATATTATGTGCACGAAAGAAGCCATTATTAACAACCCTAATACAACAACACTTCAAAAAACAAACACGAAATACAGCTGGCATTCCACAAGGCACAACCCTAATATAATCATGCATTATTTGATACAATCAAAAGAAAAAAAAATTAATAATGCAATGCCTCAACATTCATGTCAACAATAGCAAGAGCCATGGTAAAATTAAAGAAGTAAGTTTGCAAGGTGACAACCCCCCTGGCCAGCCGGAAAACGCCGCTGCCACCGACGATCAGCAGCTCCCGGTACTGCTCCCCTATCTGGTTCCGCCCAAGAACGGAAAGTGTGCTGCCGTTAAGTTTCCCGTCAGTGAAAACAAAGGTCACACCCATGAGCATGCTAACTTCTTCAAGAGACAAAGTAGCATAGAAACCTTGACCATAGCCCACCCTCTTCGACGAAAGCTCCGGCCCGACCGTCAGCGGGTCGTCGGTGATCGTGAGCACCCCGAAGTACGGCGGGTTTTCGGTGAACAGCCGCGGGCCTTTAGCGACTTGCACGGCGGAGAGGTTTTTCTCAGGGTTCCTGGAGTTGTGGTAGTAGAAGTGGAGCTTTGTCTCCTTTTGTTTTGATTGGTTTAGGTTTGCAAACCCGTCTGCAACTTGTTGTGGGGAATCTACCATGGCTGTGGCCATCACTAACAGTGAGGAGATCAAGATTAATGTAATAGCTACACAAAGCTTTTCCATTTTTATGTTTTTTTTATTTGTGGTGGCATATGCATTGTGCTCACTTGCTATATATTTACACACACACACACACACACACACCCACACACCAAATCATGGTTTGGCTCCACAAACAATTCAAGAAAATTGCACTTTGCTCATGCATTGGAATCCATGGGTTTGGCATACGTTATTTATAATTTATGCAAGTTAATTTTGACTTTATTTAATATATAATTTTTCATTTTTCATTCTTTTAATAATAATCTCTAATGTTTTTATTATTTCCAATTTATGATCAATTCTATAGAAATTTCAAAATTTATATTGAGGTTATTAAAAAGATGGTTGAACTACCTATGTGTTAAGTGAAATTAGTGCATGACATCAATAATTTTTTATAAATATTTTAAATTCTGATGAAATCACACATAAAATATATAAAATTAAAGGTTAGAGGATATTTTCAAATTGGCCACATCCTTCACCAAATGTTTTCATAATATATATATATATATATATATATATATATATATATATTATTCACAATACCCATGTATTTTCATTACTTTATATTTTAGATAGTTTCGTAAGTTGATTTTTTCATATTCCTTTTATTTTGTCCGTGAACTTTACATACTAATTTTGTTAAATTTTATTTTAGTATTCTGTGAGTTTGAAAATGTTCAATTTCGTCGTTGTATTAAAATATTTTAATTTCCATTTAATTTTTAATTTAAAAGTAATATTGAGATCGTAATTATTTGTGAAGGAATAACAAGGGGCAAAAAAATCCATGAAGGAATGATTTTGGTATCCTCAATATTCGTTAGGCCACACGTTTCTATCTTAATTTTTAATTAATAATTATGCATTATTAACACTAATTATTTATTTCAGAAAAATACAAATAGGAATTAAGAGTTCTTACTAAAATTATTTTAAGTGCTCCTTTTTCGGTAATATATTGTCTGTCACTATTGGTATAATATATAGTTTAATTATTCTTCAATTTTCACGTTCTCTCGTTCTTCCATTGTATCACATTTTATTATTAATATAATAAAATATATTGTATCACGTGCCTCGCACGGAAGGATACCTAGTTAATTTACAACAAATAAACGGAGATCGATGTATGAATCTTTATTAATACAACATAATTTGGTAAATAAAATAGTTAAAAAATAAATAAAAATGAGATGCAACCAATTAATAGGCCATTCTAGATCTTTAATGGATGTGTTGGTTAATTACGCACGAGAAACAATTTGATCAGCATTATGAATTGAAAAAGAAATTAAACCCATTTAATTAACTATCTAATTTATCTTATCTGATTAGTTAAGAGTTATGTCGTGATTACATTACGAAATTAAAGCCATTAATGAGTGTTCCTGATAATTATGTTCACGGTATTTTGTTCTTTGGTTCGGTTGATTAAACACAAGACTTCAAACAAAATAGCTAACCTCAGTTTTGTTTCTGGAATAATATAAATATTTTTGTAGTAAAGTAAGAAGCTCCATAAATAAATCAGGAATCAATTTTGTTGATTTTTCATTAATCCCCTCCGAGAACAAATCTCCCTATATTACTCAAATGGGGATTAGATCCTTAATTTCATTTGATGTTTTATCTCTCTTTCAAAATATATAATACATAATATATGTTAATTATTAATGTCATTATATACACGTGTAGTATGACAATTATTTTGAAATAGAAGATAAGATACGAAATGAAATAGAAGACCTTAATCCAATTAAATATGTCATATAACAAAAAAATTAAGGTGTCGGTAGTTGGCGGAGCGGTGTTTTCCGGTTGGCGCGTGGAGTGGTTACAATGAAAAGCTTTTATATGAATTTCACGAAGGGGAAAGCTAGTGTTGAGATTAATGTTTTGGCTCTGCAGTACGGATGTGGAGTTTAAGCTTTTGATTGATTCTTCTTCCTTATGAATGTTCACTGTAACAGACATTGTAATAAATTAATTTCGTTTTGTGATTTCAAATTTTAAGAAAATGTTTATCAATGGTAACCAAAAAGAATATTGTTTAAAGCTTTCATAAGATCATAATATTGTAAATAGGCATAATTATCCAAATAAAAAAGGGAAAAAGAAAAAAATAACGAAATAATTAAACTACAATATTTATGATTAGATGCAATTATGAGGAAATGAAAAAAGAACTTTCTCTTACTTCAGTTCTTGTTTGAAGGAGCGGGCTTCCCGTTTGGTAATTGGAGTCATGTTGTAACAAATTTTAAAAAATATCTAAAATAATTTAGTGTTAATTACCAATAAAATCAAGATATTTTTTAATATTTTATGGTAACAAGACTTTTAAAAAATATAATATTTATCATACTTTTTTAGTTTATTTTAATTATAACATCGTTATCTCATTTCAACATCTACTTACTTATGTGGATTGCAAAGTTAGTATCCACAAACAAAATAGAATCGTTCATTTCATAAGTTATGTACAAACATATGATGTAATTAATTTTTGGCATGAAGTCTGCATCCCCTTCATAATTAGGCATCATAATGAGGCGTTGATATTATATTTGAGAGAATTAAAGAAATATAACAAATATTAAGCAATTGTAAAAGTAAAGTTGCAAGAAATTATACAAAGTTGTGATTTCTAATTAAATTTAATTTCTTAATTTACCCAATATTTTATCATTGAGATTGAGAAGAATGATATGATGGCACATATGAATCTGAAAATATGAAATTACATTTATGGATAATGCCAATAATTTTAAATCGTACATAGGAAATGAAAAACTATAATACCATATTATATTGAAGGATAACAAAAGAAAATCAAGAACCACTACTTCCAACAAATCCTACTAGTAATTAAAATTTCTTCAAGACTTGAAGATTTTACAATAGTTGCATTCACAGAAAGAAGCCATACACACAATTAAGGAAAACAAGTTCCCCTTATTAAGAGAGAGAGAGAGACCAGGTCTGCAACCTAATTATTGATAATGGAAGACGCCAAGATCAACCCAACAGTAGCATCAAAACTAGTAGTGTTATAGAAATAGGTCTGCAGTGTAACAATCCCACGCGCCAGTCGGAAAACACCACTACCACCAACGACAGGCATCTCACGGTACTTGTGCAGTATAGCATTACTACCAAGGACCGCCACCGTGCTGCCATTGTTGAAAAGGAAGGTGAAGCAACCGGACAGGACCACGTCGTCCAAGGAGGCCCCTGCCGACATCCCCTGTGCGTAGCCAACGTGGGTCGATGAAGGCTCCGTCTTAAAGATGGTAATCGAGAGAAGCGAGGTTGAGAAAGAATGACATGATAGAGAGTGAAGAGGGAATCGGTATTCCTTTTATTTTCTTATGTTTCTTTCATACACATTACACCCCAATATATAGCACAAGAATACACTGTAAATAAGGAAAAAATATATTCCTAATATGTGCTGATCTAATTCCCCTTGATTGTGTTTCTGTATTTTTGGCTATGATATTCTTGACACTCCCCCTCAAGTTAAGCAACGGCATTTCCGATACTTAACTTGTCCAGAACTTCTCTGAAGATTTTTGTGTTGACAGCCTTCGTTAATATGTCAGCCAACTGTTCTTCCGATCGTATGAAGGGAAGTTCAATGATCCCACTATCAAGCTTCTCCTTGATGAAATGCCGATCGACCTCCACGTGTTTGGTCCTGTCGTGTTGTACGGGATTTTCAGATATACTAATCGCAGCCTTGTTGTCACAAAAGAGCCGACTTCCCCTTTTTGGAGGAAAGCCAATTTCTGTGAGCAATCTCCGAAGCCACAGGATTTCAGTTATCCCATTTTTTACTCCTCTGAACTATGCCTCTGCGCTTGATAGGGCCACTACTTTCTGTTTTTTGCTTCTCCATGTGACCAAGTTTCCTCCAACGAAGGTGAAATATCCGGCAGTAGATTTCCTATCATTTGGGTTACTGGCCCAATCTGCATCTGTATACCCGTCAACTTCCAAATCTTCTTTTTTTTCAAGCAAAATCCCATAATCAGTGGTTCCTTTCAGGTATCGGACAATTCTCAAAGCTGCCTCCATATGCTCCTTTTGGGGTTTGTGCATAAACTGACTTACTATTCCAACTGCATACGTGATGTCAGGCCGTGTATGGGAGAGATAGATGAGTTTCCCAACAAGGCGCTGGTATTTTCCTTGATCTGTCAAGTCAGCTTCTTCAACAATTGTTAATCCATGATTTATCACAATCGGTGTTTCTGCAGGCTTACACTCGAGTAGCCCAGTTTCTGCAAGTAAGTCAAGGACGTACTTTCTTTGTCTCAGGAAGATTCCCTTTTTGGACCTTACAATCTCAATTCCAAGGAAGTACTTCAGAGATCCAAGGTCTTTCATTTCGAATTCCAGGAACAAGTTTCTCTTCAGACTTTCTATCTCTTCAACATCATCTCCTGTGATAATCATGTCATCAACATAAATGATTAAACATGTTACCTTCCCTTCTCTCCTTTTCACGAACAATGTATGATCAGAGTTACTCTGTTTATAGTCATTTTTTGCCATAGCTAGACAGAATCTCCCGAACCAGACTCTGGGTGATTGCTTCAATCCATAGAGTGTCTTCTTTAGCCTGCACACTTGTCCTGCCTCGAACTCTTCGGAATAACCTGGGGGGACTTCCATATATATCTCTGCATTTTCCTTCAATTCTCCATGTAGGAAGGCATTAGTTACATCCAACTGATGTAAAGGCCAATCCTTGCATGCTGCTACTGAGAGAAGTGTTCTTACTGTGCTCATCTTGGCCACAGGTGAGAATGTTTCTTCATAGTCTATCCCGTAGGTCTGAGTGTATCCTTTTGCAACCAACCTAGCTTTGTACCTCTCGATTGAACCATCTGCTCGCCTTTTGATTGTGAACACCCATCTGCATCCCACTGGCCTCTTTCCTTCTGGCAGCACACATCTTTCCCATGTCCCATTCTTAATTAGGGCATCCATTTCCTTCTTCATGGCCTCCCTCCAATGTTTATGTCTCCTTACCTCTTCTACTGTCTGGGGTACATCCTCCTCTTCATACAAAGCTGCTTCAAAGGCCCGTGCCATCTCTGTGAGTTGCCCTTGGGCAAAATTGGCAATCGAGTACCTAGTCTTCCGTCCCTGCCAGTCTGGAGAGTATCGCTTTGGTGGTTTCCCCCTTGTACTTCGGGGAGGCAATGTGTACTGATCTGTGGCACCTGCTAACTCAGTACGTTCATCATCTTCAATTGTATCCCCTCCAGTTTCTGTGTCATTGTCTCCATCCCTCTGTTCCTCAATGTTAGTATCAACTTGAGAGCTATTGACATTACTTACCTCAGGATTTGAAGATGAGGTTGACAGTGGGATCGAGTCGCTGGACATCTCGTACTGAACCTGTGCTGTAGGTGTCTCGGCGGGTGCGCTAACCTTCTCTGTTGGACCAACGTCTGGCACAGAACCTGGCAATGACACTGAGCTAGTTTCCTCCGGATGAGAAGGTAGAGAAGGAAGGGTTGTTGGGACAGTGGATGGCGTATGGAGCCAACTTAGGGAGTCGACAATCACCTTTTTCTCCCCCTGACTCCCTTGTTGGTGGAAAAAATATTCTGTTTCAACGAAGTCACAGTTTAAGGTAGTGTGTAGGTGATTAGCTACAGGGTCATAACATCTATACCCCTTCTGATTTTTGCCATACCCCAGGAAAACACACTTAACAACATTTGGTGAGAACTTTGTACGATTTTGTTTAGGGATATGAACATACACGGTGCATACAAAAACTCTGGGTTCAAGAGTGAGGGATGAGGGTATTTCAGAGTGGGTAGCTAGGAACTCAAGGGTGGTTTAAAGTTTAGGATATGAGTTGGCAGTCGATTCAGGAGGTAAACAGAGGTAGCTACAGCTTTGGGCCAGTAAGATTTAGGGACTTGGGAGTCGATGATAAGGGCTCTAGTCATCTCTAAAATGATCCTATTCTTTCGTTCAGCTACCCCCTTCTGTTCAGGTGTGTAAGGACAGGTTGTTTGGTGGACAAGACCTTTTTCAGTGAAGAAGTTTTGCATCTTGGAATTAACATACTCCCCCCCATTATCAGATCTAAGGATTTGAATAGATTTTTTGTATTGTGTTTGTACTAGATTATAGAAATGGGTGAATTTTTCAAAAACTCGCTTTTGGATTTTAAGAAATATACCCACGTCATTCTAGAACAGTCATCAACAAATAGCAAAAAATATCTAAACCCATTATCACTAGTAACAGGAGCTGGACCCCAAACATCAGAGTGAAGTAAAGAAAAAATTGACCTCACACGAGTATTATTAAGTTTAAAAGAGTGACGATGGCTCTTAGCCAAAATACATGTCTCACAGTTCAAAGGGTGTGAAGTAACAAGGTTTGGATAAATTAACCATAGATATCCTATGGATGGGTGTCCTAACCGCCGATGCCAAAGCCAAGTTTGTTCCTCTGTCAGTCCTTGAGTCAGCATCGCAGCACCCTGTTGAGCTATCCCATCCACATAGTAGAGTCCTCGATGTTCAGTGCCACGCCCAACTATCTTCCCCGTCCTCGTATCCTGTAAAGTGCAGAAGCCAGGCTGCATTAGTAAGTTACAATGTAATTCTCTCGTTACGTGGCTAACAGACACCAATTTATGAGATAAAGACGGGATATATAAGCAGTTTGGGAGACATAATTCAGAGGACAATTTAATAGTTCCAGCTCCTTCCACAGATGCTAAATGGCCACTAGCAGTTCTAATATATCTTTGCCGGGTAGGAAAAATCTCCATAAAATCTGAGGCATCAAAGGACATAGTATCTGTTGCTCCATAATCAAAAATCCAATGGTAGTCTTTATCTGGTGTTTCAGAATTAGTGGAGGATAATGCTAAGGCCTGGAAAGAATAAGATTTATGAGTGAGTGAGGGGCTTAAAAAATATAACCCCTCATTACCTCCCCCTTCGTGAACCCGAGCCGCCAGAGCACCTCCTCTCTCCTCGTTGATGCGCGTCTGTGGCGGTGGTGGTCCGATGTTACCCGCCGGTGTTCCGGCGTTGGCGGCTCGTGTCTCACCGCCTGACCACATCCCTCCAGTCGCTGTCGCCTGTCTATTTGGAATCCATGCCCCGCCAGTCGTTGCTCTGGCAGCCACGGTTGACGTGCCGCTGACTGCTACCGCCGCTTGTCCATTCGGGTTCCACTGTTGATTTCGATTTCTGGACGCAGCTCTGGATTTCTTCATTTCATCCCACCATTCAGGAAATCCGATGAGTAAGAAGCATCCCTCTTTGGTATGCTTTTTACCTCCGCAGTGTGTGCATACGAGTTTGGTCTTGTCGATTTCCCCTTTTCTGTTGTTCCAGGTTTTATTTCCTTGCTGTGGCCGATTGGAAGGCGGTGGTGGTCGGCTGTGGTTGACCGCGGCGAGTCTGGACCCGATTCCTTCAGTCTGCAATTCAGATGGTTTGAAGATACCCTCATTTGTGGCCTGCCTTCGTACCAGTCCGTAGGCTCTTCGAATAGTTGGTAATGGATCCTTGTCCATAATCTCCCTCTTGATATTTGCATATTTGTCATCCAATGCGCTTAGAAATTGATAGAGGCGATGGCGCTCCTCCTTTTTCTGGTATCCCTCTATGTCTGTCGGACTCGGATCTCGGGTATCAATCGAGATCCATAAGTCCTGCATTTTGGTCCACAGCCCTTCTAGTGTCATAGATTCTTGTTTGATCGACATGGCTTGCCGGTGCAGATCATAGATTTGGAATGGATCAGATCCACTTCCATAAGTAATCGCCAATCCTTCCCATAGATCGGCGGCGGTTGCGTACTGTGATACCTCGTTCACAAGTCCGGTTTCGATATTGTTGATCATCCAATTGAAAACACAGTTATCCCGTTGCTCCCACCTTGTGTAGCTGGGATCGTCAATGGCGGGAGGTTTTGAAACTCCATTAATGTGAGATGTCAAACCCTTTCCCGCAATTGCTCGTTTCATGAGGTTAACCCATAACGGTTAATTCTCCCCATTAAGTTTCGCCTTGATGGAAATCTCTCCAAAGGATTCAGGTTGGTCGTGGTTTGATGGTTTATGGGCCGATGATGAATCTGAAATTCTGAGGCTTTGTTTGAGGAATTCTGCAAATTGTGCAGCAAATTCCATCGGAAAATTTGTTGGGGTAAGGCTAGTGTTTTCTGTGTTTGGAGTCTCTGAATCTGACATGGTTTGGTTTGATTTTGGGCAGATTTGTAGAGTTTTTAGGGAATGGTTTTGCAGGTTTCAGCGGAAGGAATTACGATGAACTCAAATCTGAGCCCTCTTTTTGGTGACTTGCCTGCTCTGATACCATCTTAAAGATGGTAATCGAGAGAAGCGAGGTTGAGAAAGAATGACATGATAGAGAGTGAAGAGGGAATCGGTATTCCTTTTATTTTCTTATGTTTCTTTCATACACATTACACCCCAATATATAGCACAAGAATACACTGTAAATAAGGAAAAAATATATTCCTAATATGTGCTGATCTAATTCCCCTTGATTGTGTTTCTGTATTTTTGGCTATGATATTCTTGACACTCCGGCCCAAGAGTTAGCGGATCATCCCTTATTACGACACCACCGAAAGTAGGTGAAGGAGTCGTTAGGTTTGGCTTGGCAATGGTGACACTGGTGTTGCCTATTCGGTGGAAGTAGAAATGGAGCTTCGTTATCTTTTCTTGTTTCCCGGGTAGAGTTTCGATCCATTTTTCGACTTCTATCGAGCTCTGAGACAAGGAAGATGATGCCATGGCTAATATGGCCGAGCTGCATATTACCAGGAGAGACACTAGTAATAGTGACTTGTTCATAATCTTGTGCTTATTTGATTAGCTTATGTGTTTTTGTTTGATATGACAACAGTCCATCCATACATGCACTATATATAGAGAGCTAGATGAGGGATTTTGAAGCTTTATTTCATTGCGCGTATTATTTTACAATATGTATTAATTAATGATGTTATTATATATATATGTGTGTAGTTTGATGATTTTTTTAAAATAAAAAATAAAATAGAAAAATATTTGTACGCATTTCATATTGGAGTTGATGGTTTAAACAACTAAACGGCTGAATCTTCTATTTAATAAATATATGTATGTTTATAAATGTATACATATTGATTCAAATGTAAACTAAGTACGTGCAGTGTGTGTAATGTGTGTACGCACCATGTACATATCGTATGTGTGTGTAGTGTTTCTAGAGGACGTAAGTGAATGTGATTATATAATTTTAAATATAAAAGTATGAATGAATTTTAACGATTAAGTCACAAATATAATTTTAAATTCATAAAAAATAATTATAAATTTAGAAGAGAGTAAAATTTTGTTTATTTGATTTTTTAGTCAATTAAGTCTGGGTGAATCTAACTATTAATTTGAAATCCTTCTGCTAAAATAACATAGTTAAATGCCCTTCGTCCAAAGGGAGTAATTGATTAGCATATGCCTGATTCTTCCCCTTTCTCATTCGCTGTCGGAAATTGTCAAAACGGTGTGAGGTGGTGCGAGTTGCGTTTTTTATTTTATATTTTTCTTAAATTATTTTAAGACTTTTATAATATTTTTAATTTATTGAATAAATATAGGTCTCAATTCTAGTTTTTATACTTATTTGACCAATATTCAGATTTTGTAAGTATTTTTAAATTTATTACGTAATTTATTTAATATAATAGTATTTTTTTTATTTAAATACTTTTGTGATATTATTTGACATTTTTACATTTCCTAAATGATTTTTTATATATAATTGTTCTAAATAATATTAATTATTTTTATTTTAATTCTTGATTTTTTAAATAGAAATCATTACACATAGTATTTTGAGATTTCTAGTATTTTTCAAAAATAATTTTTTTTAAAATGTTTATTTATTATTATCAGATTTTAAATGATTTCAAGCTTTTTTTATTAATTTCAGTGTTTATAATTATTCTTAAGAGTTTTATAATGATTTTCAGGTTTTTTACTAAGTATATCTGTATTTTTAAATATTTCTTAAAGTTTAATAACAATTTTGTTAATATTTGGATGACTTAAAAGTTCTTAAAGTTTAATAATATTTCTGGACCAAAATTACCGCACTTAAAAGTTGATGGATGCAAATTGTAATTTTATTTTATATGTATATAATATGAGAAACATGAAGAAAAAAAAAACTCAGTCACACAAGAAGACACTCATTAGGAGATATAATATTTAAAAAAAAAAAAAAACTTTGTCAGCTACAGATCGAGCAAATTGTAAAATTAGTCTCATTATAGAATATTTATAATTTTAGTTTTGTTCAAATGTCAATTTACAATATATCTCATAATAATTTAATTTTAAAAATTTAATCCTAATTTTAATAGAAATTGTGAATTTTGCCAAAATTTGACATATGCGTTTCACGTGTATTTTTTGACACGGCTTCTAAATTTTCACACAACCTGCAAAAAAAATATTGAAGCCACAAAATATAAGAAAATGCCATATAAACCAAAAAACATTAATAATTTAAAAGAAAATAGCTGTCTTCATTAGATGAACAATGTGTAAGTAAGAAAAAAAGCTTAGCTCATTTATATTTGATTATCTAGAGGTTATTCATTTTAATTTGTTTATGTGTCATTTTCTTTTATTGTGTGGGATTGTTTTTATTGTAGTTTGTATGAAAATTTAAAAGTCATTTCAGAAAAGTTGCATCGAAAAAAGACACGTGAGACGCACATCTCAAATTCTGAAAAATTTACTAATTTTCACCAAAATTAAGACATAATTCACAAAATTAAATTATTATGGGGTATAATTGTAAATTTTATATTTAAACGTATAAAAATGGTATTATTAATTAAAAATAAGTAAATCGAAGATAAAATCTTGCATTAAAGAAAGTGTCCAAATCCAATTAAAAAGTAATTTTGGTTTCGTAATTGTATTTGTTTGGAGAGACGTTTCTATCTCAATTCTTAATAATGCAGATCTAACAACATTAAATTATCTAAAAAAGGAATAATCATCCGATATTTACATATTTAAGAGTCGTTCCAACGCAGACACAAAATAAGGCAAAATTGCCAAATAATTTCTTAGTGATCTTTTTGGGTAGTATTTGAGTCTCATCTCACTATTACTATATTATATAATTCAAATGCTCTTCCTTTTTCATGTTTTCTCTTTCTTCCATTGTAACACATTACTCTGCAGATTTTTTTTATCTTATAAAATAATTCAACGATTACCCAATAATTGAGGTGGTTTTTCGATCTAATAATAATGAGTTAATTGAATAAAAAAAATTTATTTTTAATTAAATTTGTATTTTAATCACAATTTTGTAATTTTGTATTTTAAACATTATTTTTTTAATTTTTGAGATTCAAAGCATGTGATAATTTTATGTCGACTTTTTATATATATTCTCTCAAATTATAACTTACTTATTCTTTGGTTTATTTATTTATTTATTATTATTATTATTATTATTATTATATTTGAAATATTTTATGTGAAATTCCTATAACAAATCATGCTTTGAAAATTATTTCTATTATATGACATTAGAAATATTATACATGTTTTTGTCTTTAGTTATATAAAATATCTTTGAATTCATATATATTTAAATATCTAGTTTATCTACTTGAATTATGAATATTTGAAGTCAATATTCGGATTAAATTAAAAGATATTAATTTTAAATTTAATTATAATTAATTTATAAATGTGATATATTAATTTATTTTGATGGTACATGACCATACAATTAATTAAATTAAAATTAGAAGCACATATTATTTTTTATAGTAAAGATCGAGTATTTCATTGTTTCATTATTGCTTTAAATTTATTAAAAATTATTGTGTTTTTTGAATTGCAAAAATTTTAAAAGTAATAATCAATATTGTAAAATTTTAATTATCCTAATTAAAATGCAAATTTATTAAGTGACTTTGTATAATCAGAATTATCCAGCCTATATTCATATATGATCAACCAATTTGCCGATACCATCGAAGTAGATTTTCTTTTCTCCTGAGCTACACTTCCAAACGATGGTGTCTGTCGTTCGATCAGGCACCAACCCATTACTATACTTGCCATCCTTTTGGGCTGCGTTTACTTCCCTAGTGTCACGGGATGCCACTCTTCAATGTCCCGGGCCCCGAGATAAACTTATCATCAGTGATTGGCCCCGCAATTCGGACCGCCCCGCAGGTTGCCCAACACCCTTCGCCAACGGATGCCCGACTTCGCAGGAAGGCCGCCAGCGACCGCAGCTTGCTCGCACTCTTTCGAAGTCTAAGTCTTTAGGTCTAGGGCTCTTTATCCTGTAAATAAATTTATTTCTAGTTAGGATTATGTCGCGGTTTTCAGCTTTGTAATGTCTAGTGCTGTCACTAGCCTTTTTTTATTTTTTAGTACTATAGGGGGATAGGGTATTCAAAGAGAGCTGAGCAATTGTCTGGAGGCCCCCTCTCCATGATTGCTGTCAATTGTTTATGCATACTGTAATTGTTGTCCACATTCAATAAAAAGCAAGCTTTTACTTCTTTCGTTTCGCTGTGCCACTAAAGCACCTTCGGGTGTGATTGCATCGCAACAGCACAAGCTCTCGAGCGAGTTCGTGTTGGCAAGGCGGAAGTAGTCATCGGTGTCGACTGCTAGCCGCACGGTGCGCTAATAACTATTACTCACTACAAGCGCCCCGTGACACCTAGTCAGGATTGGACAGGATATGACATAAATTGGGATTAAACTCAGGATAGGGATAATTTTAAAATTTGTATCCAACGTTTACTTCGTAGGATAACATTAGGACAGAGAAAGATAATTTTATACTATCCAACGTTTACTTCGTAGGATTAGATCGGATAATGCGGAAATTACAAAATTGCCCTTAATACATAATTGAGCAGGAAACGTGATTTATATATGAAGACATTTTTTTAAGTAAGAATGTGCACAAGGGTAAAACTGTCAACTTCTATTTTTTATCCAATGGAATAATTTTTATCCCAGGGGTGGAGGAAGGATTACTATCCGGCCACCCGAATTCTGTCATTTATCCCGGGTCTGCAGGATTGACCCGGAAAATCATCCAACCAAGTAAACGCTGGATTACTCTGGACTATTTTCCCTAATTCAGATTTATCAGCCAAAGTAAACAGGGCCTTGAATATATTTTTTTTTTTTTTTTACTTTTGGGAAATATCATTTGTTATGTAAAATATGACCAATATTTTTTTTTTTTTTTTTTACTTTTGGGAAATATCATTTTTTTTACTTTTGGGAACTGGAAGCATAGAACATTAAAAATTTATTAAAAATTACTAGTGCTTTTTGAATTGCAAAAATGTTAAAAGTAATAATTAATATAGTAAAAATTAAAATTTCATAATTAAAGTACAAATTTTATAAATACCTTTGTATAATCAGAATTATTCAGCTTATATTCATACATGATTAATGTTTGCAAGGCTTATACTTCCAAAAGACGGGTGTCTATGATTAGATCAGGCAGCAACAGCATGCATTCATGCAATTGATTTTTTCTTTTTCTTTTTTTAAAATAACATTTCTGATGTATAATATAATTTTTAACATCAATGATGAAGAAACCACACAAGAACTGAAAGCATCGAAAATTAAAAACATTATTAAAAAATTACTGTGCTCTTTTAATTGCAAAACTTTTAAAAATAATAATTAATATTATAAAAATTAAAATATCGTAATTAAAATGCAAATTTTATAAGCACCTTTGTTTGCTTAAAGCCGATCAATTTTTCATCAAAGTAGATTTTCTTTTCTCCTGAAGTACACTTTCAAAATACAGGTGCATGTCGTTCGATCATGCCCAACACTATACATATATGCAATTGATTTTTATTTTATTTTTGGGAAAATAACGTTTGTTATGTAGAATACGATTTTTAACATCAATGATACAGAAACCACACAAGAACTAGAAGCATAGAAGATTGAAAAATTTATTAAAAACTTACTATGCTATTTGAATTGCAAAAAGTTTAAAAGTAATAATTAATATTGTAAAAATTAAAATGTAATAATTAAAATGCAAATTTTATAGGTACCTTTGTATAATCAAAATTATCCTGCCTATATTTATACATGATCAATGTTTGCTTAAAGTCGACCAATTTTTCATCGGAGTATATTTTCTTTTCTCCTGATGTACACTTCCAAAAGACGATGCATGTTGTTCTGATCCTTCTGCAACCCATTAGCATACTTGCGATATTTTTATTGTAAAGTGCAGCATACGTACATGCAATTTATTTTTATTTTTATTTCAGAAAATAACATTTGTTATGCAGATTTTATTTTTATGCATAATATGATTTTTTAACATCAATTGTGCAGAAACCGCACAAGAACAGGAGATTAAAAAATCTTGTGTTCATTGATTTTCATATTGGATTTCATCCTCTTTAATGGCTAAAAAACTAAGTAGTTTATGAAGTTTGTTATTATAACACAACATGTTTTTCGTAATAATTATGTGTGCGTATATATGAAAGAATATGAATAAATTCTAATTGAATTTGAATTTATTAAAAAATTAATTTGATTTTTTAATCAATAAGTTGAATGAATTTAATTATAAATTTAAAATTCTTCTACTAAATTAATAGTCAAATCAATTCATTCAAATGTAATAACGGGATTAAATTGATTAGCATATATTATATGATTCTTCTCATTTTCCGTTGTTGGAAATTGTCAAATCTTAACAATGGTGTGAGTGACATGGTGGCAGGTTTCCTTGTATATTTTTCTAAAATTATTTTTGAGACTTTCGTAAATAATTTTAATTTATTGAATAAATATAGGTTTCAATGCTAGAGATGTGGCCATGATCTATTTAACAGCCACATGAGCAGGTTATCAGGACATATGCACTTAATTTGCTTATACAACTTGAATATGGAATTTGATTGATTACAAATGAAATGAGAACCCCTATTTATACTACTTTATCTCCTCAATGTACGATAGTGATCTACTTGATTCTATGTCAGATATACATCTTTTAAAATTCTCTACAACCTACTTAAAATAGAAGAATCTACAAACTCACCCTATATAAACAATTCTAGAGAATTCTATGTACAAAAAAGGTCTAAAGTGTGGGCTAAGAACTTGGGCTCGATAATTATGCTTGACTAGGTGTAAACCTCTCAAGTTCAACTGACGAAATGGCCTCAGAAGCCCAAGTGCGTGACAAGGTGTTCACGAAGATGCTCGTTGTTGGTGTGCAGGATATCAGCCATTATTTAAGTATTATTTAGATTTTGTTAGTATTTGGTCCTCTTTTTTACCTAGAATTCAAAATCCACGGAATAATTGCACGTGCACCATACATAGCAAATTGAAGATTTACTTTTCTAGTGAAGTTATAAGCTTCTCTAAGGTCGATTTTAGTATGCATTTAATGTCTTTTCTATATATATATGTGTGTGTGTGTGTAATATGAGAAAGATGAAAAGGAAAAAAAAAACAAAAAAACCTAAGTCACACCATGATATTCTTTGTTATATTATTTTGTTACATAATGTGTTTCACAATAGATATTGTACATCGTGTGTATTGATTTCAAATTCTTCTTTTGAATATATCTATAGTCAAATTCCTTCATCCAAATGTAACATCAAGGAATGAATTCATTAGCATGTATATGATTCTTTCCATTTCTCTTTGCTGTTAGAAATGGTCAATCTAAAAACAATGTGAGGAATGAGGTCTTTCTCCAGTTGTTAGAAAATTGGTTTATTAAATAGGTGTCAAATTAATTTTGATCAATTTTTTAAGTGGTTAAATATTTAATTTTAGAGAATTTAAATAGTGGATAACTAATCTATGTTCCGAGTAGATTAAATGACTTTCACCGACAAATAACCAAATAGAGCCATACATGCAAGCACGCTCGGCTCGGTCGTGGTCCATGGCCTTGGGCTTCAGGCTTTGGTGGCTCGATTCAGTAAAGTCGAGTTTTGTCCGCACACACTTGGACAAATAGACGTCCAGGTTTCTTCATTGGGAATGATACGTCAAACAGTGAGCACTAGTCTGGACGTAATCGTTTTGCATAGAGAGATTTTCCTCGACTCAATTTCAACTAATCCATTTATGATACAGTTCTTGTGTCTTGAAATCATTCCTAAAGTTAAGAAGTTAAAGAACATGTGTTCTTCGTTGCCTTCACGGTCCGAGGAATTGATGAGCAAATTTGTGTAGTTTTTTATTTTATTTTTTCACTTTTGTAAGACTTTATTGGGTGTCACCTTTGTGGTAGTAAATTGTCAAATCTGAAAAAGGGGTTTCCTTTATTGTTGGAAATTGTCAAATTTGATTGTAAATTGTCAAATCTGAAACGATTTCCTTTGGTGTTGGAAATTGTCAAATTTGAAATAGTATGTGAGGAATGATGTCTTTCTCCTTTATTGTTGGAAATTGTCAAATCTGAAAAAGATGGTGCGGGTTGCGTTTTTTCTTGTATAATTTTTTCTAAAATTATTTTAAGACTTTTATAAATATTTTTTATTTAATAAACAAATATAAGTTTAAATTATAGATTTTATGCTTATTTAAGAAATAATCAGATTTTGTTAGTATTTTAGATCTTGTTATGTAAGTTTTTTAAGTTAATAGTATTTTTTATTTGCTCAAATACTTTTGTGATATTATTTGTCATTTTTACATATACTAAATGATTTTCAAATTTTATTGTGCTAAAAAACATTAATTATTTTAAATTTTAATTCTTATTTGCTTAAATATTATTCATATATTACATAGTATTTTCAGATTTCTAGTCATTTTTAAAATAATAGTTATTTAATATTTATTTATCATGATCAGATTTTAAAAGTTTTAAGTTTTTTTAAATAAATTTCACTGTTTATAATGATTTTTCAGATTTATACTTGGTATTTCTGTATTTTTTAAATATTTTTTAAAAGTTTAATAATAATTTTATAATTATTTGAATGACATAAAGATTTTCTGGACAAAAATTACAATCCCTAAAAGTTGCTGGATGTAACTTGCAACTTTATTTAAGATGTATACATCGACAGATACTTACGTAAACGTGCATATATTCGTATAAAGATACATCAACAGATACTTAATTACATAAACGTGCATATAATCGTATAAAGAGTAATGATAAGCAACTCATATTGAATTTTGTTATGGAGCCAACTTCTTTATCTATTTTGTCTTATCACTCTCTACTTAATTAAATTTGTCAAGTTTTCACAGTTCAACACTTTACTTTTGATAACATTTATGATATTTTCACAGTCCACTCCTCTTAACAAGCGGAGGCCTTGATATAGAAAGCATGAGAATGAGGTTCTCTTGCGGATCTATCTGATGTGAGATGAGGGTTTCACAATAGGTAGCGGCACAACATGGAACAGAGATTTACTATAAAACATCGTCAAATCAATTATTGTTATGTTAAATGCTTTCGATAGAGAAATTAGAATGTAGGAAGAGGAGAAGAGATAAAATTATTAATTTTGACGATTTTTTTAGAATTAGACAAGAAAAAAAGATGAGAAAAGGAAGAAGAAAATAATTAAAATTTTACCATGTTCAAAATTAATTAAATAGGACGTGATGTGGCAAGAAACATAAGCAAATTTGGCTCCATAAAAAAAATTCAATGTTAGATTTCTTATCATTACTCTTCATATAAATATCTATATACACACATACAAGTATCTCATATATATATATATATATGTGTGTGTGTGTGTGTGTGTGTCTAATATGAGAAACATGTAAACAAAAACAGTCACCTCATGAGATTTCTTGTTATACTATTATTTTATCTATTATATTTTATGATAATTTTTATAAATTAAGTGTATAGACGATATCGTTAATTAATACATATAATGTGTTAAAAAGTTAATAAAATACAAGATAAAACATGAAATGTAAGAAAGAATCTTAAATAAATTTAAAGTAATTATTTTTGACAAGATAAAAATTATTGACAAATTATTCAAAAATTATAATTATTATATTTTTGTGTGTAGATACAAAAAATATATTGAAGATATTCATGAAAGGAAGGTTACGGCTAAACAAGGAAGGTTATTATTAAAAATATTAGTAAAATATAATTATTATACGTAATATATAAGTTAATGTTATGAATTTATTTTAAAAATTCAAGTCAAATATCATTAAATTATAAATTGAATTTAAGTTTATCTATTTAATATTCAAATTCAAACTAAATCTTTATATTGGATTAATAAAATCATAATTTAAACATAAAATACATAAGCATCATATGCCAAAATAAGGCGAACTTGTATACTCCAATAAGTCGTTTTGGGAGTAACGTCCTTAGTTTAACAATAAATTTGGGATATCTTCTCAAAATCTTAATATAAACAAAATTTAATTTGAGACATCTTCTCAAAATCTTAATGTAAAAAAATTGAGACATTATATATCATAAATAATTAAATTGTTTAAAGGATTGAAACATGCACTAATAAGAATGTGAAACAAAAGATACCTTAAACATATTGATAATAATAAGCAATATTGAAAATATAATCGAAATAACAAATAATGAACCGTACTAATTAATAATCAAAATATTGTGGATAAGTTATTGTATTGTAGAGAATAGAGTTTTGTAGAAATTCATTTAGTTATCACTTTATTTATAATGTTCAATTTATTTAGAGGGTTGAAAGGATTCATAGTGTTATATGCTTAAGGAAGGTTAAATTTAATGTTTTTGTAAATTTTCAGTTGTACATTGTTTTCTCATAAAAAAAATAAAAAAAACTTATAATGTTCAAGAGTATAAATTTTGATAAAAATAAAACCCCCAATTTGTGAAAATATATATTTTATATTCTATCTATACAAATCTATTTAATTTATATCCACATAGATATACTATAATAAAATCAATCATATTTATGTGATTATTTTGTCAGGTGAGAATTGACATTATACGTCCCTAATAAAATTAACCGTATATATTCATTTAATCAATAGTGTAAATTTTGATGTCCACAATCATCACATATTTTGTATCAATTTGACTTAATAATGATTTGTAAAATCACAGTGATTTGTTAGAAATTGGGTTCGATTATAGTAGTAAAGATTTTTTCCACAATTTATGAAAAGATACATATTATATTTTGTAAATAAATTGGAAATTCGATTAAGTTATAACAAATCTGAAAATAAATTATCACACATTTCATAAATTTTCAATCAACAGTTTCGCCTAAATATGTGACTATCATTTGGGCGGAAAACAAAAGTTAAAATATTCATTTTACTAATATATATATATATAGAAAATAAATATATTTGTATTTATATTTGTTCAACTAATTTTAAATATTTTTAAGTTTCTTTGTTCAGATTTTATAATTATTAAATATATTTTTATGAATTTTCAGATTCTTACTTTTTATTTCTATATTTATTAAATTTATTTTTTAATTTTAGTAATATTTTTTAGATTTATTTAAATGACTTATAGATTTACTGGACGAGAATTACCACCTTCAGCATGAGAGTTGGAAGGAAATATTGACACAGTGGCAAGAATCAAAAGTCACATGTTAGATTAACGTGCATTCACAACAATGCGTTACAAATTCGGCAACATTCGGACAGTTATTTAGCTATTTCATAAGTAAAATTAAGCTATTTCAACAAAGAATTAGACATCCAGTTTCTCTACTTCATAAAGTTGAGCTGGCAATATGCTTATTTTTTATAATCGATTCATTTTATTTTTTGTGCAGCTATTCACATTCTCAAATACTCTAAATATATTGATTAATATATTTTTTAAATTAATTTTTTAACTAAATACACCTTAATTATAATAATTATATCTTTTAATTAAAAAAATAAAAAAAACCAAAAAAAAAAAAAAGAAAAGAAGAAGAAGAGGACAATTTTCTGTCTAATTAATTGAACATCTTCGAAAGTTCGTGTTTTTAATCAAACATTATTTTTTATAAGTTTTTTAAATAAAAATAAATATTGGGGACGGATTTGGTTTAAAACATTCATATTTTATTTGTTTTACCAGTATTTTGTTTTAAACACGTTGCATGTCTGCTCATTGTTAGAATTTGATCTATCGAACATATATGTTTGTGTTCGAACCTTATCTGTTGAAAAAGAATGAACATGTTGGCTTAAGGCTCGTTCGAAACATCCTCCCGAATAACTGAAGTAGTGTTCGGTAAATCTATCGAACAATACTTCACTTGTTCGGCTATATGTTCCACACGAGCCATGAACAATCATTTTCCATTCGGCACATACATTCAGACATTAACTGATATATTCGAACTATATTGTCGAATATAAATTAGGTCAGTTTTAAATATATATATATATATATATATATTAGTCATTTTAATAATGTCTAATTTTGTCAAAAATATTGTAGGGTATATTTAGCAACGATATAAAAATCAAGCTAGGCACCGATGCCCCAACCAGATTGAATTTTTTAATTTTTTTTAGTAGGTGCTAACTAGGCGGTCTAGACGCGGCCTAGTCAAGAAAAACATTTAAATAATAAATTAATAATTACAAATAATAATACATTTTTGTGTTAAGTCGATTAGTGTAGTTGACACCTAGGCACTAAGCGGTCAATTAGCGCCCAACTACTAATTTTTTACTTCTGCACTGTTAACTATAAATGTAGAGCCGGCAGTTTGAGCCCGGCTCGATGAGCCGACTCAAACAACCTAAAAATTATGGTGGACTGGGCTACAAAAAACAGGCCCGAAAAAATCAGGCCTCAATGACCCGGCTCAATTGGGCTGACGGGTCTGTTGGGCGCGGGGTCGTTCGGCCCGTAGGCCTCTGGGCCAGCCTGCCCCAATTTTGTTTTTTAAATATCTAAACTAACTAAAATATCAAAATAGAAAATAGAAGAAAAAGAACAGAGAATGAAAGCCTAGTTTCTCTGCTCCACAATCTGCCGCCCACCAATCCATCGCCAACTCGCCAACCTACTTCAGCCACTCCGCTGCCCACCAGCAAGCCACTCCTCCACAGCCGGTCCACCGCCATTTTGCCCGATAACTGGAATTGGATTTGTAGCTACTTTATGTGTGCTTGTTCAAGAATGTTCTTATAAAGAGTATTTTTTCTTTACTTTTATGGACGGTGATGTATTGAAAATCCTCAAAACACTGGTTCAATTAGATAGATTGTTGTTGGTGAGTGTAGATTGTCCCTTTTTGATGGAGCAACTATTGGGCTGTTTCAGATTCTTCCTATATATTTTATTTTTGGTGATTTTGGATAGAGGATGAGGTGAGAATTTTTATGATCCTATCTTAGCCAAACAACTTATTGCTTGCAACCGAATAGGGGATTGGATTGATCTTAGTGTCGAATTGTTAATTTGGCGGCCTAAGTTGTTTATACACCTGTGGACTTTTGATATTTTGAGACTCGTGCATTCTCTCTCCCATAGAATATTTATTTACTATTTAAATCAAATTCAAGAAAGCCACAGTGCATATGCAGTGAAGAATAGCGTAGAGGGGAACAATGGTGATTGGATTTGAAACTTGGGATGGGAGGGGAATATCTGATATTTTAGTATGAGTTTGGAGCGAAATTAATTCTATCCAGTTCCAGTAAAAATTTCATTTGTAAAGTGGGACCGATTTGGCCTGCCGGCTTAAGCTTGGTTGGGCTGGGCCAAATTTTTATAGACCCTATAAATTGGTGGGCTGGCCCAGCTTGTACGGGCCGTTCGAATTGACACTTCTACATAAATGTAATCCTTCTTATCATTAATGTATTACTCATTTTATTGAAAAACATTAATCTTATTGTGTTAAAATGTCTTACTAATTTCGCATTTAATGTAAATATTTTTTGTGCTGAAAAATATTACTATTAACGATAAATATATTATAAGGTTTATATTATTTTAACTACAAAAATATTACTAATGTAAAGATATTATTGCTCAAGTATGAATATAGTACATGCTTGTATCTTATGGTTTAATTAGAAATAATATATTTTATTGTGTGACCGTTAAAGTTTTAAGGGGAAAATTTGTATATTAACGAACACTCTTTTAAGTTACCAAATAAATAAAAAGAAAATCACAAATTTATAAATATGTGAATTTATTTTTTCAAAGAATTAAGAAACAAAAGAAATACTACTCTGCTAAAGAAATTAATATATTTGATGTGTATATGGTTCATGATTTAACAAATGTTGAGAGATTTGTGCTTAATCGTCAAAACTCATCTTATATTTTATTTGAACAAGACTTTCAAATTCATCTTCTTATGGAAAAAGAAAATATAAAAATAAATTAATACATTATTTTCTTTTTAATGTTAATCTTTTATAAATGTTTTTTTCACAATAAAATGATACTAATTTATTTATATCAACGTTTAATATATATGCGAGTTTGAATTTTGTAGTGCGTATTAGCTGAATATGATCTGTCCAGCACAATAACATACCTTACACATGGTGAACTACAATAAATTATGTTTTCTATAAATACAAATTGAAATATTTCCACAATAAATTATATTTTCTACCAATACAAATATAAACAACTTTACGTTAAATTAACTCATATCTATAATTTTACCTTTATACCTATATGTAACTCCATTTTCTCTAGATTGCACTGCTATTGAATAACATGGCCCTCGTTATTTCAAATCAAATCACTTAAAAAATGGGCATCCTATATGATTAACCTTTACTTGTGTCGGCACCTATGTAAAGGTCAAATCAAATCACTAAAACATATGTACCAACAAAATCGTGTTGTTGTAAATATATGCTCTTCTACGGCACTTGTGTTCCTCTATCACACTTTTTTTTTTTTTTTATACACATATATGATCACTTGGATAATTTTTTTAATTAATTGGTGTTTCATTGCAGCCAAAGGCGGTTGTGCCTTCCCTTTGATCAATTTGAACGACTATGATTGATTACAACTGAAGGTCGTTGTGCTATACAAGTTATAATAAAGATAGCTCGACTATATGCTATTTTGTTATTAGTGCAAATGAAACTAGTCCTTGTAATAAACCTTTTATACTTTGTAATAAGCTAATAAAGATTCTCTTTTTAAAATAAATAATTACATACTCTCATCTAAATTGAACTTTAACAGTGGTAAAGAGCGGCCCACACACATTTTTCAAAAGTAGAATAAAGAAAGAATTATGGGTTTATGCATAAATTAAAAACTATAGAATTGGAAGTCCAAACTAGTTGATTTCAAACAACTAGTTGTCTTCTAATTAGAAGGATTTCAAGAGTTAACACAAACAAAAGAAGATGAGTTCGGAGGATCTTGTTGTGAAGTTCAGGATTGAGAAAGAAAATTGACTCTAAGTCGGTGCGTTGTCACGAAATTGAGCCTCTTGGGCCATTTTTACACTTGGACTCAAGAGTTTTACACATTGCCAAGCCCAATTCTTAAGCCCAATCTTCAAGCCCACACACTTAGCCCACATCCACAACCCTTTGTATATAGAACTCTCTAGAAAAGTGTGGAAGGATAGGAGTATTCTAGAGAGTGTGTAGAACTCTCCAAATTTGTAGGCAATTCTGGAGACTTAATCTCCACCGTAGGATCAAATCGATCACCACCGTCCGTTGAGGAGGTGGAGTAGTATAAATAGGAGCATCCGTAACCATCAAGTTCTCTTCAAGTGAGTTTGAGTGAATAGAGCTTTCCTACAAATACTTGTATACTTCTCTTTCTTGCCAACACTTTTGCACACACTTCACTTTCGAGAGAGGCTGACTTAGCAACCGCAAGGGGCGGAAACAAGCTAAGGCCGCACTGTTCATTGTTAAGGGAACAAGTCCGTGACAGGTGGTATCAGAGCCTGGTTTAGGCTAAGAGTTGTGCACAAGGAATGAAATGGCGGGAAACGAATCCAATGTATCCGAGGAACGAGGCCGAGAGACCGTTCAAGTCCAACCCAAGAAGAGGCGTGATCAAAGCAAGGCTCGTGAGGGTCCTTCATGGGAACCTGCTGCCGCCGAACTTGGGGAGAAACTTGAAAAGGTCCAACATGATTTTAAAACATTGGAAGGTCATGTCTTGGAGGAACTTGACACGTTCAAGGGGGACGTAGAAGAAATTAGTAACGATATGAAGGCTCGCTTTGCCAACATTGAGGATCATCCAAGCCCTACGAACCAGCATTGAGGGGATGCGGGAGGACTTGGCTTTGTGCAAAAGGGCCGCAGCTAGTGGGGAGGCTAGCATTATTGTTGCTCCACCAAGGGTGGAATGCCCCAAGCAAACAGGGTTCAATGGAGCAAGGGACGCCAAGGAAGTTGAGAACTACCTTTGGCGGATGGAGCAATACTTTGAGGAACTCAACTTTACGGACGAGGCAGCCAAGGTAAGGACCGTTTCTCTTTACCTTTCCGATACTGCCATGCTATGGTGGCGCCGAAAGCATGCCGACATGGAACGTGGTTCATGCTGGATAGACACTTGGGACGACTTCAAGAGGGAACTCAAGCGCCACTTCTATCCCGAGAATGTGGTCTATGAAGCTCGGAGAAAGTTAAGGAAATTGAAACAAAAGAGTACCATCCGAGAGTATGTGAAAAAGTTCACAACCCTTATGCTTCAAATCCCCGACCTAACAGACGATGATCTCCTGTTCTACTTTATAGATGATTTGCAAAGTTGGGCAAAACAAGAGATACATCGATGAGGTGTCAAAACCGTAGATGAGGCCATTGCCGTTGTTGAATCCATAGCCGACTTCCAACCACATCTATGCACCGATGCTTCCCCAAGGAAAGAAAGATAACACACCAAAGGTGGGGGAGAAAGGCAGGACGGGAAAGACAGAGATGATCGGGGCAAGGACAACCGAAGGCACAACTTCGGAGGAAGGGACAAACAACCGAACCGATCCAACTATGAGGAGAGGAAGAAAGCCTTCATCCCCAAGGATGGATGTTTCGTATGTAAAGGACCACAAGCCATGAAGAATTGCCCAAAACTTGGGTCCTTATCTGCGATGGTGGAAAGGCACGAATCAGAGAGTCGCACGGAAGAGGAGGCGAGACACATGAGCTCACTCCAAATCCTCAACGCCCTAAAAGCCAAGCCAATGCCCACAACATCTAGTAAGGGGCTGATGTACGTGGAGGCACATATCAACGGGGTGCCGACCAAAGCATTAGTAGACACGGGGGCTACGCACAACTTTGTGATGGAATATGAAGCTAAGAGATTAAAGCTTCGACGGACAAGGGGCGAGGGTTGGCTGAAGACGGTAAACGCCAAAGCTCAACCACTCAACGGAGTAGCCCAATGAGTGAAGCTACAATTAGGCACTTGGAAGGGCCAAGTGAATCTTTCGGTGGCACCGATGGACGACTTCAAAGTCGTGCTTGGCATGGAATTTTTACGACAGGTAACTGCTATTCCCATGCCTTCTTTTAGTACTGTGTGTATCCTTGAAAAAGGATCACCCTGTATGATTCCCACCATCGAGTTATTTGATGGCCAAACTCGGGAAAGCAAGCAACTATCGGCCATGCAAATCACCAAGGGGGTGAAACGTGGAGAGCCAACATACTTGGCCATAGTTAAAGAGAAGCATCAAGACGCCGAGAAGATGGAAGAAGTACCATCTATCATCCAAAGGGTCTTTGAGGAGAACAAGGACGTCATGCCGGCATCATTATCCAATAAACTCCCACCAAGGCGAGAGGTGGACCATAAAATTGAGTTAGAGCCGGGTGCTAAACCGCCCTCTATGGCTCCCTACCGAATGGCTCCACCCGAATTGGAAGAACTTCGAAGGCAACTCAAAGAATTGTTGGACATGGGGAAGATTAGACCTTCGAAGGCACCCTATGGCGCTCCAGTACTCTTCCAAAAGAAGCACGATGGATCATTAAGGATGTACATGGACTACCGGGCACTAAATAAGGTAACTATTAAAAACCGTTACCTCATCTCATTAATTGCCTACTTGTTCGACAGACTTGGAGGAGCCAAGGTATATACCAAGATGGATTTACAAAAGGGCTAGTACCAAGTCCGAATAGCAGAAGGGGATGAGCCAAAAACAGCATGCATCACATGATACGGGTCATTCGAATGGTTAGTCATGCCCTTTGGACTAACTAATGCCCCGGCAACCTTTTGCACATTAATGAACAAGATCTTCCACCCATATTTGGACCAGTTTGTGGTGGTCTATTTGGACGACATTGTCGTCTATAATAATTCTCTGGAGGACCATGTCGACCATCTACAAACCATCTTCCAAGTATTGAGGGATAACGAGCTCTATGTTAAGAAGGAGAAATGCACATTCGCTACCCAAAAGTGCAATTTCTCGGACATGTTATTGGCCATGGGAGAATACAAATGGACGGATCCAAGGTGCGAGCCATCATGGAGTGGGAGGCCCCGACCAAGGTAACCGAACTTAGATCTTTCATTGGTCTTGTTAATTATTACCGGCGATTTATACAAGGATACTCGGTGCGAGCCGCTCCCTTGACGGACCTACTCAAGAAAGGGAGGACATGGGAGTGGTCCGAGGAATGCGAGGAAGCCTTCAAGGAGTTGAAGGCCGCTGTAAGCCAAAAACATGTCTTGGCCTTACCCGACTTCACCAAGGTGTTTGAAGTACACACAGATGCTTCCGACTTTGCTATCGGAGGAGTGTTGATGCAGGAGGGACATCCGATAGCATTTGAAAGCCGCAAACTCAATGATACTGAGTGGCGACATATGGTGCAAGAAAAGGAGATGACCGCTGTGGTCCATTGCTTGCGAGTGTGGCAACACTACTAGTTGGGAGCACACTTCACTATCAAGACGGACAATGTCGCCACGAGCTACTTTCAGACTCAAAAGAAGCTCTCGCCCAAGCAAGCCCGATGGCAAGACTTCCTTGCTGAATTTGATTACACGTTGGAATACAAACCCGGAAAAGCCAATGTGGTAGCCGATGCCCTCAGTCGAAAAGCAAAATTTGCAGCCATCAGCCTAGCCAAAGGAGATGTCATTGATCGCATCAAGGAGGGACTTGAGCACGACCCAATGGCTAGGGAGCTTAAGAAGCTAGCCGATGAAGCCAAGACGCAACGCTTCTGGGTAGAGGATGGTCTACTCTACACCAAATGACAGCTGTTATTTGTCCCAAAATGGGGCAATTTGAGGAGGGACCTTATCAAGGAATGCCATGACACAAAGTAGGTGAGACATCCAGGCCAAAAGCGCACAATGGCACTATTAGAGACAACCTATTTTTGGCCTCAAATGAAGGATAGTGTCGAGCTTTACGTAAGGACTTGTCTTGTGTGCCAACAAGACAAGGTGGAGAATAGGCAACCCGCTGGACTGCTCGAGCCACTACCCATTCCTGAAAGGTCGTGACATTCTATTAGCCTGGACTTCATAAGCGCCCTACCAAAGTCGGAAGGCTATGGGTCTATCATGGTGGTGATAGATCGATTCTCCAAGTATGGTACCTTCATTCCATGTACCAAAGATTGCACCGCCGAGGAGGCAGCAAGGGGATTTTTCAAACATGTTGTGAAGTACTGGGGGTTGCCAAGGAACATCATGAGCGACCGAGACCCCCGCTTTACTTGA
The DNA here is from genome assembly GCA_028749325.2 of Caryopteris x clandonensis. Lineage (NCBI taxonomy): Eukaryota > Viridiplantae > Streptophyta > Magnoliopsida > Lamiales > Lamiaceae > Caryopteris > Caryopteris x clandonensis. Next base: position 5,578,442 of record JAPYKT020000022.1, on the reverse strand, counting down.
CGTTTATGGACGAAATTATTCAAACACCTTGGCACCGAGCTTAACTTCTCCACAAGTTTTCACCCGCAAACGGATGGGCAGACCGAGTGGGCAAATGCTTTGTTGGAATACTATCTACGGCACTTTGTGAGTGCCAATCAACGAGATTGGGCTAAATTACTTGACATTGCCCAATTTTCGTATAACTTGCAAAGGAGTGAAGCCACAGGGAGGAGTCCATTCGAGTTAGCAACGGGTCAACAACCCCTGACTCCCCACACCCTGGCAACACCCCTCATTGAAGGAAAAAGTCCGGGAGCAGCCAATATGGCGAAGTCATGGGAGGAACAAGCCGACATCACCCGAGCATGCTTAGAGAAAGCCCGCAAGTGTATGAAGAAGTGGACGGATGAAAATAGACGGCCCCGGGAGTTCACTATTGGGGACCAAGTCCTTGTGAAGCTCTTGCCACAACAGTTCAAAGCCTTACGGAGTTTGCACAAAGGTCTGGTACGAAGGTACAAAAGCCCCTTTCCCATCATTGCTAAGGTAGGCAAAGTTTCTTATCGTGTTGACCTACCTAGCACTTTAAAAATTCATCCGGTCTTCCATGTGATTATGTTGAAGCCATACAACGAAGACATGGAAGACCAAAGCCGAGGGTATTCTCAACGAGCACCTCCGATAATCACCAAGTCATTCGACAAAGATATTCAAGAGGTGTTATCGAAGAGAGTTATCCGAAGGAGAGGCGTTCCACCCCGCACCGAGTACTTAATTAAGTGGAGGGGACTGCCAGAGTCTGAGGCAACATGGGAACCCGAAGATGACTTGTGGCAGTTCAAGGAACAACTTCAACAATACGAGGCGACGAGAACACCGCCGGAATAGGTGGGGGAGAATGTCACGAAATTGGGCCTCTTGGGCCGTTTTTGTACTTGGACTCGAGAGGTTTACACCTTGCCAAGCCCAATTCTTAAGCCCAATCTTCAAGCCCACGCACTTAGCCCACATCCACAACCCTTTGTATATAGAATTCTCTAAAAAAAGTGTGGTAGGATAGGAGTATTCTAGAGAGTGTGTAGAACTCTCCAAATTTGTAGAGAATTCTGGAGACTTAATCTCCACCGTAGGATCAAATTAATCACCACCGTCCGTTGAGGAGGTGTAGTATAAATAGGGGCATCTATTTCATCTGTAACCATCAAGTTCTCTTCAAGTGAGTTTGAGTTAATAGAGTTTTCCTACAAATACTTGCATACTTCTCTTTCTTGCCAACACTTTTGCACACACTTCACTTTCGAGAGAGGCTGACTTAGCAACCGCGAGGGGCGAAAACAAGCTAAGGCCGCACGGTTCATTGTTAAGGGAACAAGTCCATGACGGCGTGCTTGGTGGAGGTCAAAGCCAACTTGATGGAACACGCTTCTCGAGCAAGAGGAAGAGACATAATGACAAGAACTAAAGGGGATGAATCAACCGCAATCAAAGTATTTGCTTGTGGCAAATTGAACCACATGGCTAAAGATTACCGTCAACTCAAGAAAATGTAGAAAAAATGATCGAGTGCTAAAGTTGTGAATATTTTTTAATTGAATGACTAATAAATTTATTGGACAAAATTACCACCCACAAACTTGATGCTTGAAGTAGTAAGAACTCAATTAACAAATTTATTATAATAAAGAGATGAGATTTCATGAGATGTGGAATTCTGGTTTTACTTATGGAGGAAGAATACTCAGAAAAAATGACTCGTATAGGTTTTAATTTCTAAAATGTATTTCATTATTTTCCGTTTGGCCATTTCCATGGCCGATCATCGAACCTTCTCCTAGAATTCTCTGAAACTCCGACCACTCACATTTAGTTGGTGTCATCTTCAATCACATTATTTGAAAGAAAAATCAGAACAAGAATCAGGCAAAATTGGCAGAACATGAGAATTTTTGCTAAAACATTGAGTCGCCATTCTTTTCCGGTGAAATTTCTCTCATTACCAACACCTAACTTAACCCGATCCTTGCTTTCCTTGTTGTCCTTCTTATCATTTCAGCCTTTTCTTCCATAGATGCTGCAATTATTTTTTTATTTTCTGTTTATATGGATTGAGGAATGAAGAATCAATTGTATGCATGTCGAAAATTAAAAGGCAAAAGAAATTACAGTAAATTACAACAACAAAAAAAAATTATATGGATTTCCTTAAAAAAATGTGCCTTATATTGTATTTTAATATTTTTTAATATATGTATATTATGATTTTTCTTGTAACAATCATTAAAATACGAGTATGAATTAATTATTTGAACAAATTAAAGACCGATTCCGTAATTTAAAATAGAAGGTATTATGGTCTACATAATATCAATGGTTTTAATTTTTTATTATTATTAAAAATAAATAATTGACATTGGATGGGTCCGGATTCAAATAAACGAGTCTTGTCCTAATGAATGCGGCCAATATTACATAATACTTAGTCCTGTTTTGATTGGACAATTATATTAATTATGTTAGCCAGAATGCATGATTCGTCGTCACATAAATTATTTTCAAAGAGAAAAAAGTGAATATAATGATTGAAAGAGAATAAAGAAAAATGTTGGCGGGTTGGTGCTCAATAATGAATCTTGAGAGTTTCCATATTCTAGCTTCGATGGATTTTCGGTTCTTTTATTTGTCATTCATTATTCTACTAATATATCGATTTCATCCCATCAAAGCTCTAACTCTTTTTTAAATCAAGAGAGTACATGTTAATGTATATGTAGTAAGCTGGTTGGAAAATATTTACAAAATTATCATTTTTTCATACAAATCGAATGCTAACAAAAGAAGAGAAAAGATGGCGTGTGCAGTACGCCCTTGGGATGAGAGTGGATTATGATAAAAAAAATTTAGCCAATCATTTTTTTTTTCACTTTTTCACTAAAAACTTCAAATATTTATAACTTTTTCATCAAAAATTCATTTTTTTATAAAAAATATATTAATTTAACTATTTTTTCTATTTAATTTGATATCCATATTGCATATATAAAAATATTATTTTAAATATAAAATATCTTTTAAGTTAATTGTAAAATATTTTGATATAAAATAAGTAAGATATTTTTATGCAAAATTAAATTATATTAAAAAATATTTTTTATATATTATGAATTTATTTTAAAATTATATATTGTTATGTTATAAAATTATTTATTTATTACATAAAATGAACACAATTTTACACAACACGACAATGTAATACGAAACAAAATCTACAATTTAATACTTATTATATTATTACTTATAATTAACTATTTTATTTTTATAAATATTACAAATTATGTAACACACGCACGAAAGAAATACAAGTAAAAACAATATACCTATGTTAGAGAGTTTTTGTTAAGAGTTATTATATTTTCAAAAATATGTCTTTAGTGTTCTATGATTTATACAATATCCAAAAAGTAATAGTGGATGTGGTTTTACCTAAATTTACTTTTATTTATATCTACAATTGTTAGACCACCACATAGAAGATATGAGATTATCTATTTTAAATAATATTTCAATAATTTCTGTAAAGTATCACTAGACCTCATCAATACACAAGGATAAAAAAAAGTCGGTAAAAAGATATGTATCTCAATGCTATAAAAATAACGATGAATCTAAGATGAAAAATAACGGGATTGGTCCGGTATACATTTTACAAACAAACAAGCAATTTACAATTGTGACAATTGATCCATTGCGCGCGATCAGCTGAAGAAAAAGAATTGATCTTGGTAGAGAATTTACTCAACACAAATCATTCACATTTGGGCTTCAGATTCATGAAAACGATGTCCCAACTGTCTCCAATAATGCACTCTTAAAGAATTCTTGCATGGCTTTTGCAGAGGAGCCCCTGTAATTGTCCTCATCCCTAATTGCATCCCTCAACATTTCCTTAATTTCCAAAGATCTCCTCCTAATTTCCCTTCCCTTTCTATTTTCACCCATTATCAATTCAATCTTTTGGACAATATCCTCATGCCTCACCTCAAAGTTTGTCCCTCTTGCAACTTCAACGCACACTCCAACCTTTTCCACCAACAATTTTGCATTGTAGAATTGATCGGCGGCCATTGGCCAGCCGATCAGTGGCACACCGTGTGTGAGCGATTCCAGCACCGAGTTCCATCCGCAATGGCTCATGAATACGGCCACGGCCTTATGTGCCAGAATCTCCACCTGGGGTGCCCATTTGCTGATGATTAGTCCTCTGTCTTCGTCATGGATACGTTGTAAAAATTCTTCGGGCAGCCAATGCTCGGCTACGAACTCTGCATTTATGTCGAACCCTAAGGGCGGCCGCACGACCCATATGAAACTTGCACCGCCGGCGTCCAAGGCTTTCGCCAAGTTCATCATCTGGGATGCTGAGATTGTGCCCTGTGAACCGAAACATATGTACATCACAGAATTTGCTTCTTTTTTATCTAGCCACTCCATGAATTTATCTGCAGTTGCTCCTGTGCTTCGATCTGGTAACAACAGTGGCCCGATTCCCCAGACAGGGATGCTCAATTTCCGGCGGAAGTAATTTAATCCGGCATCGTCCAGGTCTTCCACTGTGTTGAAAAGAAATGCATCTGAATTAGACCATTCCTCTATATTCCTCCGCTGAAAATCAGAGAAGGGGTCGTCGGCCTCACGCGCCGCTAGAACAGCCGGTGCCACTTGGGTGGCGTGGAACGATCCAGCTTCGGGAAAATCCGGCAACTGAAACTCAGCGCCTTCAGTGGTGTGGTGGGGCATGTTCAGCCACATGGAGCAGTAACAAGCCAACCCGAATCCTCCGGTGGCGCTGAAAATCGCGTGGAAAATCCCAAGCTGATGCGCCACGTCAGCCGCCCAGCCAAAGAAAACATCTGATATAACTGACACCGGCTTTGTGCCGCCGTTCTGTTCGATAAGAGCAGAGAGGAGGTTGTGGAACGGTGACCTGAGGGCGGCGGAGGAGACTTGGAGGAGGCGGAGGCTAAGATTGTAGGGGAGAGAATCGGAGTCTTCGGAGTTGGGGGGGAGGCCGTGATCGGCGCTGTTGAAGGGGATTTCGAGGAGTTTAATGGCGGGTGGAAGAAGTGTCTGGTCGATCTTCGTGATGTTGAGAGGAGTGGTCACAAAAGTTATATGGTATCGCATCTGATGGTGTATGTGTTGGGCCAAGGCTAGAAATGGTATGATATGGCCTCGCGCCATGAAAGGGAACAGCACCACCATTTCCCTTTCCTTTTCCATTCCTTCTTTAGAGAGAGAGAGAGAGAGACTGAGTGGAAGGGGCCGGAAGGGGTGACGAATACTAGAGAGCTTTGGTAGGGGTTGTCTTAATTAGTTGGCAACATTAAAGCTTATGCTTGACTTTTTTTTTTTTTTTTTCTTAATTTTAATTTTATTTTATTTTATTTTTTTGTTATTGTTGCTATTATTATTTTTTTTTCAAACAAACGCTATAAATAATCTAGTACATAATTACATAAAAATATAGAAATTAAGAAACATAGAGGTGAGAGTACTGTAACAAGTTAACAGTTGATCAACCTAAGGTATTAAAATAATTTCACCAATATTTAGAGGGATGAAGCATGGCAGAGATATCCTTTCAAAAAAACAAAATAACAAAATTCTAACTTTACATTTCAAAATAATATTAACTTCTATGAACATATTATTTTTCTTGGTATTTTTTAGTGCATTCATCTCTTCATCAATGGTTAATGGTATCATTAGTGCATTCACTGCCGCAGAATTCAGCTCAACTTGAATTTTGTTCTATTAATGCTTCTGAATTAGCATTTTCTTCAACTCGATGACCATATACCTTGCGATCCTCTTGTCGATTTTCTCTTGTGTTTTCATGGACTCGACACAAAGCTCAATCCTGACAAAATAAACAAGCATGATTTAGATTATGAAAAGAAAAATATTTTAATTGATTAATAGAGAGGTATATTGATTTTAGTAATTAAAAGAGGATGCGATTGATATTAATTGTCTGTATATTGTTATTTATATCCCGTCCGTATTCATACATAATCCAATTCATCTTGACCTTATTTACTTTATAGAAAGCCAATGTCTGCTTGAACTCGGCCAATTTGCCATCATAGTGGTTTTTTTTCTCTTGACGTAGACTTCTAGAAGCACTGACCATCACTCGGTAAGTCGCGATACTTGCGACTTTTTATTGTAAATTAGTACCATTCCCTATTTTCAAGTGCATTATATATTTTTGTATAGAAAAAGAAGATAATAGTTAACATATAGCTTTATCAACAAATAAATAAATAAATAAATAAAAAGCAAAGTCTATTATAAAGAAAACAAGGCCTAACGTTGCAAGAAACCAAAATAATATTTATGTCAATACAATGAAAACAAGAGCAAACGCTGCAAGAAAACAAGGGCAGAACATAATAAAAAGAAATATGAGATTAATGCATAGATTTTAGTCCCACAAAAAGAAAAAAAGATATTGAAATTATGAATCAAGTATTCGGAGTGAGTTGTAAATTGATGCATGAATGCACATGTTAATATAACATCTCATTTCATATATTTCTTAATTTCTATTGGTAAATGAACATTGTTATTGTAAAACTATTTTTTACTATGATTAATGATTTTATAATTCTCTATCTACCAATAACTATATCAATAAATTTCCTTACATTTAATATGTTGCGTCATAAATCGATCTATGGGAATTAACAATAGTTTCCTCTCCACCATCTGTGCGTTGCTACTACACACACACACACACATGTATGTATGTATGTATGTATGTGTGTATTACTAAACTACGGGCTCAACCGACTCCATATCCAGGCCCAAAGATATGGTGGGCTTATAGAGGTGATTTGGGTTGGCAGGTAATAACTACTATATATTAACATCTATGAAAATTAATTTTAATGTCATTCTGCTGTAAATATTGATACATTACTTGGTGGGAGGGAGGGGGCGGGGGGTTTGAAGCAACTAACTCTGAAGGAGAAAAAATATTATGTTCTTTCTGGAGAAATTTTAGTGTGTTGTGACATGTGAAATCTGCGGAAATTATTTTATATTTTTTTATCACTAAAATTCATGTTATTTAACTTTGTGTTTAATGTTTTTATTTTTAATAAAATACTATTTTATAAATTCTTGTATTGTTCATAAAATACTATTCTTAATGATATCTTGTATTTTGGACTCAATGAGTTTGCATTGTTCACCGCTCTCAAGTTCGGGAAATATTGGCATATTCCTAGGAAAAAAAGTTATTTACAATTAATATTCTAGAAACCTTAAGTAATATATATATATATATTACCACTTACTTGATAATTACGCTTCCGACGCTGCCTCTTTTTATTTTGTCCAGAATTATGAGCTCTATATGAACAATTTGCCGACGATGAAAATTCATGATTGTGCTAAGATAGGAAATCACGACCATTGGTAGACAAAAGAGATGAAGAAGGAAAAGAATGGAGGTCATAAAGGTTACGTGCCTATCAACCACAGGTGGACGAAAGAGATGAAGAAGGAATGGAGGGGATAATGTGCCTAGATTAAGTGGATAACATGTAAACTATTGAGAGAATTGAGAATTATTGATCTTACTTAACCTACCCATAAGAAAATATATCAATTAAATGATACATCAAATAAATAAATAATATTATTTGGTTGTATCTTAAAAAGTTCCATAAATATCTCCAATAATTATAATATATCATATATATTTATAATATATATAAATATACATCTATATTATGTATAATATTGTATATGTATACACGTATTTTATAATATCTATATATATAGTATTACATATATTTATACATATACACAAACTCATATATATATATATATACACACACACACATTTATATTTATATTTATTTATACTAACTATGACAATTATTCATTCATTATTACCAGTTCAAACAACTCCCCCTGTGACGTTTTTGTATGCATCTTTTATTGAATCTCGATAAATGTACAAATCTTCTTTTCAAAGCTCGCGTTTGTAGCTAGTAAAGCAGTCCTCTTCTTTGATTCACATTCTCTATGTTAGTTAGCAAAATCAAACTTTAGTTTGTTTCAAAATGTTCAATTTGCGAAAAGAAAAAATGGGAATTGTGTAAAATGTTCAAATTTGTTATTTTCTACGTAAAGAGGAGAGTGGATCCTCTATTTTTTTTTTATGATTTTTTTTGTTCTAAAATATTTAATACACGACATATAATAATTAATAATGTCATTACATACACGTGTCGTATAATAATTATTTTGATCTGAAATTATTACATGAAGCTGTCAATTAGAATCTGTACGGGCTGGAAAAAGCAAAAGAGGAAAAGGAAAACGATAAATAAAGTACAAAGCATTATCATCAATTTTAAAACAACATAAATACATATCATATATTATTTTATATTATATTCACTAAAAAAAATTATATATTTTTGCATGGAACATAAAAATAGACCACAGAAAATTATGAGAAGCAATCAACTCCATAACATTACCCGCAAATCCAGCCCTGAAAATCTCTCCTCTCCTATTTGAATGTGCTCACAAATTCTGGACAAAATTTTAGAAATCTTCAAGAATTTCCCCTCTTCTCTTTTTCCTTTTTCCTTTTTCCTTTTTCCTTTCCCTTCCATCTTTTCTCGAATCGAAAAGAAAGGATGGGAAAGTATGCTGAGCTTCTGGATGCAGGTGTGAGGATTGCTTCAAGATTTCATTCTCACTGCCCGCAAACAGCCCGGTTGTACTACCATCCTCCCGCCGCTCGTGATCCCAATAACCAATGCCATAATCCTGATAACCACCACCACGACACCACCACCAAAAAGGGCGGCGAGGCTGTGATGGGCAGTTTTGGCTCCACGGATGGTACCCACATTGATACTACTGACTTCATTCTTTATACTGTTGTCTCATAGCAATATTAATTGTTCAACTCTACTTTGAAGGAGAAGGGAATTTGTAGGATCAGTTCTTTTTTTTTTTCTTTCCGCTGTAATTAAAATGATTTTTGGAGATTGTTATATAGTAAGAAGTTACATTTACTTGCATGAAATATGTCTAGATTTGTTATATTTTCATTTTACAATTTTAAAAAAAAAAAAAAAATTTAAAATGCTCTTTGAGAACGTGAGAAAGTTCTACATTCATATTGGTGCTAAATAATTAAGTAGTAGGTTCCTCAAACTTACATTAGGCACACCTTTCATGAGCATATGCATCTGGATATATCGTTTCAACTAAAAATGAGGAGCAACACAGTACACCATGGGCCCCACAGTTACAGGGTGAAAAATAACAACTGATTCAGTTTCATCACTAGTGATAAATAACGTCCGAACTTAAGAGCTGGAAATCGGGCAAAGGCAAGTCTTTTAACTAGAAACACAGCAGCTTACAGACAAAACTGAACAAGTGGGTGACATAAACGAGCAGCTACAGAATCCCTAGGAACTGCACTTTACTGAGTCTCCGTCAAGGGCTTCCGGACCACAAAGAAATACATCGCTGTGAAAATTTCTTTCCTGGAAAACCCGATTGCATGGTGAGAGAGTGAGAGAGTGAGAAAGAGAGAGATCCAAAGAAAAAAGTTTCTTACTTTCCGCCAGCAAGAAGCCCTTCTGCAGCCTTCTCTAAGAATGCTTGAACCCTTAGACTTCCCTTAGGGGCAATTCCAATCTTTTCCAGAGCTGCCACCTGAAAATAGACAGATATCGAAGAAAAATGGATGAATGTAAATAAATGGGTTAATATCATTTTACCACCAGAAGTATAGTCATTTTCACATTCCAGCACCAAATTTTTTTTGGTAGTAGCAGTTTCCAACCAAAAGTATACGAAATTTACAGTTTGCAACCAAATAGCGATTCCAACCCCTTCTTTCACCGAATTTTCAGTTCATGTATTCTGCATGCTGAATTTTAATGGATTTTAGATCATTTTAACGTAATTGTCTCTACAGAAAATAAGTCATTTACTCTCCCCCCCCCCCCCCTCTCGCACCCAAAAACAAAACAAACAAACAAAAAGTTGAAAAATCGATTCAGCTTGGGATTTTGTATGATTTTTCCCTGATTCGTGCAAAAAAAAAAAAAAAAAAACTCCGTTTAAAACAGTGCAATGCATATGATTGGATCCTGGAAAAATGAATGGATAAAAATAAACTATTTGGTAGTAAATAGGTTGCCAACAGTGACAATTGGGAAGTCCATATTGCAAATGACAACAACAAAAGGTGCTGAAGGGCAAAAGTGACCAAAGTTTGGGTGGGAAAACATAAATCACTCCTAAATACATAGTACAATTAATTTATGCAGAGTAGAGGGAGGTGAATCTTACCATATTTCTGGTAAAGAATCGTCCGAGCCCCGTCAAACGGAAATTGCTAAGAGATAAGTGACTGGGATCCATAGGTAAGTACCATGGGACAGGTGAGTCCACTGCAAGATCTTTCTCCCACACAATCTATAATAGGAAGAAAATCCAATCATCTTATTTTCTAATCTTTTAACAAACCAGCAGGCACAGAAGATCAGCCAAGATTTGGCTAGTTACCTCGAAACCAGCTTTCTTGAGAGCCTCAAGGCACTGGCTTGTCAACCTTATGTCAGGGAGGCCGTTACCTAGTTCGATTTCAGCCTGTTAAAGAGAATCTCACATCAAACTTAAGCATCTTCATCAAACTAACATTAAGAATACAAATGGTAGATTGGTAATAACCTTAATCTGCTGGTGTTCTTTATTGTTAGGGTCAAAAGCGTCAGTCATGCACCACTCGTACGCAGCAAAACACTGGCCTGGTTTGAGGACCCTGTATATCTCCTTATAGCAGCCAACCTGAATGAAAGAAAGCATGTGAAGGACAAGAATAGTTGAGAATTTTTACAGTCGACAAAATTGTCAAATCTAGGTCGATATATGGTATAATTTGCATACTGCATCGGGGGCGTGGCAGGTAGCTTCAATTGCATAAACTGCATCAAAACTATTGTCAGGGAATGGCATCTTCATGAAATCAGCCTGCAATAGTACCAAGAAAGATTAGGGAAACTCGAAGAATTAAAATCAGCAAGGAATAAAGTTGCTTTCCAGCTATACTGACTTTAACGAAGTCACATGTCCTGTCCAGTCCAGCGATCCGGTTTAATTCCTGCAACATCCAGAAACATATAAAACAAGATGTAATCCAAACAGGAGAAATGCATATCATGCTCCTGTCCTTTTTTTACTCTATGTACTTTAATTTCTAATTTTACAGGAGCAAAGGTGAGGAAATTAAAATACAGGAGGCAAAAGTAAAATTACGAAAAAGTACATAGAAAGCTATGAGTACTTCCAATCCGAAAACACAGAGTTTCATGTCGGCAAAAAGATAACCATAGGATATTACCGAATACTATCATATCATGCAATTGACAATATCATGTTATCTTACGTTAGCAGAAAGGTGACCCGAGGACACGAAACACTGAAATCACATTATGGAAATGAATACTAAACTGAAGTGAGTTTTGTGACAACATGCAACCATGCAATTATCCTTCAGTAACGATTATTTCAGAAAGTACTTCAACCTCAGTCGAAAGATACAACATGGTAGAGAATTATTAATACATCAAAAAATTAAAACATACCTTTCCCCTTGATATCTGGTATTCATTGTTATTGAGACCTGTGATCGATGTCATACTGCAAGGCATAAATACGAAATAAGAGTTTGAGGCAGCAATAGGACTGATAGAATACAAAGGCATTGATGTCTGATACATCTAATGGACATGCACATAAACCTCAACTTAAACAAGCTTATTAGATCTAGATGTTCATCAGAATCATGGACAAAGCTTAAGTTTGCTTACTTATGATATACATGAGTGGCTAATTACCAGCTAAGACACTTCTGGTACCCATTTAAACCAATAGAAAACATTAAAAACAAGAATAAATGATATGTGCAAATCTGCATGTAAAACATGAGAAAAGATAAAAAGTTTTTTACTCCAATTCTGAAATTATTCATTAATGTATAGTACGTTACTCATCAGATGACTCTTAAATTGCTTGTACTAGACTTATCGGAACAAACAGACACTCAAGTCATGCAATAACTAAAAGCTAAATAAACTGACTTCTCATATCACCTGAATCGAGCAATTTCTCTTAAAGGTCCTCCAATTCCACATCCTACATCCAAGACCTACAGGCATGGACAAATAGCTCAATATTACTTGAAAGCATAGAAATTTTAAAGGCAGCTGCAAAAATGAAGCCCGAAACACACTTTTTGTCCTGGTCTCAAGCCAAGTTGCAAGGCAAGAAAGTGCTCATGCCGCTTGATGCTCCCTTGGAGAGACTCGCCTTTCCATCTACAGCATAAAAGAAAAGACATTAACAAAATAACGGGAGTACAAGTTATATTTTGCCAACACCTTCCATGAGCAACGAGATTCAGAGAGATATTAGCATCTCCACTGCTTGCTGTGGACATTTGGAGTACACTAAAAAAAGGCTTAGCTTTTTCCTTTATACTTTTTTACAATTTTAAGCCATGTAATGTGGTATCAAAGGTTGCTTTCATTTAATTATACATGCTGAATAGATGAAAAATCTAACACAGAAATAGTATTTGAAGAAAACTATTCACCTGGGTGCAAAATGGAATGATTCACCCCATCCATACTCATAGAAACTTGTGACGAGATCGTAGTACTTGTTAACCTGAGAAATAAATTCAGGTGGGGGAAAATAAGTTTTTCTCATAAGTAAACAAAGTGGAAATCAGAGTAAGAAGGCAATAAACAGTTATTAATTCCACTATTATTTTCAAAACCTTCAATGAGATAGAATGTTTTACACTAATACTTATTACAAGTGAGGAATACTTAAAATCATGAAACAGCCATACACTTTAGTATTTGCTAAAAAGGAGCATGATAAAATTATTGAAAAGTAGAAAACAGTGGCTCAAAGTGAAAATTGGCATAAAAATTAACCCAACTAACCATGTCGGTGTAGTTAGCTTTTCGCTCGTCCTGATCGCCTCCATAGCAAACATGATACTTCTCGTACCTGATTTACAGAAATGAAATTCCAAATCTATATAAGATTGAGATAATGAAAAGACAAACCACATCAAAACCTATGGGCATCAAAATGCAATAAAAAGAGAAAGCTTGCAATTATTGATCAGAATAATCTGAAGGAACTTGTTCATAAGTTACTCTTTCTATTAAAATATCAAATTTATGTATACCAATTTGTTTATGCGGAGAAAATAAGAGCCAATGTTCAAAAGAACATATCACTTTTATTTTCAAAACAAATAAGAGAACCCAAATTTATGCTAAAACATACGCTTGAAATAGCAAGCATCACAGCCAAACTATGCAGGTTAAATACGACATTCTGGCCTTGACAATAGAAGATATGGTTTTTACTGCTAATGTTATTCAGTAATAATCAAAAGCAGACTTATGGATTCGTTTATAGGGCAGTATATAGTGCTACAACAAAAGGTAGCACATTAGACACTCAGTTCTTTATCAGGTATGATCAGATTCTACTGATAGAATCCTATCGAAAACATTGGCTGAACAAAGTAAGCAAAGCCCCTCAAATGTCCACTCTCAGTTGACTTCATAAAAAATTTACTTAATCTGTATCTCATAAAATATACAGGAAATACTGGTTCTCATGTGTACGTATTAGTCTGAGCAGATCTTCAGCCCACAGCGTTGGTCATCGAATTCAATACACATTGGACCACATTACTGTGTATCAAAGAGATGAATTGTTATGTCTATTCTGATAAATAAAATAAATAAATAAAGTAGAAGAAGAAGAAGAAGAAGAAGAGAAAGAGAGAGATTAGACTTGGTGAGTGAGAAATCATTAAAATTTAAGTGAAAACAAAGATTTAGGAGCTGTAAATACTGAAACCCAGAAAATAAAAGCGTAAATGCTACGCAAGTGATAGTGAGACACCCCCATTATAATAATAAATCACGGAATAATTGGGATTCGACGGCTTTCAACTTCACCAACCTCCCTCGCTAACGGAACAAACACACACACTAACACTAACACTAACACCAACACTAACACAAAGAGGAAAAAGAAGGGAATTTAGAGCTTTACTTGTCAACAGCGTTGAGAACGTCATCCTTCTGGATTACTCCACCAACCCCAGATGCCAGATCCAGTGTCCCTGCCTTCGACATCGTTGTTCCTCTCTTTTCTCACAATTCTGAAGCCTCCCCAAACCCAATCTTGAAGATCTGATTTTGAGACCAACAAAATAATTATAGTAATCGATTAAAAAGAACGACACAAAAACAACATCGTAAAGTGGGAAGATGCAAGAATGTAGGACTTTTACTCACACCGTAAAGGGTTTTAGGATCTCAAGACCCTTTGAGAGAGCAAGAAGTTGAAAGCTCCGATCAGAAAGAGAGAAAAGGTGAGTGCGTGGACAGAGTGCCTCAATAATATAAATATACTAGATTTGTGTAGAGTAGGAAAAAACATGAGAGAGAGATGACAACGAGGACTGCAGAGTGTCTTTTTTGTTGTTTAGCGTCATCCTAACTTGTGATCTACATATGTAGGATTCATTGATCGTGTAGGATTCATTCATAGATGATCTGCACGTATAATAAATAAAAATAAATGGTATATATATAGCATAATGTAACACGACCCGAATTTCTATTTAGATATATATATATAATTTATTACATATTTTTAATTATAAAAAGTAAAATAGATTATCAAATAAAAAAAATAGTAAATAAATATTAAGGAATTTCATCCTAATAAATAGGTCGTTAAAGTAACCCTACTACATTAAAATTTATAACAGCGGAAAATATAATTGATTTATAATATTTAATTAAATAGTAAATTACAGTTATAAACAAGTAGACACATAATATATGCTTTGGTAAAATTAAAAGAGAACCCTATGGCATAAAATTTATCGAAGCACTACAATGAATTACTAGATTTCATAATACTACATTTTTGTATGTCGTAACCTCAAGTAATTATAACCAATAATATATTTTCGAAAACAAAATTAAATAATAAGCAGTAGCATAAAGACCTAAACAACAAGAAATTCATTTCTCATGCTCATTAATCCAACAAGCAATTTAACCCATACGAATAAATAAATAATAGTATTCATTCTAAAATGAGTTTGTAATTTAGATCAACCTAGTCATGCCACTAATTAAATAATTATTCAATTTGGAAAACTCATAACTTCATATAATCACGAAAGTAGGCATAAGCATTTGTTTCCTAAGATAAGTTTGAAGAAAAACATAACAAACCCTAATAAAATTTCAATCATTTATGAATAAAACGTAACCCATAATTCAAAAAAGAGAATAATAAAAATATGCTTCATCCGCCTGCTCCCGCCGCCTTGACAAACTCCCTATCCTTAAAAGTAGGAAGGTAAAAGGGGGTGAGCTACACCCAGATCGTGAGGTTCAGGCTTGTCAAAATTAAATATAGAGTAGTAAAAGCATAGAATGAAAGCAACATGAGCGTATCAAATCGTAACATTTCGTATCAATAAATGGCCAACGTAACATAGGTGGATCCAATTAATGATCCCGTATCAGTTTGGATCAAATAATGATCCCGTATCAATTTGGGTCAAATTATGATCCCGTATCAGCGTATCAATTCATATAGCAATCATAACATACTTAAACATACAACATATTTAATAATGACATGCCATAAAAGGAACCTCACCTCTTACGTGACTTCTCGTAATATAAGGAAAATCTCATGCAAGTGATATGTTTCTAATACGTGCCTTGTCTCCTCGCCTGAAGTTCTAAAATACCTAGATCATTCCTGTTGAAGGAATGCTAGGTTGTATTTATAGGTTTGGCAAGATTTAAATCTAGATGTATCTTCTAAACAGAATATGTATCTGTATCTAATCTTCTAACTAATTGAGAGAAAATATCTCTTTTTTCCTAGCAAAAGGCTAACCTCCGTACCCATAATATTCTAAGAAAAATATACCATATCTTGGCTGAAAATTCCATTATATATATATATATATATATATATATATATATATTTAGGCTTAGAGAAAAGTAACTTAAGGTCCAATAATCCTAATTGAAACAATAATAAGCCCACGTATAAATAAAATAAAATTAATCAAGGAAATTAAATATTGCGTGAAAATAATCGGGTATTACATTCTACCCTCGTTGAAAAATAATTTCGTCCTCGAAATTCCATAACGTACCGTGAGTATTAAAATAAGGATATCTAGCTCGCAACTCGTCTTCTCGCTCCCATGTAGCCTCTTTTTCACTATGTTGGCTCCATCGTACTTTAATAAGTACCGTTTCTTTATTTCTGAGTTTTTGAATCTTCCTCCCCAACACCTCTCCTGGCTTCTCCTCATATGTCAAATCTTTGTTCATCTCCAAGGTAGAATAATTGACTACATGGCTGGGGTTGTGGACGTATTTCCTCAACATGGAAACGTGAAATACGTTGTGTACAGCGGAGAGTTTTGGCGGTAAAGCTAGACGGTATGTCAAGTCTCCAATACGATCAAGTATCTCAAAGGGTCCTACATATCTTGGTCTTAACTTTCCTTTCTTACCAAAACGAATCACTCCCTTGATGGGAGAAACCTTCAAGAAAACTTTATCACCAATTACAAACTCAAGATCCTTTCTTCGTTGGTCGGCGTACGACTTTTGTCGGTCCTGAGCTACTTTTATCCTCTCTCGTATCTTCTCTACTACTGCAACGGTCTCTTCAATCATCTCTGGTCCCAAAAGCTTCCTTTCTCCAACCTCATCCCAATAAATCGGTGATCTACACTTCCTTCCATAGAGAGTTTCATACGGCGCCATGTCAATTGTTCTCTGATAACTATTATTGTAAGCAAATTCTACTAAAGCTAGAAAATGTTCCCAATTATTTCCCATGTCTAGAACACATGCTCTCAACATGTCTTCAAGTATCTGTATTGTTCTCTCGGACTGTCCATCAGTTTGGGGATGATAAGCAGTGCTGAAGCTCAATTTAGTTCCTGAGGCCTCTTGTAGTTTTTTCCAAAAATTTGATGTAAAACGGGTATCTCTGTCTGACACAATGGATACCGATACTCCATGTAATCTCACAATTTCACGCACATAAATTCGAGCATACTGATCCACTCTATAGTTCATCTTTACAGGAACGAAATGTGCTGATTTAGTGAGATGGTCAATAATAACCCAGACTGCATGATTCCCTTTCTCGGTCGTGGAAGTCCCACAACGAAATCCATTGCAATATGTTCCCACTTCCATTCTGGAATGTGGAGTGACTTCATTAAACCCAAAGGTCGTTGGTGCTCCGCTTTCACTTGTTGGCAACCCATGCATTTGCTGACGAATTTCGCTACATCATTTTCAATCCTTCCCACCAAAAGGTTTTTTTTCAAATCTTGGTACATCTTTGTACTACCAGGATGTGCTGTATAAGGCGTATTGTGAGCTTCTCCTAAAATTACCTCTCTTAACTCCAAATCCTTTGGCACACATATCCTCCTTTTGTACATTGTACCATCCTCAGCGATAGTGAATCCTTTGTCTTCTCCGGTGAGTGTTCGTTCCTTCATCTTTGGGATAAAATCATCACGAGTCTGGCCTTCCTTGATTCTTTCCTTTAATGTTGATTTTACTACCAAGGTTGCCAATATTGAATTCACAGTCTTTGGTGGTCTCACCACTTCAATGTTCAATCTCGAAAACTCATTGGCTAGCTTCTCTTCCTTCGTCAAGATACACGCCAACTCTCCTCGAGTTTTACGACTAAGTGCATCAGCCACTACGTTGCCCTTTCCAGGATGATAGTGAATTGTACAATCATAATCCTTCACTAGCTCTAGCCATCTTCTTTGTCTCATATTTAGTTCCTTTTGTGTGAAGAGATACTTTAGACTTTTATGGTCGGTGTATATTTCACACTTACCCCCATAGAGGTAATGACGCCATATCTTTAAAGCATGAATCACAGCAGCTAACTCAAGATCATGTGTGGGTTAATTTAACTCGTGTGACTTCAACTGTCTTGATGCATAAGCCACTACCTTACCGTATTGCATAAGTACACATCCTAACCCTTGTTTGAATGCATCGCTGTAGATCACGAATTCCTTAGTTGGGTCTGGAATCGTAAGTACTGGTGCTGTGGTAAGGCATCGTTTAAGCTCTTGAAAACTATTTTCACACTCCTCGTCCCAAATAAACTTTTCTCCTTTCCGTGTCAATCGAGTAATAGGTGCAGCTATCTTTGAAAAACCTTCAATAAATCTTCTGTAATAGCCAGCAAGTCCTAGGAAACTGCGTACTTCATTCGCATTGGTGGGTGCATTCCAATTATTCACTGCCTCCACCTTGGTCGGATCAACCTCAATTCCTCCAGTAGTCATTCCACCAAGTCCTAGCGTCACCCTTCAATTGGAACACAGCACAAGAAATCTTTTGGGCATCGGTGCATGACATGTACTCAAACATGCTTTGTAGAGTGAGTAACCATTCCTCCATAGCAGCAGGTCCCTCAGTACCCTTGAACACAGGGGGTTGAAAGTGACTGAATTGACTGATAACCCGAGCTTGTGTTTGTTCGGGCATAGTTGTTGAGTTGATCGTAGCGCCCTGAAGAAGTGCAACTAGCCCCGACAACAACTGTTGTTGATTGTTGGGAGCCTCATTCTGGGTAGCTTGATCTTGATTGCTGGAAGCAGATGCGGTAGTGTTGTCGCGTCTAGGTGCCATATTTCTATTACCACGAATATTCTAATTCGTGAGTTATAAGTAACAATATAGACTAAATCGTAAACATAAAATAATAAGAAATTTAAAGATATTTCCCAGCCTAAAAGAAGGAAATGAGAAATTACTTATATAAAATAAGTAAAGGAAAATGCTCGTAATCTATTTCTACTCAACATTACTGATCACTATAGGCGGTTATTTTTTCTTCCACCGGTTCTTCTTCTAGGCATTCAACGTGCGAGGCCCATCTTATCTATCTAATCCATGCGACCACAACTCAATACACATAATCTAAGGCATAAATCTATGAGTCACATCTCTCATGTATGCATAATAGGTCTTAGACAGGTATAACCATATGCATATCAGAATTAACGTGGGTAACATAAATCATAACTTATTTCATACCTTTGGAGTTGTCGTGGTGAACGGAAGAAGACGATGAAGCATATAACTAACATATATATATATAAAATTTCTTCAAACATTTCATCATAAATTCACAATTTAAACAAGTCTATAGAAACGTAAACCTGCTCTGATACCACAATGTAACGACCCGAATTTCTATTTAGATATATATATATATATATATATATAATTTATTACATATTTTTAATTATAAAAAGTAAAATAGGTTACCAAATAAAAAAAATAGTAAATAAATATTAAGGAATTTCATCCTAATAACTAGGTCGTTAAAGTAACCCTACTACATTAAAATTTATAGCAGCGGAAAATATAATTGATTTATAACATTTAATTAAATAGTAAATTACAGTTATAAACAAGTAGACTCATAATATATGCTTTGGTAAAATTAAAAGAGAACCCTATGGCATAAATTTTATCCAAGCACTACAATGAATTACTAGATTTCATAATACTACATTTTTGTATGTCGTAACCTCAAGTAATTATAACCAATAATATATTTTCGAAAACAAAATTAAATAATAAGCAGTAGCATAAAGACCTAAACAACAAGAAATTGATTTCTCATGCCCATTAACCCAACAAGCAATTTAACCCATACGAATAAATAAATAATAGTATTCATTCTAAAATGAGTTTGTAATTTAGATCAACCTAGTCATGCCACTAATTAAATAATTATTCAATTTGAAAAACTCATAACTTCATATAATCACGAAAGTAAGCATAAGCATTTGTTTCCTAAGATAAGTTTGAAGAAAAACATAACAAACCCTAATAAAATTTCAATCATTTATGAATAAAACGTAACCCATAATTCAAAAAAGAGAATAATAAAAATATGCTTCATCCGCCTGCTCCCGCCGCCTTGACAAACTCCCTATCCTTAAAAGTAGGAAGGTAAAAGGGGGTGAGCTACACCCAGATCGTGAGGTTCAGGCTTGTCAAAATTAAATATAGAGTAGTAAAAGCATAGAATGAAAGCAATATGAGCGTATCAAATCGTAACATTTCGTATCAATAAATGGCCAACGTAACATAGGTGGATCCAATTAATGATCCCGTATCAGTTTGGATCAAATAATGATCCCGTATCAATTTGGGTCAAATTATGATCCCGTATCAGCGTATCAATTCATATAGCAATCATAACATACTTAAACATACAACATATTTAATAATGACATGCCATAAAAGGAACCTCACCTCTTACGTGACTTCTCGTAATATAAGAAAAATCTCATGCAAGTGATATGTTTCTAATACGTGCCTTGTCTCCTCGCCTGAAGTTCTAAAATACCTAGATCATTCCTGTTGAAGGAATGCTAGGTTGTATTTATAGGTTTGGCAAGATTTAAATCTAGATGTATCTTCTAAACAGAATATGTATCTGTATCTAATCTTCTAACTAATTGAGAGAAAATATCTCTTTTTTCCTAGCAAAAGGCTAACCTCCGTACCCATAATATTCTAAGAAAAATATACCATATCTTGGCTGAAAATTCCATTATATATATATATATATATATATATATATATATTTAGGCTTAGAGAAAAGTAACTTAAGGTCCAATAATCCTAATTGAAACAATAATAAGCCCACGTAAAAATAAAATAAAATTAATCAAGGAAATTAAAATATTGCGTGAAAATAATCGGGTATTACACATAAACCCAATTTAAATTATACCTTACAACAACAGAACAAGTAGAACTACACGCTTCAAAGTTGAACGTGACTGCCACGTCACAGCCTGCACGTGCACCTGTTCAGTTGCCAAATGCCAGCGGCCGGCTCAGCGGATTTACAAGGCTTGCTCCTCACTGTTACAGTATAGTAATATTGTTAAAATTAAATTTAGAAAAAAAAATCTCCATATATACCGAATTTCATAATTGTAACTTTAGTCTATATTAGAACTTGTAACTTCTAACTGAATAAGAAAAAATACATATTATTATCATATCGAAAATTTTGATACATTATTATTATTTGATGATATCATACCAAAATTTTGGTTCATCAAATTATTTACTATTATATATATATATATAACTAGTGTGAGACATGTGCGATGCACAAAAGATATTTTTTCTTTATATTTTTGTAACATAAGCATATATTCAAGTTATATAATATATTGTAAAAGGTGTGAATTTGTAATTCAGTTCTCGTTCACAAATTGATAAGCATGATATCCACGATTTATAGAAGGTTGAATGAAATTATTATTTTTAAAATAGAGATGTAAGCAGATTAAATAAAATAAAGATCTGTACATATCTCGTAAAAATTGTCAATTACACGGTCAAATTAGGGATGAAAATATTAAGCAAATTGCCAATTAAATAGATAGAAACAAATACTTAGAAAGCTAATGAATAATCGCACAATGGTTATACTTCAAATAATTAACAAATCTCAACAGAAAATCACAAGAACAATCAAACGAAAAGTGAAAGAGATGGACGAACTTTTCGTTTAAAAATAAGAAAGAAAAATAGTTACGAAAATAAAATATGTTTATAATAAATTGAAAACAACATATGAATAAAAAATTTATGAATAAAATAAACCTGAAAATAATATTTTGAAGAGTGTAAGCTTTGGCGACAACTGTAATAGGGCACATATTGTTATACTTGTCTTCCCATTTATAATCTTGATAAAATATATTGAAAGAACAGAGAGACAAAAATGAGAAATAATTTTGAATTACAGTAAGATCGGTGAAAGTTTAATTTCATATTTGACAAAATCATATTCTATTTACGTGATTGGGTGATTTTGATAGCTTAAATTTTAGGAAAATTGTTAATGACTTTCCACAATATAATGAAATTACAATGATTTACGGTTCCTAACAAATATTTCAATGTTTATTTCTTATTTTGAATATATTATGAGTTAACAAATTTTCCTTAAAATTCGAATTTGTTTATGTTGAACAACATAAATTAAGCAAATTTTGAATATTTTTTATATTAATCTATCCAATTAAATTGTAATAATTTATCTTAAAAGAGTTCCACAAATAAATATAGTTTTACATTTATAGGATGTAAATAGAGGTTGGAAAACAAAATTTTAAAAAAAAATTTACTTATATATATATATATATAGATTATTGTTTTGTAGATTTTTTATAAGATCCTGCGATTTTAATTGGTTTGATAAAATGATTCAAGAAGATTGAATCATATATTTATTAGATTTCATATATTTCTTGAATTTCAGAATTTAGTGATTTGATTAGTCTTCGATAAAATATCTAGATTTCAAATCATATATTAAATGCAGTAGTATATTCATCTTGATATCATCTTATTTTGAAAAACCTAAATTTGTGGAAAATTTTAGATTTCAAAATCGAATCAAAATTTTTAGAATAAAAACGTTCAAATTTAATTTAATAACAATATATTTATTCTACATTAAGTAATAAAGTTTAGGCGGGAAAACAGAATTGAAAAAAAAATCATTTTGTTTATACATATATATATATATGTATGTTGAACATGAAAAAATAAAATATATCATACCGAAAATCTTAATATGCTGAATATTACATCGTACCAAAAATTTTAATGTAACAAAAATAGTATTTTTTTATATGGTATATACAAAATACCAAGATTTAAAATACTTTTTCTATCCATATATGCAATTAGCATAATCTTGATACCCTTAATACTTATTATGTACGTTGACGATACTTGTATTTTATTAAACAGTTACTATTGAAATGTAATAAGAAATAGAAATAAAAATACAACTATAAAGTAATATTGATAGCTCGTAGTTAAGCAAAATTGTGTTCTTGAATAATTTGTAGGCATATTATGAAAATATATGAGAAATTTTGACAAATTTTCGTATTTTGGACAGACTTTGGGGAATAAGGGAATCTCGGTAAGATCTGTGGTAACTTTGAAATTTTGAAAGCTTACAAGTGCTTCAGTGTAATTTCTTGAAAGTTCTGTGGCAACATTGAATTGTTTTGATACCTATTGGACATCTTTGCTAATTTTAGAAACTAGGAGGGCAGATCTGTAAATATAGATTAAGGGCCCAGAGATAAAATCATTATTTTCCTTCCACACCAGCCTTAGTTCACTTCTCATACTCAATTTGCTTTCTTCTCATTTTCCTTTTCTTACTAGTATTCTGTCGTGTCTTCCGTCATCTATAATATTTATAATAATATCATAGTAAATTATTATTAATAATTATATCGCCAAATTGTCACTCATATATAATAAATTAATAATCTTACAAATTTGTAATCTAAGATTTTTTTTTAATTAAAATTATCTTACAATTTTATTTTGTATATAAATATTTTAAATGCTACAATATATCACAAATAACTTAAAAAATAATATTTTATACTATTTTATTTTATATATTTAATATAGATATTAAATTGCAGAGCGTAAAAGATAATTGATTTAATAATTTTCTTATGAAACTTGGAGTTAAGACAGAAAATCTATAATTATTTGAAAAATTGGGTGAAAAAAAAAGTAAATAAAGAATTACCTAATTGGCTGACAAATTGGAACAAAGTTATCAAGTTTTGAAAAACATCATGTGTTTTTTGCTCTTAAATTCTTTCTTTAAATTTTTGTTAATGTACTCTAAATATATATATATATATAAATTATACACACCTATGTTGAACATCTGATACATATTTGTTAATATAGTTGTAATGTAATATTTAAATTTTGTGGCTCAATGTGATTATTGTAGGTGTGGAGAATAACAGTTTTCAAATATACATATATATATATATAATATATATATTTTTATATGCAATACTACACATCTCGCAACTAACATGTACTCATGTGGCTACACTTTTGTATGCACACACGGACCTCTTCTGAATCCCCTTGGCCTACAACTTCGGCAACGAATGGTGATCAGAACCTACAGCAGACCGCAGCGCCTGAGCTTTGTACCATGACGGTTGGTGGCCCGTCTAAAATTGATTGGTGGTGGTGGATGAGAAAAAAGTTTACTTGTCAACACCTCCAACTCTTTGGATGCTTAGGTGCCCCCACCCCCCAAATCCCACGACAACCTGGACAACAGCTCGACCTGCTACAAATTCAACTAGATGTCTCCGCAAAATGTGTGTGGCATCAATTGGCTCTAACTTCTAAGCATGCAGAAATTTGGAGATGTTTGATATTGATTTCAGTCTCAATCTCAATTTTTAATATTTTCAATGTTGTTTACGAGATTATATTTTATAGGATTAGATGAAAATATTTAATATTTAATCTTGATTTAAATAATAGTGTTATATACTACATTTAATAATAGTATGAAAGTGGTGGGTCCCCGAAAATAATAATATTTGAAATGTATTAGATAAATAATAGTAGTCAACCCAAGCATCCCTTCAATTTGGAGCTCAATTTTCGGGGCCAAACCAAGTGTAACATATCTAGGTGCCCATAACATGGATACAACAAAGCGTCCCTTTTTCTATTTGTTTTCACAGTTGTATGACTACGCAGTTGGGCTTGTAAGTTGGATAGCATAAAAGAAGGAACTATTAATGGGCCCATGTGGATCAATGGGTGTGGCAGTTTGCTAGAAAGCCCATAACTTTGTAATATTAATACACAAATATAACAATGTATGGGCCCGGTACATGAAGCCCAGATACTGATGACCCAATAAATGGACTAGCATAGACATACAGCAATCACTAAGGCCCAAACCGGCTCAATGTTCTAGTCAATTATCGCATACCATTCTTTCTTTCTTACATTTTTTTAAGAGCGCAAATGTTGAATAGGACCTTTTAAGAACGTAAATGTTGAATGAAGACCAAGAACTGACGTCTTTCTCTTCAATCTGAGACAAGAAACATCTACCTACTCCAATATCGTCGGAAATGTAAGCTCATTTCTCTTCATGCTTTGCTCATGTTGTTTGTGTGTTTATGCGTATAGTCCTATATTTTTCTTAAGTTTTTGTTGAATTTATGTTATAAGTGAAAGAGAATTTTCATTTTCTTGAATCTGATGGTGGAATTTTGGTGCAGAGCAAATTTCTGGACCTTTTACAGTGGATCTACATTTGGACTACGATGGCTGATGATGATTATTTCACGTTTTGTCCGGTAAGTTCTTATACGTTGGTGGGCTTTTTCTTATAGTCCTGTTGCCCCTGATGAATCAATTTAGTGATTTTTGCTAAAGCAGAATTCAGATTATAAATCTCAGTTGCCTTAAGTTTGTTTGTTTTCTTCTCCTTAAATTCTTGTTTCTGGGAACTTACAAGATTGCTGGTGTTAAGGTTGGGCCGCCTGTTGATGGTAATGCTGCAGACAGAAATCAGAATGGTGGTAGTATATGGGGAGATAGCACTTCTTCTCATAAGCAGGAAAAAGTCGGTTCCTTGTCGTTTAATGTTGTTGATGCATCACCTCGGACAGAGTTTGATCAGCAACCCAAACTAGCAGGACAAGTGGCTAGAAATTCAAGCAATGTTTCACAAGAACCGAGAGCTCCTGTTAGAAAGCCTGCAGCCCGAGCCAAGTTTCTTTATGAGAAGGGGTATAGCCAGGTGGATTGGTTGAAGCTTACGAGAACACACCCTGACCTAGCAGGTACTCATCATTTTCTTGAAAGCTTGTTTACTGTATAGAATTTTGTACCTAAACTGTGTTTGTTTGCTTGCTTGTAATGAAAGAAAGCCACATTTGTCTTGAGGTTTTCGGTGCCAGATAACAAAGTAATTCTGAGTAGAATTCACCCGTGTCCATTCAAAATGAGTTGTGGCAACTTATTTTTGGACATGTTAAGAATTTAATTTGACCTTTGCTTTCTGTATTAGTGATGTCTTCCTATAAACACATGCTTCTGCATTTTTCCTCATCTACTTTATCTATGATCTTTTAAAGCAAGCATGAGTTGCAGACCATACTCATGGTCCATAGAAAGGGGTGGTTGGACTGTTCGTGTATGGAGGTTAATTGCATTGCATTATTTGAAGTACCGTTCATCGTCTTTAGGGATTTTCAATTTTGAGCTTATAAGAAGTACGTGTCCTACTTGCCCTGTACTAGGAAATCACATAACTCCTTAAAGAAGATTCTAAGGAAGGCTAAATGATGATTCTTCTAATTTGCTATCATGATTCTGTGAGAGTCGAGTATATGCATTCGAGCTTTACAATTAAGTACGAATACTTGGGAGCTACCATAGTTTAGATTTACTTAGCTTGTATTCTTTTATTCTGGATTAATTGCTATGCAACACTTGTTGCGATACAACGGACCCAATTCAATTACAAAAATCTTGGATAGTTTCAAATTTCTTCATAATTTGGCGAAGGTATCTTCCTATATTCTGTTGCCCACAAGGAACCTCGACTTAATTACATTGAAACGTTGTTAACTTGTTATCCTTGGGTTTCTTGATGCTAATGAACTGGTAATATGATTTTCTGTGTTGAACATAGATCAAAACAGTCCTGCGTTTTTCAGACGATACAGTTTTGATTACATTAAGTCCAGGGCCTCTAGGCATGTAAGAAATTATATTTGATTTTGCCCTTTATATGCTATGCTAATGTTCTAGAGAAGGTTTCTTGTTTGAGTTCATATTATTGTCTCGAGATTATATTGTCCATAATGCATCCCCACCTTGTTTGGGTTCATATTAATTTTTGTCTCAGGATTGGAGGGGCGGTCGAATACAAGACTGATACCGTTGAGCGAAGTTAAACAACATAGGTCCGAAGACTCCATGTGGACTGTTCTCAAAGGTCGCGTGTACAATATAACAACCTATATGAAGTTTCATCCTGGAGGTAGCTACTAAATTTCGATTGTCTGATTTTTGGTGTTCAGCTGCTTCTTTTATGGCTTGTAAATATGATTTTTGGTGTTCATCTGCTAAATTTCGATTGTCTGATTTTTGGTGTTCAAATTCGAGTTTTGTTGCATTGAGAAGTTAACTGCAAGACGTCTACTAGCCAAGGATGATACATTTCTTGCTTGCTGTAGTTCTTGAGAGGCCGTACTTTGTCTCTGGAGAAAATTGAGGCAGTTTTTTTCTATTTCTCTGCAATATATTCGTCCAACTATAACTTTTACTTCGCTGCTAGGTGCGGACATGCTGAAGAAGGCAGTTGGGAAAGATTGCACGTCCTTATTCAGTATCCTTATATTCAGTTTCTGATGAATAAATTTCTCTCATATATGCATTCTGGTGAAATTTGCGATCTTGATCCTTTATTCAGATAAGTACCATGCTTGGGTTAATGCAGAGTTCTTACTGGAGAAATGTCTTGTTGGTATCTTAGACGAGGGTCGGTGAAGATGTCGAATTGGAGCATATATAAGCACAACCCTGTATTTCTAGGGACATCATGAAGTAAATCCAGATTCGGGAAAGTCAATACGGTATAGTATACACATATCTTTTGATTCGTGATTTCAGAATTAGAGGATTCAGAGTATAAATCCTTCGCAATCTTTATCTTTGTGTGTTTGTTGGCTGTGGCTATAGAAATTGCTTCCTCATTGTGTATTTGTTAATGCACCTTACTAGAGGGATTCAAATAAGAAACAATTTAGCTTCATATTACTTGTAACATTGATTATATACAGCTTATTATTTTATTTCAGATTATATTCCACAGTTTGTTTGTTCAGTCTTGGGGTGTGTGTGTGTGTGTGTGTGTTCAAGAAACCATGAAACAGAGAAATTATGCAGTGATAGATGATTCGAAAGCAAGTCTTCTTATACAAGTGAATTAATCTCAGAGGAGGCTGGATTTTGATTGCTAGAACACTATTACATATTTTAACTATGAGCCCTACAGATCAATGCAGAGAGATCAAATCTTGGCAGGTAATACCTGAACTTCATCAAGAACAGGACCACAAAGAGAGCCATAATCTTTGACCTTCGTATGGTAAAAGGAGCTGAAGAAAGTCAACCTGGTCCTGTTGGAAGTTGCCGTGAACTGGAAGCTGAAGGCCTGGAACTTGCCCTTTCCTTCAGACTTGAAGGGAGCTTTCATGGCTGCTTTAGCTGCAAATGCTTCAATCATCATAGACCCGTGGCAATCGTTCTTTGCATCTCCAACATTGAACTTGAGATTGTAGACTTTGTTGGAGACCGTTCTGATGACTTGAGCAATCGCGCTTTCTCTTCCTGCAATGAGTTCAACTGCTGATTTTCCGAAGGGGACGTTGAAATGCTTGGAGTCTATGAACTTTACAGCTTTGAGGGATTCGATTATCCAGCCGGGAAGTGGGGAGGTCGAGTCTTCCTGTTTGGGAGGGAGGAGAACGCCATGAGAGGAGTTGATCAAGAGATGGGGGCCTTCCTCGAATCCACCATTCTTCACCAGGTTTGCTGCCGAGGTAAGAAAATGAGGATTAATCAGATATGATTAATGGGGTAGCAGAAGAATTCAAAGTAGATTTAACAATGGAAGATGGTTAGATTCAAAAGAGAGATGGTTGCTGATAAAACCTTTACCTCTAGTGGGCCTTGGGAGGAAGAGCTCCTTAAGAGCAACAGCATCAATAAGAGGGCCACAGGCAGGATCCTCTTGCATTCCAGGGTTGTGGAAAATGACCTTCACCGAACTGGAACTAGCCCTGAATCCCCAGGCGTATGTATCGCCGCCGTCGCTGCTATACAGAGTTTGCAGGGGAAGGTCCCCGGACTGCGGCGGCACCGACACTCTGAGCACCTCGTCTTGCGCGCAGGTTCTAGATGCACCGAATGTGAGAGCGTATAGTGAGCCATTTTTGACGGGGATTGTTTGAGAGATCGAGGCCTCATTCCCGAGGCGAATCGCGTGGACGCCGTGGGCGACGGCGAAGTACATCCCGCCGGGCTGAGGACCGTCGGAGATGTACTCCACCAGACCGTTGATTTCCCATTTGGGGAGCGCGTATTTGCCTTGGAGCACCGTTTTCTTTAAGTCCTTGGGGTTTGGTTTTTCTTCGAAGTTTCCATTGGCAAGGAGCCCTATAATGAATACACAGTTTGGGAAATCTAATCAATCATCTGGACATATTTCAGTAAGAACAATGTTCCAATCCGCCCCCTCCCTCTCTCTCTCTCTCTCTCTCTCTCTCTCTCTCTCTCTCTCTCTCTCTCTCTCTCTCACACACACTTTCAATAATTGTAGAACAGAACACTATCAAAAAACTACGAATGTAAGTTAATCATTGAATTAAGTAAAATGTAGTAGCTAAAGAGTTCGTCATACCTTCGAAAGAAGCAGATGGTGCAAGCGCAGATACTGCGCAGAGAAAGTAGAAAGAGAGCAAGAAGGAACTCTTCAATGTCATTTTCGCAGAGTAAACAAGAGAGAGAGAGAGAGAGAGAGAGAGAGAGAGGTGCAGCTGTGACGATGATAGGGCTCCGCTCCTTCGCCTTTATGCTGAATGGAGAGTGTGTGTGTGTGTGTGTGTGAGAGAGAGAGAGAGAGAGAGAATAATGTGCAGGGACAGAGAAACAACAGCAGGAGGAGGCAGGTTGATAAATTCAAAAAGCACTCTGTTTTAGAAAGGGTGTATTATTGAGTTTATCCCTTCTCCTTAATTCATGCGTAATCAATTTTTTTAATCTCCATTATTTAATCTTAATCTTAATTATTTGCTTTCCTAATTACCAACACACGTAAAGTGTCTTTTTAATCTTGATTCTTCCTTTTCTCTCTCCTACAACAGAATCTAACTTAGGATTTTCCAAAAAAGAAAAACAAAAATCTAGGCTTTTCCCTATCATTGTTAGAACAAAAGAAACAGATAAAGAAATAATCAAATTATTGCATAGTAGCAAATCTGCAGCTTATTTTATCTTTATTTTACCAATTAATTTATTGTACATACAATACAGTATTATCCATTTTAAATCTTCAAAAATCTGCACAGTTTTATTTTTGGACTCCCCTCAAAAAGTCCACATACTTACAAAAATGATCTCACACATAAATTTAACCGATGTACTTATACTTGTATACAATTTATTTCATCAATACGATCTGTCTTGGATATACTAAGTCTGCACACCTCAGAAGTCCGCATGCTTATGGAAAACTAGGCCATCTCACCAACAAACTCCATGTTCGAATTAATTTTAACATTTAGATCGCCCAAATTAAATCATTTTTTATTTCACTTATTAATGTTGTACAACTTTTCTTTGAGTGAGGACTTTATGTTGTAAATTAATGAGGAACAACTTTCATAATGTAAAGCAGCGTAGGTATAATTATTACAATAAATTGGTTGTCAACTACTACGATGCTACAGAAAATGCCCATCCATTACATCGTAATATTTAATTATGGCGCAATCAATGCCATAATTAAGACGGGCTGGACTCGGGATCATTTTAAAAAGCCCAATCGAGAAAGTGTTGGAGATAGCCCACAGCCGCGATTCACTACACTACATGCAATTGGGCTTGATGGGTGTTTAGATCGTGTGTGTTCACATAAATAGTATTGATGGTCTTATTTGGTGCTGCCGTCTTCTAACGGAAGCAAATCCTATTGAACTTTGCTTTTATTCATCCTGTTGAGAATATTCGGCTGCTCTTAATAGAGTTTGATCTCTCTTTTTCCTGGGAAAACATGTTCTTGTTTGCTGGTATACCGATGGTCTTCTTGTGTTCCGTTATATTTTTTGAATATGTTGTGAATTTATTTTATATACAATTGTAGCTCGATGGTAAACTCAAATTAGAAAATCTCAAAGAAAAGCTAAAGAACCCAACCGTGTGACTCCACAAAATTTTGTATAGATATTTAACTAAATAAATTAAAAAATTAAACTAAAATAATTTATTATTAAAATAAGAATAGCAGAAAAATAATGAGAATTCTTCTCTTTTCTTTACGCGTGTCTCAATTATTTGCTGACATGTATATTCCTCATATTTCTTCTATTTTTTATTTTTTGCTAAAATTTATTAAACTCAAATAAAAAATTTATATAAAATTCGTTTTGTGACGTATCATATATAAAATTAATCATCTTTTTGTAATCTTTAATTTGAAACCAATATTGCATATTTTAAAATAAATAATTATATTGAAAATATGATATTGAATTTTTTATGAATATAATATAATTTCTGTATGGATTGAATTTTTTATTTATATGTGTTGGACTTGAAGAAACAATATATGAATTTGATCTAAATATATAAATATTTTTAATTATACTATTAATTTACATAATATTATAATTTTTTATTCCTCCACTTTAATAAGTTATATAATGAGGTGAAAATTTTGTATTCAATTGGGACCACTCTAAAATTCAATTCAAAACGGCGTATAATTTATTATTTAATAAAGATATATTTAAAAGAATAACAATGTAATATAACATAATGAAAAATCAAATCACATAATATTTATATAAATATAATTACCATATATTATTAATAAAAAAATATATTATATCCCGAGCATTGCACAAGAGGCTATCTAGTTGTAATCAATATAGGCAAATTAAACGTACTGTCCCCAAGACATATATGCTAGACAACATTTTTTCCATCCAAAATTGCGTGTACTAAAAATAGGTAGGCAATATTCAGACGGCAAAATATGCAAATTTACTATACAAATATACTTATAAAATGAAATTCAAGCAAATTTAATTATACTAACATCATAAATTTAAAGTTTAAACATTTTTAAAGTCACGTAAAGATATGAAAATCATTGTTATAATTAACAAGTTCATTATGTTAATCACTCATAGGCTTATAACAAAAACTAATTTGAGGCTTTTAAATTTGGCGTAAGAAAAAAGACAAAATAATATCATTTTAGATATCAAGGTTGAAAAAATAATAGGTGTCCAATCCAGACAGAATAGTCTAAGCATAAGTTACTTGAACGGTATTGTCTCGTTGGAGATTAATGGTTGACAATGAAAAAAGCCAATTGTAAGAATTAGTGGAAATTTTAAAAATTATATGGCTAATTGTTTTATAGTTTTTCACAACTTTGGAGCTACAAACATCAATTGGCACTCATGGTATTGAAGGTTATAGAGAGCACCCATAACTTATATTAGTGTGAACACTCAAATACATTGGTTTTCTTCTTCTTCTTCTTTGGGAAGCTAACAAAGAGATATACATGTTTCATGAAGATCATCACTATGTCTAATTATATGTCCAGTGCAAATCCAATTAAATTGGAATCTACACATTGTTCTAACTTAATACACCTCAATTATTTTGATTAAATCTTGAGTTATATCAAACATGTTCACAACTATGCGTGAAATATGCAAAGTCAAATTCAGACGAAAAGGCCTTTAAAAATAACTTTCAAATTTGTTCTCAAGTAGAGCTTGACTAAGCAACACGGCACGACAAATGATACATATTCTTAGAATATTGTTCATATTTTACACTTAACTCTAATACTGGGCATTTTTTGACTTCTTGGTGCCTTTATATACCCTCCAAAAAAGAAAAATAAAAGTTTTTATCTCCATATACAAATGATATCTTACAATTCATTTTCAAGAAGTTTTGGAGAAGACTGCCAAAAAGGATAGAAGAGATTTTCAAATTCCAAATGAATTTTTGTTCTTTACTTTATCTTCTTCTTTTAGTTAGATATGGACATAAATGTTTCAATGATACAATCATATATAGTTAAATCCTCTTGAGGTCATGCGATTATCAAAATATAGTTTGATGAATAATTAACTTTATCTAAGTCTTTATTCTTTTTATCTAATTAACTATTGATTTTCCTAAAATTTGATCATTTGGCTAATAATTGAACTTTTATGATTGTTTTTTTAACTAGGGAGATGCAAGTTTGATATAGATCTTGAACATATAAGATAATTAATTGTTTAATTTTCTGGGTTGACAATTGTTGTGAGGATTATCAATTGTATCAGCCTTTTGGGATTAGTTGTTGATTTTGAGTATGTATATTGACATTAATAAATAATCTGCATGTTACCTGACTCAGGAAATAAAAATAGTCAATAATCATGATTTCTCTTGTAAATAATAGATAAAAGAACTTATAAAATATTTTCTTAATGTTACATTAATTTTTCTTAGGTTGTTAATTTTTTAACATTTTTATACTGCTAGTAAAAACATCATATCAAATTTCGGTTGTCTAAGATAAAATTGGGACTACCAAAGTACTTTAGATCGACCTCGCTCATTGATTCAGGTAAATTGCTTTGTAAGCTTGTAGTGTAGCCAAAAAGAAATTAAGAAACAAATTTTTGTAATCGATTTTCATCCGCAATACTTCCTAGGCTCTATGAAAGAGATAAGGGTGCCACTACTTCCAATTCATTTGCAGCTATTCAGAATGAGGCTTTGGACAACTACGATGCACTTGCAAAGAACATGATGTTAACATTGGCCAGCCTTCACTAGGGTGGGTATTTGGCAATGGTTCTTCTTGATTTAGTGTCGGTCTCTTACTCTCCAAGTAAGAATATTATTTGAGAATAAGATATTGTTGGTGCTAATTAAGCAGTAGGTTCCTCATACTCTCTTTTGCAAATTATTTCATCTTCTTGTAGAGTTCAAATCTCCTTTAGATATAATATCTGATGGTGGTTAAGCCACGCATCAGAACTCGTCTCCATACCCTAATGTCGTCAAGCGAGTAGAATGTAGTTACATACTTCATTCGGGATTACAATCTTAATAGATATTCTTCGTAGGAGCTGTTACCATACTCGAATGGGGTATGGTTGATATGGCTATTGTCAGGACTCGCCTAATACATTAATTGCTCTCTGGTGAAGGGGGACAAATCCTGCTTTTTACGAGATTAAGACACACATGTGTGAGAGTCAAATACTTTTTGATAAAAGACTCCACTAACCTATTTGACAAAAGATATACGATAAGGTATGTTTTATGTGACTAATATATAGTGCTTCATTGTGTGCAAAGTTTCTCTCTCTCTCAAACCCTAAAAGTAATCCGATTGACTTAAGAGTCGGAGAATCATCGTTGTCGACGAGTTTGTGTAGGTTCGCGAGGCATTCTCAAAGACAAGGTCATCTCATTTCATGTCTCTCACATAATCAAAAGCACTCCGATAATTCCTTTTTAATTTGAACTCATCATTATTTAATATTTGAGGAAACACCTTCATCAATATCGTTTCACGCTCCTTCTTGTTTGTTATTGATACCACTTCACAACCTCTTCTGGCATTTGTTTACCTAATGCCCAATTTATAAGAAAAACTAAAGTTGATTGTTTAAATGTGAATGAGCAACAGTTTCACTATGCTAATTTTTATTTTGAAAATCAGCTGACATTACCATTTCTTCTCTAATCCAACTAAGAATTGAAGAATTCCAAACGAATATAATTATACAACTTGCAATCTTTGAATGAGCTCTTCAAACGTTATTTGTATATTTTATTTTTATGAAATATGAACGATCTTCACGCATTTTTAGACTAGTTTGTGGTTTATTTGATTATTTTATTCATGGAAGAGCGGTTGAAATGTAGACGGTTAAGTTTCGCAAGTATTTTTTTCTTAAACTTGAATTTTCTTTCTTTTTATAAATAAAATTAGAATATATTTAAAAATATGCAATTGATATAATTACAACATTTATGTTGTTTCTGACATAAATAACTTCATATTACATAAAATCTAAATACACCAAAATTATCAAATTCAGAAAAAAAAAATCATATAAATTATAGATGAATTCTATAAGCCGTTTATTTTCTCTACAAGTTCATCAATTTTGTGCTAAAATGATTTAAAAAAAAACTTGAATAATGAATCATCATAATGGGAAAGATTTGGAATTGCAGATCTAGAGAATTATTGTTTTTTAATTTATGCTTTGGAGAACCAAATCGGATAGCGGGTCGGATCCAAAGGGGGTAACCCGCTTTAATTCAAATTCAAATTCAAATTTGGAAGCCATAGCCGTTTGTCCGCCCTTTTTTAACCCTGAGGCTCCATATCTCTTACTCGTTTTCACTTGGTCTCTTCAAGACACTCTCTCCGTGTCTCATCTTTTTCATTGATTTCCCCTTTCGAACCCTAGTTTCCGATGGCCGGAGCGCAAAATTTCCCCTTGACCACCAGCAACAATGCCAACATCCCGCCACTGGAAACCACCACCGGCCGCGGCGGCGGCAAAAAAACCATCGAGCAAATGTACCAGAAGAAAACCCAGCTCGAACACATCCTCCTCCGCCCAGATACCTACATTGGATCTATAGAGAAACACAACCAAATCCTATGGGTCTACGAGAACGAACAAATGGTCCAGAAATCAATCACCTTTGTCCCCGGCCTCTACAAGATATTCGACGAGATCCTCGTCAACGCGGCAGATAACAAGCAGAGGGATCCGAGAATGGACTCCGTGAAGGTGACCATCGACATCGAATCGAATTGCATTAGTGTGTATAACAATGGGGATGGTGTCCCTGTTGAAATCCATCAAGAAGAAGGGGTTTATGTGCCGGAATTGATATTTGGGCACTTGTTGACGAGTAGTAACTACGATGATAACGAGAAGAAGACGACAGGTGGAAGGAATGGGTATGGGGCGAAGCTCACGAACATATTCTCTACCGAGTTTGTCATTGAAACTGCGGATGGGAAGAGGCGAAAGAAGTACAAGCAGGTATACATTTGATTGGCGTATTTGGTGGAGTTTTTTGTCTGCTGTCATGTCAGGTGTCTTGGTTTGTTCCCAAGCATATCAATTGATTATTATGATTTTCTAGAATTATAGGGGCAATATGACGCTTTTTGCAATTTCTTGATTTATGATTTTTAAGCTGGCTGGGATTAAGAGCGTTTATGGTTTATTTGTTGATAATTGGGGTATTTAATTATCATTTCTTTACATGACCACAAAATTTCTAAACCTATGTTCCAACAGTTCACTTACGTTGGCTATGGTGAGAATTCAAAATGTAGACGGCTTTCAATAAGTGTTGTATGCTAGGTTCTAATTTAAGTGAAATCTTTGAGAGGCGTCTTTCACATATCATCTTGTTTCAAGTTTCTTTTCAAGTTTGAATTTGCTTGTATTATCTTTTACATCATTCATCATAATTTCCCGGAATAGTTTCATTGCAAGTGCTATGATACCCCCTATACTCATCCTAACACGACCTGGCTGTGTGCAGGTTTTCACTAATAACATGGCAACAAAATCTGAGCCATCTATCTCAAAATGCAAAGCGGGTGAAAATTGGACTAAGATTACGTTCAAGCCAGATTTGTTGAAATTTGGCATGACATGCTTGGAGGATGATGTTGTTGCCCTGATGAAGAAACGTGTAATCGATATTGCTGGATGCCTTGGAAAGACAGTAACGGTGGAATTGAATGGACAGGAATTTCATTTCAAATCTTTTTCCAATTATTGTGACCTTTATATGAAATCTTCAACAGTTTCTGACATAGAATCACTCCCAAGGTATTTCCCTGTTTCTCGTTATATTTGTTTCATGCCGCAATAGTAAGTTAACTAAGTTAGATCCACTACATGCTGATTGGTTACTTTGGCAGATTTGAAGAGGAAGTACATGAAAGGTGGCAAATTTGTATAAGTCGAAGTGAAGGACAATTTCAACAAGTAAGGATTATATATAATTTTGATGGTTTTAATTTTTCGGGTTTAAGTTCAATTTTATTCTAATAAAAAAGCCTCTTAAAAATCAAAGAAAAATCTAACCAAATTAAGAAACTGTGTGTATATATGACTAATCTGGGACATCTTGGCTTGAGCAGGTCAGCTTCGTAAACGGAATTGCAACAGTCAAGGGAGGGACTCATGTTGATTATGTTACTAATAAGATAACGAGCCATCTTGTCACTATCATGAAGAACAAGAACAAGAAGAACAAAAAATTTGATATTAAACCTCATACTGTGAAGAACCATTTGTGGGTGTTCGTCAATGCTCTAATTGACAATCCTGCTTTTGACTCTCAAACTAAGGAGACTCTGACACTTCGTGCAGCAAGTTTTGGTTCTTCCTGGGAATTTTCTCCAAAGTTCTTAGACAGAGGTTTGGACACTTATGTAGTGTCAATGCGCTTGGTCTTTATTTGTCCAAAATGCTTAGTTGCATTTTATATTTGTATCTGATATTTTAACTCTATCCCTGCACCCTTGCAGTGGCCAAGTCAGACATAATGAAAAATATTGAGGAGTGGGCAGAATTTAAACAAAAGAAAGATCTTAAAAAAACGGATGGATCAAAAGACAGAAGAATCTATGGATTAACCAAACTAGCTGATGCTAATGAGGCTGGAGGGAGGAACTCTGAAAAATGTACATTGATTTTGACAGAAGGAGATTCAGCCAAGGCACTTGCTGTAAGTTTATGAGCATAGGCTTGGATATAAAGATATAAGTTTTTATATCTGTGTAATAATTTTATGCAATGAATCATTTTCAGATTGCTGGACTTTCAATTGTTGGGCGAGATCACTACGGTGTGTTCCCTCTGAGAGGTAAATTGCTCAATGTGAGGGAAGCAAGCCACAATCAGTTAATGCATAATGCTGAAATTCAGCACATCAAGCAGATTCTAGGGCTACAGCATGGCAAACAGTATGATAGTGTCAAGTCGTTACGATATGGCCACTTGATGATAATGACTGACCAGGTTTCCTTTTTAATGTTTTTATGGTTTTTTCTTGTTCTATTTCCATGTTGCTCAATAATGTCAAATTAAGACTCTGGTTTCTTTGGTCTTTTAAACTAATGTCAGACTTTGTCCATCTGCAGGATCATGATGGTTCCCATATTAAAGGACTTTTGATTAATTTCATTCATTCGTTCTGGCCTTCATTGCTCAAAATTCCTTCTTTTCTGTTGGAGTTCATAACTCCTATCGTAAAGGTTTGGAACAACACTCATGCTACTGGATTACTACTTGTGAGTGCTACCCCATCCTCGCAATTTATGATCTCCTCTTCTGCAGGCTACCAATAAAGATGGGAAAAGAAAACTATCTTTCTATACAATGCCTCAGTATGAAGCATGGAAAGAAGCGCAGGGGATGGATGCAAAAAATTGGACCGTGAAGTACTACAAGGTTTGTCTTCATTGGAATTGTAATTGACCTGGTTG
Organism: Caryopteris x clandonensis; assembly: GCA_028749325.2. Classification (NCBI taxonomy): domain Eukaryota; kingdom Viridiplantae; phylum Streptophyta; class Magnoliopsida; order Lamiales; family Lamiaceae; genus Caryopteris; species Caryopteris x clandonensis. The sequence continues at coordinate 5,540,006 of JAPYKT020000022.1, read as the reverse complement.
ATGAAGTCATTTTTTTGTTGGCTAGGGATTGCATTGAAAAATCATTTGATCTCCCTGCTTTTACTAATAAATTTTGTTATCTGTTTTATATCATTTTAGGGGTTGGGAACAAGCACAGATCAAGAAGGGAAGGAGTATTTTTCAGATCTTGGCAAGCACGAGAAAGATTTTGTTTGGGTAGATGGCGAAGATGATGATGCAATAGAACTAGCTTTCAGTAAAAAGAAGATTGAAGCAAGAAAGAACTGGCTTCGACAATTTGAGGTCAGAAATCTGGATAAACATTGTTTTGTTTTCCCTGATCAGATTTTCCCTACTGTTAATTTCAAGATTGTTGCTATGGTAATAAATCTTTATCTTTCTTTGGTTTTGCAGCCTGGCACATACCTTGATGACCAAGAAAAACACATCAAGTATCGTGACTTTGTCCACAAAGAACTTATACTGTTTTCAATAGCCGATGTTCAAAGATCAATTCCATCAATGGTTGATGGAATGAAACCTGGACAGAGAAAGATACTTTTCTGTTCTTTTAAGCGTAACTTTGTGAAGGAAGCAAAAGTGGCTCAATTTTCGGGTTATGTATCTGAACATTCTGCTTACCATCATGGAGAGCAGAGTCTTGCTGGTACCATAATTGGTATGGCTCAAAATTATGTCGGAAGCAACAATATAAATCTTCTATTACCAAATGGTCAGTTTGGTACCCGAGGCCAGGTAACATAACATGACTGTTTCTTCTTTTCAATTTTATGGTTCTTTATTTTTCACCACTCATGTAACACAACATATGATGTATAAACTTCTTTTCTCAGGGTGGCAAAGACCATGCCAGTGCAAGGTACATTTACACACAGCTGTCTTCTGTTACAAGATTTTTGTTTCCAAAGGCCGATGACATTCTCCTCAACTATTTGAATGAAGATGGGCAATCTATAGAACCTTTTTGGTGAGTTTTTATGTACTATGAGGTATATCCATGCAGATTTTCTGTCTATGAATGTGGGTCTGAAGCCATCTCCTTGTAATAGGTATGTGCCAGTCATACCGATGGTTCTTGTGAATGGAAGTGAAGGAATTGGTACTGGTTGGAGTACCTATGTACCTAATTACAACCCTCTAGATATTATTGCCAATGTCAGGCATTTGCTTAATGATGAACCATTGGAGCCCATGCAACCATGGTATAAAGGATTCATAGGTTCAATTGAGCAAACTGCAACAAAGGAAGGTGGTGGTATTACCTACACTGTCAGTGGAATCATAGAGCAAGTGGATGAGACAACACTGAGGATAATGGAGCTTCCAATTCGAAGGTGGAGTCAGGATTACAAGGATTTTTTGGAGTCTGTTTCTGCTGCGAATGACAAGAGCAAGGATCCGTTTATTGAGGTATATTGCAATTTTCTGTTCATTAAATTAATGTATGTATATGCGGATGGATATCTCATGGTGGTGGCTTCTAAATTATAGGACTGCCGTGATAACAGTGGTGGAGAAATTGTGCATTTTGTGGTTCATATATCGCCTGAGAATCTTTTGGCTGCTCGGCATGAGGGTTTGCTGAAGAAATTTAAGCTTACTAACACAATAAGTACAAGTAACATGCATCTATTTGACCCAAAAGGCGTAATAAAGAAATATGACAGCCCTGAACATAGTATGTGAAATTTAATACTTAATACATAAGCACTCTGTTTATTATTTAGCTTGTTAGAAGCGCTGATTCATTTTTCATCTATGCAGTTCTTGAGGAATTCTTTTACATTAGGCTTGAATTCTATGAGAAAAGAAAGGCAAGTTTTTTGTTACTCTGCTTAGTTGAGCTGTCCCATATATTTTTTTTGTCTATTGGGGATCACTAACTGATGACTTTCTCATTGCAGAGAGTTTTGTTGGCCATCCTTGAGAATGATATGTTAAAATGTGATAATAAGTATAGATTCATCCGGTGCGTTGTTGAAGGCAGCATTATTGTTAGCAACAGGAAAAGGGCTGATTTGTTCGTTGAACTGAAGGAGAAGGGTTTTACTCCTTTCCCCAAGACGAAAAATGCTGCTGATGTTGCTATTGCTGGTGCAACTGATGACACAGAAGATACTGAAGAGAACAGTGAAGTGGCCATTGGCCGAGGAGTTTCTTCTGGCGATTATGACTACTTGTTGTCATTGGCAATTGGAACTTTAACTCTTGAAAAGATGCAAGAGCTACGTGATGAAAGAGACAAGCTCATGCAGGAAGTGGCAGAACTTAGAGAATCGACAGTGAAGTCCTTGTGGTTGAAAGATCTTGATGCTCTGGAAGGCAAACTTATTGAGGTGTGATTTGAAACTGATTCATTTTTTGATAGTGTGGTCCAACTTTTTTTGAGCCATACTCATATGTATGTTTTTCCAGGACCGCACTAAATGGGAGAAGAAATGGGAGGTAGATAGGCAAAGGATACATGGTGACAAAAATGCATTGAAACCATTAGCTAAAAATCCTCGAAAGAATAACAAGAAGACTACCAAGAACGAATCTGGTGTCCAGAAAATGGAAGTTTCAGATAATATTACGATTGAAACAGGTTGGTTTCATTAAAAGGTTTTTTGGTGTAATAGCAAGTAAAGCAGCAAGTTAATTGTTTGTTTCTTCTCCAGATAAAGTTGGTGAAATCAAGAAACCGAGAGGGAAAGCGGCTGCTAAGAAGAAAGCTCCTGCCAAGGTTTGAAATGCTTTCTTTATCCTCTATATATTTGACTCGATGATGATTGTTACATTGGTTGACAGTTATGAAAGTTAGGCAATAGAATTGTTTTTCACAATGGATGAATTTGTTCACCGACTTCTGTTGTCATTTTTTTGTGGCAGGCTGCAGCAGCGGCTGATGAAGATGATGATGGTATTGCTGATCTAAGACAGAGAATTGCAGCTTACAATTTCGACTCTTCTCCTGATCGCTCAGATGGTAAACTGAAACTTATATTTTGTAATAGTACAATTTAAGTTATGTCTGTCTACATGCGGATCCATGTCAAATATCTAGATGGTCAAAGGTGTTACTGCAGTTGTATGCTGACCTTTGTATATATTGATATATTGGGGTCTTTTTATGTTCTGAAATTTCAGCCTATCGATTTTTGATGATTGAGCATGGTAAAAGATTAAAATATCCTCACTTACATTGCCTAGCAAACTTGTTAAATACTTCATTAAATATGTATACATAATTTATACATATCCTTTCTTACAGATATGGAAACAGAGTTGGCTTCAGTTCCAACGAAGAATGAAGAACCTAAGAGAATGGGGGCTGCACAGAAGAATCCATTGTCTTCTGTATCTGAGATTGATGATGTTGATGCTGTTGAGATCATCGATGATGATGACTTTGAGCCTCAAGAGAAGAAGACGAAGGGTGGTAGAAAACCAGCCAATGGAAAAGCAGCAGCCAAACCTCCTGCTAATGCTGCAGCAAAGAAAAGAGGACCGGCGAGCAAGCTTGCTGGTCAAAAACTGATCACTGAAGTTCTTAAACCTGCGCAGAATTCGCCTGAAAAGAAGGTGAGGAAGATGAGGGCTTCACCTTTTAACAAAAAGAGCAGTTCTGTCCTTGGAAGGACGATCAATGTCGACGATGATGATGAAGAGGAGGCTTCAGGCTCTGGTACGTCGCTCTCTACATTGGGCAGTATGACGGATGCCGCGGTTCCAACAACAACTGCATTGGCTAGGCCAAAGAGGGCCAATCGGAGCAGAGTGAGGTATGTGGTGAGTGATGATTCTGATAAAGATGAGGATGATGATGATGATATTATTTTAAGTGATCCTACTGAAGACGATGATTCCGAGTTTGATGATGAGTGATGGTTTTTAGTTTTTTAGTTCATCTGTGGATGAATGATTGATAATGTCTGTGTAATTTGTAGTACTGGAAGTCATGAGTGACTATGCAGTTTGATGTTTGAATGGTAGGAGTTGATGAAACTGACCGAGAATGCACCTCTTTCTCTTTCTGTCTCTCCCCCTCTCTGTGTATGCTTGTTTGTTGTGCGTTGAGTTTTAACTTATTAACACATCTTTTGACCATGGATCAGTGGAGGTATGAAAAAATTGAGATAGGAAGTGACTTATTTCATATAACAAGCATGAGAAAAATCAAAATTTATAGGGTTGATTGCGTAAATAAAAAATGATCTTTCATGATATTTTTAATCACTGACTTTTTTAAAATTTTACAATTGTGAGTTTTATATCTTTCCAATTTTTACAATTTAGATAAATGATAGTATTATATTAACTATGAATTTTGTATTTAGCTTAAATTATTATTATTATTATACTTTTTATGAAATAATTTTGGGTCCAATTTGAATAGGGTACTAATTTAGTAGTTAATTTGTACATTTTTTATACGCAAAAATTCTTGTGAAATTGGTTGCACGTGATACGATTTAAAATATTATTTGTTTATTATAAATTATCATTTGTTATTTAAGTATACTTTTGATTAGTTACTTTAAAAAACAGTGTTAATTTTTAGTTAAACACGTAATATTTTATAGTTAAACAAATAATACTTTCGTGTCTCACGTTCAAAGTGTATAACTTTTGATTAGTTATCTTAAATAATATTGGTAATTTATAGTTAAAAAAGTTATAATTTATACTTAAATAAGTAATACTTTAGATCGTGACAGCTATAATCATTTCACAATAGATTTACTCTTTTTTATATTTTGTATATTATATTACAAATGAAACTATGGTAAAAACATATAAAAAAAAGAAATGATAGTTTTTGTTTATCATTAATGTTACAGATACAAAAGTTGTAAAAAAATAGTATGAACAAATGTGTTTATAATTTTAATTTAATTTAGTGTTTGATCATGTATGAACAACAAATTACATTTATAAATTAATTATAATTAAATTTTAAATTAATGTATTTTAATTTAATCTCGATTTTGACTTTAAACATTTAAGTAGACATACTAGATCATTAATTATTTATGAATTCATACATATTCCAGATACCTATGGAAAAATGTACAATCTTTTCACATGTAATATAAATTATATAGGAAACATCATTTTTTACATTTTTTTATCATTATTTTATATGTAATTCATAATTTTATAGAATTAACCCAAATTTTTATCATCTCTTTCTTCTTTTTGTGTCAATTTTTTAAGAAAATATTCTAATTCTCACCCAAATGACTACTTTGACATTAATATAAGTGGTATAAATATAGGAGCACTACTATGCTAACTATAATATAATTCTTGAAAAGGAGTGTTTCAGTGTCCAAATAATGTCACATGGGATGTATCACTGTCCAAATAATTCAATCCCTATATATTCTTATAAAGGAAAATTATAATTAAAATAGTAATTATTTTATAATCATAGCATTTATTAAAAAATAAGGTAGTATTTTATACCCAACAATAAAAATTATAGCATCGTGATATTTTTGTCTTTGAGAAATACAGCTTCAAAGAATTAATATTCACGAAATTAAAAACCTCTATTATGCAATAATTTTTCTCAGTTTAATTTTAGGTTCTCATGATAAAATATTAAGTATATTTGCAAACCATTAATAATCTCGATAATTTTTTGCATATCCATCTCTATTTTTTCTTATTATATGTATGAATTTATAGAGATTACATTTCAAAATGCAATAAAAAATTATGAGTTGTGATGGTTCGTGTGCATCTTTTCACTTAATACGATATAAAGTTACTGTAGCATCCTCGACTTCACCATCAACAAATAAATTATTATAATGTATGAACCTTCTATAATTCTCAACCATCCACTGCTAGACAATTTTATTGTGTTAACCTATGATGTATTAAGATCGTATCTCTAAATTATAGATAAAAAATTAACATATAATTCTAGACAAGTTGAACACCTCTCAATGAAAATATTGGTAAGGGTTGACAATGGTTGGATGATTTTTGTTGTATCAACCAATTATGAAGTTAAAGCATTTCTGATTCATAGTTTCTTTCCATGGATATTACTAAAAAATCCTCTCTTTAATGGTTTGGACTCAGGACTGTGAGCTAAAATAATTAGTGATCTTACCGCTTGAACTCAGACCGTTTAATGCTTTAGTGATCTATAAATCCTCCCTTTAACGGCTTGAACTCAGGGCCGTTGATAATTTCTAAATTGACCAACAGTGGGCTGCTTCTTTTTATTTTTTGGGAGACAAAGGCTGGCCTGTTAGTCACGTATTAATGTCCGTACAAGCTATACACTACATGTGGTGGATCCCACCCTACATAATATCTATCCTGTATATTTGCACATCAAACTCATACAAAAGCAAAAATAAAAACATACGTATACGTGTGTGTGTGGACGGCAAATAAATCTGTGTATAGTATCTACAAAACAAGGTTGACATTCAATTCCCTCTTTCTTGACCATGATGAAGTGGAAAATCAGGACTAAGTAAGGCCAAGTGTGTGCAGATTAATGTAATAGGAAGCAGACAAGAACTTACTAAACACTGATCTTCAAGAGAGAACGATTGAATCAATGTTCTTGGGGATGGAAAAAATAATACTAATAAAGTCTGATAGCCTACTTCTCCATTTGCATTCTGTTCCATAAACAAGAAATGTTTTTGGAGATAGCTACCTTTGTACAAGATTCTAGTTAGCACTAAACTGCAATAATAAACAGAAATCAAGACTACAAATTGATTACCAACGCTTAGTCTATCACCCACAACATATAACACCAGACGAAACCCCCACTAAATTTCCACAAACCGGGTCAATCATGAGGAGAGGTTCCGTCTTGTTGCTTCCATTTTTAACAACAGGTCCTTGATGTCTGTTTCCATCCTCATTTTCATATTGAAATATTCTTGATACGCTCTTTCAAGACTCTGTAGCTCTTCCACCTTCTGTTTACGCATCTCCTCAGCTTCAGCCAAACGGAGCTTGGCAATCCTGCTAGTGTATTCTTCCTCAATTCTTTCGTTTTTCATCAAAGAAATTCGCTTAAGAGCTTCAGACTCCTTCCTTGCATCTTCAGCGCGTGCTTGAAACATCTTTGCCTCTGCATGTTTGATTCTCACGATGCTCTCTAATTCATCAAATATGGGTTCATTTTTAGCATTTTTTCGGAGATCCATGATTGCTGTGTAACTATCATTCCTATTGCCATCAAATTCATGAGTTACATTGATGGGAGTTTCCAAGTGAGCAGCTTTATCTGGATAAACAGACTTCATCCAGCCAGCTCCTAGACTGGGCCCAGCAATGCCATTGCTGCTTTCTTGGATCTTTGTTGCTGGCAACTCTTTTCTGGATTCAATTGGAATATTGGCAGGCTTTCCTGAACTGGTTTCTGTAAGGAAAAAACAAATGGATGCAACCAAATTTAGGTTGTGCGTAAGCGTAAGACAAGCAGAGATCTATAGGCAGCACAGAAATGGCAAATATCATATAAATGGTGCGTGACATATGAAACATACACGATCAACACAGTACTGAAATTTCGCTCAAAGTGAAGTATAGCAATCTGAGAATACTCTTTCATTAATAATTAGAGTACTTGGTAAGGAAGGCCAAAGTTGTAGCTAATGTTCTCGAGCACTGTTCTTTTGAACTGTTTCTCAATATTAGGACACAGGCGTTGCATGAGCTTTGTAGGACCAAAATGTACTATCTCACATTGGTGTTAAAATTACCCCAGTAAATGATGATTTACGGTAAAAACATGCAAAATAAACATCAATCTTAGTTCGTGCCATGCTTGTGGACCGCCGAATTTCTCTACGAAAATCAGACAAGTTTCATTGCATAGCATGAGTCACTCATTAAGGATTTTGAAGATCAAAAGTAACAGAACTAACTTTTGGAAAGGAAAACTAAAGAGAGAAAAGAAAAGAAAATCTACTAAACAGCAAGTACAGTAAGATCCTAATGTTCGTCCCAGAGATGTAAAGTACTATAACTTATGTGGAAAATCAAATTATTATGTGGAAAATCAAATTAAAACTTAGAAGGGATAAAAGAACAAAAAATAAAACAAAAGACTAACTTTGAGGCAACCAATAAATACTTATAAGACCGATAGACAGTGGTTTACAGCTTGCAACTCTGTTGTTTAACACACTAGACCCCAAAACAGTCAAATGAGTTGACTGTTGGCAAGGTACCAGTCCTAGTACACAAAATCAAATTTCCTTATTTCTATAATTCAATGACACAAAAAGCTGTGTAAGAGCTAAGAATGTGATATAACAAACAAACTTTCTTTAAAATACAATTTTAGCAATCAATTCTCTAGCTCCAACATGGGGGTGGATAATGCAGTTCGATGTGCTTATATAAGGGAGAATTCCAGAATGAAAAAGGAAACAGACGCAACATACCAGTGAAAAGATTTATAATATGATTTTGCACCTCCTGAAGATCTGCTCTACTAGCCAATTTAGACAGCATCCTCACAGCAGTTTCATACAGCTGCTTCCCTCTTATATCCTCGCTGGCACAAAATATTCTTCCCACATATTCCAGTTCTCTAGATAGGTTTTCTGCAGTCCATTCTTTCACAAAGTTCAGGAAAACTTCCTTAACAAAACCAAACATCTCAGAAGGATGACCACAGGCAACACAATAGAACTGCATTTCTGTGGTGCCTTGAGCACCTGATGCACTACGTCCATTTCTGATATGGGATTCCCGCAAACCACAATCTGCATGGCACCAGTGTAGGCAAACATCACATCCCACCCAACTACATGTGTTGGATGCCATGTCAAACTTCGAACACACCAGACACATGCACTCCCGGCAAAAGTCACTGCGCTGTGAACAGATTTTGCAGTCACATTCATCGACAGGAAGAAGACTCCTGCAATTGAGATTTTTACATCTCATGTTCAGAAATATCTCCGCCAAATCAGAAGATGGGATATCATATTTCTGCAGAAGAAATTCACGAAGGGCTGTTTTCAATGCCACCAAGATCTCCAATTGGGTACGATTGGCATTCAGTAGCATATCGAGAGTAATGTCCGGCCTCTTCTGCAATGCCTTCTGCAAAGCACTCAACTGCCACTTCTTACCTGGATTTGAGATGATGTCAAGGGCAAACTCTTTCACACAAGCCACATGCTTTCCGCTCATTTCATTAAACCTCCGAGCCATTGTATGTAGAGGTTCGGAAACTATCATAGTAACTACTGACTCAGCAAAGTCAGCTCCAACCACCAAACCATGATCTTTTCCATCTGGGCCATTGCTCCTATGTAAATTACCACCATCTTTCTCTATCAACAATTGCCTCTTATCTTTGGAATATTCTGATCCATTTTCATAAGGGCTAAAAGCCTGAGCTCTTGATAAATGTTTGCTAAAACTTAATTGCCTTTCAAGTCCAATCGGCAGTTTGGAACTTCCTCCTGTAACCCTCATGTTCTGCAGCGCAGCTTGTCCATTGGTGTTGCCTTGAGATAACTGAGACTGCTGATTCAAGACATTTTCCCTTGATGACGTTCCTTGATACGCTGAAACCTCTTTATTCTTATTCTCCTCTGATGACAAGGCTTTCCAATCCACCCCCTGAAACAATGGTTTACTACCAACAGATTGTTCATAGTCAAGAGCATTATGCGTCAGGGAACAGCTTGGGTTGTGAGTGAACTGCTGAGAACCAGAAAATGACATTGAAGCTGTAAATCCATCAGAATTTGTCCGAAATGAACTAGCAAATGATTGAATACTTCTGCCATGGCTAGGAGAACTGGGTGCCTGTCCTCTGTTCTGAGAACCAATCGGCAATAAAACATTTGGCAAGCTAAGAGAAAGATCAAGGGCCAACTTATCATCTTTAGGCTTGCTGTAAGTTAATTGCTCAACTTTCTCTGGCTTTTTAACTGGATCAGTGGAGAAAAACTGAAACCCCCGAGTACTCGGCCCCTCCATTTCAATGTCTCCACTCGTTGCATGGTTCCTTGGTTTATTTTCAACATCCAAATTTGTTTCTGTGAAGTGAACATTGTTTGAGGGCAATAACGCAACACCTTTGCCCTTGTCCTTCAAACTTATGGTTGCTTGCTCGTTAGAAGGATGTTCATTTCCAGCTAATATTTCCACACTTCCTGTCATGACCATATCATCTGCCTTGACTTGAACGTCAACACCTAGGTCTTTGCTTTGCTCTTGAAAAGATGACAACTTTTCATCACACGTGCTGTCTGTGTCCTCCTCCAAACTGCCTTCACTTCCATTCTCCATCACATTGTCGCCACCTTCAGTTTCTCCGTTTGCAACATTATCATCTCTACTCCCACCAGCTCCTTGGAATGATGTATCCAGACAATCAGGCAAGTCCCCATTTTCGCTCCCAACATCAACATCTTCAACATCCTTAGATAGTCCTCCTCCTTCTTGCTCCTCACAGCTGCCCTCTTTACTCGCATTACCCATTTCTGCAGACGAAAAACTCACAGTGTCGTGCGAGACTTTATTTTCAACCTGGTGTTCATTCTTGAGCTCCTTTTCAGAGGAGTCCAATTTAACAGCAGCTTTATCCTCAGTAATTTCCTTAGCAGAAGGTACATCTGGTTGAGAATCAGGTACAAGTTCCCCTTCTTCTCGTTCACTGCTGGGCCCACCACTCTGCACTTGGATATCTTCAGATTTCTTGCCGTCAACACTCTTTGACCGTTCACTTTCAGAATCCTTAGACCTAGCTGGAGATTTTGCATCTCTACGTCCCCGGGGTGACTTTGCCTTCCCAACTTCCCTTGATTCCGTTCTAGTTCCTCTGCCAGCCTCACTGCCACTCCTGGACCCATCATCACTATCTTTACCACCTCCAAATCTCCTCCAAGATGTGGAGATACCCTCCCTCTTAGGCCTATCCCTTTCCGACCTAAACCCCTTGGGAAAGTCTCTTCTGGGTCCAGAAAAGCTCTCAGATCGATACATCTGATCCATCCCGTACGCAGGCCTTGGTGTGGAACTTAAAATACCCCTGTCATTCCCATCTCTATGCCTATCATAACTCTTTCTCCTGTCATAACTCTCCAAATCATAATCTGATCTCTTTCTAGTCAATTTTGAACTCTCCCTATCATCTTCCAATCGATCATACCTAGAAGTTGACGAAGATACAACCTTTCTCCCACTATCAGATGACCTGTAATAAGAGCTCCTATGCAAAGACGAAGATGACCGTTGCAAACCAGAGTCATCCTCTCTTCTTCCCCAATCTTTCACTACACCCTTCTCCCCATAAGAGTGGAGATCATCACTTGACCTCAATTTCTTCATAGTTTCCAGTTCCAAAATCAATTATTTCAAATAGGATACATCACGAAACTAAACGTAAAAAATACAGAAGTTCATGGCAAACTGCGTATGAAAAACGATTTTTTCACACGGTACACCAACACTGAGTCAATTAATCAACAGATCAACTTAAAAATTCAAATCAACAATAAATCTATCAATTAATTGAGCTGACGAAACATGAGGCATGAGATACATGAAACTCCTAATGAATAATCACCAAACACAAAACAAGAAACGTCAGCTCTAACCTACCAATTTGAACTTTCTGACCCTAGTTTTATCAAACCCTCATTTTTTTCCATCAGAGAACAAAAGTCGAAGCTTCACGTACAACTAAATCCAGATTCAAAGATCCGTTGCAAAAATCACCAGATGCACTTTCCAGAAATGGTCGCCGGAGAGTAGACCGACATCTGAAGATTTTGTATGTATAGGTTAGGTTGTATGCATTGGTGGGAGGGGAGATAAGTTATTCAGTCAACGGAAATTTTAACTAGAGGGGTTGAGGTTAGGAGAGAAAAGAAGACTTGAATACGCAAAGTGCGCATAGCGCACCGGTCAAGGCTTTGGGAAGTGTAAAAGATTAATGGGTGCGTAATGCGCCTCATGTGCAGGTTAGACTATGACAATTAGTCAACTAAGGTTTGAAAAAGTTAAAGTTAACCAGTCGGAAGGTCTTTCTACGTCAGCATTTCAATTTTAAATATATTTTTTTTAATTTTTTCTTTTTTAATATTTGGACTTCATCAGTATTTTTCACTATAATAAAATTTCAACTACTCTTGCCCCTTGACTTACATGTCAAGAAAAAATAATATATATATATAATTCTTAATTTTTAGTTTATATTTAATAAATTATAATATATAATAACTCATCAACAAACGCATTCATATCTTTTTCTTGACTTTAATTTATTTACAAAATAAAAACTGATAAAATCTCAAAACCATTTAAATTATTCAATTTGCTTTTCTTTTTTCTTTTTATAATTCAAATTTCTAAATTTAATATGAGAGAGGATCCATTTTCTGACTCGTTGAACTTGAAGCATTGATTTGACGTGTGAGAATTGGCTTCTTTGACTCTTGTTGTTTTCCAATCGTAGACCGACCCCACATCTGCAGGCATTTGAAAACTCAATTTTGTCCCTCTTTATTTAATTATTTAGACAGCCAGACCCACAGGGCCACAGCCCAGCAACAGTTCGCAAGCCCAATAATAATGGACTACAGTAAATTGCAAGATCTGGGCTTTTGTTATTTATTGGGCTTTCAACTACTTCAATTGCATGGTTGCTTGTGTCAAGATTTCCAATTATAAAATTATGAAATAATTATTTTAATAGTTTTATATTGTAGTAATTAAATATTTAAACTCCTATTTTGAATTATTTTTTAGTAAATCAAGTAATTCATCTAACATAAAATGATTATAAATTTTGTTATATCCATCTATTGTTCAATGTTAAGATTTAATATTTTTCTTATTCATTTTAAAAGTGCAATGATTTATTTGAAATTTGACCTGTGGTATTATTTAAAGTGCTAATAAATACGTTTTTACGAAACAGAATTAAAGTTCCTTAATTTCTCAATTGTAAAAATGATCAAACAAAATTCAATATTGTTATTATAAATTAAATTTTAAGTGTGAATTCATGAACTAATTTGAAAATATAATAATTGTGAAACCCAAGAAAATGATACAGATAAATTTATATCCCCTAAACTACTTAAAATGCCAACATAAACTAAAAATGTCCCAGGAAACATAAAACTGGGAAAAGAAAATAAGAATTAGGTTGCATAAGAAAAAGTGAATTTGTTCTTTCATGTATATTGGGACGAAGCGATGCAGGAATGCACATCCCATGTCAATCTCTGTCTCAAAAAAAGAATAAAAATCATTAACAATAATAATTTGATATATTTTAAAAGTGTTGAATATATTATATTATTTTATTGTTATTATCAATTAATGATTGAACACAATATAAAAGAAAAGGAAACACATTATTTATTATTTTGTTCCATGAGTTATAAAAAAATATATTTTATGTTGGATAAACTGAATCCAATCCACATATCCCAAAATAATTTAACTAGAGTAGTGCAATCAGGCCACAAAGTTTTATTTTCATTAAAAAAGAAAAGAAAAAAGAGGATCCATTCTAATCCGGAATCAACTCAGTAATGGAAAACCTACTTAATCGTTTGAGTAAGCCGCCACTTTATCTCGTGTAATAACTCGCAAGAAAAGGCGCAATGAATTCTCATTGCGGTCTGAAGACCCTCAGATTTCGAATTCTTCTCCGTACGAATCTCGATCCAACTTACAGCTGAAACAATCGTTCACAAGATTTTCTTCGTCTGTCTTCAAGATTTCAATTCCATCCACACTGATCTTAGCGTGATTATACGTGTATCGCTGGCGCTCTTTCTGTTTGATTCTGGGCCTGAGAGAAATTTGAAGATTTTGTTATATGGTTAATCAGTAAACGGGCGCAACCCTTTTCATCGATTTGAGTTTGGTACAAGAAAACGCCCTGAATAATGGCGGCTATAGCATTATTGGATCTACTTAGGAGAAATCCGAACTTTGGGGGCCAATCGTTCATCTCGAGAGGCCTATTCTCCTCCAAACTCGTCGGCGCCTCCTCTGGCGCCGCCACTTCTTTCGCCATTGCAACTCCTTTTGCCTTCGGAGCTCTATTCCGGTAAGTTGTTTTTATGTGAATGTTTCCTCTTCATATTGAAATGGGTGCAGACACTCGCTATTTATTAGAAGTATTTATTTCAGTTAATGCTGTTAAGATGATGGACAAGTATTGGTTTTGCCCCACGCTGATGTTATGTCGGGCGGCTTGAGTAGAAAGGTCTTCTTTACTCAGAGGATTTGTCAGGAAATAAGCTACATTGTCCATTAATTGTTAAAGAACTGAAATTAGTGACCGTCTGACTGATAATCACAAAATTATGTCATATGTGTTGCCCTTTGCTAACAGTCTTTGTAATAATTCTCTGTTTATATTGATCGTAGAAGTAGCATTGCAGCCGACCCTTGCTATCCTTGTATATTTTGCATTCTCTAGTAGTTTATTTTTTGTCGTTCTGGATGTATTTGCATATGAACATGTGTTTAGTTAGGGTCTCCAATGCTTTGTGAAGAAAACTGTACCAAATGGATGGTTTAAGAAGATTGTAGTCCTACACTGATTTTTGTATGGCACGTTCATTAGGTGGAAGGGAAGATGAATGAGCTTGTAATAAAATGAAACATAGTGATGAAATTCAATTTGGATCAGGGGCGACGTGTTTGGTTTGACTGGAGAATGAATGAATCGAAGTCTCAAGCCCATCTTGATTCCATCCACTGTGTTTTGTAATAGAAATAATCCACATCAGCGGAATCAAAATTTTGAACTATTCAAGCTCGGTGCTATATCTTCCATGATTTCGTATCATAGAACGGAATGGAGAAAGCATACCTTTGTTGGCCTTTTAGCTAAGATCAACAATGCAGAAAGCAAACGATCAGTCATGATTATGCAATCACATCCCTAGTTAACCTCTTAGAGTTTAGTTCTTTTTATTTATCTTTAATTTTTAACTGGCTTCTGTTAGAAACTTTCATCTTTACCAATTAAGCAGGTTTTTTAGTGAAGAAGGGGGTGGGGTGTTAGTTCGAGGGCTATGTTGGAGCTGACTTGATAGTGCAGGAAGTGAGAGAGGCGTTGGTGGGGGCTGGTAAGATGGATAACATGATAAAAAACCCTTGTTCTTTATTTATAAGCCCAAAACTCTGTTGTAAATGTAATGCCAATAGGGTAAATTAAGGTAGGACAAATAGAACTTATGCTTATATGTATGCATTTCTGTGGAAGCAAGTGTTCCTGATGCATCTTTGATACCAGTTGTAGGAGGATGGAATGGTCCTAGGAGGCTGATTTAGTTATCTTGTCCATTCTTCCTGGAAAAGAATTACATTAATATAGAGATTAAAAATCCAATTTCCTTCATATTTGGATTGTGGATAAAGTTAATTTGTCTTTTTCAAATTATTACATTTCTGTCTGAATTAATTATCATTTTTGTATCCACTGATTTTGATGTATGGATAATAATGGATATGTCTCAGACATAGCGCTGTACAAATTGTCTACTGCGATGCTGGGGCATCTCTAGGTAAAGATCACATTACTAGCGATGCCGGCGCAGCCTTAGGTGAAGATTATGTTAGTAGTATACGGGCTGCATCTGGGAATTTATTTCGGAATGATGCACTGACATACAGTACCAAGCACTACGATATTCAGTTGAAACCAATATTCTCAGCATTTCATTGGAAAACTCTAAGCGTAACATCATTGAGGTCTTTCTTAATATTCTACTTGCCTCTTCTGGAGCCCCGGGCTGGTTTGGAGGATGAGGATGACGATTTTCTAACGGACGACTCTGACGATAAGCCTCTGGATTTGGTTGTTCCTTTTAAGAAATCAGTGAAACAAATAGTTCGCGAGGTAACTTTCTTTTCAGAATCTTTTATTTTATTTATTTATTTGGTTATCAGAATATGGCCTTCTAAGCTTTACAAGAACCATTCATGTTATGAAGCACTCTTTCTGAAGTAAAAATCAATGCCAAAACTAATCTTTGTGGCTCTTGAGCTGTCATTCTAGCTTTTGTTCGAACATTTCTCCTGACGACTTATTATCAATTGAATTGGCTGATTTTTTGTCTGTGCTCAGACTACTGTAGTTACTACGAGACGTGTTCTTGAAAGGCTTGCAGTTCATTATGTTTCCCAGCGGATGGCCTGGAAACTTCTCAAAGGTATTTTTTTGCAGGATGATTTTCTTTAATGGCATTATGTTCTCTTACACGCCTTATATCATCATCTATCAACTATTACAGATGTTCCTAAGTCGGCCACTCGGAAGGCTGCAAGGGGATTGCCCACCTCAACATACTGCTTCTGTGTCAGCAAAACCACTTTTAGAGGTCATTGAATTAAATCATTCTTTCCTCTCTTTTTGCCTGCTTTATTTGATTAAGGGCACAAAATCAGAAAACCCCTATTGTGTTTAATTACTAATTTACAAATAACCCCCTCAAAGGTGAATTTTTGGGGGAAAAAATGTCAGGGTTGTGTTTGCAAATTTTGGAAGAGAACTGGGTTCTTTTTTGCGATTAGGCTAAACCTCAGGGGTAGTTTATGAATTATCCCTTCGTTTGAACCTGAATTTGCTTACACCTCTTTTGAACAGGACATCTCCTTGGAGCTTTAGCAACTTGGATTGTTCAAGTTGGCATCGATATTTATCGGTTTGTTACTGCCGTATTCAAACCAAGCGGAGACAACAGCTCGGTCAATCCATCAGTACAAGCTCGGATTCTCACAAAGAAAGTTTATAGTGCCACTGTCCGATGTGGCGCGTCGCTTATTTTTGCATCTATTGGAGCTGGGATAGGAGCAACACTATTTCGTCCTTCGACTGGGCAGTGGATTGGTAAGACTCGAGCCCTTTACTTGCTACACTCGGTATACTATGCTGGCTGTATTTATCGGCTGCACATTTAGCATAAAAAGTCACATTCTACACAACAACACACACTCATGTGGGTTTGTGCTGCTGAAAATGTTTGTGCTGAAGGTATGTTTCTGATATACTTCAATACTGCAGGGTGTGCGCTAGGGGATTTAGCAGGACCTGTCGTCGTTGCCTTTTGTTTTGAGAAACTTAATTTGCCTCTCTGATGGATAAAGATTTCCATCTCAACACAGGCTTGCTCCAGCAATGACGTTAACTTAAACTTCCATTTTCCAATATTCCTGTTTTTTTTTTTTTGGGGTGGAGAATTAAAAATGTAGACGTGGTGGATAATAATAATTATAGAAATTTACGTCGATGAACTCGATTTCTAAAGGTTTGTGAGTCACTCTCTTTTTTCGTTTCAAAAATTGAGTTCGATTTCTGCCATATATGATTTCTTTCAATTTTGGTCAATTAAATAAAAATAAAGCATGCTGTAAACTATCAATTTTCACTCTTTTCTTCTTCATTCATTTGTCAGATTGACCTTTTCTATTATATTCAAGTCATAAGGAATTTTGTTATAGTGTTATTGATGAAATTGTAATTAGTAATTAACCTAGAATTTTTTATTTTTTCTGGGCCAGAAGGAATAAACAAGTTTAAATATATCAAATAATAAAGTTTGAACATATTAAGTGGAGTTTGGTTAGTTCTAAAATTCAGGAAACACAATACGTGGTCAAGTTTGAATATATTAATAATGAATCAAGTTTCAAATTTTAGAATTCAACTAGAGATGCCACTCCCGTCTCATCCTGCTGCAGATTGCAAATTAGGGTGTTCCAAATGATTCAGGCCAAGACCGATAAGCTGCGGGAATTGTCATCTCCGCAAAAAATATAATATAAATCTTAAATGAAAAATAAATACTTTGTCAAAGCAAAGACTATTTATTTAGAAGAACATTTAATAAATTATTAGAATATTTATTTGGAAGAACATACAGAAATTATATGCTTATATGCTCGTAAGAAATTAGTGACTTCTTACAAATAATTTGGGACAAGAGGTCTTACCGTGCAATATATAAAATGCAATCAGCTTTTTTTTTTTTTTTTTTTTCTGAATTAATAATTCTTAATACTTTATTTAAATCTTTATAATATACAAATAATTTGTTTTCTCAAAAGAATCACACAAGAGATTGTATGTTTCAAACTCTATTAACATCTAATACTATAATTAACATCTGATACTGCGATAAATATACTCACATGTATCACTTAAATATACAATGACTTTGCATGTTTGATCACAAATATCTTCAGCACAATCAGAAAGAGAAACTTGTTTCTTGCAAACGGCCGGCTTCATTTAAAACCTGACATGAAAATAGAGAAATAATTAATTAATTAAAAAAATTAATGGAAAAATCTTTACCCTTACGTTGCAAGGAAAAAGAAGAAGAAGAAGAAAGATTTCGATCATTTTTCTGCAATTAATCCTAAACAAAATATTCTTGTGGATTCAGCTTTTGATGTAGATGTGTGACTTCACTTGAATTTTAAACAATAGAAAGTAATTAATTAATTAATTTTTTAATCAGCTTCTAGAGCTATAGTTAACAGTTTAAATTTGTCACAAGGAATATTTTATTTTTAAGGTGGTCAATGTATTAAAACTATGTTCATAAATTTTAGCTAAAGAAATTACTTTCTTTTTACAAGGTTGTGAGTTATTTATGTGAGCATAATATTAATTACAATATCTCAATAATTAAATTGCTGGCTTCCAAAAACAAGTTAATTTACTATCTTTGGAATTTTATTCAATTTAAAAATACTAGATGTCCACTTGTATAATAGACAAGATATAATATATTTTTATTATATTAATAAGTTATGATAACATATTATTATTATTTTATTTATTTATTTATTTATTATTATTATTATTATTATAATAAGTACATAACTTATTATTTTATATCAATTATATTTATATAAATATTTTAATTTGGAATATCATTGTTTTATTAAGTGCATTTCTATTTTTTAAAGTTAACTTAATTAAATAATAAATTGTATTTTGAAGTAAATATTTGATTATCCCCAAACTAAATATAAGTATTTTAACTTACTAACAAATATTGAGGTTAAACAAAAAAAAACATAATATTATATAAACTTAATAGTATAATAATTTTATTTTTATAAATTTTTTATATTAAATTCCTATAAAAGTTAATATATTATTTATCAAATGAAACACATAAATCAAAATTTAAGAAATAATAATTAAATTCATAAAAAATTATATTTCATCCCTAAAAAATATATTCCATATTTTAATTGTAATTATTTATTTTAATATTGATGTCAAATTAATGATTTAAAAAAGAATATTAATTTGATATAGCGTATGTTAATAACGACTTTAAAACAAAAACAATTTAAATTTTAGTGAAAAATAAAATAGGAGAGAGAGAGAGAAAGTGAAAGACATGTGTCTCCATGATTAATTGACCAGTGTCTTCCATTTTCTCTCACCTATTTTTATTTTTCATATTAATTTTTTAATACTAATGAACAAAAAAAATATGAGAGAGAAAGTGGAAGACATGTGTCAATTAATTGTGGAAAAAAATTCTTACTATTCTCCTTTTATGTAATTGATAGATATATATATAATTTAATATAACAAACCATATTTCAAATTGAAATATTTACATAAATATAATTGATATAAAATAATAAGTTATCCACATTTTTTATTATTATCATAATAATAATAATATAATAATATCATAAATTATTAGTATAATAAAATATATTATATCGTACATTGCACGGGGACATTTAGTTGTAATGAAAAAGAAAAAAACATTGTTTCATACCACATCTCAAATAAACTTTGACCCTAAAGTAAGGCGGTTGATGAACATAACATTTGGTAAAAAGTTTGCTTTCGAACTCGTTCATTCATATTTGCTTAGTTAATAAATAAATAAAGTTTGAACAAATTTTTTGAGTTTGTTTGATAAACGAACAAAGCTTGAATATTGGATAACTCATGAACAAACTTATAAATAATAGTAATAATAATAATTTATATTATGTAATATAACAATGTTGAATAAATATGAGCTAGAACTCAATATTTAAAAGAGTCCACGAACTTTTTTGAAAGAGTAAGGTCAATTATCGAAAAATTAGGATGAACAACACTAAAATCAACTTATAATTTTTTGCAGTCTTTACCTTTACTTCTATCGTTTGCCATAGCTACTAAGATGAATGTTCAAAAATCTTAAAAACAGTTCAAATGTTGAGGAATATCCAAGCCAAGAATATAAATGACATAATGTCTATTATTTTATCTAGTTTCGTTGTTTTTGTTGTTGTTTGAAGGTGATTGTAATTTGTTCAAAGGAAACTAAAGATGCATAATTGTTTACATATTTAAACTGTTTATATATTTGAAGCCTAACAATATTTATAAACACAATCAAACACATAATGAGTTTGAGCCGAGCTTGAACAAATTATATAAAAAAAAACAAACAAAACACAACACAATCAAATGATCGATTTGAATTCATTAATAACTCTACCTAAAAGTGTACTTACATTAAATATTTATATTTGATTACTTTCAAAAAATCACATCTTCAAGAGCTTATTATAAAACATAACGAGGCCAAGTTTTACTTGTCTAGCATCATTGCCTCACCACTAAATCATTGTAGATTATAGGTTGGAACTCATTTTTATTAGTCTTCCTAAAAAAAAAAAATATATATATATATATATATATATATATATATATAACTTCATACTCCTAAAATCAGCTTCGACATGTCATTTAAGATAAGTTTGAACTTTAAAATGCTTATTGAAATGAAATAATTTCCACCAAATATCTCTTAAATTAACACATGATCCAAATTAAAAACACCGGATTCAAATTTCATTTTAAGATTAAGAAATGTAGTAGCACTTATGCTGTTAGATTTCAACAAGTCCCTATCTTTGACATTACCTGTAATAGACGCCACGAAAATTCAAGTATGACGACGATGAAGTTCTGCTGCATATCTCAGTCCACCTCCTTGTTTCTCCATCGAATTCTCCTCGTACACGCCTGTTTCTCGCTAACATTCTGCCCTTATTCCTCCACATATCAGTTTTACTGAGTGATTTTTGTTCATCTTTTCACACACATTAATGGAGTCAGAAAGCACCCCTGGAGAAGTCGCCTACACCAGCCCTTTGCTCCCAAAGACAAGGCCGGACTTTGGCGGCGACGACTGGCAGAGCGATTCCGATTCCGCTACTGCTGTTCTTGTTCTAAGCACCTTCGTGGCGGTCTCAGGTTCCTATGTTTTTGGTTCTGCTGTGAGTTCCCCAAAATGAATGGCTACGGATATCTTAATTGACTTCTATTTGATTATTGGCATTTGATGATCATCAAGAACTCGATTCATCTTTTGTTATGAAATTACAGTGATCATGTTTATGACAAATTTTGACGTATATATATGCAGGTCGGATTTTCGTCACCTGCTCAGCCTGGGATTCTTGATGATCTTGGTCTAACATTGGCTGAGGCGAGTCTCTTGTTATTGTTCTTGCATTTATAAGAGCTAGAATTTTGCTTGTGCAGGGATTTTTTTTAATTGTTGCTTTCTTATGCCAGTAATTATAAAAGCACGTTATGTAATTTATGTTAGATTAATCTAATGGCATTTGCCGATGGGATCAATGTCTTGCAGAGGATAGGAATTTTCAGTTAAAGTTACCCTAGAAAATTATGAAACAAGAGAGAAAGTGAATAAATGTTGCAAATAAATTTGAACAAAATTCATCAATATCAATTACGAGAACAGTTTTTTATCTACACAGTTTATATTTTCTTGTCATATAAAATATCCTGTTTTTACCTTCCCCTTCTTTTGAAATCCACTTTGCAGTATTCATTGTTTGGGTCAATATTGACTATTGGAGCTATGGTTGGAGCGATAGTAAGTGGGAAGGTAGCAGATCTATTTGGAAGAAAAGGAGTAAGGCCTCATTTATTCGACATTTTGATTGGATATATCCAGCTGCAACAATTTATTTTACTTTGTTGTCTTGTGCAACAATTGGCAAAATAACACAGGCAATGGGGTTCGCAGAGTTGTTTAATATTGCTGGATGGCTTGCAATAGCCTTTTCTAAGGTATTCATCTACCCTATTTTTCTCATGAATAAGCATCCATAAGGATTGCATCTTTTCTGTAAGTTAATTCAGTCACCTCCAAAGTTTGTGGATGTTTTGATTTTAAAAGAGTAGTATGATCTTATTAATTTGTGTAATGTATTGATGTGATGTTCGTACAAGAATTTGATTAGATTCTAACCATCTGAGTTTGACATGGAATACACTTCAGTAATGAAATCCTTTAATTAAAAAAGTAGGTTTGGGTGCATGCACTTATGTAGAATTTAACTTGTTGAATGTCAAAACCTTTTTTCTTATTTATTATTCAATTATGGAAATAAAAATTAATATTATTCTACTTGATCTAAGGTTATGGCTTAGTAGGAACTATAAGCATGCATAATTTTATTTTCAATTTATGCAAATGATTTTCTGGATTTATATCCAAGTTGGGTAAATCTTTGCATGCATGGCCTACCATTCTGATATCTGCCCCTTTGTCTTGTATTTAGTGGGAGATGAATGGGCTATGTTAACATAATCTACGCACGAATTTGTGTAAATGCAACATTTATCGGTCTCTTCTTGTTTAACACTGTCTTGCTGGCTGTCAACAGAATGCTTGGTGGCTTGATATTGGAAGGCTGTTTACTGGATTTGGAATTGGAATTCTTTCTTATGTGGTACACACAGTTTCTCCTCCAATTTTCTTTCCATATTGTCATATTTAAAAGTTCTAGCTTTGAAATAGGTACCTGTATATATAGCAGAAATCGCACCTAAGAACCTCCGAGGAAGATTTACTGCAGTCAACCAGGTAAATAAATAATCTTTGTTTGCTTCAAGTTAGGAAGCCATTTTCTTTGTATAGATACTGAGATAAACTTCTTCTGATGCTTTAGTTAATGATATCTTGTGGTACCTCCGTGATGTTTCTTGTCGGTAATGTCATCACCTGGCGCCTCTTGGCTTTAGTAGGTACCTTTGTTTCCATGGCCACATTCTTTGATATATTCATTAGTTGCTAGAAGAAAGTATGATATCAGCTTCATTTCAGGGATTATTCCATGTCTAATACAGCTTCTAGGCCTCTTCTTCATTCCAGAGTCTCCAAGATGGATGGTAATCTCCCTCTGCCTCTCTCTCTCTCTCTGTGAATGCTTTCAATCAGTTGTATTCATTTTCTTGTACAGGCTAAGATTGGTCGGTGGGATGGTAGTGAAGCGTCTTTGGCACGCCTGAGGCCAAAGGGCGCCGATATTTTCAAAGAAGCAACTGAAATCAGAGTAACTCTTTGGAATTAATTCAATCTGTTTGATGTAATTGGTAACCTCCTTTGTATTTCTAATTATTTGACTTGGATTTATGCATATACATGATACTGATTGACAGGATCATACAAGAACTCCAGAACAACTCAAGGAATCCAGAATGATAGACTTGTTCCAGAGAAAATATTCTCATTCACTTATAGTAAGGTTCTACTTGATTCCTGCTTGGATCTCAACAACTATCTGTGACTTCTGTCCACTGAAAAGTTCGGATTTATTCAGGTTGGAATGGGGTTAATGGTGCTACAACAATTTGGAGGGGTCAATGCAATTGCATATTATGCAAGTTCGATATTTTCTTCTGCAGGTAAATTAGTTCTTTCTAAGTGATTTACATGACTGGTCTATCACTCATAGTTAGGAAGTGGAAACTATGCTAATCGCTGGCTTATCACAGGTTTATCATATAGAGTTGGAACAACAGCAATGGCTATTATACAGGTTATAGATTCTTAGATCTTTTTGTTGTTTTTGGTTCAGCTTCTTAAAGTTCTTAGACATTCCCATTTTCAGGTTCCAATGACTGTTTTAGGAACACTTTTGATGGATAAATCTGGAAGACGACCACTGCTACTGGTAATTGCTTCTACACTGCTTTGACGAATTCATCTGGTGCTCTACAAAGATTGACATGGCCTTCTGCTTCTATAGGTTTCTGTAGCAGGAACTTGCGTGGGTTGCTTTCTCATCGGATTATCATTCTTATTACAGGTTATGCTCATACACAAGTCTTGCTTTTCTCTCGTTTGATCCTGGAATTCGATTTTCCTATCTACTCTTTGCAGGACTTTAAGCATTCGGATTTCAGTCCCTTTCTTGCACTTGGCGGTGTATTGGTAATGCAATTAATTTAGCATAATTAACGAATTGTCAAATTTATTCCATTGAGAAAAACAAAGCTAATACAGGATCTTTTCTTGTACTTTGGTGCAGATGTTTAAAGGATCTTTCTCCCTAGGCATGGGAGGTATTCCCTGGGTTATAATGTCAGAGGTACACAATTTCTACAGATATCCTTAGATGTCTACTGTAGTTGAAAAACTACTTGTGCCCTTTAAGATTCAGTGCGCGATTTTCGTCAGATATTTCCGATAAATGTGAAAGGTTATGCTGGAAGCCTGGTGACAGTGGTCAACTGGTTGGGTTCTTGGATTGTTACGTATTCATTTAACTTTGTAGCAGAATGGAGCTCTGCAGGTTATCTGCAACCTTGTTCTCATTCAAATTTATGGTGTCTGATTTTTCGACGAAAACATTGGATCTCAAATGGGTGTTTTTTTGTCAATATACGTCAGGCATTTTTTTCGTCTTTGCAACTGTGTGTGGTTTCACCGTCATCTTCATCATAAAGATGGTTCCAGAAACCAAGGGCCGGACATTAGAGGAAATAGAAGCTTCCATGATCTCCTTTGGGGCTGCGAAATAGTGTTGCCACTGTTCAAATATCAACAGACTTTCTTAGGAAATTTGTCCAAGTGTTCTGATGAAACTCTGAAATATTACAGCATGTATACAGCGGTGAAACTGGCATTTCACACTGAGTCATATCTCGTGTAACATTGCACCTAGTGTTAGGTAAAAAATCAGTCGGAACCTAACCCATATCTTGTGCAGTATTGCTCCTGGTGTAGGTGAGAAATCAGTCGGAACCTTGTGTAGATTCTCTACTGTGGCACCTTTTTTTTTTAGAACATGGCGCATATAATATTAATTATAGACTAATTAGAGTTTCTTGCTCGAAAATAAGATTACATGCAACTGAGGCTTCACTCCTAGATTCGCTAAATATGTATTAATATATTAAAAGTGGCTTTAACGAGGGAATTAAATTTTTTGGCCTTTGGATGCCCACTATATGATTTACATTATTATTTGTTTAACTAAAACATATTATTTGTTTATGTTAAAAGTATGGGTGCGGTTATTTACTTTCTTATATTTTTTTAACACACCTCATTTAAAATTAATTTTTATTTTTTATTAAATACTCTATTTATTACAATTATAACCTTTGAAGCCGTATTTTTTGGAGTATTTTTTTCGTTTAGAATACACAAAATTGAGAAATGATTTGGTTTAGAACATTTGTATTCTGTTCGTGCTTTTGGTGTTTTGTTTTGAACACGTCGAACGCATGCTCTTGTGTGTTCAAAATTGATCTATCGAATACATCTGTTTGTGTTTGACAGGATTGATCAAGCATATCTGTTCGAAATTTATTTGTCGAACAAGAATGAACATGTTGGTTTAAGGCTTGTTCGAAACATCTTGTGGAACATCTGAAGTAGTTTCGACAATCAAATTGGGTAGATTGAATTTAAGCGTGTTTTAGTTAGTTTAATAGTGTTTAATTATATACAAATCTTTTTGGGGCGTATTTATAAGATTCACTGGTGGAATAGACGCACCCTAAAAGTATTACTATTTTTTTAAACTAATACATTGGTAGTAATATTTTTTAAATAAACAAATAATATTTTTTAGTTAAATCAATAATATTGTAGATCAAGTTGAACTGCGCTTCCGATATATAGAAGTTTTTGTAATATTTTGACTATTTTTACCCTACTTAGATGTAATTATAAATATGCCCTTAAAACATTTTTATAATTTTTTGCACTTATTAATTAAACAAGTTGAGCTTGTCGAATTCCACTAATGAGACAAATATGAGAAAATGGGGTAGTGCCAAGCAAGTAATAGGATACATATCTCTTAATGGCAACATAGAAATTTATTGCCAACAATGAGAAGTCGAAATTTTGGTCTCTTCATGCGAGTTTTAGTTGTTCATTTGTGCGAATTTCACCCATAGTTTTATTATCATGATGAATAAATGGTTCAATTATATACTTACTTCATATATTTATGTATTTTATTCATGTAAATAATAAAGTTAATATTTTGGCATCTCATTTAATTTGTATCCATCTCATTAATATTCATTCATATCGAGTTTTAACATTTACTTGGCTAGTTTCAATTGTTTTTTCATACTTTCCTTTTTCACAGGTCCAATTAGCTAGTTGCTATGACCACTAAAGTGGCGTCTCAAGCTCTAGACTAATATTTTCAGAAAATTAGCCAGTATTATTCGCTCTCTAATCTTGATTCTTCAATTTGGTTAATTTTTTCTCTTTCATAAGTTCAAATCGATCATTCGTTGCGGCTAACTCTACAACCAGTCAAGCCCTAGATTCATGTCTTACAAAAATCAACTGTGAATTTCGCTCCCTAATCTTCATCCATTGAACTGTTCATTTAATTTGGCTAAATATCTATATTATAAGGTAGGATTTTATTTGTTCTTTAAGGGTTTAATAGTTAAAAGTTGATTCCAATTTTATAATTAAATATTTAAAATATTTTTACAAACTCTTTATTTTACTTTTCCAAGTAGGTTGTTCATTTATTTATTTTAAATTACTTCTTAAAAATCTTTTTCAAGGTTTAAACATTATCTGCATTTTGAATTATTTGGAAAAAGTAGAGTGAGTTGCATTCTACCAAGATGTGCCTTTTGAATTCTATTGATGCAACAAATATGAAAAAATGAGGGTGTGGCCGAGCAAGTAATGTGATACATATTTTTTTAATGACGACATCGAAATTTTACTTGCAACAATGGAAAGAACGTGAGCTTTCTTGATTAAGGTTCTCGTGAATTTTGAGGAAGAAAATTAGTATGATGAGAGTATTCATGTTTAGGTATAGAGAGTGATGATGGAATAAGAAGAGTGCCAGAAATAGGGGGTGAGGCTGTGACAGAAATAGGTAAACCTCTTTCCTGCCTCAATAAAGGCTCCAACACCTGTGATGTGCAACTTGTGGCCAATAAAACTAGAAGGAGAGAAATTAGACCATCTAAGAAGAACATAACAAGACCAGGTTAATTAAGTTTATTCTTATCCAATTATATCTTGCCACATTATTGCTAGTCTCTAATATGCTCTTTTTCCTAGAGAAACATAATTTTATAACTTTTCTTGTAGAAAAAATAAAAGTGTCCATTTAAACAATTTATTTTTTTGTGCTCTTTTTGGTGGGAAAGCATGATGAGAAATAGAGATTCAGCACAAGCAAGCCAGAGAAAGAAAGAAAACACATTTGATTGCTTTGAAGGCAAAAGTTCAAGAATTGGAGAGCAAGAATGCTGAGCTTTGACAAGTCGTTTCATCTCTGCAGGATGAGAATCTAATGCTTAGACATTTAAATTTCAAAGTTTACTACTTCCTTTTCAAAAATTTTAATTTGCATGTTTCATTGTTTCAAATCATTTTTATGTAACTACGTTATCAGTTCTTCTTGATTGACTGCACATACATTGTACGTACTTGATTCTCTTCGTCATGATATTGTTTGGACTTTTGTCTTTTTATTTTTTTATTTTTATTTTTATTTTATTTTATTTTATAAACAAGCTCTAGTTTCAAACTTTGCTTTCTAACTTTTATGTGGTCATCAATATTATTTATTAGCATCATTTCTATGTAATTGTGTTATCTGTTCTTCTTGATGGATTGCACGCACATCGCATGTACTCGATTCTCTATGTCATGATATTTTTTAGATTTTGTCTTTTGTATGTATAAATGGACTTATTCTTTGAAAATTTGTTTACTAATCAAGAAATTGAATATGGTATTTTGTAAATGAATATACACCTTTTTTCGTTTGGAAGATTTGACATCATTTTTATTGGAAGGTTTATTAAACAATCTCTACTTTTTCGAAATTTGATATCCTTTTTATTGGAAGGTTTTAGGGTTAAAACAAAATTTAAGGGACAACTGAAATCAACTTTGCAAAAGTAAAATTTTATTAAATAAGTAGTCATATTTAATTTGATTTGCAAGCAAAATTTTTAGGAACAATAAATATCAAAAGTCAAACTTTGCAAACCGAAATCAAAATCTAAAGAAATCCTAATTAATTTAGTAAGTACCCATATTAGGAATATATATATATATATATATATATATATTAATCTATTAAGTTTCTCATTCCCAGTGTCATTCTAAATCCTATCTCTCATGTTGTATGGTTTCAATATATGTAATTCTTCTTCCATCAGGGTTGTCAAAGCCTTTAATCATCATTATAGGTATTTCTGATTTTTAATACTAATTAACAGTGATAGGTGTATGTGTTTTTGTGAATGTGTAAAACTTTGGATTGGAGCTATGAAGTGGGACATTAGTTTGAAAGATGAAAAAATGAGAAGCATATGTCAAAAGGATGTTAGAACGATTTTGGATGATAACAGAGTGAAGATCAAGAATAAATTCATTTGGATAGTGAAATTATGTTGTTTGAAAGCCGAATATGATGAATTGAAGACATCATGTGGTTTCAAAAATTATTTGAATATAGATGAAGAACCTGTATCATATTTTGTTTTGTTGTATAAACTTTTCAGATTAAATTGGAACCAAAGGTATGTTTTCATAAATGTTATTTTCTCTCTCTTTTCCTTTTTTTTAATAGAAATCTTTTTAACTATCAACATTCTCAACTAAATATTTGAATTTTAATCTTTCATTTTCTGTCATTATATCTTCATCGAAATTTTCACAATATATTTTCATCGATTATCGAAGGGTTTTGGACAAAGTTTACACATTTTTTAGAGAATTCATCTAAAATTCTTATATTTCATTTTTTTTCTTTATGCATGTCTGCATATACAATAAATAGCGTTCACCCTTGAGGTTTGTTTCTATTAAACAAGACATTTCTAATTTTTGAAGTTAAAGTTTGGACTAAATATATTATAATATATTTAATTGTTTCTTTTTGTGTATTCATACACAACAATTTTTTGTTTATTTTGCTTAAATTCAACAATATAATTTAAAGAATACGAGAATCTACCATAATATTTGTTTTACACCTAATTAAGTAATTACGATAGAAATATAGGATTTTAAGAAATGTCAATCATTCATTAAACCAACAATATAATTAAATGATTTGTGTTTATTTTTCTTCAATTCAACAATATAATTTTTAAAAACACGGAAATCTACCATATTTTTTAACACCTAATTAAGTAGTTATAAGGGAAATATAGGATTCTGTTAGAAAATTTCAATCATTCATTAAACCAACATTATAATTAAATGATTTCAATTTATTTTGCTTAAATTCAGCAATTTAAATTAAAAAATTGCGGGGATTCATATTTGTTTTTACCTAATATGGGAAATATAAATTATATTAGAAAATGTCAATTATTCATTAAATCAACGATACAATTTAAATTTAGATTTCTTGGTATCGTACTAAATTTATGTATTTAATTTCATAGGCATATTAGGAATATATATTTGAATTTAATTCATAGGTCAAAATTTCCTTTTATGAGTTCTTATATCGATACAAAATTATTCAATCATTATCATCACATTCCTCACAAATTTTTCTAATTTTTCCATTTAAACCATCTCCTTAAGAGCTGGTAAAATCCGATCATCCTATTTCTCAGCAATCTTCGTGATTAAATTTGGTTGATCAAGACCCTTAGAGAAGTTAATCTTTGTAATTTTGATACTTTCTTTTGATTATTGTTATGAAATTTTATGTTTACACAGGCACATCGTCATACGAAGGTAAGTTTTTTGTGAATTATAAATTATCAATCTTTTTTTTTTCAATATTGTCTTTATCAATTGATCATTAGGATTTATTATTATATTTTCATTTGATTTAAGTTCATGAATCATTATTAAGCTATTCATATAACCCTATTGTTTAAATATTCATGTCTAGATAAAATTTCTATATTACAGATATTGGTTTCTTCATCTAAACCTTTATGTCAAACTTGATCTCACCATTTTAAACTCATGTTTATATGTCGATCGAGCACCAAAAATATGGTTATTGAAGATTGAAAAAAATTCAATTCCTACTTTCACCTTTTTTTTCTTTTATTGTGTCTTTTGATTGTCATTAGTATTCTCAAATTTCCAAATTCTCGTATAACTCTTTTTCAAACCACCAAAAAAAATAAAAAAATCCAGTCTATCATCTAAGGTATAGTTGTTTTCTCCTTTTTCAAAATTTCTAATTTTTCCACATATGTATACTTTTATAGTTAAATTTTATATTAATTATACATGATTTTATCAATGCATGCATCTATTTTGGTCGAAGTCTCCAATAAATTTTGTTTCGTCATTCTCCATCTTATTTCGAAGATATGACATCAATTCTATATTTTTGTATTTCGATTTATGATTGATATTTTTCAATAATCTAAGTTTTCTATGTATTTTTTATTCATTATTTATTCATGTATACTAATTATACGAGTATATTTATGGAAATTGGTGTTTATTTGGATAAATGCTAATGTATTTATAAGATTAAAAGTCGATCTATATTTTTTGAGTTATTTATTTTGGTTAATTTTCATTTTTATTTTTTTAGAAGTCTGTTGTTTCAGGTTGTGTGGAGGATCCATATTAAATTCCAACATAAATTATCCCCGATTCCACCAATTTTTTAATTTTTTCCTACATTTTTAAACTTATTTTTTTAAAATTGTTTTATGTCAATGCATTTATTCAACTTCCATGTATAGTATATATTTTTTAAATAGCTCTATTTTGAACATTATTGAATATTAAATATTGTTTACTATAAAAATATTTTTTATATAAATATAATTATTGGTATTAAATTTTCAATTATCTATCGTATATATTTATAAACCAAATTTTAGGTATTTATAAATACTCAAATTATGTCTGATTATGTCAAATATGTATTATATAAATAAATTTTATGATATTTTACATATTTTTAATTTTAGATATAAATAAACTAAATACTTAATCAATAAACTTCTTATTTGCAAATATAAACTCACATTTTATAAGTAATAAACAGTAACCCTTATTCATCTTCCATGAAAAACATATATCTTACTTTGTTTTATATTCAGACATATCAAATTCTATATAATTAGATATCTATTAAATAATTCAAGCACATTATTTTTTTATTATAATATAAATGTTAAATTTACTATTTTCTCTATGAATGATTTATTATTGTCATATCTTTTAATCACATATTGAGTATTTTTTAAATTATAATACAAATATTATCAAAGAAGTGTCCCTTATATTGGGATATTAATTTACTAGAATCTGGAATAGATTTTTTTGAACAGTATGATTCAATAACCATAATTTTCTTATTTTCAATTAGGATACTTAATTAAAGGTCAAATTTCCCATAAGTTCTTTTCATGGAAATAATCCAACCATTGTATTTTCCCTACTAAAATTCTCACTAATTCTCGGATGACACCTGACAACATATTATTGGTCAATTTTTATATGTAATTATCTATTGTAATTATTCATCTTAAATAATTAACCAATTTTAAGTAAAAATATTTATTTTTAACGAATTTATTAATAAATCAAACTTGACAGCATTTAATTTACCCACTGATTCTAATTAGTTTGTTTGCATTAAATCATAGAATTTGTGCTTAATTAAAAGGTCAAACTTTCCTTAGTTAATGTATAACTAATTTAAAATAAATATTTTTAAAATTTTTGTAAATGTTCAATGAAGTTTTTTGCGTTTGGTATTAACGATTTATCATAATTTAATTTGGACTATAATTAGTATTTGCATTTGGGGTAGTGCCAAGCAAGTAATATGTTACATATTTTCTTAATAATAACATCAAATTTTAATTGCAACAATGAGAAGTCACATAAATTTCAGTCTCTGTTCGTGCGAGTTTTAGCCTTTCATTTGTGTGGATTTCATCCATAATTTTATTATCATGATGAATAAATGGTTCAATTATATACACATCACATATATTTATTTATTATGTGTATTAATATAATAGAGTACTTATTTCGGCATCTCATTTAATTTGTAGTCATTCATATCGAGTTTTAACATTTATATTTTCATTTTTCCCCATTTCTTTTCCTTTTCATCGGTCAATTTTATCTAGGTTCTAAGACTACCACAACAACGGCTCGAGCTCTAGATTAATCTCTTCAGAAAATTAACCTACATTATTCGGTCTCTAGTTATATTCTTCGATTTTCTTATTTTCCCCCTTTTCATTAGTTTAAATCAACCATTCGTTGCGGCCAACCTACGACCAGTCGAGCCCTAGATTCATCTCACAAAAAGTCAACCATGATCTTTGGCTCTCCAATCTTCATCCATTCAACAAGTTCATTTAATTTGGTTTAATTTCTATTTTTAGAGGTTCGATTTTATTTGTTGTTGAAGAATTTATCAGTTAAAAGTGGATTCCAATTTAATAATGAAATATTTAAAATGATTTTACAAACTGTTTATTTTACTTTTCCAAGAAAGTTGTTCCTTTAGTTATTTTATATTACTTTCGTAAAATCTTTTACAGAGTTTGATTCAACAATGATTTTTTTCTCTCCAATTATTATCCATTGATCATGTTCATTTAATAGGATTATATTTCTATTTAAGGTTTAAAATTTAAATTGATTCCAATTTTATAATAAATGTTTAAATTAATTTTACAATTCTTTATTTTAACTTTTGTTGTTCATTATTTACTTATTTATTTTATATTAGTTTTTTTTTAATTTAAGAGTTTAAATAGTGTCCACATTTTGAATTATTTAAAATAATTAGAGTGAAAAAGAGTTGAGCTTATCGAGTTCCACTAATGAGAGAAACATGAAAAAATGGGGGTGGTGCCAAGTAATATGATACATATTTTTCTTATTGACAAAATGGAAATTTATTGGCAACAATGAGAAGTCATGGAATTTTGAATCTCTTCATGCAAGTTTTAGTCTTTCATTAGTGTAAATTTCACCCATAGTTTTATTATGATGATGAATAAATGGTTCAATTATATACCCACCTCATATATTTATATATTTTATCCACATAAATAATAGAGTAAATATTTGGGCATCTCATTTAATTTCTACTCATCTCATTAATCGCTTATTCATATCGAGTATTAACATTTACATCGTCAATTTCAGTTTTTTCAATCTCTTTCCCTTTTCATAGGTCAAATTAACCAGTTGCTACGACCACCATAGTGGCGGCTCAAGATCTAGATTAATCTTTTAAGAAAATTTACGTGGATTATTTGCTCTCTAGTCTCGATTCTTCGATTTGCTTATTTTTTTTCGTTTCATAAGTTCAAATCAACTATTTGCTGCGGCCAACTGTACGACTAGTCGAACCCTAGATCCGTGCTTCACAAAAATCAACTGCAATTTTCCGCTCTCCAATCTTCATCCATTGAACAGGTTCATTTAATGACTAAA
Source organism: Caryopteris x clandonensis (assembly GCA_028749325.2). Taxonomy (NCBI): domain Eukaryota; kingdom Viridiplantae; phylum Streptophyta; class Magnoliopsida; order Lamiales; family Lamiaceae; genus Caryopteris; species Caryopteris x clandonensis. The sequence goes on along the minus strand of JAPYKT020000022.1, from coordinate 5,506,290 downwards.
TTTCTATTTTAAAGGTTGGATTTTATTTGTTGTTAAGGGTTTAAGAGTTAAAAGTTGACTCCAATTTTATAATGAAATGTTTAAAATGATTTTACAAACTCTTTATTTACTTTTCCAAGTATGTGGTTTCATTATTTATTTTAAATTACTTTTCAAAAATCTTTTTCAAGGTTTAAATATTATCACATTTTGAATGATTTTGGAAATAAGTAGAGTGAGTCGCTTCGAACAAGTTGTGGTTATTGAATTCAACTGATGCAATAAACATGAAAAATGGAGGGTGCCGCGCCCAAGCAAGTAATGTGACATATATTTTCTTAATGACGACATCAAAACTTTACTCTCAACAATAGGAAGAATATGAGCTTTGTTTTTTAGGGTTTCCATGATTTTTGAGGAAGAAAATTAGCATGATAAGAGTGTTCTTGTGTAGGTATGGACAATTATGATGGAATGAGAAGAGTTCCAGAGATCGGAGGTGAGGCTGTGGGACAACCTCTTTCCTGCCTCAATATAAGCTCCGATGTTGGCGATGTGCAGCCACCGTCCAACGAATCTAGAAGGAGAGAAAGAAGCCCATACGAAGAAGAACATAACAAGAGGTTAAGAAGGTTTGTTAATTATCCTTGTCCAATCATATCTTGCCACACCATTGCTAGTCCCTAATATGCTTTTCGTCCTGAAAAAAGAATTTTGTAACATTTCTTGTAAAAAAAATAAAAATGTCCATTTAAACAATCCATTTTTTTGTGCTCTTTTGGGTGGGAAAGATTGATGAGAAATAGAGCCTCAGCCCAAACAGATAGAGATAGAAAGAAAGCACATTTGATTGCTTTGGAGGCAAAAGTTGAAGAATTGGAAACGAAGAATGTTGAGCTTCAACAAGCTGTTTCATCTCTGGAGGATGAGAATCGAATGCTTAGACAGGTAACTTTCAAAGTTTATTACTTTTCTTTTAGAATTTTTAATTGGCACGTCATTATTTCATATCATTTTTATATAATTATGCTAGTTGTTCTTCTCGAAAGATTGCACACACATTGCACGTACCCTATTTTCTATGTCATAATATATTTTAGACTTTTGTCTTTTTTATAAACAAGTCCAAGTTTCAAACTTTACTTTCCAACTTTTATGAGGTCATATATATTATTTATTAGCATCATTTTTATGTATTTCTGTTCTTCTTGATGGACTGCACACACATTACACGTACTTGATTCTCTTCATCATTATATGTTTTAGACTTTTATCTTTTTATGCACATGCCTGAGTTTCTAATTTGCTTTCCAAGGAATAATTTTATATGATTCTAACTTCAGTATTTTTAAATTGCAGTTATTGGGGAACACAATTGTTGATTAATAAGAGTGGGAAAAGTAGTTTTGTTTAGTTAATGGTTTTCCATCATAGAGAGAGAGTGAGGAGAGAAGAGGGTTTAATTTCAATTGCTCCATAAGAAACATTTTATGAGAGCATACACTCCATAAATTGAGTAATTTCTATATTTGCGATTAGATATGGTTCAAACCCCTATTTTTTTAAGTATTAGCGTTGATATTTCATTTTTATCTATACAATATGTGTTTTAAGTTCAAATATTCTTATAAAAAGAGAATTAATTTTGATATATTATACATAATTATTATGTACTTTTGATTTTGTTTAATAAAAAAAATACATAAAAAAACATGCAAAACATATTAGCATTTCAACTTCTCACATATACACATGGACCGCACACTCTCTTGGACCATAATGTGCAGTTCATGGGCAATGTCGAGATCATCTCTCAGTGAACATCGGACATAGTGTATACAACAAATAAGAATTTTATTATTCTCCAGTCTCGTAGATCTGTCAACGCATTCTCTGCGAAAACGATGTAGCATCCCATCACAGTTTTTTGTTTTCTTGATGATTCCTAGTAGAACATATTGGACATGTTTCAAATTATTTTGAAATAATTAGAATGGATTCAAATGAGTTGAGCTTATCGAGTTACAATATTGCGACGAACAGGGGGTGTGCCAAACAAGTAATATGATACGTATTTTCTTAATGACAACATTGAAATTTATTGACAACAATGAGAAGTTATGGAAATCTAAGTATCTCTTTGTGCGAGTTTTAGTCTTTCATTTAATTGCACCAACAATTTTATTATCATGATGAATTTTTTATCCACATAAATAATAGAGTAAATATTTTGGCATCTCATTTAATTTGAACCCATCTCATTAATCATTCATTCATATCGACTTTAAACATTTACATTGCCAGTTTCATTTTTCCCCATTGATTTCCCTTTATATAGGTCAAATCACCCATTTGCTAGACCACCACAGTGGCGGCTCAAGCTGCAGATTAATCTCTTCAGGCCCGTTTACTTTCCTAGTCAGGATTGGACAGGATATGACATAAATTGGGATTAAACTCAGGATAGGGATAAGTTCGAAATTTTTATCCTACGTTTACTTCGTAGGATAACACTATGATAGAGAAAGATAATTTTATACTATCCAACGTTTACTTCGTGGGATTGGACAGGATAATGCAAAAATTACAAAATTGCCCTTAATACATGATTTATATATGAGGACATTTTTATAATTAAGTTTGTGCATAAGGGTAAAATAGTAAATTTACATTTCTTATCCCATCGAATAATTTTCATCCCAGGGGTTTAGGTCGGATTAGTATCCACCAAATTATCCCGAATTTTGTCTTTTATCCCGGGTCGGCTGGATTGACCCGGGAAAATATCCAATGAAGTAAACGCTGGATAACTGTGGACTATTTTCCCTAATCCAGGTTTATCACCCGAAGTAAATGGGGCCTCAGGAAATTAAACTGGATTATTGGCTCTCTAGTCTTGATTCTTCTATTTGGTTTCGTTTCATAAGTTCAAATAGATCATTTGCTGCGGCTAACCCTATGACCAGTCGAACCCTCGATCCATCTCTCTCACAAATCTAACCTTGATTTTTTGCTCTCCAATCTCCATCCATTCAACAGGTTCAGTTAATTTGAATAAAATTTTTTTTGAAAGGTTGGATTTTGTAAGGATTTAACAGTTAAAAGTTGATTCCAAATTTTTAATGAAATATTTAAAATAATGTTACAAACTCTTTATTTGAATTTTCTTTTAAATTACTTTTTAAAAATCTTTTTCAAGGTTTAAATATTATCGCATTTTGAATTATTTTGGAAATAAGTAGGGAGAGTTGTGTTTGAACAAGTTGTGCTTACTTAATTTCACTGATACAACAAACATGAAAAAATGAGGGTGGGCCCGAGCAAGTAATGTTATGCATATTTTCTTAATGATAACACCGAAATTTTACTTGCAACAATGGGAAGAATATGAGCTTTATTTTTTAGGGATCTCATGAATTTTGAGGAAGAAAATTAGTATGATAAGAGTGTTCTTGTGTAGGTATAAAGAGTTATGATAGAATAAGAAGACTGCTGGAGAATGAAGGTGAGGTTGTGAGATAAACTCTTTCATGCCACGATAGAGGCTCCGACGCCGGCGATATGCAGCCATCTGCCCACAAACCTAGAAGGAGAGAAATAAGCATATCTGAAGAAGAACACAAAAAGAGGTTAAAAAGGTTGGTTAATTAATTCTATCCTTGTCCAACCATATCTTGCCACATCATTGCTCGTCCCTAGTATGATATTTGTACTACACAAAAAGAATTTTATAACCTTTCTTGTAAAAAAAATAAAAGTGTCCACTTAAAGAATGCCCTTTGTTTGTGCTCTTTTGGGTGGGAAAGGATAATGAGAAATAGAGTTTCAGCACAAGCAACAAGAGATAGAAAGAAAGCACATTTGGTTACTTTAGAGTCAAGTTCAAGAATTGGAAACTAGTAATGCTGATTTTCAACAAATTGTTTCGTCTCTGCAGGATGAGAATCAAATGCTTAGACAGGTAAATTTAAAGGTTTAATAGTTTCTTTTCAGAATTTATAATTGGCATATATCATTGTTTCATATAATTTTCATGTAAGTATCTTATCTGTTCTTCTTGATAAACTGCACACATATTGCACGTACCTGATTTTCTTCATCATGATATATTTTAGACTTTTGTCTTTTAATAAACATGCTCGTGTTTCAAACTTTGCTTTCTGAGGTCATATTTATTTATGTGCATCGTTTTTATGTAATTGTATTATATGTTCTTCTTGATGGACTTCACACACATTGCACGTAATTAGTTCTCTCCATCATGATATGTTTTTTTTTCTTTCTTGTTTTTTATAAACAAGCAAGAGTTTCTAATTTGTTTTCTTACAAAATTTATGTGATCATAACTTTAGTATTTTTAATATACAGATATTGGAGAACACAATTGATGATTAGTAAGAGGGAAATGGTTGTTTTTTTAGTTAAAGATTTTTCATGACATAGACATTGAGAAGAGAAGAGGGTTTGATTGCAATCTTCATAAGCAACATTTTATGAGAGTACACATTCCACAAAATGAGTGATGTCTATAGTTGCGACAAAATATTGCTCAAAGCCACTATTTTTTCATCTTGCGTAATTCGCAAAAATATGTTAAGAGTTGATATTTCATTTTTATATGTACAATATGGGTGTTAAGTTAAAAAATCCTTAAAAAAAATAATTTGATGTATTATATGTAATTATTATATACTTTCAAAATTTTATTTGAAAAAATAGGTAAACAACCCATGCAAAACATGTTAGCATTTCACCTTCTCCCACATACACATGGACTACACTCTCCCTTGGAGTATGTTGTGCAGTTCATGTGAAATGTCGCGATCAGGGAACGTTGGCTTGCACAGTGTATACAACTAACAAGACATTCATTATTCTCCAATCTCATAAATATGTCGACACATTCTCTGGAAAAGCGATGTAAGCATCCCATCATAGTCCTTGTTTTCTTGGTGATTCCCAGGCATCTTGGACATTATATGTTTTTAGGAACTTTATATAGTAACACATTCATAACTTTGTCAAATTCTTCTAATGTTTTATTAAAAGAAAAAAAAATTAATTTTACAAATTCTTTATTTCAACTTTTCAGTTATGTTGTTCATTAATTACTTATTTTATATTTAGTTCTTTTTCTTTTTCTTTTTTAATTTAAGAGTTTAAATAGTGTCACATTTCAAATTATTTTAAAATAATTAAAGTGAAAACGAGTTGAGCTTATCGAGTTCCATTAATGAGACAAACATGAAAAAATGGGGATGGTGCCAAGTAATATGATACATATTTTCTAAATGATAATATGGAAATTTATTGGCAACAATGAGAAGTCATGGAACTTTCACTCTCTCTTCGTGCGAGTTTTAGTCATTCATTTGTGCGGATTTCACCCATAATTTTATTACAATGATAAATAAATGGTTCAATTATATACCCACCTCATATATTTATGTAATTTATCCACATAAAAAATAGAGTAAATATTTGGGCATCTCATTTAATTTCTACCCATCTCATTAATCACTCATTCATATCGAGTATTAACATTTACATTGCCAGCTTCATTTTTTTCAATCTCTTTCCCTTTTCACAGGTCAAATTACGACCACCATAGTGGCGGTTCAAGATCTTGATTAATCTTTTCAGAAACTTTACTTGGATTATTCGCTCTCTAGTCTCGATTCTTCGATTTGCTTATTTTTTTCCGTTTCATAAGTTCAAATTGACTATTTGGTGCGGCCAACTCTACGACTAGTCGAACCCTAGATCTATCTCTCACAAAAATCAACCGCAATTTTTTGCTCTTCAATATTCATCTATTGAACAGGTTCGTTTAATTTCACTAAATTTCTATTTGAAAGGTTGGATTTTATTTGTTGTTAAGGGTTTAACAGTTGAAAGTTGACTCCAATTTATAATGAAATGTTTAAATATTATTTTACAAACTCTTTATTTACTTTTCCAAGTATGTGGTTTCTTTATTTATTTTAAATTACTTTTCAAAAATCTTTTTCAAGGTTTAAATATTATCACATTCAAATTATTTTGGAAATAAGTACAGTGAGTTGCGTTCGAACAAGTTGTGCTTATTGAATTCAACTGATGCAACAAACATGATAAATGGAGGGTGCCGCACCCGAGCAAGTAATTTGACACATGTTTTCAAAATGACAACATCAAAATTTTACTTGCAACAATAGGAAGAATATGAGCTTTGTTTTTTAGGATTCTCGTGACTTTTGAGGAAGAAAATTAGCATGATAAGTGTGTTCTTGTGTAGGTATGGACTGTAGTGGAATGAGAAGAGTGCCAGAGATAGGACAACCTCTTTACTGCCTCAACAGAAGCTCCAACGCCAGCGATGTGCAACCACCGGCCAATGAATCTAGAAGGAGAGAAAGAAGCCCATATGAAGAAGGACATAACAAGATGTTAAGAAGGTTGTTTAATTATCCTTTTCCAATCATATCTTGCCACATCATTGCTAGTCCCTAATATGCTTTTGTCTTAAAAAAAGATTTTTATAACCTTTCTTGTAAAAAAAAATAAAACAGTCAATTTAAGCAATCCATTTTTTTGTCCTCTTTTGGGTGGGAAAGGTTGATGACAAATAGAGCCTCAGCACAAGAGACAAAGATAGAAAGAAAGCACATTTGATTGCTTTGGAGGCAAAAGTTGAAGAATTGGAAACTAAGAATGATGAGCTTCAACAAGTTGTTTCATCTCTCGAGGATGAGAATCAAATGCTTAGACAGGTAACTTTTAAAGTTTACTGCTTTCTTTTAAGAATTTTTAATTGGCACATGTCATTATTTCATATCATTTTTATATAATTATGTTAGTTATTCTTCTTGATAGATTGCACACACATTGCACGTACCCGATTTTTTATGTCATAATATATTTTAGACTTTTGTCTTTTTTATAAACAAGCCCGAGTTTCAAACTTTACATTCCCACAATTATGAGGTCATATATATTATATATTAGCATCATTTTTATGTAATTGTTTTATCTATTATTCTTGATGGACTACACACACATTGCACGTACTTGATTCTGTTCATCATTATATGTTTTAGACTTTTATCTTTTTATTCACAAGCCCGAGTTTCTAATTTGCTTTCCGACGAATAATTTTATGTGATTCTAACTTTAGTATTTTTAATTTACAGATATTGGAGAGTACAATTTATTAATAAGAGTGGGATAAGTCATTTTTTTAGTTAATGATTTTCCGAGAGAGAGAGAGAGAGAGAGAGAGAGAGAGAGAGAGGGGAGAAGAAGGTTTAATTTCAAGGGCTCCATAAGTAACATTTTATGAGAGCATACACTCCACAAATTGAGTGATTTCTATATTTGTGACTAGAGATGGTTCAAACCCCTATTTTTTCAAGTATTCTATTTCACGAAAATATGTTATATTTCATTTTTATGTATACAATATGTGCTTTAAGTTCAAATATTCTTATAAAACAAGCAAATTAACTTTGATATAGTATACATAATTATTACTCATTTTTGAATTTTTTTAATAAAAAAAGTATATAAAAAAGCATGCAAAACGTGTTGTACAGTTCATGGGCAATGTCAACATCATCTCTCAGGGAATGTCGGACATAGTGTATACAACGAACAAGAATTTCATTATCCTCCAGTCTCATAGATCTGTCAACGTATTCTCTGCAAAAACAATGTAGCATCCCATCAAAGTTCTTGTTTTCTTGATGATTCCTAGCAGAACATATTGTACATGTTTTGAATTATTTTGAAATAACTAGAATGGATTCAAATGAGTTTAGCCTATCGAGATATAATATAGGAACGAACATTGGGTGGTGTCAAGCAATTAATATGATACGTATTTTCTTAATGACAACATTGAAATTTATTGGCAGGAGAAGTTATGGAAATCTAAGTCTTTCTTTGTGGGAGTTTTAGTCTTTCATTTATGCAAATTGCACCAACAGTTTTATTATCATGATGAAATTTTTATCCACATAAATAATAGAGTAAATATTTGGGCATCTCATTTAATTTGTACCCATCGCATTAATCATTCATTCATATCGATTTTTAACATTTACGTTGCCAGTTTCATTTTTTCCCCATTTCTTTCCCTTTACATAGGTCAAATCACCCATTTCCTAGACCACCACACTGGTGGCTTAAGCTGTAGATTAATCTCTTTAGGAAATTAAACTGGATTATTCGCTATCTAGTCTTGATTCTTCGATTTTCTTCCATTTCATAAGTTCAAATGACCATTCGCTGCGGCTAACCCTACAACCAGTCTAACCCTATATCCATCTCTATCAAAAATCTAACCTTGATTTTTTACTCTCCAATCTCCATCCATTCAACAGATTCATTTAATTTGGCTAATTTTTTATTTTTAAAGGTTGGATTTTTTAAGGGTTTAGCAGTTGAAAGTTGATTTCAAAATTTTAATGAAATATTTAAAATAATATTACAAACTCTTTACTTGAATATTCCAATTATGTTTTTCCTTTATTAATTTTTAAATTACTTTCTAAAAATCTTTTTCAAGGTTTGAATATTATCGCATTTTGAATTATTTTGGAAATAAGAAGAGCGAGTTGTGGTCGAATAAGTTGTGCTTATTGAATTCCACTGATACAACAAACATGAAAAAATGAGGGTGGGGCCGTGCACGTTATGTGATACATATTTTCTTAATGATGACATTGAAATTTTACTTCCAACAATGGGAAGAATATGAGCTTTCTTTTTTTAGGGATCTCATGAATTTTGAGGAAGAAAATTAGTATGATAAGAGTGTTCTTGTGTAGGTATGGAGAGTTGTGATAGAATAAGAAGACTTCCGGAGATCGGAGGTGAGGTTGTAGGACAAACTCTTTCCTGCCACAATAGAGGCTCCGACGCCGGCGATGTCCAGCCACCGACCGACTAACCTAGAAGGAGAGAAATAAGCACATCTGAAGAAGAACACAACAAGAGGTTAAAAAGTTTGGCTAATTAAGTCTATCCTTGTCCAACCATATCTTTCCACATCATTGTTGATCCCTAATATGCTATTTGTTCTACACAAAAAGAATGTTATAACCTTTCTTGTAAAATAAATAAAAGTGTCCATTTAAACAATGCCTTTCGTTTGTGGACTTTTGGGTGGGAAAGGGTGATGAGAAATAGAGCTTCAGCACAAGCAACAAGAGATAGAAAAAAACCACATTTGGTTACTCTGGAATCAAAAGTTGAAGAATTGGAAACTAGGAATGCTGATCTTCAACAAATTGTTTCGTCTCTGCAGGATGAGAATTCAAATGCTTAGATAGGTAAATTTAAAGGTTTAATAGTTTCTTTCATAATTTTGAATTGCCATATCATTGTTTCATATAATTTTCATGTAATTATATGTTCTTCTTGATAGACAGCACACATATTGCACGTACCCGATTTTCTCCATCATGATATATTTCAGACTTTTGTCTTTTTTATAAACATGCTTCAATTTCAAACTTTGCTTTCCAACTTTATGAGGTTATATTTATTATTTAAGTGCGTCATTTTTATGTAATTGTATTATATGTTCTTCTTGTTGGAATTCACACACATTGCACGTACTTGGTTCTCTCCATCATGATATGTTTTTTCTTTTTCTTTTTTTGTCTATTTTCTAAACAAGCACAAGTTTATGATTTGTTTTCTTACAAAATTTATGCGATCATAACTTTAGTATTTTTAATTTGTAGATATTGGAGAACACAACTGCTGATTAGTAATTGGAAAACGGATTTTTTTAGTTAAAGATTTTTCATGACATAGACAGTGGGGACAGAAGAAGGTTTTATTGCAATCCTTCATAAGCAACATTTATGAGAGTATACACTCCACAAAATGAGTGATATCTATAGTTGTGACAAAATATTGCTCAAACCCACTATTTTTTCATCTTGCGTAATTCGTAAAAATATGATAAGAGTTGATATTTCATTTTTATATGTACAATATGGGTGTTAAGTTAAAAAATCCTTAAAAAAATTAATTTGATGTATTACATGTAATTATTATATACTTTCAAAATTTTATTTGAAAAAATAGGTAAACAAACCATGCAAAACATGTTAGCAGTTCACCTTCTCCCACATACACATGGACTACACTCTCTCTTGGAGCATGTTGTGCAATTCACGTGAAATGTTGCGATCAGGGAACGTTGGCTTGCACAGTGTATACAACAGACAAGACATTCATTATTCTCCAGTCTCATAGATATGTCAACACATTCTCTGCAAAAGCGATGTAAGCATCCCATCACAGTCCTTGTTTTCTTGGTGATTCCCAGGCAGGCATCTTGGAAATTATATGCTATTTGTTCTACACAAAAAAATGTTATAACCTTTCTTGTAAAAAAAATAAAAGTGGTTATTTAAACAATGCCTTTTGTTTGTGCTATTTTGGGTAGGAAAGGGTGATGAGAAATAGAGCTTCAGCACAAGCAATAACAGATAAAAAGAAAGCACATTTGGTTACTTTAGAGTCAAAAGTCAAAGAATTGGAAACTAGGAATGTTGATCTTGAACAAACTATTTTGTCTCTGCAGAATGAGAATCAAATGCTTAGACAGGTAAATTTAAAGGTTTAATAGTTTCTTTTCAGAATTTATAATTGGCATATATCATCGTTTCATATAATTTTCATTTAATTATCTTATATGTTCTTCTTGATAGACTGCACACAAATTGCACGTACCCGATTTTCTCCATCATGATATATTTTAGACTTTTGTCTTTTTTATAAACATGCTCGAGTTTCAAACTTTGCTTTCCAACTTTATGAGGTCATATTTATTATTTATGTGCATCATTTTTATGTAATTGTATTATATGTTTTTCTTGATGGACTTCACACATTGCACGGAGTTGGTTATCTCCATCATGATATGTTTTTTTCTATTGTATTTTTTATAAACAAGCACGAGTTTCTAATTTGTTTTCTTACAAAATTTATGCGATCATAACTTTAATATTTTTAATTTGCAAATATCGGAGAACACAATTGCTGGTTAGTAAGCGGGAAACAATTTTTTTTAGTTAAATATTTTTCATGACATAGACACTGAGGAGAGAAGAGGGTTTTATTGCAATGGCTTCATAAGTAAGATTTTATGAGAGTATACACTCCACAAAATGAGTGATGTCTATAGTTGCAACCAAATATGGCTCAAACCCACTATTTTTTCAAGTAGCGTAATTCACAAAAATATGTTAAGAGTTGATATTTAATTTTTATATATACAATACAGGTGTTAAGTTAAAAAATCTTTAAAAACTTAATTTCATGTATTATATGTAATTATTATATACTTTCAAAATTTTATTTGAAAAAATAGGTAAACCATGCAAAACATGTTAGCGGTTCACCTTCTCCCACATACACATGGAGTGCAGTCTCTCTTGGAGTATGTTGTGCAGTTCACGTGCAATGTCGAGATCAGGGAACATCGGCTTGCACAGTGTATACAAAAAACAAGACATTCATTATTCTCTAGTCTCATAGATATGTCAACACATTCTCTGCAAAAGCGATGCAAGCACCCCATCATAGTCCTTGTTTTCTTTGTGATTCCCAAGCAGGCATATTGGACATTGTATGTGGTTCCGAACTTTAAATAGTAACACATCCACAACTTCATCAAATTCTTCTAATGTTTTATTAAAAGAAAAATAAATAAATAATTTTACAAATTCTTTATTTAAATTTTCAGTGATGTTGTTCATTATTTACTTATTTTATATGTGTTTATTTTTAAGAGTTTAAAAAGTGTCACATTTTGAATTATTTTAAAATAATTAGAGTGAAAACGAGTTGAGCATATCGAGTTTCACTAATGAGAAGAACATGAAAAAATGGGGGTGGTGCCAAGCAAGTAATATGATACATATTTTCTTAATAACAATATGGAAATATATTGGCAACAATGAGAAGTCATGGAAATTTTAGTCTCTCTTCGTGCGAGTTTTAATCTTTCATTTGTGCGGATTTCACCCATAGTTTTATTATAATGTTGAATAAATTGTTCAATTATATATTCATATATTTATGTATTTTATCCACATAAATAATAGAGTATATTATTTGGGCATCTCATTTAATTTCTCTCCATCTCATTAATCATTCATTCATATCGAGTATTAACATTTACATTGCCAGTTCCTTTTTTTGTTTCAATCTCTTTCCCTTTTTCACAAGTCAAATTAGCCAGCTGATTCGCCAGTTTCATTTTTTTCAATCTTTTTCCCTTTTCACATGTCAAATTAGTCAGTGGCTAAGACCACCATAGTGGCGGCTCAAGATCTAGATTAATATTTTCAAAAATTTCACGTGGATTATTCGTTGTCTAGTCACGATTCTTCAATTTGGTTATTTTTTTCCGTTTCATAAGTTCAAATCGAATATTCATTGCGGCCAACTCTACAACTAGTCGAACCCTAGATCCATCTCTCACAAAAATCAACGACGATTTTTCGCTCTCCAATCTTTGAACAAGTTCATTATATTTTACTAAATTTCTATTTTAAACGTTGGATTTTATTTGTTTTTAAGGGTTTAAGAGTTAAAAGTTGACTCCAATTTTATAATGAAATGTTTAAAATTATTTTACAAACTTTTTATTTGACTTTTCCAAGTATGTTGTTCCTTTATTTATTTTAAATTACTTTTCAAAAATCTTTTTCAAGGTTTAAATATTAACACATTTCGATATTATGTAGAGTGAGTTGTGTTCTGACAAGTTGTGCTTATTGAATTCAACTGATGCAACAACATGAAAAATGGAGTGTGTCGCGCCCAAGCAAGTAATAAGTTGTGCTTATTGAATTCAACTGATGCAACAACATGAAAATGGAGTGTGTCGCGCCCAAGCAAGTACTTTGACACATGTTTTCTTATTTACGACATCAAAATTTTACTTGCAACACTAGGAAGAATATGAGCTTTGTTTCTTAGGGTTCTCGTGAATTTTGAGGAAGAAAATTAGCATGATAAGAGTGTTCTTGTGTAGGTATGGACAGTGATGATGGAATGAGAAGAGTGCCAGAGATTGGAGCTGAGGACAACCTCTTTCCTACCTCAATAGAAGCTCCGACCCTGGTGATGTGCAACCACCGGCCGACGAATCTAGAAGGAGAGAAAGAAGCCCATATGAAGAAGAACATAGCAAGAGGTTAAGAAGGTTTGTTAATTATCCTTGTCCAATCATATCTTGCCACATCATTGCTAGTCCCGAATATGCTTTTGTTCCAAAAAGAAGAATTTTATAACCTTTCTTGTAAAAATAATAAAACTGTCCATCTAAAAAATCCATTTTTTTGTGCTCTTTTGGATGGGAAAGGTTGATGAGAAATAGAGCCTCAGCACAAGCATAGATAGAAAGAAAGCACATTTTATTGTTTTGGAGGCAAAAGTTGAAGAATTGGAAACAAAGAATGATGAGCTTCAACAAGCTGTTTCATCTCTGGAGGATGAGAATCGAATGCTTAGAGAGGAAATTTTCAAAGTTTACTACTTTCTTTTTAGAATTTTTTAATTGGCATATGTCATTATTTCATATCATTTTTATATAATTATATTAGTTGTTCTTCTTGATAGATTGCACACACATTGTATGTACCCGATTTTCTATGTCGTAATATATTTTAGACTTTTGTCTTTTTTATGAACAAGCCCGAGTTTCAAACTTTACTTTCCAACTTTATGAGGTCATATATATTATTTATTAGCATCATTTTTATGTAATTGTTTTATCTGTTCTTCTTGATGGACTGCACACACATTGCACGTACCTGATTCTCTTCATCATTATATGTTTTAGACTTTTCTCTTTTTATGCACAAGCCTGAGTTTCTAACTTTGCTTTCCAACTTTATGAGGTCATATTTATTATTTATGTGCATCATTTTTATGTAATTGTATTATATGTTCTTCTTTATGGACTTCACACACATTGCACGGAGTTGGTTCTCTCCATCATGATATGTTTTTTTTTCTTTTGTCTTTTTTATAAACAAGCACAAGTTTGTAATTTGTTCTCACAAAATTTATGAGATCATAACTTTAGTATTTTTAATTTGCATTGGAGGACACAATTGCTGATTAGTAAGAGGGAAATAGTTGTTTTTTTAGTTAAATTTTTCATGGCATAGACATTGAGGAGAGAAGAGGGTTTTATTGTAATTGCTTCATAAGAAACATTTTATGAGAGTATACACTCCACAAAATGAGTAATGTCTATAGTTGCAACCAAATATGGCTCAAACCCACTATTTTTTCAAGTAACGTAATTCACAAAAATATGTTAGAGTTGATATTTCATTTTTATATATACAGTACGGGTGTTAAGTTAAAAAATCCTAAAAAAATTAATTTGATGTATTATATGTAATGATTATATACCTTTGAAATTTTAATTGAAAAAATTGGTAAACTAACCATGCGAAACATGTTCGTAGTTCACCTTCTCCCACATACACATGGACTGCACTCTCTCTTGGAGCATGTTGTGTAGTTCACGTGCAATGTCGAGATCAGGGAACATCGGCTTGCACAGTGTATACAACAAACAAGACATTCATTATTCTCCAGTCTCATAGATATGTCAACACATTATCTGCAAAAGCGATGTAAGCATCCCAGCATAGTCCTTGTTTTCTTGGTGATTCCCACGCAAGCATATTGGACATTGTATGTTCTTACGAACTTTAGATAGTAACACATCCACAACTTCGTCAAATTCTTCTAATGTTTTATTAAAAGAAAAAATATATATATAATTTTACAAATTCTTTATTTTAACTTTTCATTATGTTGTTCATTATTTACTTATTTTATATTAGTTTTTTAATTTAAGAGTTTAAATAGTGTCACATTTCGAATTATTTTTAAATAATTAGAGTGAAAACGAGTTGAGCATATCGAGTTCCACTAATGAGACGTATATGAAAAAATGGGGGTGGTGGCAAGCAAGTAATATGATACATATTTTCTTAATGACAATATGGAAATTTATTGGCAACTATGAGAAGTCATGGAAATTTCAGTCTCTCTTCGTGCGAGTTTTAGTCTTTCATTTGTGCGGATTTCACCCATAATTTTATTATGATGATGAATAAATGGTTTAATTATTTACCCACCTCATATATTTATGCATTTTATCCACATAAATAATACAGTAAATATTTGAACATCTCAATTAATTTCTACCCATCTCATTAATCACTCATATTGAGTATTAACATTTACATGACCAATTTCATTTTTTTTTTCAATATGCTTCCCTTTTCACAGGTCAAATTAGGCAGTTGCTATGGCCACAATAGTGGATTATTCACTTTCTAGTCTCGACTCTTCGATTTACTTATTTTTACCATTTCATAAGTTCAAATCGACTATTCATTGCGGCCAACTCTAAGACTAGTCAAACCCTAGATCCATCTCTCACAAAAATCAACCACGATTTTTCGCTCTCCAATCTTCATCCATTGAACAAGTTCATTTAATTTAACTAAATTTCTATATTAAAGGTGAGATTTTATTTGTTGTTAAGGGTTTAACAATTAAAAGTTGACTCCAATTTTATAATGAAATGTTTAAAGTTATTTTACGAACTCTTTATTTGACTTTTCCAAGTATGTTGTTTCTTTATTTATTTTAAATTACTTATCATAATCTTTTTCAAGATTTAAATATTATCACATTTCGAATTATTTTGGAAATAAGTAGAGTGAGTTGCATTCTAACAAGTTGTGCATATTGAATTCAACTAATGCAACAAACATTAAAAATGGTATGTGCCGCGCCCGAGCAAGTAATTTGACACATGTTTTCTTAATGACGACATCAAAATTTTACTTGCAACAATGTGAAGAATATGAGCCTTGTTTTTTAGGGTTCTTGTGAATTTTGAGGAAGAAAATTAGCATGATAAGAGTGTTCTTGTGTAGGTATGGACAGTGATGATGGAATGAGAAGAGTGCCAGAGATCGAAGGTGAGGCTATGGGACAACCTCTTTCCTTCCTCAATAGAAGCTCCGGCGCCGGCTATGTGCATCCACCGGCCCACGAATCTAGAAGGAGAGAAAGAAGCCCATATGAAGAAGAACATAACAAGAAGTTAAGAAGGTTTGTTAACAATCATTGTCCAATCATATCTTGCCACATCATTGCTAGTCCCTAATATGCCCTTTTTCCTAGAGAAAAATAATTTTATATCCTTTCTTGTAGAAAAATAAAAGTGTCCATTTAAACAATCTATTTTGTTTGTACTCTTTTGGGTCCGAAAGTGTGATGAGAAAAAGAGATTCAGCACAAGCAAGCATGAGATAGAAAGAAAGCACATATGATTGCTTTGGAGGCAAAACTTCAAGAATTGGAAACCAAGAATGATGAGCTTCAACAATCCCTTTCATCTCTGCAGGATGAGAATCTAATGCTTAGACAGGTAAATTTCAAAGTTTACTACTTTCTTTCAGAAATTTTGATTTGCATATATAATTTTTTATGTCATTTTATAAAATTATGTTATCTGTACTTCTTGATGGACCGCACACCATTGCACATACCCTATTCTTTCCGTCATGATAGGTTTTGAACTTTTGTCATTTTTATAAACAAGCCCGAGTTTCAAATTTTGCTTTCTAACTTTTATGAGGTCATATATATTATTTATTAGCATCATTTTTACGTAATTGTGTTATCTGTTTTTCTTAATGGACTGCACACACATTGCACGTACTTGGTTCTCTCCATCATGATATCTTTTAGACTTTAGTCTTTTTTCATAAACAAACCTGAGTTTCAATCTTTGCTTTTTGATGAAAATTTTATGTTGTCATAACTTTAGAATGTTTAATTTGCGATATTGGAGAACACAATTTCTAATTAGTAAGAGGGGAAAGGTAATTTTTTCAACTAAAGATTTTCCATGAGAAAGAGAGCAGAGAGTTTGATTCTTCAATGAGAGAGAATGAAAAAGAGCAGAGAAGAGGTGACTGCAACATAAGCAACATTTTATGAAGTATACACTCCAAAAATTGAGTTATTTTTATATTTGTATTTAGAGATAGCTCAAACTCTATTTTTTCAAAGAAAAAAAATTATTTCACAAAAATATTTTAGTTGCGTGAAATATGTTAGAGGTGATATTTTATTGTTATATATATAACACAAGTGTTGCGATAAAAATTTTAAATAAGAGAATTACTTTAATATATTATAAACTACAAATTATTATATATTTTTTCAAAATTTTATTTGAAAAAGTACGTAGATAAACAATTCAAAACATTAGCAGTTCGCCTTCTCCCACATGCACGGGGCTGCAGTCTCTTGTATCATTGTGTGCAATTCACGTGCAATATTTTATTTTTATTTATTTTTTGCTGACATAAATATATATGTGTGTAATATAGATTTGAAAAATGTAAGAAATTTTAATAATAATAATCACTTCTCAGGTTCCAATGACAAACTATCCTCTCCGATTGCTGGAAACTTATTCATAAAAAATGTTGTATATATAGCTCAGACCAATTTGCTTCTATCAAATCCTATAAATTTCTGTGTATTTTCTTATCTATTCTATCATAAAAAATGTTGTATATACAGCTCAGACCAATTTGCTTCTATCAAATCCTATAAATTTCTGTGTATTTTCTTATCTATTCTACTTAAGTTGCAATTTTTAAGTTGCAATTTGTTAGCTCGGATATGATCGATCTCTAAGAAGCATCCGAAATTTGACTAAAAGTTCACAATCTCATATGAAGGATTATTCATTTCACTTCTTTTGTAGAGTTAACATGCCAATGAAAGCCAAAGCGCGGCAGGCAGCGCCCATTGCCATGAGAAGGGATATACAGTGATTCCATTCGTGGAGATCATACCCCATATTTAGCAGCGCCCCACACCGTTTTATCAGCCACACCCCTTAATATCTGCAAGCAATCGGAATACTGAAAAAATGATTTCTGATTTCCCATGTATTTAAAATCAGACAGTAAAGCAGTAGTGCCACTCTCATCTGAGAGGAGTCCTAATGACATTGGATGATCCTTCAGTATGATGATTTTAAGTACAGTATACATATATTATTGACAGTAATGAATAATACGTTCGAAAGTGTGCAATATCTATGTACCTCTTTGCATTTGAGACGATAAATGCTTCTAAAGCCCAGCTTGGATAACGCAATCTTGTCAAAATCTTAATGAATTCGCTGTCTTTGGGCTGAGTGGAAAGAAGAGTCGGAACAACTGGTAGAAGTACAGAACACTGCTCAATGTAGAAGATTTTGATCAGCCAAAATCATGAGAGTAATATCAATAGTGTTTTTTATCGAGTAGGAGTGACTGATCACCAGCTGAGATGGGCCAGGTTCCAGGAAGATTGCCAGTGTATATAGCTATACCCATCACACAATAAAAGAGGCAGAACAAGACGATGTAATTATCTAGGAACGTCGATCTCAGATTGCTGAAGAAATAAAACGTTGATAAGTAGACCAATGGCTTGATCAGTGTATTGAAATGGTCAACTGTGTCTTTGGCAACAAAATGAGCAAGGCTGCTGATGCCTGAAGCACGTTCCCTCCTGTATTGTATCTTGTCCAGAGAGAACGTTCTCAGAGCCATGATCTTGCATAGAAAAGCTGAGAAACTGTGAGAGTGAGCAAACTGTAAGAGAGAAGGGAAAATTTGTGAAAGAAGATAACTACAGGAAAAATGTAAATAGTGTGGAGCAGCATGAATCGAACTTAATTACAAGAACTTCTCTGAGGTTTAGCCTAAATACAAGAAAACCCAGCCCCCTTTTAATCCTTCCGTATGCCATACTTATCGAGGATGGTTCTTATAATTTGCCCGAAATTATGTTTTCTCAACTCACAAGTAGCTATGATGGTGTAGGTATAACCAGGAGCGCCAAAGCTTTCGTCGCCTGATTTAGATATCAGACCCAAACAAGCACCAGCAAGCAACAATATGAGAAAGTCTATTGCTTGAATCCTTGCTTCTCGAAGTCGTTGTTTAGCCACCTGAACAACATATAAACAAAGACAGTCAGAAGTTACACGATGAATCAGTGAGATGTTGATCTGTAAAGACCAAGAATGTAATAAGCATCTCCTAACTTCATCTCATTGAAACAGTTTTGATATCGAGAAATTTTAAATCAAAGGATATGATTCAGGATATACCTTGCAACGAAGTGTTTATATTGTTGCAGAATGCTGGGAGTTCTTCTGTTAGACTATCCCGTCGACTTCAAAAAGTTATTACATATCACATCAAATCACGCTTCCACTCTATATTTCAGATTTTGCCATGCCTCCCCCCAAAAGTATAGATGTTCACGGCCAGGACTGTAATTTTCTTGATTTCCTGAATTAGCATACATAGCAGCCACATCATCAACCCCAGTAACATTCTTCTGCATATCCAAAGGTACAGGATAACCTTTGTGGAGCATCCAGCGGAGAGGAAGCTCTTCACAAGTCACACCAGAGCTCATGTGTGGTTTTACAATCCCTTCCAAAACATCTATAAAATAGTCAGGTGGATTAATATGTTCGGGGACATGAATACCAAGATTTGCAAAGTAATTTTCGACATCCCTAACTGCTCCATGGTACGCAGTAAGACCTCCCTTTGCTAGAAGTATCAAATCATCAAACATATTGAACAAGGAATAGCTGCACGAGAGAGAGAGAGTGTGTAAGCTCTTGGTATCTTAAAGCAGAAAAATCAAGGAGGAAGTGTTTTGTTAAGCTTACCTAGGTTGGTGGACGACCATGCAAATATTTACTCCTTCAATTGCTTCACGTTTGAGTGCTCTGAGAAGGAGCTGAGAAGATGAGCTGTCCAAACCAGTGGTTGGTTCATCTAAGAATAAAAGTGAAGGTTCCATTACTAGCTCTAGACCTACATTTACGCGCTTCCTCTGTCCTCCAGATATACCTCGTTTCTCCATAGTGCCAACCAATGATTTTCGCACCGAGTGCAGTCCAAGGGACTCGATGACTCTTTCAACAACAAGTACCTTGTCTGCTTTTGGTAATCTGCAGACAATCTTCAACCAATTTGGACATAACTACTTATTAGCACAAGAACACAAGAAAAACGTAACTTTTGCACTCAAAAGTATGACAAAAGGGAAGATTACAATTTTTAGGCCAGATTAACAGTCTCCATTGTGAAGTTGACAATTTCAAGAAAAAAAGGACCAGATGTGTAAGAAGTTAAAGGTGTTGAAATTGACGGACTTAGTACACCAAAAGCAACACGGCCATACATAGTGGATCAAAATTGCAAGTTTCTCAAAATATTTAACTTTTGAGTACTGTGATATTTGTCTGAGTTACAATTAGACATGTAGCATTTCTGTACCTGCAATTGGCACTGAACCATATGTTCTCTTCCACAGTCAGATTCCCGTGCACAACATCATCCTGCGGCACAAATCCAACAATCTTTTTATATGACCTTATGACTCAACCTTCCCATTTAGAAGAACTAAGCCAGTTATTGAGCATCCAACAGTTTTTCCAGCAAGAGCTGAAAGTAAAGTCGTTTTTCCTGCCCCAGATGGACCCATGAGAGCAGTTATTCGACCAGGCCAAATTTCACCAGTGACGGACCTCAAAAGGCGTTTCTTTTTCTGTTTCAATGTTACACTAAGATCTCTGAAAGAGATCTCAATTGTGAGTCTTCTCCTGGTCTCATTATCCATTGCCAATGAAACTACTCCAGAGAATGTAAGGTCCCTGCTATGCTGTTGTTGAGCTTTCTCCTCTTCGAGCTGAGAATATGCGTATCTGAATATATGGGTGTCAGTTCGAATATGTTTTGTCTTCACCTTTTTCTTCTTATCCTTGTTTTCAATTTGTGGATTGACATCTTCAAAACTGTCAGGATTTTCTTCCATTTCTTGTCCTGGAGGGTAAGAAGCATCTATTTCCTTTCGTCCAGCACCACATAGCTGAGAAGCAAAATAATCGTAAGGGAACAAATAGAAATGCAAATTGTAACAATTTTTCGTTGTTTGATTCTGTATTCCAACCTGGTCATCGGATAGGGATGCTATTTCGACGTGAAAATGAGCAGGACACCTCAAGTGCTCTTTTTCTAATTGCATCCTTTGCTGCCAGCCATCTTGCTTGTGCTTGGGCATTCTCCTTTATACTTTTCACAGCAACTTCCCTTGATCTGGCGTAGGGCCTTTCTCTGATGCTGATGACTTGCTCATAACAATTGTAGAAGATGAATAGCAAAACGCTAATACCAACCTAAAACAACAAGAATGTTTAATATACCAGCTAATTCTTCATTTTTTATCCTCTCTAATTTTGTAAAAGCCAGGGATAATATTTATCTATAGAAACTTACAATCAGCATTAGCCCGTATCGCGTTGTAACCTGCCTTGTTGTCTTGGAATCACATGAAGCCAAACTATAACATCCTGCAATTTTATGTTCATTGACCGATTACATGGTTAGTTAACAAAGCATGAACACAGGAAATTTGTTAAACAGGAAGACAATGTAGAAAATAATGGGATAACAGTGCATGCCAAGAACACAAACACAATGAAGAGACAAAGTTGTCTTTCAAGTTCAACCAAGAAAATACTATCTTGATGCAATTCAATACACTTCAACAAGGGACTTACGTGTCTGATCAATAGATCCCATTCGACAGAAATGCCTGAAAAAACAAAATACAATAGCATTACCAACATGATAACTTAAATGAAAGAAAAGAACTACAGATCAAGAAACACATCAAGTAGAAACTGGACTGAAAAAAAGTCAAGAGCACCAATAGATGACTAAAGATGACTGAAGAATGGAATAAAAATCAAGACCAGCTAGTACAAGGAATCTCTTGTGTGTTCGATGGGCAATACGATCCTGCAGAACAAAACATCGAACTACCTCTGCTTACATATGCCCAAATATTAGCCCCTCCACACGTAGGATTTTCCTTTCCAGGAGGTAACTGATAGAGATATCAGCAAGCAGAATCAATGCACACGATGCACAAACTATGTAATATAATGCAGTACACAAGACAGATATGTAATAATGGAATACACAAGTATCAACTTACGGGCCGCATAAGCCCGTCGCCACATTGAATGTTACTATTGGGCAGTAGGAACCCAATGGACAAGCTGCAAACATCCCAGAAATCATAACTTATACTTTAGGAATCAGTGTATGATCATAGTAAAAAAGACTCCAAGTTCAAAGCTCATTTATCAAATTGCACTTCTTATTACACATATATACAAATAAATTGCCATAAAAACTGCTAATGTAACCCCAGATAATCCTAGGAAAAAACCATATGCACCCACAAAGACAGAAGCCTTGGACTGTGATCGAAACATTAAGAATGAACTTTTCTCGCAAATTGATTTGATTCTCCGAGAGAGAGAGAGAGAGAATTGTATAATCAAAGAGAAGGGCGAAAATTGGTCGGGTACTTACGTATCATGCATGTGAGACCCTGAGGGCAGAAGAAGCCCTCACAGCAAGGCCGACAATCAGAGGTTCGGGCCTGTATGTCTTCGGAGTCTCTGATGACGGGCTGAGTCAAGCCCGAGCCGCAAGCCCATCCGGGCTCGCAGCCCGAAACCCATGTGGATGAATTACAGTTCCTGTTGGCAGAGGATTTAGTTTTTGCGATGAACTTAGTGAAGTAGAATTTGAGCACTGCTGCGTTGCACAATCTCTGAGGCAAGTCTCCTATGTTTTATTACAAATCAAATGCACAAAAAATATATATTCAGAAATTGCTGATAGAAATTCGCAACAGGCCAATCACATGCAATACATAATAAATTTATAGAATTAAAACTTTTATTTTCTTGTGTATTTCATTTTTTATTTTAGAATAATCACCGTATATATATATATATATATTTAATGTGTATATAGAGAGGTTGTTTTTTTCTTTTTCTTTTTTTATTATCATCATCATCCCTAATATAGAGGTTGTTTGTTTGTGTCGTGGCTTATTCGGATGGGTATATCAAAAAAATTTACATCCAAATAAATTGTAAAAAGTTATGTTTGTATTGGGACATAGTATGATAAGATAGAAATTTTAAATGTCACACAAGTAGTGAGAGAAAAAGAAAGATGGCATATGAGACCTGATGAAAGTGCTCAGTAGAATCCGATTCAGTCAGTAAGTACCCCGAAGAGGCAGTTTAAGCTTACAGGTCACAAGATGTTCAATCTTCATCGGCAACCCAAAACAGTTAGGTTCATCCCCATCCAAATAGGTCAACCCAATACAAACAAGCTCATATTAATATCACTAATTAATAATATTAAATATTTTGAAATAGAAAATAAAACATGAAAAAAAATATAGGATCCAAACTCAAATTTATAATCTCTGTTATATATACTAGGATGTTCTCCCATGCGATGCACGGACATACATTATTAAATTTTAGAAATATGAAATTAATATTTTACAAAATTATATATAATTATGTTCAATAATTTATATATGTACCATGAGTATAATAAGGACATAAATATTATATATAAAATCATATGTGAACATTAATTAATTTTATTTATAAAATACAATACCAAATTACCAAATATATAGTATTTTCTTTTGAAATCAAGAAAACTGAATAAAATTTGGTATATCAGTGTCAACATTTTTTATTTTTATACATAGCATCTAATCTGCCACAATAATTAATATATTATATATTATATTATATAATCTAGAAAATATAAAATACATGATTTTCAAGTGTTATCTCCATGAGTCTTTTCGGGCCAGCCTTCGTTGACATGGATCTAGGTGACTGCATCTCATAAACTCGAACAATCACATCATATAAATCAACACAAAAAATTAATATATATTATTAAAATAGCACATAGAAAACAATGAGTTCCTAAACTCATGAACCTTTGTTTTGCCATAAAAATTAAATTTATATCCATGACTAGCTGTTTTGAATTTAAATTTGACAGTTGACACAATGATATCAGAAACAATATATAGTTTTTCCTCAAATAATAGTTTTTCAAAGTTGTTGATGTGTAAACTTCTTGTTTGACCACGAATGATATCACCTTGCAAAAATAATAAAATTAAATATGTTAAATTCTACGATACATGTTCATCCTTTTAAACACACTCAAAACTGAAAATCTGATTTTTGTCTGCAAATGTAGGTACATCGTAAGCACGAACCAGATGAAGTCTAAGAGTATTACTCTTATCTTTGGATGAAATTTTTTCACAAAGTTGAAAATAGCCGATATTACAGATCAATAAAGTAAAGTAAAAAAACATATAAATAATGAGAGTGCACAATATAGACGACACAAAATAATACACTATTTATCATAAGAATTTAGTTCAATAGATAGTTAGGTATTACTAAAAAATATAAGAATCAATTCAATAGATCCATACATATTGGCTATATATGGTGCAGATTATTTAGATATGAGATATATTACATATGAGAACATTTAGCTTAATAGATAGCTATTTCTGAAAAATTTAAAAATCAGTTCAAAAAAATCTAAAATCAGTTCAACAGATTGGTACACATGGGTAATATATTGGCATTCTATGGTGCAGATTATTTAAATATGAGATATATTACGCATACGAACATTCAGTTTAATAAATAGGTACTACTGCAAAATTTAGGAATCAATTCAATAGATTGGTATTCTAAATATATTATAAATATATTAAAATGAATACTTATTAGTTAACAATATAACAACATTTTCTAAAAATACGCCTTTCATTTGTAGAAAGAAAAAAAGGGGGAAAAGCATGTGTTACTATAAATAGATGAACTTCTACAATTATATATATAGACTAGTATTTCTTCTATGCGTTGCACAATTTATAATATGATAATATAATAAATTATTATAAAAATAGAAATATAATTTTTAAAATAAAATACATAATTATATAAAATATATTTTGATAAAAATTGTTTAAAATAAAAATATCAAACAATATAAAATTATATTAAATATTAAAATATAACACAATTAATATATGAAAAAAGTATTTAATATTTAAAAATTAATATTTTACTATTATATATGCAATATGGATATTAAATTAAAGATAATAAAAATATGATTAATTTGATATATTTTTCATAAAAAATGAAGTTGAGATGAAAAATTATCCTTTAAAACTTAGAATGAAAAAGCAAAGAATAACAAAAAAATATATGATTGAACATGAAAGTTTCTAAAAATAGAAAAAGGTGGAAAATTTATATTTCAATAAATTAGTACAACTATCTTGATTTTCTATAATTATAGATGAGATTTACTATTTGGAATAATATTTTATTTTTAATTGCATACTAATGAATTGGAATATAAGATATAACATTTAAAATAGAAGATTAAAACATTCACACATCCAAAAAGTTTATGCAAAATCTTAGGCATGACAAGTAAGGTAATGATTTTTAGCAACTTTATTATGGACACAAATTTTTTAATATTATGCAATTTCAATTACAAATTAATGATGAAATACGAAAATATTTTGGCAATATGCACGTGGATTTTTATGTTTTAACATATATTTTTTACTATAATAATTATAATTTTAATAGGATTAACAAGTTTTTTTTTTTTTTCATATATGTTTTCTTTCATTTACAACCATCAATCTATTACATATAAAAAATGGTAAGATGCATCGAACTTTCTTATGGTTTTAAAGTTGTGAACGGCGTCCTCATATGATTTTAAAATTGTGTAAAATTTCATTAATTCCACTTACACTCACTTTATTTAGCAAAAATTCTAACATTAAATTCTAAACTATTTTCCCGTTATACCCTTAAATTATGGAAATTTGGGTTTCATTTATAAATAAATCTAAAAATTTATAATAACTTAACAAAATATGTATAAATTTGTAAAATTTAAAAAATATATATATTATAATTTTATGTTATATATTTCAATATTGTAACATTACATCTATTATATTTTTCATTTTCATAATTATTTATTTTGTATAATTCAATTATTCAAAACCCTATTTTCAATATCTCTAAAAAATAGTAAAATAGATAAAGAAAAACATAATTCACGCTCCTTCATCTTATTCACCCTCTCTCTCTTTCTTCTCTTTTTTCTTTGATGAAAATATCAATTTTGGCTTTTTGGTATTGTTTGATTCACTTAGGGTTTGTTAATTTGAGAGTTTGTTGCGTTTATAGTTTAGTAATATAAAATATAAAAGAAGAAAAATACATGTTTTCTACAACAACAAAAAAAGAAAAATAAAATACATAAAAAAAGAAAGAAAAAATTGCTTATTTGCCCACAACGCAAGCTATTGCATCAAAGTATGACTTTTCACCCATGTAACATCATTTATGCAACAAATAAAGGAAGGTCGCGCCTAATCTTTAAACAACACCAGATTTTTTTGTATTTTTGCTTATAAAAAATTATTGAACTTCAATATATATATATATATATATATATTTATACAGTAGATCTCTCATTTATGAAATGCATAAATTATTTATGTAAAACACGTCAAGTTAAATTTATTTCATTAAGATATTTGAACTCAGCTTCCAAGAAGAGCAGCCCTAGCCGCCCGCCCTTCTGCTCTAGCGGGCAGCAGCCCTAGACCTCACCCCCAACTCCACCCTAGCGACCTCAGCCCTCGCGCCTACGGCAACCACTATTTTTTAATAAATAATATATTTTGTTTAGAAAAGATAGAATA
The DNA here is from genome assembly GCA_028749325.2 of Caryopteris x clandonensis. Lineage (NCBI taxonomy): Eukaryota > Viridiplantae > Streptophyta > Magnoliopsida > Lamiales > Lamiaceae > Caryopteris > Caryopteris x clandonensis. The sequence goes on along the minus strand of JAPYKT020000022.1, from coordinate 5,479,497 downwards.
TTAAATAAAATAAAAGTGATTAATAACAAATTAAACACGTATAAAAAAGTAGACTTCAATTGCTTGAGGATCATCACCCACAAAACAAAATAAAATAATAATAATAATAATAATTAGGAAAAATAAAGATATTCCTTTCTAATTTATAAAATAAAATATTTACATCCAACCTAAAAGAATTATTATTTTAAACTGAAAATATATTACTTATTTTTTAAAAACAAAAATATTACTACTTAATTATTTTGGACATAATACTTTCATCATAAAAATAATAATAATATTTTATTAAATTTAAAAAAGTATTAATTTTCACTTAAAAACTACTATTTTTTTCATGTGATCCATGCATTTTGTGAATAATAGTGGAGTTGATTAGAATTGGTATATTATTACACTCTTTGTCCAATCCATTACACAAAAAATCTCATTCATACAAAAGTGTTTGCTATGTATTGTTATGACTGGTATACATAAGTCGTTAGAAAACAAAATAAAAATCGAGACGCAGGCCATTATTGAATCACAATTTCCCTCTCCTTCGCTTCTTTATGAGAAACCAATTCAAATATTTTCATTTTCCATATGAAATTTTCACAACTGGAGTTAATGGGACAACAGTTAAACTGGAAAAAGATGTCCGTATCCGACGCTGACATCAAGAGTACGACAAAACACGTACTTTTGTCTGTCTCGCCGATCTTCTTCTTTTACATTTCTCTCTATCGGATACCACCGTATCGGAGGTTTCATTTCACCCACTTCCCTCAATTCAACGCTGTGTTTGGACCACGTAAATGGAGTCAGAAAGCAGACCTGAAGAAATCACCAACACCAGCCCTTTGCTTCCCAGGATAAGGCCTGACACCGGCGGCCGCGATGGGCGGAGCAGCTCTGATTCCACCACCGCTGTTCTTATTCTAAGCACCTTCGTTGCCGTCTCAGGTTCCTATGTTTTTGGTTGTGCGGTGAGTTCCCAAAATTTAGAAGCTAAGCATAACTGCATACGACGTCACTTGCTAGTTTGTGCTCACTTTTCTGTGTGGATATTGGATTGTGTGTGGTTTATTGGATGCCCAATAATGGGTGGGACAGCCTCTTCTTTTCATTGTGTTTAGAGTTGCCATTGTTATTGGATTGCAGGTGGGGTATTCGTCACCTGCTCAATCTGGAATTCTGAACGATGTTGGCCTAACAGTGGCAGAGGTGAGTCTTTCTTATTGAATCTGTAAGAGTTTAACTTTTACTTAAAACACACACACACATATATATATATATACACATATATATATACACATATATATATATATCTTGTGTTGTTTTTCCATGGAGATTAAATCAGGTTATAGATTGTTGTGTTACTCAGCGTGTGTCGTATTTGTTGTCTTGTGCGTGCGTGCGTGCCTGCGTGTGTGTGTGTGAGAGAGAGAGAGACAGAGAGAGTCGTCATTTGAAGATATCACTTTGAAGAAACTCGGTAGAAGCTACATAGATTAAGAAATGAGCAATTAAACCAATGAAAAAAGATGTAAGTAAATTTGAAGGAAATCAGTCAAATTTGTAAGTATTGCATTGGGTATTCATTGTGTTCAACAACAGAAGAGGTCGCCTATTGTCAGGCATGCTCACATGATTCTCTTAAATGTTTGTTCAGATGGTGAATAAATCGCACACATGCTTATGAAGTTGGTTTCCAGTTGACCCTAATCTTTTGAATTGTAATGTTGAAAAACTTGGTTCTGTTCAAGTCATGTTGGGTGCCTTGTGACTGCTATGTCAATTGCGAATCATGTTTTGTTTTCAAAATTTATCTAATTCATTATGGCAATACAATTTGGACTCCACTTTGCAGTATTCATTGTTTGGGTCAATATCAACTATTGGAGCTATGTTTGGGGCAATTGTGAGTGGGAAAATAGCTGATATCCTTGGGAGGAAAGGAGTAAGGCCTCATTTATTTCGACATTCTGGTTATTTTTATTTATTTATTTGAAATTTCAGCTCCAGCGACCTTACGATTCTTTTATGTCTCTTGCAACAATTAATAAAAATTGCAGGCAATGTGGTTTGCAGAATTGTTTAATGTTGCTGGATGGCTTGCAATAGCCTTTTCCAAGGTATCTACCTCCATTTTTTGCTAGTGCTTTTTTGTTTGGTCAATCGACGTGATTATGTTTTAATACAAGGTTCTCATGATTGTATTTGCTGAATATTGTTGGAAAGCTTAAATTATTTTTTGTCTACCTTGGATTTTGGCTTATGCCTTTTTGTTTGGTGAATTGACAATACTGCAGTCTTGTGTTCTAATAAAACTTTGTGATGGTTGGAAAGAAGATGATAAAAGGTGGAAGGAAATGGAATGATATGCAAGTTTCATTAAATAATAATTTTGGTCAAGTCAGTCACCCGGAAAAGTTTGGTAGAGGTTCTAAAGTCAAGAGAATATTATAATCTTAATAATTCGTGTATTGGGTGGATTTGATGTTCTTAAATGTGAGAAGGTTCAAACTTTTGAGTTACCTTGCCATATATATGTGAATTGGAGGTGGTGTTTGTTTTGTTCTTTAACCTGTAGTACTTTGATTACATTTGAAAATGAAGGAGTATCACAGTCGCATAAGTTCTTGTTTGAATGTCCATCACAAGATCAAACTGTGCATATTATTTCAACTGTTATATCCAGTAATAAATACCAGTCAACTTACTGTCTTCATTCAAGCTATGCAAATGATTCCTGGATTTCTTATAAAGTGGAACAATCTTTTGCATTTGCTTACCACCATTCTGATCTCAATAAGTTTATGTTATTTATTCTTTAAGAGATAAGTGGGCAAGATTATTAGAAGGTACACAAACTCATTTAAATCTGGAGTGTTTTACAGAATTCCTCTCATTCAGCACTGTACTGTATGTCAACAGAATGTTTGGTGGCTTGATATCGGGAGGCTATCAACTGGATTGGGAATTGGACTTCTGTCTTATGTGGTACATGCAGTTAATTTTCCAATATGCTTTTTGTTTTATTTTGTGATCAGTTAGAAGTTTTGAGCTTTGTAAACAACTAGGTACCTGTATATATAGCAGAAATCACACCTAAGAATCTCCGAGGAGCATTTACTGCAGTCAACCAGGTAAATGAAGAATCTCTCTTCATTTTTGAACCTAGAATTTCCCTTTTTTTTAAAGAAACTGAGATAAAAGGTCTTCCAATGCTTTAGTTGATGATATGTTGTGGTGCCTCCGTAATGTATCTTGTTGGTAATATCATCAGCTGGCGTCTTTTGGCTTTAATAGGTAATTTATTTTATTATATATATTTTTTTCATTGGCACAGCCTATACTATATGTTTTCAGTTAACTGAAGGAAAGAGGGTGTCAAATTCATTTCAGGAACTATTCCATGCCTAATACAACTTCTGGGCCTCTTCTTTATTCCAGAGTCGCCACGATGGCTAGTAAGAACATAACAAATTTTGTTGAAGTTCGGTAAAGAAAAAGTTCTAAAATGTCTTTGATCACTAGTACTCATCTTTTATACAGGCTAAGAATGGTCAATGGGATGTCAGTGAAGCATCTTTGGTACGACTTAGGGGGGAGAATGCCAATATTTTCGAAGAAGCAGCTGAAATCAGAGTGAATATTTTTATTCCAATTGGTGGATGCATTAGACAACATTTTATCCTATTCTAATTATATGAATCAGATGGATTTATATACATGCTGCTTACAGGATTATACAAGAACTCTCGAACAACTCAAGGACTCCAGAATGATAGACTTGTTCCAAAGAAAATATGCCCACTCACTTATAGTAGGGCTTTATTATATATTTTGTTCCTTCGGGTTTTTTATGTTCAAAACAGAATTTGTGGCTGGAAAAGCTGAAAAGTGTCGTAATTCATTCAGGTCGGAGTAGGGTTGATGGTCTTACAACAATTTGGAGGGGTCAATGCAATTGCGTATTATGCGAGTGCTATATTTTCATCAGCAAGTAAACTAGTACTTTCTATGTGATTCAGATGACGAATCTATCAATGATAGATAGGCAGTAGAAAACTTGCTAACCTCTGGATTATGACAGGTTTTTCAGGTAGAGTTGGAACGACAGCAATGGTTATTGTTCAGGTTAGTAGAAAGATTTTTGGCACACTGATTGATAGTACCCACTCTCAAAACATTCCCATTTTTCAGGTTCCAATGACTGTTATAGGAACGGTCTTGATGGATAAATCTGGAAGACGTCCACTACTGCTGGTAATTAATTAGAAGATCCCTAAGAAAAGGGATACACCTTACTAGAAAGAAAATCGGCTACTTTTATGATTATTCTCTCTCTTTTTTTGGGCTCTATAAAACATAAATCTTTTTCAGGTCTCTGTGGCGGGAACTTGCTTGGGATGCTTTCTAATCGGACTATCATACTTACTACAGGTTTTGTGTGTGTACGAATCTGTTTTGCTCTAAATACTAAATTCTGGAATTTCATTTGTATTGCCGTCCCTTTTCAGGACCTTAAGCTTTGGGACTCCAGTCCATTTCTAGCACTCGGCGGTGTCCTGGTAATGCAACATTTTTCGCAAAATCTTACAATGTTTATAACCTTTTAGCATGCGTATACGTTGTTTTGCCATAATTGAATGAATTGACAAGCAAGAAAAGCTAACACAGTGTTGTTTGTTGTACTTGCATCAGATATTTTCAGGATCTTTCTCCTTAGGCATGGGAGGCATTCCTTGGGTTATAATGGCTGAGGTACATAATTTGAAATCAAAGTTGAAAACTACTACTCCCTCCATCCCACGAAAAAGGTCATTTAGAAAATACAACTTTTCTTTTTTGCTAAACTGACAAAAAGGTATAACCTTTTTATAAGGGATCAAATGCTCACTTATGTGTCTCCATTTTTTTATCGGTGTGGCTCATCCAGTCACATATAACTTCAAGCATTTTTGTTGCAATGGGATTATAGCAATCCCAAGTATACTTTTGAAACATGCAACGAAAAAGTTTTAGAAATAGGAATCTTTATCAGATGCACGCATAATATCTCATTTGTGATTCGTTTCAGATATTTCCAATAAATGTGAAAGGTTATGCTGGAAGCCTGGTGACAGTGATCAACTGGTTGGGTTCTTGGATCATTACGTATTCATTTAACTTTCTAGCACAGTGGAGCTCTGCAGGTGATTTTCTGCCCACCTCTCATTCTACTCACAGTTTCTGATTTTCCGACACCTTATTGGAATGAAAATAAATACTCTCAACTCGCGCTGGTTTTTCACAACTTTTTATCAGGCACATTTTTCGCATTTGCAACTGTATGCGGCATAACTGTCATCTTCATCGTGAAGCTGGTTCCCGAAACCAAGGGCCGGACGCTGGAGGAAATACAAGCATCCTTGATCTCTTTTGGAGCAGCAAAATAGTGTTGTTACTCTTCAAATATCTTATGAGCAAAATTTTGAACATAGTTACTACATAGAGATGTTCTTACTTGACTATTTGTGGAGTTGCTTGAATTTTCCAAATACTGTTTCCTTTTGGAATGGCACAACTGTTTTAAAACAGTGGACCATTACAACACAGCTTTTTTTTTTTTTTTGTTAAATTGCTGACTGTAATAGAAAAGGCCAAATTACCATTTAATCCCAAACTTTTCAAATTTTCACAATTCTAACATATATATTTTTTCTTTTCAAATAGAGGTACATGTTATCATTTTTTGTTTAAATTTATGTCCGTCCAAATTTCGACCAAAGACATCTTGAGTGGACTGTCAAAGCCTACCTGGAAACTAACTAGTCCTGCTGACTCGCTATTCTTTTCATTTTTATCCTTTAACAATTCTAGCCCTTTTTTTAAATAAAAATACTGTCATTTAAATTCAAGATTTCTTTAATAAATTCCAGGTTTATTTTTATATTTACTAACTTTTTGTTTTGCTGGAATTTAAATAACAAAATTTTAAATTCTAGAATTGTAAAAAAAAATATAAAAATTGTGAGTCCACAAAATGCAATGTCTTTATATATATATATAAAGAAATTATCCATTTATTTATGGGTTTTAGGAGAAGGAGGCCCATACACACCTTTACCTTATCCATACTCTAAGTCTAAGCTGAAGAGTAAACTCCTCAGATATTTTTCTCTTTTGCTTTTCAATTCTTTTTCCAAATAGAAACCAAACAACATTTTGTTCACTGCAAAAACCCATCAAGCCACTTCAAAAAGATCACATGGCTGCCCTATCAATTGGCCATTTATGCCACTGCAAACACAGATCACTTGAGCTTCTGAGTACCAGAAAAGATTCTAGAATGTTCACCACAGTTTCTTGCCAGAATCACGATCAGAAAACAAGAAAAGAAACAAAGGAACCCAAGGAAGTTTTAACATTGCAAAAGTTTATGGTTGGTGTGGAGAAGCTGGGGAAGGGATTGCAGGAGAATATGAGTCCAAAAAGGAAGGGAGATTGGAAAGACATAACCCTCATGAGCCTTTCATTTGCTCTATATGTTTATATGTCGCAGAAGATTGTCTGTGCATACTGTGCATGGATGTCCACGCCTACACACCCTTGGTGATCCATTTCCGACTCTCTCTCTCTCTCTCTCTCATACTCACGAGATTGGAGTTGGAAGATTCTGATGATGAATTATGGGTTCTTCAAATCTCTGTAAATTTTCTTTTTGCAAGTATATATGATTAGGTTCTGTACCATGTCTGTCTGTTTGAATTGTAAATTTTGCAATAGCTTCTTGATTAATTGAAGTATATTTATCGTTTCTACCTCTGTATGTGGATCAATTAAAACAACAGCCGCCCTTCTGAATTTACTGAGAAACGTGGATACAATTATCTTAAGCTACAACAAAATCAGCATTAATCCAACCATATTGGAATGCTATATAGGAATCATAAATCTCTCTCTTCCCCTTCTCGATAAGGGCTAAAAACTAATTTTGTATCCAATTTTGAATCATCCAAACGTCCCCTGTGTCATGGTTTTCTGATTTTCTATCGTCGCATTTTTTCTAATGTATACTTTCATCACTTATTATAGGTAAAGAACGTTCACATTTTTATTTCCATTGTAATATGTTAATATAAAAGTAATGCGACCTTCCATCTATCTATTTGATATAAAAAATCACATCTATCATGGAGTAGTTGTGGTGTGTGCAATGGGCAACTAGTAGTTCACTCTTGAACTATGTCTATCTATCTCAAATGAAATTGTATAGGAGATGGTGCTGATGCCACTCAGTGACACACATACTTGGTTTAGTGACAAGAACGAACCCAAGATTTTTCCATTAGAGAGGTCAAATTATATATGAATAATTTTGTTATATATATAAAAAGAACATAGTATAAATAGCTAAATGAAATTGGAAGAAATAACATTGTATTCAATTTTAAAAATTATTCATATGTATATTTAATAAAAATGCATTAAAGACTAAATTTTTTAAAAATTGAGGGACGGTTGCCTCCACCAGCCACAGCCTCCTCGATCCATCTACCTGACTATGAAGAATTGAAAATAAATGCAGAGAAACTATTAAAGATATTTATGAATCAATCTGGAAGGCTTCAAACTCGCTTTTTTCTGTCTTCCTCTTCCACAGTTCCTTCTTTTAAGATTCAAGTTTCGTGTAGGTGCTCACCCCACGTCGCACTTAAAAGCGGGTATTGAAGATATGTATGAATTTTCTCAAGATACAATTGATCAAACAAAATTATATATTAATTTGTTGTATCATTTTAATTAATTTATTTCATTATATATAGATTATATAAAGATAATAATGTAATATATATATTTAAACCTGCTCAATAAAATCATATAGCAAGACCAATAATTCTCAATTCTTGCCATACCCGAACCTTCTCTGCAAAGATTACTTTTAGATACGTATAAACACACTTACATATATATATATATATATAGAGAGAGAGAGAGAGAGATTGAGAGTTTAAACAAAATCAGTCCACAGCTGCGCAAATTGAGCTAAAACTTGACCTCCAATAATTATGAAACCAGAGATTTATTAGAAGTACAAAGAAGACAGTATAATGAGCAACAGAGACAAGTGTGGTCAAATGGAGTTACGCAGTCATATCTCACTTTTAAGCAATAAAACACTTCACATGCAAACCTTTCACCTCTCAGCGAACATCAGTCATCTTTCTGGCTTTGTCCCTTGAAAAGGCGATGAAACACTGACAGCAGCCATTGCCAAAACATAATCAACCAATTTTTGGGTTGGGGTTTGGGATCTGGCCTTTGTCCAAACAATCCCTTGTAAAGCTCCTTCTGTTTCTGATAAACAGCTTTTTCATGTTCTGCAAGCAAACGCAGCTCTTTTGCTATTGCTTTGTCTTCTGGGGAGTATTTACGTGCCTTGAGAAAATCCTCACGAGCAGCATCCGTCTGCCCAAGCTCTGCTCGAGCTTTGCCACGTCGGAACAGGGCTTTGACATTGTTCTCATCCTCTACCAACACCTGTAAAGCATTATCCAGTTGGAATTTCTTTCAAGACTTGGGTTTCAAATCTCCAAGGACAAAAAAGCTCATTAAATCTTCTTGTTAGTAATATGCAGAAATATTTTACAACATGGGGTAATCAAAGGATCATTCAGAGAAAAATCATACTCAGTGACATGGAATATTTTACAACATCTAATTATGATTAATCTAAGAGCATAAACTTTTAGTTACTACGCACATTTACACCTTAAACAGAAAAGGTTTTCATTTAACATGGCTACGTTGGAAGGGGGAAAAGAAAGACTGACGTAAAGTTTTAAGAAATTTTTATTTTCATCCTATTGTAAGTATACTGCATTTAACATGTTTTCTTGCTGAAGTGCCTTCCTATTGATGCTTGAGAAGAGGTGCATTCGATGAAAGCAGATGAAACTGAAAATATTAACACTAAAACATTATACGTACAATCCCACATTGTGCAATGGCTTCATCATAACGCTTGAGCTTTATCAAGCATGCTGCCATGTTGAGGTGACAAGGATTCTTTACTGCCAGTGCCATATCGCGGAACTTCCCAAACAACTGGAACATGAAGTCATCTCCCAGATATGCTATGGCCTAGCGAACAAAACAATCTTCATTCAATGAATGAATCTAAATACAATAAAACAATTGGCTCGAAAGAAGTGTCCTGCTACCATTTCATACTGTTGCATGGCGGCCTCCAATTTTTCCTCCTTGAATAATTCATTTCCATCCATCTTTCTTCTATCTGCTGCACTGATCCTCTCCTCTACTGTCATGTCACCACGAGCTTTCCCCTTTAAAAATTTTGAAGCACTGAAATTATTAACTTGTTCTCGTGAATATAATGTATAAAATTTCAAGTATGCAAGACAAGTTTTTTTGAGCCTAGGTATAAAACACTCACTTCTTTGGTTTCATCAAAACCAATCAATTCTACTTCATACACAATATCTGCCATTGGAGGGACATTTGGAAAAGAAAAGCTTCCTGCTTTTCCATACCCTAGTTCCCAACCGACATGTAATAGTGCACGTTCACCAGATTTCATGCTGGAAATGCCAATAGCCAACCCAGTCATTTCAGTTTTCTCTGTAGTGAAGAGTAATTTAAACAATATATTACATTTCCACAAAACAAAATCCATATTAAGTATCAAAGATGTATAATCGAAAGGCCATGATCGATCATCTACATTAAGGTTTTCCTACACAGGCGAAATAAAAAATGATGACATTAAATAGATTTTATGTTGCAGTCTCATAAGTGGGGCCTTGGAAATAAAATAATAGAATAAACGAGATGAAGATAGCAAAGGTAGCTTCTTACCAGTAAAAATTCAACAGTCTTAAAGACACACACACAAATAATAATAATAAAATAAATCAAATTGCCAAGATAAATATAGAGAAAATTCAAGTAGCATATAAGGATATTGGTAACAAAATAGAAAGCTCTACTGGAACTCATAACCAGAGTAGCTACAGCTTCAGAGAAGATCGAGATATGCTGAGGTAAAAGAATGCAAACCTTTGCCTAGGACAAGCTCAAGGGGTTGCTGTTCCTGCCATGTATCTTCGAATTTGTGCTGGGTGCTTTCAGTCCATGCCCTATAATGCACTGCCAGAAGAAAGAGCAGCAAAACATTATTTAAAACGTAAAACAAAAACAAGTGATGCGGTTAATAGATACCAATTATCCTTCCACATGATAGCATAAATAATTTTTTGACCAGCACGTTTCCTGGAGGATAACTTGCATGAGTAGATGAGAAGTCACCCAGCATTAGATTTCATGGGCACTTCTTCTTTGTTAATAAGTTAGAAAAAAATTTAATGATGCAGAGTTTACCAATCTAAAACACTTCAACATTAAAATCAGATTGCGACAAAACTTTATATCCAGGATCTGACTCTGCCTTCAATTTATTCAATATACTAAGTTCATGTTTGACAAGAGCAGCATCTGGAAATGATTTGGGTTCAAAAAGTTACATATCCAGAGAGTTGAAAGCAGGTAGGAGTAACTCCAGCAGAAATAATACATATGCAACTAAGTTTATAGAACTGACCACATATTAAGTTTCACATTTTCAATTAATTGAATGCTCATCTCTTGAGGAACCTACGTCTAAGTCAGTGTCCTTTTAACTGGAACTTGCTAGCAGACTATGAAGAGCAACAAATCATCATTTAAGAAAGGCCTTGGTTAACTATGAATTCCACAGATTGAACTTCTTAAAACTAACTTATACTAGCATTTGTTGTCCAGTACCTTGATATTAAAAAAAAAATATATATATATATATATATTAAAAAAAAATATATATATATATATATATAATTTGAAGTCATTGAAAATGTGAATGAAAAGTTCTCTCAATGGACTCACCAAAGCAAGTTGAATATTTTGATGGTTTTTTGCCATGGCCTTCCTTAATAATTTGCTTGGTCACTTTTTCATGGAGAACCTCCACTACCGAATCTACTTTAGGGGGGCCGCTTTCATCTTGGGGAACTTCTCCATGAACAACTGAAACACCTTCAGTAACAATATTATCATCTCCATCTCGATCTGCAAAAGAAAAACATCATATCACTTCATAAGGTTTATCTTACAATCACATAGAAGTTTTGAATTATTGATACATTACTAAGGATATTGTGTCTGGAATCAACCATCCTTTGTAGGCAAAATCACAGAAGACAAATCGTTCTTAAGGTATCACATACTCCAACACAACAGCAAAGACAAGTACATTGGTTTCCAAAATAACGATGTTTTCTATACAATATCTAAAGGCAGCTTAGACAATCACCTGAAGGTGGGCACTGCTGCTCGTCCAATTCCACCATTACTCAAATCTTCGATGGCTTCTTCAAATATCACATAACACAAGTATAAAAAAGGACAAACAATTAATTAAAAAACATATATAAAATGAGCTCGACAAAAGATTTATCAGTAATATTCAAAAGGGAAAGTACAACTGTTGATTTCAATCAAATGGGTTTCTAGGAAAACACAGATTGAAGACTACAGTAATCATTATGAAGGAAACAACCAAATTACATAAAAGAAATGCTAATGGAGATGAGAGCTGAATAATTGAGCATATGCTTACAGTAAACGTTACAATCACTCGAAGCAACTTTTGGGTTTGTTGATGTTCAAGTGACTAATTTTGCGCAGTGATCGAAGAAGATTCTGGAGGAGAGTGAGTGTTAATTAGTCGGGTCAAAGCACTGCCGGCTCGAGCAATTTGGGTCGGATGCCTCGATATTATATTTGAAATATTATGTCTATTTTACAGCCAAAATAAAACTACATTCAATAAAACAGAGCAACTATAATTATTTTATTTAGCTTCGAAAAAGTTTAATATATCATGTAAAATCAATTCAGAACTGATTGTACACATTTTATGGGATGTTTGGGCTGGGCCCTTTTGGATGGAGAGTGGCCCAACCCAAGTCAAGTGATATTTGTCTATAGAAGGTAGATGGGGTCCTAGATTCCTCTCTCCCTCACATTTTAATCTTCTGTTATGTAAGAGAAATTTATGTTTCCTCATTATGGTTTGCACTGTAAATGTAACTTTGTGGCTTTATGAATAATTTCTCACTCTCTCCTTTGTATACTTTCAGCATGATTTCTATAGTTATGTCCATTATGTTTGAGGTTGCACTCAACGGTGGAGGAGTAAGTCAATTCCACAATAGATTTAGATTTTGTTTTTCTGTATATTTTCATTTTGTTTTGAGGTGAAGGAGAGCAAAGTGATCACATTCAAATGTTGCTGCTTTTTTTTTTTTTTTGGCATGTTTTGTCTTTATTATATGAGTATGTATGTGATTTGTGTGTCAAATATGATGGATAACTGTATTTGTGTGTGGGATGTTTTATCTGATCACTTAAAATAAATATCAATTTATTTTCATTTTACATTGCATTTTTTGTTACTTCGTAATTATGTATGAATTAATTGACTAGTTAATGAGTATTAAATTGATTAAAATCCAAATATGAAAGTTCCAGGTAATAAGGCCAAAATATTATCGATTTTCCACAACATTAATGTAGCTTTGTTTTGATTATGTGTAGTTCAAAACATTTGAGAACCCAACCACCTATTTGTGCATGCATTTCTTTAGACATATTTTATTTATTTAATAATTAAGAGTGAATGACATAATATGTTTATATTTGAATAGTTTGCAATGTTTATATTGCAAAAATTAATTTATTTGTTGTGTTTTAATTTGGATAGATATTTTTAAAAAATTGAAGTTATTAAAACTAATATTGATCAATAAAGTTTATGACAACTCATATATTATAAATTTAAAATTATTGAAATAAATTATTAGTAAATATCAAAATAATGAAAAATTTTAGGCAAAAATTTTATTAGTTACTTTTTTTACATATAAAAATATAAAAAAATAATTATTTTTAAAGAAGTAGAAAAAGAAAATAAAAAAATACATTTAAAAATGAAAAATTTAGGTAAATAAAATAAATGAATTTATATAAACTAAAACAAATAATAAAAATAAAACAATTCATCATCAACAATATAAAAATCATCCATATCATCAACTAATTATTAACTCTACAAATTCCAACATTTTTAATAATTAACCAATCAATCAATCACTACACACATCAATTTTCACAATAAAATAATATTAAAACAACACACTAAACCTCATTTTCTCAATACAAATTATATCCTATTACATTTCAATACAAACATCACTTTTTACTATTCAAACTCATTTCCACATCTTGGATACTCACAGTCAGATGAACTATGCACACCTACATCCAAGCACAAACACTCCCTTATTTTACTAGCAATGTATCTTCATATTTTGCAAAGACGGTAACCTTTGCTTTTTATTTGCCCCTTCTGCATTGTCGTCCATATTATTTCTTTTGCATTGTTCTTCTTCTTATCTTTTAGAATTATTTGTTATGTATGGATAGTAATTTAAGTTGAAAAAGGAATGAAATGTAAAAAAGCAAAAAATAAAATCGAAGAAAGCACAGGGTGTTACACAACAAAGGCTATCATCTTATGCACTTTGAGACTTTGGATCCACGAGAAATTGAATAAAAGAAAAAAAAAATCTTACTGAAACAACACAATGTTGATAATTTACTAATAAAACTAATATTTATTCTTTCAAAACAATATAGGTGCATTTCTTTCATCTTCTCACAAACGCCCATGGATACACATCCACAAATCTAATATTGAAAAATAAAAAAAATTTACTATTCAGTTATAAGTTAACAACGAAATTCGAGCTATTTGTATAACCTTATTTTCCATTATTTATTCTTTTATAACATCAGGCTCCCAACATAAAATATATAGGAGACATTTGTTTGCTTCTCCTGCACCTAATAAAGAATGTATGATAATTAATAAGCCAAGGCAATAAAGAACGTACAATAATTAACAAGAATATTCACTATTGAATTTACATTTTATTATTTAACAATAATATTATTTTGCTTTGAATTTACATAAATAATGAATATTTTAACCTCGTCACATAAGGTACAAAAGTCCTCTCACCAAAACAGTACAAATTTACACTCATCGCTTTAATGGGCACCATTTTAAAAAATTCAGAGCTATATAAACACACTTTTTGCATACTTTGTGGAATCTGGCATATGTTCACTAAATCCTTCGCCTGGGCTCGACTAACCCTTGTGAGGAATCAGATCAACACGAAGGACTATACAACCTGCTATTGCCAGAAAAAAAATTCAGATTTTAGATATATGTACATATATATGTATATTTATATGATGCTTTTTCCAAGATTTTGTACCCCGTCACTATAAATAATTATCAACCACCAGCAGCCTTCAAGAAATTGTCATAAGGACTTGAAGCTGGCAAGTGAAAGAAGTCAGCGTTGTCTTTAACTTCAGCAGCACAGCTCGTGGGTACACCAGTAGTCACCGGTGTCTGCCAAAAAAAAAAATGACACAACAGATTACTCCATGAATCATTTTCATAGTATCGCTGCACCATGTAAATATATGGCAGTAGATAACATCATCTGGGGGTAAAAATGTGCACTGATAGTGTTCCAATTTTCAATATCACGTGGAGAAGGCCTGGTCATTCGTTCTACTTGTTATATGCCAATGGACGGCACAGAAAATGCTAACTGCAAATAAATTGACATTCTTTCTACAAACATAAAGTTTTAAAAAGTATATGTTAAATATAAAGAATCCATATAACCAACCCCGTATTGTAGGATTAAGGCCTCGTTTGTTAGTCATTGTTGTAACATAAACTCTTAAATGCTACCCACATCAACAAATTCATGGATAGGGTCATGGATCGCCACATGACAAAGGAAATAGGCAAAGATCTCTTGCATAAAAAGTAGTACTCACTGTAAAATATCCAGCCTCAAGACATGAAGAAAGCAGCATATCATGTGATTCAGTGCTGTCCTGACTGCACGCACTTGGACAGTCTGGACTGAATGGGGCAGCCATGAAATTGAACATGGCTTGCTGTTTTCCAATCTGAAGAGCCTCACAGTGGCTTGCCATGTCCTTGAACGGAAGTTCAGAAGGGGTCAAGGAGGGAAGGTGCCCAACCTCTTTTGTTGTCTCTGACACCTGGACCAATATCACACTCAGTTACTTAAAAAAAGCACTCAGCAAAAGCACAAAGTTGCTTAACCAAAGTTCTGAAAAACAGCATGCATATATATATATAACAGAGCAACTAGGGGCCCCTTCAACATCTCTCATAATGTTGTCCATAATCCTGAAGAGAAGACAATGGTCTAAGGCCAATAACCATAAAATGACAAAAGTTGCTAAAATCTCACAAGCCACACCTACTGGCATGAACATACTAGTATGACATCCTTGATCATACCATAATAAGACATCCTTTAACTTGTACAAACATGTTGGTTATTAAGGTAAGACATTTTGTAGTTCTTACATTGATGTGTCCTCTAGAGAAATGAGCTGAGGAATAAAACAAAAATCTCAGGAGCATATTCCAAAAAAGTCAATGAAAGTTAGAAGGATATATTTAAGGCCGGAAATACCAAGGGAATGCTCCATTTCAAGCAAGATTGAAAAGTTTCAGAGTAGTTGAAAAACCTCAACCTCAAAGTTCTGAATATCAATGTCCCACCTTTGGAATTGGACGGTTAACAAAAAAAAAAAGCATTCATCCCCGTTCAATACCTCCAGGATCAATTAGGCTTCCAACTATTCTTGCCTTAAAGCCCCCCTATGGTATATGGCTAATGTCTTGCATTATATCTGAATTCATTCTTTTTCATGATTAACAAATCAAAACACAAGCATAAATTTACGATAAAACTAAATAAAAAAAACATGTTCATCTACATCATCTCACATGACACTGGAGTATGCAATACTCCCCAAGTTCGCAATGATCTTTAATATATTTTTCTTGATAATACTCTTCAGTACCCATCATCTTCAGCTGGGCGATGGTACTCAGAAAAATCTAAGGATATCACCCAAATATAACCAATATGAACCAAATGGACATGCCAACATACCATATCCATAAATTGATCAACACTCAGTAGACTGGGACTCTCCAATGTCAGCAGGGAGCAGGATTCTGTTTGCCTTCCAAATGAATCAGTAGGATAATCATCACTTGGCAAAAATATTGAATGGTCGACCTGCATAAATAATATGGGCAAAAAGATATAATTTTGAATGAGTAAATCAACCAGAAATAGTACAGTCAGTAGAACCACCTCAGAGGAACCAGGTTGGTAGATTTGGCCAGGAGTTTCTGTTACTAACTGAGCTCCCAGAGGGCATATATCATCAGGGATAAAATCTTTAAGCATCTGTTCCTTTATATTGGATAGATCAGCCTGCACATGGAATGCAAAAATTTAAAGGGTGTACAACATAACTATGAGACATACTGTTACTCCAAAGAGGTTATATATAAAATATATATACATATATATTTACATTGGATATTTTCCCCAGATCTTTCAACATCATTGAAGCAAAAAAATCTGGAGATTGCTCGTTGGTAATATTTATGGCTGATAGTGACTTTAATGCATTGTCATTATCTTCCTTTGAACCGTAAACTGTGACCATGTCACCTGCTACTATTTTCTGATCTAGAGCCTGCAGTTTGTTGTCATCTATCAACCGTAGAAAGGGATCAACCTGTTAACGATCACTAGTTATACAGCAATAACACTTCACATATTCATCAAGATGATAAAAAATATCAAAAGTATGCAGAAAATAGGTCACAACTAATTCTGTTGCACCTACTATTTCATCACTTAGGACAGCCTTGGCGTGGGTGACGAGAGAAAAAAATTTGTAGGCTTTTGATAAAAAAATGATCATTGATGTAGCCAAAGTGAAAAGAGACCTCCGATGAGAAGGTTGAAGTGGACCTACAAAAATGAGTGAGATCGTGTATTAATTTGAGATAACAAGAAAATTAGCATTGGCAAATTTTATAGATTCTGCATAGCATTAAAATTGATAAAGACGCCTGCATAACAATATAAGCCACATCCAGAGTAAAAACCTATTATGTATCTCCCTCATGTGTTTTACTGGTTTTCTCCTAATAAAGTCATATTAGCAATTGTGGTGATACTGAAACCAAAAAATCATGCAAATAAATTATTAAAAATAACAGTATCTTGAATAGAGAATTCAGGTAAGAGGGTTCGTTTGTCCAAAGCTCCCAAGCTCATTACAAAGGAATCACCTGTGTTATGGTGACCCTTGACTGGGTCAAAGTACAATTAATGCAATATAAACACCAAGAAAAGAAATTCATGGAAGTGCGAGTAAATAGTACACTTGAGCGTTCCCAGTGATTTGTTTGATATATCATCAGCTCTTCATCACAAAATCAGAAATGCATGAAGATATAAGACATACTGCAACTAAAGTTCAGCAATTGGAACTGACCTCCTCGAAGAGATACACTCCTCAGGGAAAATGCTAGCTGAAAACTTTGAATGAGAATATCATTACTCGATTTCTGAGACCACAGGAAGAAATGATCAGAAGAAAGCCAAAATAATCATAATGGAAAGTGGCAATATAGCTGTGAAACTGATTTTGGTGAAAATCCTTGCAAGTAACAACATGGGGACAAACGTTGCAACATGGAAAGATACATCCATAAAGAAGCAAGCAGAAAACAAAACAGTAAGGCTCAATCCAGTTGGTGAGAAGGGCAGCAAGCCACTTCATCTGACAAAAACTCACATATGAATATATTATATGAGATCCAGTTTGAGGGGGAACAAGCAAATTCAGTCAGGTGAAGTTTAATACTCCCTCAGCCCCAAAAAAAGTCTTATTTCTGTAACTAACAGAACTCTCATTGACGGCGGGAGTATAATACTAGGTCAGTTTGTATTGTGACTAACACATTTCCAAAAGCAAACCTACGAAACTTCCATTCCAATTTTGAGGGAGATCAATATAAAACTAACTACAATAGCATTAAGTAAGTTGTGAAGTGACTGCACCTGACCTCAGCAAGGCAGCAGCTATAAATACAGTTTTGTCTTGCAAGTTCAAAGAAAGTCGAGCCTTGTTATGAAATATATCCTAAACAAAAGCATATTTTTTGATAAAGGTGATAGGACAGGGTTCCACAACCTGGGTCCACTCTCTTATAGTTTTTCTAAATCAACTTCTTGCTAATGCATTTTGGGACTCATTTTGGTCACCAGTTCAAGTTCTCATCAACCATCAGATTTCAATACATGCCAATTCAAGAGATACTATTGCATAGGGTATCACAAAAGATTCTTGTATGAGGGAATCAGAAGAAAATCAGACATTCCTTATAACAGGAGGTTAAATAATATGAAATTGAAAATAAAAAATAAAACACCAAGGGCATGTTTGCACTGGCCTTGGCCCGTCCGAATGGGGGACGTACGGATCCCAATCTTGCATTTGTGCTAGGACTTACTTTTTGGTTGGGTAAATCCTACCCTACAACCCCTTCCTAAAAAATGCTTACACATGTTACTCTCTCTCTCTCTCTCTCTCACACACACAACCCAATCATCCCATAAATTCCAATAACTACTTTATGATCAGTCAATCATTTAATCATTACAAAACTACTTTTAAATACCTATTCATCATTTTTTCATCATGATTTGCTATGTACTTTACAAATCCTACTCTATTAAATCCCAAAACAAACACGAGATTAAAACTATTCTTTTGGACTCAAATGCCCTAGGATTTTCACAGAAAGATTTTCCACGCACACCCATCCAGCCCGGTGTAAACATACCTGCAAGTTAATGTGTAGATTGAACATCGTATGATATTCATAATGCAGGAATACATGGAACATGGTCAAAATAATTAACCTAACAAGACTGTGAATTTATAAAAATGTGAGATCCCACGGTCAAATATATCTTTATATAACTGCATATATGCGTGTATGTGAGTGTGTGTATTATGTGTGTATATACACATATGTGCATATATTGAATCAACTAACCCCAAAACTTGCTTAAGATGATACAATTAGAAAGAAATGTGCATATATTGAATCAACTAACCCCAAAACTTGCTTAAGATGATACAATTAGAAAGAACTACTCTGTAGAAAAAAGGAGACCAGAAGTTCTTAACATTTCAGGAGTCCAAAAGACATTGGAGAATAAGAACAAGGTAATCTTGGAGTCATATCATAGACATAAATTACCTTGTTTTGTGAAAATATCACCACCAAACTATAAGTATGAGCAATAGCTTCATAGTTTGCAGGAATGTTCGAGATAGAGATTGCTTGTGCCCAGATAGAAGAGAGCAAGAGACTGATTTGTCCGGTTTTCAACTTAAGAGATATTCCTTTCTGCAAAAATAAATGCAGTTGTTACCAAATAGTAGGTTACTGTTTGTTTTGAAAGATATTCAAATGGCTTTCAAATAAAGTACCAGTTCCTTCTCCATATTCCCCAAAGTTGAAGGAAGTGAATGCCTTTTGATTGTGGTCTTTCGACTATAGCTGGTTGCCAGTCGTGTCAACAAGGATTGGTCTTTGGGCTTTTCTTCTGTACATTTTAAGATGTCAGCAGCAGCTTGATCTACTATATTTTGGGACGCACTGTGTTGTTTTCTTAATTTCACAAACAGAGCAGCAGAAGAAGAAAATGCAGAAGTAGATCTAGAAAGTGTCCTCTCTAAGTCCGCAAGGCTTTGGCTGGTGGAGGCAGCAAAAGAGCAAACAGACGATGGAACAAGAACAGCTGAAAATATGCGATGGGCTCCGAGCCTTATTTCATGGTCTGAACTGGCCATTGCGAGAAGTATTTGGTGGAATAATGCTTCAGGAAAAGCCTAAGGCAATAAAGTAACTAAATAAGCATGGTTTTAGAGTAAAATTCCAATCCACTATGAGAAATAATCATATTTCCAAAAAGGCAAGAGCCATGCCTTGTTTTGATACAATATATTTGGTAAAAATGCAACAATTTGCGCAACGCGGTAGACAGCTGCAATGGTGCTTCTAGCCATGATTGATGTACTTGAAATGCTCTCCAACATCACAGCCATCACATCCAGAATGGGCCCGGCATCTCCAACCTACCACAAAAACAAATATTCCCCTTTAGGTCTCTTCTATGACCACTAATCAAAATAATTGTCCGCGCCTGTGTGTGTGTGTTTTTCATTTAGAATTGTGATGTTATAATGTACTCACAACATCACTTCCACTAAGGCCAGCTTCATGAAGGAATAGCTTGTCACTAAACTGCTGTTATTAACTACTTAGGGATGAATAAATAACCTTATATGACAACTGAACAAGGCACTCATCGATGACTGCATGAAACTTCCTATTTCCACGAATTATTTCCTCCCCCAGTTGAGAGTCATCAAGAGAGAAATGTATATTTTTCCTCAAATGCCTCATCATATCACTAAATGCTCCAACAATCTTCACAGATGGCTGGGCCTTTGTTACTCGAGCCAAGGAGATGGCAGCTTGAACGATATCTATCTGCATATTGGGGTTTTTCAGAACATACTTATGATCAAGATGTTTAATTACAGTAGATAGCAAGAGATGAGTGTTTTGCCCTGCAAGGTCATAATAACCAGAATTAGTGAACTCAAAAGACAATTTGACAAAAAATGGTCGATTATCCCTAAATATTATTCAAAATTAAGTAGCTAGGAAATGTTATAGACCAGAAATTTCCACTGTTGATTGCATCTCCAGCAGTACATGAAGGACAAGTCCATTATCAGGAGACCACAGATTGCTCCGATCAAAGTAACAAAATAAGGCCTCAAGGACACGTCGCACAGTTGTAGGTTCTCTAGCCAACTTTGCCATGTTATGCAAGCAGACTCTGGACCAGAATTTAGGGCTTCTATTATCAGTTCTGTTCACAGGAAAATAATTGATAAGAAAGTGACAAAAAAAAAATGCAAACCACCCAAACAAAAACATGTCCAGTGATAAAGTCCTGAATAGAGAAATTACATGGGGTAGTAGTCCCTTTCATTAACAATCTTCCTCCAAGAAATGTCCCTTTTCATGACATCTGATGACAAAGGCATTTGACTTTCAACTTTATACTCTTCTGGATCACAATTGTTTTGGGTACCCTGATCACATCTCTCTTCACAATTTTCCAGGACAGCACAGACAACCTGATCTTTTGATAAACAAGACATAATTATGGAGCAGCAAAAAATAGCAGATACAAACCTTAATGAAAATATGGGAAATAGTAAAACATGACATTTCAAATCTAACATTAGTTTTTACACATTGAAATAAACTATCAAAAAAGAAGTGAGAATAAGTAGGCAAGCAGTGTAACTACACACGCCCACCTCTTCTTCCAGATACTTCCAACGTCTTGCAAAATCCACCAATAAAGCACAAAATGTTCTTTAAACAATCAGATTTATCATCTTCCAAAGGTATTTATATATCTCTTCATAAGTTATGATGCCATAGAGACCCAACAGGAACCAGTGACAGATCTTAATGGATGATCTCATACCTAAGCATAAAGAGTTTTAAGCAAAAAATAACTTATGTATATCTGTTATCAGACATGGTATATACTATAACTTTCCTGAGATGTAATACTCACTGTAGAATAGTTAGTAGAAAAGGCTCATAAAAAAGATATATTAGTCATCAGAAAGATCAGAACTTCTAAAAGTTGACATCAGCTCCAAGGGCTTTCGATAATTTAGGTTGTCAGTAATGATGGCAAATAAATTAAATTAGGAAAGAACTTACATTGTCAAAATCTGTCGAAATGTGACCAAATTCACCCATCAACCAAATCTGCCATCCAAAGATTCAGGAAAAAATCATCCAATTTAAATATACATAGCAGATAAAAACAGAATCATACAAGTAGCAGGTGAATATGACATCATCCAGAAGAACGGCAGACCACTCAAATCATATATCACTGGCAATAAAAAAATACAAAACAATATTTCAAGGGCAAATTTCCAGAACCTTGTGAAACTCGACAGAATTAATGTTTGGAACGAGTCAAGGTCCTCATGGATGTGATAAACCACAAAAGAAAAGCAAGCGAGAACCCATCCTGTCATAGGTGCTTTCTAGCTAAAAAGTGAATGTAATTGACAAAATGCATCAACATTGCAATGAACTACTACAAAGAATTTAGCATAAAATCTAACTAAAATTCTTCATTTGCTCGTATAATGGCAAATTGGTAAGAAATTGGCATGAGCAGAATGATTTTAAGCAAGCAGGTATGAGATTTTAGAAGTTTTGCATGCAACTAAAGGTTAAATTTAGTATTCAAAGGTAATAGAAAATAGATGTACGTTTCAACCAATATGTTCATGGGGCACATCAATAAAATTTTCAACCACCAAATAATAAAGAACTCTCGCCCCCCCTTTAATATCCACAATTATGTAAGGATGCACACAATTGTATAACCTGCTTTATTTAAATCTTTATTCCAATTAAAACAGGGACGTTCAAAAATGGATGCAGGGAGTCCTTGATAAACTTGGGCACATCTGAACTCATGGAACCACATATATAAATCGATAAGGAACTCTTAAAGGAGGGGGGGAAATGTGCCGTAGTAGGAACACAAAGAAATGGAGTGTGGATATGACTGAACGTGCCCTAGTCAACCATAAAACTCTTCCAAGATACTTATTTCTTTGCTGGCTGCACTTTATTGGCAACTGAGGATATACACAATGGCCAGCAACTTACCATAGAAGAGAGTGTTTGAAGCCCAGCACAACGTAGACGAAGTGTCCTCTCATCGTCTCCCATTTCTTGAGCTAGAAGACAGAGTTTCGGAATCAAACCTTCCACGTTAAATACATAGGTACCATCCTTCTAAACAAGGAAATAATAAAGTATCAGCTGAATCATCCAAATGCATATATTGCCGACAGATGAATGATGATAGTACCTGGTTATTTATAAAGTCAAAAAGAGCTTCACAGCCAATGATTCGCATTTCATCATGCCTTGTTTGCTCAAGCAAAATGTGTATAATACTGAGAAAACTACCAGCAAACAGTGGCCTGCCAGAAAATACATAACACGATTACCCAAAATTAGGGTGTACCGAAAATGATAAAAATAACAACATTAAGAAATTTTCTTCAAAAGGTTGAAATGAGGTATAACTCTTAAGTAGTGAAAGACTGCATAGACACTGAAGTTCTTTGAAGCTGTAGCATAAACATTAAGAAGTCTTATTTCAAGGAACTGTGATATCCACATAACATTATCTCTTGCAATCGACAAAATATAATATCCTGATACCATCACTTTTGCTTCATTTTATGGTCCAAAGTTTGTAAAACTACTAATAACAATTGCTGGGACAAGTGATTCAAAGCTATCTGTGTGTGTGTGTGGGAGGGGGGGTGGATGAAGAAGGAATAGATCCCCCTGTGGCACTAGTTGCGCATCCAGATTTGTTCTAAAACCCTTTTTCAACAGGAACATATAATATGACAATCAAGTCATAATGCCTGACTCAGTAAATTAAGTGCCTCAATGTTCAAACTCGAGCAGAAAATGTAGGAACTTCAATTATAGACCATTAAGCACAAAATGGGACCACTGGGCTACAACTCAACTAAAGAAAAAAGGATAAGTGAACTCACATTTGCTCCTGGCAGGATATGATCAACTTCCGGTAGATACATATGACAACTTTTACACAATTTACGTTTTCATTTCTCAGTTCCCGATAACACCTTTCCTCAAGTAAACTTGTAATCTGGTCAATAAACCATGATCAGTCTGAACTAGTTTTTAAGGAGAATATTGTGCCACCCATTAAGAATATAAAACATTCCCATTGTAAATGAGAAGGGCAATAGATATTTATAAAGATAAAGAAAGGAACCTACAATGCAATCTAGTATAACAAAAAAAACTGAATATATTACACTTTAACATTTATTATTTTGTTCAAGGGAAGAAATGCATAGAGGACACTGAAGTGAAGAGATAATAAATAGAGTGTAAGTATGGTAAAATACCAATCATATTCATAGATATGATTAAAGCATCCTAACCTTGGGTACTCGTAGAGGATTTTTTGAAGAATATTCACACAATTTACTGATTTTTCGATCATTGGGTTCTTCCTGCTGCCAAAAGTAAGAGGTAAAATGAGTGAAATAATAAACAGATACTTTCAAATGAATATGTCTCCATAACGCAAGATCCCCAACCAATAAACTGCTTGTGAAAGACATGAATCTGGTTTGGGTACCTACTACCATCTATCTGCTTTATTCACTTCTTTTGCCCTTTTTTTCTTTTTCTTGCATATGAAATCACAAGCATATCTCATCAAAATATCACAATAACTACAACTAAGCCTTCGTGAAACTATGTGGGGTTGATTATATGGATCAGCTAGATTGATACACATGTTCTCAGAAACTTTTTCTTAAAACATGCATGAGTTCAGATTCTAGAGACTTCTCCGAAACTTCAGATTTCATATATTTGTAAGAAATTTTCTTCACATGTTATTCTAAAGTTTGCTAATCAAACCAAGTATAACTTTGTTCATAATAATTTCCATACAAGTGCTATAAGTCATGTGGCCTCCATTAAGACCTATTGTGTAAAACTTCACAACCTGATCCTACGGTCACATATGAGTAGTACCAGAACATGAACTCTCAAATATGGAACCAACTGACAAACTCAGCTGGATATATATTTCTCAATAGTAAAGCACTTCTAGGCCAATAAATCTTGAAAAACCAAAGTAAGGGAAGCTATGGTGATCATATGCATAACTTGGGAACGAAGAGATAAGCCAAATTTAAAAGCGAATTATTAATCCAATAAAATAATTGTGAAGTGTATTTAATCCGATTGTGCATCGCGAAATACTGCAACTGTTTGATATCATTGAACAAAATCCCAAAGTCCGCCTCTGCTCCTGGGAACTTTCAGGTCTTCATATATTTCAATAAATTAATAGCTCTTTAATCATATTGTGCAAAGAGAGATCCAGGGTCTCAAAACAACTAGATCAACATTTAAAAAAAAAAAAAAAAAAAAAACTACGATAATCTAATAAGTCCTAAACTGCGTCATTTTTCCAATAATAGCAGGATCGATTATTCATGTTCAAATAATATAAGATGGAACAAACCATATTTTTAGGAAATATATCTGCCAACAGGTTCTTGTACCGCTTAACGGGGTGCCGCGATCGGGGCAGCATCGACGGGCAACATACGCAGAGGCTGTCACAAACCGGCATGATTCGCTTGGAGATCGCAACCATTTCCCTCTCAGCCCTTTCAAAAAAAAATTAGAGCCCCCGATTCCTAACCATACGCGCCGGAAACTCCAGAACAGATTCAGGATTACGGTTGTGGATATCTGAATTTGACTTGTAAGACACAAATCGGTTTCGATTTGGATGACCAGTAAAAGGATTCGAAATTGAGATTGGTACTGAAGAGGAAATTGGAATTAGGGATTAAATCGAGGAAATGGGGAAGAAACGGTGAAAAGAGTCGGAGGGTTTCAATGACCTCCAACTTCTCCAAAGTCGAAACGGTAAAATGGGGGGAGTTTGAATAAATTGTTGGTTTCCAGATTTATATCCCTTGCATGGCCAACACGTACAGAGGTTGAAAAATAACTCAGTTTGGAGGGAATTTACTTTACAGGGTTTTTACTTATCAATAAATAAACAAATATTTCTGTGAGAAAAATTAAATAAGTAATTGGAAATGTCAAAACTGTAGCACCAACGGGGGATCACTGAACGGTCACGATTTTAACTCCCCTTGTTTCACATTTTATTGCTCACATGGTCAGAGTTGAGTCTGGGTATAGTTTTTTCTCTCTCTCTCTCTCTCTCTCTTCTATATATATATACATATATGAATAATTTCAATTTTATCAATTATTGCTGGATTATTATTGAGCTGACTCAAACTTATGTATTTTCCTAATTATAATGGTGAAATTGGTATATTTAATTGAGTTTGAAGCAATTTAAGAATTTGTTAAATGCATAAATCTATGTACCCTACAACTTGATATATAGAATTATTTATTTAGTTAAAAGTTATTATTTATTTACTTAAAAAATATTGCTACTCATTTATTATTTAAAAATTAATAATAACATTTTTAGTAAATAAATATTATTTTTTATTTAAATAAATAATATTGTATATTGAATGGACGATACATTCAATGCATGAAAAACTACTCTTAGTTAAATGGATAATAATTATTATAATGTTAAAAAAAATGGTTGTCCTTCAATTCTCTAACTACATCACATAAATTTAGAAAATATATTTTTTAATTTTATGTTAAATTAATTCCAGTATGACAAATATACGATTTCACTTTAGAAGAGAAAGGTTAACATCTTTCTCGCATAACAAATCATATTCATCAATGAATACATTAAATTTGAGTTTTTCTTCAAATTTACAGGGTTTTTATGTATTCAAAATATGTTGTATTAATTACCTGTGAAAGAAACAACAGTGGGAGAATTTAGAATAAATAATGAAAGCAAAATTAAAAATTGGGGTAGTTTAACTTGAATGTCATTATTATTATTTTTATGCCATTTGGAGCTAATTAGTCATACTCGTAATGTTCGACAAATCAGGTTGAATAGTTTTTTTGTTTGCGTCCAAGCATTGTATATCTAATGTAGTTAAATAAGATAAGTGGTGTTCTTTAATTTGTATTGAATGAGTTCAATGATGTTCGAAGTTACCTGTTGAACATGTTTAATGGTATATAGACATTTTGTGTTTAACAATGTATTGTATGTTAAGTAATTACAAGTCGAATAATTTTAGATATAATGCAAATATGAATAATTAAATGATGAAAATGTTCAAAATATTTATATTTATTCTTTTTAGTTGAGTTGTATCGTTCCACTAATTTTTATTTATTTTTGCTTAAATGTTATTTTGCCTAGTGATTTAGGAATTTTGAAGTATGAAAGGAGATAAAAATGATCTTATCAAGCACATATATGTATATTAGTCTTTTCAATTGTACACATCTTAGTGGGAAAAAAAAAAACTTAGGTATTTAGGTTGTACTTAAACTATTCGGGAATTTTAATAGGTGCACCATAAAATAAAACTCATAATTGCAAATTGTTACAACCAAATTCAATGAATTCAAGATTTTATTCTAGTTCAATAAATCAAAGGGACCATGAGAGATCCAAATTCTAAAGGTCGAACACAAAAAATCAAAAGAAGCCCAATAGAAACTCAATCAACTATAACAAATACACACATTAGTAGATAAAAAACAAATATCAATGATAACAATAACAGACTTCAAACAACAATTAATTTTTTTTAGTATAATGCAACTAAATTTATTGATCTCAACATGACTAAAATAAATTACCCGATCCATCCAAAGACAATAAAAAAAACATAAAAACAAGGTGAGTACTTTAATTGCACGCGATGACGCAATACTGAAATAAATAAAAAATACCACATAAAAACAAATAGTACTTTTA
The DNA here is from genome assembly GCA_028749325.2 of Caryopteris x clandonensis. Classification (NCBI taxonomy): domain Eukaryota; kingdom Viridiplantae; phylum Streptophyta; class Magnoliopsida; order Lamiales; family Lamiaceae; genus Caryopteris; species Caryopteris x clandonensis. Next base: position 5,451,862 of record JAPYKT020000022.1, on the reverse strand, counting down.
ATGATAAAAGTTTGAAGTTTGAATACCAGAGAGAAATATTCCATTTTACATCTGGAGGGCCAAAATGACAATTACCCTAAAATCAGGGGAAAAAACTCGAACTTTGCTGGCACTTATTAAACTGAAAATTATAGCCGAGACCCATCGACATTCCCAAATCGTCAATGCCGTTTTTTCCCTCTTGCACCCAAGATTTTAATTTTTTTCCAATTCCCAATTATTTTCCCCTCTAAATACAAATTACACAACTCAAAAATTTCCCCCTCGTTTTGCGGCTCATCTTAACATGGCATTTCATGTTGCTTGCCCAATTACCTGGTACTACCCTTCTATATCTCATGAGCCAGCCCATTATTTTATTGAGTACTATAATATATGGATACAACCCACTATGTATCGATTTCTGTCACTGTTTTATCGTGTGTCGAGCACTGGAGTGTGTGTTGTGCGTGTGTATGATGTGGTTATTGTGTTTTGAACGACTTTTTTTGTGTTTCGTGTAATGCAGCAGGAGGATATGTTTCTGTTCTCTGGGTTTTCCGAGGAGATTGCAGGGCGAGAAGGACAAGAGCGACTTTCTGCAGGAAATAGCTGGGATTGAGCAGTTCTTGAATGATCCTTGGCTGGTCAAGGTTAGGGAGAATGGGACAGTTCAGATTGAGGTTCCAAAGGCGGTCGTGTCCCCGGCTCGGTTGCCGCAATTTGGGGCGGTTCCCGAGGGCAAGGTTGGAGGTGAGGCGGCGGCGGTGTCTGCAGCTTCTGCCCCGGTGAAGAGGGTGGAGCCGCAGAAACAAGCAGCCGGTGCGTCGATGGTCGATGAGGATTATGCAAGGAGCTTTGGGTCTGTTGATATGGCGGTGAGGGCTTTTCTTTCTTGCTCTTTAAATTTCTGATTGAGACCGACCTTTTCTTTGTGTCTTTTTTCAAATTTTGGTGTCCCTATGTAGAATTTTTACTTGTGAAGCTTGAGACATTCTAGTTTCATGTGCTTATTGGGTTTGGGCCTGAGAAGGGATTCGTTTTTGGCTTTTCTCTTTGGGCTAAATGCCTGGTTATCAGATGATTAGTGCCTTGTTTCCTGTTAAGTTTGGATAGCTGGGTCTGTATCACCTTAAGTGGTGCGTTGTTTCCTGTTAAGTTTGGATAGCTGGGTCTGTATCACCTTAAGTGGTGCGTTGAGGTTTTTCCAAATCTGATTTAGCGTGCTAATGTCTGGTTAGAATTCAGTGGGTGCATTACATTTGTGCTCGAGAATTTTCTGTACAGAATTGGATTCAGTATGCAGATTTACATTCTAAAAATTTTGTTTCTCCCACCGATTTTGTTGCTGATTTAGATGAGAATATTGCCAATACAAGAACTCTCTCAAAAATGATTTTTCTTAAAGGAGAAATGTTTCAGATGGATATCATGGCTTTTGTCAAATATCCGCGGCATATACACGAGTGTAGTATCAAATGCTGCATGCTTGAGCAAGTATTTATGTCAGATGTGAGAATTGAGAAACCCCATAAAGGTTCATACAGTAAGTTCCAATAGCTCAAAATTGTTGTTATGCTCTGCATGTGTATGGAGGGCACCATGTAAACACTAAAAACAATACTAATTTATTCATTTATTTATTACCTGGAGGTACTTACTTATTGATTGATTTATCCAGCAGGCTTCTATAAAAAATGCTTCTGGAGAAGAGCTTAGCCGGTCTAATGCCAAAATAATTTGCCGACTATGCTTCTCTGGTGAAAATGATGGAAGTGAAAAGGCAAGAAAGATGCTACCCTGCAATACTTGTGGCAAGAAGTATCACAGGAGCTGCCTGAAAGCTTGGTCTCAAAATAGAGGTATTTTTCTGGACGCAACAAATTTACGACTGAATGCTTTGTATCTTTTGTGATGAGTTCTTTGTCATAGATCTTTTTCATTGGAGTTCTTGGACTTGTCCCTCTTGCCGGATTTGTGAGGTAATTATAGATTTCTTATTCAAAATAGTGAAGTTTTTTCAAATACACTTGTAAGATTATGATATTGTTACTTATCCTGCATCAGCATGGGGAAGCATTCCATTTTATTTTTATTAAGCATGTGAAGGAACATCGTATTAACAAGTCATTGGGAGATCTTGTTTAACAGTTCAAGTAATATGTTCAAGGAAAATTATCTTTGCATCATAAGTGAATGTTAATATATGCTGATGTTCAAAGATAGTGATCAGAGTCCTTTGGTGGGAGGTCCTCAAGCACATCACATAGTGAAGAGTCAGCGACATGCTTCATGTACAGAAAGAGTGGATCTATAAAGAACCTAAGTTTAGAAGAAAATTGTTAATTGCTTGAGAATCTTTCTTGTTGTTTGGTTTCAAGTTGATGATTTAGGTATTAATGGAATGTTTGAGGTCCCATTCTGTTTGCATTTTTTAATGGGTTAACTGGTTGGGATTCCCTTCTAACCTTTAGTAAATACCGCTACTCTATATCTTCACTTTGATTTATTACCTGTTTTACTTTTAGGCTTGTCAAAAAGCTGGAGATCCAAATAAGTTTACGTTCTGCAAAAGATGTGATGGTGCATATCACTGTTACTGTCAGCAACCTCCGCATAAGGTGCACTGGATTTCTTATCTTTGCACTTATGCTCCTTCATCAGTTTGTTTATATATTTCACTTGCTAAATGTGTAGAATGTTGGCAATGGGCCTTTCTTGTGTCCTAAACATACGAAGTGTCACAGCTGTGGTTCTTCTGTCCCTGGAAATGGCATAAGTGTTAGGTATGAATTTCTATACTAATTTGTTTGGATTTCAACCCTATTGTTTTGTTTTGGAACTGTTTATATAATTATTTTGTGCATCTATGCATGTCTGGGAAGCTGGATGTAGCATATCTTGCAGATTGGTGAATTAGAGTTTCCATGAGTAAAACACACTTCTTCTAATTCATGATTTTGAATGGCTGCAGGTGGTTTTTGGGGTATACCTGTTGTGATGCCTGTGGAAGATTGTTTGTTAAGGAAAACTACTGCCCTGTCTGTTTAAAGGTAAATTTTAACGGCTTCTTGTTGGATTGCTGAAGGCACAGAAATAGAGAGGGAAAAGTGAAAATAAACAAACCATGGGCATAGCATTTCCAAGAAGTGACCTTCTTGATTGACACAATTTTCTGAATAACAAACTTGTTGAAGCAGCGGCAGTTGATTATATCCATTCTGAAAACTGCAGGTCTACAGAGATTCTGAGTCAACTCCTATGGTTTGCTGTGATGTCTGTCAACATTGGGTGCACTGTCCCTGTGATGGAATCAGGTCTTTTTTTCCCTTAGTATCTTCAGTCCATTATTTTCCTCAAATAACAATATCTTTTTGGATAATGGATATATTTTTATTCTATTGTCTTGTAAAGACCATGAGAATCACAGTTTTAGTCAAGTTTCAAGCACCTTGGGGGCCAGTCTGGTTTAAAATGCCATTAATTGATTTATTTTCATGCGGAAAATACTACTGTTGGAATGAGACACAATCAAAACATTTAAAGCAAGAGGCTTGAGAGACTTTCAAAGGAACTTTTGGAAAGAGATCTCTGCTTTAGAGAGACATATGTTAATTTTATAGTATGCTCCAATTTGGAACAGGGTAAGATTTATAAAAATAGGTTTATCATGGCCCTAGTTTTGCCAATGTTTCTAGCTGACGACGGTACATTCTTTCTTGATTGACAGAGAAAATGGAATGAATCTAAAATGAGAAATAGGGCCATTGAGAATTATTAAAAACTAAGATTGGTAGAGAGGAAGTGCACATATACCTATTTAATTTCTAAAAATAAACTAAATAAAAATTATTATCACTACATTCGTCTAAAAAAAAAAAGTAATTGGGGTGTTTGGTTGAGCTTATAAGTTCCTTAGAACAAATTATAACTTGTTTGAGAGCTTATAAGAGGTCTAAAAATGTTTGTTTAGTTTTTTTTAAAAAAGTTTATACGATATGTTATGAGTTTATAGTTGTCTTTCAGAAAGGACACTCCAAATTATTTTTGAAATAAGACATTATTTTGTTGGATTTTTCTAAAACCGGTCACTTCAACTATAAAACTTCCATTACTAATATTTGATTTTACACACACTTGAATGACTTAATCTAGAAATAAGATCAAACATCTTATTAGCTCTAAAAACAACTTATTAAATGCAGTGTTTTAAAAGCCGTAAGGCACCAAACCTGTTTCACTGCCTAGGCACAAGGCGTGAGGCGAGGCACTTGCCTCACTAAAGCGAGGCGCCCAAACTAAAAAAAAAAACATGTCGATACATTTAAAAACATTTCACCATAATATAAAACATAATAGATTCACTAAAACATGATTAAATATAGAAGTCCAAAACATAATAGTTATAACTAAGCGTCATCACTAAATCATCATCATTATAGTTCATGTCAAATTTTGGATTATCATCCGATTTGTTGGATTTAAGAAATTAGGGTTTAAGGAAGAAAAGAGGCGCTGGGGCTGGGTTAGGGTATTTGTTGCACTGATTTCTGATGCTAGGGTGCTGGGTTATGATGCTAGGGCAGAATACATAGAAATAAATATATTGAATTACAAAAAAAAAAAAAAAAAAAAAGAAGAAGAAAGAAACTGGGCAAGGCGTGCCTCACAGCAAGGCGCGTGAGGTGCGCGCCTCGCCAAAGGCCGCCTTGCCTTGGGGTGTTGAGGCGCTGGTGACCTGTATCTTGGCGCCTAGCACGCCTTTTTAATCACTGATTAAATGTAAGGCTTATAATTATTCTAAAATATGCTTAACCAAAATGCCCCTGTTCGCTATTTACATTGACTTTTGTCTCCTCCTAAAATAGAATATAACATCCCCTTATATTGTCATTAATCCCAATACACTGGTTTATATTTAATACAAAACAAAATAAGATTAAAAATATATCATTTCAACCACTAACCCAACAAAAAATAAATTTGTTTGACATCTATAGTTATTTTTGTCGTCCACTAATACAAAACCATATATTACTTTTATCTACTTTCATATTCTCTACAAGCCCTCTTCTAAAATGTATTTCCCTACTAACCACACAAGAAAAATCAAAACAAAAAACAAACATAGCTTATAAATGTAACCAGGAGCAACTTACCATGCCATGCCATATATTCCCATCAATAGACCGTACCAACACATGGACATGGCTTTAATAAGTCAATTTACCTTTGTTGTTCTGCATCTCCACCTCTGTCACCCATTTGGCTAACCTTTAGCTGCTACTAGGTTAGCATGTATGAGAGTTGAAGTTTTAACAAGTAACCACTTACACTTATGTTCCCTTTTGGCCCAAAGTATTTATCTTAAGTTACCAAACATGCTCTCGCATCCAATATAAGATGACATTAGGATCATTTTGTTATGCTTTCTCAGTTTTTCTTGAGATGCTTACCCTTTGTTTATGTAATTAATACATGCCACAGCCGGAGATGCACCAGTGTAAAGTTATGAGGGGTCAAGAATTCTTGTTGTATCCAAATTTTGCTTGACCAATTACGACGTTAACATATAGCTCTTACACTAGGTTTGACTTTTATCTGATTATATCCGTCAATTTCCAGTGATGCAAAATACATGCAATTTCAAGCTGATGGAAGCCTCCAATATGTTTGTCCTGCTTGCCGTGGAGAATGTTTCCAGGTGCGTATTCTTGCATGAATGGTTTGAAGTAATGCGGCCATGCATACATTTGCCCACTCTTTGGGTGTTTCAATTTTTCTCCCTCTGTCCTCTTTCCAGGTTAAGAATCTTGAGGAAGCTGTTCTCGAACTCTGGAAACGGAGGGATGAAGCGGATAGGGATTTGATAGCCAGTTCAAGAGCAGATGCTGGGTTGCCAACACAAGAAGAGATTTTTGACATTTCCCCTTTTTCAGACGACGAAGATGGTGAACCTGTGTTGTTAAAGAATGAATACAGCCATTCTTTGAAATTTTCTCTCGAAGGGGTGGGTGATACAACACTTGGAAAGACCAAAGAATATGGAAAAAAATCTTCAAAGAAGAAGTCTGTCAAGAAAAAGGGAAATGAAACATCATTTACCAGTGGAACTCCCACAGAGAATTGCGGAGGACACACCGGTGGTCCATTGTTTGGATACACTAGTGGTGATAACAAGAATGAAGAAATTCAAATTTCTGGTAAACGTGGTGCTGGAATCTGGAAATACAAATTTGTTGATGAAGTTACTGTAGCTGATGAAGCTAAGACTTCCAGAACTACCAAAATGAAGAATAAGAAACCTCACAGTTTGACAAATAGAGACGACAGTGGAGCTAAGGCTGGACAAGGCCCAAAGCTTGTCATACATTTGGGTGGGCGAAATAAAAATACAAAAAGTCCTCCAAGATGTGAAGCTTCAAGGCTTAAAAGAGGGCAAGATTTGATCTCATCAACTGGTAAGAACTCTAAGATATATGGATGCTTTTGCCTATATTTTAAATTAGTAACATTTGAATGTTGACTTTCTGAGGTTACATCTGTCACAGTCCTAGTGCTTTGGGTCTGTTATTCATTGTGAATAAGAGGAATTACAAAATAGTAGTGATTATTTGCTGTACATTGTTGGGTTATTGACTTTCACAAGTTATGTGGTAAGTAAGAATATATTGCTCGTGTATTGTACTTCATCTTAAAAATCTCTTTATTCAAGCTGTTGTGGTCAAATTCTGCGAGTTATAGAACATAGAGTTTCAGTTTTGTCCATGATTTAGTCTAAATTTTAATGTACTGCCTCAACTTCTTTATCTGTATAGTCATGGGTTATCAAAAGAAACACCACTTATTCTGAAGCAGCGTGACTCTGACCCAGTTAATCTTGGATTGTACTTGGATTTGTTTAATTGTTCAATGCTGTTCTTTCAGTGTGGGGGTGCTACTGGGTAGATTGGAAATTGGACCACTCTCTCTCTCTCCCTCCCTCCCTCCCTACGATAGCCTTGTCAATGATCCTGGACTTTGATATGGACAATTTCCTCCATCTCTTAAATAAATACTAAATTTTACGACCTTCTCAGAAGAATAACGGATGTACCATATGCATGCATGAAGCAGAGTTTTTATGTCAGATATGACTGTAGTTAAAGCCTGATTGGTAGTCTAGTGTAGAAAATTTGAACTTTGAATGTGCTGACTTCTGGAGATAATAATTACAGGACATGATAGGGAATAAATGTTATTCGTGTAGGCCTGTATAGGATCACAGCCTGCACTGTTACACTGTTTCCGAACTTCATGATTATTTAGCGACAAGACACAAGAGGGAAATAAATGTTATCATGTGTGCCTGTACAGGAACATAGTCTGCACTTTCTATCTTCTGTTTCAGAACTTTATGATGATGTTGTAAATAGTCATCCACATCTTTTCAGTAGGCACTGAAGATACGAGTCAAATGAAACATCAAGAGAGCATTGGGAGGACCAACTCTGCAACTAAATTTGGGGATAGGAAAGGTATGAGATGCTGAGCTCACTATCACCCTTCTTCAGTCAATTGTGCTCTTTATTTATCCTTGCTAAAAGGCATTGTTGTCTTCTAAGTTTCAGGTAATGAAATGGACCATGCTGATCAAGTTAAAGGTTCCAAATTATCACAAAAAGAGGGCCCGTTGATAAAGTTTAAGAATGTTAGCTCAGAAGTCTCTAATATTAGCTCAAAACTTACAGGAAGAGATTTTTTTTCTTTTAATGTGTTTGTCTGTTTCTCCAGAGTACACATTATTTGCTGGGAAAGAGAGATAATGAATACAGTGCATCTGCTAGTAGCGAACCTGAATTCCCAGTTAGCAAGAGGAAGAAATATTCTTCTATGAAGAATGGAGAGGATGGACCTACCATTTCTAGTGAATTGATTGATGACAATAGCAGCTTGCGGTCCATGTCACAGGAATCTTCAAAGGACAACAAAGCTCATTTGATATTCAAAATTCCCAATAATTCGAACACTGGAAATCAGATTGTTCATAGCAAATTGAACGATGGAAATCAAGATCCTGTAGGGCTGCCTGGGAAGGAGGATATAACTTATACCAGGGGTCAAAGGTCAAAAAGAAGGAGGCCACTGCTAGGTGACGGAGACACATCCAAGAGGCCTGAAGACAACAAAGTGGAGGATTTCATCGATGCCAATTGGATATTGCAGAAATTGGGGAAAGGTGCTACTGGGAAAAGAGTGGAAATTCATCAGTCATCCAACAATACCTGGTGAGTTTTGCTCATTTCTATCAGACTATGTTGATAGGTTTTAAGTAATGTAAAAATCCTTGAGGTAGCTGAATTATTTGTGGATGTATTTTTAAGCACAGAGATGGGAACCTTTAGATCAAATTCAAATTGAATTCTTTTGGTTATTCCTCATTTTAAGGCTTTATATCCTTATCTTCAAGCATAGCAATAACAAGATTTAGCTTTTGTAAGTTTTTATTGTTTCCCACTTCTGTGTCTTGATCAAAAGCTCAAATTGGATATTACAAAGACATGTGGGTTTTAAAATCTCTTTCTTTCTTTCTTTATGTTTTCTGCAGGCATAGGGGAACGGTAATTGAAATCATTGAGGGTACATCAACCATCTCCACTGCTCTAGATGACGGTAAGGTTAAGAACTTCGAACTTGGGAAGCAAGGAATCCGTTTCGTTTCTCAGAAGCAAAAGCATTGATTGTATTATCCAATCTGTTAAGAGTGATCATTTATGACGATCCTTGCCCAACCAGATCCTGTTTAAATGTGTATGGTGGATTCAACTTCATCTTCTCTCCGGCCCATGCTCAATAAGCCTTTCGCAAAAAATAAAATAAAAAATTAGTTATGTAGTCAGTGCTTGACCTTGTCGGCCTGTATGCTGTCAATGTTTCTGTAAATGTGTAGGATTCATTCACCTTGAATATCTGAAAGCATGGTGAAGTTGTAAGGCTGAAATGCTGCTGCTAAATTGAGGATGGGAATGTCCCCTTTTTTGTAGTTTTACTGCACGTAGGTATCTAGGCTTCTCTTTTGGTTCTGAGACTGCAAATAACTAGTGTATTGGATCCATCTTTAGAAGCTAAGAGTGACAAATGAGTTGGTAATCCAACACTAAGTAGATTGTTGGCAGTGCTAGAAACAGTGGAATAGTCATCATTATCATCATCACAGACAACAGTTTTTTTCTGTCTGTGAGGGGTTGGAAGAAACTAACTTCCAAAGATAGGTTAGCTCCCCGACACACACACACACAAATGCGCGTTTTTCCCGCCTTGCCTACTGATTTTTTTTTTTTTATTATTATTATTATTATTATTATTATTATTATTATTATTTATTATTATTATTATTATTATTAATTTTTTTTTTTTTTTTTTTTTTTTTTTTATGTTGCTCTTTGCCCACAAATTACACAATTTGTCAGGTATTGTTATCTTTGTGAATGAGAGACTAAGAAAATGGGATTTTGGCACGGGAAGCGTAGTTGAACAATATAACTAATGCGGCGGAGGCCGCAACAATTTCTTGACTCACGTGATCTGCGGGTGGGAAGGTAGAGATGACTAATTTGTATTTTGAGTAATTTTGTGTTTAATTGTTTTATGTATGTTTTTTAGGAAGAGAGTTATGTTTTTCACTTTTCATAATTGTTTTTTAAAGATATTTTTAACCACACCACAAATTTTTTTTCACAATATTTTTAATTTTATGAATATAATAAAATCAAATGTAAATAATAATTATATCCTTATTTTTAAAAGATAATATTCTCATTGTTGATATTTTTTATTTTTTGCTTAACACATACACACACTACCCTGTATTCAGAGGCAAATAAAGGTTGAGATATTTTGTAATAATCAATAGTCGAAACTATAAGTGCTAATGATATAGTAAATGTAATTATTGTAAGTAGTAGATAATTAAATAATGTATTTTGAGTCAAGAATATAAAATTGTGCATATGTTCAGCCAACTTAGGGTCAAACATAAAATATTATGTTCAGCCATAACATACCAACTAAAGTTGAACGATAATAGCTAAACACCATATTGTGTGTTCGGCTTCGATTTACTGAATGCCATGTTGTGAATTCAGTCCCAATTTGTCAAATTTTATATTGAGTGTTTGGCTTTAGTTAGCCGAATACCCTATTTTATGTTCTACCCGTTGAGCATGTGCACAATTTTAGTTCTCAACAAAAAATATAATATTTAATTGTCTAATATTCATAATAGTTATATTTTTTATATTGATTGTATAGTTCATTATTAATTATTTATAAAATATTTTATCTTTTATTTCGATTTTTTTAAATATAGAGTTAGTATGTATGTATACATTTTATTTTTTAGGATTTATTTAATATATATATATATATAAAGATATATTTATCATTTATACTATATTTCATTTTGTTCATAAAATTGAAATGATGAACAAAATAATTTTTGCCGTGGGTTAGAAATGCCCACGTTAAAGAGAGTCATGTTTTTACTTTGGGCATTTCTATACACACCACCCTTTTTACTTTACACACCATAATTACTATTCACACCACACATTTTTTTTTTTAAATTTAAATTTACTAACCACACCCCCCAAAATACCTATTATACCCTTTAAAAAAAATTCAAAACAGAAAATCAGTCTCTCTCTCTCCCCAAACCCTCGTGACTCTCTCCTCTTTTCCTGCCTGCCCGCCGAACACATACCCTTCCAACCCTACGGCACCGAAAATCTGAATTTTCTTCCCTTCTCTCCACACCCCTCATCACGCGAAAACCATGGATGCAGAAGGCGACAATGTGTCGAGTACTCCAGGTAATATTTTTCGCAAAATATGCTGTTTATTTTTCCATTCATATCGCGATGCGTTCAGTGCTGGCCAACCGAACAACCTGTGACGCGTTCGCCCTGGTGCACCGAACACATCCACAGGCGTTCGGCGTGCACAGGCCGAACTCAACCACCACCGAACGCTTCCCTGCATGTTCGGCACTCATCGACCGAACGTTATATGACATGTTCGGTAAGCACTGGCCGAACGTAACTTGATATGTCTAGGGTTCTGAATTTTTTTTTTAAGTAAGGGTATATTGGTCAATTACATCATGTCTATTTTTATTCAAAAAAATTATGTGGTGTGCAAAATAAAAAATATGGTGTGTATAGAAACACCCTTTTACTTTTAGCAATTACTTTTCAATCACGTGGGGGAGGGTGAGTCTTGCCTTTTATAAACTAGTGCTGCACCCTACAAATATTTAAACATTATATTTATTTTAATTTAAAATTATATAATTATTGATTTTTAAATATTATAAACAATATATTACTATTTATAATTTAATAAGTTTATTAATTTATATTAATATAATATAATCAATTACATTTATATACATATATAAATTCAATTAAAATAGATATAATTTAAAACAATTATTGATTACTTTTGAAAATAAAAATATATATTTAATCGCTAATTCTTATCGTTTATAAAATCTACAAATAACATGTTATTCATTTAAAATTCACACATGAATATAGATAAAAAAATATGTAAATTATAGAAAAATACAAAAATTTGATAGACTAAAGTTATGTAAATTAAATAAATAAATAAATAGGATGAGGCTATTCATACCCAAAAATCTCTAAACATTCCTCATAATAATTATGACAAAATTAGATACAAATAAGTTGACCAAAATAGCCTTATGTATTTATATATTTGAAAATAATTTAATTTTATTCTTTTTTTATTTTCTTCTTATTCTCAACTGCAGAACCCCAATCCGCAATTCTTCTTATTTTTCTTCATGTTTCTTGAATATAGATCATGTTCATGGATTAACGAAAATGTGCAAAAGCTCTATTTGCCTTTGCCATTTTATGAGTCTCTTCTTTTTTGCGTATGGCATCGCCACTCCCGTTGGCACCATCCACTAATTCGAAACTTAATTTGAAAGCCATATTCCGACTCGGACGTTTTCGGGATGCCGCTAATAACCAACGAATGGCAAGTGAATTGTAGATTTATACTCGATTGTTTTACTTTTATTGTCTTGTTCTTATCCATGTTTCTTGAATATAGAAATACAAAATTGTTCTCCATATTTCTTGAATATATAAATACAAAACTAAAATTACAGATTATTCATGGCTTTCTTGAGGCTCGGCTCCAAATCTGAAGCCTTTCACCACGAAGACCAAATATGATAAGCAGCAACACACACTTAACACTATTCTCTTAAAGTTATTTCCCCAAACTTAATTTGGTTAAGAATTGTATGGACAAGAGTTTATATATATATATATATATATTTATATATATATAGTGCTAGAATGTAATGGAATTATTTCATAAGAAACATAATCTTTTGTGTTAATCTTCTTGTGTTATACTAATATTTTTTAGAAAATACTGATATGAGAAACAGAACAAGATACAAATAATGAGAAAAGTGAAAGAAATAATTTTTTTTAATTTTTTCGGTTTTTGGATAGAAAAAGGAGGAGATGAAGGTTAAAAGGGAGATACATGAATGGTAGATTAAATGATAGAAAAATTATAGAGAGAAATTTTTTTGGGGGGTTTTTTGGGGAAGGCAGGAATTTTTTTTATTTTGATTTGTGAATTTGTGTTGGGAGGTTTGAGATACTGATTTTTTTTATAAATAAAAAGGGTATAATAGATATAAATGAGGTATATTTAGTAAAAAGAAGAGAATTATTAATTTTATTTTTTAGGTGTATTTAGACTTTAAGGTATGTTTAGAGGTTTTGGGGATATGAATAGCCGCAACCTAAAAAATATTCACAAAATTAATATACAAAATACAAAAGAGATAAAATATTAATTATAAAATAATTGAGTTTATTACAAATAGTTTTGTTATTTCATATAATTTTCTATAAATACTCCTTTCAGCACTATTTTCCCATACAATTCTTCACTCTCAAATTTCAATTTCAATCTCAACTCTCCATCTTCTACAATTATACTCTTTTTCAAAACTTTAATTATTTATAGTCTATCTCAAATTTCACCTTCTGTATGTCGGCTCATTTGTTTCTGCGAGCTTGCTTACGCACTAACTGAGCGGCCAGAGTCTGAAAGGAAAAGAAAAGGCAATTTCTCAATGGGGTTTCTATCCCCACCACAATTTTTACTCTCCACACCACAACATATTTTTGGACAAAAATATACATTTGTAAAATGACCAATATATCCTTAAAAAAAACTAATTTTTGGCTGAACCATCAACATTTGATTTATTCCCTTCTCATTTTCTCTTCCCTTTCAAACCCTAAAAATTTCAATCCAAAAATTTGATTTCTTCAACATCTTTTTTCCTTATATCCATGGACAATCAACATTTATAGGTAAATTCGGTAAGTTTTTCAAATGTTTTATTGTAAGTTTAGGGTATTATATATTAAAATTCTGTCAGCAGAAATCAGAGACTGCGTACCAGAATTTCGGAAGCGTTCGGCCTGCATCAGCCGAACATAAGCAGAAACGTTCGGCCGATAGCAACCGAACACTTTACAGAGCGTTCGGCGGCCCATAACCGAACATGTTACCTGCTGTTCAGCGATCTAAGGCCGAACATGTCTTGTACTGTTCGGCTACCTTAGGCCGAACGCATGTTCGGCTGTTCCAGGCCGAACATAAATTTTCTTGTACTTCTTTTTGTCGTTTTATGATTCATTTAATGTTATTTGTAGGAGACATCAAGAACAAGTACTTTTATTTCAGATAACAATGAGCTGGTTGTTGATTACCAAGATGTGTTTAATACAATGAATTTGTTTGAATCACAAGAAAATTTGATTTGTTGGGTACGTGAAAAGGCTATCCCATTAGGCATGGTAGTGGTTGTGATGAGGTCAGAAATTGGAGATGAATGCAGACAACCTCGTTTGTGGTTAGGCTGCGAACGAGAGGGTAAATATCGTCCACAGAAAAAAAAAAACATTCCACAGAGAAAAGTGAAAATCAAGAAACAAAGGAATGTGGAAGAGAAGAGGAAGAGGTAGAGAATAAAATAATTGAGAATCGTCGTCGCGGAACCAAGAAATGCGATTGTCCATTTCGTCTAAAAGGAACATATTATAAAGAGACTGATGCATGGGCCTTAGAGGTTATTTGTGGTTCGCATAATCATGAGTTAGCAAGATATTTAGAGGGTCACTCTTATGCTAGTCGTTTAACTAAGGATGAGTTGAAATTGGTGTCTGATCTCTCTACGGGTAATAGCCGTTCTAGGGACATATTGTTTACTTTGCAGAAGAGGTATACAGAAAATAAATCCACGATAAAGACTATCTACAATATTCGACAGAAGAACAAACAAGTCGAACATTGTGGCAGGCCACAAATGCAATATCTCATGGGTAAACTTAAAGAGAAAGATTTTTTTTCCATACTAGGCGGTGTGAGCAAATAGATGTTGTCAGACATATGTTTTGGGCCCATCCGATAAGTGTGAAGTTGTTGCGTACATTCCCAAATGTCTTGTTAATGGATTGTACATACAAAACAAACCGCTACAAACTACCGTTGTTAGAAATTATCGGGGTGACTTCCATAAACATGACATTTTCAGTTGCATGTGCCTATCTAGAATGTGAAAAGGAGGACAATTACTAATGGGCATGCAATGTCCTTAAAGATTTGATGGACCAATCCAACTTACCCAAAATATTTGTAACCGACCTAGAACTTGCATTGATTAATGCAATCGAGAGAACTTTTCCTAGTTCTCGTCATTTGCTATGTCGGTGGAACATCAACAAAAATGTAATGGCCAAATGCAAGAAGTACTTTAGTACAAAGGAACAATGGAATTCATTTTATTGCAATTGGAATTCGTTGATTTTTGCCGAGTCAGAGCACATGTTCGAAGAGTTGCTGCAGAGGTTTCAGAATGATTTTTCCTATAAAAAAGAGGCTGTCAAATATGTCTTGGACAATTGGATAAATGGATATAAGGAACGATTTGTTTCTTGTTGGGTAAACAACTTGATGCATTTTGAAAATACCACAACAAACAGGTAATAAATAATCATCCGTCATTTATATGCTATATCGTTTTTTTATTTCTGTATATATTGTATGTTATATGATCATTAATGTTTTTTTTGTAATATAGGGCGGAGGGCCAGCATGCCAAGTTGAAAAAACAACTTCAATCGAGTACATGCAATTTTGAAACGTGTTGGGAAAAAAATTTCATTCTTCTCGAAACATCGCATAATGCAATCAAAAGTTCGTTCGAGAAGAGCATCAATATAGTCCAACATAGGTACTCATCTCCTGTATTCAAAATGTTAAGGGGTATGGTTTCTATCTCTGCTTTGGATATGAATTTGGATGAAATGGTTGGTGTTGGAGAAAATGGCATGGATCCTTTGTTATGTGGGTGTATTTTGCGAAAGACTTGCGGTCTTCAATGTGCTCATGAGCTATCTGAATATGTTCGGGGGAACATGCCTATCCTTCTAGATATAGTTGATAGATTTTGGAGAAAGCTTGATATGGAACCTGTGGATGGAGTCAATAAAAATATATCGGATGACATAAATAATAGTTTCAAGAAGACACTTGGTCAAATTGTCAATCAGTTTGAAGGTGCACATGATGAATCAGAGAAGTTGTTAATGTTGAAGAGGTTAAGAGAGTTTACAAACCCAACTACAACATCCCTCATTGAACCACAAGTCCAACCACGTACACGTGGACGGCCTACCAAAGCAAAAGTAAAAAAAAAAAAAAAACTCAACCAAAAGAGATCCAAGTGCATTTGAGTATGTTCAATCCATCAATGACAGTTGTTCACCAGTGGAGGAAATAAGTGGAGAAAATGTGTCTAGTGCCATGTTTAGTTTCAGTCGTAGAGAAAAGCAAAAGGTAATTTTCATTGATAAAAAAATTTGTGTTTTTTTTTCTTTTCATTGCCGGCCTAATTTATGAAATTTTATGGTTTACAGGTGGTTCGTCGTGCATTTAATGTTGTTACCACAAACAGGGATATTGAATTTTTTGAAGATATTCCACCTATCTTACGGCCATATGTTTGTGGGACTAAGAATGTTAGAGGAGACGGACATTGTGGATTTCGTGCAATTGCTGAGTTAATGAACTATGGGGAAGAATCGTGGTCTAGAGTTCGTTGTGACCTGATTCATGAATTACAAAATTTTGGGGAAATGTATGCACCAATATTCAAAGAATATGGACGTGTTGGGGAAGTTGAAGATGCATTACATTGTTATGAGGAGAGAGCCTATGGACGACACTGGCTAGATATACCTGATATGAGACACATGATTGTAACTGTCTACAACATAGCACTTGTCGTGCTAACACCCATTGCAAACTATACTTCCCTTCCCCTGAGGACTGCAAACCTAGAAGATTCGAAACTTATTTGCATAGCATTGGTAGATCAAACCACACATTTTTGCGGGGTAAAATTGTTTTTTTATTATTACATTTTTTTATGATTTACATTATTTTCATAGTAATCTTTGTGGAGTAGTAACTATACGTGAATTGTGGCAGGTCTCATTGATGTCTGGATGCCCGTTGCCTCCTGTTCTGCAAGTATGGCATGAACATCGTAGTGCATGTGCAGCTGGATGGGAGATATTCTACAAAACACGATTTCAGATGTATAATGCCATTTGTTTAGGAAATGAATGATATGTACTTATACATTTTTTTAAGTGTTGAATATTTTTTCTTTAAAATATTACATCTAATATTTCGTACATTTCGTAAGTTTAGATGGAATATGATCGACAAATGGTAAATCATGAAATTTTTTAAACTGTCAGGGCGTTCGGCCAACAGAGGCCGAACAAATTGTAAAGCGTTCGGTCTGCAGAGGCCGAACATACGCGAACGTGTTCGACCAAAGCTGGCCGAACACTGTGGAGTGTGTTTGGCCAGTGGTGGCCGAACGCCTTGACAGTTTAGTTTTTATGTTTTTTGGAAAGTTCTTTACTTAATATTTTGTTATTCTTATGTTGTCTATTTTACAGTTAGATTAAAAAATTCAATTGTGTGTACATTATCTTAGAATATTGGTATTTGAATCGCACGACTGAATATTGACCAAACACTAAAATGAGCAAAATAAATCGAGAACACTCAATTAAGAAAACATTTCATCTAATGTTCAACATTCAAATCTAGAAAAGTTCAATCTAATTCATACATATTATAATCACTACTCATCCGAGTCATGTCCATCATCCAATGTGAGACCGTGGAGTCCTCTTGCAGCTTGCTCACCTCTTGGTATAACGTAATCAAACGATAACTGCGGATCATGAGTTGTCCACATGCAAACTAGTGGGTCGAGAATGTTCCGGGCCTCAACGTTTCCAGCCCACAATTGACTGGGGTTCGCATCAATCGGAAAGTGTCGTGCTGCAGATGTACGATCGGGGTTTTGTACCTGTGGATGGGAAAATGTGCGGTACCAATCCATATACTCTGGTACAGTCTCCCATATTGGCTCAACAAGTCTCCCTCGTCGTTGCATGGACAAAATATGGCTGTCCTAGGACAGAAACATGGATCCGAGCACACCCCACGCAAGTACATACTTACCAGAATTTTTTCCTCTTCTTGCATAGTCTGGATCCAATGGAGGCAATGGTATATGCTGGACATGGCCAAACTGCCTCAACACACAATCAGGATGGTATGGTTCGACAATGTCAAGAGCCCTTATGCAACCATGATAAAACATCACTTCAGGACGTTGAAATCGATCACACACCTACTGGTAAGGATCCTAGTTTACCTATGTATTGAATTGTTCAAGTTATATATTTGAAAGATACATATATTTGAAAAACACATAATTAAAAAGACACACTTACTTCGTGAGGTTGAAGTGAATCCAACCACTCCCTACAAGCCTGCAAGCCCAAAGTATTGGCTCCACCTTGTCCATGTTGTGACCATCTCATAGCAAGTGGAAATCTAGGATCGTAATCAACATTGAATTGAGGTCGTGGGCCCGTCGGAAAGTGCTCGTAAATCCATGCCTACATATATAGAAATACAATGGTACTACATATTAAAAATTGTAACATAATGTTAAAATAAGTTATTTTCAAATAATGACTTACCTCCAATAATGTAAGATACCCAGCTATTTGCTTAACACCTGATCTTGATGCAGATCCTAGTTGTCTGTAAAGATAGGCAAGAGCTGCAGCACCCCATGCATATTCCTGAACAACACTTGTGTCTTCTAGTAGCTTCAAATAGCTAGCTGCAATTCGAGTACCACCTTTGTCGAAAAATATCGTACAACCAAGAATATATAATATATATGCTCCCGCTGCCTATTGTACAACTGATCTCTGAGAAATCTGACAGCTGTCCAAGAATGTGCTACGCAGTCACTCTAACTTCACTGATTGCCCCCTCTTGTCATTAAGTGCCAATATGGCATCCTCAACTGACACACCTAATAGTCGATGAATCAGAGCAGGCGAAAATTCTGAAGTATCATCTGCCACATGCACTGGCTGCCCTACCACTGGAAGACCAAGTAGATACAATACATCATTTAATGTGATCGTCATCTCACAAAATGGTAAATGGAATGTGTTGGTCTCCGGCTGCCAACGTTCTACAAATGCAGAAATCAATTTTCTGTTGGGAGCTCTATATGAAATTTGCTCAAATTGTGAAGCCCAGACCGTTTCACATACGACCTCCAAACTCGTGTCGTCTCATCTTCCGGATACACCAATTTCAGAAGCTTAGAAGTGTGACAAAGGCATTTTAAAACGCCTCTCTCAATGCCATTCCAAACATTGGCAGCTACATGTGTTTTGAAACTTCGTAACAATGACGGATCATAAGGACCGCCAGGAAATGGGCCCATTAGGATCTCATCATGCTCGGCTTGCCTCTCTTGTTCTTGAGGCACATCATCATATGCCTCTTGTTTTTCAGGCACATCAGAAGAACCTGCCACTTGCTCAGATTGTTGTGCAGCCCTTAATCGTCTGTTTGATGCTGTAGGTCGTCTTCTTCTTCTTTCATAAACTATAACACAAGAAAATCAAAATGTTAACATTCAGATAAACGTTCAAAATACAGCGTTCCGAACGATACTGTTAGGCTGTTCGGCCAAGACACGCCAAACGCCTCGCAGGCTGTTCGGCCAAGGCACGCCGAATGCTTCGCAGGCTGTTCGATAGACCAGCGCCGAACTTCTTTTGCTATGTTCGGCCTGTGCTCGCAGAACGCCTTGCAGGCTGTTCGGTGAACCAGCGTCGAACGCATTGCGGTTATGAACGAAAAAAGAAACAACGAGAGATTACCTGGACTCGACATATTTTTGCGTTCTGCATCCATGATCTTCGCGTGATGAGGGGTGGAGAGAAGGGAAAGGGATGGAGAGGGTTCGGCGTGCCTTCGTATGGACGAGAGTTCGGCGCTGCAAGCAGAAGGGTTTGGGGGGAGAATCGGCGCAAGGGTTTTGGGGGGGGGGGAGAGAGAGTTCGGCAGAAGGGGCAGAAGGGTTTGGGGTGATTTTTCAATTTTTTTTATTTTTTTAAGGATATTATAGGTATTTTGGGGGTGGGGTTAGTAAATTTAAAATTTTAAATGTATTTTTGTTTGGTGTAAATAGTAATTGTGATGTGAAAAGAAAAAAATTGGGGTGTATATAGAAACTCCTTTTCTCAATTAATTGTTTTCAATTATTTTCATTAGCTATTACTTGATTATTTACTAGTATTGTGTTAATTATTTCGCAAAGTTAAAAAGATATATCCCAACAAAATTGTAATTTTAAGTATAAAAAAAATTAAGAGTGGGTTTCTTGTTCATCAGGTGCATCTACAACACAATTTAAAATATTACTTGTATAACTATAAAGTATCACTATTTTTAAGATAATTAATCAGAAGTAATACATTTTAACTAATAAGTAATATTTTGTAGAACAAGTTATATTTTAAATCATGTTGTACGTGCACTTGATGCACAGAGTTTTTTTTCAAAATAATGCGAAAAAAAATTATAAAATAGGTGAATTTTGGAACAGTTTTTAAAAATAGCTAAAATGTCAGTATAGCTGACGATTTAAAAGTGAAGGAAAAGAACGTCACCTTAACTGACGTTCTTATTATATTATGTAAATATATATACACACTACACATACATAACATGCATCCATGCATTAATACACACACACACACACACACACACACACACACCCCACAACAATATATATATATATATATATATATATACTCACACACACACACATATATATATAACCTCGCACATACATATATTATATATAGATATATATACATTCTAAATATATATTTTGAATATGTATATATATATATATTTTTATTAATATATATATATATATTTATAAAATATAGATTTATATTCTTAATATATATTTTGAATATGTATATATATATTTTATTTATTTATTAAGTAAATATATAAAAATATATATTAAATTATAATTTTAAAAAGTAAAATATTATAATTTTATTTAAGATAATAAAAAAATTATTTAAATTAAAGAATAATTTTAATTATTAATTCATATTCTGAAAATAAAATAATATATATATATATATATTAAGAATAAAAAAATAAAAGAATAAACGTCACCTTAATTGACGTTTTAAAAAAACGTCAATTAAGGTGACGTTTTTATTTTGTTTTCTTTTATATAATATATATTATATATAGATATATATATAATTATAAAATATTTATATATTCTAAATATATATTTTGAATATGTATATATATATATTTTATTTATTTATTTATTAAGTAAATATATAAAATATATATTAAATTATAATTTTAAAAAGTAAAATATTATAATTTTATTTAAGATAATAAAAAAATTATTTAAAATTGAAAATAAATTTTAATTATTAATTCATATTCTGAATATAAAATAATATATATATATTAATAAAATATAAATATATATATGAATAAAAAAATAAAAGAATAAACATCACCTTAATTGACGTTTTAAAAAAAATCAATTAAGGTGACGTTTTTTTATTTTGTTTTCTTTTATATAATATATTATATATATATATATATTTATAAAATATATATATTTTTTGAATATGTATATATATATTTTTTATTTATTAAATAAATATATAAAAATATATATTAAATTATAATTTTAAAAAGTAAAATATTATAATTTTATTTAAGATAATAAAAAAATTATTTAAATTAAAAAATAATTTTTAATTATTATGATGTGTAATTTTATTTTCTAAAAAATATATTTTTTAATAATATATAAATATATATATATATACAAATAATAAATAAAATAATTTTTTTAATAATAGAAAAATTTGAAATATATATAGAATATATATATGTGTATATATATATAATATATATACATACATACATGGGCCAGAAACGTCAGGCCCACTGAAGTTTCAATGAAATGTCAGTGGGCCTGACTTTTTCCATTTTTTTTAATTGTTTTTTGGCCCAAAAGAAATTGAGGTTGCCACAACCTCTTGCACAACTAGCCCAGCTTTTAACAACCGAGGCACATTCAATATTTGAAAATTTATGATATAATTTTATATATACTATAAATTTAAAATATAAAATAATATATTTATAACATTTTTTATTTTTAATTATATTATATATTAATTCATTTATAATTTTTCACCAGTAATTTATATTAAATTACATTCAATAAATACCTATAATAAAATACATGATATTAATAAATATTCATTAATTTAGTTTGTAAATGTTTATTCAAATGATAATCAAAATAAAGTTTTTAAATAATACCTAAATAAAAATTGCAGTATCATTTAATATATATTTATGTATTATTATTAAAAAATATATATATAGTATTTTTTTTACAGAAAATCAAATTATAATAATAATAATGAAAAAATATTCTTTAAATTAGCTATAATTTACGTAATATATAAAAATATAATATATATATATTATTTTTCCAAATTACACATATTTATATATTATTAATATATATATATATTATTTTATTTTCAGAATATGAATTAATAATTAAAAATTATTCTTTAATTTAAATAATTTTTTATTATCTTAAATAAAATTATAATATTTTACTTTTTAAAATTATAATTTAATATATATTTTTATATATTTACTTAATAAATAAAAATATATATACATATTCAAAATATATATTTAGAATATATATATATATATATTTTATAAATATATATATATATATATCTATATATAATATATAATGTATAAAAGAAAAAAAAAAACGTCACCTTAATTGATGTTTTTTTAAAACGTCAATTTAGGTGACGTTTATTCCTTTCTTTTTCTTTTTTATTTATTCTTATATATATATTTATATATATTATTTTATTTTCAGAATATGAATTAATAATTAAAAATTATTCTTTAATTTGAATAATTTTTTTATTATCTTAAATAAAATTATAATATTTTACTTTTTAAAATTATAATTTAATATATATTTTTATATATTTACTTAATAAATAATATATATATATACATATTCAAAATATAGATTTAGAATATAAATATATATTTTATAAATATATATATAGATATTAATAAATATATATATATATATGTTGTGGTATGTATGTGTGTGTATATATATATATATAATTAATGCATGGATGCATGTTATGTATGTGTAGTGTGTATATATATTTACATAATATAATAAGAACGTCAATTAAGGTGACGTTCTTTTCCTTCCCTTTTAAATCGTCAGCCCAACTGACGTTTTACCTATTTTAAAAAACTGTTCTAAAACCCACTTATTTCGTAATTTTTTTTCGTATTATTTTGAAAAAAAACCCTTGATGCACATAATTTTTTGTGAAAAATTAATATCATGTGTTACTTTATAGTTATTATCTTTCCGTTGATTTTGTTTCTTTTTTATTTTTATTGTAAATTAATAGTTTGTAAGTTGTATTATATAATTCAATATAATATAATGTAGGGGACTTCAAATTTAAAAATGTTCTTTTTTTCCTTTTCTTCTTCCATTTTAGAACTAGGACAAATTTCCTAAAAATTCATAGATTAATTATCCCTGTAAATTATGTCCCAACAGAAATGTACAAAGAATAATGGTATTCTTTACATGCGTTTTAAGGGAAAACTCAACATGAGGTTTATGAGGAAATACGATGACTTGATTCGGTTTGGGGCTAGCCGGTAGAAATACGACGAGATCTGATTTACAAAATCAATTATTACAAACCAGATAACTAGTTATAGAATTAATTATCATTTATATTTTACAAAATTAATTAATTTTGGACAACAATTGGCATACAGTTGATCTTGGAATCACCCGTCCCATAGTTTTAGTTTTTGATTATTTTTTTTTAATTCAAATTTGACAGTTGGAATCATTGGTAGAATCAGAACTGACAGTTTTGAATTAGAACCGGATTTGGAATTGGCAATTTGGAAATAAAACCAGTGGTTTTGGAACCGACTATCGAAACCAAAATCAAACCAGCTAATTTCTGATTTGGAATCGAGTTAATGATTAAACCAACCCGTTGACCGATGGTTCCAGTTTCATGTTTTTTTTTTCTCTATTGTTTTGTATACCATAAATAGATTTAGGAGGAATTAAATATGGTGGTCGAAGGTTTTGGGAAGAAAGGTAGGATGTCTTTTGACTATGTAGTGATGGAAGGGGAGATGATGTGGAGAAAATTTATTAATTAAATACGAGTCAAGTTTATTTTGATTAATTATTTTAATGGTTAAATATTTAATTTTGAAAATATTAAATAATGTATAATTAATTTACGTTTCAAGTAGATAATTGTAGTGTGTTGAATTTCTCAAAACCAATTTTGGATGAATAAGAAATTAATGCTCAAAGTTTACTACTTTCAAATGGTGTTATGTGAAAAGTTTAACATTAATTCATCCTACATTCAGTTAATATTGAAATTAACTCTAATATGAATACTATAACACTTATGATGTAATTAAATGATCTTCGCCTGCAAGTGATCAAGTAGGGGTCATACACGCGCTTGGCTTGGCTCGTTCTGTCTCGAACTCGGCCGCGGGCCGTGCCTTGTGCCTCATGCCTTGTCGGTTCAGTGAAAACAAGTTTTGTCCGCATGTATTTGAAAAAGTGATCGTCTAGGTTTATGTAACTGTTAGGTTCATAATAACTCTTTGATACCCACCTGCTTTGATGCTTATAAATATGACTATACCTGCATGCAACAAATTACACCTGAAAATTCTGCATCCAAAATTTTCAAAAATCAAGCATTCTATTGTGCACCCAATTCTTACTTAGTTCTAGTTGGTTGGTGCTACTAACTAGAAGATGAAAATTATTTCATCTTTGAGAACAATATGTTAAACCGTGAGTATTAGCCATGATGTAATCATATTACGGAGAGAGATCTTTCTTGACTAGATTTCAAACTATCCATTTTTCGATCAAGTTCCGGTGTCCCAAAGTCATTCCCGGAGTCCAGAAGTTAAAGAATATATGTTTTTCGTCGCCTTCACAATCTGAGAAAGAGAGGAGTAAATTTTGTTTAATTTTTTTTGTTGGGTGTTATATCCAATAAAAAAGACAATGTTGTATAAGTTGAAAATTGGGTAGTTGAACATTATAGAATTGTTTAGTTCCTAAACGCCGATTAGTTTTTATTTTCTTAATTTTCTTATATCATGTTTCTAATGTCTTCAAAATATTTTATCATTCATACATAATTTAACATTTTATTATGTATTGATTTTTAAACTAAAAATATTAAAACAAAAATTAAGAAGAAATGAAAAAAAATTAAATTATGTTTGGACAACCTAATTGCCGTGTCTAAACCAACAAATCATCCGCCTAAATTGCTTGTGCCTGCTTATACACATAAAATATTTAATTGTGTTGTTTTTCATAAAATCCAATCAGACCACATGTAGAAGAGCATAAATTAAAATTTTTGTTACAAAAGAGTGTTTTGAATTTTGTGTATTAGGATATTTGTCTACAATTAGAGATATAGAATTAGTTTTTTATTTTTGAAATTAATTTTTTTAGAGATTATAAAACAGCTTGACAGGTTGGCAAGTTCAAATACGATATTTTAGATAGATTGGAATGTAGATAGGGATGTTAAAAGGGCCATGGCCCGACGGGCCGGCTCGTTTAGCCCAAAAATTTTTAGGATTAGGGCTTGATTTTATTAGCCCGTTTAAAAGTCAACCTGTTTAGCCCGAGCCCGATTAGCCCGAAGCCCTATAGGGCTAGCCCGCTTAGGGTTAGGGCTAACCCGATAGCCCGAACTTTTTTTCTTATTTGCCTATTTTTTAATATCGAATTAATAATATACACCATTTTTTATTATTTTTCATATACCATATTTGGTTTTTAGTAGAATATATTAAAATTTATATTTAATTACTAGAAGATTCTAAATAATGTCATTTAAATTTAGAACTTAAATGTAACATGATTTCAAATTTTATGACGGTGAATGCTCTTAAAGCTATAATTGAGAGCATGAAATAGTGTATATGACTTAAATGTTTTAATCTTTAAATTTTGTATAGTGATATAAAAATTCTAAAATATATAATCTTTTAATGCTATCTAAAATTGTATTTTAAATAGAGCATAATATGCATTTAATTAAAATTTTAAATGTAAATATATAATTTGACTATTTTGACTCATAGCTCGATAGTGGCCCGATTAGCCCGAAAACCACTAGGGTTAGGGTTAGGTTCACCATAATCAAGCCCGTTTAAATTGACCCGATTAAATCAATGCCCGATTAACCCGAAACCCGTTAGGGCTAACCCGAAACCGACAGGACTAGCCCGTTTAACATCTCTGAATGTGGATAGATGTTCAAATTTGATCGGACTCATTTGACATGTTTCAAAACAAAATTAGTAACATTTTATAAGTATTGAGTTGGGATGTGCTCAATTTTAATGGCATGCAACAATTTTGACCTAACCCAACCCGAATTTGGTCCTTGGTTTGGGGGATGGACCGGGTTGGCCGAGCGACTTGACTTGTAGCTCTAAATCTTTGTAACAAAAGGGTATTTTGGGTAGTAGGTATTTTTGTCTGAAAAAATAAGGGCGTGTAAAGGGGTTATTTGTGTATTTTGTTTTTGTTTTTGTTTTTTTTTTTGTGGTGTCACCTCTCCTTTTAATTTTTATAACGGGCTTTTCTATCCAGACCACCATTTCCTCTTTTCACACCACATTTACTAAATACACCACAAAAAATTATATTTAAAATTTCAAAATTACTAACCACACCACAAAAATACCTATAATACCCTTAACACTTAAAAAAAATTAAAATAAAAAAAACAGCAAACCCTACCTCACTCACTCCTGCGAACCCTGTGCGCCGAACCCCCTTTCCCCACACCCGCGCCGAACTGCACCTAAGCCAACCCCACTGTCGCCGAACTGCTCCCCACCATCCCGAGCTACTCGAGAACCTTCCACCGTCGAAGATCATGGACGCCGAACGCGAAACTCCAGGTAATCTGTCGCAATATGTTCCATGAAAATTTCCATTAAATTTGCGAATTCGAAATCCGTTCGGCGCTGGTTGGCCGAACAGCCTGCGAGGCGTTCGGCCAGTGTTGGCCGAACAGCCTGTGAGGCGTTCGGTCAGTGTTGGCCGAACATCCTGCGAGGCGTTCGGCCAGTGTTGGCCGAACAGCCTGTATTATTTTATTTTTAACGTTTGTATGTTAACATTTTAATTTTCTTATGTTATAGTTTATGAAAGAAGAAGAAGACGGCCTACAGCATCACATAGACGACTAAGTAGTGATTGTAATATATATGTATGACATTAAACTTTTCTACATTTGAATGTTAAACATTATTTGAATGTTAAACATTATTCAGTGTCCAATATTTTGTTAAATTATCAATTTAATGTTTGCTCAATATTCAGTTGTGCCTTGAATAAACAAAATTGTTTGGTCATTAAAAAAAACAGAACGTACAAAAAAACAGAACGACAAGTGCTATGTTGTAGAAAAAACAGAACGTAACAAAAAACAACAAAAATGAAGTGTCAGGGCATTCGGCCAGTGTTGGCCGAACATAACACAACACGTTCGGTCACCACTGGCCGAACACATCACACTGTGTTCGGCTAGGACAGGCCGAACGGTGAAAAAAACAGAATGGTGAAAAAAACAGAACGTACAAAAAAACATAAAAAATGAAGTGTCAGGGCGTTCGGCCAGTGTTGGCCGAACATAACACAACACGTTCGGCCACCACTGGCCGAACACATCACACTGTGTTCGGCTAGGACAGGCCGAACATATTTCATTGCGTTCGGCCAACACTGGCCGAACGCCCTGGCACTTCATTTTTTATGGTTTTTGTACGTTCTGTTTTTTTCGGGCATAATAACAATTTTTAAGTTTGCGATTTCAATAACATAATGCTGAATTTACATATAATTGCTGATTGTCCATGAATATAAGAAAAAAATATGGTGAATAAATCAAATTTTTGATTTGAAATTTTTAGGGTTTGAAAGAGAAGAGGAAGAGAAGAGGGAAGAGAAGGGGGAAGAGAAGGAAGAGATCATAATTTATTTTTTAATTTTGAAGGTTATATTGATAATTTTGCTAATATCTATTTTTATAAAAAAAATGAATGTGGTGTGAAGAGTAATTTGGGTGGACTGGATACCAGCACCCTTTTATAACATAACTTATTTGTTAGCATTGACATTATTTTAGACCTTGAATTGTTGATAACAAATTCATTTTTGTGGGCAACTTTCTTTTGATTTCTTTATTCCTCCATTCCAAATCCCAATTTCATTGGAGCAAGGAAATCGCAGACACACAAGTAGAGGTCAGCGGAGGGTGGAAGGGGTAGCCGCTTTGCTCGCTCAACTGTGCTAAGACAAGGCGTTGTCTTTCTCCCTGTAATTTTTCGTTCTCGCTGTATAATCTCTATCTGTATGTATAATTGCGTCTTGTTCTCTCTTCCCATCGTCTCCAACAACCCACTTTCTTTTTTGAACGTTTTCTGAAAACCATGGGAGTTTGTTTTTTAATGCAGACATTTCCCCTTCAGCTGGTGATTAACTGCATATCACGGGTGGGCTACATTTTGCCTGAATGTTTTTATCTGTGACCTTTACATTTATTTTTCAATATTTGGTGGATGAAATTCCTCAGAGCTAGTTGTTGAGCATTTGTGTTGGAGCTTTTAGATTAAGTGGCCTTTAGAGCACAGGGCGAAAGTAAGATTTTTGGACACCTTTGTATGAAATAAATACTGGAATATTCAGAGTTCTTACCTATTTGACTAATTTAGTAGTGGGAGTTTACTGGTCGGTCTTCTGTAGGGTTCTGGTGTAGTAAGCCCGGTGTGATGTACTGATGTAGCAGGTACCTGATTTCATAGGAAGTTTTACTAATTTCATGTCTTTGGGCCTCAACCTGTTATAGGTATTGAGGAGGCAGTACAATAATATTCAATTATTTGGGATTCACCATCTAGCTTGAAAATATGCATGAGTCTGCCTGAGCGTGTCAGAACGTCTGAAAGATTAAGCATCTATAAAACAGTGATGCAGCGAAAGATTTTCTGAATGCATCCGAAAAAAAGAATAGAAATGAAAACTGTAAAATTTTGAAAAAGAAGGCACGCAGGGATTTCTTTAAATATGTATGCCTATGTGTCATTTAACTTATTATCACTGAGCCAACTATCAATCGTTTTATTGTGATGAATTTTCTGTCTGATGTCCTGTTGCGGGCTATTATTTAGGCTCGCAGCTAGTTGCATTCTATGTTTTAGTGTCTCTGCTCGGTCGAAATTCTCATCCCCTTGTGTGATTTCAGTTTCTATCCAATGGATAGGTACATTAAAGAGCAGGCCACAGTCCATTTAAAGGGATGATGAAGTGTGCTGGACATACTTTGTTTGCTTCTTTAACTCCTATTCATTCTGTTGTCCTGAAAAACACTGGCAGATTGTCTTTGAACTTAAGTTCTTCAAATCTTATCAAATCAAGGAAATCACATCACTACCATCAGAAGTGCCAGTTTCATAAAGAGGACATAATGGTTGCCACCCGCTATCCTCCCCCTTGGTTCAGGTGGTATATTCTTTGGAGTCTCAAGTTATATATATATATATATATATATTTCAAGATGATGGTTGATTAGCCCTCTTATCTTTCTAATTGATCCATTTGATATGTAGTATTGCCCCAATGATGGACTACACGGACAACCATTATAGAACTTTGGCTCGACTCATGTCAAAACATGCTTGGCTGTATACAGAAATGATTGCTGCAGAAACAATTGTCTATCAGAAAGGGAATTTGGTAATAATTTCTGGACACTTCCCTGCTCTGTTATTCTGAAAAAAAGATGCACTGCTGTGAAGAGTCAAATATTTGTGCGTTATTGTAACAGTATTCCAGCCTTCCAGGTTCATTTTTTCTGGTACAACTGTTGGACAATTTTTTCTTTTCATTTTCTTTTAAAGATTGGTGTAGAAAGGAACAATAAAATAAAATGGGGAAGCCATTTTGACATCGATATAGATGGATAACCTCACTTGCAATCCCTTCAGAGCTTGTACCTGAAATAAAGTTATGCCCTAATGTATCTACTGTTTCTCCAAGTTCTTGACATAAAAGTCTTAAGATCTTATCATACTTCGCGATGTATTGACCAATCATACAACCATTTTGAAATCGTTATCTTATTGGGTACAATTTACGTTAAAAAATGATCAAATATTGTTATAGGTGGTCCAAATAATTTTTCATCTAGTTGGAGAAGCCAGAGATATTGCAAAAGCTAAAAGATTTCTTTGTGGTACATATTTAAATTTGCAACTGTGCTCCTTTTGCATGCATGCATGCTTTTCCATATACCTGCTCCTGTGATGCTTAAGATTTCTTTGTTGTTTTGATTGACTTATTTAGTGTAGTCATATATACTTCATTAAGACAGTGTATACACCTAATACAGTTTACACTAGTATTCTTACTTTTTAATCATTTAATGTCGGCCACACACAATGTTGTTACAGACATACAATCCCCTTAAATGTTTCTTCCAGAAGTATTTGGTCCCCCTTTAACCTAAGGAGTGGTTAACCTACCTTAATCATTCTGGAATCTAACTGATTTGATTGATTCTTTGTGGCATCTCGTACGCTTTACTTTGTCATGACATCCGTTGAGATTTATTTTGTCTATGATTACCAGGATAGATTCTTGGCATTTGGTCCAGAGCAACATCCTATAGTGCTTCAAATTGGAGGAAGTGACTTGGATAACATTGCTAAAGCAACTCAACTTGCAAATTCCTATGGCTATGATGAGATCAACTTCAAGTTTGTTCTCTTATTATAGACTATATATGAATCTCTTTCTCTAACTTTTGCTACCTTGAATTACCTAACCAAGATGGTTCTGGCAGCTGTGGCTGTCCAAGTCCAAAAGTTGCTGGAAAAGGCTGTTTCGGGGTGCGTCTAATGCTTGACCCAAAGGTGTGCAGTGTTTGATTAATTTTAGATTATGCATGATCCAGAAAGAGCTCTGATATTGCGACATTGTCTTTTACAAGGGAAGTTTGTTGCTGATGCTATGTCAGTAATTTCTGCAAATACCGATGTTCCTGTTAGTGTCAAATGCCGAATCGGCGTTGATAACCATGATTCATATAATGAGCTGTGTAAGTTCTTTCATTGGTTTTTTAGACATTGTGGATGCTTTGGCTGGGTTACTTGGGTATTTTTCTCGGTAGTTAGCCATTTGCTTTTCTCTGTAGGTGATTTCATATACAAGGTATCATCTCAATCACCAACAAAGCATTTCATAATTCATTCCAGGAAGGCATTACTTAATGGAATCAGCCCCAAGGAAAATAGATCAATTCCCCCCTTAAAGTATGTTTTATGTTGAGTGCATTATAACCTTGGTCTGCCAAAAGTTCTGTGGCATTTCTTAATCAACACTGCTAAGATGAGTTTCTCTCAAATCTGGCAGATACGAGTACTACTATGCTCTTGTGCGTGATTTTCCTGATTTGCTGTTCACCATCAATGGAGGCATAAACACTGTTGATGAGGTAATTTCAAGTCCACATTCTGTTATCCCACATGTACCTTTTGAAGAAGAGTTTCAGAAGCTGAGGTGCCTTATTGAGTTTCAAACAAGACTTTGCTTTAAAAGACTGTTCATTTCTCATGCTGAGTGCAAATAGCAGCTCCTGGATTTTCTTGTCCTCGTCACTGATTACGTTTTTACCTTTTTTCCATTTCTATATTGCCTGCTTCAATTTTGTGCGTACTTTATTTTTGGAGGTTTAGGTTATTTTACTCAATACTTGATGATTGGTTTCCATAAGCACTTCCAGAAGTATCACCTTGAATAGTATTCTATATGATAGGCTTTAAGTGAAAGAGAATATATATATATATATTTAATTTAACAAAAATCCGAAACTCTTTGAGACATGAGAGTTATTAGCCTTTTCTGTATCAGCCATCCCTTTATCTTGGTGATGTAATTTTTTTTTTTTTTTTGTCATCTTATTATCACAGTGCTGTTAATTCTGTTTTCATCTCACTAGCTCAAGTGATGCATTTGCTCATGAATTAAGCAAACTGTGTTCATATTTCATGCCTTTCGTGATCGAGCAGATTTTGCCACAGAATCACACTGCACAAATTTTTTGTATCCCTAAAGTAGAATTTAAGTTGACTCCTGGAGAAAAGGATATTATTATATGTATTAACAATATGTATGAATTGGTTTGGTCACTTTGGTGAATTCTGTTCCTTTTTGGGGAGTAACATCTGAATATTAATGTAATACTGGTTTCTAAGTGAATATCCCATAGCAAGATCCTACACAAGTAAAGTGCATCAGGACCATTTCTCTTTCTTGAGTTCTCAATATTTTCTTATAGGGAACACTTGGTATTCTTCACTGGGTGCTTTTGGGGACTTGTATTTGTTGGGGAGAGTGAGGGTGGAAGTTCACCTGCCCTAAACCATGTGGAAAAGACGGGTAAGTTAGAAAAGAAAATGGTATTAGATATAATGTAAATAACCTTGAGAGAAGTTTTTTTGTACCAAATTGCGAGTTATTACTTGATGCAGAAGTGTCGTTGCTCATTGTTATGCCTTCAGAGATTCATTTAGTTTTGAGCTACTGAAATCTCTGATGGCGTTCTTGATCAATTTAGAAGGGAACTTGAACTCTATAATACAGACTATACAGTGTTCTCATTCTTGTTCTTCATCAATTGCTGTATCAAACTCATTAATACAGTGTTCTCATCCTTGTTAACCAATTTTTGATATTTTAACATCTAGGTGAATGCAGCACTGCAGGAAGGAGCTCATGGAGTTATGGTTGGGCGTGCTGCTTACAATAAGTATGTACTATATGAATTCTACATGACATCATTTCTACTGTCTCTTTCCTTGTTTCCAGGGTGTTGTACCCAAGGACATATATGAAATTTTTATTTTATTGTTGAGGTCTGAACAAACCCTTTAAGGGGTTGTCAGCATCATCATCATTACTAATCATTTTCAAAGAGCAGAATTAGAGAATATCTTCAGAAAGACCTAAATAGGTGCATCTTATGTTGAAATTCTCTAGCTCATTGTGTGATCTTGTTCTATGCATTTTAAGAAAACACTTGCATCTTTTTTTTTTTCTTCTTATGGGCTAATAATGGTTGCAATGGTTTTCTTTTTCAATAGGCCATCAATATTGTCAGTTGGAGATATGGTATGAGGAAAGTCAATTTGTACTACTAATGTTAGTGGGAGGGAGGGAGGTTTCTAGCCTTGCGATTTGAAAGGTTTTAAGAACTTCTTTGGTTAACTGCTGAAATTGTGCGACTTCTGAGTGTAGCATTGCTGAATTCATATCTTGTAGAACAATCATTAGACATTTCACATCATTCACTCGGGTGGGTTACGTTGGAGGAAGGTCAACAAAGTTTTATTGGAATATTAACAAGATATAAATTGAGAGCACAGTGATCTACTGAGTATATCTGATATATAAGAAATTAGGAGTGTGGAGGATCAGTGTTTTAAAAGGCGTAAGGCGCCCCGAGGGCCAAACCTGTTTCACTGCCTAGGTGCGAGGCGTGGGACGAGGGGCTCGCTCACTAAAGCGAGGCGCCCAAACTAAAGAAAACATGTAGATACATGTAAAAACATTTCACCATAATATAAAACATAATAGATTCACTAAAACATGATTAAATATAGAAGTCTAAAACATAATAGTTATAACTAAGCATCATCACTAAATCATCATCATTATAGTTCATGTCAAGTTATGTATTATCATCGGTTTGTTGGATTTAAGAAATTAGGGTTTAAGGAAGAAAAGAGGCTGGGGCTGGGTTAGGGTATTTGTTGCACTGAGTTCTGATGCTAGGGGGTTGGGTTATGATGCTAGGGCAGAATACATAATATAAATATTCTAAATTTAAAAAAAAAGAAAAAGAAACTGGGTGAGGGGCGCCTTTTTGGCACCTGTGCTGGGTGTTGTGGCGATGGTGGCCTGTATCTTGGCGCCTGGTCACCTTTTTAATCACTGGGGAGGAGAATCATCTATTTCTCCAATGAACTTAACAGAAATATAAAGATTAGAATCATTGAATTTAATGTGAGCTGATGCATGCCTAATCCATTATCAATCTTTGAGAAGGTATAAGAAATTCATGGTTCAACCTAAAGAAGTCAATTAGATACAGAGAAGCAACTTTAAGGAGGTATAAATTAGAGGGTGGCTTTCTCATTAGAGACTATAGATCATCGTAACTAAAAGTGAATCTTTTGACAGCAGAAGCATTCTTCTGATGATTATAGAGTTGAGTACGGTTTAGTACATGCAAGATGGAAAAGATTTGCTGCAGACAGCTTTTAATTTTTATTTTCTTCATTTTCTTCTATTATTATTGTATAGGTGGATGAGATGACATGTGATAAACATTGATGCTTGTGGATTTTTGTTTTCTCTTGACTTGCTTTGACAAGTTGACTTAAGGCTGAAATAATTTTTTTTGCAGTATATGGAATCTTTTGGGACATGTTGATAGTGCAATATATGGTGCACCTCTTAGCAGTCTAACTCGGCGACAGGTTTGCCAGCTATCTTGATATCATCCTGATCATGGATATCATAGTTAATTAATGACCCTTTTTTTGTGTGTGTGTGTGTGTGTGTGTGTTTGTACTTCTGTGCAGGTCCTTGAAAAGTATCAGGTGTATGGTGATTCAGTCTTGGGACTATACGGACCTAAACCAAATGTTCGTGATGTTATAAAAGTATGGACTTATTACTCTTATTTAGATTTAGGTCTGGCTTTTGTTGAATGGAAGATGCATAAGATATTAAGTTGCAATATTGTTGAAATTTGCTGTGATATATTTTGCTACTAATGGTAACACATCATTGTATTTAGGCTTCCTTTTCCTTCTTCCTTCTCTCCTTCTCTTCGTAATGGGCATACTGGTGTTGTCTCCACCTTTTAATTTTCTGATGATTCGTATTTGATTTCATCACCTTTCTAGGTCATAACTATCCAGTAGAAGATAGAGAGCATGTTATTTTAACAATCGACTCTTGTGCAGCCTTTGCTTGGATTTTTCCACTCAGAGCCTGGAAATGGTTTGTGGAAGCGCAAAGCTGATGCTGCTTTTCAGAGCTGCACGGTAGGTTATTATCTTGTCAGATGCTGTACAACATATTTCTCACAACAAAACAAATGGTATTAAACACAGCTGTGGATGATACAAATAAGGTCTCTATATCATGGAAAAAATCATTCAGATTCATTAAGAGTTTCCAAAGCTGAATCTTTTTTTTGGGGGGGGGGGGGGGGGTGTGTGCAAAATATCGAAAAGGAATTAAGTGCGGCAATCTTTACACGTTTTCTGAACCTGCAGACAATCAAATCATTTTTTGAGGAGACTCTGGTGGCGATACCTGATTCAGTCTTGGATTCACCTATCATTAATGCGCCGATAAGTTTTCCCAATGTTTTCGCTGATGCCAAGGCTGTGCTACCTCCCCCATACACTGTAAGAGAAGAAGAGCTGTTGTACGCCTAGTTTTATAGGGTTATTCATTTTGCAGTTGTTTGATGAACTGCACCAAAAGTTTTGGCAGACTTGGTGTTAGAAGATACAGAAAAGAGCAGCTCAGTGCTATGTAGTCCTTTTATTTACTGAATTAATTATTTGTGTTCTTCCAGATCCAGATTAATTACATACATATTCCCTGGAATGTTAATTGGACGATTAAGTAATTTTTCCTCTCCCTCTCTCTCTCAGGCTAATTTGTAGCTCTGATTGTGTATGCATTTATGGCAAAGCCTGCAAGTTTCATGAAATTTACCATTATTTTTGTAAAAACACCCGTTACAACCATGAAGAGTTGAATATTGGAGAGAGAAGCTTCAGCAACAATTAAAAAAAGGTTCCGTTGCCGGGACTTGAACCCGGGTCTCTCGGGTGAGAGCCGAGTATCCTAACCACCTAGACTACAACGGATTGTTGTCATTGTTGCTCGTATTATTCATATATTAAGCATAATACGAGTGACTAGTTTTGAATTTGTAAAACTAATTATCTTAATAAAAAATATCATATTATTTATGAGTGAAGGGATTCCAGATAGTATTTGAAAATCAAATTCAGGATATTCAAGTGTAATGGACTTTATATATAATAAATAAGAGATTTTAGGAGCTGGAGTTATGAGGATGGGCCCTACAACCATAGTATATAAAATAGGAAAAGGAAGGGTACGTAGGGATGATGTAAGTGGGACATCAGTGTGTGGGTTCACGTGGGAGGGAAGGATGAAGATTCTGTTGATGCTGAGTCATTGTTGCCCAACCATTACACATGCATCAATTCAACTGGAATGTGGGCCCCCACCCACAAGCTTACTTGGAACATTTCAACTCCATCCTTCTTATATTATACACATTTGATGAATATATTCTATAACCAACAATACATTATCATATCATATGTCTAATTAAAATTATACATCTCCCATCTAGTCATATGGATATATATACACGCCTACCCTATTAAATTTTATTTTAATGCATCAAAATGATTGGTAGGATCACTCTAAACATATAACTAACTGATCTGTGCATTTAATAATTAATTATTTACATAAATGATATTTTTTCTCCATTTTATGATCATTATTAATGTTAATATAAGTGATTCATAAAACAATTTTATGCTTACTAGAAATTGAGTTGTTTTAGTGGTCTATTTAATGTGTGCCCCAATCATAATTCTACAACCAACCCAGTTTATAGAAGCTCTAAACTTTTGATATCATGAAGTTCATAACACATATTACATTTTCTCTCTCACACACAAATGGGCTTGTTAAAAAATTCATATTTAAATAGATTTTGAATGATGAGAGGCATAGGCAGTTCAATTTATAGTCGAAAATGAGGAAAGATATGGGATCTTTGAAGAAGGGCAGCAAAGATTAGATTGCAGTTTTGCTGACCTAACCACAAAATAATAATATATATAATATTCATAAATGAGAAAACAAAATCTGTACAGAATCATATATGAGGTGGCTCTGGGGCTTCCCCACTTGTGCTGGATGCCAATTGGTCCTCTTCCCACCTCTCTCTAGCTGCCACTATTTCATGGACTGCTGCATATTCCTATTTTAAATATTAAAATAATAATAATAATAATCATTTTTAAGAAATTAAATAAAAAAAAAGAAAAAGAAAATGACAGTGACACAGAGTCAGACACAGACACCTCTCCAATAATGCAGCAGCCAAACCCATGACAAACTTCTTACTTTTGTTTCTGCTGTTTTTTTGCACAGAATGATCGGACGAAAAACGGCGTCGTGCCACTCTATGAGTTTTAATCATAATTAAATCATGTTTATGAATTGTATTATTAGCCATGCAACTTTTCAAACACACACACACACACATATATATGTATGTATGTATGTATGTATATATATATATAACTGTAGACCAACTTTTATTGTTTTTAGATAAAGTTATCCACACTTCTTCTTTCTTTTTTTTCCTTTCAAAAAGTCGTGGTTTGAAATATTTTTTTATAATAAAAAAAATTAATTTTGTTTGAAAATTTTAAATTAATTATTAGTTGAAATTTTAATAATACCTTTATGACAACAATAATTTTGAGTGAAATGCAATTGAAAAAAAAATAACAAACAAATGAAAGATACAAAGTGAAAATTAATGGCTTATAACAATTTTAGTTTTTTGGTCAATCAAAACTAAAAAGTTGTATATTACTCGGACATGATTATTTTTTTAAAACAAAAGAACATATATGCATATATAAATATATATGTATATCACTACAAAAAAAGTATATGTTTATAGATGAAAATTAGTGACATATAGTATTGATTACTAAATAACAATGAAATAGAAATTGAATAGTGGCGTCGGAAAGTGGCATAATAAACATCAATAATGTCTATTGGTAATGAATTAACAACTGAATATCATGAACAATCATAATTTATCTTTATTTTTGTAGATAATTTGCTCTCTAATTTTATATTAGAGACGTAAATTTAGTCTCTAAATTTAAAGATGAAAAAATATGTCTCTAAATTCGAGCAACTAAAGACAAAATATCTTATCTCAAATGTCTCACTATTTTATAGATAATTAGAAATAAAATTTCTATCTCTAATTAAATTGTTTACTTGTAATGTATTATTTTGATAAGAAATTAATGTTGGTGTATTATAGAGCCAAAATATGATGTGACAAATCACCACATTTATCATTCTGTTTTCGCCACATCTTTTGGCTCCATAATGAAACTAGCATTCAATTCCTCACAAGAAATCTCTATACACACACACACACACACACACACACGCACACACACACACATACATATACGGTTAACCAACTCTAGTTCTCTACCCGTAACGAACACAACTCAATGTTTCAATCGCTGATATGTCAAACAAGTGTATGAGTTGCGATGAAAATTAGTTCTCTTGTTTATAAAGTTTGACTACATCAGCAATGAACACATAAAGTTGTGTTGTCTGTGAGCAGTTAGAATGATTGACGTAAAAATAACGAAAGTAATAAGCCGATTATAATTCAAAATAAAGATAATTGGTTGATTATATAATGAAACCTCCATTTTGTTGATCAACTGCTCTGCTGAATCTGCCAAGACAACAATGTGTCTTGCTGAATCTTCAATGAAACCTTCATCCACTCCTTTGTCAAACAATGCAAGCAAGCTATTATAATATCCATCTACATTTAATAATCCCACCTGTTCCAACATTTTAATTATCAAACATCAAAATCATATAAATATAAATTAAAGAAAAGGGATTATTAATTAAGTTAATTTACTGGTTTTTCATGAATCCCCAGCTGAGACCAAGCTATAATCTCCAACAATTCCTCCATTGTCCCATAACCACCTAATCAACAAGTGGGATTAGTTTTCTTCATTTTGAGAACAATGCAATAACAATTTATTTGCCTAAAATGGCAAAAAAATGAAGGCATAAAAATGTGGTGGCATCAAGAATTGATATTACCAGGAAGGGCAATAAAAGCATCAGCATTTTTGGCCATTTCTGCCTTTCTTTGGTGCATATCTGCCACAATTCTTACTTCCCCAACTGCTTCTCCAGATATCTTCCACAAGAAAAAAAATAAATCTGGCTCATGTGATTACTAGGCTTGTTGACATTATTATAAATATATGCCCACAAATCTATATATATATATGTGTGTGTGTGTGTGTGTGTGTGTGTGTGTGTGTGTGTCTACAAAGCTTATACATGATTGGCAAGCTGGTAGGATGAAATATTGTACCTCATGTGCCAAGAGAGCTTTAGGAATCACTCTACAACCAAAAAAAAGAAGAAGTTGAAGAATCTAGTTAAGGCAAAAGAAAAAGAAAAGATAGTGATTTATATGAGAAAAGAAGAAAACATACCCTAAAACATGGCACCCACCCTCAAAGACGGTTTTTGAAACCAAGCCCATCAATCCTACACTTCCTCCACCATAAACTAGATCAATTTTTCTGTCAACCTGCTGAGCCCATGTGTAAGAAAAGAAACATATTCCATATTCTCAAAGTAGGAGAAATTAAGTAGAAAGATTCTTGTCTTATGATTAGTCACTTTGGCACTTTCTTGAAATTTGTGTGTGTGTGTGTTATTACCAGCTGTTTGCCAAGCTGAAGGGCTGCATCAGCGAAAGATGATTTATAACCTGTTCTACTTCCACAGAAAACACAGATTCTCTTGAATTTTCTTGCATCCTTTGTAGATGTTCCCTCTTCTCCTTCCATTGTTGGAAAGAGAGAGAAATGTGGAGTGGAAAAGAATTGTGAAGAAAGATTCAGCACAGACTGTGTAAACTGGCTTTCCCTTTGTTAGGCCCAAACTGTTGAGGCTTTTAACTCCAAACACTACCTTTTGTCTCCTCCAGCAACAATTCTCTCTCTCTCTCTCTCTCTCTCTCTCTCTCTCTCTCTCTCTCTCTCTCTCTCTCTCTCTCTCTCTCTCTCTCTCTCTCTCTCTCTCTCGTGTTGGAGAAGACCCCAACACGACTCAAGAGCCCATCCCCATCTCTTCTTTTACCATCAGTCTCTCTCTCTCTCTCTCTCTCACACACACACTTAGCTCTCTCTATCTAAACACACAAACACAATCTCTCTCTCTCTCACTCACTTAGCTCTCTCTATCTAAACACACAAACATAAACATAATATAAGAGAGAGAGAGAGGGGGGGGGGGGGGTTAGAGAGAGAGGGACCTTAAGAGTACAAATCACAAGAATCAATAATGAAGATGGTTTGTTGAAATCTAGAGAAAAGCCCACACAAGTTGTCTTTCCATTTGTGTCCATCTGACTGTCGCTTTTATCATCTTTGTTGTTCTCTTATCAGTCATCACAATTCCCTCTCCATACCTAAGTACTACATATACATATATATATAATACACACACACACACACACACACACACACATAAGTATTGCCCTCTACCTCATTGCCTCATCCCCACCTTAATTTGAAAAATATTAGTCTTATAGTCTGTAAGTTATTTCCAAAGGGATATTGAGTACTAAATTCTTGATAAACTCCCTTACTCATGAACAAAATATATTATATTCATAGCATCTGCATTGTTTTACGACTAATTGTGTTATTTATCGCAATATTTGACATCTTTTAATTATAATATCCATCTAAAACATCTTATTCCAATAATATTAAGCCATTAAGTTTGGTTTTTGATTAAGCTTACATTGGTCGAAGAAATACTATCTTAAAATTTTTATAGATGGGAAATCAATATTGAAAAATATGATTGATTATAATATTATTTTGTGATAATAATATATATCAGTATGATTAATAATTGTAAAATGATTGGTTATGATTATTGAAATATGAAAAAGTAGAAAGAAATGTATGAGAATATTTGAAAAATAAATGTAGGAGAATAATATAAGTAGCTAGTTATATCAGGGGTAAAATTTTCTTGGATTAATAAAAATAATTTTATATCTAAACAAATGAAAAATAAGGATTTTGACATTTAAAATAAGTAGGTAGGAAGGGAAACCAAACATCCCCTAATAGATTGACAAATAATCCAAAACTTGCAAACAATTTGGAGGTCATGTCAAATCATTATCATATGTGACATTAGTAGTAGTAATAATAATAATAATAATAATAATAATAATAATAATAATAATAATAATAATAATATTTTTAAAAAAAAAAAAAAAAAAAACTACAAATGCCTAAAAGGGTTGGTTCAGCAATTCAAACAAATCATCCCAAATTGGGTCATATCTAATTAACAATTTGATGATAGTTAACTTAGTTGAGCTACGCTCGAAACTTCTGGTTTCGAATCATAAACAGTTGTATTATAAAATAATTAAAGTGAATGGATTGACTTCAGTATTTGTCCTTTTTTGACAGGGTCGTTCTTTTTTCTTTTTTTTTTTTTGTTTGTTTTCTTCCCATTTATT
Source organism: Caryopteris x clandonensis (assembly GCA_028749325.2). Lineage (NCBI taxonomy): Eukaryota > Viridiplantae > Streptophyta > Magnoliopsida > Lamiales > Lamiaceae > Caryopteris > Caryopteris x clandonensis. The sequence goes on along the minus strand of JAPYKT020000022.1, from coordinate 5,410,652 downwards.
TACTCTATTTTAATTTTATATTTCATTTCACTACGGTTGCACCAACGAAATATATACAAATGTTAAAGTATTATTAAAAAAATATAAAGACAATTAATAGTTCAAATATAATATATTTCAAAATCTATATTAGTGTGTACCTCGGCAAAAATATTTCAAAGATGATGAGCATTGTTGATTATGTGGGGTCATTTGAAGACTTGGGATAGTATCTTATTTTTATGATTTTATCAAATTAAAATGAACTCTTTATCCTTATAATATATCAAGTTTGTACATTTTTAGAAGAAGATTAATGTCGCTTTACAGTATAAATACCCAAGTAAGAGTAGGTGGATGTGACTTTTCAAATAAATTAAAGAAGTGAAATCCATTTTTTCCTAATATTTTATATAAAAATTTACGTGCATTGAGTTTACCGTGCAACACAATACACAATATTACATATTTACTTAAAAAATCTTACATGTTTACTTAAAAGATAATATTAATGATGTATCACTTACAAAATGTATCAATATTGTTGAAGTAAATAAGTAATAGTTTTTAGGGTGGGGCTATTGATACCCCGAAATTTCTAAACATACTCCGAAATCTAAATATACCCTATTAAAAATTAATAATTCTCCTTTTAATTAAATATACCTCATTTTTACCTTTTATACCATTCTCACTAAAAAATAAAAAAAACAAGAAATAAGTCAGCATCCCAACCTGACTCACAACCCTCCGTAATTCCCAACACAATTTGACAAAAACCTCTCTGTTTTTCCAGAAAATAATTCTAATATTTTTTCCTCTACAATTTCTCTATCTACCATAAATTCTGCACATCCTTTCTTCTCTACCCAGAAACCCAAAAAAAACCTATTTGTTTCTCAAATCAGTAACAAATTTAGGTTCAATACCAAAATATGGCGGCGCCTGTATGTGGGTGACTACGGACTCTATTGAGTTGTTGATTAAAACCATAAGGCGTGCCCACATACAGCAAGTGTGTGTGTATATATATATATATATGAAACCTTATACACAAAGTTCTTAACAAAATCAAGTTTAGGAAAAAAAATCATTTAAAGATGGGGAAAAACCCATTTAAACAATAAGTTTCAAATTTGGAGTCGAATCTCAAGAAAGCCATAAAACCATAAATATGTAATTTCAACTTATCTGTATTGAAGAAACATGAAGAATAAAAAGTTTCAGATTTGGAGCCGAATCTCAAGAAAGCGCAATTTCAACTTCTCTGTATCAAAGAAACATGGAAAAGAAAATGTTTCCGATTAGGAGCCCAATTTCAAGAAAGCTATAAATCTGCAATTCTAGCTTCTCTATATTAAAGAAACATTGAGAAAAAGAAGAAGATAATGCGGGATTTCTGCAGTTGAGAATAGAAATAAAAAAATATAAATATATAAGAGTATTTTAGTCAATTTATTAATGTCTAATTTTATCATAATTATTATGGAGTATATTTAGAGGTTTTGAGGGTATGAATAGATGCACCCAAATTTTTAATTAAACAACTAATATTGTAGATCGATGACACGATTGATCTAATATACAAAAAGATTGACCATATACTTTAACATGAAGATATAAGTTGAGAAATATTCTTTAATTTGAACATAAATAGAATACAAACAATCAACTAAAGAATGATAAGTACAATAGTCACCTAGTTGCGTTGGTGCACTTTTGACAATCGATTGAAATATATGTAGAGTAGGATGAATTAATGAAAAGTTCATATTTATTTAAAATAAGGGGTTTATGTTGGGCTTTCATGGCACGTGTACTCTTGGACCTAAAAACTCAAATAATTTGAAAGGCCTTCAACTATTCTGAGGTCCCATAATAAATACTAAATATGTTACGTAAAATTGACTCATATATTGTGACATCAAATAAATAAATCCACATTCCATGCTGCACCTATCTAAAAGGAAAACCGTACGGTTACCCTTTTGGACTAATATAACAAGTTTAATATATTGAGTAAATCTCTTGTGCATAGATGTATCGTGTATTTATTTTATAATATTATTTATTTAATTAAAAAATATTATTTATTTATATGAAAAATATTATTATTTTAAGGTAATAAATCAATAGTAATATTTTTCAAAGAAAAAATTAATATTTTTTAGTTAAATAAGTAATATTGTGAATCGATTGTACGGTGCACCTAATGCTCAAAATTTTTTATCTTTTATTTTTTTGTCTAAATAGACATTCAAACTTTAAATATAAATCTTTAAAATTCTGAATATAACATAAATATGACCTTACTAAATATTAAAATAACTAAGCAAATTTTAAAGTATTTAATAAAAGTAAAAATTAACAAATTGAATAAAAAAATATATTTTAATTACAAGAAATTAAAAATGTAAACTTTAATAATTTTTTTATAATTAATTGTTTTAATCTAAAATTATGGATTTAATCGATCCACAAAATCTCACCTGAAATTATTGAAATATAGTAAACAATAAAGAATTAAGATCTATTATGGGTAGTGCGACCTGAAAAGTATAGTGAGGCCCAAACATCCAATAAATCAATAATTGGTTTAAATATCAGTTGCAAAATGGCAATTTATTTTGATACTAAAGCATTTATTGAGGTATCGACACGTGTCAACAGAAAATGGGAAGGTTTGATAATTTCTTCTTCCACTATAATAAGAGCCATAGTGCCTCTTGTCATGTCCTTTCACTACCCTCTCATTTTAATATTCTCAATATTTTACATTTTTTTTCCATTGATGTGAATGGACATGGTCAAATAATTGTTTTGTTTCACCATAACATACAAAATTCCAAAATATATATCTACCATTTATGTATTAGTTCGATATAACATAATAAGTTGGTATTGGTTTCGATCACCTTAAAAATATTTACATTAGAAATACGGCACGGACTAATTGATAACATATAATTGTATACATTGTAAATATTAAAGAGGAGAACTCTTTTACATCAAACGCAGGAATCACTTATATACAATAAATCATATTACTTGTTTCATTAATACATTACCTAACTCTTAGTCTTTATATCAGCCCCCACCTCAACCCCACCCTCTATTCTAGCTAAAGTTTAAATTTTTAATAAAATAGTTTTTTTGACGAAGTGATAAAAAAATTAAATAAAAATAAAAGAAAATAATAATAATTAATTTAAACATGAAAAAATAGACTCGATTAATTTTTAATTTAGTTATTTTAAAATCATTATCTACATAAAAAAAACAACAATAACGAGAATGAATATCACAATGATATTCATGAACATATTCTTTTCTAATTTATAGAAAACCAATATTTACATCCAACCTCAACAAGTAATCATTTTAATTGAAAACGTATGACTTATTAAAAGAAAAAAAAAAGCAATACTACTTGATTATATAAATATGATATTTTTATCGTAAAAACAATCTTTTTATTGTAAAAAATTAATATTTGTTTAGAAATTTTAAAAAGTATTATATTTTACCTAAAATATCGTTTTTTCTTAAAAAAAAAGATCATATTCAAATAAGCACATGCATAAAAAAAATTAAATAAATAAAAAAAGATGTGATAAGATCAGCACGTGAGATGAGATCCACACACATATTTTGCGAATCCTAGTTGAGTTGGCTAAAATTCATGCATTTTTGTTATTTTTGAACTAGAATCCGATCCATTATATATAAAAAAGATCTATACATGCATGAGATGGATATGAATATTGCAAATATTAAATACATTCAATTTACCATTGAAGGGGTTACATTTTTCATACAAATTCAATGATTATAAACATTTTTTTTTTCGGACGGTCCTGATCTAATTAATCAGGAACCAATCAATTAAATAAACCAAATCACAATGGACCAAAGTAATTCGGTGTTACAGATTGGTTGTAGCGAGGGATAGAATTTAACGCATCATGCGGCTAGCAACTGATACCTTCAACTACTTCTGTCTTCCCAACACGAACTTACTCGAAAGCTTGTATTGTTTTAATACAATCACACTCTATGGTGCTTTAGTCTCACGGTAAAATAAATTAATCGATTGTGTAAACCTTGTGTTGTATTGAAAAATATGTTAACATTTATCAATATATATACATATATACATATATATATATAATACATTGTTACATTTCAAATATGTAAAAACTTGCATCATCTATCTTACATGACTCGAAAAATTATTTAAAAGTGAAATTTATACTGATTCTTGAAGCAATAATGTTCCTGAATACAACACTAGCAAAGCGTTACAAATAAATTCATGTAGTAACTCCTTTAATCTAATTGACTGCCTATTGAAATAGAAAATAAATATATTAACATTACAAATAGTCTTGACTTTGATTTAAGGGAAATAATAGAGATAATACCAATTGATTTGAATTAGTTGTAAATATTGATTTGATTTGATTTGATTTGATTTGATTTGATTTGTGTCTATCCTGTATTTTAGGTATACCTTGACCATATCCTTTCCTTAATTATAGGATATTGTTGTAACTACACATACGTGTATATATATGTGAATATACTCTCACCAGTTCTCACGGTGATTTTTCTAATCTTCTCTCAATTCTCAATTATGTGCTGTACATATTCTGTCATGGTATCAGCCTAACTCGTTCCTAAACCCTAAATTCTTCCGCCGTCCTCCTTCTCTACCTCGCCAGTGTTTACATCCGGCTCTCCTCTTCTCTTGTTTCGGTGATATTGGTCGGTATCCGCCATCGCCAAATCTCAGTTTCGTCATCATCATGTCGAACTCTGCTAATGATCCTCTCCCGGTTACCACAATGATAAATATGATGCAAATTAAACTTGAAGCCTCCACATATTTGATGTGGCGCCGCCAAACAATACACATGGCTGAGTGTTTTGATATTTTGGGCCATCTCGACGGTACGACTCCAGCGCCGTCTTCCACGATCACGCCGGAGAGCGGCGCTGCCACTGTAAACCCGGCTTACACGACATGGCGTCTGAAGGATAAACGCCTTCTCAGTGTCATATATACCTCTCTCTCTGCCGACGCGGCCTCGGAGGTCATCGATTGCACATCCGCCAATCAAGCGTGGGAGGCGCTTGAGAGTGTCTATGCCTCTGCGTCCCGTTCTCATCAACTCCGGGAGGAGTTGTTATCACTTCGCCGAGGAGATCTGTCCGTTGAAGACTATGGCAAGAAGTTTAAACATCTCTGTGATCAGCTGCAGGCCATCGGCTGTCCCATTGACGCCGACGATAAACGGCACTGGTTCCTCCGCGGGTTGGGGGTTCAATTTGCAGGTTTTGCCGACACTAGGATGGCTATCTCTCCAGTTCTGCCTCTCCGTGATCTCCTCCACCAGGCTGTACAATTTGATATGATGCTTAAATCTATGGAGGGTTCGTCTCCCTCTCCTGCCTTCTCCACCGTTCGCCAGAATTTTCAGACGGCTGCCCCTAAGCCGTCGCCTCGACCATCGTCTCGCACCACTCAGCAGCAGTAGTCTTCTCGCTCAGGAGGTAATTTTAATTATGGTAACAATGGTTCAGGTTCAGGTGCTTCATTTAATTCTGGTCGTCGTGACAATTCTGATGGAGGTGGGTTTCGTCGTACGCCTAGATGCCAAATATGCCGTGGGGAGCACTACGCTGATAAGTGCTCTAAATACTTGAATGCTCTCAACTCCAACTCAGCTGCCCACCTTGCTCAGGCGTTCACGTCCACTTGCAATGTCTCGGATCAAACTCCTGATTGGTATCTTGATTCGGGCGTCTCGGCTCATATGACGAACCAACTTTCAGCTCTTGACACTCATGAGTCCTATTCTGGTAACGGTTCTGTTATAGTTGGTAATGGCAATGTTTTAAATATCTCGCATATTGGCAATACTAAAATTTCTGAGGATGTTAAATTGTTAGATGTACTTGTCGTCCCTCATATCACAAAGAACCTTCTGTCTATAAGTAAATTAACTGCGGATTATCCTGTGGATGTTATTTTTTCTGATAAGTTCTTCGCCATTCAGAACCGGCTCACAAAGAAAATCCTGGCTCAGGGAAGGTGTAATCAGGGACTTTATTTACTTGATCGGGGTATTCCAGCTTTGGTTGCAGCTATTCGGGTCAAGAGGTTGAAAGCAAGCTTTGATTTGTGGCATTTTCGCCTGGGGCATGTCCCATTTTCTGTTATTTCATTGTTAAATAAGTAGGGTTGTTTATCTGTTACTTCAGTTTTACCAAACCCTAGCCTCTGCTCTTCTTGTCAGTTGGCCAAGAGCAAGCGTTTACCATTTTCATTGAATGACAAACGTGCTACTGCTGTTCTTGACTTAATTCATTGTGATTTGTGGGGTCCTGCACCCGTTTCCACTTCTGATGGGTTTAAATATTATGTGGCTTTTGTGGATGATTTTTCTCGATTTTCGTGGATATATCCTTTGCGTGCTAAGTCCGAGTTTTATGATGTGTTTGTTCGGTTTCATGCTTTCGTCTGCAATCAATTTTCTCGAACTATTAAAACATTTCAGTCTGATAGGGGTACTGAGTTTATAAATGGAAGGGTTCGTGATTTTATGCATCTGCCTGGTATACATCACCGGATTTCTTGTGCTTATACACCACAGCAAAATGACAGGGCCGAACGTAAACATCGTCATATCTCTGAATCTGGTTTATCTATGTTATTTCATACTCAGGGGCCAGCTTCCCTTTGGTTTGAAGCTTTTGCCACTGCCGTTTATGTCATTAATAGGCTACCCTCTGTGATACTTGATAACATTTCTCCCTTTCAGGTGTTATTTGGTTATCCGCCCAGTTATGATACTTTTAAGCCCTTTGGTTGCCGTGTCTATCCGTATCTTCGTGACTATGCAGCTAATAAATTGGAACCTCGCAGTCGGCCTTGCATCTTTTTGGGTTATAGCAGCACGCAGAAGGGTTTTCGTTGTTTTGATCCGGACTCTTCTCGAGTTTTTATCACTCGCCATGCTCAGTTTGATGAGCTCCACTTTCCTTTCTCACGGGTACCGTCTGTTATGAAAGTCACTGATCTAGATATCTCGACGTTTCTCGATATCTCATCTGACTCTTCTCTGGCTCATGTCTCGGCTCCTGTTCGTCCTCCACATCGTTTTTCGGTTGATAATGATGCTAGTTCACCTTCCTTGGTTCTCGATGAACCTCCTTTGGAGCCGCCTACTATTGATCCTGTCGTGCTTCCTGTTCCCGACATTGAGCCTCCAGCTCCAGAACCACCCCAAGACATTGAGCCTCTAGCTCCAGAACCACCCCAGGCTCCTCAGCCCACTCATCATATGATCACTCGAGCTCGTGCTGGTATTTTCAAGCCGCGCTATCCGGTTGATTTAGCATCTTCTGCCCTTCTCTAAGCTCTTGTTGTCACCTCTGAGCCCCGTGGCTTCAAGTCTGCTGTTAAGCTTCCTCAGTGGCTTGCTGCCATGCAAGAAGAGATTGATGCTCTTCGCTCAAACTTGACTTGGGATTTAGTGCCTCGACCTTCTGGCACTAATATTGTTGGCTCCAAGTGGGTCTTTTGTACAAAGTTTCTTGCAGATGGGTCAATCGAACGTCACAAAGCTCGTTTAGTGGCTCAGGGTTTTACTCAGGTTCCTGGTTTGGATTTCCATCATACATTCAGTCCTGTTGTGAAGGCGGCCACAGTTAGGGTTGTTCTGGCCTTATCTGTTCAGCGTGGCTGGCCTCTTCACCAGCTTGATGTTAAGAATGCCTTCCTGAATGGGGTTCTTCACAAGCCTGTCTTCATGGCCCAGCCCCCTGACTTTGTTGATCCTCGGTACCCTGATCATGTCTGTCGACTGAAGAAGGCACTTTATGGTTTTCGCCAGGCTCCCCTTGCCTGTTACCAGCGTTTCAGCTCGTTTCTCTTCAGTCTAGGTTTTTCACAGAGTCGTTCTGATTCGTCTCTATTTCATCTGCATCAGGGTAAGACCATTATATATCTTCTCTTGTATGTTGACGATATTATTGTCACATGCAATGATCTTGCTGCCCTTCGCCAGTTCATAGCTGATACTGGAGATGAGTTTGCCATCAAGGATCTGGGCTCCTTGAGCTATTTTCTTGGTCTTGAGGTCTCTCACACCGATACTGGGTTGATATTCTTGAGCGTGCAGACTTGGTTGAGGCGAAACCTGTTTCCACCCCATTGGCGACAGGTGAATCTCTTGTCAGTACAGGTCCTGCTTTCAAGGACCCCACATTATACAGATCTCTGGTTGGTGCTTTGCAGTACTTGACCATCACTAGACCAGATTTATCCTATGCTGTCAGCTCTGTTAGTCAGTTTCTTCAGTCGCCTACTGAAGATCATTTTTTGGCTGTTAAGCGTATCCTTCGCTATGTGAAGGGTACTCTCCATTTTGGTCTCTCGTTCACTAAGCGTCCTGACTCTTCCATCTTGGGATACTCTGATGCGGATTGGGCTCGTTGTGTTGAGACCCGTCGCTCAACTTATGGGTACTCTATATTTCTTGGGGGTAATCTTGTTTCTTGGAGTGCAAAGAAACAACCAACTGTTGCTCGTTCCAGCTGTGAGTCTGAGTATCGGGCCCTGGCCAATGCAGCTGCTGAACTTGTTTGGGTTATTAATCTTCTTCGGGAATTGCGGGCTCTTCCTCCTACTCGGCCAGTTCTGTTGTGTGATAACAAGAGTGCCATTTTCTTGAGTCAGAATCCTGTTGCACACAAGCGAGCTAAACACATTGATTTGGATTATCACTTTGTTCGTGAATTGGTCTCATCTGGGCGCATTTCCACTGAGTTCGTTCCCTCTCATCTTCAGCTTGCGGATATTTTCACGAAGAGTCTTCCTCGTCCGGCCTTTGAGTTTCTACGGTCCAAGCTTTGCGTGTGTCTTCACCCCACGCAGCGCTTGACGGGGGTAATAGAGATAATACCAATTGATTTGAATTAGTTGTAAATATTGATTTGATTTGATTTGATTTGATTTGTGTCTATCCTGTATTTTAGGTATACCTTGACCATATCCTTTCCTTAATTATAGGATATTGTTGTAACTACACATACGTGTATATATATGTGAATATACTCTCACCAGTTCTCACGGTGATTTTTCCAATCTTCTCTCAATTCTCAATTATGTGCTGTACATACTCTGTCAGGAAAAAACACTTTTTTAATCACTAAAAAAAACATATTAAAAAAAAAACATACAAAAACAATTCGTTCTTTAGTAACTTACCCAAAAATACGTGGCAATACATAAACATTAATAAATAACAATTAATATTAGAGTGTCTTAATGCAAAAAAAGAAACATATTAACATTGAAAGAATTGAACTTAAAGAAATAGGCAGTAACGTAAATCATTAGCAAACAACGTAAAGGGGCCAACTCTCGGAACCATTATTCATATAGAAATTATAAAAATAGTCTCGTAACTTCCAAACACTTCAAATATAAAGCATTTATATAATTTTTTAGAGTAACGAGTAAATAAGGAGTTGCCTCGATCTTCAAGGGAAATACAAGGAAGGATGGGCTCGACGAGTTGGGCGGCGAGGGATACGCCCATGATGGACCGGTGGCCTTGGTGGTCTCCTGTGCGGCCGCGCCTTTAGTGGTTGTGGAGGTCGCTTCGTTTTAAACAATTCATCATGATATTGATCCACACCACCAGACTTGTTTTTCACCATTAGGGATTGTGGCTCATGTGCTCCGGTATGAGTTGGAGCCCTCAGAAATACTATTAGCATGAAAACCAACAAACTGAAGTACTTACGGGCCATTTATTTTTCTTTGTGACCATGCAAGCTACATTCATGTATATATATAATTGGTGGTGATAATCAGAATATAATTTTATTTTTCCTATTGATCATGTAGATTGGAATAATTATTAATTATAGTTTGCTCAATTTTTTAAAATGAAATAATTGGTTTGTTCTAAATTCATTTAGAGGGTTTCTTGATAAAGAGTAATTATAACCGGCTCATCGTGTATTTTTTATTATTATTGAAAAGAACTAAGTTGTTTAGACCTTGATAATTTGATGAGATCGTTTTATTAAATAATGATGTGGCAGATGTTCAATTTTTGAACATAGAATGAAGAAAATAAAAATTAAGGGTATGTTGAAATATGTTGAAGTGAATCGGGGAAAATACTATATTTAAAGTTTTGAGATTGAAAAATTCTAATGAATAATAAAATTGTAAGTCTATTATGAGTTTATATTTTGTAGAATTGTATTTTAAGTGTCTCATCAATGTTGAGAAAAATGAACAATAGTAATATTATATCTTAATAAAATGAGTTAGTATGATTGAATAATTGTGAATTTTATTATTGAAATTAAAAGTAGAGAGTTGGTAGTTGTGGCCGAACTTTCCATTGATTGGAAGAGTCTATTGCCTCGAGCTCCAAAAATTTGTAAATTTTTTGGTGTCCAAATTTATTTAAGATATATATATATATGTATAGTAAATTAAATTTCGATATAAAATGCTCAATACCTAGCAGGCAAGCACATTTCTCATCTATTGAGAGATGTGAGTTCGATTTCCTATATCTTTGAGAAATGAAGAAAATAGTAAATATAAATACTATAACATACAAAGGTAGAGAAATATTTGTCCTAGAAAATTATAATACAATAGAATTTTATTAGAATGAAATTTTAATTTTATATTTTAAAGCAAACGAATTAGCTAGGTTTGAAATTGGCCAAATATACAATATGATACGCACCATCTTATAGTAAAATCTCTCCAAGAAAATACTTTTCAATTTTAAAACAAACGAATTAGCTAGGTGGCAGCTTTTGATTGATTCATATTTTTTAATTCTCTTTTTTCAATATTTAAATTTTTTTATACAGTTGAATATTTTATTGTTTGAAAAGATAATTAATTTATTTTTTTTCATTATATTTTTATAAATAAATGAATTATAAATTGTGTCCCACGATGGAGAAATCTTTATTTAAAAATAAAAGCATGACTTTCGGTGCCTTTTATTTACTGAAACTTTTAATTTTAGAAAATATATATAAGACATGAATTTCCTTGTCTATTTCATTTTTTTTAAAGAAAAAAATCTAAAAGTCTAGCGAGGTAAGTTCTTAATTTGCGTAAATTATTGTTACAATAACTATTTTTATTAATATGATAGTAAATAATTTAATCATGTGAACAATTTTTAATATAAAATGACTAAAAATAGTCTTTTATTGCAATATATATATATATATATATAAATTTTCAAAAGCACTGAGTGAAAATCACCGTATATATATATTCCATTCGAGATATTGATGAGTTATGAAGCATATTTTATTTTATTTGTATATTAATATTATAAAATAAACAAAAATATATAAGTTCAAATTTCTGTCTAAGCTCCGTCTACATCCTTAAACGCTAAGTCTGGACTCACTACCTACTTAGGGTCTAATATTTTTTAAAATAAAGGCATAATAAAAATATATAATATTAAAATAAATATACATACGTAACATTCCTCTCTAAAAATTTTATGTCTATAATGACATGAAGTGGTCATTTAAAATCCACTTGTTTGTGCGTTGTTCTAATCAAGAAGTGGTGGAAACACTGTTTCTTGCTTGATTCAAAATGGACAACTAAATTGTTCTACTTTAAATATGGGCAGTTCTAAATGGGCCCTTAAATACCTGACACATCCCAAAATAAATTTGGACAAAATTAATTTATTTTGAAGAATATATACTTTGGCAAATAAATAAGTGTGTCAAATTCAAAAGCTAAGAATTAGGACAAAGGGAATACTGACTGCACTATGCATCTCCACTAACAATCGACGATTACAACCTTGAAATTTTTTATACTATTTTATAAGATAGTGTTTTAACTCAATGGATTGAAAAAAAAAAGTTAACCATTTATTTGAACTGTGTAATACACATTCAATGATTTTCAACTCCAACGTCCATCCATGCCAGTTGGAAAACTTATTTCTAATCGATGTGGAATGAAAATTTCATTATATCATATCTAAAGTGATATATAAAATTGAGCTCGAAAATTTTGACAGGTTCACAACCAAAGTTTTTGGGCCTTCAAATGACAATGGAATTTAAATGGGCCGGGTACAAGTTTCGTAAAAGTTGTTTGGGTTTTTAGTTGATTGATTTGGAACAATTTCTTAAGAAAAGAAATTAGCAATAATTGATCAAAATCTTATCTTCTTTCAAATCAAAAGGTCCGACTTAATCACAAAATGATAACTTAGTAATGGTCCGAGCTTATTAAAATGTGTATTGACTAAAGTACCCTTCACTATAAATATTATTTCAATGTCTGAAACCCTAGAGAGACTAAAGACAAGCAGCGCAGTCGACGAGTTTTGAGTTCATTATCTTCCGTTCGCCCACTGATTTGTGCTCATCCGTCGATTTTTCGAGTGTATATTCTGCTTATTAGATTTTCCGCGATTTTTCTAGAAGTTTTACTTTGAAATTGTGTTTTCCTAAGACTATAATTTGAAGATCCGAACCACAAACTAGTAGAACCATTCATTTTTCTCCCCATAGATCATGCTTGCGGATCTTACGCATAACTGTATCGTACCTTCTGGTAGTGATTGTATAGCTCATTGACAACGCTTATTATTGCTACATCTATGCCATGTCTTCTAGTAATAGTGTATAGGGCTATAGGCCATTGCTAATGCTTACTATTTTGCTTCTACGTAAATGAAAACGTGTATGGATGAATACGTGCATCGTTGAAAGGCTATATGCATAACTTTTGGTAGTTTTAACAAAATATAGTAAATTAATTCTTTTTTAATGAAATATAGTAGTTTGGGGGGTTTAAATATATATGTAAAGTCGCCCCGGTGGAGGCGACTTTATCTAATGTCGCCCCTCCCAGGGGCGACAACCTAAATTTTTTTTTTAAAGTTGCCCATTGTATCGGCGACTAATGTATATATATATATTTTTTATTTATTTATTTATTTATTTATTTTTTGTTTTACCCAGAAAATAAAGGAAAAAAGCGTCACTCGGCCTGGACAATACTCGGCCGATCGAGTTTGAGGAATTAACTCGGCCGGAGCACTCGGTCGGCCACTTAACTCGGTCGACCGAGTGACGCAAAGTTTCTGGATTACTGAAGTCGGCTATTTTTTTTTTTTTTTAAAATTTTTTCAAATATATCCAACCAACTTACACACATTCCTCTTCCTATCACATCTATCACCCACCTACACCACACACTTCTCTCTTCCTCATTTCTTTCTTCACTTCTTCTTCAATTCTCCTTCAATACTCATTCAATTTTTCTTCAATATTCACGGTTCTTTCTTCTCCCTTTCTCCAGAAATTGTGTAAAATCTGTTTAGGTAATTTTTTTCATAGTTCTTTGTGTGTGATTGTGGTGTTTTGTGTGTGTTGGAGTGTGTGTGGTGTTTTGTGTGTGTTGGAGTGTGTGTGTTGTGTGTGTGGTGTATGAAATGCGTGTGTGTGATGTGTATGGTGTGTGAGGTGTGTGTGCTGGTGTGTGTGTGCGATGTGTGTGCTTGTGTGTGTGTGTTGTGTGTGTGCTTGTGTGTGTTGGTATGTGTGTTGTGTGTGATGTGTGCATGTGTGTTGTGTGTGTGCGCTTGTGTGTGTGGTTGTGTGATGTGTGCGTGTGTGCTGTGTTTTGGGTATGTGTATGTCGGTCGGTTTAATTTATTTAATTTGTAATACATTTTGTTGAATTTTTTGCTATTATATATAAATTGTTATAAATTTGTCGTTAATATTTTTACTTATTCATTATTTGATGTAGGAACTCTGGGAATTGTTGATGTTGTTGTGCATTTATCGTGACCCTCAAATTGTTGCCGTTGCATTGGGATATTGCTTCATTTCAATATCAGGTTTGAATTTTACTAATTTATTAGTTGAATTTAATTTCATTATACTTTGTAATTATATAGCTTAATAATACCTCTTGCATGCAAAAAAAATAGTTAACTTCATATTTTAAGTTCATTAATACATCTTTATTATTTAAGATATGGAGTCTTCAAACAATGTCGGTATTGTTGTTTATGTTGAGGATAGTAGCGATGTTCCACATGTTTGTGCAACAAGAGTATCTCGCGACATCGGATAATCTGGGTTGGTATCAAAATTCTTTGAACTGACAAGGATCGATAGCAATGAATATAAATTCAACATATCCGCTTCACTATATGCAAACAACATATATCATCGTATACCAATCAACAACGATGATAATCTATAGTTTTTCTTTGCACCGGATTTCATATTGATCCAGAAAAATTGCAAGATAATGTTCTTCCAAATATTCTCCCAAGCAATGAGTATTATCAATATGCTTCTTACTTAAGAGGTGATGACATTAATAATTCAGTACTTGTCACGCAAGAGCTTACTGGTGAAACCTCAAGGTCCAATAATGACAATATTCCAACTGAAAGAGAAAATGCTCACACAGAGGATCAACCACATGATCCATTGATTGACAATTTTGGTGTGAATGAACTAGAAGACTCTGAACCTGACGAAGATGAGTTGTCTAGTGAATCAGATGAAGATGGGGTGGATATTGGTAATATTCAAACTATGTATTGCCCAAATCAAGAGAGACTACCATCCAATCAACAACCACCGTTTCCATCAAGTGCTCAGAGATATTCCATGCATCCGAATATCCCGTTCTTCAATGCATCGTCACATGAAATGCTTGTAGACTCATTTGATCTACCGAAATTTTTTAGATATTATGATGCTACTGAAGGAGTGCTCACAAAAGGCATGATATTCAAAGATAAGAAGAATTTGCAGTCTGCAGTGAAAGACTTTTCAATTCATATAGCAAGGCGTGAATATCGAGTAGAGGAAAGCACACCTCGTATATGGAAAATCAAATGCAAAAATAATTGTGAGACTACATAATTGCAACTGGTGGTTGCGTGCAGGATACAAAAAGAAGATTGATATGTGGAAAATCACTAAGTATGGAAGCCCTTATACGTGCCTAATGAACGCGGTGTCTGTTGACCATCAAAACTTGTGCAAAAACATGATTACTGCGTTGCTAACTGGAATGGTTCAGACCGATACCGGGTATGAGATTAAGTGTGTTCAACAACAAGTGTATGATAAATTTCAATATACAATCTCATATCATAAGTCATGGCATGGTTTGAAACGAGCAAGAGAAAATATGTATGGTATATGAGAGAGCTCAGTTTCAAAACTACCCAAATTTTTGGGAGCTCTACAAAAATGGAATCCAGGCACAGTTGTCGAGTGGCGCCACATGCCCGAAGAGACAAATGGTGTCAAAATGTTGAAATATGTGTTTTGGACGTTCAAGCCATGTATAGATGGGTTCCAGCATTGCCGTAAAATTATTAGTGTTGATGGAACTCATCTTTACACTAGATACAAGCACAAGATGTTAATTGTTGTTTCCTTGGATGCAAATCAACATCTTTTACCTTTGACTTATGCACTTGTGGACGAATAAAGTTTTGCTTCTTGGACATGGTGTCTTCGTATGATATCAAAACATATTGTTCGCGGTAGAGAAGGAATGTGTCTGATTTCAGATAGGCACGCCGATCTTTTGAAAGCAGTGGAAAGAATTCCAGATTTTCAGCCCCCTCGTGGAGTCCATCGTTTCTGTTTGAGGCATGTCTGTTCGAATTTCAATAGCAAGGTGAATAATGTGAAGTTAAAAGACATGTGTTGGCAAACCCAATCAGCTTTCACATTAAGAGAGTTTGAAAATGTAATGAATCAAATAAAGGTGTTGAATGAGAGGGCATATGATTACCTATCAAAAATCGAAAAGGATCAATGGGCTATTGCACATGACGGAGGCTGGAGAAATAGAATTTTGACAACAAATTTGTCTGAGTGCATGAATAGCGTGTTGAAAGGTGCACGATGGCTCCCAATTTGTGCAATTGTGCAGACTACATTTTATCGATCGATAAAATATTTTCTTGACCGATTGACATTCTCCCGTGAAATGCAACAAAGGAACCAACCATGGCCTGATGAGGTGTAGAAGACGTATGATCAACGATAACGGAAGGCAATGAAACATCAAGTATATAAGGTTGATTTTACTGATCAAATAGCTTCAGTGAAAACGTTTGTGCCAGGAACAACGAGATGCTACACACACATTGTAAAGTTGATGCTCAGAGATTGTAGTTGTGGAGACTGGAAGCAAAACGGCATACCGTGTTCACTTGCAATGCAAATTTGTCGATATTTTTTAGTCAACCCGATGGTTTACATGAATTCATTTACAATACAAGTACGTATGTGGACTCCCATAGTGGTAAGTTTGAGCCATTGCCTGATGAATATTATTAGGATGAGGCTTCCTTTCAATTATGTCATAATCCAGCATTGCGCGAGAAGAGACATAAAGGAAGAGGCAAAACTACGAGAATCGAAAATGAAATGGATTGGGCACAAACACAAGCTAGGCAACAATATCGTGCACAAGATCAAGCTGCTACCCATACATGAACTTCATATGACCATAGATGAGATTGTTGTGTATAGAATGTTGTAATGTTTGTTTTAGTTGTAATCAATTTTTGGTTTGTTTAATATAATTTGTATTCAAGTTTGAATTAACACTTATTAGTTTTCACTGTTTTTATACAATTTCAATTCTTTATTAGTTTTTCCATTTTATACTGAAGTTGTGCAATGCTTGAGATTTTATTTTGAGTTCTTCTAATATATTTAATCTTATTGCAGTATGGACCACTTCGGAGAATATGGACCTATTAGTGGTCAGATTTAAAGAGAACAACATCTACTCCGATCTGAGGATGTAGTTGCAGGAGAAGTTGACCAAAAATTGAAGTGCAGACACGGAAGTGGTATCTTTTGGAGACTTGATGACCATGATCCTTATGAGGAAGACCCAGACGATGATGGCAGGGAAATACTCAGACGTATACAGAGGTTGCATTACCAAGTCATATCCATGTTGTATCGTATGGGATTCTATGGTGTTTACAGATGTGGTGATTATACAATTAATAAATCATTAATCACTGCACTGGTTGAGAGGGGGCGGCCCGAAACTCATACATTTCATTTTAGAGTTGGAGAGGCGACCGTGACATTACAAGATGTTGCATTTATTTAGGGCCTACCAATTGAAGGTGAGGCCGTTATAAGTTCACATAATTCAACCGGAATGTCATATTGGACTACACGTTATTAGGTGCTTCTCGGATGGGACCCTATGCAGAAGACTTAAAAGGGTCAACATTTTCACTGTTAGCATTAGGTAGACACCTAAGCATGTACCCTGTTACTGATAACAACCCACACCAACATGTTGTGCAATATGCACGTGGATGTGTCTTGATTTTGTTAGGATCCATAATGTGCCCAGATACTTTTGGGAATATGGGGTCATTGTTATATTTGAATAAGTTAGAAGATATTGATGAAAACTGTAATTTATGTTGGGGTTCAGCGGTACTAGGTTATTTGTGCCATCAGTTGTGCAATGCAGCACATAGAGGTCATACGTAAATTGGTAGGCCAATGCAACTATTGCAGGTTAATTTGTCTCTTTATTGGATAATTTCAATATGTTATCTAGAAAATGAGAAAAACATTTTACATATTATTGTTCCATAATAAATATGGGCTTGGTCGAGAATTACTTTTCCCACGCTGCAAATGTCGGGAGGTAGATGCCTTAATACAACGGCAATTGTTGGTGTGGATGGAGGTCTTCCTGTTGCACCATATGGTGCTGAGTGATTACAATACCACAACTTTACAACTAGTTTGACAAGCAACCTAAGGACTATACGGGAGAGTTTAGACAGACAAACTTCACAAGAGGTATGAAGACTAATTATTAAGATGTTGCTATCTTTCTATTAAATTTTAATTAACTTTATATTTATGCAGTTCAATTGGCAACCTTATGACCCATACCCAACTGCTGTGAGGGTATATATTGACCTTGGAATTATCAGAGTCACCAATAGGTGGATGTCAAGATGCCCTATGATTCATTATTCAATTGTTGACTTATATTACCCATATCAGATATTGAGACAGTTTGGGATGAGACAACGAATTCCACAGGGGATTACTGATGTGCACGATACATTGCATAATGTATGCCGTTGAGAGCGCTCCACTACAAATTGGGCTGAAACTCATGCTTCATTTGTAGAATGGTGGCTCAACAGAGATGGTCATATTGTCTCACCTCCTGTTATTGGTTGGAATGAGTCAGACGTCGACCATGGTTATATGATCTGGTATGAAAGAATAACACGACGTCTAATAACTCCAAGGTTAAATATGCATGTGGGGTACCAATCACAATCAATTGCATCTATATAAGTTTTGGTATGTGGCTGTATTTTGTTATTTAGGTTTCTATTATGCATTTATGTATTTAATCTTTATGTTTTATATTGTCAATTAACTACAGGAAGGTTTATGGGAAAATTTGAATAAACTTGTCATAGACGAGCAACTGTATCTTAGGGAGCCCTTCAGATTATCAGTAGAAGACATATACGCGCAGACTAGAGCTCACTTCCATGTTATGTTTTCTTGCAATTTTTCATTGAAGTTTTTTATCAAACACTTAGTATGCATCATATTTTCTTCTACTTAGGTATGTTTTCATTTACCATTGCTCTTGTTTGAATATGTTGATGAGGGGCTAATTTGGAGTATTATGGCATGAAACATGTTATGTTTTTTTGCAAGTTTTCATTAAAGTTTTTTATCGAACACTTGGTATGCATCATATAAATTGGGAATATGGCATGATTTTGTCTACAACAGTGATAAAATAATGTTAATATCCAATGACATATCGTATTAAATATATGCTTGAGAATGAATATCGTACGGAATATATGCTTGATATTAATAGATTAGTAATTCCATGTCATCTAGGTACCAACAATGTATCCATTTTCGTCAAGTCTCCGAAATCATACAATGGATGTTGTGGATACTGACTTCGAATGGGATCAACACTCTATCGAAGAACAACAGGAGAAGTACGAAAAAATTCTATCAACCATGCCGGATGCCTACGGAATACAATTTCCAAATTGGGAGAATGCAAGTGAAAGGTGGTTTGAGGTCCAAAGGAAGAAAAGAAGAGCAACTCGTTTTGCCGATGTAGAATGCATGAAGAAAATGGGTATCTATGAGGATTTGGAAAAAATATGCAGGAATATAGGGTGGAGTAAATTCTTTGCCATGCATGAGAAGACGTATGAGCCATTGGTCCTGGAATTCTTCTCACGCGTTGAAGTAGGATACGATGATACGGTGCCAACTTCCATGATCTTTTATTTGGGAAACGAGTACCAATTTCTTTCGGCCGAAAATATCAATGAGATTTTTGGATTTCCGAAGAAGAAGTACACTAATCTATCCGATGCCAAGATCAATTTTCCCAAGTTCAACGCAATTACTTTTTGGAAGGAAATAACAGAGTCTTTTCCAGATAACCCATCGGTCTACAACCCTAGTAGATCGAAAGCATCGAGTATTCGAAGCCCGATCATCCGATATTTTCAGAGGTTCATCTCCAGTACAATTTTGGCTAAACTTGAGCCTGGGGTGGTCAACTTGGATGAACTGTTCATACTATGGTATTTGGTGAAAGGTCAGAAGTTCAATGTAGCG
The DNA here is from genome assembly GCA_028749325.2 of Caryopteris x clandonensis. Classification (NCBI taxonomy): domain Eukaryota; kingdom Viridiplantae; phylum Streptophyta; class Magnoliopsida; order Lamiales; family Lamiaceae; genus Caryopteris; species Caryopteris x clandonensis. The sequence goes on along the minus strand of JAPYKT020000022.1, from coordinate 5,390,915 downwards.
CCAATGCTCTTAAGGCAATTTGTGCGAACAAAACATCAAGTAGCTAATCATAGTAGAGGTTTGATCACTCGAATTGCTCGACACGTAGGGTTGAACTTGGAAGAGATGGAAGAGACGCCAGGCGAGACCACTATAAACCTCGAATTGCTTTACAACATGAAGATGTGCCTGTTACATCCTGGCACCAGAAAGTTGTATTTGATTTTATCAGATAAAAAGAGATTTGCACTGCCCAATTCTCGCCTCACAAATGTTGCTAGAGGGAAGGTCCAAAATATTTACTGAATGACTAGGTTCACATAGAAACCATTAAGGAGAGTGAAAATGAATTGAAGAATGAGGAGGAACAAAGGAAAAGAGGAGAAGAACTACATATACCCGAACAGGGCCTATGGAGCTTGATATTGAAGAACAGCAAGGGGATGAAATGATGGGGGAAGCACAACTGCCCTCATACGCTCAAGCCGGAACTTCACAGCAACCACACCATCAATCTCAGTTTCAAGGGGGGTGGAACGATTGGTCGGATTGGAGAAACGCTTTGGATGCTCGTGTTGCCAACCTAGAAGAGTATGTGCATCGTCAATCATACAATTCTCAAATTGTACTTGACATGCAAAGACAACAATATGAGTGGCATGTGCAACAAGACCATTTTGAAGAGCGTGAATACCCAGCTTATCAACCATTCAACCTATCCAAAACACTGTACCGACCACCTCAGTGAGCACGTCCCAATCCCTTTTTATAGGATAGTATGACAAAATGACTACTTATTAAGAATGTATTGTTTTGATTTGAACATCTTGCATGTTTGTTTGACTTTGTTGTTTATTGATGATTTTGAGTAGTATAAAACTTGATTTGAAATTTTCCCTTATAAACAGTAATTCTTGTTATTTGTTGGAGCTCAATAAATTAAGCAATTCATCAACACATTATTTTTTTACCAAACTCATGGACTTTTTACCAAACTCAATAAATTAATCAATTCGACTAGCACACGAGAAAAAAAAAAAAAAAGAAGAAATAGTTGTTGTGATATATACAAACTCATTGATCAAAATGGTGAAACAAGAGAATGGACGAAAACGGGAGAACGAACGAAAAATCGAGAAGATAAAGAAATGAGAGGACCGAGTGATTCGGCCGAGTGGAGAGATTTGCACAGATTCAAGAAAGTTTTCAGAACTCAGCCCCCCGAGTGGACTGACAACCGAGTGCCCCGGCCGAGTTAATTCCTCAAACTCGGTCGATCGAGTATTGTCCAGGCCGAGTGGCTCGGCCGAGTTACAATTACCACTCTCGGCTGTCTGAGTGGTGACTCGATCGAGTGAGACGACTAGTGACGCCTTTTTCCTCTTTTTTCTGGGTAAAACAAAAAAAATATATATATATACACACACACACATTAGTCGCTCATGTAATGGACGACTTTAAAAAATAATTTAGATTGTCTCCCCTGGGAGGGGCGACATTAGATTAAAGTCGCCTCCACCGGTGACGACTTTACATATATATTTAAAATCCCACATACTACTATATTTCATTAAAAAAAATTTAAATATACTATAATTTATCAAAACTGCCCATAACTTTCTTAGAGTAATTTTGTCGAACACCTTATGAGCAATCTTCTGTTTAGGTGGAAAATTACATTAATAAATGTATCCATTTGCCTTGTACAAATATATTAACTCAATCCTTATGCCAAACACAAGGCATCATAACATTGATTGAAGTGACGAAAATGTTACCAATTTAAATAATTCAATTTATGATTAACTATACAGAACACATAATTTATCTCATCTAAATATCTTTGACTCCATCTTCCAATAAGTTCTTTATAGGTGAGAGACTCATCTCCGATTCTTTGAGCTAATCGCAATTACTTTTTTTATGAAAAAAAGAAAAAACGTAATTGAAGGCGAATACCTTTCCAGACCCCATTATGATGAGATTACTTTCCCCAAATGCAACTCCTAGTTTCTGCGAAGATATATGTAAATCAAGGGCAAGTTGATAATTGTAATATTGTATGTAATAACACATGGGGTTGTGCGAACTTTTATCAAAATTAACAATATTTTTGGTATACAGTATATCAAAATATTATTGTGTACTATTTTTTTATTTTATATAATGATAATTTAGACATAAAATATTACTAGTATGATCTTTCGTACGATGCAGATACATATTATAATAATATAATATTATTAAATTAAAAAAATATATAACATTCATGTTTTTAAAAAATATATATAATTATGTTCAATAATCTATATATGTACCATAATTATAATAAGGATATAAATATTATATATAAGATCATATGTGAACATTAATTAATTTTATTTGTAAAATACAATTATCAAATATATAGTATTTTATATTGAAATCAAGAAAATTGAATAAAAATTTAGTATATAAATGTGAACATTTTTATTATTATATATAGTATCGAATTTGACACAAATTCATAATAAATTTGCTAAAATAAAATAATCATGAAAATATATAATTTTTTATAAATTTTAATAAAGTTAATAACATTACTAATATTGACAAATAAAAATACAAAAAATTAAAATAAATATTTATTAATTAACAATATAACAACATATAAAAACAGTTTACTATTTATGTATATATATATATATATATATATATATATATATATAGATTTATCAATACGAAACAAGAATTTAATAATTTTGATGTACCAATACAATTTATGAATGGTTTGTGATGCCCAAATTTTGTTACGCATTCTGTATTTATGGGTGAATGGTAGAGCAACACGTGGCTTTCTATTCAATCACACCCCAAATATGGGTGAATGGTAGAGCAACACACACCCCAGCTTTCTTAAATATCTGCGCTTTGGACATGTACTAATGTTTCTAAAATTCACAAAATCTCTTCAGAAAATAAAATTAAATGTACTACCATATCCATCAGTCGTTCAAAATTGATTTAGTTACACTAAAAATAATTCATACAAATATGACATAGCAATAATTCTATTTATTGACAATCAAATTAGATATGCTTTTGAAAATACTTCCAACAATAAAATAAAACGTACAACTTAAATATAACTCTTTTTATCTTTAGTTAATGATATTTATAATTTAAAATGGAAACTTAACTATTTTACATAATATGTAAAACAATATTATGAAATGATATATTTTGGAGAGTAGTTTGATTGTAAATTATAAAATATTTATCATGGGTATATTATAGATGAGTGCATACTTTTATTTATCTCAAAATAAAAATTATTGTAGCATAATTTTCTTCTTCTTTTTTATATAATATTGTCTTAGAAATTTAACTCTTAATTTTCCTTACTTTTTAAAAAATATCCATATAATATAAATTGTTAATTACATAGGAAAAGAAATAACTTTTAAAAAAGTTAGACTTTAATCTTTGGGAGATTTTTTTCAATCGAGAGGAGAATTGTGTTGAAATAAATATTATAGAAGGCTGTGGATGAGTATTGAATCATTTTCTATAGTAACATGTGCCTACAATCGCCAATTAATTCAATCGCTTCATCAAATATTTATTTATATAATATAAAAGTAACAATTTTGTGCAAATTTTTAATGTCTAAAAATAAAGATTTTTTAAAATAACTTGTCGATCAGTTAAATTTTATTTTATTTATTTTTCAATTTTTTAAAATTTATTAAAATTATTTTTCAGTTAACTAATAATTTTTGAAAAATTAATTGAATAATTTAATGTTTGATAAAAGTAATCAATTTACTTTAAAAATAAGACTTTTATTGTAGAGAGAGATTTTTTGGGATGTAATATTATTTTTATTTGTTTACCAATAAAATAATTTAAAATTTCTTAAATATTTATTTTAAAAATTAATATATTATAAATATATTTTATTTTATTTTATAAATAATTATAAATTGTGCATAATATTTATTAAGAAACCCAATGGAGGTTTAACAAAATAATAATAAAATAAATAAAAACGAATGGAATTACAGACGTTTGCAGCGGGTACCACAAGGCTGCCGTCCGCCAACACTAGCAAACAAACTTCTCAGAATGCGACATCTCATTTCACACACACCACACTCACATACATGCAAACGAATTCACACACTATATCTAATAAAAAACCCACCAACCCAGAGTTTTCTACTCCACAATCGCCCAGAAAATTCTGTGCTTGAGAACCTTTCATACCAAAAATGGTTCAGAAAGAGGACGACTTGGAGAGGACCGACGGCGGAGTGGTGGTGGTCAAACCGCAGCCAAAAACGGGTCTGACATCGAAGGCGATAGACTGGTTGGAATGGGCATTTGTGAAGCTGATGCACGACCCCAAACAGCCCCTTCACTATCTATCCGGTAACTTTGCTCCCGTTGATGAGACTCCGCCTCTTACCGACCTTCCTGTTAGAGGACATCTGCCGGTGAGTGGCTCTGGTTTTTCTGTTCACGTGCTCGATCGCCTTGATTCCTGATATTTATACCTAATCAGAAGTCTGTATTTCTATAAAATTGTTTCCGAGTTTTATGGTTTCGCAATCTTTATTTGCCTAGGTCTGTGTGCAACTCTTCTTGTCTGCAACTGCGAGTTTGTTGGTCTTTATGGTTTGTTATTTTTTTATTCCTATTGTTGGACGCCGCCTGAAGCGGAGGAGAATCTTGATTCTCTATTTTTATATATGTATTTATTTTGCTGACAATCTAATTGGTTATTATAGTATTTTTGTGCTGCACTGGCACTCACATGCACTAGAAGATAGACAAAGGGGATAGCATCAAACTGTTCGTATGATACAAATGTGACAGATTTGTAGACATCATTCTGGGTTTTATGGAGGTTTTTGAAGTCTTGGAAGTTGGCTTTGGTTGAGGACTGTTAATGCTCTAAGAATCTGTCCACGCATAGGAAAGACATTAAAAAGTAAATCTGGGGGAGTGTGTTATTATTATTGTAATATCTGTATAGTTTATTTAAAATTGCATTGACATTAGCTATAAAACGAATGCTGATTTGTGCAGTTGTTTTGACTTTGACTACAATATAGATGCCAATTTCTAAATAGTCTTTTTTTATTTCAATGAGTTTATTCTCCATGATTGGTATCGGTCCTTTATGATTCGAGTGTTTTAGGGCAGAGAGAAAATCAAAAGAAAGAATATGGCTGCAAGTTCGGAGCCCAACCGTCTGCTCAGAAACAATAGACATAATGGAGATGTGTCTGGTAATAGTACTAGGTTGAAAAGTCTAGCAAAACAATTATGCTGAGGAAGTAGAAGGGAGGAAGTAGAAGGAAAAAGTATGAACTCAATACCTCTGGATTAAGGTTACAACTTTGTATTTTGGAGAAGCTTTTAGAGGACATAATTCAAGAGGCCAACTCATAGCCAAGTAATTGGCAAACATATGATAAGCTAAGGATCTGCTATATTTATTCCTATCTGAACAACCAATGCAAAGCCTTTGTGTTTTAGCTTGAATGCAATACCCCTTCCGCGTGTTCTACTATGATGCAGATTGTTCGTTGTTCCATGTGGTTTCATAAAAGTATTGCGAAAAATAAAATATGAGTTTGCCTAGTAGAACACATTTAAGTCTGTGCTTAGTTCCTTCTAGTTTATTGCTGAAAATACCACTTCTACAGCTTTGACTGCAAACTAATTCAAGGAACGAAAACTTAACTTACTGCAGGAATGCCTCAATGGTGAGTTTGTCAGGGTTGGTCCGAACCCAAAGTTTGCTCCAGTTGCTGGATATCATTGGTAAGAGTTTTTCTTTCCTGAAGTCTTCCTTGTCTATTCTTACGAGAATAAACCGATAACATGAAAAACTGAAGTTTTGTACATGCCTAGTTGCTTGTGATCTATAAGTGGAATATATCTGCAAATGCGGGTAATTAATTGAGATGGTATGCACCAGTCCACTTTGTTCTATCTTAATGATGACTAACTTATCCTTATCTCTTTTCTGCAGGTTTGATGGAGATGGGTGCGTTCCTTACATCCACATTCAATTTCAGGATGTGTAGTTGTTAAATTATATTTATTAACTGGGATGAGTTTCACTGTCTTCCCATGCTTCATTTGTTCTTCCAAATAAACCAGTTGTTCTTATTATGCTAAAACCTGAGATTAAAAATCCTTTTGGCTGAGAAAATATATTTTGTAATTCAGGCAATGTATTCTCCTTATATTTCTAACTGGTCTATCTGAAAGCTGATGCTAGTAGCAGCTGTCTTTTGGTTTGTATGTTTTCCTTCTTTGATAAGGGAGTTGGTGGGTACTTGGTATTCCCTAACTGTTTGGCTGATTGAAATTTGGTTCAATTCCTTGCTTGTAGATGATAAGTGAAGAGGTGAAGCTTATATAGTTGTTGTTTATAACAAAGTAGGCATTAGTTCAAATGATATATCTTGGAACATTATAATGATAAGTAAGAAATTTGTTAGGATTTTAAAAATTTTGGTCCCTGAAACAACTTTTATTCTATTTTTGTGAGGTATTATGCTATGTAATCTATAAATGTGGAACAATGTGGTATTTTATTATCCTTTTTTTTTTACCTATGATTTTTTCTGTATGTATGATCTCTATGATTCTTGCTTTGGTGAATATGGTTTATTTGGACGAGCATTTTATGAACGATAACATGGCATGCTGCTCCTTTGAAATGTTTTTGTTTTTCTCAGTGGAAGGAATTATTATGGTATCATCTTGGGCTTTTGAAATGTTTTTGTTTTTCACAGTGAAAGGCATTATCATGGTATCATCTTTGTACTCTGCTGGTATTCTTATAGACACATTTTCAACATTCTCAATGACATGGTTGATTCAAAATGTCTTGACATAGTCTAAATGATGCTTGTTTTTTGTAGAATGATTCATGGAATGCGCATCAAAGATGGAAAAGCAACATATGTCTCCCGGTTTGTGAAGACATCGCGGCTTAAACAAGAAGGAATTTTTGGTGGATCAAAATTTATGAAGGTGTGCATTATTATGTGTCATTGTCTGCTTCTTTCTTTACTTCAAATCCTTCTATATCTGTCGCCTTCTGTTTACGCCACTGACACTTATAAATCATAATGTGAAGAGTTTTTAGACAAATTAAGCTAGTTAAAATATGAAATTTGCCTTAGTTGGGACGGTCTTATTTTATCAAGTGCTTTTTCTCCAATCCTTCTCATTATATTAATTGACAATCACAATGATTTGACTTATGCTAATGTACTTCCTGTAAATTTACTTGTAAAGCATTAATTACTATTGTAGTGTTAAAGCTGTGAGATCATGCTGTTCAACTTCAGATTCCATGCAAGAATAGCGCTAAGTAGATTTATAGAAAATTCATGCATTTCCAATATTTTGCTTAGACGATTAGAGGCATGTATAGATTGATACTTTACAGGAAGTATGTATATACTCAAATTTTATTATATTCGTTAATGTTGGCTAAGGGTTATGGGGACATCTTGTTTCTATATTCACGTGTGGTGTCTCTTGGTACACTCTGGCTATTAGGTTTAGTAATTACAGACCAGCCGTACAGCTGTGAATTTGTTTTGGGCAGCTGCTGACATCTAGTTGGACTGAAATTGAGGCATTGGAGAATACCCGTTGTGCTTGGTATACTATGACCAAACTGGACACACTTTCCACTAATGGATGTTCTTAAGTCTGAATTCCCTCTACACATGGCCACATAAGGGAGAGTATATGTGTTGTATAAAAAGTTGAATGAGTGGAAACATAAGTGATTAGTTTACTGCCATGTTATGCCACAAGATCGTTTAAACATCACCGGACACAGGAAATGTAAATTTGTTTATATTTCAGAACGCAGCCTGAAGCTGAATATATTATTCCTTTATGAGCAAAATTAGGTTATTGTAGGATCTAAAATCCTAAATTATTAAATCGGATCCATTGTTGGGGTTACAGTAACAGATTTTTCTTGAGGTTTTAGATTAATGATTCTAAATAACGGACCTCAAGTTTCAAGTTTCTTTTGAGGTTTTTTTTTAGATTCATGATTTTAAAATAGATGGCTTCAAGTTTCCTTACTTCTTGTAGGATACTAAGTCCTGCATAATAATCTAAACAATGCTCTTAAATTATCCAGAGGATTTGAAACCATACTGCCTCAAGACCATTCAAACAAATTCAAATGGGTTTGAGTCCTCCAAATCGTCATATCAAATTGATCTATATGCAAATTCAGGCCCGGCTTGCACTATTGAGGACCTAGGGAACACCTAAGTGCAAATATAGGTATGGATGGGGCAGCATTGGCTATTGAGTTGTCAACTTAAGCACATCTTAGAATGCTTAGTCCAATCTCTGTCAGGACTTAATATATCAAATCAAACATCAAACATCTTAATAGAAAGGAATTTCTTGATATATATATGTGTGTGTGTGTGTGTGTCACGTGGCAGAAAATAGGTGGAAATTTTCAGAAGCAATGGGGTGCTTGGTTATGAACTGAAGCAAGTCGTCATCTTTTTGAAGTAGACTAGTTTCAAAATCAAAATGTTTCTGCTTTTGCTTTGTTCGTCTGATTACATGTCAGCAAACATGTGAGGTTGCTTCAAAGTATGCTACAAGTTTCACATCTTATTCTTTGGTCACTTACAATTTCAACTTTGATATGCAGATTGGTGACATGAAAGGGTTTTTCGGACTTGTCATGGTTAATATGCAACTGCTAAGAACAAAACTTAAAGTACTGGATGTTTCCTATGGATATGGTACAGGTAGGCTATATATGGTGCTCTCCTACTCTTTCCTCTCCCCCTCTGGAAATTTCAGATAATTTAGTATATTTTTTATTAATGTATTATGAACTAACTATAGTACCAGGAATAATTATAGGATTGTGTAATTGGTCTGTCACATGCATATGTTGGCGCAGTATGGAATTGATTTTGCATCTTTTTGAATTGAATGTTTCTAACTTTTCTGGTAGTTGTTCGATCAATTAGCTTCATGAACATCTGAAACATTGATTTGCCTTATCTGTATGCATCGTTGACTTTGACTATCATGTGGCTTTCTTTCAGCTAATACAGCTCTAGTATATCACCACGGTAAGCTTTTGGCGCTCAGTGAGGCAGACAAACCATGTAAGCTTGCTCATTACCCTGTCTTAATTCTAGAACTATGTCTCTCTCCTGAGGCTTTCTTTTATTTATTTTTTTTTTTTTGTTATGGTGCCCACTCGGCAGCATTATCTTCTTTCCAATTTATGTTGACTTGACTTTGTGCTACCATTTATGTAAAAAATTGTCGACTTTCACTAAAAGCATGCATAAGCTGCTCAAAAATATTGTTTTTTCATTCAATATTTACAGATGCCATCAAAGTTCTGGAAGATGGAGATCTGCAGACCATTGGCATGCTGGATTATGACAAAAGACTGTCACATTCTTTTACTGCTCATCCTAAGGTGGACCCATTCACTGGTAAGATAACATACAATAAAATAGATGAATGGACAAAATAATAATAATATATGCTAATGAAAACCAGATGGTTTTAGTGAGATGATGTAAGGCCTCAAGGTCCTTACTGCATGTCTACATCTTAAACTTTCACACAACAGCAAAAGAAATGTGGCCCTACATGCAGGCATCGTCCTACAGCTAACCCCAACTAACTTTGAGTAATTTAAGTTGGCCTTTCCTTGATATGGTAAAAATCTTTCATTGTATCAACTTAGTCTTGCCTGTTACGGACTTTTAACTTCTTAATGCTCTTTCTGTAGGATAAGCTTTTACAAGTAATGTCATACTGTAAGATGGACTATCTAGCTTTTTGCATTTAGTATGTGATACCTATCAGATTACTTTCAAGTGAAAGTATAACCAAAAATATCCAGTAGAATAATTCTGTTGTCAAGATACTGAACTATTTGGCAGTGCATATAATATACACAAAAAAGTGTGGAATACTTGAATCTACACTTCTGTTTCAGTTTGATTAGTTTCATTATGAAAAATTTAAGTTCAACATGCAATTCTCTTATATAACTTTTTCATACAGGGGAAATGTTTACCTTTGGCTATTCCCATACACCACCATACGTCACGTACAGAGTCATATCAAAGGAAGGTGTGATGCAGGATCCAGTGCCAATAACAGTACCAGAACCAATCATGATGCATGATTTTGCCATTACTGAAAACTATGCAATTTTTATGGATCTACCATTGTACTTCAGACCAAAGGTTTGGTGCTTAAGCAACAGCGTCAATCTTCTTGTCTGTTATTTTGACATGAAATATGATGGAATTGCCTCCATCTGCATATTTATTTTTAATGTTCTGGCATATGTTCTTATCAATACCATGCGGGGCTCATGTTGTTTTTTCTTTGTTTGACATCTATTAATGAGAATAAATAAGGATATTCATGCAACAAACAGAAATTAAATTGAGCTGTTTATGTGAATAGACATATAGTGTCCTACATCTGATACCAACTTATCTAGTTATCTATCTCTCCACCCTAGAAACCAGTATCGGTAGCTTACTATTATTAGTCCCAATGTTGCCTAATGAAGATATAATTAACCTTGCATGGATCTTATATCCAGTAAACCAATTTTAGTTCCAAAGATAACTCGATCAAATGGTAATAATGTATGCAAACTGCTGTCATATTGTCCTTATATTTCATTTGTTTCATCACTTATGTCCTGCCTTCTAGTGAACCATAAGTTTACTCACTCTTTGACAGTATTGCATAAATGCTAGAAAATGCCGCTGCGTGGTCGTTAGATTTTCCAACATGGATCCTAAAAGATTTCAAACCTATTTGTAGCTTTTGTGATTTATGTATTAATCAGATTCCCTCTTCTTTTTTTGTTTTCATCTGCTTCTTTTAATGGATTTGGAGTATAACAAATCTAAATGATTAAATTTATGTTAGATCTGAAAATAATCCATTTTCATTGTAGCTATTGCAATATTTATCAAAATGAAATGATTGACGTATTAACTTTTTGATGTATGTGTTGGTAATATAATAATAAATTAACATCTCAACTTAATTTTGGTATACTGATTACTGAAGCAGCCATGATGATTAAACATCTTTAACTCAGAAGTATCATATTTCCAGGAGATGGTAAAGGAAAAGAAGTTCATCTTCAGCTTTGATCCTACCAAGAAAGCTCGTTTTGGTATTCTCCCGCGATATGCGAGAAATGAGCTGCTAATCAGGTGGTTTGAGCTTCCAAATTGCTTCATATTCCACAATGGTGAGCAACCTAACCTTACATGCCTTGAGAGACTCAAGTAGGACATTCTTTGAGTTTTTTCTATAGTCTTCACTAGTTTCAATGCCACGTATTCATACTTCGTAAATATTGATGCATGTTCTCCTATATTAACAAAGCCAAGGATGTTAGGCAAATTAAAGTAAGTTTGGTCTTAATATATATTTTTTAGATGATTGATCATGAGTCACCAAGCTCCAGTTCTAGAGTCCATTATTCTTTTTTGCTGGAAAACGATTTATTTTCTAGAATTTCCCTTTGAATTTGAATAGTGGCAGATTTGATTTTTTTGAACTTGATACAAGAAGATAAAGGACCTATTTTGTTTCATATTTCATGTTCATCCCCTTGACCAGCTAATGAATCTTGATTTGAAAATATAATCATAACCTCAGAAAAAATAATAATTGAAGGTAAGAACAACCAGTTCAAGGTCACAATTGATGTTTTTGTGTCTCATATCACCATAATATTGTTTTTATTTCCTGTGTTGATAAAGGCTGCATGTCAACTATTTGTCAGCAAATGCTTGGGAGGAAGGAGATGAAGTTGTTCTGATCACTTGTCGGCTACAAAATCCTGATCTTGACATGGTCAATGGCGCTGTAAAAGAAAAACTTGAAAATTTCACAAATGAACTGTAAGACATACATAATGATAAACAAATACTTATCTCACCTATCTCAAAGATGACAAGTGCATTTCTGTCAGGTACGAGATGAGATTCAACCTTAAGAATGGTCTGGCTTCACAGAAAAAATTATCTGCATCAGCTGTAGATTTTCCCAGGGTGAATGAAAGCTACACTGGCAGGTAAGATTTTTTAAACTTTATCTATCAGTTGTCTCAATTTGAATACTCAGCAATTCCATGACGATTGGTAATGGATGATCCAGTTTGTTTTTTCTAGTTACCCGTTTCTTAAGATTTTAAACTATTACCTTTTGCTTTCCCAGGAAACAACGATATGTATATGGGACAATGCTGGATAGCATTGCTAAGGTAACTGGAATTATCAAATTTGATTTGCATGCGGAACCAGAGAGCGGAAAGGAAAAGCTTGAGGTTGGAGGAAATGTTAGTGGTATCTTTGATCTGGGACCTGGAAGATTCGGATCAGAAGCAGTCTTCGTTCCCAAGCAGCCTGGTACAACATCCGAAGAAGATGATGGCTACTTAATTTTCTTTGTGCATGATGAGAACACCGGGTATGTTCTGCATTCTTTTTTAAAAGTTGCATTATATTACTTGTCTTATTTCCATGAGGTACAGAGAAATTTAGCACGTGCAGTAAGTCCTTAGACACCTGGTTAAACAGAAGAATTAAATTGAGTAACTTTAATCATCAATATGTATGTTTTCTGTTCAGTTCTTTTGCAAAAACTTATTAATATCTAGGCAATATAAACAATATCATTTGTACCTTGTACTTCACATTAAATTGAACTTTTTGAAGCTACAAAGTAAATGTCATAAGTAACCACAAGTATATTGCCAATTTCTTTTTTAGCTAATAATATATGCTGTGAAAGGTGAACTACTTCTCATTTTCTTATATTCTCAACCGCTGATTGTGATGATCATTGGTGGCTATGTAATCTACTCTATTAAAGGAATAAAAAGATGTGCAATTCTTGTAGACTTCTTATGCACATACAGATGGTTAATTGAAATTTGAAGTTTTCCTGGGATTCTTTTCCATTATAAATCTCAAACAAATTTTTTCACTTAAAATTTACAATAATACAAGGTAGACATCACTTGTTAATCTGATTGAAGTACCCGTGTATTTCATTCATTTGAATATATGTTGAACTGTCTGAAGAACATATTTAGCTTCGACTACATTACTTTATGATAGGGTAGAGCATAATTAATTTTAAACTGCAAGCTCCTCTTACAGAGGATGTATCTTCTTGTTATATTAGTTTTCAAACTGCATCCTGTTTTAGAGCAGACTATAGAGAATATATCATCTTGTCACAGTCCCTAATTGGTTCGTTTTCTGGATAACTTTGAGCATCTTAATCTTGATTTACAGAGCAAAATTGACTAATTTTATCCCCCTTTTTGGGTACAGGAAATCAGCAGTGAATGTAATTGATGCAAAAACAATGTCTCCTGATCCTGTGGCCATAGTTGAGCTTCCCCAAAGAGTCCCTTATGGTTTCCATGCTTTCTTTGTGACTGAGGTTGGTGCCCCCCCTTCTTTTCTGTTAGACAAAGCCGTTGTTTAATAAGCAATCTCCTCAAGAATCATAAATTATCGTACAGAAGCCGTTCTTAGCAGTTGGCTCAAAGTAATGATCACGAATAATATTAAAGAGATATACGCTTTTTTCCTCACTTATTCTTGCAACTCAAACTTCTTTTCATGATTAGTTTGATCAAAACTTGTACAGAATGAACATGAGCGTATATGCCTTCACTTATTCTTACAATACAAGAATCCTTTGAAACAGGAACAACTTCAAGAACAGGCTAAGCTGTGATGAGGCTGCGATGAACTTCTCTGGGGCAATAGGCAGAGAGATCGATTGGACGTAGACTTGGGCTTAAATTGTGAATTCAAATTTTATCCTGCGTAGCATATATTCAGTATCTGCTTCTACTTTACGTTTAATTATTATATATTGTATATCCCAATAATGTGTTGTTTCAGACTATATCTTAATTTTATTTGCTAATCATTTACATTGTAATAAATAATGCTCCCTCAGTTCTGAGAAGGGGGTTTTGCTTTTTTTTTTTTTTTTTTTTAAAAAAAAAAAGAAAAGAACTTATCCCAAAAAAAGAAATTATGTTTAAAAATCAACGTCTTGGTATATTAATTAAAATAAATAAATAAATAAGATTTTAATTTGTGTATGATTAAATAAGTTAAATTAATTGATAAAAAAATTATATAAATATAAATTTATAATTTTCGAAAGGTTGCACGTTTATCAATCTATCAAAAATAAAAGAAGTATGGTTGAGAAATATGCTCTTTTATAGCCGAGTAAGTGTAATTAATGCCTTATTGTTTCTAAAAGCCCATTTGTCCAAAAAACACTAATAAAAACAAGTAAATTACTAGATTTAGGATTATATTTGTTTGAAGAATATTTGAGATGGTATTCAATTTTAGTGCGTATAATTTAAGAATATTGATTGTATTGATGACTGATATATTAAAAAGAACCTTCAATATGAACGTGCTTATTAATTTTTTTATTTTTTTTTTAATGAAAACCTTCAATTTCTTGTTTCAGTTATTTCAACACGATTTTATTTATTTTGGGCAAATAGATTGGGATTTTGATTGTAAAAGATATTTTTTGTTACAAAATAACGAGATGTTCGGGCATTGAGTAACGCTTGCACTTTATATATTTTATAAAAAATAAAGAAAAAAAACATCATAACTTAATATGCGGATTTAATTATTCATATCGAACCATAATTTCATTTAATTCCTTTCTAATTCAGTATTTAACCATTTTGAAATGGGTTAGAGTGGGGTTCTCACCAACTTCATTAAACCAAGTTCCATCCTAAGCACATGCGTTGGAGGTAGAGGTAGAAAATAAAGTTGGCCGATGCAGATCTCCAACAAATTTTTATGAAGTTGTACCCAATCATAAACTTATATTTGAATTCAATTACAATATTGGTAAAAGTATTGTTCATCAAACAATAACATCTGGATCTTATTTCTAAGGTTTATAGTAAGTATTTCTCCAAATTGTGATGCTAAATTGTGCTCGTTATTTAAAAATATTGAACATAAAATTTATTTACCCGTTACATAAATCGAACACTAAAAAGCAAGGACATGTGGAAAGTACAGTTTAACCAACATTAGACTGGGTTCTTCATGTAGCCATCAAACTAGACGGTTATTATTGCATAAATAATTTTTTTATATATAATGTGTTTTTATTTATAAAATAACAAAAATTCAAATTAAATGAATCAAATATATAAAATACTACACCTGCCAATCGAAAATAAAAATTATATTTTAATTATTAAAATAAAATACATATGACATATTCATTTTTAGTGGAAATTAAATACAAACCATTATGACTAGAATGCAAAAATTGGAGTGAACTGGTGTACCTACTACTCCAAAATTGGAAATAGGCTGCGGAGATACACGCGCACACATTCCCCTCGTCACACTCAGACACACCTATATTGTCGGTGGCCCAGTTGGCGAGTGACTTTCTCACTCATCTTCTCTCTCTTACCGTATTCTTCTGATACACTCCAATTTTTTTTAGTTTACTTGCTAATTTATTTGTCATCATCATTCATTATTGTTTTATAGTAACAGTAATATTTTTTAGAAATTATACTAATTAACAGCTAGACTCCTCCATCTCTCTCTCTCTCTCTATATATATATACACGTACTTTGTATCTCTCGGAGAGAGAGGGGGACGGGAGCCGACAACTGGTACTTCTTCTCACTGTATCCTTCTCCAATTGGATGATTGATTTTGCATTAAGGTTTAGTCCATTGTCTTTGGAATTTTGTGCCCCGTCTCAGTGGCGGAGATCGCAATAGTCTTCGATTGAGAGGGAGGTGAGTGGTACGTTGTCTTTGTCTTTTATTGTTTCCCATTACAGTGTGTGTGGGATGTGTGGGTTTTAGCTCATTTTAATTTGTCAAATGGAAATTAATGCATCGGTTGAGTTTCCGAGAACTTTTTAAAATGAATTGGACTAAATAGTTGACTGCTATCCTACTTCAATCTTATTACGAGACTTTTTTTATATTGCTCTGTTGTGGAATTTGGAAATGAGTGGATGAGAGATGTTATTCGACATTTTAGTAGAAATCTGATGTAATTAATTGTCGGCGGGCGAGATTGGATGTTCACAATCCGGGTAGCTTTGATGTGATTAGAACTAGATCTGATCTGTAAATTAAATCTGGGTGAGAGATTTGACTTTCCAAGAAAGAGCGTGAAAATGAAATCCTATTTTTGCAGCCTTTAGCTGGAGGGGAGTTTAGGGCCTCTGGGGATGTTAAATTCTGAGTGAAGCTCGTATCTGTGCGACTGTTGCTGCCATTGATCTCGTTGAAGATAATTGGCAATGGAATCTGAAGCAGAAACCAGGGTAAGTTGTCAATTTATTTTGCACGAAAAGGGATAGATGCATAAGGATGCCTGAAATATTCTGAAGATAGACGAATCAAGTTGTCACTCTCCAGTGACTTCATTTAGTTATGTTTACTGTGCACGTATAGACTTTTCTTCTCAGATCCTATCTATAGTTTCTCAGTACCAAGGATGTTTGTTAGACTTCTTTGATCGATTTAAACCTTGGGAATATGGATCGTCCTGAACTGATTGTTGGCTTTGATTTGATAGGGGAAGACCTTGAAGAACATGGGAAGTCAGGCCTGTCAGATATGTAATGATAATGTGGGCTTGACTGTTGGCGGTGAACCGTTTGTTGCTTGCGATGTTTGTGCGTATCCGGTCTGCCGGCCTTGCTATGAGTATGAGAGGAAGGATGGGAATCAGTCTTGCCCTCAGTGCAAAACCAGATACAGGAGACATAAAGGTATATTTTTGTTTCCATGTATGTGGTGGAAATTTTGATTTTTAGTATTCTCTTTAAACTAAAATGTATCATCTGGAGAAAACTATTTATACTTTCACGGCATAATTGAACACCAGAGTGACTGTGATCTACATCAGTATTTGATAGATGATAATTGTTTTAGGTGCAATCTGGGGATAATAATTCCAATATTTTAGACTTTGACCTTCAAGATATTTAATGTTCTCTCACTATAAGATGGACAGTGGGACATAACATTTTTGTGATTATGCACTATTGGGAAAGAACAATTAAATAGCTAGAAGATCCATCGTTGGATATTGGAAAGGGAATCTGCTTTTGTGGTGGGCAGTAGGATTTTGGGTTAGGATTAGACAAGCTTTCTTGAAGGATACCATTTATTAAAACCAAAAAAAAAAAAAAAATGAAGAAAGAACAGAAGGGCCACTAAATTCCATTTCAAGATTCTACCTCATTACTTGCATAGCGTTTTTGAAGTTTTTCCTTTGTGTGGTGTTTTACCTCTCTTTTCTTGCCCCCTGTCTCCATAAAACCTTAGCATCCAGCTGTTTAAGTTGAACTACTCAAACATTGAGTTTTGACTAGTGCAAATTGAATCTGTTATCTGGTTTTCTGAGAGAAAGTTTGCACTAAACAATCAGGTAGTCCTACAATTCATGGCGATGTAGAGGAGGATATTGCTGCTGATGATGATGGAAATGATCACAGCTCCATTAATCAAAGCGAAAAGCAGAAGATTTCTGAGCGATTGTTGAGCTGGCATGTGAGTTATGGGAGAGGGGATGATATTGGGGAACCAAAGTATGATAAGGAGATCCCTCATAACCACATTCCTTTGCTTACAAATGGAACAGATGTAAGTTAATGTCATTTCTTCATGTATATTATTTTTGGAACCTGTATTAAAACTCTCTTTCTCTTGTGTGTAGGTTTCTGGAGAACTGTCTGCTGCATCACCTGGACGTCTTTCTATGGCATCTCCTCCACCTAGTGGTGTTGCTGGGAAACGTGAACTTCTGCTCTTTTATTCCTTACACCTGATTTAAATCACACACACACACACACATATATATTTATATTTTTTCTCATCTGTTCCCATTTTTGTTTTCCTTTTTATTTTATTTATACTTTTTTTTTTTTTTTTTGGCAGCAAGAATTGTGGATCCAGTGAGGGAGTTTGGATCACCAGGCCTAGGTAATGTTGCCTGGAAAGAGAGAGTTGATGGCTGGAAGATGAAACAGGAAAAGCCTGTTGTTCCGACAATTGTCACCAGCCATCCTCCTTCAGAAAGAGGAGCTGGAGATATCGACGCTAGCACGGACATTCTTGGAGATGAAGCTCTACTGTGAGTTAGTTTTTGGCTTCATATATATTACATATAATGGACTAACAATTGAACACGACAGCGTTGCATATGATTATTGCGGATTTAGGCTAAAGTTCCATCATTTGCTTAATTTTATTTGTGGTGCAGTAACGATGAAGCTCGACAGCCCTTGTCACGGAAGGTTTCCGTTCCATCATCAAGGATTAACCCTTATAGGATGGTTATTGTACTGCGGCTTGTGATTCTTTGCATTTTTCTACACTACCGAATTACCAATCCAGTACCCAATGCATATGCTTTGTGGTTGATTTCTGTGATTTGTGAGATCTGGTTTGCTATCTCGTGGATTCTCGATCAGTTCCCAAAATGGCTTCCCGTAAACCGGGAAACATATCTTGACAGGCTTGCTCTTAGGTGAGAACATCTCATCCAGGCTTATGCTTAATTGGGAATAATGTGGTTTCATGATGTAACTTCCAAATGTTTCTACATCTCTTTTTTCTTTTTTCCCCTTTCTATCTTGACATTCTCAAATGAAAGGTCTTCCTGTTTAATACCTGATTTTGGAGGTAATTTATTTGAACTGTAACAGATATGATCGTGAAGGAGAAACATCTCAGTTAGCTGCTGTTGACATCTTTGTCAGTACTGTCGATCCTTTGAAGGAACCTCCTCTTGTTACAGCTAATACTGTTTTGTCTATTCTTTCGGTAGACTATCCAGTGGACAAGGTCTCGTGCTATGTATCTGATGATGGTGCTGCAATGCTCACATTTGAAGCTTTATCAGAAACATCAGAATTTGCAAGAATATGGGTTCCTTTCTGCAAAAAGTACAACATTGAGCCACGGGCTCCAGAATGGTACTTTGCTCAGAAGATTGACTACTTAAAAGATAAAGTTCAACCATCTTTTGTAAAAGACCGTAGGGCTATGAAGGTAAAATTTTTATTTGTGTCAAAAAGCTATCGTGTGCATCACATGTGGTCAGGCATCTTATGTTTGTTTGTTGCTTGTCAGAGAGAATATGAAGAGTTCAAAATTCGTGTGAACGCTCTTGTTGCCAAGGCCCAGAAAATTCCTGAAGAAGGTTGGGTCATGCAAGATGGTACACCATGGCCTGGAAATAATACAAGGGATCATCCAGGAATGATCCAGGTGATCTATGTTTTCGGATTGTCATATAGTAAACCCTTCTCTATACTTATTGAATTATCTTTATGGATGGTCCTATATAATGCATAGCTTATATGTGCAGTGTATATGGCAATGAGGTAAAAGTGATTCATGATTGTCCTACCTCTAAATATATGCACTTACAATATTTCTCTAGCTTTCTCTTTAAATATAGAATGCTCATTTTTTCCCTTGCAGGTTTTCCTTGGACAAAGTGGAGGCCTTGACACTGATGGTAATGAGCTGCCACGATTAGTATATGTTTCTCGTGAGAAACGTCCTGGTTTCCAGCATCACAAGAAAGCTGGTGCCATGAATTCACTTGTAAGTTGTCATTGGATAAATTTGCAATTATGTTTCTGGATTGGCAAATCTAACATCTGACTATCATTCTTGCAGGTCCGAGTGTCAGCTGTTCTTACCAATGGGCCTTTCTTGTTGAATCTTGATTGTGATCACTACATAAACAACAGCAAGGCCTTGCGAGAAGCAATGTGCTTTCTAATGGATCCTAATCTTGGAAAATATGTGTGCTATGTGCAATTTCCACAAAGATTTGATGGTATTGATAGGAGTGATAGATACGCCAACCGCAACACCGTCTTCTTTGACGTAAGTTCTCATCACTTTAACTGTTTGTGACTCCTAGCTTGTTCATGCTAGTTATTCTGTTTTCAGTGGTATACTTGAAATAATCCCCTACTAATTTGTCTAAGTTTTCCTTTTGTGGCTATCTTCAACTAATATATTTGTTCTGTTCTGGTTATCAGATAAACTTGAGAGGTTTGGATGGAATTCAAGGCCCTGTATATGTCGGTACTGGATGTGTCTTTAACAGAACAGCTTTGTATGGTTATGAGCCTCCTCACAAACCTAAGCATAAGAAACCTGGGATGCTCTCTTCATGTTTTGGCGGATCAAGGAAGAATAGCTCTAAATCAAGTAAGAAGGGGTCAGATAAAAAGAAATCTGGAAAGCATGTTGATCCCACTGTTCCTATTTTCAGTTTGGAGGACATAGAGGAGGGTGTTGAAGGTATGCTGCTTCTCTTTGAATCAATAATCCAGATTCCCTGTTAGTGATGGTGCTTATGTATTAACTCTTTTGTCTATATGGAATAGTTGCTTGGTGAAGATTTTACAATCTTGATGTATATGCTCATCTTCTGTTTAGGTTGTGTTTGCGTTGAAGGATTTGAGAATAGATTTGAAATCCACAGTATCAATTTCATTGGTGGTTGTTTGGATTGATTTGGATTTGAAGTCCATCATTTTCATTTTGAACTAATTTTTTGTAGGGTTTTGGGTGAATTTGAATACACTCTAGTTTGGGTGCATTTGAAATCCTTGATCAACCCAAAGACAACCTTTTTTGCATTTTGATATTGTGTTACTTATGAAATGTCTCATTTCCTTTTTTGTCCTTTTACAATCATTGTTATTTGAAGTCTTGTTGCATGACTTGTGCATATCATAGAATGCCTTTTATCATTTGTCTATTGAATTCTCTCTTTTTTTGTCTTGCATAAGAAGAAAAGGTTACCCACATGGAATAATGTTCATGTGCGCTAAATTAAAATCTATTTGTTTCATCTCTATTATTTTTTTTCTCATTCTTTCTCTCTTTGTAATTGAACCAGGTGCAGGATTTGATGATGAGAAGTCATTGCTTATGTCCCAAATGAGCCTTGAGAAAAGATTTGGCCAGTCTGCAGTTTTTGTTGCATCCACCCTGATGGAGAATGGAGGTGTTCCTCAGTCCGCCACTCCAGAGACTCTTCTGAAAGAGGCCATTCATGTTATAAGTTGTGGGTACGAAGATAAGACAGAATGGGGAAGTGAGGTACGTTTGTACAGTTTCTTTTCCTACTTGTTACACTTTAATTTTGTTTATTCTCAGAAATTGCTGATTTTACTGTGGAATGTCTAAATCAAGAATTTGCATGTTGATAATGGTATAAGCAGTAAAAAAATCCTGGACAGATTCTGGATTGTTCTAAGAATATATAGCATGATGTCGTCTAAATATGAAAGAGTTTCTGTCTTTTGTAATGACTTAATTCTAAAGACAAGCCTTTTTTCACTTAGTATGAAAACTTGCAGTACATTGTACTACATCGCCACTGCATATTGCCTGTAAATGTGCTTTTCCCTTCTGACTTACCCAGTTCCATGATACTACATGCACTTCTTGTGCTAACAGTATGAGACTCATCTTCTATGTGCAGATAGGATGGATTTACGGCTCTGTCACTGAAGATATTCTTACTGGATTTAAGATGCATGCGCGCGGCTGGCGATCAATTTATTGTATACCTCCACGGCCAGCGTTCAAGGGTTCGGCTCCAATCAATCTTTCCGATCGTTTGAACCAAGTGCTCCGATGGGCCTTAGGATCCGTTGAAATTTTATTTAGCAGGCATTGTCCAATATGGTATGGCTATAATGGAAGATTGAAATGGCTCGAAAGATTCGCATATGTCAACACCACTATCTACCCAATCACTTCCATTCCTCTTCTCCTTTATTGCACATTGCCAGCTGTCTGCTTGCTAACTGGAAAGTTCATTATCCCCCAGGTTAGTTTCTGTCTCCGATTCCTGACATCTACTTATTTTGTCAGTTTATCCATCCAAGCATTTTGTTGCCAGCTATTGTACTGTGAAATGTCTGTTTGAAATTTTTAGATGTTATGAACTTACACACATCGACAAAATTTGATGTCATGATTTTTTTGTCAATTGGTGACCTTCTATTGAGCTCTCGTGCTTTTATTTTGTGTTATGAGCCCTTGAAATTTTATTTGATTCACAATGTGTCTTTTGTGGGCAAGCAATTATGTGTTTACATTATCTTAAGCCCTGAAGGTTTTGTTTCACCTCGAGAACCTGAAAAGTCCTTAATGTGGACAATAATAAAAGTTTTAAGGGCTCAGACTAAACACAATATAAGTACCGAGGGCAATAGAACAAAACATGAAAATTCAGGAGCTTAAAATGCATTTTGCCGATGTATTATCGTGAATGTTAACAAGATCACCTTACTAAGCCTTAAAAAACTGCATCTACAGAAACTATGTATGAAAATTTACAGGAAAAAATATTATTGATAAACTAGAATTTCTATATTGCAGATTAGTAACCTGGCTAGTATCTGGTTTCTCTCCCTCTTTCTCTCCATCTTTGCCACCGGTATATTGGAGATGAGGTGGAGTGGGGTCGGAATAGACGAATGGTGGAGGAACGAGCAGTTTTGGGTCATTGGAGGTGTCTCAGCCCATCTCTTTGCTGTATTCCAAGGGTTGCTGAAAGTCCTCGCCGGAATAGACACCAACTTCACTGTCACATCCAAGGCCTCAGATGAAGACGGAGACTTTGCCGAGCTCTACTTGTTCAAATGGACAACTCTTCTAATACCACCAACGACTCTTCTCATCATAAACTTGGTCGGCGTTGTTGCCGGAATTTCCTATGCAATCAACAGTGGGTATCAATCGTGGGGCCCTCTCTTCGGGAAATTGTTCTTTGCATTTTGGGTGATTGTTCATCTGTACCCCTTCCTGAAAGGTCTTATGGGCCGACAGAACCGGACCCCCACTATTGTCGTTGTATGGTCCATTCTTCTGGCATCCATCTTCTCGTTGTTATGGGTGCGAGTGGACCCATTCACGACTAGAGTCACGGGGCCAGATATTGAACAGTGTGGAATTAACTGCTAGATTCTATCTGTCTGGATATTTACACAAGAAAGCTTGGATGGATCCAGAATTTTCAAAGAGGTAGGTTTGTGGTAGCCATATTTCTATTTTGTTTGTTCATCTGTATTTTTTGCTTTTGTGCATAGATATGTGAAACGCTATATTTATGCCTTAATTCTTGAAAGGGTTAATTAACCAAAAAGAAAGGAGATTTGTAAGCTATTGAGTAATACAATTTTCATTCCATATTGTAATGAATATTGATCCATTCATTCCTTCAGATATATTCTTTTGAGCTGCCTCCACAATTTCCTTATGTAATGGTTTTACCAGCCTTCTCTGGGTTGTATGTCGTGCTTCCTAACTTGTACCATTTTGGACAATTCTGAATGAAATAAGAATATCTAAACTGCGGCTAATTTTCTAACTAACTTCTCTCTTGATTTTACGCAAAATAACTTAAAACCTAAGTCGTTCATTACTCACTCAGATTTAAAGTGCCATTGATTTTAAGGGCAATACTCCTCAGAAAAAAACTCAATTTTCTTCATTATCTTGTTCGATCATATGCACGATTAAACAATTTTCTAACGTTAAATCATAACGGATCAAACATACCTTAAAAAGGTGCTGGTCGATTATTGCTGTAGAGTTCAACCAACAATGAGCAAACATTCTGAAATTATTTAAATAAATTAAACAATAATAACTTAGATCTTATGAATATTTTAAATCTAAAACTTATTATCTTATGAATTTATAAGTAAATCTAAAAACTAATCTTTTGAATCTTATACATAGCAATTAATAAAATTGTAAGATTCGTATCAACTTAAGTCCAAATAGAAGTGAGGATTTTTGTAGTCATATAAATGTATTTTTGTTCAGAAGAATGTGTATTCAATAAAAAGGAAGGTGTTCTTATAGCTCACGTAGTCCATACGGGTAATCCAAGTAAAATTATATTTTATGGTGGGGGAAGTGTAGGATTTAATGGGGGTTGGCGTCAAAAACTGTTTTGGGCTATGCCTTTTACCTTTTGTGCTATAAATAAATTCTCTTTTCACATTCACATAGCATACTTGCACCTTCTTCTTTTAATAATTTAATGTTATGATATTGCACATGTTTTAATAATCAGTTAATTTAATTTAGGGATTATAAATATATGATTTTTATGTTTGACAATTAAAATGTAGGAACAGGTGGGATTGTAAATGTAGATGGATGCAGCTTTGCATTGTTTGACAAAGGAGTGGATGAAGAAGGTTAAGATTGGAGGCAGCCTCAGCAAAGCAGTTGATCAACAAAATTAAATAATTAAGTACTTGTCTCCAATATTGTGGGTTTTGGAAAAATGACTTGGGTTTCTGGATCACCATCACCAACTTTATCTGCAAAATGGTAAGCATTGGGAATATATACAGATTGAGAATAAAGCACATCAGGGCGGACCGTGCTATATGGCCAAAATCTGGTCGGCCAGAATTGATTAAATTTAAATGTAAATAATAATTATATTTGTAAAATTACCTTTACGCTCTTTAGTAAATTTGGCTTCTTAACATTTCCCTTTCTGATATTTCCTCCTTCTTTTTCGGTTTCCGACCAGGCGTGCTGCTTCTTGAGCCTCACAACAAATACGTAAATCAAAATGCAATTTAATGAGCCTCACAATAATGATAAATATACACATCAGCAAAATTTAATTGTAAACCTTCATTTGGCCAGATTTTGAAAGAGGTAGATTAAACTAACACAATTTCAAACCTTCATTTCAAACCTTCATTTCACCAGTTAACACAATTTCATTTCAATGGAGAATCCAAATATTAACACAATTAGATCAGCTTTTATGCATGAGATTTTTGGTTCCGATAGTAACCAAAGTATGTCCATCCATGATGAGTCGTTCAACCATATAGAGAGTGCGTCGAGAGGTGAAACAAACATGGCGGATTCTGAAATCAACAACACACAATCGTTGAATAATATTGAGCTTGGACCTCAACGAGGTATGACTTATTCGGACATTGAAAGCTTGTTTAGAGCTTACCAGGCCCATGTCAAGCATAAAGGTTTTTGTGTTACAAAGAAAACAAATCGCAAGGTTGGTGATTTAGATTACAAATACTAGCTTATGGTATGTTATAGGGCTCGACAAACAAAAACTCAAAAAACATCCAAAAGAATAGGTTGTCCGGCTCGGATTAATGCCATCAAGCAAGATAATGGAACTTGGGTTGTTTCGAAAGCAGTAGCAGAACACAACCATGAACTCTGTCCTGATATGTCGGTTTTAATGCTAGCTCATAGAAGTATGTCGGTGAAAATGAAACGACAACTAGAAGCGAATGACATCGCAGGAATAAGACCTTGTAAGAACGTAAGATAGAGTGTCATCCTAAAGACTGTAGGAACTACATAGAGAATCGAAGGAGGTTGAAACTTGGATGTGGAGATGCAGAGGCTATTCGTAAGTTGTTCTTGAGGTTGTAACAAAAGGATAGGAACTTCTTCCACTTGATGGATATTGATGACAAGGGCAAGTTACGTAATGTGTTGTGGATTCATCTTCGAAGCAAAGCAGCGTATGAAGAATTTCACGACGTGTTGAGCTTTGATACAACGTACCTCGTGAATAGATATAAGATGCCTTTTGCAACAATGGTTGGCGTAAATCAACATGGCCAATCAATCTTGTTAGGATGTGCGTTGGTTACACACGAAGACGCTGAATCTTTCAAGTGGGTTTTCTCGAACTGGTTGGAAGCAATGGGCGGCATTCATCCTACATATGTAATTACAAATCAATGTGAGAGCATAAAGATAGCCATTAGGTCATTGATGCCAAACACAATCCATTGATATTGCTTGTGGCACATCTTGTCTAAGCTACCTCAAAAGTTCAAAGGGCTGCCGAAATTCAACAAAGCCATTATTGAATTCAAAGGGATAGTTTATGATAGTATTACAATTGAGACGTTTGACTTGAAGTGGGCAGAATTATTGGTAATCATCGACTTGAAAGTAATGATTGGCTTCAATAAATATTCAAGAAAAAAGAAAGTTGGGTGCCTGTTTATTTGAATCACATTTTTCTGGGCTTGTATGGTTTCAACTCAAAGAAGTGAGGGGATGCATGCTTATTTTGATGAATTCATTCACTCGAGATGCACATTGAAGCAAATTTGTGGAACAGTATGAGGTAGCAACGGCGAATAATATTCATAAAGAGTTCATTGCTGATTATGAATCAAAAAGCAAGGTAATAAAGTGTTTGACATAATTTCAGTGGGAGAGACAATTCCGAAGGGCATATACAAATAATATGTTCAGGAAAGTTTAAAATGAAATCACACGTATGTTAAACTGCCATATTGTTGATGAAGAAATTGAGAAAAATCTTGCAGTTGAAAAATACAAGGTGCTTGAAAGAAACATAATTAATGACTTCTTTGTGAAGGAGTTCACGTATTCTGTGAAATATAGGCCTACTGGTGATTATCTTTTCTGCAATTGCAAGAAATTTGAATTCACGTGGATCCTTTGTTGTCATATTTTTAGAGTAATGGGCAAGAAAGATATCTTGTCTATTAATGAAAGGTATATGTTGGGTAGATGGAGGAAGGACGTGTATAGACGACACTCGAGTGTATTATTTGCTGGAGGTTATCCACATATGATGGATGATTATAAGAACTTCCAAGAAGTGGAACGAATTTTCCAAGAGTGTACTGATGCTGCCATGGGGAGTCTGGGGAAGATGGATTTTATCAAACAAAAGTTGGCTGAAATAAAGAGTGATTTGCTTAACATGGGAGACGCTAATAGCGTATCGGCAAGGACAAATGAAGATCAATCGTTTGGAGGTACCGCAATCTTGAATCTAGAAGTTTGTCGCCCTCGTGGAAGGCCAAGGATCAATCGTTATATTTCAGTTACTGAAGCAAATCGTGGTCGAAGAGGTACAAGAGGAAGGCGTGGGAGGGGTAATTCTGAACAAGGAAGGACGAGCTATGTCGACACAAATTCTGGCAGAGGATGCATTAATATAAATCTCAATGTGCCTATATACTGAAATCCAATTCCAGATTTGTATTAATAGATCCCAATTTCATCTTTATTTCAAGTCAGATTTGAACTCATCTTAATATATCAATCAACTATATGATTTACCGAATTGGTCATAGTAAAAACACACTTAAACAAACATAATATTCTATTGTTTCTCATCAAAATTATAATTTGGTTATTCATACTAAAGTTGATGAATAGGATTAAATAATATGTTGGGGAATATGATTATTCATCAGAACTCATCTAAAAATATGTTGGGAATATGATTGAATAATATATGGTGAATGAGAACGAAGTTGATGATTTTAAGTGAGGAAATACAGATATTTTTTAAGTGAGGAAGAGATTTGATCAATCTTGAAGGACATCTCCATTAATTCTGGTGTGATGTTTCACGTTCCCATGCAGCTGTTCTCGCAGTAAACGAAGAAACGAAATGATTATTTGCACAATAATCCAAGGCTAATTCATTGCACAGTAATCCACGGTAAGCAAAGAGACGGATTATTTCTGTAGATTAGCAGATTTTATCACTTATTATACTCTTATTATTATAGTAGAATATAATATAATATTATTCTATAGATTATTGAACAATATTATTATTATTATTATTATTATTATTAAATAACAAAGTTTAATATTTTTCTTATATTAGAATTTCTGTAAATTGAAAAAATAGTAGATTTATTACATTTTACTCATTATATAGTTATATGATTTATGTATTATATTTATATCTTTTATCATAATCATGTCACACATACAAATTGTTAAAATAATTATATACTTTTAAAAAATATCGCTGTTAAACATTTTTAAATTTAATAATCTTATACTATAAATTATATAAAAATAAATTCAAAAAATGCTCTTATAGTCTTATAAATTCATAATATAGTCTCATTATATAGATTTTCATGTAATATACTCTTACTCTTATTTTATAGATTTTAATGTAATATATTCTTATTTTATAGATTTACATATAATATACTCTTATTTTATAGATTTACATGTAATATACTCTTATTTTATAAATTTACATGTAATATGCTCTTATTTTATAAATTTACATGTAATATGCTCTTATTTTATAGATTTTCATATATCCCAATTTCATCTTTATTTCAAGTAAGATTTGTATTAATAGGATTATTCATCAGAACTCATCTAAAAATATGTTGGGAATATGATTGAATAATATATGGTGAATCAGAACGAATTTAATGATTTTATAACAAAAGTAGGAAGCAGCATGAACTTAGTAAAAGCAAGGAAGATTGGGAGAGTTCTAGAATTACAAAAACGATATAAATATTTCCAGAAGTTCCAGATTTACATAAAGGATATTTCAGAAATGAAAAAACCAAAAATCAAACAATATTAATATTTACATATTGTTTTCAACTGAAAAAAAGGAAAAAAAAAAAAAAGACAACAAAAAACAAAATAAACCCTAATCTGCCAGGCAAAACCCCTTCCTCTGATCGGTGCTATGGGCATCCCCCATCCATCCTCGTCCGGAGTTAGACTATAAAATATCCAACGGTAGTCAAAGGTGTCCATTTCCCGTATCCGAAAAAGAAGATCGAATTGAGCAAATGAAAAACCAACAGGCTGTAACAAAACACGAAGGAAAATATATAAGAAACAAATATAATCTAATAATACATGTGATGTAGTGGAGTTTGCTCCTACCTGCGCAACGACCGGACCTTCACGGAAGGAAGGAACCCTAGCAAGATTCCAGCGAAAGGAACTGTATTTATTTTTCCATTCCTGGATGTTTTTTAGAACATCCTTGGCATGAACTTCATGCTCAAATCTTTCGGACATAATCCGAGCAGCGGTAATAATAATCCTCCGCAGTAACGTATGATTCGAAACATTTACTCTCCTGTTGTAACGCATTAGCAAGCGAAGTAGCGTTCTCTCTTCATTCTCGGCCCACTGCCTTTGATCAAGCATATCTGCGAGTTCTATATCAACCTTTTTCTTTTGCGATTTCGGCTGTAAGAGAGAAAATATAGATAAGATGAAGAACGAGAACAATTCTTGAACGAGAAATACAGCAGGTAGTGTGAGGAAAAACATATTTTTTTTAAGTGAGGAAGAGATTTGATCAATCTTGAAGGACATCTGCATTAATTCTGGTGTGATGTTTCACGTTCCCATGCAGCTGTTCTCACAGTAAACGAAGAAACATAATGATTATTTGCACAGTAATCCAAGGCTAATTCATTGCACAGTAATCCACGGTAAACGAAGAGACAGATTCTTTCGGTAGATTAGCAGATTTTATCCCTTATTACTCTTATTATTATAGTAGAATATAATATAGTTTTATTCTATAGATTATATTCCAATATTTTAATGAATATAATATAGTATTATTCTATAGATTATTGAACAATATTATTATTATTATTATTATTATTATTATTATTAAATAACAAAGTTTAGTATTTTTCTTATATTAAAATTTCTGTAAATTGAAAAATAGTGAATTTATTATATTTTACCTATTATATAGTTATATGATTTATGTATTATATTCATATATTTTTTCCTAATTATGTCACACATAAATTGTTAGAACAATTATATATTTTTTAAAAATATCGCTGTTAAGCATTTTTAAATTTAATAATCTTATACTATAAATTATATAAAAATAAATTCATAAAATACTCTTATAGTCTTATAAATTCATAATATAGTCTCATTATATAGATTTTCATGTAATATACTCTTATTTTATAAATTTTCATGTAATATGCTCATATTATATAAATTTTCATATAATATACTCTTATTTTATAGATTTTCATATAATATGCTCATATTATATAGATTAGACTATAATATAGTATTATTTTATAGATTTTCATCTAATATGCTCATATTATATAGGATATAATATATTATAGTATTATTTTATAGATTTATATATAATATACTCTTATTTTATAGATTTACATGGCATATACTCTTATCCTATAGATTTACATGTAATATACTCTTATCCTATAGATTTACATGTAATATACTCTTATCTTATAGATTTACATATAATATACTCTTATCTTATAGATTTACATGTCATATACTCTTATCTTATAGATTTACATGTCATATACTCTTATCTTATAGATTTACATGTCATGTCATATACTCTTATCTTATAGATTTACATGTAATATTCTCTTATCTTATAGATTTTCGTGTAATATGTTCATATTATATAAATTAGAATATATTATAGTATTATTTTAAAATTTTACATATAATATACTCTTATCTTATAGATTTATATGTAATATACTCTTATCTTATAGATTTACATATAATATACTTTTATCTTATAGATTTACATGTAATATATTCTTATCTTATAGATTTACATGTAATATAATATTATTTTATAAATTTTCATTTAATATGCTCATATTATATAGATTTGAATATATTATACTAATATGTAATATGTAAATCTACAAGATAAGAGTATTATTTTATAGAAACATGATAATCTATAAATAAGAGTATATTACATGAAAATCTATAAAATAAGAGTATATTACATGAAAATCTATAAAATAAGAGTATATTACATGACAATCTATAAAATAAGAGTATATTATATGAAAATCTATAAAATAAGAGTATATTACATGAAAATCTATAAAATAAGAGTATATTACATGTAAATCTATAAAATAAGAGTATATTACATGAAAATCTATAAAATAAGACTATATTATATGTAAATCTATAAAATAATACTATAATATATTCTAATCTATATAATATGAGCATATTACATGAAAATCTATAAAATAAAAATATATTACATGAAAATTCATAAAATAAGAGTATATTATATGAAAATCTATAAAATAAGAATATATTATATGTAAATCTATAAAATAATACTATAATATATTCAAATCTATATAATATGAGCATATTACATGAAAATCTATAAAATAATATTATATTACATGAAAATCTATAAAATAAGAGTATATTATATGAAAATCTGTAAAATAAGAGTATATTATATGTAAATTTATAAAATAATACTATAATATATTCAAATCTATATAATATGAGCATATTACATGAAAATCTATAAAATAAAAGTATATAATATGAAAATTTATAAAATAAGAGTATATTATATGTAAATCTATAAAATAATATTATAATATATTCTAATCTATATAATATGAGCATATTACATGAAAATCTATAAGGTAAGAGTATATTAAATGTAAATCTATAAGATAAGAATATATAACATGTAAATCTATAAGATAAGAGTATATTACATGTAAATCTATAAGATAAGAGTATATGACATGTAAATCAATAAAATAAGAGTATATGACATGTAAATCTATAAGATAAGAGTATATTATATTAAATCTATAAGATAAGAGTATATTACATGTAAATCTATAAGATATGAGTATATTATATAGAAATTTATAAAATAGAGTATATTGTATATTATATGTAAATCTCTAAAATAATACTATAATATATTATAATCTATATAATATGAGCATATTACACAAAAATCTATAAAATAAGAGAATATTACATGTAAATCTATAAGATAAGAGTATATTACATGTAAATATATAAGATAAGAGTACATGAAATGTAAATCTATAAGATAAGAGTATATGACATGTAAATTTATAAGATAAGAGTATATGACATGTAAATCTATAAGATAATAGTATATTACATGTAAATCTATAAGATATGAGTATATCACATGTAAATCTATAAGATATGAGTATATGACATGTAAATCTATAAAATAAGAGTATATTATATATAAATCTATAAAATAATACTATAATATATTCTAACCTATATAATATGAGCATATTACATGAAAATATATAAAATAATACTATATTATATTCTAATATATATAATATGAACATATTATATGAAAATCAATAAAATAAGAGTATATTACATGAAAATCTATAAAATAAAAACATATTACATGAAAATATATATAATGAGACTATATTATGAATTTATAAGACTATAAGAGTATTTTATGAATTTAGTTTTACATAATTTATAGTATAAGATTACTATATTTAAAAATGCTTAACAGCGATATTTTTAAAAAACCTATAATTATTTTAACAATTTATATGTGTGACATAATTATGATAAAAGATATGAATATAATACATAAATCATATAACTATATAATGGGTAAAATGTAATAAATCCACTATTTTCTCAATTTACAGAAATTTTAATATAAGAAAAATACTAAACTTTATTATTTATTAATAATAATAATAATATTGTTCAATAATCTATAGAATAATACTATATTATATTCATTAGAATATAGGAATATAATCTATAGAATAAGACTATATTATATTCTACTATAATAATAAGAGTCTAATAAGTGATAAAATATGTTAATCTATAGAATTAATCCGTCTCTTCGTTTACCGTGGATTACTGTGCAATGAATTAGCTTTGGATTGCTGTGCAAATAATCATTACATTTCTTCGTTTACTGTGAGAATAACTGCATGGGAACGTGAAACATCACACCAGAATTAATGGAGATGTCCTTCAAGATTGATCAAATCTCTTCCTCACTTAAAAAAGTTATGTATTTCCTCACACTACTGTATTTCTCGTTCAAGAATTGTTCTCGTTCTTCATCTTATCTATATTTTCTCTCTTACAGCCGAAATCGCAAAAGAAAATGGTAGATATAGAACTCGCAGATATGCTTGAGCAAAGGCAGTGGGCCGATAATGAAGAGAGAACGCTACTTCGCTTGCTGATGCGTTACAGCAGGAGAGTAGATGTTTCGAATCCTACGTTATTGCGGAGGATTATTATTATCGCTGCTCGGATTATGTCCGAAAGATTTGAGCATGAAGTTCATGCCAAGGATGTTCTCAAAAAAATTCAGGAATGGAAAAATAAATACAGTTCCTTTCGTTGGAATCTTGCTAGGGTTCCTTCCTTCCGTGAAGGTCCGGTCGTTGCGCAGGTAGGAGCAAACTCCACTACATCACATGTATTATTAGATTATATTTGTTTTTTTATATATTTTCCTTCGTGTTTTGTTACAGCTCGTTGGTTTTCCATTTGCTCAATTCGATCTTCTCTATCGGATACGGGAAACGGACATCTTTGACTACCGCTGGATATTTTATAGTCTAACTCCGGACGAGGATGGATAGGGGATGCTTATAGCACCGATCAGAGGAAGGGGTTTTGCCTGGTAGATTAGGGATTTTATTTTTTTTGTCTTTATTTTTCCTTTTTTTCAGTTGTAAAATATATGTAAATATTAATATTGTTTGATGTTTGATTTTTTCATTTTTGAAATATCCTTATAATATCATTAATGTAAATCTGGAACTTCTTGAACTATCTGGAAAGATTTATATCGTTTATGTAATTCTAGAACTCTCCCAATCTTCCTTGTTTTTACTAAGTTTATGCTGCTTCCAGCTTTTGTTATAAAATCATCAACTTCGTTCTCATTCACCATATATTATTCAATCCTATTTTCCAACATATTTTTAGATGAGTTCTGATGAATAATCCTATTAATACAAATCTGACTTGAAATAAAGATGAAATTGGGATCTATGAAAATTTATAAAATAAGAGCATATTACATGTAAATCTATAAAATAAGAGTATATTACATATAAATCTATAAAATAAGAGTATATCATATGTAAATCTAGAAAATAAGAGTATATTACATGAAAATCTATAAAATAAGAGTATATTACATGAAAATCTATATAATGAGACTATATTATGAATTTATAAGACTATAAGAGTATTTTATAAATTTATTTTTATATAATTTATAGTATAAGATTATTAAATTTAAGAATGATTAACAGTGATATTTTTAAAAAGTATATAATTATTTTAACAATTTGTATGTGTGACATGATTATGATAAAAGATATAAATATAATACATAAATCATATAACTATATAATGGGTAAAATGTAATAAATCCACTATTTTTCCAATTTACAGAAATTCTAATATAAGAAAAATATTAAACTTTGTTATTTATTAATAATAATAATAATAATATTGTTCAATAATCTATAGAATAATACTATATTATATTCTACAATAATAATAAGAGTATAATAAGTGATAAAATCTGCTAATCTACAGAAAGAATCCGTCTCTTCATTTACCGTGGATTACTGCGCAATGAATTAGCTTTGGATTACTGTACAAATAATCATTTCGTTTCTTCGTTTACTGTGAGAACAGCTGCATGAGAACGTGAAACATCACACCAGAATTAATGGAGATGTCCTTCAAGACTGATCAAATCTCTTCCTCACTTAAAAAAGATCTGTATTTCCTCACTTAAAATCATCAACTTCGTTTTCATTCATCATATATTATTCAATCATATTCCCCAACATATTTTTATATGAGTTCTGATGAATAATCATATTCCTCAACATTTTATTCAATCATATTCATCAACTTTAGTATGAATAATCAAATTATAATTTTGATGAGAAACAATAGAGTATTATGTTTGTTTAAGTGTGTTTTTACTATGACCAATTCGGTAAATCATATAGTTGATTGATATATTAAAATGAGTTCAAATCTGACTTGAATAAAGATGAAATTGGGATCTATTAATAGAAATCTGTAATTGAATTTCAGTGTATAGGCACATTGAGATCTATATTAATGCATTCTCTGCCAGAATTTGTGTAGACCGAGCTCGTCCTTCCTCGTCCAGAATTACCCCTCACACGCCTTCCTCTTGTAACTCTTCGACCACGATTTGCTTCAGTAACTGAAATATAACGATTGATCTTTGGCCTTCCACGAGGGCGACCAACTTCTGGATTCAAGATTGCGGTACCTCCAAACGATTGATCTTCATTTGTCCTTGTCGATACGCTATTAGCGTCTCCCATGTTAAGCAAATCACTCTTTATTTCAGCCAACTTTTGTTTGATAAAATCCATCTTCCCCAGACTCCCCATGGCAGCATCAGTACACTTTTGGAAAATTCATTCCACTTCTTGGAACTTCTTATAATCATCTGTCATGTGTGGATAACCTCCAGCAAATAATATACTCGAGTGTCGTCTATACACGTCCTTCCTCCATCTACCCAATAGATACATTTCATTAATAGACAATATATATTTCTTGCCCATTACTCTAAAAATATGACAACAAAGGATCCTCATGAATTCAAATTTCTTGCAATTGCAGAGAAGATAATCACCAGTAGCCTATACTCCACACAATACGTGAACTCCTTCACAAAGAAGTCATTAATTATATTTCTCTCAAGCACCTTGTATTTTTCAACTGCAAGATTTTCCTCAATTTCTTCGTCAACAATATGGCAGTATAACATACGTGTGATTTCATCTTGAACTTTCCTGAACATATTATTTGTATATGCCCTTCGGAATTGTCTCTCCCACTGAAATTCTGTCAAACACTTTATCACCTTGCTTTTTGATTCATAATCAGCAATGAACTCTTTATGAATCTTATCCGCCGTTGCTACCTCATACTGTTCCACAAATTGCTTCAATGTGCACCTCGAGTGAATGTATTCATCAAAATAAGCATGCATCCCCTCACTTCTTTGAGTTGAAACCATACCAGCCCAGAAAATGTGATTCAAATAAACAGGCACCCAACTTTCTTTTTCCTTGAACATTTCTTGAAGCCAATCATTACTTTCAAGTCGATGATTTACCAAGAATTCTGCCCACTTCAAGTCAAACGTTTCAATTGTAATACTATCATAAACTATCCATTTGAATTCAATAATGGCTTTGTTGAATTCCGGCAGCCCTTTGAACTTTTGAGGTAGCTTAAACAAGATGTGCCACAAGCAATATCAATGGATTGTGTTAGGTATCAATGACCTAATGACTATCTTTATGCTCTCACATTGATTTGTAATTACACATGTAGGATGAATGCCGCCCATTGCTTCCAACAAGTTCGAGAAAACCCACTTGAAAGATTCACCGTCTTCGTGTGTAACCAGCGCACATCCTAACAAGATTGATTGGCCATGTTGATTTACGCCAACCATTGTTGCAAAAGGCATCTTATATCTATTCACGAGGTACGTTGTATCAAAGCTCAACACGTCATGAAATTCTTCATGCGCTGTTTTGCTTCGAGGATGAATCCACAACACATTACGTAACCTGCCCTCGTCATCAATATCCATCAAGTGGAAAAAGTTTCTATCCTTTTGTTGCAACTTCAAGAACAACTTACGAATAGCATCTGCATCTCCACATCCAAGTTTCAACCTCCTTCGATTCTCTATGTAGTTCCTACAGTCTTTAGGAAGACACCCTATCTTACGTTCTTACAAGGCCTTATTCCTGCGATGTCATTCGCTTCTAGTTGTCGTTTCA
This sequence comes from Caryopteris x clandonensis, assembly GCA_028749325.2. NCBI lineage: Eukaryota > Viridiplantae > Streptophyta > Magnoliopsida > Lamiales > Lamiaceae > Caryopteris > Caryopteris x clandonensis. Next base: position 5,354,260 of record JAPYKT020000022.1, on the reverse strand, counting down.
TGTTCTCCGACATACTTCTATGAGCTGGCATTAAAACCGACATATCAGGATAGAGTTCATGGTTGTGTTCTGCTACTGCTTTCGAAACAACCCAAGATCCATTATCTTGCTTGATGGCATTAATCCAAGCCGGACAACCTATTCTTTTGGATGTTTTTTGAGCTTTTGTTTGTCGAGCCCTATAACATACCATAAACGAGTATTTGTAATCTAAATCACCAACCTTGCGATTTGTTCTCTTTGTAACACAAAAACCTTTATGCTTGGCATGGGCCTGGTAAGCTCTAAACAAGCTTTCAATGTCCGAATAAATCATACCTCGTTGAGGTCCAAGCTCGATATTATTCAACGATTGTGTGTTGTTGATTTCAGAATCCGCCATGTTTGTTTCACCTCTCGACGCACTCTCTATATGGTTGGACGACTCATCATGGCTGGACATACTTTGCTCACTATCGGAACCAAAAATCTCATGCATAAAAGCTGATCTAATTATATTAATATTTGGACTCTCCATTGAAATTAAATTGTGTTAACTGGTGAAATGAAGGTTTGAAATTATATTAGTTTAATCTACCTCTTTCAGAATCTGGCCAAATGAAGGTTTAAAATTAAATTTTGATGATGTGTATATTCATCATTATTGTGAGGCTCATTAAATTGCATTTTGATTTACGTATTTGTTGTGAGGCTCAAGAAGCAGCACGCCTGGTCGGAAACCGAGAAAGAAGGAGGGAATATCAGAAAGTGAAATGTTATGGAACCAAATTTACTAAAGGGCGTAAAGGTAATTTTACAAATACAATTATTATTTACATTTAAATTTAATCAATTCTGACCGACCAGATTCTGGCCATATGGCACGGTCCTAAAATGAATTATGGCTATTCTAATTCTACTCTCTTACAAGAGTCAAGAGGTGATGTTTAAGTCTTTGCAAATTTAAATGTAATGTTGTAAAAGGTGCTAGGCCCCATAGCACCGGTAAACTAGGGTCTAGCGCCTAGGTGGGGCTTTTACAATACTGTAACCACATATGGAAAACTAAGCATACAATCTAACCCTTAACACAAGTTCATTAATGACTGAAGACAAATAACTTGGTGAGGAAACAGTTGCAACAAACTAACCTTCAAAACAAGTTCTTCAAAACATTGCCCCACGTTCACTCTTGTTTTGGCACTACACTCGATAAAAAGGCATCCATACTCCCTGGCAAAGTCAATCCCCTCTTTCTTACTTACAACCCTTTCACTTTCCTGCAGAAGATGCAGACTATGTATAAGCACAAACGCAGTACAACAAGCTGGTAATATTGCACATACACTGTTGTATTCAACATAACTATGAGAACACATGCGTGTGCAAGTCACGTGAACAAAATATCACCAACGAAGAGATTACAGAATGAAGAAAAGCTTAAAAATAAACATAAATAAGACAAAGCAAGGAATCCAGTGATTCCCTTAAAGATGATAATCGTGATACCACTATTTGGTATTTTCAGGAACTATTGTTGAGTAATACCTTACCTTATCAACTTTGTTGCCGACTAACATCTTAATGCAATCTTGATTTGTGGAGTAGAGGTCAATTTCTTTAGCCCAAATATCAGATAAATTTGTAAAGGTTTCTCGCCTTGTCACATCATAAACTGTAGCACAATAAAGTACTTTGGTGTTTGAACATTTTGAGAAGAAAACAGTAACGCAAGAATAAAAGTAAGACAATGCACTTGAAAGCCCAGAAAAACAAAAAAAAAACCCTTAAAAACTATGTTTTCTGTGATCTGCATTAATAGAGCATGCACGCAGCAAAACTGAAACAGACAATCAATAATGGAAGACAATTTTGTACACAATTTCATAGAAGATATAGGTGTAATATGCATATGAAAACCTAATTGAAAATGTAAGATTGCATTTGACTATTGTAGTCCTATAGTGCAGGACAATGTCACTCTGTGTGCAGTTTTGATCAAAAAGAAAAAAGGAAAGAAAAGAATACTAGTCACACAATGTGAGTGCGACTTTTCATATAGCCCCACGATGTCAGCTTCACCTTTTTTTTTTGAACTCTCCTGATTTTCATTTTATTTCTTGAAATTTTTCCAATTTTATAATAACTATAAAAAAAGTCTGAGAAACATCTTAAAGCAGTCTATAGAATACTCATATGTACTTAAAGAATAAACCAGCAAATGAACTATTCTTTAGTGAAAAAAAGAACAATGAAATATACAAGTTTCCACAAATGCAAACTGGACACCAGTTACTGAGGCAATCAATTTCTGTGGGTATTGCACTTTCTCATGGGAAAATTTTGTAATCTGAAACAAGAAGCAAAGAGTGTTGGTTGGAAGCAGAAGCCAAATTTAGAGCAATTGCACACAGAATATCGCGTATGTGAGCTTTGGTGGTTAAGACGAGTCTCATAGAGTTACACTAGAATGCTGAACATCCAAAGAGTCTGTATCGTTATCATAAGGGAGCAATTAGCATCACTCACAGAATTGGACTGAAGACTGACCGTCACTTCATAAAGGGGAGCTTAAAGTTGGCAACATTTGCCCGCCTTATGTGTCTACTGCCTACAACTAAGAAACTGTTGATATTTTGATGAAGGGACATCGTCAGCCTGATTTCACGCATCTAATCAGCAAAGAGCATGACATATCTATGCTATAACTTGGTGGAATTGGAAAATAAGTTATTTTTAAGATTTCTATAAAAGAAAAACAAAATCTGAAATGTTATACAGACCAGATGATAAGACATTATACTTGTCCTTATCCTTATCTTCTAGTTTTTAGATAGTTCAGCATGTCACTTTTCTTTCTGTAATTTCCAACTCATGTCAAATAATGAAAAAGTAGAAAACTCCTTTTCTTAAATACTTTGGTATTTTTTCTACTCATGTATTCTTGAGTACATATCTTGTGAGACCATCTCACATGAGACCAAAATCCCTAAACAAACCTGAAAGAATTGGGGAAAATTTTGGAAAATTGAAGAAAAATAAAGAGTTAAAAGAACTGAAAACTGGAAAGGGACATTCCATGAGACAGTCTCATACAAATTTTTGTCTGAATTCTAGACCATAATGAAGGACAGACAACGCATAGAAGCCAAAGACATCAGTAACGTATTATCTTGGATGCACATTTCCATGTAAATGATATCCAGCTTCAGAAAAATACACCATTGATTTCTGATGGCCATGGAAACTTAGCCAGCAGAAGAACAGAGTAGAATAATCTATGTTTATAATGTAGCTCGCTCATCCAACTGTTGCTCTTCTATATGATTACTATGAAGAAAAAAAATGTTCAAAATTTCAAGAAATGCACAAATCAGAAACAGGATCGCATGAGTGGTTTTTTTAGGTTCTATCCTGAATTCTAGCTTCAATGGTTCAGAAAGGGAACCCAAAGAATAATAGAGATAGTCAGATAAAGGTAGATACAGCCTAGTACAATTAAATTAATCGGCAATTTTTTCCATCAAGCTCCTAGACAAACATCAAAAGACAAGAAAAAACAGTTTTAAGGAAAAGGAAACACATACCCATGATGGAGCTCCTCTGTAATACGAACTGATCAATGTCCTAAATCTTTCCTGTCCAGCTGCAAAAAAGAGAACTTAGATTATGCAAACCGTATAGCTCCTCTAGTATGTCCATTCTATTTCATGCATAGAGCAACCACACATAAGCAATGAATGCCTTACAGACTTGTTAGTGAAAAGCAAACAAGTTTGCACCATTTACAGCTTTAGCTGACATACTGTTATCCTAAAAGAGTTTTTAAGATCAACTCTCTCCGACTTAATATCGTAAGGCTTGTCCCATTCATCAAACTGGAGAAGTGCCTCGCCGATTAAATCAAACAAAGTTTAGTAATGACTCCAATTGGCAAAAAGAGCACAGAAAAATATAATCTTATACATAGTATAGCATCCCAAACTTACATCAACAGTGTGCCAAGATATACTCTTACCAGTGTCCCAAATGGCAAGCTTCAATTTTTTCCCTTCAACAGTAACATGTTTTACCTTGAAATCCACCCCTGTAGAACGATATGGCAAATTAGTCTAGTATTTAAGACTAATTGAAGAAGATAATATAATCTCCAACATGATTGATGATAAGATATTCCAGCATTTCTGCATCCCGAAAGCGAAAACAAAGAAAATTATGGTAAAAATGACTAAACTATTACAGCACAAACATAACACACTGCAAGTTTCAATCTAACTCAGCACCGAAGTTCGCATGGGAGCCACATACAACATATGAATAAACTCCACTACAAATCAATGCACCAAGGAAAATGAAAGAGAGAAATTTAGAGCAATGAATGATGATCAGACTAAGTTGCCTTCTGATCAATGACTGCATCGAACCCTGAAATATCCTCAAGTTTTTCATCTTGATCGCCCAATCATTATTGATTATACTTCAGTTTTCAGATGTAGAAACTGAATTATTCAAAGAGAAAATGCGTAAGGTACCAATGGTGGGAGAAAGATCTTCAAAAGTATCTGAAGTGAAACTAAGCAAAAGGGTACTTTTTCCAACCCCAGAATCGCCGATTAACAACAGCTTAAACAAGTAATCGAATTCTGCAGGTGATCCAGACGATGATTCCATTTTTCTTGCCCTGTGTAAAACTTTCTCCGTAATTCTATTAACACCACATTTTTTACTCTTCACCCTACCAAAAATATTTAGATAAAAATAGATATAAATAAAATTACAATAATATCCCTAACCCTAATTTATTGTTCACTTTTTTAATTTTGTAGAGCAGTCTCTTCTCCTTCTTTCATTCTTCCTTGAGCCTGACCAACCTTCAAATCCAACCCATCTCTGTTCAAAAACCAGAGCCTCCACGCGAGCAAACCACCACATGCTGTTGAAGCCTCACATAAATTGAACATTTAAAAATTAATTACAGTTTTTCAACTTTCGGTTCCAAGAAACTGAACACATAAGAATATGTTCAGTTGGCGAAAACCAAAGGCCTCACAAAATGTTCAGCGCCCGCAAAACGAACATTGTGCTTTGCATTCGGCCACAAGATCTAGCCGAACACATTAAATTGTTTTGTCTTTCATCTGAGATTTGTTTTCCTCTTCCTTTCTTTCATTGCTTCTGATATTCAATAGTGAGAGGGATAGAGATGAAAGAGTTATATCTGTATTTATTAACATTTTTTTCAACAATTTTCTTTCTGCAATTGTTCCTCAAAGGAGAAGACAGAACATCTCGTTTCAACATTTTTCCTACATTTCTTCCAGCAGTTCTTCTTCGGAGAAGGAGACGAAAGCTTTGTGTCCTTCAATATTTTTCTATCATTTTTTTTTAATAAATAAGGGTATAAATGTAAAAATAGGTGGGTGTAAAGTAAAAATATTGTATTTTTTAATTAAAATGTAGTATGTAAAATAAATGTGATGTAGAAAGTAAAATTTGTGGTGCTATCAGAAACACCCAAAATATTTTCATCAATCAACTCCCATTTTGTGAGAAACCCCATCAATACAAGATGTGAAAAAAATTTAAAAAATTAATAATAATAATATAAATAAATATATATATATATATGTATAAATGTGACCTGGAAGTCAACTGGATGGAGACAAAGAGGGGGAGATCTGAGATAGACACGTGGATTATGTTGGATAGGGCTTAATTGAGTTTGGTAACATTTAACCGCAAAAGTAAGATGTGTGTTCTTGTAAAAATCAATTGATTCTTCCATCTTCTATTTTGATCAATTATTATTCTAATTTCTTCGAAAAAGGATCAATTCTCCTGATATTTATTTCAATAATTAATTATTCTCCTAATTTTTTTATTTTAATCAATTATTTTTTTCTATCCTTTATTTTAGGATAAACATTCTTATGTTCTAACATATTGAACTTTTGTTAACAAGGGCACATGGCATGATATATAAACAATTTTGCTGGAAAATAAATAAATGGACAAAAGAAGCAATTTGCCCCTAATCTTTATTCTTAAGAGCAATTATTCTCGTTACTTTTTATGTGAGCAACTTCATTCATTCTCTTATTCGGTGATTAGTAACGATATACAAAAGAAAATTATAAGATAATGGTGGTGCAGTTGACTTGAAATATAAGATAAAGGATATAAATGATTATACAATAAAAGATTGGGAGGTACCTGTATCAATATTTAACTTTTAAATTTTAAGATTGTAAATTATCAATTTATAATACAATTTTTTTGCTTGTTATGAGATTATGTAGAATAAAATTTTATTGTGAGGTCCAATCTGATAGGCTTATATAAGCCGGTGCAAGGTCATTCATTCCATGTGATATTTTGTGTAATAGTAAGTATGGATAATGCATTCAACTTAGTATGAAGAAACGGTTCACATATATACTAAATATTTAAGTATATTGGTCTGATAAATAATATTTTGCAAAATATGTGCACATTATTATTACCATGTAAAGGCAATGAAATATAAATGTTGCGTATTGGCAAAATTGTATTTTTATGAGTTATTTAATATTAGCAGTTATCCAATCATTTCTATCAAATATATGGTATAAATTGTTATTTTTAAGTATTTTTTATCAAACATGATATAAAAGAGTTGTATTATTTATATTACGTTATTTATCTCGAACCTCCCTAATTTTATACTATCTCATTCTCCCAACCAAAACAATCGTAAAATCACGTTAATATTCAAAAGTTGTATTGTTGTATAATTATATTTTGAAGAATATGTTGAAAGATAAAGAAATAGAGAATGATGAGTGAGGTTTCTAAAAAGCAAAAAAATTGATGAATAGTATGTCGTAAGTGTAATAATAGGATAGGATTTAAATAGACGGCCTCTAAATTCAAAGCAAATATAGTGAAAACCTCAAATTCATCTTGAAATAAACATGCCTGTAATATTTTGTATACAAGCTACATGTATTTTTTTTGTTGGCTTCGTAACATTGACATTCATCATATTTTGGTTAGTTATCATTTCCAATACTATCTTTTAAATTAAGATATAAAAATATAAAATATGTATTAATTAGTAATATTATTAAGTATAGAATATTTTATAATTATAAGATCAAATATAAAATAAAATAGAATATTCAAACCCTTAAAATCATAACACATACACCCCAGCACCATTGAGGTAGTTCTCAAACCGAGCCGCTCGTGGATCAAGGAATGACTCCAAGTTATATGTATACTAGATGGTCGCCCGTACAATGCATATGATAAAATATATTTAATTATATTAATAATATGTTATAAAATTATATTATTGTTATATAATATTATAAAATAAATAAGTGATATGAAAAAATTAAAACATATAATTATATAACAAAGCAAGTAATCATGATACAAGCAAACTACTTATGGAATATAAAATACAAAAAATAATAATAAATTTTGCATGTGACTTACACATATTTGTAGATAAATTTTTTACGTGAGACAAAAAAAGTTAAAATGTAGTATTTTCTAAAAATATCCTGTTTGCATTTTTTTATAATGTAAGTTTTTTTCTGCTTATAAAATTAAATATCAACTAACATTTACAATATGCAGTAGATATAAGAAATTATAAATCTAAAATTTCCACACAAATAAATTTGAAGTATATTTTCATATGTATAGTGCATCGTCATTCTCGCAAAAAGTTTTTTTAATAAATAAAACATACAAAATTATATAACGAAGTAAATTTTAGAATTCAAACTCAATCCAACATACTATAATTTTCAAAGTCAATACAAATATTTAAAATTAGTAAAAAGAATATTAAAATGAAACAACTAAATATATACATGAATAATATTCTATTTTTATTTATGAAAAATATTATTATTATTATTCTATAAAAATATAAACAAATATTTGATATTTTTTATTTGTCTAAAATTTATATAAAATTTTATCCCAATTTTATTCAAACTTAGCACATATTTAAAATAAAATTAAATTATTGTTCCTAAAAAACTATTTCATATTTTAAATAAAATATTTTATTTTAATAAATACAATATTGGTATCTAATTAAAGAACGTAAAAAGAAGAATAATTTGATTAATCACATGTTCAAAACTAATTTGTAACAAAAAGGTAATTTGAATTTTAAAATTTTAATTAAAAAACTAGTTTTTAACATATATTTTATTATTTTTTAAAGTAAAAATACATCATTTTTTCTATAAGTGACATGTGTCATTTTGCCATATTTTTAAGAATTTTTATTTAATTAAATATGTATTTTTTGTAGTATAGGTGCCTTCCTACTTGACTGCTAACTTGGTATGGAGTTTGTTTTTCTTATTGAAGGTTCAAGGTTCAAATCACATGGGTTCTCTTTGAATTGTTTATTTAGTTTTCTACCTATGTCTAAATAGATCCTCTATATTGGATGTGAAGCTTTTTTCTCAAATTGAAAATTTTAGGTAAGATTAATTATTTTATTGTTCCCATTATATGTATATATAATATGAAAATATTACAAAATAAAGGCAATAAATTTAAAGGCCGGACAAAAATATGAAATTGTATGTCAACATATTTTCCTCTAAAATAATAGTCATATTGTATGAAATTATCATATTAGATGCAAATGTGGCAAAAATTCCTACTTGATTGTCAAAATTAGCGAAAAATCCAGATTTGATAGATTTGAGTCATTTGTCCTAAAATCTTAGCAATTAAAGGAATCATTGTCTTAATTTATAAGTTCGAAATTATAATGCAATAGCTTTACTAGACCCTTAAAGTTATTGTTCTTATATTACAAATTTTCATATATATATATATATATATATATATATTACCACTTTCTTCTCACATATTGAGTCCTTTAATTATGTTGCCCTGACATTTTTTTTATCTTGTCTCCATTTTTCACTTTCTTTAATTTTCCGCTTAATAACTTTTATAATTGCATATATTATATAATTATGTACTACTATTAATTTAACTAGTTGTTGCTCCAATGCAATGAACAAATATATTAAATTTTATAGATTTTTTTAATTTGATTTATTTGTATGATGTTTTATCTTATATTATTGAACATTCATAAACTATTTTTTTGTTAATCAAAATATACTTAATAGTTGGATCTAAAAATTCATATAAAATTAAAATAATTTCTGAGAATTGTATACTATTAAATAATCATACATAAAAATAGTCAAAATATAATTTAATATTAGTATGCTTGATAAATTTATAAAATTAAAATTTTGAAGGAGCAAACTGTAGAATAAAAAGTAGCTCTACTTATTTCTTTTTTAGAATTAAAGCATAACAAAAAAATGATTAGTTATTGCAATCGGAAGACATTAAATTTATATTAATTATAATATTTGTTGTGGCAACCACCACTTCCATGATTTGCAATATAAAAAGATTACAATATATGCAAAAAGTATCAACATAGAATGAAAACATACGCAGAAACAATAATGAAGATTTCGGTGATGAAGGTAACAAATATGTTCAAATTTGATCAATATTTTATTAGGCACATACATTAAAAAAAATATTCAAATCTGGTAAATATTTCTTTAATTTTAAAATCTCAATTATTTATATAAATAAACATAAACATGTTATGTGATAAAATATCATAATAGGATTTCTAGTCATAAAAAAACTAATTCAATATAATGGAAATATTGGATATTCCATTCTGCACCGATTATGATGGAAATATTAGATATTTCATTCTTTATTATTATAATTTTAATATTATTGTGATGCTATTATCTTTGATCAACTTAGTTGCTGCTGATGTATTGGTGGTGCAGGGTCTATGCAAGGAAATGCATGCAGCAGATAGCTTCCCGTTGGATTAGTTAGGTGAATAACTTAATAACTAACTCAGCTGATGCAAGTTGCATCGAGATAACTGCTACTCAAATGCTGACCGCAAGATGAAGATGCTTTTGATGAGGATTGATCACAGCCATACATAGCTGGATATAAAGCAGCTAGTGTAGTGTGTTTTCTTATTTTTTAGAGTGTGTAGATTGCTGAAAAATCTCGGAAAAGAGAGAGGTGGCGAGCCAATGTAAATATGCAGATTGTGAGAGCTAGCTTTAGAGAGTTTGAGTGATTGTGTGATACACTTGTTCAATCAATAAAGGAGATCAATTTCTTCCGTGGATGTAGATCAAACACACTGTTTGATCGAACCACGTGATTCCTGTGTGCTGTGATTTCATTTCTGGATTCTGTTCTTGTGTTCTTGTTTGTGTTTGATCTTGATCCAAGATCTGTTTTGCTAGTAATTGCACGACAATTGGCACCGTCTGTGGAAAACAAAGGAAGGATCAAGATGGGTTCTACAAGATTTGATGTGGAACGATTTACAGACAAGACAGATTTTGCCCTTTGGCAAATGAAGATGAAGGCGCTCTTGATCCAGCAAGGCCTCGGTGATGCGTTGAAGAAGGAGACTGAAACTTCTTCAAGCAAAGAAAAGGTGGAGGAAAGAGTTGTGATCTCTGATAGGGCACACAGCATGATAATCTTGTGCCTTGGTGATAAGGCATTAAGAGAAGTGTCAAAGGAATCTACTGCAATAGGTGTGTGGAACAAGCTGGAAAGTTTGTACATGGTAAAGACCTTGGCAAACCGTTTGTACATGAAGCAGAGGCTTTATTCTTTCAAGATGACTGAGGAGAAGTCGATCTTGAACCAGGTTGATGAGTTTAACAAAATTCTTGATGACCTGGAGAATATAGAAGTCAAATTAAGTGAGGAAGATAAGGCACTCATGCTGCTATCTGCCTTACCTAAGTCCTCTGAGAACTTCAAAGACACACTGTTATTTGGAAGCAGAGATTCTCTCACCTTAGATGATGTTCAGATGGCTTTGAAATGCAAAGAATTGCAGAAAGTATCTGGGAAATTGATGGCACAGAATGATGGTGAAGGACTCAACATCAAGAAGCAATTTAACAACAAGAAATCCAACAAGAAAGGAGCTCATCCTGCTGGCAATAAACAGCAAGATAGAAAGGGATCAGAACAGTCAAATGATCCTGAAATAAGGAAGTGCTTCCACTGCCACGAGCCAGGACATTACAAGAAAAACTGTGCAAAATGGAAAGCACTCAAAGGAAAGACAACTGATAATACATCAAAGGTTCAAAAGAACCAAGTAAATCAAGTTGTTACTGCAGCTGATGGTGAATATGAATCAATAGACGCTCTCACAGTGTCAAATGATGAAGCTGTGGAGGAATGGGTGTTAGACTCTGGATGTAGCTTCCACATGACACCTAATAAGGAATGGTTCTCCACACTACAGCTGCAAGAAGGTGGAAATGTGATGCTTGGAAATGATCACATCTGCAAGATAAAGGGCACTGGTTCTCTACATGTCAGGATGTTTGATGGAGTGATAAGGCTCTTAAGAAATGTCAGGTATGTTCCTGACTTAAGAAGATATTTGATTTCACTTGGTGTGTTTGATGCATTGGGATATAGATTCCAATCTGAGAATGGGAGACTAGATGTATTAAAGGAAGAAAGGGTTGTCATCAGAGGTATAAGGAGAAATGGATTATACTTTCTTGTTGGTGTTACTGTCACTAGGGAACTGAATTCAACAAGGGAACAAGAAACCACTCAATTATGGCATGGTAGGCTAGCTCATTTGAGTGTAAGAAGCCTGCATGAACTGTCAAAGCAAGGATTGTTGGGTGGGGTTAGGATAACAAAGCTGGAGTTGTGTGAGCACTGTGTGTTGGGCAAGGCAAAGAGGCTAACATTCCCAACTGGATCACACACAACACAGGAGAAACTTGAGTATGTACATTCAGATTTATGGGGACCATCACAGACTCCTACAAAGAATGGAGGAAGGTATTTCATCTCCATAATAGATGATCATACAAGGAAAGTATGGGTTTACATTCTGAAAGCAAAACCAGAAGCTTTTGGAAAGTTCAAAGACTGGTTGAATAAAGTTGAAAATGCCAGTGGAAAGAAACTCAAGCACTTAAGAACAGACAATAGCCTTGAGTTCCTAAGTGAAGAGTTCATGATGTTCTGCAGGTATAACAAGGCATAGAACGGTTCCAAGAACCCCACAGCAGAATGGGGTTGCTGAGAGGATGAATCAAACCCTCTTACAGAGGGTGAGATGCATGATAAGCAGTGCAGGTTTCCAGAAGTGGTTCTGGGGTGAATTGGTAACAACTGCAGCATTCCTAATCAACAGGAGTCCAGCAGCTGCTATACATTTTAAAACACCAGAAGAAATGTGGAGGGACAAACCTACAAACTATAGCTATCTCAGAGTTGTAGGGTGTCTTGCATATGCTCATGTGAAGCAAGAAAAGCTGGAACCAAGAGCTTTGAAATGTGTTTTTGTAGGCTATCCCCAGGGTGTGAAAGGATATAAACTATGGTGCTTACAAACACAGAAGTTCATCATTAGCAGGGATATTACTTTTGATGAAACCAAAATGTCATTGAAGCAAGTAGATGTAGCAGAATCAAGCTCTAGAAGGAATGAATCTCATGTTGAGGTGGAGCATGAGGAAGTCAGAGATGAAGAGGTGACAGAGCCTGCCATGAACCAGCTCAAGAAGATGAGGAAGATTCCGAGGAAGAAATTGCTACAACATTAAACAACTACCAAATTGCTAGGGACAGGCACAGGAGGACAATCAGACCACCAGTAAGGTTTTCAAATAAAGATATGGTATCTTTTGCTCTATGTGCAGCACTAGAAGTTGATGCTTATGAACCAAAGACATACAGTGAAGCAGTTAGCTGCCCAGAAAGGGAAAAATGGGTTATTGCTATGGAAGAAGAGCTACTATCTTTAGAGAAGAACCAGACCTGGGAGATTGTCAAGAAGCCTAGAAAGCAGAAGCTTGTTAGATGCAAGTGGTTGTTTAAAAAGAAACCAAAATCTACAAAAGGAAAGGGAGTGAGATATAAAGCCAGACTTGTGGCCAAGGGGTTCTCACAGAGAGAAGAAATAGACTATAATGAAATCTTCTCACCAGTTGTGAAGCATTGCTCTATAAGAATATTGTTGTCACTTGTAACAAAGTTTGGTTTAGAATTGCATCAGATGGATGTGACTACAGTCTTCCTACATGGTAGATTAAAGGAGGACATCTACATGAAAGTTCCTGAGGGAGTAGCTGTGAAAGATCCTGACTCAAAGGCCTGTTTACTCAGGAGATCTCTTTATGGCTTGAAGCAAAGCCCCAGGCAATGGTACCTAAGGTTTGACCAGTACATGATCTCTAGGAAGTTTGTAAGGAGCAAGTTTGACAGTTGCGTTTACTTCAAGCAAGAAGGTAACTCACTAACTTACCTACTGTTGTATGTCGATGACATGCTTATAGCAAGTCATACTCTGGAAGGAATTCAGAAAGTGAAGGAGATTTTGAAGTCTGAATTTGATATGAAAGACTTAGGGGAAGCCAAAGTGATTTTGGGAATGGAAATAAGAAGGAACAGGATTGATAACACTGTGATTCTGTCACAAGGCAGTTATCTTGATAAAGTGCTTAGAAGTTATAACATGAATCTTGCAAGGACTGTGACCACACCAGTGAAGCAAGGTCTGAAGTTGTCACTTGGACAAGGAGCTGCAACAGAAGTCGAGAAGACAGAAATGGAGAGAATACCTTATGCAAGTGCTGTAGGTAGTCTCATGTATTCAATGGTGTGTTGCAGACCTGACCTCACCTATCTAATGTCTGTCATCAGTAGGTTCATGGAGAATCCTAGAAAAGTTCACTGGGAGGCAGTGAAGTGGGCCATGAAGTATGTCAAGAGTTCAGTGGAGAGAGGTTTGCTATTCAGGAAGAACACAAGAGATAGTGATGCACTTGTTGGGTTTGTTGATGTTGATTATGCAGCAAACCTAGATACCAGAAAATCACTAACTGGGTATGTGTTTACCCTATTTGGCACAGCTATTAGTTGGAAGTCCACGCACCAATCTATAGTGGCTCTCTCAACTACAGAAGCAGAATATGTAGCACTCGCTGAAGCAGTCAAAGAGAGTGTTTGGTTAAGAGGGATTCTTGGTGAATTTGGCTTAAGGCAGGAAAAGGTTACCATCATGTGTGGTAACCAAAGTGATATACACATTTCTAAGCACCAAGGTTACCAGGAACGGACTAAAAACATTGATGTAAAACTTTACTATATCAGGGATATGGTGGAGAAAGGGTTAATCAGTGTAGAGAAGGTGGGAACAGCAGAAAACCCAGCAGATGCATTCACTAAGGCTTTGCCGGCAGCTAAATTCAAGCTATGCCAAAGTCTTATTGGCATGAATTGATGATGGAATGGGGTGATCACTGCAAGAAGGTGGAGCAGTGATCAGGTTAGGCAGCTTCTGGTGGAGCTGTGTAAGTGAATAAGAGGGATTAAAGCTGTTCAAGGTGTTGGACAGGAACGAAGTGTTTAAGGTTGATTGAACAGGAAGAGTTTTGAAGCTCAAGGTGGAGTTTTGAATGGTGTATGTCTAGCAGTTTGCTCAAGGTGGTATGATTGGTTGCTTGTTTTGAAGCAATGTTGCAGAAATTGGTTGTTTCTTTTGTTGTTGATACTACAGATAAGGTGGAGATTTGTGATGCTATTATCTTTGATCAACTTAGTTGCTGTTGATGTATTGGTGGTGCAGGGTCTATGCAAGGAAATGCATGCAGCAGATAGCTTCCCGTTGGATTAGTTAGGTGAATAACTGAATAACTAACTCAGCTGATGCAAGTTGAATCGAGATAACTGCTACTCAAATGCTGACCGTAAGATGAAGATACTTTTGATGAGGATTGATCACAGCCATACATAGTTGGATATAAAGCAGCTAGTGTAGTGTGTTTTCTTATTTTTTAGAGTGTGTAGATTGCTGAAAAATCTCGGAAAAGAGAGAGGTGGCGAGCCAATGTAAATATGCAGATTGTGAGAGCTAGCTTTAGAGAGTTTGAGTGATTGTGTGATACACTTGTTCAATCAATAAAGGAGATCAATTATCAAATTTCAGAGCCGCGGTTGAGACTTTCTCTCTCTAGAGAGAAGTTCTGGCTTCTCTCTAGGATCCGCTTATCACATGCTTCCTCCATCCGATTCCATCGGATTTCATTCTGCTCTTCATTCTTTTTGAAGATTTTTGGAAGAACAGCCTATTGATTCCGTCAATTCGCTGGGATTATCATTTTTATCATCGGATTTTACCAAAAAAAAAAAAAACCAGAAATTTTTTTGGGGATCTTCAATTGAAGGGTTTCAGCCATTTGTTCCTATGCTTCAAATCAATGAAGTTCTTGGATGAACAACATGTTGATTTATCAATATTGTTGGTATTTTCATTCCTCTTCTGGGATTTCTCTATTATTAAAAAAAAAACTGTCACCGTGAAGGTTTTTGAAGGATCGTGTTCTAGGATTGTTCGTGAGTCAACTCGAGCGACACTCAAATTTTTCTAGGGTTCACAGAATCCCAACTGAGTCAGAATCTGACTCAGTGCTAACTCAGTCCAATGCCCATCATTGTAAGACTCGTCTGTATCATTCTTTCATGGGTTGTACATCCCAGTCTGGCAGCCCCAGGCGAGTAGGTATTGATATCCGCCCTATCTACTTGAATATTGCGATGGTGGATTTGCGGTTGTTATTATCTGGCAAGCCCGGTTGAGTGAGTTTGAGTGCTAATTTCAAAATATTAGCCTTCAATGTTTTCCTGTTAATTTTGCTGGATATTGGAATATATGTAGCCTGTTTTGGGCTTTAATTTGCATTGATAATCTTGCTGGTTACAGGATGTTTTATTCCTGGTGGAATGTCAATTGTCTGCTATTACTACATTGCTGATTTATTGCTGGGGTTACTTTGCTGTGTTGCGAGGAGCGCATTACTTGCGTGTATTTGCTGAGGTTGTGTTATTTCATAACTGGAAGGAGTCTGCTGCTGTTCACTGGTGGTGCTGCTGCTATTTGTTTGTTCCTGCTGATGGCTTGATGCTGCACTAGCTGATGGCTGCTGAAACCTGCTATACCTGCTGCTGTTATTTGATGTACCTGCTGCCGATAGCTGTTGTTTACTGGTTACTGCTGCCCTGCTGCTGATAGTTGTTCCTTGCTGATGGTTGTTGTCCTGTTGCTATTTCTCTGGCTGCTGATATTTACTTCCTGATGCTGAGACCTGCCGGTCCGTTTGTCAGTTCTGCTGTTCTTTCCTAATAGCCCCTTTGCTGTTGCTAAGTGGGCTGCCGGCTTCTATGCTGGTTGATGTTCTTTCCTAATGGCCCATTTGCTGTTGCTAAATGGGCTGCCGGCTTCTATGCTGGTTGAGATGGATGCTTGCTGATGTTGGATTCCACTTAGGAATGCTGATACTAGTTTTTTTGAAGACACGTTTGGGGCCTGAAAATGCTTACTGGGAGGTTGTTTTTGTTTCTGCATTAGAGCTTTCTAGTTTGTTATATTGGCCTTTGTGTTGGTGGATTTTATGCCACTTATTTATAGTTTTTTAGGATGCTTGTTCCCGTCCCAGTGCTGGGATTCGGGACTAGTTTTTTTATTTTCTTCGGGTATGCCCGAGTATTGGTGTACTACAAACTTTTTTTATTTTATTTAATTTTTGCAGTTTAAAAAAAAAAAAAAAAAAAGGAGATCAATTTCTGTCGTGGATGTAGATCAAATACACTGTTTGATCGAACCACGTAATTCCTTGGTGTGCTGTGATTTCATTTCTGGATTCTGTTCTTGTGTTGTTGTTTGTGTTTGATCTTGAGCCAAGATCTGTTTTGCTAGTAATTGCACGACAATTACAATAAACATGTGAAAAGGAAAATATGTTGAATTTCATGCCTAATATTTTAAATTATGATATTATTAAATCTATTTTATAGCGAGTTTTATGACATAAATGCATCATAGTTTAAAGATTTGCTAATATCGTATATTTAAATTTATGGTTCACATGTATTCTACAAAGATTTGGTCAATAATTCAAGATTCGTACATAAATTAATATTATTATCAAATAATTTAAAAATTCAAGTTAATTAAAATTAAAATATTAATTTGAGAGTAACTATTGGATCTTTCAATTTTAGTAATAATATTTAGGTGGAAAAATATATTGCTTATTATTTTTGTTGTTACTTCTCTTTATATATATAAACAAATTATTGAATGGCCAGATTTTATGATAAATCCTTATTTTTTGTTGGAATCCCAGATTAACTTTGACCTACACCATCTGCAACGAAAATGAAAAATTATATTGTATAAAATCGTGAGATTAAGTTGTAACACAACACTGACACGATCTCTCTTTTCTAAAATCAAAATATGATTATAATTATTATTTTGCATCAAATAAGCTGATCTTTACGTAAGATATATGTATTTTATAAGAAGACTCACATCAATTGACAATTAATATAATTTCAATAACATAATAGCAAACAAGATTTTAAATTTTATGGAATAACATTTATAAATGAGATGAGACTGTTTCGTTTCTAATCATGTTATTTGATTTTGTATAAGCAATCATGTTCAATTTAATAATTTCTAAAATTCAAATGGCATCTTCTTAAATTCTGATTTCTTGCAAGTTTGATGCATAATGGATAACTTGACAAAATTTGTATTATATTAGGATGTATCTTGATAAATGCTATGTCAAATTTAAAAGAATTGTTTCTAAGATTTATTTCAAATTTCAAAGGTGTTAAGTGCAGTAGTAGTTTTGATTTATTTTTTGTATGGCACAATGATGTTTATCTCTTGGGTGACTTTATTTGATTATATTATAAATTAGAATTGGAATATGATCTTTGCCATCATTATATATATATATTATAATAAACTCTCAAATATTGAAAATTCCTCAACAAATTGGCAGATATGAAAATAAGATTTTTCCAAATTTTCACAGTTTTTTTCCATACAAGAGTACAAGGAATTCAAATCTTTATATTATATAAAAGGAAGCTTGTCTTCACAATTTATTGGTACGTGTATTTTACTTTTTCTTTTTTTTTATATTCTATTAAATTCAAATAATTTTTTATTTTACATTCGATTTTGATATATTATATATCAATATTTTTTTTTTTGCAATCTCTAATTTGACATCAATATATTATATATTAAAATGTATCTTATTTTTAAAGTATAGAGTATATTTATTTTATAGATTGAATTATTTATTGTTATTTTAATAAATATGTGTGTGTTGGATTTAAATAATATTCTATAATATTTTTATTATTAACTTATATAATATTAGAATTTATTATTTCACCACAATGGTTTACATGATTTAAAATATTTGTATTGAATTTGGGAATATTTGAAAATTTATCTTGAATATTGTACAATATATTATTTAATAAAGATAACTTTAAGATAATGTCAATGTAATATAATATAAATAAACTATATTCAAATCAAATAATATTTATATAAATATTATTAATATATATGACAACTTATTTATACATTATAATAAAAGTAATACAAATTTATCATATATGTATTAATAAATTAAAATATATTCTATCATGTATTTTACACCGATGGACTTATAGTAAAGAAACAAAATTAATTCCTCATCAACAATTGGGCTTGTGGGCTTCACCAACAATTTGGATCTGTGGGCTTAGCTATCGCAAAACAATACACACTAACATGCAAGAATAAAATGATGTATTCTGTAGTTAACATTCTAATTTTTGCCTATTAATCAAAACGTGATGAGGGCCTCTTTATATAAATATATATATATATATATATTAAAGGATTATAGGCTTTGTAACTTATATCTATAAAGTTATTATTAATACATAATTATTTCAAGTTTTTTGGGTTTACACGCGCTAAACATGAAATAATATATCTATTATTAACCAAAATATGTGAAATTTCATTATTTTAAAAATAATGAATAAAAAAAATTAGAAATCTCCAAAAATTCAAGAAACTATATTTTAGGGGGAATAAAATATGCAATGCAGTAATGAACAGATGTGGTAAAAGGATAGTAATATTTTCGGCGAATTATATAATTATTAAATTGGAAAGAAAACAATGGACAATCATGTCTGAGACTTGGTCGATGGGCGGTGTTGACAACTTGGTTTCTTCAATGTATTTTGTCAGAAAGTAAAAGAGGTTAGGTAAGCAGTTGTCTAATTAATCATATAATTGAACTATATTAATTCATGATTTCTGTACTAATCAAACCATAAATTGATATGTGAAGTAGTAATTTAAATCAAAAATAATAATCCAACTATTTTTTTCATTAAAAAAATAATAAAAAATTGTCCCTAACTTGTTTCCCTCTCCAAATGTCGAAATATTGCCTCTTTCTCAACATACTAAGTTGAATAACTACTAGAAAATCCACTAGTATATATATATATATATATATATGTGTGTGGGTATATGTGCTCATAAGATACAATTCCTATTAATAATTTCATATCCAACGACACCCCACCACACTTTCTTCACAATCAATCAAACTTTTATATTTTTCTATACATTCTTTACAATATATATATATATATACACACACATATTCCTCAATTTTCATATAAAAAAGAAAAAAAGGAAAGGAAAATGCAAGCAATGACAACTTAATAGATTTCAAATTTAATGGGTTTTTTGGTATCCTTTCTTTTTTGGTTAATAAATAGAATTTTTTTTTTCTGGCGTCGTTGGCGGACGCGAACTCTCATTCCACATAATTTAATTTGCAGTTCAAATCCGTTCCAGTCCACCACGTTGACTTGACCATCCGGACATAATGCCTCGTTCCGAAAGTTCGAAATGTATTATTTTATAGCAGTTTTCATTTGTCTGGGTTTTGAATTGCATATTTTTTCTTCTTTATTGGTAAAGAATTCTTTGTTCTAATCTATATTTTATTAATGAATAAGTTGAATTTTAAAAGTGTATTTAGTTAAGCAAACCAATATAAATGAATTATACCGGGACTTGTTCAGAAATAATTAAAAAATACTCGATCGATCTGCAACTGCAGTATCAATACAACATAATTTGTTGACTTCGGTACTCAATCTATCGTCCACTAAACAAGTTTAATGTCGTTTTCCCAAGTTAAAAAGGAAAAGTAAATTATGAAAACATGCAATATTTGAATCCTAATCCACTTTTAGTAAATAAGATTTACTACTAATTATTGTGGAAACATGGAAAAGAGATTAATTTGCTAATTAAAGAAAAAGTTGAAAAAAACAAGATCTAAATCTGTTATAGTACATAATGATGTAATTTCTTAATCTTTTTCCAAAAGAGAGAAGGGTAAGAAATATGATCCTGATGGAGAAATAGACATCGATTGTCCCTTGCAAATTATGTTTTAATTATCTTTACTTCCACTTTAATTAAATTATATCTTTGTATTTAATCATGAAGGAAGTCTTCTAAAAACAGTGCCTCATTTAATTAGCTGCAGCCTGCGTCATATTGTACAAAAGATAACATCTCATGAAAGTGAAATATACCAACTCTTCAAAACTTATTATCTATGGAAATGTTGTCCTGCATACAGCTTCTGTAAATTAATCTCTCTCTCTCTCTCTCTCTCTCTCTATATATATATATATATATATATATATATAAATAAGAAAGTATGAATGTGGTTTTATTGTAATAACTATTAGTGTGAGATCCCGTACAATGGACGGAAGTTATTTTTATATGTTATTATTACTACAAAATATGTTATTTATTACTAAAAATATTAAAAAATTATTATTATACTTAATATATGTATTTATAATTTTTATATTTGAGTATGAATTTATTTTAAAAATTCAAATAAAATATCATGAATAATTTTTTATGATTTTAGACATATTAAATCTACTACAAATTTGAATATTAATTGTTTAAATAATTTTATTGATAAAAGACCTACCAAATTTGCTTAATAGCTAAAATCACAAAACCAATGTTTATTATCCAAATTAATCTATTTGTTTAATAGTGATAAAATTGATAATTTTTGCATCAACAATAATGTTAATTTGGAATTTTTTTATTATTACAAAAATTAAATCAATATTTTTATTTGTAATCATCTCAAATCAGTTATTGAACAACAATATTGAAGATTTTTAAAAAAAAAATTACTAGTGTGGCTCCGAGCGATGCACGGAAGTTATTTTTATACGTTTTTATTATTAAAAATATGTTATTTAGTACTAAAAATATTAGCAAAAAATAGTAATTATACTTATATGTTGCTTGATATCATTATTTTTTTGCTATTTGATTAAAACTTAATTAATCACTTAATGATATGCTTTTCACATATACGATAACTAAGAAAATTTTCTATTTCCGATATTTTAGGAAACATTAACCAAGTTAATGGTATTAATTATTCACACACTTTTACCAGTTAAATATATGATAAAATAAATTATATTACAATAATAAAATTAATCATAAATATGAACAATTTATTCAGTAAAAATATATTTTATTTTTTGAATTTAATAAAATAACTATTTTTATGAATATGATTTACAGATTTTAAGTTTTCATATCTAAAACATTTTTGTTTCCTAATTAAAAGAGATTCCTTTTGATTTGCAATTTTTTCTCCGATCTTAAAGATATTTCTATTAAAACTGTAGGTAACATTTAGGCGGAAAACCAAAATTAAAAAACATCATTTTACTTATATATATATATAGATAATATTTTTATTAATTATTAAAATTTAAAGGTAGTACAATAATTCAAATTTTATTTATTTTTAGTTATTTAATTATAAAAGATAATAAATCATTTATATGTCAAACTATTTATTAAAAAACTTCATACTTCAATTCTTCAACTTCGAATCTTTTAAATGTTTTAATAAGATTACATTTTAAACAAGATGCTAAGAAGTTTCCAGTGTTATATGGCAAGCATATTCACAAAAAATCGTTCAAAATAATTTTAGTTTTTTAAAGTTGGGTAATATGCAAAATTGTGTTATTTATGTTTTCTATAATCTAATCTATGTCTTTCACATTTTCAATAAAAATATTTGGAACAAATGTTATATTATTAAACAGTAAAAAATATTTTTTTGGTAAATATAATGAGATATTTTTTTAATTAGACTGGAATTTGATAATTATTATGAGTTTTCAAATAATTCGTTAAGGTAAAAAAAAATCAATGTTTGAAATTTGATAAACTTCGAATTGATTTTTTCAAAACTAATTTTACTACAATCTTTAATGTCCATTTAAAATATGTTATTATTACATTTTTATTGCATATTTGTTTTTATTTTATTTATAAAACATAACAATATTATTAAGAGAAGAGAGCTAGAAACTAAATTTAATAATGTAAATGTATTTTTTGTAGAACAATTTATAAAAGTTGTTAGGAATGAGATAGCATCATAAGTTTTACAATTATTGTAGTAAATGACATTACTCATTAGTGTATAACTACTTCAAGTAGGATTAAACAAATGTATATAAAATTTTGAAATAATTTTCAACTTTAGTCCAAACAATTATTCTAATTTATATTTTTTGTAAAAAAAAAAAAAAAAAAAAAAAAAAAAGAAAGCATGATGTTATTTGAACAAACATTTTATAGAGAGTAATAAAGAATATAGTAACACTTGTGAAGTTGTATCTTTGAATTGCAATAGGCAAAACGAGTTTAGATTTTTTGTTATTTGTGATTATTTATATGAAATATTTTATTTTTGTTATCCATTTTTATATGAAATATAATGCTTTTATTAAGTTTTAAGGGTAGTTAAGTAGTGATAATAAAAGGCATGATTTCAAACTTTTCTGAAATTTTAAAATATTATATTCTTCTTCTCGTTCTAAAAGTTCTTATTACTTTACATAAAAATAGATTTAAGGTGCTGCCAAATCATTTATTATAATCATATAAGAGAAACTTCATATTAAGGAAAGAAAATGTTAGATCATACAATAAAAAA
Source organism: Caryopteris x clandonensis (assembly GCA_028749325.2). Classification (NCBI taxonomy): domain Eukaryota; kingdom Viridiplantae; phylum Streptophyta; class Magnoliopsida; order Lamiales; family Lamiaceae; genus Caryopteris; species Caryopteris x clandonensis. Next base: position 5,331,239 of record JAPYKT020000022.1, on the reverse strand, counting down.
TAAATTATTTTAAAGGTAAATAAAATGTGATAAATTACAATATTAGTAATACAATATGAAAAAAAAAATATTTTTGTGATTATAGAAATATAAGTATTTTTTATTTTGCAAAGTGTGGAAGAAGGATTCATCATTTTTTTTTCTTTGGTTCGTTTTTTATAATGCCTATATTATCCTTATTAATTATTAGATTTTAAAGGTAGTAAGATAATTCAAATTATATTTATCTAATTATGAAAGGTAAGAGACCTTTTATATTATGTCGAACTCTTACAATATCACATGTTATAATTCATCAACTTCTATATTTTTAATATTTTGAAATGTGGAAGAAATTTAATATTAAGATAGCTTCAAAGTGTTTCCCAATGATATGGGACAAATATATACTGAAAGAAGTATTTTAATTATTTAAAGTAGATTAATATGCATAATTGAGTTTTTTAAAATATTTTTTGCAATTTTTATCTTCAACTTTTTCTATAAATACTATGGAACAAATGTTATATTATCAAATAATTAAAATAATAATTTAGTAGATAAAATGAGATCATTTTAAAATTAGTAAAAAGAATGAGTGAAATTGATTTGAGAATTAATATAAGTTCCCAAATAATTTGTTAAGATAAAAGAAATTAATGTTTTAAACTTTTATAAGTTAACACTCATTATTTAAAAAGCTATTTTATCAAAAATATTTAATGTAATTTTAAAATATGTTATTATTATATCTTTATTACATGTATTTTATTTGTGAAATATGTCAGTGTTATTACTAACAAGGAACAAAATTACATTTTGTACGTACATTTGTAGTTCACAGAACAACTAGTAGAGGTTGTTTGGAATGAGAAAGAACTATAACTTTTGCAATTATTGTAGAATTAACTTATTAGTGTATATCCACCGCAATTCCTATAATATTTCATTTTTATTTTTAAAGAAAGACATGTTATTTAACACAACGTTGAGAAAGAAGGAATATTTTAGGATTTATGAAGTTATATTTTTCCGTTGCAAAATAATATAGGTAGAATATTTTAGATTTTTTGTAATTTATCACTACTTATATGGGATATCTTATTTAACAACACTTTATGATACAACAAACAACTTATATTTGTCAAACAATGATATTAAACACATCTTACAACAAACTAAAAAAATAATTGAATGCATAGTTAAGACGATTGACAAAGCTACAACTAAAAGACAATGAAGGTGATATATGTCGTTCGAGTATTAAATAAAAGAAATTCAATTAAACATTCAATTGATAGAATCCTTACTTTATAAAAGAATTGAAGGAAACACAGAAATAACAACAAAAATCCAAATGTTCAAAAATACTTGAAGCTCTCAATATTTAAAGTCCAACTCTCATGCTCTCATCCTCGCATAAAACAACTCATTATTCAAACACTAACCTTAATGTTTAGAAACTTTATTTCAAAGTTCAAGAAAACATAACATATCCGATTCTAAATGAGGTTAATAAATCTTTCTTTGATGAATCTAGGACTCAACAAGAAATGTATTTTTTTTTTATAAAAACTGAGTTAAGTAGAAAAATTACGAGTATATAAGATTAATTAAAAAAATAAAAAATCTAGACTTGACTTGTGTTGTTGTGATTATATTGTAATTATAAGTGTAATTTTAATGTTTCGACAACTCAGTAATTTTTAATTTTAACACATAAATTTATGATAATAAATTTGTAACTGTAAAACAAATGTCTAAATAGCTGTAAGAGATAATGAAAGGACATAATTTATTTATTCAAATAGACCAAATCACAAAATATCATGAAATAATGATGTAATTAGTTTAATAGGTGAGCCATAAGAAAAAGAAAATGGAAGCGCATGCATGACACCGCCCGCCGGGCTTAATTGCCTAAATATGCTCTTTTGTCTTTGCAAAATCCTCCCAGATAACTACTGCTTGCGACTCTCATTTTTATACTTTAAACACAAAATTACATTCTTTAACCGGCCTAAAACCAACCTACAAAATATATTTTTTTAATATTTTATTTTAAAATGAAATATGATCTAACTTTTAAACATATATATATATATATATTACCAAATATTTTCAAAGAAGATTTATAAACTCAGCACGACCCTCCAAAAATAATTAGCCTTTGAGTTTGAGCTTAAAATCATAAATATAAAATTGAATTACACAGAATAGGTTTCTTATATATTCTATTGTATTTAACATACATTAATATTTATTTATTTAAAAAAATATTAATTCTAAATTGTACGATACACCTCAGAAATTTTTGTCAAATTAAATTTAAAAGAAAGTGTTGAGAATATATGTAATTTGAAGGGAAAATTATAGTACAGATTAGTTGTTAATTGACAAGGATTGGAAGGAAGGAGTTGTACTAAAATAGACCAAAACATGGCCATACCCACACCGTCCTAAACCTCTTTTCCTTCACCCAAAGGGCCCACTCCTGGACTTGACCCTAATTCCCACTTCATTTCGCGTTGATTTCAATGGAATCTCATTTGAATTTAATTTGCATTTCAATTTCATCTTCATTTCAATTTCAAAACCGCTCCCAAACCCCCCACACTCTCTCTCTCTAGGACACAGACAGACCTATAACACTTTCTCTCACTATTCCACAGAACAGAACAAGCTTCCCCTCATTTCGCTTTCTCTCGATTTTTCTTCTCACATCTTCTCCTATACATACACTCTTTTCCTGTATGTATGTATTCATAGAACCTCGTCTTTTTTCTTCGATCTATTACTGTACTAGTTAATTGTGCAATGAAGATCGCTTTATTTGCTTCAGATTGTTTTCAGTTAGTTTTCTTTGTTTTTCTCTTCAATGGATAGATTGATTAATGAGCCAGTGATATGATCCATTTGCAGATCTTTGGTGAAAGCTTCCGTTTTTTTGGGACCTTAGGTGAGTTCTTCTATCTGCTTCTGTAATTTTCCTTTTGTTAAAGTTGAGCTACAGGATTGAGTTGTCGTTGACTTCGTTTTGAACTGATCTGCTTTGCTCTGCGATGTGGATTTTTTTTTATTCAATTGAAAGTATTTCTTTTTGAGTCTTGTTTGTTTTGTTCCTTAGATTTTGGACGTGATTTTTTGAAGGTTAATTAGTGATCTGATGTCCTACTGTGCTTTGTAATTTATTTGTACAATCTCTCTCAGTCTCTGTGTGTATATTTTCAACTACTTGAAGTTTTTGTGATTGGTAAACACTGCTGAAGCTCTGCGTTTCTGGTGATTAATATGCCTTTTACACATACAGATTGCCTTTTTTATGGGAAAAGGAGTTAACTTGCAGGGATCATTACGTTTTATGATATTTAATGCGAATTTAGGTTCTACATCTGACTTCTTCAATATTGTCATCTGGAAATTAGAATATTGGCTGCTTATTGATTGGCCTCAATATGTTTTCCTGCTATTTTGTTCAAGATAAGAAAGGAACTGTGTGGGTCTTTTGTCTCAGATTGCGTGAGACTCAGTTGCTTTGTTTGTCGTACAACAATAAAGTAGGTATTTGCCAATGGGTTGCCTCATATTTGAGGGTGATCATTTTATCTTTTATTTACCTCCCATCAAAATCATTCTATTTTCCTATTGCAATATATCAAACTATGATCTTTTGTGTGTGATTTTCAGTTGACTAGGCATTCTGGTATAATTCATTATAGGCTTTGATTGTCTGAAAATTTCTTGCTATGACTGAAGTTCACGGTTGACTTGCAGTTGCTTAGAGTATGTGCAGTGGGCCAAAGCAAACAAATTCAAATTCTTGTACTGCCAAAGATTCAACTGTTGAAAATTCTGACATGAAGGACTCGAACAAATTATCTGTGGAGACTGATGATTCTTTATCCAGTTTGCTTGAATTTGCTGCCAACAATGATATTGAGTCTTTCAAGAGATCAATCGAGCTTGACTTGTCTGTGGTTGATGAGGCTGGACAATGGTACGTCCGCAAGAAAGATTCAAAGCAGATCACTCAGGAAGAAAGAACTCCATTGATGGTAGCTGCTACTTATGGAAGTGTTGATGTATTGAAGTCATTAGTGAATTTACCTGAAGTTGATTTGAATAGGTCATGTGGCCGAGACAAGTGGACTGCCCTCCATTGTGCTGCTTTTGGAGGTTCTGTTAGTGCATTTGATGTTGTAAAGCTGTTGCTATCTGCTGGTGCTGATCCTAATGTTGAGGATGCCAATGGGTGTCGCCCAATTGATGTGATTGTTGCTCCTCCAAAGCTTCCTGGTGCTAAATCTGCTCTTGTGGACTTGCTTGTGAGCAATATTTCTGATGGATGCAATTTACAGGTTGCAGTATCTAGTTCCAATGCATCTTCACCTGTACTATCATCATCTCCAGGAAGCAGGTCTACATGCTCGCTGTCTGATTCTTCTCCAACAGAACCCAAGTTTGTTGGTGCTTCTGTAAATTCAGTGTCGGAGAAGAAACAATATCCAGTGGATCCATCTCTACCCGACATAAGAAACAGCATCTACTCAACCGATGAGTTCCGCATGTTCTCATTCAAGGTCAGGCCATGCTCAAGGGCCTATTCTCATGATTGGACCGAGTGCCCTTTTGTCCACCCTGGAGAAAATGCTCGCAGAAGGGATCCACGTAAGTATCACTATAGCTGTGTCCCTTGTCCTGATTTCCGAAAGGGTGCTTGTAGGCGTGGGGACATGTGTGAGTATGCTCATGGTGTGTTTGAGTGCTGGCTGCACCCTGCTCAGTATCGAACAAGGCTGTGCAAAGACGGGACAAGCTGTGCCCGACAGGTGTGCTTCTTTGCACACACCCAGGAGGAGCTTCGGCCTTTGTATGTCTCTACTGGTTCCGGTGTTCCCTCACCAAGATCAGCAGCATCTGCAGCTGGTTTCATGGACATGGCCACAGCTTTAAGTCTTTTGCCCGGTTCCCCTACCTCACAGTCTGTGATGTCTCCTTCTGCATTTAATCAAGCCATGTCACCTTCAGCAAATGGAATGTCTCACTCATCTGCTGCACCTTGGCCCCAGCCCAGCATTCCAACTCTTCATCTTCCCGGTAGCAACCTCCAGTCTAGTCGCCTCCGATCTTCCCTTAGTGCTCGTGATATTCCTCCGGAGGATTTGAACATGCTGCGGGATTATGATTCCCAGCAGCTGGTTTTGAATGACGTGGCTTGCTTTTCCCAGCCACGCCCTAATTCTGCTATTCGGTGTAAGACACCACTGACCCCATCCAACCTTGAAGAGCTTTTTTCTGCTGAGATCGCCTCTTCTCCAAGATTTTCTGATCAGGCAGCGGCATTTGGCGGCTTTTCTCCTTCGCATAAATCGGCTGTTCTTAATCAGTTTCAACAGCAGCCCAGTGTTTTATCACCCATTAATACTAATATTTTTTCTCCCAGAAATGTCGAACATCCTTTGCTGCAGGCTTCTCCACGGATGTCGCCAAGAAGCTTGGAGCTTGCATCCCCAATGAGCGCTCGTCTCTCAGCTCTCGCCCAGCACGAGAGGCAGCAGCACCAGCTGCGTAGCCTCAGCTCCCGAGAACTTGGGGCGCACCGTGCACCCATTGTTGGGTCCCCCACCACTGCTTGGTCTAGGTGGGGATCCCCCAGTGGGAAAGCTGATTGGTCGGTTGGTGGAGACGATCAAGGCTGTTTGAAGCGATCATCTTCTTTCGAACGCAAAAATGATGGAGAAGAGCCTGACTTGTCATGGGTGCAATCCCTTGTGAAAGAATCACCACCTGAGATGATGGACAAGCCCGTGGGCCCAAGTTCGGGTGCTGCGCCATCCGGTGAGTGTGTGAAACCTAATTCTCAAACTGATTCAGTTGATCACTCTGTTTTAGGGGCTTGGCTCGAGCAGATGCGCCTTGATCAGCTCGTTGTCTAGCAAACTCAACATGAATTCATTTTCAGTTAGAAGAATTTCTAGGAGGTATATAAAAATTTTGTGCTCTTTTTTGGCTCGTCGAAAAGGTACAAATCTGCTGAAGGCGGCAGCAATGCCTGGAACTCTGGAAATTTTATGGGTACAAGGAAATTTCATTTTTATTATTCTTTATTTTTTCAAGAATGATGTATTAACCTTACTCATTTATTATTATTACAGCACGAATTTTCATTTTGTTATCTGGGCTGTAGTAGACAAAACCCAGCTCAGTTTGAGCAATGTTCTTTTGTACTTTGATAATCCTAAGGTTATCTTTCTAATATATCTTTTGATTATTCTGTTGCATAACTGAGCTATGTTCTTTTGTACTTCGATAATCCTAAGGTTATCTTTCTAATATATCTTTTGATTATTCTGTTGCATCTTTATGTCATAGTGGATATTTATGAAGGCATTTTTCTGATGATGCTTTTGGGCTATTAAAAAATCTTGAAGAAATAAAATGTCTTATTCATTTCTGTAGTTATTCCTCGTATCTTCTATGCGCAATGGTTTCGTAGGTTGAGTTACTTTGGGTTTAGGTAAGTGTGGGTATTTGGTCAGGCTTGAAATACAATAGAAGTTGCTGTATAAAATACGAAAAAAATAATGCCTTGTATGATAATTTGATAAAATTATATCAAGAATCTCGTGTCCTCTAAAGTAGAGGTCAATCACCTCTTTTGAGTTGGGCTTTCAATGCAATGGATCATAGTAAAAGATCTACCTCAGAGGTGGAGCTGGGTTTGGGTTTCTTTTTTCAACTTTAGCTTGATTTTGGGAGGGATTTACAAGTTGTCGGAGTTAGTTTGAATATCTAAATAAATTAGTGACGAGACTTAGCGGGTTTTTTAAAAATAAATTTAGCCAAACATCTTCTTAATTATGTAAATGAGAAGGGTTGTAAGAAATTGTGGTTGGATTTGAATAAAAAATGTATTTATTTGGCGAGTTTTGACATAATAATATTTGGAAAAAATAAGAGATTGGAGGACATGGGATTTGAGTGGGGGATGTGTCGTGCAATAATTCTCTGGGGTTGGAAAAATTGGACAATGCTTTATAAAGTGTGGGGTGTCCGATGCCATAATCTTTGGTTCCGTTGATGCCGACTTGTGGGGCCCAATAATAAATGTTAGTGGGATTATCTGGCATCCCCTCTTAACATCCGACAGAATATCAGATTAATTATTAAAATGATTGAGAAGGCTTCCAATATCGGGCCTCATAATCTGGCCTGGCCCATAAGATTACTTGCTTTTTGTGAAGATAAACAAGAAACAAATGAGGTGAATAAGAGCAATTAATTCTTTTTACATTTTTGTCTTATAAAAATTAAATAAATGACGAGTAATGCCAAATCGCTGTTACATGATTACCAGAAATATTAATATTATGATATGTTCCATCTTAAAAAAAAGAAAAAAAAAAAAGAGTTAATAATAAATTTTGATCCATGTTTTGGTTTATTAATCAGATTTCTTTGTTGTGATTCTTTGCCTTTCATTATATGTTATCTTTTCAACAATTTAATATGTTTTATATTATAAATTGTGAATCACATGAGAGCGGAGAGTACTATCAATCATTTATAACAAAACTTCACCTATTAAAAAAAATAATGTTTATATAATTATTTTTACTTCTTTATTCATACAAATATAATTGGAGATAAGGTACTTTATATATTAAATTTTAATACTTTTAAGTATAATATAATATAGTTTAAGTTTATAAAATTATATAATTTGTTAGTAGTACATTACTATTAAAATATATTACTTCTTTAAAAAGTATTATTCTTCTATAAAAATATTACATTGATTTTAGTTTTAAGGAGATAATAAGTAATATAAAATAGGAGCAGCCGAAGTAGCTTGATACCACCCCCACCACAAACTTCAAATAAGATCAATTATTTAGATATTTACTCAATCTATTATTTTATATACAAAAATTAAAATAGAAGATGATATATTATTTAAAATAGAATAAAACAAAAAATAAAGTCTTCTAGAACCCTGCAGGCTGTAAAAGCTGCAGCACGATAGTTTTTTCCCCTGGAGGGCCCAGATTTTCGAGATTTGTGCAGTGGGAGCGGGGGCGTCCGCCGACGGCACGAGGGGAGAAGAATGGCGGAGATGGAGGGGTTTAAGGAAAACAGATGGGACCTTTTTCTATTTAACTTAACTTTGAAATTGGGATTTTCAAATCTTAAAATTTGTAATGCTTTCTCAATACATTAGGGAAATATGTTTGGTTTAGTTTAACTGGGTTGTAATTTTAAATTTGAGAATTATATATAAAATTATATAGTGATAATTTTATCTTGAATATGATGAATAATAAAAAAGATGATTTGTTGTAATATTATATGTGTTAGTGATGCTTGAATGATTATGAACTAATTAATTAGTTATATGAGAAAATGAATATTTCATGAAAAGAAAGAGGGAGCATTTAACAAATAAAAAATAAGTTCAATTTTACATCTCAAAACAAGTCGGAATAAAAATTTTGACATTTAAAATCCTTCTGTACTAAGCTTAAAACAAACATAATTTACCTGATGTTTGATTATGTTTTCAATTTCAAATCTCAATTTTTAATACTTTCAATTATGGAGAGGCCCTATATTTGTTATGTTTGAATAAATATACTTAAAATTAAATTAGATAGAACCCATATTCAAAATGGTATTATTATATTTGATATCTTATCTTATAATATATATATATATATCTACAGTTTTAACCTTAAGGATACTGAGAATTAGTTTGTTTAATCTTTTTCATCACAAATCCGTATTTTATAAAAAATATATCATTTGATATATATATATATATATATTACATATATAAGTAAATTTTGATTTTTAATATTTTTTATAAGTTAATTATGATATATTATGATATTTAAAATAATTATAAATAGAGAAAAATTGTGAGATATTTTATTTAAAATGACAGTGTTATTAAAACTTTCTTATACTATTATTTTATTTATGAAAAAAATATATTTCAATTTTTATGTGATTATTAAGTTAGTATGTAAGGGTGATAATATCTTGTATGACACAATACAGTGACATGAAATGATATGATTAATACTATCTAATAATTAAATTACTATTAATAATATTTTAGTATTATGTTGTTACAAATATTAAAAACCTGAAACACACTGAAGAAATATTAGTTAGAATAGTATAAAATTACAATATTTGAAATTTGTTATATTAGATTTTGATAAATTTATAGTAGCGGAATCCATATTTTGATAAATTTTTTACTAAGATTAAAAAATATCAAAATAGTATGTAAGTGGAGGCCTATTTAATGATTATGTTTGAAATTTATAAATTGTTAAAGAAAAATATTGTTTAAATAAATAATTTAGGCGTAATGATTTATTTGAAAAAAATAGTAGAAAAAATATATAAATAATTTGTGTCTTAATAAAAAATAAAAATAAAAGATGATTTTAAGAACATAATCAAGAATCCCATTAGCTTTTGCTTGAAAGTATATTTTGGTTTTGTTGCCCAAAATACAAGCTTTGGTGAGAAAATGGGAGCAAGATAGTGTGGACCATACTCAACTCATTTTCTTGCAGTGGCCGTAATTGTTATGATCTCTTATCTACATTCCTTGCATAATGTATGAGATATTTTTATACACACTTACAAAATATATGGTAAAAAACATTTGATTACACGGGTCAGTGGGTGTAGTAGTCACGTCTTTGAAAACCACTTTTCAATGAACATGCAATTTTCATTATTTATGAATTGGGGATTTTGTGCAAAACTAATTAAACCACATCGAAAGTTCTAGAAAAATTCAGAAACCATATAAAAATATTGGGGAAAATTGCAAAGCCAGAAAACGAGCGGATCATAATCCCACCATCATTGATCATTCACCCCCACAAATCCACCTTCTTTAAGCAATGTCCAATTTTCCCTCCATCTCCAGATAATTATCCAACGCCTAACTCCCTATCCTCTGTCTCACTCTTTCTAAAATTATTTAGAAAACCCAAGATTCGCAACAGAAAAATAAAAATGCAACAGAATAATAAAAAAGATATATTAGAAATATAACCTTAGGGTTATCAAAGTACAAAAGAAGAGCATTGCTCAAACTGAGCTGGGTTTCTTTTACTACAGCCCAGATAACAAATGAAAATTTGTGCTGTAATAATGAATACATGAGTAAGGTTAATACATCATTCTTGAAAATAAACAAAAAGATTTAAATTTCATCAGGCCCCATAAACTTTCAGATTCGACTTGCACCTTTTCCACGAGCCAAAAAAGAGCACAAAAATTTTATATACCTCCTAAAATTCTTGTCTAACCGAAAATGAATTCATGTTGAGTTTGCTAGACAACGAGCTGATCAAGTTGCATCTGCTCTAGCCAAGCTCCTAAAACAGAGTTATCAACCGAATCAGTTTGAGAATTAGGTTTCAAACACTCACCGGATGGCGCAGCACCCAAACTAGGGCCTGCAGGCTTGTCCATCTCAGGTGGTGATTCCTTCACAAGGGATTGCACCCATGATAAATCGGGTTCTTCTCCATTTTTTTGATCAAATGAAGATAACCTCTTCAAACAGCCTTGATCCTCTCCACTAACCGACCAATCAGCCTTCCCATTAGGGGAACCCCACTTAGACCAAGCAGTCGTGGGTGATCCCACAATGGGGCCATGGTGGGACCCAAGTTCCCGGGAGCTAAGGCTACGCATCTGCTGCTGCTGCCTCTCACGCTGGGCGAAAGCCGAGAGACGAGCGCTCATTGGGGATGCCAGCTCCAAGCTTCTTGGTGACATCCGTGGAGATACCTGCAGTAAAGGATGTTCGACATTCCTCGGAGAAAAAATGTTAGTATTAACAGGCGGTAGAACGCTCGGCTGCTGTTGGAACTGATTAATGACAGCTGATTTATTGGAGGGAGAAAAGCCGGCAAAAGCTACTGCCTGGTCGGAGAATCTTGGAGAAGACGCAATCTCAGCAGAAAAAAGCTCTTCGAGATTAGAGGGAGTCAGCGGTGTCTTCGACTGGATAGCAGAGTTAGGGCGAAGCTGTGAAAAACATGCGACATCATAATCCTGTAACATGTTCAGAGCCTCCGGCGGAATATCACGTGCACTGAGGGAAGATCGGAGGCGGCTGGACTGGAGGTTGCTACCTGGAAGATGAAGAGTGGGGATGTTAGGCTGGGGCCAAGGTGCGGCAGATGAATGGGACATCCCATTTGCTGAAGGGGACATGGTTTGATTAAATGCAGAAGGAGACATCACAGGCTGTGAGGTGGGGGAACCAGGCAAATGGCCTAAAGCTGTAGCCATGTCCATGAAACCAGCAGCAGAGCCTGCTGATCTAGGTGAGGGAACACCGGAGCCAGTGGAGACATACAAAGGCCGAAGCTCCTCCTGGGTGTGTGCAAAGAAGCACACTTGTCGGGCACAGCTTGTGCCGTCCTTGCACAACCTTGTTCGATACTGAGCAGGGTGCAGCCAGCACTCAAATACACCATGAGCATACTCACACATGTCCCCCCGCCTACAAGCACCCTTTCGGAACTCGGGACAAGGGACACAGCTGTAGTGGTACTTGCGCGGGTCCCTTCTGCGAGCATTCTCGCCAGGGTGGACAAAAGGGCACTCGGTCCAATCATGAGAATATGCCCTTGAACATGGTCTGACCTTGAATGAGAACATGCGGAACTCATCAGTTGAGTAGATGCTATTCCTAATGTCGGGTAGAGATGGATCCACAGGATATTGTTTCTTCTCTGACACGGAATTTACAGTAGCATCAACAAATTTAGGGGCTGTCGGAGAATCAGCCAGCGAACATGTAGACCTGCTCTCTGGAGATGATGAAAGTACAGGCGAAGATGCATTGGAACTAGATACAGCAATCCGTAAATTGCATCCTTCGGAAATGTTGCTCGTAAGCAGGTCCACAAGAGTAGCTTTAACACCAAGAAGCTTTGGAGGAACTACAATAATATCAACTGGGCGCAACCCATTGGCATCCTCAACATTAGGATCAGCACCAGCAGATAACAACAGCTTTATGACATCAAATGCATCGGCAGAACCTCCAAAAGCAGCACAATGGAGGGCAGTCCACTTGTCTCGGCCACATGATCTATTCAAATCAACTTCAGGCAAATTCACTAACAACTTCAGTACATCAACACTACCATAAGTAGCAGCTACCATCAAAGGAGTTCTTTCTTCTTGAGTGATCTGCTTTGAATCTTTCTTGCGGACATACCAAAGTCCAGCCACATCAACCACAGAGAAGTCAAGCTGAACCAATCTCTTAAATGATTCAATGTCATTGTTGGCAGCAAATTCAAGCAAACTGGAAAAGGAATCATGAGTCTCCACAGATAATTTGCTTAAGTCCTTCATGTCAGACTGTTGAGCACCTGTATCTTGGGCAGTAGAAGAATTTGATTGCCCTGGTCCACTGCACATACTCTAATCAACTGCAAGTCAACCATTTATCTTTAGCAAGAGCAATTTTTTTTAGAATATCTATGCCTAAAAAGAGTTATATCAGAAGAAAAGCAAACTCTACCAAAAGAAATATCATAGAAGACCAGGAAAAATGATATAAATATTTAAAAGTTAACATAGAGTACCTAGTGTTAAATCAGAAACAATAATGCCTATGTCGTATTTCAAAGGCGAGCATCATCCAAAAATAACAGGCAAACCAATTTCATATGATTATCCTTATATTCAGTGACATATATTTGCAGGGAACCGATTTTTATTATTGTGTGACAGCGAAGCAAGAGACTTGCAAGCAATCTGAGAGAGAAGATCCACAGTTTCATTGTTATCAAAATAAAATAAAAATAATAATAATAATAATAATATTAATAATAATTAAAAATAAAAAGGAAAATCGTTTGCTGAGGACAATATTGAGAAAGAATCTAACTTAGATACGAATGATTCCTGCAAGTTCACAAATTATACCGTGAAAAAGCTAATTCGTATGGGCAAAAGGCGCATTAATCACCAGAAACACTGAGCTAGGGCGACATTTATGGTACAACATCCACATAAACCCTAAGTATTAAACTTTGAGAATTGCGAAAAAAAAAAATTAAATAAAACAAAGCACAGTACAAGATTGGATCGCTGATGAATATATGACTACAAATCTAAACTACCAAAAATGAACTCCAAAATTTAAGAAATAAATTAGCCAATACTAAAGAAGATATAATATTAATCGAAAAAAACTCCACATTGCACAGAAAAGAAGATCAGTTCAAAACGAAGTCAACGACAACTCAATCCAGTACCTCTATTTAAATAGAATAAAAAAAGACAGGGGCAAAAGAAGTACCCACATACGATTCCAAAAACCGAAGCTTTCACGGAAGATCTGCAAATGGATAATATCATTCGCTCATTAATCAATCTATTGATTGAACAGAAAAATAAATGAAAACCAACTGAAAAGAATCTGAAGCAAATAAAGCGATCTTCATCGACCAAATTAGCTACTGCAAAGAAAGATCGAGGTTACATACATAGAGGGAGTATTTGGGGGGGTGGGTGGAGGAGAGAGGAAAAATCGAGAGAAAGCGAAATGAGGGGAAGCTTGTTTTGTTCTGTAGTGTAGTGAGAGAAAATGTATTAGGTATGTGTCCCGGAGAGAGAGACAGACGGTGGGGGGTGGGAGCGGTTTGGAAATTGAAATGAAGATGAAATTGAAATGAAAACCCAAATGAAATTCCATAGAAATACACGCGAAATGAAGTGGAATTATGGCCCAGTCCTGGAGTGGGACCCATTTAGGGAAGAAAAAGAGGTTTTGGGACGGATGTGTGCGGCCAGGGATCATCATGTTTGCTACTCTCTCTTACAAGCCTTATCAATTATCAACTAATAAAACTATACAAAAACTCAAAGAAACTTTATATTTATTATTTTTTTGTGCGTCAGAATCAAATATATAATATTATAGTTTTTAAAATAACAAATTAATAGTAATATAATTGAATAAATAATAATTTTTAATTAAATAAATAATATTGTATTATAAATCGAATTGTTCGATGGAAGAATCGAGGGTCTATCCCACAGAGGTGTTCAATATATATAAATTTTTGTGTGTATATATATATATATATAAGTTTTTTGATTTTTTAAATTTTTATAAAGAACTATATTTACTTTCATTAACTTAAAGAAACTTTATACAATGGTACATCATATTTTTTGTGAAAATGTTATTTTTTCTTTATTAAATACTACATTTGATACATTAGGTATTACAATTGCACCTTATATTTGATACGTCGTTAATTAAGACTATAAAATATTCAGACAAGTATCTACGAGTGTGTGGCTTCGTATCCAAAAAAACATTTTGAAGCAGTTATTTTTCTTTTTTTCTGTTAGAAAATTTGTTTTGGTGTGTATGTGAGTAAGAATTTGTTGGTCTCAATTAAGTTAAACTTTGGTGATGTCCAGTCATAGTGATTACTTTATGTTATGTAGTGATTTTCTTGATTGGGAAAACACCCAATATTTCAATGCTCTTAGAATAATATATGTTGTTGAATTACATTAAACCTTCAATCTTTATAATTATACTTTTGGTAATATTAATTGCCACACAATACCTCTATTGGGTTATAACTATATTTTAGATATTTTATTAGATAGATATTGGATTAATAAAATTTTCAATTACATTATTCAAAATGTGATTTGTTTTAATTATTCTTTTCACAATATTTAAATTAATTGTAATAGTATAGTTCTTTTTAAATTTTAAAAAATAATACATTTATAAATTATATAGTTTATTATTAAAATATATAGTTGTTTATATGAAGATAAATTTATTGTGAGAAATTTAATTAAAATTTGTAATGAAATAAAATAAAATAAGTTTGAAATATTTAACAATATTATTACATTTATTATGTCTATATAATATTATATAATAACCGTGTAACGCACATTAGAATTTGTTGGTCTTTATAATTATACTTTTCGTACGTAGTCAAATAAATAATAATAAGTTTTCAAATAAGATGCCATATTTTTTGTGAAAAAATATGAATCGTGTATTAATCTGCATAATTACACTTTTGCTTAGCCTACTACAAAGCAATATATATATATATATATATTAATGAAACATAATTACATTATAAGTAATATTTATTTAACAATCTGCCTATATTGAAATATTTAAATCATAAATTATGCAAAATACGCGGCAAAACTATACAGCTTCGTACATGTAATTAAAAAGCAAGTTTTGCAATAGTACAAAACAATTCACGTTTTTAGCAAAAAATTTTTGAATGACTAGATCGCACATTTAATAAGGATGCTCGTGATCTACTCTCCAAAATCTTGATCCATAGATACATGATATAGCCTGGTTCCTGTAGATCCATATAATGGTGTCTCCACTTGTGTTTGACCATTTTTCATACTTCTAGTGGGCTTGAAGTCATACTCCTTGTGGGCTTTAGGAGTCATACTCCTCATGTGTTGGACTATCTACAAAATAAGACATTAAGTTGTTTTTTTGGACTTAATTAATCCTTCTAATTAATTCATTCATAACATCATAAGACTATTCCTCAACTACCATTATTTGGACTTAATTAATTATTTGTTCAACAAATAAAATTAGCTTAATAATTAATTCTCCATGATTACTTAATTACTTAGATTCAAATAATTAATTTGTACAACAAATATTGCTTAGTATAATAATGAATTTATCCATAATTAATTAATTATTTATAGCTATTCCGATGTATCCTAATTTAGTTATGTGTATAGTTTTTAAAAATTTATCACTTCACCTAACCCAAGAGCAAGCAATCCAATTGCAAGACTAATTAATACAATTAATTAATCACGTTTGGATATATCAATCTTTAGGTACTCAAGACATCATTTCATTTATATCCAACAAACACTACTAGAATGACTCATAGGTAAAAGATGAATTCAACGTACGAACTTTTCATCCGTAGTTATCGTGCAGATACAATCCCTTCGCTCACTTCTCTAATTAATGTTTAGGGTTTGGTCATTTAATACGGACCCATGATTGACATTTATAACTATAATATTCCTCACATACTGTGTCGATCCTTGACCCATAACGAGATCTCATATCTTATTTTCTGGTTGGGTACCTTGCACAGTGTCTTTATTTGATAGGACGCGTGTAGGAAATGTAGAGAAACAATTTCAACATATTACTCTGCAGACCAACAAATTATGTCTTACCACTACATTGTTCTTAAACATAATATCACCGTAACCAACAAGCTCATGTTGATCCTCGAAAGTAAGGTTTAAGGAACCAATCAAATATATGGTTTCTCTCATTAAGGCCACATGCATGCGTGTAGTTTAAGGACTAATTAGAGTACCTACATATATCATAACCTCAATTTTTTCGTTGTCTCTATGGCTACCAAACAGTTTGAGTTCTGATACGAAATTAGTTCAATGTGATTGTTTGGAATGAACATCACATTGACTAGCCTACATGGTGTCCAACACCGATATCCATAAAATGGGATATTTGCTCATCGAGTGATGTAAGCTTAGTGCATGCCCATTTGAATCATATGATATTTCTATTCATACATTTTATGATTTGGAATATTTATGATCTCAACCACTGAAACTTATCCCGCGATCACCTGTTCATGCTTGACCAAGTTTTCTAATTATCAAAATTATGAAATTCAATATCATATAATATGTAAACACAAATAAGTACGATAAAAAATATCTTAAATAATTATTTATATTCATAAAAAATATATTTAAAATATACCTTTTAGATCAACCTAACAGTTGGATGTCATTACACTACACACCTATTTCTACAACATAATTACACCTTTAGTAAGTAGACTAATAAAAATATAATATTTCTTTGTGTCAAAATAATACTCTTTGAACATTCTTCATAATTATACTTGTTGTAAGCAGTCAAATAGAAAGTAATAATTTTAAAAATATTTTATTCATAATTCTTTGAACTATTAACTTTGGTTCTATTATTATACTTTGATTCAACACAGTCAGTCGGAGCTTTTTAACATTATATATATATATTAAATTCTCAAAATATAATTATAATTTCAAATAAAATTTTTGTTATATTTTGATCGCTTAAAATTTAATTATATTATATGGTTCTCCAAAATTTTAAAAATTAACTTTTTAAGATATCAAAATATAAGAAGAATTGTATTCAAAATATAATAAAAAATATATTAAGAGGGCTTAAATTTTAAGAACCTGTTAAAAAGTCCTTAATAGTGTGCAAGGTAAAAGTTTGAGAATTTAACGGACTTAATAAAAACAAAAGGTTTAATATAACAAAAAAAATAATAATTTGAGGTAGGGGTGAGAACGGATCGGGTTAATTCGAATATCTTGATATTTTTGGAACCAAACTAAAATTTGAAAATTAAAAAAAAAAATCTTTAAAATCAAGCAAAAAAAAAATGGCCATAACCAATTAAATTGAAAAATCAAGAAACCATATTGATTCGATAGGAAGATCCAGAACTTCAAAATTTGTGAATCTGAAATAATTATTCATGTGGAACAAAATGCAACATTAAACAACTTAAATATTAATACATGTTTGAAGTTTAGTTGAGTTTGTCCTGTCGAAACATGAATCTTCAGAGGTGAGAGTGAAATGTGCATAAGTATACTTTTTGAAGTAGGTAAATACAAAGCAATAGTTTTTTAATGAATGTAATACTCCTCCGCCAAAATGTAATTTGTTTTCAAAACAATTTACATAATTACACATTTTCAATCAACAAATGAAGTCTAATACTTTTTCAATAAAACATAATAATCCTAATTTTGTGTGACTTCTAGTCTTTTTTTTTTTTTTTTTTGGCTCTTGCTCACTTTGTACCATTATATGAGATAATAGTTTTAAGAGGAAATCTCCAAATTAAGATACAAATATAGGATATTATATTTTTGGATTTGCGAATTAGGATAATAATTTTTTTAATTTTTGTGATTTTAGAAAAAGAATATTTCAAACTTATCAAATTCGGGCCTTTTGTTGGAAAATTGTAAAACTACGTCAGCAACTTTAGAAGTCTTACAAAAATAGAATACTATATTTTTTGACTTGCAAATTAAGACAATAAGTTTTTAAACTTTGGGATTTTAAGACAAAATAGCCTAAACACACCAAATTCAACTTTTTGTTGATTTTGATTGTTAGGTGATAATTTTTTTCCACATTTGCATTCGATATAACAATTTCGTACAACATGACTATGCTTTTAGAATAAAATAGCCCAATCATTTTTGAAGTTTTCACACATTGATTTCTTAAAACACTTTTAGCTAGTTGCCATGTTATAATTATTTATACCATTATTCTTTTAGTTCAAAATCAATTTTATTTAAGAAACTATAATGGAAGAGTCCCTAATAATATGCTCAACACATTTTTTTTCTTACAAAAAAATAATTAGTTTGAAACATAAAAAATTATCTAATTTTATATTGATCATATCAATTAATACTAGTTCATGTTAAATTTAATTGAATTATGTGGCAAATAAGCTCTATTGAAAAAGAGAATGATGAAAATGTGTAGTAGATGGGCCGGAAATGTGAGCGAGAGATGCAATTAACAAAATTCAATCTTGAATTCTTGCGAGTAATAGCATTAATATTCTTGCGAGTAATAACACCAATATTTAAGTTTACAATTGATTTAAGATATATATATATGTGTGTGTGTGTCGAACAACTATTTTATTTTATTTTTTAATTGAAGATAATTTTTTATGATTCATTTTATAACAAAGCTAAAAAATATCTTGACACCGGCTATATCTCAACTGCTCTTTTGCTCATCGGAGATTCGGAGTTGTTTTCATGGTTGTATTCAGTGTAGACAAATAAAGTTCTTCAAAATCAACAAAAAGCCCGAACTGAGCTATTTTGTTTTAAAATCTAAAAAATTAAAAACTTATGTTCTAATTCGTAAATTAAAAAATATAGTGTTCTATTTTTGTCAGATCCCTAAAATTAATGTTCTAATTTGCAATTTCCCCAATTTTGAATTTATGGTCTCAAAATCATGCAAAAAACACGAATTTGATAGGTTTGGATTAATTTGTCTTAAAATTGTGAAAATTAAATAGTTACTCTTTTAATTTGTAAGTCTGAAAATATAATGTTCCATTTTTTGTTAGACCCCTAAAATTACGCAAAAATTTATGTGCATTGGGTGCACATGCAACACGATTTAAAGTATTAATTGTTTATAAATGTATTACTTCTAGTTACCTTAAAAAATAGTGATACTTTATAGTTAAATAAGTAATATTTTAAATCGTGTTGTACGTGCACCTGATGTACAAGAGACCCACTCTTAAAATTATTGTTCTAATTTTACAAATTTCCCTAGTTTTATGAAAAAAAAAATTTCTTATTTTTTTATCATGAATCATAAACTAACTAATGTACTTTGTAGACACACAACGCCATTACTCATCTATTGATGAAGTGAGTCATAACATTTTCTTTCAACACAAATGTGTTTAGCTCCGACCACATATGCAGTACCAAAACCATAAAAATCATTGCCCAGTAAGATGCATTATCAGAATTTCAGCTTTGCAGCAAGCAAGACCATGGAAACTGATGCAAATGCTTAAGCAAAACTTGAGCCACCGAATCAACATGTTCTTTACTTACATGATTCCTAGTCCATTTATATATATATATATATGTATGACATGTTCAGAAAATCATACAAAGACAAGCAAAACCTATTACAAACAAACTACTCCCATAAAAACACAAAAATAAAATAAGCAAGAGGGTGGAGGAGAAACAAAGTTTCAAGAAGGATTCGTCTGCAGAAATTCAACGATCATATGCTCGCCGGCAGTGACGATCGCTCTCTCAGAAACTGCCAAGGTCCAGTTCCTGTTCCCATCCTGCCAAAAGAAAAAAAAAACAAAAAAAGAGTTGAATGTGATCAGTACTGATTAACAGATAATCAGGACTTTTTTTTTTTAATATTTTAAATTTTAATTTTTACCTCCAGAAACCAGCAAATGTTCTTAAGCCCATGTAGATGGTTAAAGCAAGCCATATTCCGATAAAACCGTTAGATTTGGACAGAAGAAACAAGGATCCAATGCTTACTATGGAGACAAGAACCTGGAATTTTACCAAGAATTAAATTAATTAATGTGTAATGGATTTGTTGGTTGCTGCTGATCTTGATCATAGGTGATGAAAGGTACCATGGAGTATGCAGAATAAGCGAAGTCAGATGCTCCAAAGTTGACCCCATCGAAGACGAATGCGAGTGAATTTATAGGCTGTGTAGCAGCTACAAACTGATGATAGAACAGAAAGTGAAAAATTTCAGTTGAATACGGTGATAATTAATATTATTGTTGTTGTTGTTGTTTTTTCTTTCCAAAAAGGTTATAATGATAATTTTGGTATACCGGGATGCCAATTGTAATCATGTGGATAACATTTTTGTCTTTGGAAAATATCCCGGATCCAAATTGAAGTCCAAGTCCAACGAAAAGAGCCAGGCCGAGTCCAAGCACGAATCCCATCTGCAAAATATAAAACCTAGCTATAAGCAACACTCGATATTTCATACACATATGTAAAGGTGACAATTTAAGTGGCGCAGATGGGCCTCAGCAAATAGACCGATTAGGCTGGACTCCTTATGCGAGAATAATTGGGCCGCTTTGGCCCAACCTGAATGGTCTAATTGGGATGACTAGTCGTTAGTATTTTTGGGGGAGCTGCATTTGAAAAGATTAAAGACATACCCACGTATCTCAAAGGTCACGACATATATTTTTGTGAAGTGCTAAAAAACATTTGAACACATGACATTTAACTATAAATACACAATATCAGCTCAATTATACCTGCAGTACTCGGGCAGCAGCAGCAGTTGCTTTCTGATAATCTTTCTCAGCAAATGCACCAGCAAGGATGGCCTAAGATCGTTCAAAAGAGCCAGTAATTGTACCATGATTGTGTTCAAATTCAGATTATTTTGTTTTCTTTAATAGTGGTTTCTTTACCTGTCCAGCAACGGCCAAGCCATCAGCAAGAAGAGACGAAGTCATCCAGACCTGCAAGCAAATCTGAAACGCGGCCATTGAAGTCGGGCCGAGCCTTGCAGCCATTGAAGCAGCTAAGGTCACACAAATGGTCACAGCTATAACTCTAGCTAGTAAAAGGAAACCTGCAATTAAAAAACATATCATTAACAGATTATACAACTTATGGTTCAGTGTGTACTAAATGACTAGTAAAAAACATCAGAAAAACTTGCCATTTTTGAGAAATCTGCTAAACTGCAAATCCTTAATGCTTGGAGGTAATAAATCAACTTGTTGCATTAACTTCACCAAGAGAATTAAAGAGATCAAGTACCTGAATAAGACATTTCTTGTGAGAAAAAAAAAATAAAAAAATAAAGACTTAAGAATGAAGCTGTTGGAGGGGTAACTTACTGTGAAAGGACATGAGCAATGGCAGCACCACTCACACCCAGACGACAAACGAATATAAAAATCGGGTCCAAAATTATATTCAGCAAATCGCCAGAAACTGTGTATCAGAAGGAAAGGAACACTTGAGAGATATAGGACATATGAAGAATGCAGAAGAACATTTGAAAGGTTAAATTTCATTACCAGTAGCATAAAGAGGAGTTCTAGTATCCTTAAATCCTCGGAAAACACCTTGCATGGCTAAAGAAAGAAGAACTGCAGGAGCCCCTAGTGACCTTATTGTTAGATACTTCAATGCAGGGGCTAGCATTGGAGATCCCTATTCGAACGAGCGAAAAACCATCGGTTATAACATAGTATTTGCAACCATGATCAAGTTAAACAAATCAATGTAATAACACAAGAAAATATGGATCAAGAAAATACAGATATAGGCTTCTACTTACCGGTTTTACGCCCATCAAACTTAAGAAAGGTTTCGCAAGAAATATAAGGAATATAGCCTGGAGGAGACCGAGCACAGCCCCAAGGGCCAGAGCAGTGGATGCCGAAGGGATGTGTCTGCGTTCGCCTTTCGTTTTCTTTCTGCATTCTGCACAAGGAAATATAATCGATTACTTATTTATAGGATGAAAAATGCACACACACACACACACACACACATACCATTTTCTTGAGCTTCATCTTTTGCCTTTTTTGAGCCATTGTCCAACTCATGATTCATGGGCTCTTCTTCTGGAACTTTCTTGGTGGATCCTTTCTCCAAATCATCTATCTTTTGCTTCTCATCATTGATTCTCTTGACTGTATCTTCCTCAGCAACAAATGAAGTGGTGATACTAACAAGTGGGAAGATGGTGACCTTGGAGGCTTGGTTGAAAATGGCGATAGAAACTCCGACAGCGGCAATCTCCACCGGACCTAAATGGCCGATAAACGCGGTGTCGATCAGAGATGCTATGGGGTCGGCAGCCAACGCGAGGGCTGCAGGAAACGCGATGCTCAGTATCTCCACACCTAGCTCGTCCATTTTGAAGAGGCGCCGAGCATCTTCAAAGAAAACGAAGATCGGAATGTTGTTCGACTTTGTGGGAGGTGGGGCGGCCATGATTAGTTGTTGGAGGTGTCCGCCTAAGCGTGAGCTGTTGAGTGAGGAATAATGATGCATCGATCTCAAGGGATGATAAAAATGTATTTAACAATGTGATTGAAGCTTGGAGATTACAATTTTCAGGAGAGTCCAGAGAGAATCAGACAGAGAAAAGAGAACGAAAGACGTTCGTGAGTATAGGTGGTACCTGAGTCCATGCTGACTGGTGGAATTCCACCTTCAGATTGTGTAAGAAAATGTTTAAAAACAAGATTAGTTTTGAAAAAGTGGTTAGTTTAATAATAAATTATTATTTTCTCCAATATTTATAAAAATACAAAAAAAAAGTTATAAATAATCTAATGAATTTCATTTGTAAAACATATTAAATCCAATTCAAATAACTCAATTCACAATCAATACACAAATCTAACTTAAATAATCAAATAAAAAATTATATTATACGAATCTTATATCTTATCTTAAACTATGCAATATATAACAAATCAAACATCATAAAAAGACGTTAAAATTGATATATTATACGTCAACAATTTATAAGAGATAAACAAATTAATTATGTTTTAAATTTTTGAAAAGAAAAATCAAAATAACAAAGAAAAAATATTTAAACTAATCACAAGTTACCATATAATTTTTTATATATATATACATAAAATTTGTCAATAGAAATTCCTAATTATAAACTCATTTTGTGCGAGATTTTATTATTTATAGGTAGGTATGTTGTTAGTATAAATTTTAAATTGGAGTATTTATTTAAAAAATAATTTTACTCACTAACTTAACTTTTGAGGGCTTGCCTCCGACATTTTGGCTTTAAAGCAATTTTTTGAAGCAAAATCAGGTAAAGTAAACACAAAAAAATGGCTTTTTCTTTTCTTTTCTTTTTTTGGTTTTTTTTGCATTTTTTTTTTAATATAAATCCAAAACTTCAAAATGAATTTTTAAAACAAACAAAAACACTCCCAACTCACCTGTGGAGTACAACCCTTCCATGTCATTTCTATACTACAATCAAGAGAGAGAGAGAGAGAGAGAATTAACAATTTTCTGGTGTGCCGTTTAAGGCTGGTTTTTTTAATGGGAAAAATCATATCCGAGTGAAATTGTCTTTTATTACAAGATATTAAATCTAAAAAAAGCCGAAATGGTAAACCACATGTAATTATTTGAATTAAATTAGAAAATTTGTTTAAACAGTATATTTTTTTGAGTGGCTACGCAGATTGAACCATAGACTGTGATACCACTTGTTCTAAAACCTATTTATTATTCATTAAGATTAGTAACTTTCTTATTATCAACTTTACTCAACCCAAAATACTAAATTTCAATTATTGCAATTACAATTTTTCGAATTAATTGAATATATTTTAAAATATTCATAGATATATGTTAAATAATTTAAAATGGTCATGCAATAGCCCCCAAACCACAAACACGAGGTAAGTAAATCTCCTGTCTCATTCAATAATTTGTAAACCCGAAAAGAGAAGTAACTCGCATGTGGCAATTGGCAAGCTCTATGTGGCGAGCTCTACCTAGAAGCCTTTCTCTATTAATTATAATTATAGAGATGATGAGTAGGGCTCTAAAAATATATTATAAATAATTTTTATTTGATTTGTTTGAATAGAATGTTCCATTGAAATCCCAATAAAATTAATTTTTGTGATTCAATAATATATCGAATTCAAACAAAAAATGTAGTAATATTCTACTCAAATATTTTAATATATGTACATATATCAAATTAAAAAATATATATGCATATATTATATATATATATTGTATGTACAAATATATTTAAACTTTTTTTAAATATTTTAAAACATCAAATTTAAAATTTTGAATATATTTGAATGAATTTATTGACTCGAATACGAATCAATGTATTCAAAACAGACAAATACATATACAATATTGAATTTAATATTTATAATATTCGATAGGATTCGATCCGTTTGCAACTCTAGATATGGATGAATACTCGACACATAAGTTAAAGAATTTTGTCCCCACCCCAACAAAATACAAAAGCATATCTGTCATTATATGAAAAGGTGGGAATTCCACCGGTCATCATGTACTCAGGTACTGCCGATTCATCATGCACAAGGTACTACCTATTCATTGCATAATAGACAACAATAGCATTATAAATTGATGTATGGTTGGTACCCTAAATTAGGTTGCATGCATTACAATAGAAAATCATACAAAAGAGAAGTAAATTGTACGTGACAGAGCTATATATATATATATATATATATATGTCTAAAAGGTACATACAGAAGGATCCGAACTCATAATATTTGATTTGTAAGGGAATTTTTAATAATAGTTGTGGGAGTAGGAGAGAGAATAGAAAACTTGTTGGTCTATAAAAAATGGGAGTTCGAGAGAGAAATGTGTTAATTGTAGGATATGGAGAAGGAGTTGAGGAGTGTGGTGTATATGTATGAATTAATGTACCAACCTTTGTGTATGTCTGTATTGAAAGTGCAGAAGTAGTCTTACTGTCCCATGAACAAGCTGCTTCTCTCCACCAATTAATGTTCTTCCTACAATGAAGTTGCTTTGAAACTGACACACCAAACCCATCATCCCACCCCCTTAAATACACTTTTCTTAACTTACTTTTCGCCCCCCCCCCCCCCCCATCCCACCCCCAATCTATACACGACAAATTATCAAAGTGAGTGAGTGAGAGAGAGAGAGAGAGAGAGAGAGAGAGAGAGAGTTCATGGGAGTTCTTTCAAATTGCTAAAAAAAAGGAAAATATAATTAAAAAATGAAAGTTTCTTGTGAGTGAGTGATGAGAGAATGGATACATCTCCATTAATTTTATGGAAATTTTATTATCATATTAGGTCTTGCAGTAAAAAGTGGTAAATTCAAAGTACTACGGCTACAAATTCTTTATGGATTAAGTTTGTTGTAGAGAGTTTTAGCCTGTGTGATTTATTTATCTTATGTTATTTGTAAGTTATCGTATATGGGTTGATGTTTTATTATTGTTTATGTGTAATTTACAGTTATTACATTGCAATCTGAATTTGCTTCGTATATATCTTTAGCAACAACAAAAATATATTTATTTATTTTAATAGATTGTAATTTAAAGAATATAAATTCAATTTATATGAGTAAAATTCATAATAAGAAAATAATTAATCTTAATAATAATGAGTTTTATAACTCAACGTTATCACAAACACTTTTAGATTTGATGTTCGATGTTCAATCTGTCTTAGCCACTCAAAAATATTATCTATTTAAATATTTATTTCAAAAGTAAATTCAAAAAATTGGATTACCATTTCAACTTTTTTAGGTGACGTCATTATAGATTTAATATCTTAAAAATTTAAAAAAATCTAAAATTATTTCCCTCAAATTTGAATGACTACATTCAAATTGTTGTCTACAAATTTTTTCTTTTTAAATTTTCCCTGTTAATTATAGTTATAGAGATGACACGAGTGTGTCGTCGACACGTGATTTAAGAATTTTGTTCCCACTTGAACAAAATATAATGGCAGAAATGTGATTATAGGGAAAGGTGGAATCCCACCAGTCAACAAGTAAGGTAACATTATAAATTGAGAAATGGTTGGTGCCCTAAATTGGGATTGGACGCCACAAAAATGGAGCACGTATGATTCCACCATTTCCTGGTTCCCCCTCCTCTCCTCTAACTTACCTAATTCTTAACTCTTTTTAATGTGTGTGTGTATATATATATATATGTTAAAAAAAATACCGGCCAATTTTCAAGTTACAATGAAATAGATAAAATAATCCAAGAACTTAATATTCAAAAATTAAACTAGCTAGCTATTTATTTTGGATTCAAAACATAAAATATATCAGTTAAAGACGAATAAATATACAATTTTGTATGACATCCTTCTTTCCTAGAATTTTTTAAAAAAGAGACTATTTATTGATTTGAGGTTTGAAAGATAACAATTATCAATTTCGGATCTCAAAGATAAAACCTAATAATTAGAGACCTATGATAAGATGTCGAATTGTTGGATATATTTTGGTTGGGGTGTGGGTGTTCGTAGCACATTCTGATAAAAATGAGAAAATATTTATTTTAAAATAAATAGTAAAAAATTATATTTGTGTTTATCATGAAATAGAATAACACGAACTGTAGATATCAAATTAGTGAGTCGGCATATATTTAATCAGTACCCTTTTATTTGTTGGTAGAATAAAATTTAAATGTGATGAAATGAAATGAGATGCTGTTGGATTGGCCATTCGGACCTAGTCCAAATATACTCTAACTTTGTGGATGTTTAATTGATATATTTTATCTTTTAGTCTCCAAAGTTATAACTTTTAGATTACAAAGTTCAATTCATTTTTAATGTGTCTTTTAGCGTATAAATAATAAAAGTGAATAAAGAAAATTATTTAAATTTGGTTCAATCAATCAAATCGATCACATATATTTCCATTTTGATATGACTAATAAAATATTTTTATGCTCTTTTTCTTAATCAATTTATAATGTATAAAATTAATATTTGATCAAATTAAATATGTTTATGATCATTTATAAGATAAAAATTTTAAGTTTTTCATTGTTTTGAGTTGGAAAAATTTATAAATTAGAGATGAAATTTGATGAATGATAGCATATGTAACTTGTTTGTCAAAAGCTTTAAAGCTCTACTTTGTATCAATAATCAATTCCCGTCATAATCATTATTAATCTCCTAATCAACAATTAAATATGTCATACATTTCTAAGGTTAAAGTCTCTTGATATCAATTCAATAAATATACAATTATAATCACATATCATTATGATTAAATAAGCTATTAAGCACAATGAAGTTTGATCAATAAAGATAAGAACTTGATTAATTCTTTTTTGAAACTCAAGCCCATCATAAATAGTTGAATCAATTATAAATACTCAAATCAAAGCAACTATAAATATACATGTATTTTGAGTTGATTTGAGACACATATTATGTACCAAAATGAATATAATGGCTTCGTCTTATCTCACTTTTATTATATCGAATGGATATCACATGTTTGTACGTTTTCTAGTCATTTTATTCTAATTTCAGAGAAAGCACGAAGAACGAATAATGATGAATGAATTGAAAGAAATAGGCCAAAAACATCAAAGAAGGAAGGCAAATGGCTCAAACTGTATGTGTTAAAAGTTGAAACTCATATAAAAATAACAACCAGGGGCTAGCGCTCGAGCGAGCGGATGTTGCCTAGACGAGCATCACAACAGGTGCATTTGGATAGGGTCGAGTGGAAGCGACACTTGATTGAGCCATTTTGCTTGACCAAGCGCTCTCTCGCTTGACCGAGCAGGAGTAATAAGCTATGCCACACATATATTGGACGGGGTTGAGCAGATGTGGCTCTCAACCAGGCACCTTGTTGCTCAATCGAGCTCTCTCCCACTAGACTAGCAGTTTTTGGATGAGTAAGAGCCCAAGATGAGCATTTTTTGGATGGCTTGAGCGATGGGGTGCTCGATTGGGCTGATCCGCTGGACCGAGCACAGAGATATGGATTTTAAGGTATCTTCTGATTTTCGATAAGTTTGAAGATTGGAACGAACCTTAAGTCATTTTCTTATATATATACAACCTCTAGAGTTAGAAAATATATATCGACACATTTAAAGACAATAAATATCTAGGGCTAGCAACAAAGAGCTGATCAACCATTTACTCCACGTGCTTCAAAAGATGCATTGTTAGATCCTCTTACAAAGATTTAATGTTTTTTTTTTCTTTTCATTTGTGTTATGCTATAAATAGTTGTGTTTATATTTCTTATGATTTTAAATTCAAATACGTCTAGCTAAACTGTCTTGTAATTTTATGACATGTTTGAGACTATTCAACGATTATGTTGTAATAAATTAGTTTATATTCAAGTTATTCTTTAGTTTTTTTATTCATATATATTGTTTTGTGTTGTTTAATTATGAGGCTAGTAAATAACATTATGAGATATATTGAGTCAAGATTCGAGATATGAGATTCCATATAGATCTTATATATATGACATAAATATTTAGTGATGGTGTATGTTTGTCACGTTTATAAGGAAATATCAATCTTTTGTAGCTTTGGAAGTTAATTGCTCGTGTAATAAGGATATTGACATGAGTAATTAACCTACGAATTACATGCTCTTTGAGAGGAGAGGGTAATTTAATATTGTGAGTGTCTTATAAGAATGAGGAATAACGATCTTGGATTGAATTAATTTGATAGCATAATTATTGATAGTTGAAAGCATGACCCTAATATTCGTATCTCTTATAGTATTTAGCCACATCACTACTTGCTTAGCCATTTGATTAATTGTTTTTCTATTTATCTTTTATAGATTAATTATTAGTAGATAATCAACGTTTTGTTTCAATCATTTAGATAGAGCCAAAGTGAAATTTGTAATACTCGGTAATCCAAATCGATCCTTGTGGAATACGACCTTTTTCATCACTATCCATAACTACCTGGTATATTTACAATTTTATTTGTTATCTTTTCATTGTTACTAGTTTCACCTTACTTGAATATGTAAAGATATGACCAATATACTAGAAATATATCAAGATAGATCAGTTCATGATTTTCAAATTAATGGAATTTTTAATTACGTTGGAACTCGAAGTATATGGGAAGTGGTTTTTGTGAAGAAGCAGATCACCTTGTAGTTTCCAAGAAGTGAAGGACAACTTTCAATGGGGTATCTTCTCAATTTATGCTAAAATGAGGATAAATAATATAAATTTAACACAAAATATTGCTCTAAATGTGTATTAATCCCATTTTTCATTATTAACTTACAATAAAATATAAATATAATCACGGTAGACATCAGTCTAGAAAGCAATTGACAGAGGGTATTGATTTAGAAAAATTGCAAAGTTATCCTATTATCCCATAATAATTTTGGTGATATTTTTTGTCCTTAACAAATAAAGTAACATTGTGGGTTATATATGTTTGAAAATAAATGACGAGGACAATAATTCCGAAATCAACCTTCTTTTGTCATGTATTTCTTCTTATAAACTAACTTACCCAAAATGAGATAAAAAATATGAGGAGATGCACCATGTAACATATTTTAAATTCTCTAGTTATACAATTTTTGGAACATAAAATATCGAAACTTCGTCCTTCATTTTCGAAGGATATAAAATATCAACATTATTCAATTGTTATTGGACAAATTTTGTAATTTACTTTCCGACCGAATTATGGTGTACTAATGGCAGAATAATTCTGGTGACCCGTCTGCTTCTTATTAACTAATCATTATTTAATTATCTAATGCAAACAGTTTAATAATCCTGTCAGTAAAACAAATAGACGGATTCATCCATTTATAGAAATGAAACAAAGCATAACATGATCTTCCCCTTGCTTGAAGACTATCACCATCACCTAAATTTGTGCATCTAAGTTGGTGTACCTAGATTCGTCTTTTGGGAATCTAATCTTTGTTTCGTAATCAAGTATATTTACTTTTTATGGTAATTAGTACATAAATAATTGAATAGCTAATGAAAACTGAGAACACTTAAAGGTTAGGCAACAGTTGATTTTGAAATGAAGCCAATCGAATGGATCCCATCATCCAGACTGACACACACGCACGTGCTTGAGTGCAGGACAGTGAAAAAGAATTATTATAAATAAATTTGTATTTTATCAATAAAAAAAAAAGAAAAAAACGTTACAAGAACAAAATTAGGTAAAATTTAGAATAAATTAAAGAAAGCCAGTTCTATGGTCATTCAAAGAATGATTACAAACCAGCAATCCACCTACATATTTTTACAAGTTAATATATATTTTGGGTATGATGTTTTTGGATTTTTTTTAAGATCGATAAATGAGGATATCAAATAAGAACTCCAATCCAATTAAGACATGCTGAGCCAAATTTGTTATCAATAGGTGGAAATTTAAAATTGATGTCCTAAATTATTAGCCAAATAATTTACTATCAGAAAAAATCAAACTCCCAAAGTTACTGAGCAAAAAAAAAAAAAAATAATAATAAATAAATAATTATCTTTTCTTTTCCATAGAAAGCTCTAAATATTAGACCCTACGTTTCATTTCCTAGTTCCTTTGTCAGTGTGGGATTGGGGGTTTAAACCTCCAACCATAACCAAAATAATAGTGAGATGATACCATAATATTATTAGGTTTGAGTTACTTTTAATGTATTGGAGACCATAATATAAGATTTAGTATAATCGATTTGTAATTAAAATAATAAAATTTGAAGGAGCTAATCAGAATAACATCTTAAATGAGAAATAAATTGAACCCTCATTTTCTAATTCCCAGTATCTTATTTTAAGGTAAAATAAATTTTCGTTTAGAACTATTACCAAATACTTTGAAAAAATTTATAAGCTCTAAAATATGTCGTGAAATATTTTTAAAAGCAGCAAAAAACCGTGTGATTCAAAAATTGTGAGAAAATGTGAGGCTATTACTTTGCCATAGAAGCTTAGAAGTTATAGTGGACTTTATACTTTATGGTTCGTTTCCAAGCATAGGGTTGGGATGAACCCTAACCTTCACCAAACCACTTTATTTTTAATATCTTAACAAATTAAGGTATTAACGATATACTCTCCCTCTCTCTCAATTCTCATCCACATATTTCCTATCAAGAAATCGAAAAAAGATAAAGTATTGGTCCATATATTAAACACACTATTTCCTTTAATAATAATTAAAAGTTAAAGTAGAGTCGATGTTGATAGGTGTATGAATTTGATAAAAATGTCGACATTCTTAACACAACATGATAAGTGCACGCACTAATATATATAATTATAGTTAATATCGAGCAATGAAGCCCAATTGATAGAGGGAAACATGCCCTAATCACATAAAATACTGTTTGTTGACTTCTGTGTCCTTAAGTACGTATTATCATCTCCATTTTAGGTTCTAGAATATTCTAATCTTATCATATGCTTCAACAACTTCCTTTATTTATTTATTTGATGTAGCACTTCACATTTGTGTCCTTTCTTCAACAAGTTGGTGACACCTATCAAAATCATTTTTTTGAGAGTTGTAATGAGATAGAACCATTTCAGCTGGACAATAAACTATAACCTTAAAACGGCAATAAATATTTTATTATTTGAAGATAAATCATATCAAATTCTTTAATATTGCTTGAACAACAGAATTTATAGAAAAATACATAAAATTCATCATCTCAATTCCACCTCTCTTTTTCATTTTTTTAAAACGTTAATTTGGAAGCCAATCATATTAAATAATAATGTAATATGTGTATTATTATAGATGTATATATGTAGCTTTATTTTTGTATTTTCTTGAATGTATTTTGTCTCACATCACTTTCCCAATTATATTAGGCTGATTGTAATTTGTATATATTGATAATTATTTTCTTCCATATTCTATATGGTAACCAGAGTTTTTTTTGTCTAACGCCATTTTAAAATCGATCATCTGGATTTTTTAAAATCTGATCATATTTTCCTACAAAATCCTCACAATATTTGAATCTTTTAGATCATATTTCCCTAATTTGTAGGAGAAGATCAGATCACATTTTCTCAATTTCCAATCCATGGCAACCTCCATGCCTAACCCCACATGGTTGTGTTTAACATCGTGCAACAGACGGCTCGTTTTGTTGATGATATGTACCCCTGTCCATCAGCTACCTCCACCAGATTACACTTAGGACTAACTATTTCTCAGTGCTATTATTGGCTCTATGTCGCCAACACTAATCCCCTTCATCGCGAGTGCTACGTTGTCCAAATCTGCTTGGATATTTTGGCTAACACATACGGCCGGCTATCTCGGGGTCGTATTATTACACTTAAACAAAAAATTCACAATCCAGAGAAGAATAATAGATCCATCACCGATTATATGCTTGAGATTAAGGGGGTGGTGGATGAACTTGCTCTTCTTGGTGTTACCACTGCTAGAAATCTTGAATGGCTGGGATGAATTCTACAAAGAATTATCGAATGCCGTACAAGCACGTGAAACTCCAATCTTATTTGACGAGTTACACGAGAAACTCCTCACCACTGAAGCACAATTGAGGGTGCGTTTATCTGCTTCTTCCTCTCAGCCAGCCACAGACTTTTTTTGCAGGCCAGAACCGTGGTCCTTCCTCCACGAATAAGAAATGGAAGACCAAATCCAATTTTTGGCTCTCCTTCATCGGAGGTTTCTCACCCGGTTCAGTCTCCTTCTCAATTGCAACAATCTAGCTCGCGTCGACCCTACCAGGGTCGATGTCAACTATGCCGAGAGCATGGCCATTCGGCCCGTTATTGTAGGGATCCTCAGTTTACTGCTTAACCCAGGCAGCAGTACATCTCTGGCTTTAGCTCACTCACCATCCTCTCAGCCCTTACTCTCTCATTGGATTCTAGATTCGGGCGCATCGCACCACGTTACTATTGACCTTGCCAATCTCAGTCTTTAGTCTCCCTACCACGGTAATGATGGGATAGTAATCGGTAAAGGCTTAAGTTTGCGCATTGCTTATACTGGACGTTTAAATTTTGAGAATAATTTTGGACTGTTATTTAATCAATCCTTGAATGTTTTGAATATATCTCGTAATTTATTATCAGTCTCTTGCCTGTGTACCGATAATAATGTGGTGGTGGTGTTATCTGATTTGATTTTCAAGTGAAGGATCGGGCAATGGGGAACACTCGCCTACCAACTGCTGCTTCATCTTCTGTTTTGTCCTGTGTCAAACAGTCCGCGTTGGTCATTCCTCCCCAAGAATTCTTAATTATGTTATTACTAGTTATCAGTTACCCATTCCTCACACCTTGTCATTTTCATGCATTTCTTGCAAATGCATAAAGTCACATAAACTACCATTTTTTGATTCCTTTCTTACTTCATCTATGCCACTTGAATTAATTTTTTCTGATGTATGGACGTCGCCTGTGCTCTCATTTTATGGTTACAAATACTATGTAATTTTTGTGGATCATTTTACAAAACATGTGTAGTTAT
Source organism: Caryopteris x clandonensis (assembly GCA_028749325.2). Classification (NCBI taxonomy): domain Eukaryota; kingdom Viridiplantae; phylum Streptophyta; class Magnoliopsida; order Lamiales; family Lamiaceae; genus Caryopteris; species Caryopteris x clandonensis. Next base: position 5,297,505 of record JAPYKT020000022.1, on the reverse strand, counting down.
ATCCTCTCAAAAGGAAATCTGATGTGTTACATACTTTCACGGCTTTTAAAGTTTTAGTTGAAAATTTTCTTAATCACAAAATCATCACATTATATACCGACAATGAGAGGAGTTTCTTGCTTTGTGTCCCTTTTTGACATCTCATGGGATCACACATCTCACCACTCCACCTCACACACCTGAACATAATGGGAGTGCTGAGCGTCGTCATCATCACATTGTTGACACTGGTCTTGCCATGCTTCATCATCCTCAATGCCATTGTCCTACTGGCCGTTTGCCATGTCTGCTGCCACCTATCTCATTATATATATATATATATATAATTATTCATTTATTTATTTATTAGTATAGGATATACCAAACCTAGGTATTGGATTACTATAAAAAGATACTAGGGTAATTGGGTGATGCACTTGTGGTTTATGTGTAGTGGCATTGTTTTTTATTAGATGTGCGCGTGCCATCCACAAGCCCACATTATTATAACTTTTATTCTTTATATATATATATATAGGCAACTTTTTTTGATTCCTCCATAAACTTCGTAATGGCCACTAAACTCAAAGCACCAAGTAATAAGAAATTCTGTTATGCTGGATTTTTTGAGCGAAATATTATCATACAAACTTTGTGTGACTTGGTACTTCTTCCTCAATTCTTTATATGCCATTTATATGATATTTGTCTTTAGGGACGGACCTAATGTTTTGTTTAAGAAAAATGAAATAATTTTAAAGTACAATGTACTGATCGATCAATGACAAGAACTGAAGCTGAGGTGAAAGCAAAATCTTTCTATTTAAGAAGGATAATACTACCGCTAATGAACAAGTAAATATCTTTTCAAAGCGGGGCAGTCAAGAAGATTAGAAATGATAAGTTGCTTTGTCTACTTAGGCCCTAAATGAAACCGTTGGGCTTTTTAAATGCTTGTTCATATAGGTCAAGAAGGATTTCTGCTCTGAATGAACACCTCGATCCCTTGCGGAGATGGAGCGATATAAATTTTAAGAATTTAAAAGAAGATCATGGCGAGAAGAGCCGTTTATTATTACACTAAAAGATATCATTAGCTAAAAATAATTGAAAGAGGAAAATTATGTTAATCTTTTTGAGAAAAAATGTGAAGTAGATATTTTGACTTAAAGACAATAATTTGAAAAATATATTAAAATAAATTTACTTTTTAAAAATGAAATTCCCATGATTGGGTGTGGGTGGGTGGTGGGGGGATTAACTAAGAAATACAAAATTTACTATTTATAGAGGTAAATATAATGAATATAAAAATCACTATTTTGGTACCAGACAATTTTTTTTAAAAAAAATTTAAATTCTAATATATTTGCTTATGTTACCACCTCTACTTTGCAGGCACCGACTGCCAATGGTTTTGTTGTGTCAACATTAGGTACTAATTGTTTTGTTTGTTAAATTAAAGTTCAACTTTGTCAACAAATTGGGAAAAAATTGAACCTTATTTAGTAGATGAGGCCCAATAGGATTATGTTACGTATTAATGCACTAATCTTTTGTGTCACATTAACTTCAAATTCTAGTGCATAGGCCGAAATATTCTTATGAGCTTTTAGATGTAAGATCCACTTTCAACTCTTTCTAATATAGTATATGGTGCTTCATATTAGAATGTTCTTTCCACCTCTTTCTTTCATTTATTTATTTTAACTATTATTTTTTAATTATTTTTTTGTGGACAAGTTGTGTGTGTGTGTGTGTGTGTTTTTTTTTTTTTTTTTTTTTTTTTTTTGGAGTGTGCGTGTGTGTGGACAAGATGTAGTATTTTTCTTGGAAGCAATATTAAAATAGGAAGTTAGGCCCTACTACATAATAATAAAAAGTCTACAATTATATGCAAGCCCAAAGGTTTCCTATTCAATGAAGTAGGCCCAAATATTAACACCCTAAATAGGAAATTTAATTAAACGGGGGATTGAGATTTGAGATGTTTTATTTTATTTTTATTTTAAAATAATTATCACACACCACGAAAATAGATAGGACACTGCAAACATTTTTTCCCCTGGATATTGTAAACATAGATATCATTTTCAATTTCATTTAATATTTATACATTATAATAAATAATAGTGTAAAATCCGTCAAATTCACCTGATATTAAAAATGTTGCAATGACATGAATTTTATACTATAGAGTCAAATAAATAAACATACTAACTTATTAACAACAATCTCTAATTATATCAAGATCCATATTTTTTGTTGTAATTAGATGTGTGGCTATAAGAGTATATAGTATGAGTTATTTATAATAAAAATAAATTAAATAAATATAAACAGATTAAGGAAACAAAAAATATATTTTATAAGTAATTAAGGACACGCAATGTGAATGTTTTTACAATATTGAATAATGACTAATCTACACATACACAGGCATACATTACACTTCTCGAACGATTTCTATTATACAAAACAAGATTCACCGACGTAGGTCGGTAATTGAATTTACAAACCACTAAAAAAACATTATTTAATAGTGCTATGAATTAATAATACACGTGCTATTGTAAACTTGGGTCCCATGTTTCTTGTCGTATTTGTCAGCCAGGACCACCAAACATTGGGCTTCATCATCAAATTTTGGTTCAATAATCCCCCAAACCACTTTGAAACTTGATCTCAAACCCACTCTTATTACCAATGGCAGCCCTTTACCAGATTCCAGAAGGTCCTGCATGTTTCTTCCTGCACCATACATTGGCTTATTTCTTGTCCCAACATTAAACCTCAACACGGTCGTATCATCATTCCCACCGTACACTTCTTTATCCTGACCCTGTTGCCCAAATAATTAATAAGCAAACCTTTTCTTACATGTATACCGATTAAATCGTGTAATTCTTAGCATATCTAGAACATTCCCGATCACTTAGTCCCAAGCTCTTTCAATTTTATCTTTTAATACCCAACTTTACTTAAAATGGACATTGCGTTAGATATATCATGTAGCATTATTAAAATATTATTATATAATTGTATTACATGATAGTGTAACATGTATGAATGGAGAGCATGTGGTCGAATAAAAGGTATCTTGGTTATTAAAACAAAGAAACGAGTGCGTTAGATTCTTTCTTCCACAAAGATGTACAATGAGTAAGTTAAAAAGTTATGTTCTTATATACTTAAGGATTGTGAATCGTTTCTATACATTATGAATGTACGATTGTGTCACTGCGATTGAAAAGTAGCTAATATATATAATTAATTAAACAAGAACAGAGAAAAAAGAAAAAAAAAAAGGTACCTGTGAGATTGCCAAAGGTAGTTTGCCAAAAAGTAGTTGTATGGTAGGAGGATGGATGTGAAGAGAAAAGAGTTTGGAGTTGTTATCGATGATGAGATGAATGGAGGTATTGCAGCTTAGTATCTTTGTTGTGACACCAGAACCATCCACTCCCTCCCCTAATCTGAACTCTCGAATTCCTGCAATCTGCACATATTTATTCAACTCATTTTATTAATTTATCATCATCATTCACTACTCTTAGCCATAATTCTTATATAAATATTATTTTATATCTTCGGCTTGATATTAAATAAATTTTAAATTCTTACAATGAAACTTGCCCATTATAGTATGCACCAACGATTATTTTGTACGGAGGAAGGATAGTGTCTATATATTGTCGATTCTTAAAATACACAATTTTTGATATATTTAATTATACATATATATACATATACATATATGTATATATATATATATTGAAGTGACGTCATATTGAACCCCTAATTTTGTACCTATTTTTAAAAAAATTATGAGTTCGTCGAAGGCAACTTACCAGGTATTCTAATTATCAAACAATTTTGAACAATAATAAGTTCGACTCAATTCAACTCTTTTACACCTCTAATATTGATAATGTTGCCATGGGCTCAACCACATATAATCATGCAATTATTTATAATTTAGGCTTATTTTATCGAAGCACAACAGTATTTATTAATTTAAACACAAGTAATTCAAGGCTCCCAAGAAACCCCCCCTGCATTTTTATATATTTTAATATCTCAGTGTACGTTATTTATTTTATTTATTATTCTATACACATAAATCAATACAAAATCGATATCTTACTATGAATGCATTTTTAATTAAAATTTAAAATTGTTTCTTGAATTTAAAATTTTATTAGTAATCACATATATAAGTTATATTTTTTTCAATATACATTTGACATATATATATATATATATATATTATAAATTGGGACAGGAAACAGATAATCAAAATGAAAATATAAGATGTAGAGATGGTTTGACATGACTGAGAAACACAATGGTTGAAGGTGAATTCCATATATGTCGACAACATATATAGGGAAAAAAAGCACTAATAACAAAAGTAAAATCATTTGGATTTTAGAAATTAAGAATTATAACTTTTTTATTTGATACGACAAAATAACACAACTTCATTTTTTTAAAGTTGATTTAATTTTTTATATTTTTATTTGTTAATATTGCTAATGGTACTAATTTGATCAAAACTAATAAAAAAAATCATACATCTTCATAATTACTTTATTATGACAAATTAATTATGAATTTGTGGCAATTTGGATGCTATATATAAGATTAAAAAATGTTCACATTGATATGCCATATTTTATTCAGTTTTTTATTTCAAAACAAAAATACTATATATTTGATAGTTGGATGATTGTATTTTATAAATAAAATTGATTAATATTTACATATGATTTTATATATAATATTTATATCCTTATTATATTCATATTATTGAACATAATTATATAAATTTTAAAAAAATATTAATTTTTTTGTATTTATAAAATTTAATAATATTATACTATAATAATATGTTCGTGCATAGCATGAGATAACATATTAGTCTTAGATATAGAGAAATGAAAGAAAATAAAGGTTAGTATGTATTGAGCTATATTTAGGGAGAATTTATTATTTGACTATGATTATAACAATAATAAATAATATTAGCATCTATATAAATAATAGGTTATGTATTTTTTTTAACAATAATAACATAATTTTATTATAAATAATTAATATAGTAAAATTATATTATATATATTACACGGACGGATATTTAATTATGTAAAAACTATTTTGAAATATATGATTATACGAAACAACAATCAAAATTACATACGGACACACAGACACATAATCAGAATCATCCCTAATATAATAAATTTATGATGTAGCTGAAATTCAATTTTGAAAAATAGTCAAATGGTACAATTTTTTTTAATTCGACCTTTGAATAACTCAAAAATAAAAATAAAAAATGATAATATTGTTATGACTAAAGCCACATTTAGTATATCGTCCACTTGTTCGATCATTGGACAAATGTACGACAATCGTACTAGAAGTTACGAACACGTTCTAGAAGTCAAGTGCAAAGTGCTTAGTCTCTGCGCATTCGTAAATACTTATCTATTATTATCAGTCCAATAAAAAAAAAATATATATATATATGTATATATATATATGTATATATATGTATATATAATTTTTGATGATATTTTTTAATTAAAGAAAAGAGGGTATTTTGAAATTTAAGACTTTATTTAATTTTTTTATTTTATAAACAAATAATATATGATTAAATATTCAAATTAATAAATAAAAAAGTTGTATACATGTGAGTTATATATAGATATAGAAAATTGTATGTTTCTTAAATTGGCAAAAAAAAAAAATAATAATAAATAAACATTTATTAAAAGAGAAAATATTCGTTAACTAGTAGTATTTTATTAGTGTGCTCCATGGATTTTAATTTTTATCAATTTCCTAATGGGATTTTATTTGCATTTAAATTCCAATAACGATGACAAGAAAGTTTGAGAATTTCATCTGAAGGAAAAAAAATTGTTCCGCCAACCAGCCCAATGATGTAAGGCCCATCATGATCACATATATTTGGGCCAGGGAACCTATAGATATGTGGGCCAAGATTAAGGCTTTCTTTAATACTAATATTTTCTGCCCACATGTCATTTCACTTCGGGTCGGGTAAACATATTTATCAAAATCGATTTTAAACAGACAGCTGGCAATATCCCTCATATTTTACATTGTACTGCCGGGAATGTGATTATATTATAAACACGACTTTTTTTTTTTTTTTTTTTTTTTTATTTCAGGAACACAATTTATATAACATATCACACATTACTACCAATTATAATCCATGATAATTGAATATTACAAAAAATAATAATGTATGTTGAGTAAATATTAGTAATTCAAATTCTTCCTCTAGATGTATATAGTACGAAAAACTACCTTCACATTTATTATTTTATATACATTATATGATAATAACACATTAAACTTATAAAATTGACATATAATATTATATAAATAATATATGCGACCAAGCACGATATGAAATAGAGGAAGAAAAAATAAAGGGAAAATTACCTTAATGGACATCTTGGGAGCTGGTGGCTTAGCAGCAACGTAGAAAACAACCAAAGCAATGATCAAGCTCAGCAAGAACCTCCAACTCAACTGCAACAAAATCCACCACCCGGAGTTTGAATAGCTGAACGAAAAATACTTAATCCACCCTTTATTATTCTCGTAATTATAATCATCGTCGTCCTCATCCTCAATCTCATTCTTTTCGCTATCTTGATCGTGAAGATCGACCCCGTTGAATTTCATAATTCCACCACCTTTTTCGTCATTTTCGGGCACCTCAATGCTTTGATCGTCCTGGGAAAATTTCTTCTTGTGATAAAAATGGGAGAAGGAGTTGTTGGAACCGCGGGAGGAGGAGTAACGGGAGAGGGAGAGGGCGAGGCGGGTGGGTTCTGAGTGATCGCAGCAGGGGAAGTTGGTGTTGCTGTTTGCATGGGAAAGGGTTGATGGGCTCTGCACGAAGTACACTGCGTAGGGGTATGAACGGAATAATGCTTCTTCTTCGGACTCCGTTCTGTAATTGGCCATTGCCATGTGGGTGGAGAGAGAGAGAGAGAGAGAGAGAGTTATGAGGGGGGTGTGTGTGTGTAGACATGGGAAAAGGGTGTTTGGCAGGGTTTTTAAACTGCTAAAAAGAGACGTTATTTCTGGCTAGACACCATTTGCTATTTTTAAAAAAATTAATGATTAATTATTATTACTTTAGCATATACTTGCTCCGTTTGATTCTCTCCATAGTGCAATGAAACATTGAAAATATTTTTTCATATAATCCGTATTTAGCCAAATTTGCTAAATTAAAATATCTATTAGCCACCTCATATAAAAAAATAAATTTTAGTTATTTTTTTATAAGTACTACAATACCCTTAAGATCTTGTAGAATATGTAAATATCAAAATACAACATATATATTGAAGTAAGCATCATTGCGATATTATATCTTAATACGGTATGTCATTTTTTGATTCACTTAAGTTTATTTAGGTATTTTATTTTTACAAATAACTAAAAAACCCATTTATTTCTATAAAGTGCTTAAAAAAGTTTCCCACTTTTACGATTTGGCTGGAAATTTTATATTACAGTAATCACTATGTTGCTCCATTTTAGAAAGATGAAAAGTATAGTGAATTAATTACTTTGAAAGACCCGGAAAAGGGGACCTTAATTAGCGTTTCTAATAATTTCAAAAGTAGAATAAATTGAATATAATATTGTAAATAGGATTTAGAATTTGTGAAATTGAATACAATATTGAATTTGTATGTAAAAAAAATGAAAAATATTTATTATTTGATACAAACACAGTTTATCAATAAAGTAAAATAGTTCTCTTCACCAAAATAAATAAATAAATAAATTAAGAAAGATAAAAGAAAACTCCTCTGAGTATATCACTCTTTCGGCCTAAAAAAATATGTTTTTATAATTACTAAAATATAAGAAAATAAAATTGGGACTAAAATGGAAGATCCAAATGGGGAGAGGGGTATTCCGAGAAATAGGGGAGAGATTAGGATCTTTTCGGCGCTTTACACCGAATTGTTGCCACTTTTGATGACCAAATGAGTCATACAAAAGTAAGCACGCTTTTACCCTATTTCCCCACCACCTAATTACTTTTTTCTTTTTATTATAATTTTCGATGATAGATTTAAAAATATTCTTATTTTGACCGTCTTTCATTATTGACTCTCCTTAGGCCCACTATTGTTCCTTAATTGCTTCGGAAATCGTTAAAGTTTTTGGTATATATACTCCTAATAATTCACATAAATTATAGATCCACCAACATATTTAAAATAACCTACAAAATAATATTTGTTTAATTAAAAATTATTATTTATTTACTTAAAATATATTATTATTAATTTATTATTTAAAAAATGTAATTATAATTTTTAATTAATTAAATAATACTTGTTAATTAAATAAATAATAGTGTAATAACACTCTTTAAATACTCGGAATTTCCTCAAACAATAAATAACCAAAAATTCATAACTGTTTTGGATGTTTTATGCTGTATGCTGCTTTCGTTTTTCAAAAAATACTTTAATAATATGATTATTAATTTCCATCAGAAAATTCTTAGAATATTAAACTTCTGCCACAAGTTTGTTTTCAAATTAAAAAATGATTTTCACAATTTTTTATTTAAATATATATATATATATATATATATATATATAGATATATGGCGAGTAAGCCACATGCCCTAGCACAATGGGTGTATGCTACACACATTTCATATTTTTTTGTAGCTTAATTTTTTTTTAAGAACACAATTTCAAAATTTTAAAATATAAATATTTTTTTATAACCCATTTTTTACATAAGATATATTAAAATATTCCTTTTTTTTAATTTTAAATTTAACATCCACATTGCAATTATTAAAATAAATTAGTAAATTTAAAGCATGTCATTGTTTGTTGTAAATGAAATGACACATCCTTACTTAAACATTAGTTTTTAATATGGAAGCTCAAAATTAATTTATTGTTATTAAACAATAATTATATATATATATATATATTTGGTTTGGCACAAATAATACACACTCCATTCAATTAATTTGTGTATTGTGAAAAACATTCAATATATATATATATATATGTGTGTCAGTATATTATGAAAAGATCCAATACTCTATATGTGACTAGTATAATATTTAAAACTTGATAGATGTTAAGTAATGGTGTTCAAATTTCGGTTGAAACCAATTAATCGATCAAATTAGGTAAATTTGGATTTTGATTTTTAATAGAACTTTGATTATTTTGATTAATTTAAATTTTATGAGATAAAAAATCTGAAATAATCAAACAAACTAAATTATTGCACGTGGTAAATGAAAACTCTCAATTCATTTGATATAGTTTGCAAAGTTTGGCTCAATATAAAAAAACTATGCTGTTTTAACTTTAATTTTTTTAATAATAATTAGGATTTTTTGGTTAACTGAAAAATCAATCGAGTATTTCACTTCAATTAGGATTTGATTTTATGTAAATTTTAATCCATTCGATTGTAAATTTTTGAGTAATCCATTGTTTCAATGTTGATAGCATCAATCAATTCATTCAACCAATCCACACCCCTAATGTCTAAGTGCATAAAAATAGTGGCTGTATTGATAGCCGCACCCTTCCCCCTCCTGTCTATATAGATTTGGTCATTACAGTCTTTTACATGGCTCACCACTTATTTCTAAGCAAATTCTCAATCAAGCTCACATGGAATAGGTCCAAACTCTTGAAAAGTGCAAAAATTCGATTTTGTAGTTTGTTAGGAATTGAAAGTAGAATGGGCGATATAATGAGAGTATTGGTCCAAAAAGTGTCGTGGAATTGAAGGTAGTGGTGGATTGGCATATAAGATTGGGCAGACTTATTAATAACCCTTGTTGGTAATGATGAAAGGCAATAGTATGGATCAACTTAGGGCAGCTTTAGCTTTTGTACTAAGGAATAATGAACTCCACCATCATAATTATCTTCCCCCAATAAATAATCATAAATAAATAAATAAACTAATAATTAGTTTAGCCCTAATCAGTAAATTTCTCTCCCATTGGCTCCCAATAGCCATAGATTTTTTTATTGTTGAAACTATGCGAGAAAACTCAAAGGGTTTGAATCCATTACCTCGTTTTTGAAAACAAAGACTCACGTGTTACTTCTCTTGACAAGAATTAATTTGATCTAAAAAAGATAGAGATTCATATATTTTTAGAAACTCTTTTTCCTACATCCTACATAATCTATTCAAGCGGTATATGTGAATTTGGATAACAGTGTGCAAGAATTCCATACCGCTATAAAAGTAATGCATAATTTTACTTGAAGAAGACATAAATTAAGAGCGAAATAAGTTGTTTGATTGAGTTATTTCTCGCTGAGAATACTTAAATCACATTTCAAAAAATAGTTTTTGGATTTCACATTCTTTCAATTTTGATTAGACTATGTTATGATGAAAAAATTAAATTTGTTTTAGTAAGAATTTTATCAGTCAAATTTAGTTATTTCTTGAGATTCCTCTTAGAATTCAAGGACATTAATACTCGTAACAAGTGTTTGAGCTGAGTTTTTCTTTTTTTAATCTTTTTGTATCACAATTTTAAGAAGAGATTTTTATTTTAAATTTTTTTAATAATATTATTTCAGAAAATCACAAGTTACATTAAAGATAATACAAATCTTTCATCCATTAATTCCTATTACTTAAAGAAAAAAAAAAAAACCAATAAAATCCAAATGGCATATTCTCCCAAATATTAATCTCTATGCCTTATTCTTAGTAATATCGATTAAAATCTTTCAGGGAAACGATCAAGGGAGAATGCTCAAATTTGAGATTGCTTTCAAAAATAAGATACATGGTAACATTGGGCCATTATTTTCTTTTTAATAGGCCCATTGGGCCTTCATTATTTTTGGGGGTGGGGGAAGAGGCTTGAATCTCAAGTCACATGTATCGGGTCACCCCAGAAAAAGGACAAACAATTTGCAGCTAGAAAACAACAAGTAGAAAATAAAATCGTCGCCTGAGAGATTCGAACTCTCGCGGGGAGACCCCATGTACTTAGCAGGCACACGCCTTAACCACTCGGCCAAAGCGACTTGTGTACTGATTTTGCAATATATTTTTTATAACGTAATATAAATGTACATACATCTTATTTTGAATTAAAAATATGAATATATGCATGTAATGATATATATATATATATATGTGTGTGTGTGTGTGTGTAAAATGAGGAGTTTTAGTAACTAAAACAGGAAATTTCTATTTAGTTTTTGTTATTTAAGTATAGTGTTGAGATACAAGTAAATAAATTTAAATTTGGGACACTTGAATTATTAAGTTGCTGAAAATATGCTTTCGATTTTAAATATAATATGAGATAAATTAATCAAACCTGAAATTGTTGAAAATTTTCAATTCTGTTAAACAAAATTAAGTTTTTGAAGTTCAGAAACGTTTTAAATCAAGAAAGTATGTTTGAGGTTTTAAAAAGAAGTGGGAAAAATATGTTCCTCATTAACTTTTTGAAATTATTTGATTTCTTAGTTCTCAATCACAATATTAACTCAGTAAGTAAAATAGAAAAAAAAATGAATAAACAATCCAAAATCAGACCACATTTTGTGCAATTAATTTTCCAACCAATTTATTTTATTTCTTAGACACAATAATTACTTACACACTAGGATCAAAATTGAAAAGAACATAATTATAATACACAATGTATTATATTCGTACAAGAACTCTTATGTAGTAAGGCCTTATTCATTTTTTACTTTATTTATTTATTTACACACCACATTTAAAAGAAGACGACAACTCTAATTATCACGTTTGGTTGGTGAATTAAAGTCAGCAATTTTTTATTTTTATTTTTTGTTGGAAATAGTTCAGATGAATGTGAACAACCCACGATCATTTGTGTGCTGAAAGACGCATGAAATACACATGCAATATTACTATATTAAATTTTTCTTTTAGTTAGCTTAATTCTCAAATGTCTAGCTAAAGAGACGTGGTAGGTACGAGTTTGAATCCTCTATTTTATTTAATATTTTTTTTATTTTAAAATATTTAATATACAATATATGTTAATTAGTAATATTATTATATACACACATATATAAATCTTTAATGAAATAATTGTTATGTTTTTGCAAAATTTTGTTTCCTCACATGGTGTATATTTGGACTAAATTTATTTAGAATTTATAAGCTATTATGTATAATTATAAAGTGTTTTTAGAGCTTATAGACTTTTTTTTTAGAGTGATGCTTTTGGGTACCAAGATCTATGCATTTCGACCCGGATCCCAAAGTGTGCTTAAGAAAAAAAAAACGCAATAGCATGTGTGTCAAATAATTTTGGGGTGCGATCAATATATTTTAGTTTAATAAGTAATTATATTTAATAATTTTAAGTTTAATGTTTGTTGGGACATGCATAATACATTTTTGGTAAATAAGTAATATATTTTATATATATCAATACTTCTTTTTTTAGATAATTAAATAATGTTGTTAATTTTTAGGTAAATAAATAATATTTTTTATGTACGAGAGTAATACAATTTATGTAAACAAGTAATACCATTAAAAGATAACAATATATATCGTTGTGGCAATAAATAATATTTTTTAGGTAAATATATAACATTGTAGGTAAAACAAATAGTACTCTTAAAAGGCTTAAAGTAATAGGTACAAGCAATATTTTTCACATAAACAGATGTATAAAATGTACAAAGTTTTTGGGAAAATGTTCGTTTAGTGTTAGATCGATTTTCCTTTATTGTACACTCTTTTATTTATTAATTGTAAATTTATGTATTGTGAGGTGTTGCACTAATAGTAAGTAGGAGGAATCATCAAAGCTCGCGTTTTAGTCCAATAAAAAATATAATTAATTTGCATATGAATCATTACCAGAAATAGGCTTATTTTAGCTAGCGTTAATGTCTTTTAATACAATATATTAATAAAATTATAACAATATTTGTTTATTAGTAGCCGAGTCTTCATAAAATTATAGTAATCTTTGGTTTATAAGAAGAAAAAACAAAAAAAAAATATTTCAAAAATATTTTTGTCTCCAAAAAAGAGTTCGATCTCATTTTATATATATAATTGAATAAGTAAAAAGGAGGGATAAAAAAATTGTACAAGTTTGAATATATATATATATATTTTTAGAAGATTTCCTCTATTAAATACAAAAATAGTTATTTAATAAATTAATGAGATGCGCCTATCAAATTTAGTTTCTTGATTTTCTTGGGGATGTTTGATTTGTATAGTCGATGCTACACATATCGAGAATGAGGTTTGATAATGATGATAATGATCAGAATTGAATGAAAATTAAAAATTCCATTGATGGCAAAGAAAATATTAAAAAAAAAAATTTCCCACTAATTTACAGTTTAGCCACCAGCTAACTACACAGAAACTAAAACAATGTTTTTATTCAGCTTCACATATTATTGATATATCTATACAAAATATTAAGAAAATACGATTAAATCGATCGAAAAAGTATGTCTGTTTCTTTTATTGTTTTCTAAAAAATCCTATTATTGATATATCTATACAAAATATTAAGAAAATACGATTAAATCGATCGAAAAAGTATGTCTGTTTCTTTTATTGTTTTCTAAAAAATCCACATTCACTATTCACATTTTGCGTCACGAGAAAAGACCGTTGATCTCCCGGAGAGTGGTGTAGTATGTATGTATGTTCACCCTAGCTCTATATCGGACATTTGTACACCTCTGCAGCCAAAAGGTACTTCCATCTACCTATAACCTCATCAAGGATTTATTCATGCAGCGGATATAAAAGACTCAGAAAATTTTGTAGTGGGAGGGAGATTGCATCAAAGGCGAAGGACCCATTGAGTAATCTCCCTCATGAACTCAAGAATGGCACCTCAAGATCAAGATTTACTCAGAGAGAGAGAGAGAGAGAGAGAGAGAGAGAGAGAGAGAGAGAGATGGTGCATGCAGTGGAGTGGGGGTATATTGGGGTAAAGAAAAGAAAAGATTGGAAGGGGGTTATGTGGGGTGGGTTGGGGTGGGGGTTTTGTGGGGTAGAGAGAGAGAGAGAGAGAGAGAGAGAGAGAGAGAGAGAGAGAAAGGGAGAGTAAGAGAGATCATTCAACTTGGAAATCAAGGTAAGGTAAGGAGGAGACATTAGCCAACAAACCCTCCCAATCCAATTCCCCCATTTTGAAGCTTTCTCCCTGCCAATGATTTCCAGCCCCAACTAATTCCTCTACTTTGATGCTTTGATCACTACTGCTATTATTATTCAAATACTGGTTGTTGGTGTTCTTCTTCTCCATATCAAAGTCACTGACACCATAATTGCCCTGCTCCACTCCCCTAACCTCCAACCCAGGGACAGATAGGTCATTTTCCAACCCCATCACATATGGCTCCATCACCCCATAATCCCCCAACAACCCCCCTATATTATCTACACCGCCAACTTGTTGCTGCTGTAAGTTGAACAGTGAATTCCCTGATCCCACGACGCCGTTTGTGTCGAAAATGTTGTGATGGTCGATGAAATTAGGGTTAAAAGGGTTTGTGAATTGGGTGGGCAAACCCATATCTGGGGCTTGCATGGAGGAGCAGGAGGAAGAAGAGGAATCCATGCAGATAGCCGCTGCGACGTCGTATTCTTGCATGAAGATCGTCCCTCCCATCATACTAGCCTTGAGCTCTGAAGAGTCGCTGTTGTTTGGAGAGGATGAAGTTGTAGTGTTGTTATTTGCGTTGTTCTTTAACCTCTTTTTGATTGTGGAGTTCCAGAAATTCTTTATTTCATTGTCTGTCCTCCCAGGAAGGCGTGCAGCAATCTGAGACCACCTGAAAATATTTAATTAATTAACAATTAATCAATTAAATAATAATAGTAATAATAATTATTATTAATGTAGTTATTATAGTAAGAGAAATAATGGGCCATGTTAACATTTTGTACATTTGTTTTGACGTAGAATATAAGTTATCTGCATGGTTACACACACACACACACACACACACATATATATATATATATACATATATACAAGGCTTTCCACCATGGAAAATAAGAGTCTGTGATTAATCATGAGTTTGAAGAACAAATAAAGAAAATTAATGTAGTATGAAGTAATACAAATTCCTAGTACGTCGTTTCAGATATAATATTATAATAACATATATATATATATATACATACATACATACATACACACACTAAGTCCTTTTCCTATTGGTCAAAATTTTGTTAGATTTTCATTTAATCAGTAATAAATATTCTATTAATCTTAAAATATAATTGAATTATATTACAAAAATATCCAACATGATAAATGCTTAATTATTCAAAAAATAGAAAAATTCAACTTTTTTTTTTGAAGCTTTAAAAAAAAATTACATTTGCTACCTATTGCAAAATGGTGGGTTTCATTTTTTTTTTTTTGCAGTAGATCCAAATTGAGTTTATTGGTTTTTCATGCATAGAAGACTTTTGTATTGATATGTAATTATAAATGAAGTTCGTATCCTGTTAAATTAATCAACAATTTTATTTATTTATTATTAATTTTTAATGTACGTAAGTATGTATATAGATGCATATAACAACATCTTCAAAAACTCATCCAAGGTTGATGAAGTGAAGTTATGAAGGACAGAGAAGATCATAAAAATACTGTAAATTGACTTTTTATAGAGCTGAAAATTTCAACACACAAATTCAAGCAGATCCTTTTATACTTTCATTTAAAATAATTAATTTATTCTTGTCACAAAAATAAAAAATAAAAATGGTTTATTCTTAAAAAATAAAGAATTTAGCCTTGGATTGAGTTTAACCATAAAACCGGCCTGTTGCTGTGTTCCAATCCCTAATTCCCTGTTCTTTAGCTTAACCAATATAATATAGAGCATTTGAGAGAGAGAGAGAGAGAGCGAGGGAGAGAGAGAGAGAGAGAGAGAGAGAGAGAGAGAGAGAGAGTACCTGTTGCCAAGAATGGAGTGCAAATGGATGATAAGTTCTTCTTCCTGAGGGGAAAAGGCGCCGCGCTTAAGATCGGGCCTGAGATAGTTGATCCACCGGAGACGGCAGCTCTTGCCACAGCGCTGCAGCCCTGCATTTCTAGCAATGTCGCTCCAACACCCTTGCCCATTTGTCAGCATGTAATTCATCAACTTCTCATCTTCCTCAGGCGACCACAATCCCTTCCTAAGCTTCGCCTTCCCATTATTATTGTTGTTGTTGTTCAGTTTTTCTTTCACCATTATAATATGATCAGGCTTCCTCATTTTAGTGCACCAAATTAAACTGAGAGAGAAGATTGAGCCCAAGTGGGGGGATTAGAAGTATAAGAGATTTCTTCTCCTTCTTCTTCTTATTTCCCTCTACTTGGTTCCTGTTCTTCCAACTGGCTTTGATGGGGACTGTGAAAATGAAGATAAATAGATGAACATGATTAGAGAGAGGGGGGTGGGGGGGGGGGGGGGGGGGGAGGGAGGGAGGAGAGAGAAAGGGGGAGATTATGTGAAGTGGAAGCAAAATATGTTGCAATTCTCATACACATATGATGATTACCTTGTGAGTGAAGAAAATTCCATAGAAATAAAGACTAAGATAGAGTCAAAGACAAGAAGACCTAACATCCCTTTCTTTCAAGGTCCCCCTCCAATCCGTTTTCCACTCCACCCCTCTCTTTATCTTTCTACTTAGCAACAACTAATTTTAATTTAACCACCACTCTCTCTCTCTCTCTCTCTATATATATATATATATATATATATGTGTGTGTGTGTGCGTCCCACAAACCATCACCATCATCATCACCATTGCCACTCTATTAAGCTCTCTCTCTCTCTCACACACATGTGTTTTTAAAGTATGATAGTTATGAACAGAAGCAGAGGCATTATTTAATTTCCAGGTTCCAGCGGACAGCATTTTTGCCGACCCAAAACTAATTTACACGAGAGTTTTATCATGTTACAATTGTATCTATATTTTATCTTTTACATAATAGTATACTAATAACATATAGTTTATTAATTCACAAGCGATCTATATATCCAGTCTAATTAAACTTGATTCGAACAATTTTTTTTCAATATTAGTCCTACTCGGTTGGAATTCCAATCACCCTCCACTCCAAAAAAAAGAAAAAAAAGAAAAAAAGAAAAAAAAGAAAGAGTAAAGTAAATTCATGTCTCACAAAAGTGCATTTGTTCGGTTCAATTTAATGAAGTTAAAACTTCCTAATAATTGTAAATTCGTAATTATGTAACTTTTTTTATTTGTTGATTTGACTTATTCAATCACATATAATTTGTTTGTGAAATAAAAAGTTTATATTCTTTACTTGATTAATCAAACGAAATATTAACTTTTGAAATGTAATATTAAAAATGAACGAGACTAGTTTTATCACACCTCTATAAATATAGTACCTGGATCAAATAAATAATTACCATCATTTATTATTTTTTAGCGTTAAATAAAAAATTCCTTAAAAAAACAGCCTCTTAAAATATTAATCAGCCCACCAAGATTGAATCTCTTGTCCCATCACTTAAGAAATATAATAGCCGTAACAGAAGAAACAAAAGATGTGAAGTGGGTGTAGTATCGCCTGAAAATTGGACGTTTATAATATGTTATTACATGAAGTACGAGAATGAGATTGTAAGCATCTTTGTCCTGCAGGGATAGAGCTAACGCCATTCCTAAGCAAATTGCCTGTCCACACAAATATCAGACCATTTATTTATTTATTAATTAATTAATTTGGTTTGAAAAGCTGATCAACCAATAAGTCGTTGCTCCCCACCTTTTTAACCCTTCATCAACAAGCCATAATCAACATATTTCCATGAAAATCATCAATAAATTGAACATTTCCTTTTCTCCATCGATCTTGTCCCTATTTTGTTCTTTCTTAACTGGGATCATTTTTTGTTTGAAGGAATAAATTGGGGCCAAAAAGATTTATTATTTGACCATACCAAATCTTTTATTTTATTTTGTATTTTATCTTATGTTATAATTTACTATTGCACGTTGTGTGTGTGGAATGACATCGTTAATGAACACACATGATATAATGTGTATTAAAGTTAATACAAAATAAAATAGAAAATTTGAATGAGGGTGTGACTGTTGTTAAAGAAAATTTGTAATTATTATTTATGATATTTAGACTATATATATATATATATATTTCATCATTTTACAATTATTTACTTTATCTAGGCTTTAATGATACTATGCTATATATGGATACGTGATCTAAAAGGTCTAGAAAGTGCACATTCCCCTTTCATATGGGTAGTTTTGGAAAATAAATCCCTTTTAAACTTTATTACACACACATTCGATAAATTCAATTTTCATAAAGAAACTCAAATTTGTGTCACACTAAAATCCTGTATATCTTAATAATTGATAAAAGTCTATTATATGTATATTTTATCATTTAATGATTAACATTTTATTTATTTAGCCCCATAATATATCATGTTATACGTTATAGTATCATTTTGTTTTTATGATTAGGGTTATAAACCGCGTCGTACTATTTCATACGCTTCGATTCGATATTTTTATTTCTAATTATGTTGACAGTAGGTAAAGGAAGAAAAGTAATATATTTACACACACAAATGCATGTAGACATATAAATTTATTGTAGGTACAAGGTAAAGTATAGCATTAAAATAAGAGTTATTAAAGTGCATGTACATAGATATAGATGGTTGAAGGCGAGGATAAAGAGTGAGAATTACTTCTTATAAAGATATACACTGATCATTGATGAAGATTGCTTCATTTGCAGACATGATGGAAGAATATCACACAAACCACCCACCCCACCCCCACCCCCACACAAGGGTTCCTTTCACTACCTAATAATCGACCCGAAATTCCTGAAACATGCTACGACATAACTATATCCAAAAAAAGAGGTCATTCAATTTTCATTCTGACTCCGACAGATTCTCAAATGAAAAATATAGATATTGTAAATGTTGATTTGCATGGTGAATGAGAGATGGCTATATGTTGTCTGAAGCAAGGAAAGGCAGAGAAATAGGAAAACTGTCAAGGTACTCAAGAGTCTATCAAATGTTGCAAGTACACATGTACACACCCGAGCTGTATCGAAAGCGTAGTTCCGGTCAATACGCTTTTGCCACGTTGTATACTGTCCTTGGCTACTAAGACAATTATCAAACAATTGGTCAATGCCACATGTAGACACAACACTCTATATTTCCTCTTATTTTGCTTTGGATGATTGCTAAAGGGATAGGAGGTAATACATATCTCCATCACTCTGCGCTGGAAATACAAGTTCACAAATATTTTTGAAAAAAAAAAAAAAAAAATATATATATATATATATATATTCATTTGTCCAAAATGATTGGGTAAATGCTTTTGAATCTAAAAAAATGAAATATTGGGCTTTCGTTATTTTATATGTATATGTATATGTATATGAAACTTTGTCATGATATCTTTTGAAGGGCGCAAGAGAGGTTTGAAATTATGAGATATTGGATTATTTATAATTTACATCTTTGTAAGATGTAAATTAAAATTCTTTGCGTGTGTATATCGTGAAATGAAAAATATATTTTAAAAAAATTGGGGGACAGCAGAGTAGGACAATATATTGAAAATTGTAGAAAAAGGTATTGCAATCATATGTTTGGGGGATATTTTTTCAAGAAAACAACAAAAAGAATTGATCAAAAGCCACGTGAAAAATATAGTCGCCTTTTCCCTATATTCACCGCTAAAAAAACGTAAGGAAATCATAATTACAACTACACAAGGAAATACTCAAAAAAGGAACAAAAAAGTTAAAACAAGTCTTGTTTGGGAAACTTTTTTATTTGTTAAAAGATAGCTTTGTTTCAAAAGTGGAGTGAGCTATTTTCTTAATTTTTTAAAGGAAAGTATTTAAAAATTAAATGTTATTTAAGAAATTTAAACAAATAATGAATTAAGGATATAAATAAGTATCGATCACACAAGATTGTAGCTTCATTTTGTTCACCATCCTTTTATAATATAAAAGAAGAATAGTGATAATATTTCTCTTTTCATAAATATTTCACATGTGTCTTTTACACATTCTCTCCTTTTTATTTGTATTTTCATTAAAATTAGAAAATTAAAAAGTAATCTTCTTTTTGTAATTTTTAATTTAACATCAATATTTTATATATTGAAACATAATTATATTTAAAGTATGAAATATAGTTCTTTTATGATTTGAATATTACTTTTTAAATAAATATATATACGATGAATTTGAGTAAATATTATATCAAAATTTAAAAGGATTTAAGCTAAAAGTATATATATTTTTTATAAAAATAAAAATATTATAATATTAAATTTATATAATATTATAATTTATTGTTTAACCTCGTTAGTTTTTAGTAAATTAAAATTTTATTTTCAATTCAAGAACTATTCAAAATTCACTTCACAGCATCGTACACTTTATTATTTAATAAAAACAATTTTAAAGAAATACAAATACAATATAATATAACAAAATATATTTTAAATTGAATAATATTTATATAATTGATATAAATAATAGGTTATGTACATTTTTATAATAATAATAAATGTAATTTATAAATTCTCAATATAATAAAATATATTATATCCCGTGCATTGCATGGGCGGATATCTAGTTTTTTTAAACAATTATATCGTTAAATATATATTACAATTTTTGAGTAATTACTTAATAAATATTTTTTAATCTCCATATTGTATATTTTAACTCTAAATTAGTATATTAAATTTATTTGGAGTTACGACTCAATTTTGAAGTGGCCAAAATTTATGTAACTCTTATAACACACATACACAAAATATATTTCAAGTTGTTTTCATAAGACCAAAAGATAAACATATCAAATAATTTTTTTTATTTTTAAATATTATATATAATATATATACATATTTTTGTCAAAAAGTTAGGAGTGGCTTTAAATTCACCAAAGCTTGACTCGAGCTAAATTATAAACAAATAACAAAAAATTGAAACCCCTCATAGTAGTCGACATTTTTCACAAATTTTATGAACGAAAGCCCCTTTATTTTTATGTGAAATTAGATTAATGAGTCGATTTTGAGTTGACGAAAAGTCAAAGTTGTATTTGGGTGATTAAGAAATGGTGATAGCGTTACCTGAACTCTTTTGATATGAGGAGGGGAAAGTTTGTTTTTTGTGAAAACTTGAATAACAAGGGAAGTTGCTGCTGCTGGATTCCTTTCTTGCTTTCACCATACGTTATTTCCCAATTCCTCGAATTACCATGTAACGCTTCATCTTCTTCCATCCCACTATTTGCTTCCATTATATGATTATCTCTCTCTCTCTCACACACACACACTCACACAATTATATATAAAGAACATTATGCTATTATTTAAAACTTGTGATTTCAAAATTGCATGGGAATTTAATGTTGAATGAACAGTGTTGTCATGACTGATCCACAAACTTAGGAACAAAAAGGAGGAGAAGAATGGGAGAACTTCGTTCTTGATAGAACAATAATCATAGAGTTGCATTCAACCCGGCTAAATAAGATTTGTCTAACTGCAACAAACTCGAATAATGTGGTATGAAATATCATGGGCCTAACCTTCATTACCGATTGTTTAAAAACCATATTTGTTTCGAAAGAGAACCACAAACTTTATTCTATTAACAAAACATTTTACGATGACAATGGTAATAGCAACATGAAAACAAATGTCACATTAATGACCCTCACAACATTTAAATCGTCTATAAAATTATAAAAATTATTAACTATTTTCATAGGTAGTACAAAATTATTGGGCTCCTACCTATGCACACTACTACTATCTACAATGCAGAGTTTTAGATCATGTACGTTGGGATTTAACATTCCTCTAAATTTTGCACCTACATTTTTTATATAGATGGATGTTGGGAATAATTATTATTTTTATCCATCTGAAAAAGATTGTCTTTTGTGAGAATAATCTTTCGAGTCGATAATTTAAAAATTATTTTTAATTTCTCCAATCGAGAATATTTTTGGTGGGTCAAAATTGCACGTGAAGTGCATGTGGTGGCCAGATTTCAAATTTTATGAAATGAAATTATTATTGGGGACTACTAGCTTGTTCTCTATTGCCACTTGATCTTTTCTTAACACATAATTATTCTACATGGAAACTAAATTAATTTACACAAAATCTTACACATTTCACTTTTAATATTCAAAATTTCAAAATAACTTTTCTGATTTTAAGATTTTCTTTGATATTCATATTTAGTACATCACGTGTAATTTTGGCCCAATCACATCATTTGGGCTGAAATTGTGTTACAGACCATCTTGTCAAGCTGAGATTGCATGGAGATATTTAGGTCAGGCAAGATCATGATTTTTTAGACGATTTTCCATTAAATGTAATCTTATTGGTCGATGTAGTAGCCTCACTCCATTCAGATTTACTAACTTCCTCATATTTAATCACTTTGTACTAGATATATCACTTTGCCAAACCAAGTTTTAATCATAAATAATTGATGGGAAAAAAATAGGGCCAATATTCAATTTTTAAATTTATGGCTTTATACTTTAATTTATAAATATTGGGTCCTTATGTTTTTTGTTTACATTAAATCTGGTCTTTTTTTCTGTTACATGTTTCATTAATTTTAATACACAATAATAGGAAATGGGGAAAGGGAAAATTAGAAATAACATACAGTATTTTTAAAACAATATATATATATATATATATTTATATATTCACTAAAAATCATAAAGTTAAAACAATATGTCTCTATATATGGAAAACAAAAAAAAAAAAAGGCAAGATAAAAGTCGTGACAAAATTTGTGGAAACAAGAATTAGTGAATATACAAACCTGACAACACTTGTGGATCATTGATGTTAGGATAAATATCCTTAATTTCCTCGAATAGGACCGGACCGGACCTTTATTGATTTTGTTGGGGGAAACCGATACCGATTGGTAGTCTGGAAGACATCTTTCACTTTAACTAATAAAACTAAATTCTTGCACTCAACTAATCGGAAAAGATATTTAAGCATACTTGTGATAAAAGACAGAACTGAAAATTGAATCTGTAAGATCTTCAAAAGGGGACTTTGGTGTCCCTAATGGAGTGGAAGATCTTGATGAAAAGATAAATGGTGTTCGAGTTTCAAGAGTGGATTTGCGCACGAAACAAATTGTTCACAAACATGTGGATCGAGCTTTTAAATATTTCTACCGCAAGGAAAGAAAGCCTTATGGGCCTGGAACAAATAAAAGTCCTAGTATGAGATTGCTGGTGCGGACCAACCCAATTTATAATTTTGATTTTTTTAGCTTAAATTCGAAATTCATACATTCATAATAAATAGGACCTTAAATTATTTTTGTGGCAGAAATAGGACCTTTACTTTTAAAATATGTCAAATAAGTCTATGAACTTCTTCTTACAAAAAAAAGTTGAAATTTCAGAAAACATTAATAGCTAAATAAATCTAAAAATTATTTAATAAATAAAAATAAAATTTATAATTATTTGATATCTAAAAATATAATTCAAACAATAGATCTAAATATCTCAAATTACCTATAATTATTTAAATAGAACAAAATTAGTCTATCTAAAAAACATGACAAAACCCCAAATCTGAAGAACATTTCTAGAATTAAATTACTTAATAATTTTTAAATTTTAATTTATCAACTTGATAATTTTGTTTAAATATATTTATGATTTAATTTGTTGATTTTTTTATTTATTAAATATTTATTAAATTTATTTAGTTATTTTAATAGTTACAAGGACTAAGAAGTATTTAGAAGTACAGGGACTTATTTGGCCTAATTTAATTTGTCATAGTGAAAATATTTAGAAGTAGCGAGACTTATTTGGCCTAATTAAAAGTTAAAGTATCTAATTGGACAAAAAAAAAAAAAAAATATATATATATATATATATAATCGTTTAGAGTCTGCATGCTATGAGTACTTTCTTTAAACTCTGGCTAGTGAAAATAAAATAAGCATAAACAAATATAAGGACATATTTCACCCTCAACTAAATACTAACTAATGAATTCACTGAACAAAGACACCTCCAAGATATCCTTGTTATGCAGTGGATATAAAGAGAACCCTCCAAGCTTGGAGGGTTCTAGTTATAGTATATATGCACCTTTATTGCAAACATAAGAATCTGTGGTTATAGATGATTAAAAGATGAAAACACCACAAATACACATGAACCAACAAACAACATTGAGTTCAGTGCAAAGAGAAGCAATATTCCTTAATTGACCATTTATACCAATTCAGATCCATACATTTTCCGTTACAGAAAAATAGTACAAGAACATACAATAACATAGCAACCACTCATTCATTAATTGAAAAAAAGCCCTTACCCAAGAAGTTCTTTGTGATATCTGAAAATTTTGGCTTGAGCAAAAACATCCCTTATTGCCTTGACTCTGGTGTCTGCAGTTATAGACAGGTCCTTCATGAATTGAGAAAAGGTAGGGTCTATCTTTGACGCCTCAACAAGGGTAGGCAGCTATACTCAACTTTGTCCAGCACATATGCTTTAACAGAATAAATGTGCAACGAAGCATAATTTCTAGAAACACCAAACACTGTCACGGGAAACTAAAAACAATAAACAAAATATGAAGACTAACAAAGGTTATCACAACGTTTTTCTTCTATATCAGAAACATAGGTGCTAAATTGAGGTTCAAACTGAAAATATCATGTTCTGGCATTTTGCCAAGCATGTATTAGTCAAACCATTACTATCAAATGAACATCACAAAATAAAACATATGAACACATAAAAGACACCAGAAGAATAATTTTCATGACAGACAACGCTACTAATGAGAATGATCAAATATATAAGATCACATGACATTAAATGGTGGAGAAGTGAAGTGACTGCATGTTCAGGTACATTGCATCAAATACTTGATAACAGAAAAGAAATGCATTAAGAAAGGCTAGATTTACATTTTCTTTCTGAATCTTTTTTACGAAAGCACGATAAACTACATTTGGAATTAGAGTGGCTATTTTAAAATTTTCCACAAAAAAACAGGCAATTGATGCATTGAAAAACATAAAACTTAAAACAACCAAAATAGCGAACAAGAAAAATGGAAACTAATCAGCTCCATATTAAATGACGGAAACCATAAGAGAAACTTCTATAAAGATGAGTTTTTCAATAGAAGTTTAGGAGCTTCTGATCTTCAACAATATCAATGGATACATTAGAAAGTATAAGAGCGGACAATTTTTACAGACATTGTAATGGATCTTTGATAGGGTTAAGAGAATGCCTAAACCTCTTGTTACCAAAGTGTGTTAAGGCGCCAGCCTGGCAGTAATATGAATAACTAACTAAATTCTGTTAGTTAAAGAGTTCTATAAATAAGAGCTCTTTCTGATTGTAAACCAGTTTTTGGCATATTGGGATTTGAGACTAACTGAATTGGGATTCAGTTAGAGTTGGTTACAGAAGTTCAACTGAATTGGGATTCAGTTGAACCTTTTTCAGTTATAATTCTCTATTCTGAGTTCTTCTTCTACCAGCAATAAAGATTCACAGTGATTTACTCTCTGTTCTTGGTGTTTGGCTCTGTTTTCTTCTATTTTTTCTTGATCCCTGATTTGCTAGTGTTATCACTGGTATCAGAGCACCGATCTGGTGCCCTGAGATCCGCGATTCCAGCCGCTGCGTATGAAGACCAGGAGTATGGCGCGAAACTCTGAAGATTGGGAGTAAGAGCATGAGGAAATGAGGATTCGATTGGAGCTTGCTGAAGCTTTGGCGAAGAAACACGAGGAACAAATCGTAGAGATTGTCGCGCGATTTGGCCAAAATTGAGATCGCGATCGCGAGGGAGTTCTAATTCTTGAAGGAATCGGCAGCAGTGGTGGTCATCTTGAGGATACGAATCGAAGGGAAAAGTGGCACAAGCTGGAGATTCCGATTTTTGCTGGAGAAGATGCGTTTGGCTGGATGCATCGATTGGAGATATATTTTCAATTGAAATATGTCACTGAAGAGGAAAATATGCAAGAGACAGTGATGGTTTTGGAGGGAAAAACTTTGAGTTGGTATCAATGGTGGGAGAGGTGCAATCCAAATCCAAATTGGGAGGGGTTCAAACTTGCTATTGTGAGGAGATTTCAACCTTCCATGATTCAAAATCCGTTTTAACAATTGCTATCTCTCAAGCAAACAGTCTCTGTGGAGGAATTTGTGGAAGATTTTGAGAAGTATGTGGGAGCATTGAGGACTATTGATCAAGAATTCGTTAATAGGAATTTTTCTGAATGGCCTTAAGGACGAGTTGCAGGCAGAGCTAAAATTGTATGATTTACATTGCTTATCAGAAATCATTCAAAAAGCTTTATTGATAGAACAAAAGAATGTGTTGCTTAATAAAATGAATAGTTATGGCTATGCTAGAACTTCTAGTTATTCTAGAAGCAGTTTGTGAGTAGTACAGGGAGTGGTACAGGGCAAAGCCAAATTGTAGAAAGTGGGAGGAATAGAAGCGGGGAATTTAAGCATTTAACTGGGGCAGAAATGAGGGAGAAAAAAGAAAAGGGACTATGTTTTAGATGTGATGAGCCATTTACTAGAGAACACAGGTGCAAAAATAGGCAGTTCAGAATGATAATTCTAGAAGCAGAAGAAGAAGAGGTAGAGGATGACGAACAAGAAGACAGATTGCAAACTTTTAAATCCTTGCAATTATCATTATGCTTTATGTCTGGATTTACCACTTCAAAATCCTGGAAAGTGGAGGGTTTATTACAGGGCCATTCTATTGTGATATTATTGGATTGTGGGGCTTCCACAATTTTATAGCTACAGAATTGGTGGATAAACTGAACTTGAGAGTTCAAGATACTCCTTCTTACCTTGTGGAGGTGGGAGATGGCCATAAAGTGAGGTGCAAAGGAAAATGTCCCAAATTAAAGTTCCAATTGCAGTAGCTAGAAATTGAACATGATTTCTATTTGTTCACTTTGAAAGGGGTGGATATTGTTTTGGGGTTGGATTGGTTAGCTGGGTTGGGGGAAATCAAGGCTGATTTTGGCAAGCTGGAACTTACTGTAAAATAGGGAGGCAAATTGATGAAGATCTCTGGAAATCCTGCATTGACAAGAACTGCACTTCCTTTAGGGGCTTTGATGCAGATTCTGAAGGAAGAAGGAGAAGGATTAATAATTCTTTGTGAATCTTCTACTAAGGCTGCCACTGAAAAAGTGGAAATTCCTGCAACTGTTCTGGATGTGTTAACAGAATTTGAGGATGTTTTTGCTGATCCTCAAGGGTTATCTCCAATAAGAAGACATGATCATGCCATCCAATTAACAAAAGGTGCTTCTATTACCAATCTGAGCCTTATAAGTATCCTCATTATCAGAAAAATGAGATAGAAAGGACAGTTAGGGAAATGATGGAATCAGGGGTCATGAGGCCTAGCATAAGTCCTTACTCTAGCCCTATTATCTTAGTCAAAAAGAGAGATGGGGGCTGGAGATTTTGTGTGGATTATCGAGCTTTAAACAAGATAACCATACCTAATAAATTTCCAATTCCAATAATAGAGGAGCTTTTGGATGAAATTGGTGGAGCTACTATCTTCACTAAATTGGATTTGAAGGCTCGATATCACCAAATCAGAATGAAAGATTCAGATATTGAGAAAACAACCTTTAGGACACATGAGGGGCACTATGAGTTTGCGGTCATGCCTTTTGGTCTTATCAATGCTCCATCAACTTTTCAAGCCCTTATGAATGATGTATTGAGGCCATTCCTTAGGCAATTTGCTTTGGTATTTTTTGATGACATTCTAATCTATAGCAAGGATGAGTTGGGTCATGTGGATCATTTGAGGCAAGTGTTAGAAGCTTTAAGGACTCATTCTTTAACTGACAACAAAAAGAAATGTAGTTTTGCTAAGCCCAGTTTAGAGTATCTTGGCCACATCATTTCTGGTTCTGGGGTGGCAGCAGATAAATCCAAGGTGGCAGCAATGAGTTCCTGGCCAGTTCCTAAAGATTTGAAGAGTTTGAGGGGTTTTTTAGGACTGACAGGCTACTATAGAAGATTTGTCCAAGGCTATGGTAAAATAGCAAATCCTTTGACTGAATTACTGAAAATGATAGCTTTGTATGGACACCAGAAGCTACTCTAGCTTTTGAAACTTTAAAATCTGCCATGGTCAGTTTACCTTTATTAGCAGTTCCTGATTTTTCAAAAACCTTTGTTCTGGAGACAAATGCCTCTAGTAAAGGAGTAGGGGCTATTCTTATGCAAGAGGGCAGGCCTTTGGCTTTTTGGAGCAAAGGACTCTTCCCTCGAGCACAGATGAAGTCAGTCTATGAAAGGGAGTTGATGGCAGTTGTGCAAGTTGTACAGAAATGGAAACACCATCTTATGGGGAGACACTTTGTTATCAAGACTGATCAAAGGAGTTTGAAATTCCTTACAGACCAGAGGCTCTTTACTGAGGAGCAATTTAAGTGGGCAGTGAAGCTCATTGGATTAGATTTTGAGATCCAATTCAAGCTAGACAAGGAAAATCCAGTCGCCGATGCTTTATCCAGAAAGGCTATGTATGTTGCTGTTTCTGTAATACAATTAGCTGATTCTTAGGATTGGTTTCAAGAGGTGCAACAGGAACCAAAATGACAGAAGGTTATTCAGGATCTGGCTGGGGATCCTAATTCTCACCCTGGATTCTAGTTTCAAGCTGGGAGGTTATTGTACAAAGGAAGATTAGTATTGTCAAAATCTTCAAATAGAATTCCTCTTATTCTGGCTGAATGACATGATAGTGGTGCTGGGGGCCACTCAGGTTTCTTCAGAACTTTCAAAAGGGTATCTAGTTTCTTTTATTGGGAGGGCATGAAGAATTATGTGAAACAGTATGTGGAGGCTTGTGATGTTTGCCAGAGATACAAGCATTCGACCTTAGCTCCTGTAGGTCTTTTACAGCCACTACCGATACCAACTCAAGTGTGGCAAGATATCTCCATGGATTTCATTTCAGGTTTAACAAAATCCAGGGGAAATGACACTATATTTGTGGTAGTAGACACGTTAACAAAATATGCTCATTTTTATGCTCTAAGTCATCCTTTTTCTGCTAAGGATGTGGCTGCTGTGTTTGTCAGAGAAGTGGTCAAACTCCATGGTTTTCCTGCTTCTATAGTTTCAGATAGAGATCAGATTTTTCTCAGTCAGTTTTGGCAGGAATTGTTCAAATTAGTAGGAACACAGTTGAAGTATAGCACTGCATACCACCCTCAAACCGATGGACAAACAGAAGTAGTTAATAGGAGTTTGGAAACTTATCTCCGATGTTTTGTGGGTCCAAAGCCAAAACAGTGGGTTGGTTGGTTATCTTGGGCAAAATTTTGGTTCAATACTACTTTCAATATTTCTGCTGGCATGACACCATTCAAGGCTTTATATGGAAGAGATCCTCCTACTTTGATTGAAGGGTGCACTTTTACTTCCAAGATTGATGCAGTGAATCAGCTATTGGTAGCCAGAGATGTGGTCTTACAAGAGTTAAAGCAGAAACTTTTTAAGGCCCAGAATCTAATGAAAGCACAAGCTAATAAACACAGAAGGCAGATTGATTTTGAAGTAGGTGATTGGGTATTTTTGAAGCTTTAGCCTTACAAGATGAGATCTTTGGCTAGAAGACCAGTAGCAAAGCTATCTCCTAAATTTTACGGGCCTTATAAGATTCTGGAGAGAATTGGTCATGTAGCATACAAGTTGGAGCTCCCTGCTCATGCTAAAATTCACCCTGTATTTCATGTATCTTTGCTGAAAAAGTCACTCAAGCCTCTTCAGCACCCTCAACCCTCTGCCTCCTTTACTTTCTGAGGAAATGGAACTACAGGTTCAGCCGGCTGAAATTCTTCAATGGAGAAAGGATGCTTGGGGAAATTTGGAAGTTTTGGTTCAATGGGACCAATTACCAGCTTGTGAGAACTCTTGGGAGTTAGCTACTCAGATTTTAGAGGTTTTTCCTCAGTTTCCCCTTGAGAACAAGGTGGTTCTTTTGGGAGAGGGGAGTATTGATAGGGTTAAGAGAATGCCTAAACCTCTTGTTACCAAAGTGTATGTTAGGCGCCAGCCAGGCTGTAATAGGAATAACTAA
The DNA here is from genome assembly GCA_028749325.2 of Caryopteris x clandonensis. Lineage (NCBI taxonomy): Eukaryota > Viridiplantae > Streptophyta > Magnoliopsida > Lamiales > Lamiaceae > Caryopteris > Caryopteris x clandonensis. The sequence continues at coordinate 5,267,205 of JAPYKT020000022.1, read as the reverse complement.
CTAATTCTGTTAGTTAAAGAGTTCTATAAATAAGAGCTCTTTCTGATTGTAAACCAGTTTTTGGCATATTGGGATTTGGAACTAACTGAATTGGGATTCAGTTAGAGTTGGTTACAGAAGTTCAACTGAATTGGGATTCAGTTGAACCTTTTTCAGTTATAATTCTCTATAGTGAGTTCTTCTACCAGCAATAAAGATTCACAGTGATTTACTCTCTGTTCTTGGTGTTTGGCTCTGTTTTCTTCTATTTTTTCTTGATCCCTGATTTGCCAGTGTTATCAATCTTGATAGGAAGAAATTGCCTTCTAGTTGGTACTTCTATCGAACTATCTGCCGTATTTTTCCTTTTCACATCTTTCTCTTTGCAGGGTGGAAGAGTTACATTGAGAGGTTGTTTCATCATGAGATTTATTGGAAGCACCACATGGTTATTAAAGAATAATCAGAGAAATGCAGTTATACACTTCACTCCTAAAAAAGATCAAGGAATGTGAAAAACAATGAGACACGCTTTCTCTAATAATAGGAGGATACCGGTGCATTATATAAGAAACTTACTAGAATTTGGTCAACATAAACAAGCCGATCAGGATGTACTTGTAGAGTAAATGTCAAGAGAGATGCATACAAAGTTACTACTCCAACAATAGGTATATTATCTTGTGTTTCTATCACCCGTACAAAGAGCAGGCTGTTGGTTGGGATGGTTTTCAAAAAATAAAAAATGAATAAACAAAGCAGTAAAATAAAACAAATAAAAAAATAGAAAACAAAATATACTAGGGTGGGTCTGAATGTGAATCCATTCACAAGCCACCTGACAAATTCTCTAAAATGAATGTACATATAAGTCGTGATGATGTCTTAAGCATTAAAACCTTCAAAGAATGAGGTTGCATAAGGTACAGCCAAGTACCAAATATATATTCAAGTAGAAGCTAATGCTCTTACAATGGCCTCACAAGCCATGAACACATGTAATTATATGAACACAACACAAGATGCATGCCGAAAATATCAAATCAAGGCCAGAGAAACTTAATGTTTGTATCATGGGTGATAATCATGCTTACTACTAGGAGGTTAGTATCGACACCCACCCATGTTGCTTTTAGTATGATGCAGCCAGGAATAACACAAGATGTCTATATAGCAATAAGGTAATCTGTTATGCAACAAAAGAATCAGTCATCACCATCACAACAATATTTACAGGATTATCAGATCTTGTATCTAAAGTTTCTAGTTAGAGTTATCACTGTATTTGCTCAGTAAACTTGAAATGAAACGACAATTGTAAGCAAGAATTATTAAATTATACCACTCCAATTCATCATTTACAGGATCCAAAATCTCTGAATTTCAGATGGAAACTAGAAAGATTTACAATGCCAGTGGAATTGTTCAGTTTTGCAAATGCTTCTGCTTGAAAATTTTCAGGTAAGACCGGCAACATGAAACTAATGAGGCACAATAATTTACACAAATTTTTATGAAGTTACACATTACTTACTTTAGCACCTCCATGGTTTAGAGTATCTGTAAAGCAATTATCGCTAATCTGAATACTCCAACATTTAATCGAGTGAATTTTCTCAATAAAAGCACAATAACATTTGCTAGATGATAAGGGAAATTGAACATACCAGACAACTAGAATGGTCGCAAACTCCTCGTGCAAATCAACTTCTAAAGCAAAGACTCCTGCGCCAAATAAAGGGTTTCTTCAATCTGTAGTTGGATTCAATTATATAGCAAGCAAATCAAAATGTTGAGTCTACTAAATTATACGATTCTCGTCAATACCTCTTTTCTATGTTTGGATAAGCTATTCCACCAGTCGCTCCACTCATAATTGGAAAAACAGCAAGATGATGGAGAGGGAAGCAAGCTCTTGGAGACGATGAGGGTTCGACATATTGATCTGGAAGGGGAGTGCAACGGCTAGCGGGGCCGGGTGGACCAAAACCCACCCAGCTCACCATTTTACGAATGGGGCGGGGCGGGGCGGGGCAGGGTAGGGCGTGTCATCGTGAGTCTCGTGACTGAGACTTGGGGTGTTAGGACATCCAAGGAATTTGGAAAGGGTGATAATTATCTCTTTTTACTAAATATGTCTATTATAGTATTTTTATTAAAAAAAAAAAAGACAAAAAATAAATCAAGACTGTGAACCAAGACAGCTTGTGTCTCATCAAGCTTTACTTCCACGTCACCGAAGGTTGATAGTATTTCTTAGAGCTCGCCAAGTCTGATGGAATTCGAAGAGACTTCTGGCCTCTTAGCTTAAGCATAATCCGGACTAATGGATTACGGCATAGGAGATCTCACTTATGAATGATATTTCATATGTTGAGCAAGCTTGAAACCAAGTATAGAGAAGTCGATTTCTAGTTCCTCCAATTCCAACACAAATTCACAAATCAAAATAGAAAAATTTTATGTCTTCCCCTAAAAAATTCTAAAAACACATTTCTTTAATCTACCATATATATCTTCTTTTAACCTCTACCTTCTCTCTTCTCTACTCAAAAATTCAAAAAAAAGAAGAAAAAAAATATTAGTACAACACATTAGCAGGAAAAATTATGCTTAAGAGATTTGGGCTTTTTTGTTGCAGAACACTACTATAAATCAGAAGAGGTTTGGAAATGGTGGAAATATTGTTTAGATTGCTTTTCAAATATAAATACCCTTTCTCTTATGTTGAAAAATATTTTTCTTTAAATGGTTTTTTTTTCCATCTTTAAATAGTTTTTCCCCAAACTTGAATTTGTTAAGAATTTGGTGTACATGGCACGTCTGATGGTCTTAATCAGCAACTCAATGGAGTCCGTTACATTGAAATATAAATCACTCATATAGAGTGAAGTTGTCTATGATTGGAAGTTGTTTGTGATTGAGGCTGTGGTTGCTCCCCCAGGTGTTGTCATTCCATTGGAAGAATTCTTTTTCGTTCTCCCTTCTTGTTGTTTCTGATGTGAGAAACAAAGAGAATTATTAATTTTGAATGGGTATATTTAAACTTTGAGGTATGTTTAGAGATTTTGGGATATGAATAGCAACACTCAATAAATTATTATTGAATTGGGGATTTAGACTTACAGTTGTTATGGATGAGATCAGGGTGTTATCATTAATTATATTTTAAATAAAAAATAATTTAAAAATTCACAGATTGTCTCAACCTAGTCCGCCTCTAACTCATTTCAACATGCAGTCCGTAGCCAATTGACCAGATGTTAAATTTCTAGTCGAACCCATATATTTTACATAACAAGATGGGCTAACTTGGTGTACATGTTAACCACTCTTAAGTGAGATGGGCTAAACTTGGTGTACATGTTAACCACTCTTAAGTGAGAGAGAGAGAGAGAGAGAGAGAGAGAGAGAGGGAACAAGTATTATTTTATTTTAAACTTTAAACTAGTGGCCGCTATATAATATATGTTTTTATATTAATTATATAATAAAGTTATATAATTATTATTTATAAAAATCTATATTATTATTATTTATGTCAATTATATTTATATAAATATATGAGATTTTTTTATTATATTATATTGTATTGTTATTCTCTAAAAATATATTTTTATTAAATAATAAATCACATGACTTTTCAAACAAAATTTTAGAGTGTTCATAAATGTATACAAAAAATTCAAACTTACTAAACCTATTAAGGTGAAGGAATAAATTTCGTCCGTGCAATGCAAGGAACATAATATATGCTTTTATATTAATAATATATGATAAAATTATAATATTATTATTTATAAAAATCTACATTATAACTATTTGTGTCAATTATATTTATATAAATATTATGCGGTTTTATTTGTTTTGGTGGAGCTGAATATCTTGAACTGAAAACAAATCAACCAATTTCTTGTTTAGATTTTGATTTAATACCGAGTCAATCGTTAAATCAAACTGTTGATCCACGATTCGAATTATCTATTCAGAATTGACAGATAAAAATATTTTACAATAATTAGATTAAATTAATATACTAAAAATATAAATTTCTATTTTGCAACTTTATATATATATATATATTATATTCCATCATTTTAAAATATATTTATTTATTTTAATATATATAATATTGGTGTCAAATTAAAGATCATAAAAGAAGAATAATTTGATATATCATATTTTAAAAATGGACTTATAACGAAAAAGTTATTTGATTTTTAATTTTAGTAAAAAAATTAAAATATGAGAGAGAAAAAAGTTGCAGTTAAAATAACAAAATAGAATTATTACTGAAGTGACATGTGATAAAACCTACTTTGGAGACTCCCTTCTTTTATATAGAAAAGGATATCGTAAAATGCCAATGGCATCAATAAAAAAGTTTAACAATAAAAAAAGTTATTTTAGATATCATAAAATTGCCAATGGCATCAATAAATTTAAAAAATAAACCTAATTATTAATTTTTATTAAATTAATATGTTCTTCCATGTGATACACAAGTATATTATTGAAATATAATATTATTAAATTTCTGAAATACATAAAATTAATATTTTAAAAAAATATATATATAATTATGTTCAATAATTTATATATGTACTATGATTATAATAAGGATATAAATATTATATATAAAATTATATGTGAACATTGATTAATTTTATTTATAAATGCAATTATCAAATTACCAAATATATAGTATTTTCTTTTGAAATCAAGAAAATTAAAATAAATTATGGTATATCATTGTTAACATTTTGTATTATTATATATAGCATCGAATATGCCACAAATTCATAATTGATTTGTTAAAATCAAGTCATGAAGATATATGGATTTTTTTATTAAGTTTGATAAAATTAGTAATATTATCAATATTAACAAATAAAAATTTAAAATAAATATTTATTAATTAGCAATATAACAATATTTCCTAAAAATCCATCAGTGGAAAGAAAAATGAGCGAAAAAAATAATAATAACAAAGATAGAAACAGTCATTTGCTATTATATATAAATAATGTAATTTTTAATAACTTTAATCAATTTATAATTGATTTTAAACTTTTATTTTGAGATGGAATGAATATTAATTTTACATATGAAATTTTATTATTTTACATATTTTATCAATAAAATAATAAAATACTTTTAATATACTTAAAATTAATTTACCAATAATTATATTATGAAAATATTTTAGCATATCCTGCAAGGAAGTTGAATTATCTTTTAATCATTTTGGCTATTTAGGGGGTCGTTTGAAGACTGCCTATAAAAGATAATGTTTTAAATTAATTTCAAGCAACATATTTTCAAAAAAATTAATCATATATTGATCTCTCTAATTTGTTTAAAAGTTTGTATCCTCTTGCTTTTTTCTTGAACTCTTAATGTTCCCAAATCGAGTGTTTAGTGTTGAGTATCTTATTAGATAATAATTTAATTTTTGTATAAATAAATATATTACAAATCGTGTATCACACGATAAAAAATTTCAGTATATAAAATACTACATAATTACGAATACACACATGCACACATATATTATAAACACATTGCACAATTATATACTCACACTCTATACACCACACAATACACACCATGGGCACATTATAAAAATATGTGTTCATGCACACACTATACACTAAGCACACCGCACACACTATACATATGTACACATATATACATGTGCATATGTAAATGTATATATGTGCAGACATACATAGTTTATATTTATAATACCATAATTTTTTTTTTGGAAATAATATAAAAGTTAAAAAAACCAGAAAGTTAATTAATTGAAAACACTTGATATTCGTATTGCTCTATTTAAATGAAGCCTAAAAATTGAAAAAATATATTATAAAATTAAAACAATATTTACAATAATAATCAGAATAAATGTGAAACTAATGTTTAGAGTTCGTTTTGTTGAGTCAGCTTCATTGAATTACATTTATCTACTAGAATTAATAATAATTAAAAAAACAAATTGATAAAAGCCGTCCTCTGTAGTCTTCACTTGTGTGTCATGACCAATTTTTTGGTTGCATTCTTTTTTGCAGGCTATCTTGATGTGACTTCAACGGCAGTTGAGACTTCATCGGTTAAAGTTATAGTTTAATGCTTATTATTATTATTATTATTATTATTATTATTATTATTATTATTATTATTATTATTATTTTGTCTAGCGCATGCATATTTGGTCTAAATAAGAACAAAACCAAGATGAAGGCAACATTTGGTTTATAGTATTATTTTAATAAAATCAATAAAATAATATGATTATTTAATGATACATTGATATAACATTTCCATGATAGCATACCCCTAACCCCTTTTTAGAAATATTATCTACTAATATTAAGATCTTCAAGGTTAGCCAATTGAAACATTAAAAATCAATGATGCACATGTAAAAAAATTATATTTAGATACACTTTGATGTTCGCTATATTACTAATAAGTATTTTTTTAGAGTATGACATTATATAATTTATAATGTTTTGAAACTTACTTAGATTGTTCAAAAATATTTAATTGTAAAACAAATACATCTTTAAAATACAAAAGAAAAAAAAACCAAAACAAAAAAACAAAAAACCAAAAAAAAGAAAAAGAAAAAAAGACAAATTTATATCCTAGTCTAGAAGTTGGGACCAAGTCCAGTTCATATGGCTCACACCAGGCTAGGTTGAAGTTGAACTAAGCTTGGCATGTTTCGTGCGAGCATATTTTCAAACCATCGAGTGAATATTATTAAATTCAAACTTAAATTATATAGTTTTTTATAATTATAAAACAAAAATTCAAACTCATAATTGTGACTAAAAATATATGATGCCTAAAGTCACGAAATAAAAATATATTTTCTCCAATTGACGAAGTCAATATCATAGAATTAATCAAGTTCATCTTCCAAAAATAATAGAACCTGGAAAAGTATTGTTTGTCGGTTTCTTCAGCAGCAAAAGACTGTAACATATATCCTGCATTTAAATATTTGGTTGAAGTAAGATTTGACTATTTTATATTGTTTTATTTGAATTAGTAAAAGCTTATGATTATATCCATTAACTAACTTCAGCAGAATATATTAAGATTGTATACCCAAACTTTTCCTCCTTATAGATTAGTCCAAGTCAACTTTCTACATTGGCTATATTTCTAATCTTGCACAATGACGCCTTTCAATTCAACAAATATTGCTCCTGCGATATATAATATATAATAAAATATATTTCTAATATAGTTTAAAGTTAATTAATATTTTAAATATATAATTTTATTATTTTATTGATAAAAACATGTAAGAAAATATAATTTTATATTAAAATATATATTTTTTCATCCTAAAACTAGAGTTTTGTTTCTATAATAAATTTAATAATTATTTAAAATTTAAACTAGTGTGGGACCTTTGCGATGCACAAAAGATATTTTTTCTTATATTTTGTAATATAATCATATATTCAAGTTATACGGTATATTATAGAAGGTGTAGATTTTTAATTCAGTGATTATTTTTTTGTATAATGAGTAGAAATTTATTGTAATTTTATGTTTTGTCTTTTCTTCTATTAGAATTAGCCTCTTTTACAAATTGATAAGAATTATATCCACGATTTATAGAAGGTTGAATCAAATTAAATTAAAAAAATAGCGATATCAGCAGATTAAAGAAAATAAATATTTGTACAGATCTCGTAAAATTTGCCAATTAAATAGTCAAATTAAGGACAAAAATATTTTGCAAATTGCTAATTAAATGTAATAATATTACAAAAATTTGAAATTTGATAGAAACAAATACTTTGAAAGCTAATGAAAAATCGCATGGTGCTTATACGTCGAAATAATTAGCATATCTCAACAGAAAAATCACAAGAATAATCAAACGAAACATGAAAGAGATGGAAGAACTTTTCGTTTAAAAATAAGAAAGAAAAATATTTAAGAAAATTAAATATGTTTATGATAAATTAAATGCAACAGGTGAATAAAAAAATCTAAAAATAAAATAAACCTAAAAATAATATTTTGAAGAGTGTAGCCTTTTGTGACTATTGAAATATGCACATATTATCAGACATATCTTACTATTTATTTTCTCAAAACAGAAAACACGAAAGACTTCAAAAAGAGGGAGAACAAAAAAGAGAGACCTTAAAATATTTAGTAATACTCTTGAGAAAATATATAGAAAGAAGAGAGAGATAAAAAATGAAAAATGATTTTGAATTATGGTAAGATTGTTGAAAATTTAATTTCATATTTGACAAAATTAGATTTTATCCATGTGATTAGGTGATTTTAAATTTTGAATTATGGTAAGATTGTTAAAAATTTAATTTCATATTTGACGAAATCAGATTTTATCCATGTGATTGAGTGATTTTAAATAATTGATAGCTTAATTATAGAAAAATTGTTAATGATTTTTCATAATATAATGAAACTACAATGATTTCACGTTCCTAATAAATTTATTTCTTATTTTAAATATATTATGAGTTAACAATTTTTTTTAAAATTCAAATTTATTTATGTTGAACAACAGAAACTAAGCGAATCACGAAGATATTTGTTTTTCCACCAAAACAGTTAAAATAATTGGCATATGAAATAGTTATTATAAATAATTATTAAAATATAATTATGATTTTCTAAAAGTCAAATTAACTTAGTTGATTGTGCTTTACATGTTTCTACCGAAAAGTCAAAGTTTATCAATTTATTTTCTAATTACATACTTATTAAACTAGTATTACACCACTGATATATATATATATATATATATATATATATATATTTCTAACTACTATTTCTCTCATGCGTTATACGATTTATAATATAATAATTCAATAAAAAAATAATAGAACTCTTAAAATAAAATACATAATTATGTAACATATATTTTTAATAAAAACTGTTTAAAATTAAAATATCTCACAATATAAAAATATATTAAATATTAAAATATAGCACAATTAATTTATAAAAAAATTATATTTTATTTTTATATATGCAATGGGTATCAAATTGAAGATCATGAAAATATAATTAATTTGATATATTTTCACAAAAAATAAAGTTGAAATGAAAAAATTATAAGGCTCTGAAAATTAAAGTAAATAAATAAAGAAAAAGAAAAAAATTGACGGAATAATATACTTTTTAAAAATGGAAAGATAATTTAGACAAAAATAATATTTTTGTAAATTTTTAATACTGTCTTACTTTTATATATTTATAGATTGTCAACGATTAGAATAATTATTGTTACAATTTATAAGTGTAATTAGCATTTAATTGATAGACCTTAACTTTCAAATTTTCAATTTTAGCAATTATTGTCGGGCAAAAAATTACTGGCTATTTTTGCCTCTCATCTACTTTTATATTGATAAAATATTCAATTAGAAATAATTATTTTATTGGTTAACTCTAATTATCAATAACTAATCTTGTAAAAACAAAACTTTATTATTTTAATAATTTAGTATTCAATATTTCGCTTTGATATGTTTATAATACATATTTTGAGATAATTAAAACTTAGTAGAAATAAATTTAACTTTACAATAATTTGTTTTATTAGTAAAAATATATTTTTAGCTGTACGACAGGTTGAATACTAGTAAATATAATAAGATCATAGGTGTTCGTTTCATCACGAGTTTCTAGCTACACATGAACATCGTATTCTATATATGTTTGAATTTATATGCAAAAACATAATCATAATCATAATTTTTATTTTAAAATGTTGTATTCTTTTATTATTTATTTTTGAATTTTCAACTTGTGCAAGAATTTTTATGGTAGCTTTAGTGTAGAATTTATTTAGACCCCAACCACAATAATCATTAAAAAACATTTATATGACGAATGGAGACGGTCAGTTTTTCTGACTACTTCAAGTTTTGTATCTAATTAAGTTTCTAAAACAAATAAAAAATTAAAAAAAAACTAAATAATAGAGTAAAAATTGTAATAACCCTAAAATCTCAGAAACTAAAAAAAAAAAAAAAGAAAAAAGAAAAAAACCCAAAAACCTTAAAATAGCTGAAAATTATGATAAAAAGAAAAAAATGAATACCAACAAAATAAATATGACTCTACAAAACTGAACACAAAATAAAATTAAATTCCTCGAGCTGATCTCGTACAAGTTTTTACCAAATGTTAATTAACAACAAACTATTTCTTGTCAACTGCGCCGGTAAAAGTCAGAAAATATTTTCAAGTTTTGTGGCCAAATTATCACATTATTATTGAAATTAAATGGTAACAATATTATTTATTTGAATTCATATTCAAGATATTTGTTAGTGCAATGGTGCTACTACAATAAAAGATGTTACACCACTTTTATTAAAAAACAATATATTTTATTAAAAAACTTGCCTGACAATAAAATATAATCCTTCTTATTATTCATTGCTAAAAAAACTTGTAAATTATAGCATAGCCAATACAAAAGTATAGAATAAACCCTAAAATACGGAACACTTCAATGTTCAATCTGCATGCATGAAGCATCAATGTTCGTGAAATTCATCACTGAATATCGAACCCTAGGCAAGAGTCCAGAATCCAGATCTTTGCTCCGGCAAGACAGCATGTATATCAAATGAAAAAAGATAGTTCTGGACGGTGGGATCGTAAGAGTGCAGGTTGGATACGGTGTACCCCCGCGCCATACGAAAAACACCCGTGCCGCCAACAATAGGCATCTCCTGATTATTGTCCACCATAAGTTTCCATCCCATAATACTAATGGAACTACCTTTGTACTCACCGGCAGTGAACAAGAAGACGCCACTTATGGTGAAGGACAGCTCCTCCATGCCGGAACTCGCCGCAAGTCCCTGACACCGCCCCAACTTCTGCGAGTTCTCTTCGGGTCCTGCTGTTATTAGGTCAAACGACACTAATGTCTGGCCAAAGTACGTCGGAGATTCGGATGTAATGTTGGCCCGAGCAACCTCAATTGCAGTTGGGCTCGGCCCGCCTACCACATCATGAACATAAATACGAAAGTCAACTACTCTTTCCTTTTTGTCCGAAAAGAACATGAGTGAAGAAACAAGTAAGATCGCCATTGCGGTAAATTTGGCCATTTTTTGCGGTAATTGTATGATACAATTGTGCTAGCAAATGCAGTGGGTTTTCTGAAGAGCCGGCTGATCAAGAAGTGGCATTTTATAGACAGGCAGTGGGCTCCACCCCCCCAACTGCAATACGAAATTTTCATAACTTCTAGATCAGGAGATTATTTATGGATTTTATGTTTTAGTTATTAAATAACATATATAATTATCAAAAGTAAATGCAATGACGCAAATCACTTTTCATGTCAAAGTTTAGATGTTTTATAATGTAGGCAGAACTTTTGAAATAGCCTATTTTGAAAATTTTACTAGTTTTTTAGAATTGCAAATGTTTCGGGAAAATTTAGTTGACACAAAATTTATCATCCGGGATGAATTAATTGACACGAAAATTGTATTCTACCCAATTTTTTCAGGCTAATTTATATTTTATGTCAACTAATACATTGACACAAATATTATCATTCAGGCCACCTTAGTTGAAGGTGGAATAGAAAATTGGACATACTAATGAACGATAGAACCATGATAAATATTTTCACTATAATATTTACTCCCAAATATAACTTAAAATAACTCAATCAACTAAATGGACTAATAGAATTGTTTAACATTAAATTTGTATTTTTTAATATTTTGTGTCTTTTAGAATTTTCTTTCATTTTTTTCACCCACCATATTAATTTATTTTTATGTTGCCTTGAAAAATTATGGATCTAAAAATTTCAACTTTGCCAGCTCAACCCTAATTTCCAGTATAGGTACTGTAGTAGATAGGAAAAGTATAGCGTCATAATTGAATCAAAAGTATGGCCGCCCAGTTGGAACTACTGTAATTTAATCAATGAAGAATCTGAAGACAATGATTTGTGGAAACATGCAAATTAATAACTCTTCTAATTTTTTGACGAATTCGATATTAGTATTTTTTTTTTTTTTTATAATTGTATTCATAATTTCAATTGAAAATTTAATCTTAGAATTCAAATTTATAATTGAAAAACTCACGTGCACCGCATGTAATCCATTTATTTAAGGTTTTAAATTTTCAGTGATTTAAGTAATAGGAAAATGGAAACTTCACTCCACACCACTTGAATCAAATCCGATATGAAAAAAGGTGTCGTATTGGTGACTGTATTTTTTTTTCCCTTCAAAATGATAAAGAAATCTCGTATCAACTCTGACAGAATATGTACAGCACATAATTGAGAATTGAGAGAAGATTGGAAAAATCACCGTGAGAACTGGTGAGGGTATATTCACATATTTATACACGTATGTGTAGTTACAACAATATCCTATAATTAAGGAAAGGATATGGTCAAGGTATACCTAAAATACAGGATAGACACAAATCAAATCAAATCAATATTTACAACTAATTCAAATCAATTGGTATTATCTCTATTACCCCCCGTCAAGCGCTGCGTGGGGTGAAGACACACGCAAAGCTTGGACCGTAGAAACTCAAAGGCCAGACGAGGAAGACTCTTCGTGAAAATATCCGCAAGCTGAAGATGAGAGGGAACGAACTCAGTGGAAATGCGCCCAGATGAGACCAATTCACAAACAAAGTGATAATCCAAATCAATGTGTTTAGCTCGCTTGTGTGCAACAGGATTCTGACTCAAGAAAATGGCACTCTTGTTATCACACAACAGAACTGGCCGAGTAGGAGGAAGAGCCCGCAATTCCCGAAGAAGATTAATAACCCAAACAAGTTCAGCAGCTGCATTGGCCAGGGCCCGATACTTAGACTCACAGCTGGAACGAGCAACAGTTGGTTGTTTCTTTGCACTCCAAGAAACAAGATTACCCCCAAGAAATATAGAGTACCCATAAGTTGAGCGACGGGTCTCAACACAACGAGCCCAATCCGCATCAGAGTATCCCAAGATGGAAGAGTCAGGACGCTTAGTGAACGAGAGACCAAAATGGAGAGTACCCTTCACATAGCGAAGGATACGCTTAACAGCCAAAAAATGATCTTCAGTAGGCGACTGAAGAAACTGACTAACAGAGCTGACAGCATAGGATAAATCTGGTCTAGTGATGGTCAAGTACTGCAAAGCACCAACCAGAGATCTGTATAATGTGGGGTCCTTGAAAGCAGGACCTGTACTAACAAGAGATTCATCTGTCGCCAATGGGGTGGAAACAAGTTTCGCCTCAACCAAGTCTGCACGCTCAAGAATATCAAGTGCATACTTGGCCTGACCAACAAACAACCCAGTATCGGTGTGAGAGACCTCAAGACCAAGAAAATAGCTCAAGGAGCCCAGATCCTTGATGGCAAACTCATCTCCAGTATCAGCTATGAACTGGCGAAGGGCAGCAAGATCATTGCCTGTGACAATAATATCGTTAACATACAAGAGAAGATATATAATGGTCTTACCCTGATGCAGATGAAATAGAGACGAATCAGAACGACTCTGTGAAAAACCTAGACTGAAGAGAAACGAGCTGAAACGCTGGTACCAGGCAAGGAGAGCCTGGCGAAGACCATAAAGTGCCTTCTTCAGTCGACAGACATGATCAGGGTACCGAGGATCAACAAAGCCAGGGGGCTGGGCCATGAAGACAGGCTTGTGAAGAACCCCATTCAGGAAGGCATTCTTAACATCAAGCTGGTGAAGAGGCCAACCACGCTGAACAGATAAGGCCAGAACAACCCTAACTGTGGCCGCCTTCACAACAGGGCTGAATGTATGATGGAAATCCAAACCAGGAACCTGAGTAAAACCCTGAGCCACTAAACGAGTTTTGTGACGTTCGATTGACCCATCTGCAAGAAACTTTGTACGAAAGACCCACTTGGAGCCAACAATATTAGTGCCAAAAGGTCGAGGCACTAAATCCCAAGTCGAGTTTGAGCGAAGAGCATCAATCTCTTCTTGCATGGCAGCAAGCCACTGAGGAAGCTTAACAGCAGACTTGAAGCCACGGGACTCAGAGGTGACAACAAGAGCTGAGAGAAGGGCGGAAGATGCTAAATCAACCGGATAGCGCGGCTTGAAAATACCAGCACGAGCTCGAGTAATCATATGATGAGTGGGCTGAGGAGCCTGGGGTGGTTCTGGAGCTGGAGGCTCAATGTCCTGGGGTAGTTCTGGAGCTGGAGGCTCAATGTCGGGAACAGGAAGCACGACAGGATCAATAGTAGGCGGCTCCAAAGGAGGTTCATCGAGAACCAAGGACGGTGAACGAGCATCGTTATCAACCAAAAAATGATGTGGAGGACGAACAGGAGCCGAGACAGGAGCCAGAGAAGAGTCAGATGAGATATCGAGAAACGTCGAGATATCTAGATCAGTGACTTTCGTAACAGACGGTACCCGTGAGAAAGAAAAGTGGAGCTCATCAAACTGAGCATGGCGAGTGATAAAAACTCGAGAAGAGTCTGGATCAAAACAACGAAAACCCTTCTGCGTGCTGCTATAACCCAGAAAGATGCAAGACCGACTGCGAGGTTCCAATTTATTAGCTGCATAGTCACGAAGATACGGATAGACACGGCAACCAAAGGGCTTAAAAGTATCATAACTAGGCGGATAACCAAATAACACCTGAAAGGGAGAAATGTTATCAAGTATCACTGAGGGTAGCCTATTAATGACATAAACGACAGTGGTAAAAGCATCAAACCAAAGGGAAGCTGGCGCCTGAGCATGAAATAACATAGATAAACCAGATTCAGAGATATGACGATGTTTACGTTCGGCCCTGCCATTTTGCTGTGGTGTATAAGCACAAGAAATCCGGTGATGTATACCATGCAGATGCATAAAATCACGAACCCTTCCATTTATAAACTCAGTACCCCCATCAGACTGAAATGTTTTAATAGTTCGAGAAAATTGATTGCAGACGAAAGCATGAAACCGAACAAACACATCATAAAACTCGGACTTAGCACGCAAAGGATATATCCACGAAAATCGAGAAAAATCATCCACAAAAGCCACATAATATTTAAACCCATCAGAAGTGGAAACGGGTGCAGGACCCCACAAATCACAATGAATTAAGTCAAGAACAGCAGAAGCACATTTGTCATTCAATGAAAATGGTAAACGTTTGCTCTTGGCCAACTGGCAAGAAGAGCAGAGGCTAGGGTTTGGTAAAACTGAAGTAACAGATAAACAACCCTGCTTATTTAACAATGAAATAACAGAAGATGGGACATGCCCTAGGCGTAAATGCCACAAATCAAAGCTTGCTTTCAACCTCTTGACCCGAATAGCTGCAACCAAAGCTGGAATACCCCGATCAAGTAAATAAAGTCCCTGATTACACCTTCCCTGAGCCAGGATTTTCTTTGTGAGCCGGTTCTGAATGGCGAAGAACTTATCAGAAAAAATAACATCCACAGGATAATCCACAGTTAATTTACTTATAGACAGAAGATTCTTTGTGATATGAGGGACGACAAGCACATCTAACAATTGAACATCCTCAGAAATTTTAGTATTGCCAATATGCGAGATATTTAAAACATTGCCATTACCAACTATAACAGAACCGTTACCAGAATAGGACTCATGAGTGTCAAGAGCTGAAAGTTGGTTCGTCATATGAGCCGAGGCGCCCGAATCAAGATACCAATCAGGAGTTTGATCCGAGACATTACAAGTGGACGTGAACGCCTGAGCAAGGTGGGTAGCTGAGTTGGAGTTGAGAGCATTCAAGTATTTAGAGCACTTATCAGCGTAGTGCTCCCCACGACATATTTGGCATCTAGGCGTACGACGAAACCCACCTCCACCAGAATTGTCACGACGACCAGAATTAAATGAAGCACCTGAACCTGAACCATTGTTACCATAATTAAAATTACCTCCTGAGCGAGAAGAGTGCTGCTGCTGAGAGGTGCGAGACGATGGTTGAGGCGACGGCTTAGGGGCAGCCGTCTGAAAATTCTGGCGAACGGCGGAGAAGGCAGAAGAGGGAGACGAACCCTCCATGGATTTAAGCATCATATAAAATTGTACAGCCTGGTGGAGGAGATCACGGAGAGGCGGAACTGGAGAGATAGCCATCCTAGTGTCAGCAAAACCTGCAAATTGAACCCCCAACCCGCGGAGGAACCAGTGCCGTTTATCGTCGGCGTCAATGGGACGGCCGATGGCCTGCAGCTGATCACAGAGATGTTTAAACTTCTTGCCATAGTCTTCAACGGACAGATCTCCTCGGCGAAGTGATAACAACTCCTCCCGGAGTTGATGAGAACGGGACGCAGAGGCATAGACACTCTCAAGCGCCTCCCACGCTTGATTGGCGGATGTGCAATCGATGACCTCCAAGGCCGCGTCGGCAGAGAGAGATGTATATATGACACTGAGAAGGCGTTTATCCTTCAGATGCCACGTCGTGTAAGCCGGGTTTGCAGTGGCAGCGCCGCTCTCCGGCGTGATCGTGGAAGACGGCGCTGGAGTCGTACCGTCGAGATGGCCCAAAATATCAAAACACTCAGCCATGTATATTGTTTGGCGGCGCCACATCAAATATGTGGAGGCTTCAAGTTTAATTTGCATCATATTTATCATTGTGGTAACAGGGAGAGGATCATTAGTAGAGTTCGACATGATGATGACAAAACTGAGATTTGGCGATGGCGGATACCGAAACAAGAGAAGAGGAGAGCCGGATGTAAACACCGGCGAGGTAGAGAAGGAGGACGGCGGAAGAATTTAGGGTTTAGGAACGAGTTAGGCTGATACCATGACAGAATATGTACAGCACATAATTGAGAATTGAGAGAAGATTGGAAAAATCACCGTGAGAACTGGTGAGGGTATATTCACATATTTATACACGTATGTGTAGTTACAACAATATCCTATAATTAAGGAAATGATATGGTCAAGGTATACCTAAAATACAGGATAGACACAAATCAAATCAAATCAATATTTACAACTAATTCAAATCAATTGGTATTATCTATATTAAACTCAAATAATAAATATATCCAAAAGTTTAGTGAGTAATTGTTCATGGGATAAATCCATAACAGGGAATTGGAGCCCCAATATAAGGAGGAGATGCTCGAAACTGCTACTGGGACAATTGAAACAAAATATGGAAGTAAATTCTATCGACTGTCATGTGACCGAAAATTCAAAATCCCAAAAATTTTCAGTCATAAATTTGTTGAGCTTTTATGGCTTACGACGGGATGCATGAAAGGCTTGCAATAGGGCAATTTCACGATCTACATGGAGTGCTTGGTCAGTTTTTAGAGCAATGTTGTGTGCCCTAATAAGTATTTTACAATTTTTTTTTTATGGATTTTGTGTCAGCCAAGCATGAGCCAACAAGACTGCTTTAATATGTCAGAGGGTGTTGATCTATGATACACAAAAATTGATAAAAGCGTCGAGTGAGGCATGAGATGCCATTCAATGCAATTTTTCTGATTATGTTGCAGAGTTGCAGATTTTGGCTATACAAACATGAACTTTTTTCTGAAAAGAAGGATATAGGTTTTCTCTTGACTTGAATGTAGACACTGAACTCATGCAAGCTCATGATTTATTCAAGCGACATTTTATTGGAGATAGAATATTTTTTATTAAAAAAAAAAAGAAAAGCATTACATGTTTAAAGTTTAAGTGCAAACTGTGTAATATTTATATAAATATTTTATTACTTATACCTAAGGATCGATGTTGTAGCCTCACTTTATTAAGATTTATTCACGTCGTGATATTTGATCACTTTTTACTAGATACATCGCTTTGACATACCAACTTTTAAGCATGTATAATTAATGAAAAAATTATATTTGATTTTATATTCGATTTTTAAATTTATATCGTTATACTCTAATTCATAAATATTGTGTCCTTATGCTCTTGTTTTCATTAAATCGGGTCTTGTTTCTAATCACAGAAAATTGGTTTTTTTTTTTTCCAAATCACATTAAATCAGGTATTTGCGATTTAGCCTTAAATGGAATATATTTGCATTAATATTGTGTATTATTACTTGCATTTGCATTAAAATTGGGAATTGGGTGCGTGCACTTGCATAAAAAGTCAGATGTAACCATAATATATTGTGATTGAGAAGACCATTTTCATGGACTGTTCTCTTATTCAACAAGTTGATTTTGAATTATATTTTCCAACAATCATATAAAATTAATTAAAAAAAATGGCATATATAGACAGTTATAATATCACGAATAAAATAATGGTTTGATAAAGTTAGAAGCAGACTTGTAGCTTCATATAGTATTCTTTATTTTTATGACGAAAGTTTATGGATATGATTACTTTCCCAATGCGTGATTAATTAATTATATCCCAGATTTCCTAATGCACCTATAAAATTAAGTTAGTCAACTTCCTTGAATTAAGTTTATCCTCCAGAACAAAAAATACATAAGATTATTGACAAAAGTCGTCAGGATTCAGTGTTTACGAGCTACTTGTTTATATTTGTGTCTCTCACTTCTCTTCATCACCACGTGACTGTCTCATATATCCTGCTTTGCTTGAACTTTAATATTTCATTAGGCAGATACCATGACCAAAGCGGTACTTGTATGCTTCAGAATTTAGACAAATCATATATTTAAGGACATGTCATTATGTAATAAAACAAATCTAATTTAATAATTATGTTACTCATGACATAATAAAATTGTCCTCATTCAATCTCTAATTATGAGAAAATAATGATAATTTTAGGAATGTATGATTTGTGCGCAAATATGTGAGAATCTAAATCAATTATAAGAAAGAAAATAATAATTTATTATATCTTTATTAAGTTTATTAATTTATTTTTTTGAACATCACACACACTATCCCTATTTGTAATTATTGTTAAACATATAATTTAATTTCTTTTGAAATATTCTAATATTAATTATTATTATTATTATTATTTACATAATATAATATTATTTTTCTATACTTTATTACAATTTTTTTTTCTTACAACTCTATATTTTAGGAATTTTAAACTAATAAAAGAAGATTTCTGGGTACCATATTACTGCAAATTGAGCACTCTCCGCCATGTCTTGAAAGTGACGTTCGGATGTTACATATATAAAATTAACTAATTCTGAAATCTTTTAAATATCTTTCTCATTGATATTATCTTCTTATTTACCCAATAAATACACACACACACACACACACACACACACATATATATTCATCTTTGAAAAAGGAAATAATAATTTTAAGCAACATATATATTTATTTTTTATTGCACTAAAGACACTTGCTTTTTATTAATTAAAATAAATACTAAAACTTTCTTGATTATATATATAATGTTCTATACAGTTGTTTTATATAATTGTATCATTTTGACTAAACTAGTTAATCCAAGGGAAATGCATTTTTAGTCCAATAATTTTAGGTGACTTGCATCTTTACTCCTAGTCAATTATAATTTTGTAATTTCAGTCTCATAATTTAAAAAAATTACATAATTTAAGCTTCAATTTTTCGATGAGAATATGAACATCCAATCAAATTATAACTTAAATAATACAATTTTTAATATGTTACTAAAACTGTAAAATCAGTAATCGACTAGAATAAAAAAATGCAGGACATCTAAAGTTATGAGACTGAAAATGCATTTTTTTCAAGTTAACCTAATATTAGTGATTAGAAAAGTTTGTGGTTGGCATTCTGTTTTAGTATCCAAGGTATCCTGATATATGGAAAATTTACATTTTTATTTATAGGTTTATGTTATTATTAGATAATTGGTTCATTCATAGTATCAAAGCTTTAGACGACAAGCTTAGTGGCCGAATCACACCACCATTCCATATTAAATTAAATGAATAATCTTCTTCGTTAACTTTGTCAATAGTTTTACTTTTCTTAACATTCAAAAGTAATCAGTGAAGTACTCATCTGGTTGGTCCTCTAAAACATCATAAACAAATATTTTTTTGTCTCATAATAAAGGACGATTTTGAATACTGTATGCATATTTTAGCTCTCATTTTCCTCTTCTTTTGTTTATACGCCAAATATTGTTACTTTAAATTTGAGAAATTATAAAATATGCACCGTAATATTTGAACGACTTTAAAATTTGTCATATGTCTCATCATTTATTTCTTTAATTGTACCCCGAAGATTGAGTTTATTAATAGGAAGGAAATGACCCTGTGTACCTCTCTCTTTATTTTTACCGACTTTGATGTTCATTGAATCTAAAATTTTGAATATGGTGTAAATAGAAGGTTAATTATCTTAAGAAAAAATAATTTTTTTGGTAACATATGACTAAATTCAAACCATTAAAAAAATAAACCACGAAATTATAATATTAGGAAAATAAAGAACAAGATTTGATATTAGGCATAAGTTTTGGAACATATTCTAGAAAATTAGGCATATATGATATTTTAAGATTAAGGTGTGAGAACAACTAGTCGTAGTTGATATTAATTAGAAATCTACCGGATAATCCATTTATATTTGTATGTCATTTGGTCTCTAATTTTATATTAGAGATGAAAATTTGATCACTAAATTTAAAGACGAAAAACATTCCCTTAAATTTTAGCATCCATATTTTAGTGACGAAACACTCCGTCTTAAATGCGTCGCTCATTTAGTTTTGAGACAAATATCATGTGACTAGAGGCAAATTTTCCATCTCTACTTTGGTTGATTTTTGTAGTGATATCTATACTAATATAATGCTGAAATAGTCAAAATAAAAAAAATTCTGCCCATTTTCAGTTTAAGAAAAAAAATAAAAAAATGATGTGTTAGCTTTTTGATTAGTTGAATTCAATTTTGCTTCTTTTTGTTGGGAATATTTTTTTCAATTTGTTAAAATACAAATAATTTTTTTTGTTTCTACTCCAATTTTTTATATATTAAATTAATCATCTTTTCACAATTTTTAAATTTGCAATCATATGGAATATATTAAAATACGATATTTAAAGCGAGAATATAATTGTTTTTAGTTGATTATTTAGGTTAGATTTTATTATTCTATTGTGCATTGAATTATTCGAATTAGATTTGAAATGCAAATAAATATTAAGTAGTAATTATTATAAAATTTATTAAATAATTTAATTTTTATACAATTAATATTATAGAAATAAAACTTTTATTTTGGAGCGGAGGTAATATATATTTATATACAAAATTATATAATTTATTTTGTCTATACCAATAAAATAATATACTATTTTAGATATTTTAAATATTGATTAACTCAAAATTATATTTTAATTTTATTTTAAATATATTATGAATTGTGCATCACATGAGAAAATGCTATTTAAAAGATAATAATACATCCCTAGTGATTTTTCAAAAGTTTCAATTTTTAGAGGGTATGTTTGGAATAGACTTACATAAATTGAGAAAATATTGTCTTTGACGTTTCAAAATAAAGATACAGAAACTATATATTTGCTTTGAGATTGTATACATCATATAATTTTACAACAAATATCAAACAGTATTGAAACATATGGATAATTGTAATATTTTACTGTTATGAGATGTGTTTGTGCTCGTTGAATGAATGTAAACAAATTACTTATGATTTTGAAAAATGAAAATATAATAGATAATGTATAGATATGGATATTAAAAAAAAAAATAGAAACTTATTATTTGTAGATAATTAGGACAAAATATAATTTTATTGAATTAAAAAATTCACATTTCAAAACAAACAAGATCGAGTATTTTCCTGCGTTAAGCTTACAACGGTGGCATACTCTTTGGAAATCATGTGTTTGCTTTTAGTTCTTGTTTATATAACCTGTTGCATTCATCATATGTATATTACGTACAATGACTAGTAATTTAGAATGTAGTATTCAGAAAAACAATTTTTTTTTCTATTTTTGGCAAATACAATTTAATGAATAATCATACAAATAGTAATATCCTAGAAATTACTTGGGAAGTTTTCGAGTGGAAAAAAGGAAAATTGTAACTCAGCTACAGCCCCACAAATACTTTGCTAAAAGATTTTTAATTTTTTAATCTATTTACGCTCTTATTTTTTTTTTATCATGTTTAATATATAATTTCTATATACATTAAAGTATTTTTAATAATAGCCTCTAATATTTGATTTTATCTAACTCATGCCTGATTCTATTGTGTGATATTCCTAATTTTACTTATTATGTAGGCAATCCGACCGACAAATCAATAATTTCTAAAGAGTTTCTGAAAGTTCAATAAAATCGAACATAAGCTGAATAAAATCTTAAATGTCATTATTAAAAAAATTCATAGAATTATAGATAATATATTAAACAAATCAAAGATAACAAATATACATTTGAAATTTCAGCTTTAGTTTTTAACTTACTAATCTTTGACACTATACGGCTCTTTAATTTTGTGTGTTTTCTATGGCACCAATATTAAGTCAACCTGATTAGTACACATATATTTTTGTTATATACATCATACAAACTTTGTTCTGACTCTTACAATCACATTATATGTGTATAATGAATTTTTGATGCAATAGCACTTAATTTATAATATTATTTGTTTTATTAAAAAAATATTACTTATTTATTTAAGAAGTATAATTTTTTTTGAGGTAAAAATAAGTAGTAATACATTTCAAGTAAATAAATAATATTTTTTAATTAAATAAATAATACTCTATATCAAATTGCACGGTACCCCCAATAGATATAAATTTTTGCATTATGTAACTTAGTCAAAGGTCAACGTTTTACAAGGGCTATATTTCTCATCAAACGTGTAGTTGGAAGTGAATTAGGAGATAAGATAAGGGATTATCGAAATGAATTAATTTGCGAAGACTATAGATATGAGCTGAGTTCTTACACGCATCTTATACATGGTTCTAAAGAGTTATGCAATGTGACACATCATGGTCATTAAATCGTCATGTCTATGCGACTCTGACCTCATTAATGGAATTTAATCCTTAGCGAATTATATATTCTCTTTTTTAACTTGGCCAACCGAGTTTGAGATGTTCACTCGGTTCACTCACTTAATTGGCCACTTAATTCGGCCGGCCGAGTAAGATAAAGTTTCTCGAATCCCTTTGATATTTAAATGCTCGACTTGAAAGTGTTTTATTTTATTTTATTTTTTAAATAAATCTGAAATTGAAGATGGTCAAAGCTGCCATCCCCATTACTCTTCCTCACATTTCTATCATTATTACTCTTTCTCATTTCTCTCACTATTCTTCTTCAATTTTTCTTCAATCTTCACGATTTTTTCTTCTCTTTTTCTCTAGAAATTGTGTCAAATTTGTTCAGGTAATTATTTTTCATGGTTCTTTTTATGTGTGTGTGTGTGCTGTTTTGTGTGTGCTGGTGTGTGTGTGTTGTGCTTGGGTGGGTTTGTGTGCTGTTTTGTGTGTGTGTGCTGGTGTGTGTTGTTTTTTGTGTATGTGTGGTGTGTGTGTTGGTGTGTGCTGGTGTGTGTGTGTTGTGTGTTTGTGTGTGTGGTCGTGTGATGTGTGTGTGTGTGTGCTGTGTGTGATGTGCGCGTGTGTGTGTGCTGTGTGTGATGTGTACGTGTGCTGGTGTGTGTGATGTGTGCTTGTGTGTGGTGTGTGTGTGGTGTGTGTGCTGGTGTGTGTGATGTGTGTGTGTGGTGTGTGTGCTGGTGTGTGTGTGGTGTGTGTGGTGTGTGCGTGTGTGTGCTGTGTATGTGCTTGTATGTGTGGTTGTGTGATGTGTGCGTGTGGGCTGTGTTTTGGGTGTGTGTATGTTGGCCGGTTTAATTCATTTAATTTGTAATAGATTTTATTGAATTTTCTGCTATTATATATATAAATTGTTATAGGTTTGTCGTTAATAATTTTATTTCTATTTGAAGTAGGAACTTTGGGAATAGTTGCTGTTGTCGTGCATTTATCGTGACTCTTAAATTGTTGCCCTTGCATTGGGATATTACTTCATTTCAATATCAGGTTTGAATTTTACTAATTTATTAGTTAAATTTAATTTTATTATACTTTGTAATTATATTGTTTAATAATACCTTGCATGCAAAAAATGAGTTAACTCCATATATTAAGTTCATTAATACATCTTTATTATTTAAGATATGGAGTCTTCAAACAATGTCGGTATTGTTGTTTATGTTGGGGATAGTAGCGATGGTTCACCTGTTTGTGCAACAAGAGTACCTCGCAACATCGGATATTCTGGGTTGGTATCAAAATTCTTTGAACTGACAGTGATCGATAGCAATGAATATAAATTATACATATCCGCTTTACTATACGCAAACAACAGATATCATCATATACCAATCAACAACGATGATAATCTATGATTTTTCTTTGCACCGAATGCGGATAATCAATATGTAGAATTTCAAATTTATCAGGAAAAATTGCAAGATAATGCTCTCCCAGATATTCTCCCAAGCAATGAGTATTATCAATATGCATCTTACTTAAGAGCTGATGATATCAATAATTCATTACTTGTCACGCAAGACCTTACAAAAACTGGTGGAACGTCAAGGTTTAATAATGACAATATTCCAACTGAAAGAGAAAATGCTCAGTTAGAGGATCAACCACATGATCCATTGATTGACAATTTTGGTGTCAAAGAACTAGAAGATTCTGAACCTGACGAAGACGAGTTGTCTAGTGAATCAGATAAAGATTGAATGGATATTGGTAGTATTCAAACTATGTATTGCCCAAATCAAGAGTGGCCACCATCCAATCAACAACCACCACTTCCATCAAATCCTCAAAGATATTCCATGCATCTGAATATCCCGTTCTTCAATGCATAGTCACATGAAATGCTTGTGAACTCATTTGATCTACCGAAATTTTTTAGATATTATGATGCTACTGAAGAAGTGCTTACAAAAGGAATGATTTTCAAAGATAAGAAGAATTTGCAGTCTACGGTGAAAGACTTTTCAATTCGTATAGCGAGGCGTGAGTATCGAGTAGAGGAAAACACACATCGTATATGGAAAATCAAATGCAAAAATAGTTGTGAGACTACTCATTGCAACTGGTGGTTGCGTGAAGGATACAAACAGGAGATTGATATGTGGAAAATCACTAAGTATGGAGGCCCTCACACGTGCCTAATGAATGCGGTGTCTGTTGACCTTCAAAACTTGTGCAAAAACATGATTGATGTGTTGCTAACTGGAATGGTTTAGACAGATCTTGGGTATGAGATTAAGTGTGTTCAACAACAAGTTTATGATAAATTTCAATATACAATCTCATATCATAAGGTATGACATGATTTGAAACGAGCAAGAGAAAATGTGTATGGTACATGGGAGTGCTCAGTTTCAAAACTACCTAAATTTTTGGAAGCTCTAAAAAAATGGAATCCAGGCACAGTTGTCGAGTGGCGCCACATACTCGAAGAGATGAATGGTGTAAAAATATTGAAATATATGTTTTGGACATTCAAGCCATATATAGATGGGTTCTAGCATTGTCGTAAAATTATTAGTGTTAATGGAACCCATCTTTACACTAGATACAAGCACAAGATGTTAATTGATGTTTCCATGGATGCAAATCAACATCTTTTACCTTTGTTTTATGCACTTGTGGATGAAGAAAATTTTGCTTCTAGGACATGTTTTCTTCGTATGATATCGAAATATGTTGTTCGCGGTATAGAAGAAATGTGTCTGATTTCAGATAGACACGCCGGTCTTTGAAAGAAGTGGAAATAAATCTAAATTTTTAGCCCCCTCTTAGAGTCCATAGTTTCTGTTTGAGGCATGTCTGTTCGAATTTCAATAGCAAGGTGAAGATTGTGAAGTTAAAAGACATGTGTTGGCTAGCCGGATCAACTTTCACAATAAGAGAGTTTGAAAATGTGATGGAACAAATAAATGTGTTGAATGAAAGGCCATATGATTACCTAACGAAAATCGAAAAAGATCAATGGACTCTTGCACATTATGGAGGCTAGAGAAATGAAATATTGACAACAAATTTGTCTGAATGCATGAATGGAGTGTTGAAAGGTGCAAGATGGCTCCCAATTTGTGCGATTGTACAGGCTATATTTTATCGATCGATCAAATATTTTCTTGACCGATTGACAATGGCCCGTGAAATACAACAAAGGAACCAACCATGGCCTGATGAGGTATACAAGAAGTATGATCAACGGCGATGGAAGGCAATGGAATATCAAGTATATAAGGTTGATTTTACTGATCAAACAGTTTCAGTGAAAACGTTGGTGCCAGAAACAACAAGATGCTACACACATTGTAAAGTTGATGCTCAGAGAGTGTAGTTGTGGAGAATGGAAGCAAAATGACATACCATGTTCACATGCAATGCAAACTTGTCGATATTTTGGAGTCAACCCGATGGTTTACATGAACTCATTTTACAATACAAGTACGTATGTGGACACTCATAGTGTTAAGTTTGAGCCATTGCCTGATGAATATTATTGGGATGAGGCTTCCTTACAACTATGTCATAATCGAGCATTGCGCGCGAAGAGACATAGAGGAAGAGACAAAACTACGAGAATTGAAAATGAAATGGATTGGGCACAAACACGCGCTAGTTAACAATATCGTGCACAAGATCAAACTACTATTCAAACAGGAACTTCATATGACCATATATAAGCTTTTTGGGTATAGATTGTTGTAATGTTGTTTTGGTTCAGTTGTAATTAATTTTTGGTTTTTTTTAATATAATGTGTATTCAATTTTGAATGATCACTTATTAGTTTTTTTATTGAGGCTGAACATATACTTATTAGTTTTTTATTGAGGCTGAACATAAACTTATTAGTTTTTTATTGGTTTAGTTGTAATCAATTTTTGATTTTATTTTGATTTATTTATATTGATTTAATGTTATTGCACTATGGAGGACTTCGGAGAGTATGGACCTATTAGTGGTGAGATCTTAACAGAACAACATCTACACCGATTTGAGGATGTCGTTGCAAGATAAGTTGACCAAAAATTGAAGTGAAGACACGGAAATGGTATCTTTTGGAGACTTGATGATCATGATCCTTATGAGGAAGATCATGACGATGATGGCAGGAACTACTCAGATGTACACAGAGGTTGCATTATCGAGTCATATTCTTGTTATATCATATGGAATTCTATGGTGTTTACAAATGTGGTGATTTTACACTTAATAAATCATTAATCACTGCACTGGTTGAGAGGTGGCGGCCCGAAACTCATACATTTCATTTTAGAGTTGGAGAGGCGACCGTAACATTACAAGATGTCGCATTTATTTGGGGTCTACCAATTGAAGGTGAAGTCGTTATAAGTTCACATACTTCAACTGAAAGATCATATTGGACTACACGTTGTTAGGTGCTTCTCGGATGAGACCCTAATGCAGAAGACTTAAAATGGCCAAGATTTTCACTGTTAGCATTAGGTAGACATCTAAGCATGTACCATGTTACAGATAACAGTCCACAACAACATATTGTGCAATATGCATGTGGATGTGCCTTGATTTTGTTAGGATCCATAATGTGCCCAGATACTTCTGGGAATCTGGGGTCATTATTATATTTGAATCAGCTAGAAGATATTAATGAATGTTGTAATTTTAGTTGGGGTTCAGCAGTACTAAATTATTTCTACCATCAGTTGTGCAATGCAGCACATATAGGTCGTACGCAAATTGGTGGGCCAATGTAACTATTGCAGGTAAATTTATCTCTTTATTGTATAATTTCAATATGTTATTTTAAAAATGAGGAAAACATCTCTAATTATTTTTTTCCATAATAGATATGGGCTTGGTCGAGAATTACTTTTCTCACGCCACAAATGTCTCACAATAGTAACATAGGCCTTTCTCACGACGATCTCGTGCTTCTTGGGTCGTGATTCGGCGGAAATCCATAGGATTCAAATGGGAGTTTGGATTTATGCGCTGATTTGGTGGGGGCCCGAGAATTCCAGTTGTTGTTGTTGAATTAGAAATGGCCTTTGGTGCTGCTGAAGTTGGTGAAGGGCGGAATGGTTGTGGTTTCTTTTGTAAGTGATTCCGTTCTTCTATGAGCCGAGCGACTCCAATTGCATCTGCCAAGGTTCTGGGTTGCTTAATTTTGACATCGATGCGGACATCATCTCGAAGTCCTGCAATAAAGCAACCAATGAGAAAACTCTCAGGTAGGCTGTCCACCTGATGTGAGAGTTTTTCGAATACTTCTTGGTAGGCCGCCACTGACGAGGTTTGTTTGAGTCGACTTAAAGCTTCAGAGGGGTCTTCATAATCAGTTGGACCAAAGCGAAGAATGAGAGCTTTCGTGAACTCAATCCAAGTAAGAGGGCCTCGAAATTTCGTTATCCAACGGTGCCATTGTAATGCAATACCTTCAAGATGGAAGGATGCGAGAGGGACCTGTTGGTTTACCGCAATATTTTGGAAGTCAAAATATTGCTCAGCTTTATAGATCCAACCAATGGGGTCCTCGCCATTGAACTTTGGGAAAGACAGCTTAAGGTGTGGATGATGGGTGTGGTTGGGTAAGTTAGAGCGGGGGGTTTGAGCATGTGAGGACTCTTCTTGCCCAAATGGGTTTGTTTCAAGGTGGGTGGTGTTTGGGTTGCGAGAGATTCGAAGAGCTTGAAGCTCGGTTAGAACAGCTTGCAAGGTTGAGTGTACTTGATCAAAGCTTGATTCGTGTCGAGCTAAGATTTCATGGACTTCGTGGCGAAATTCTGCATTACTTTTGTTTCGAGTTTCCATGGTGATAAGCGAATTTTGAACCGGCTCTGATACCAGCCAAAAAGTTGTATATCCACTGGAAATTAGTAGTCTCCTAAAAAAATATAGCCATGTATTTGAACCACCCAACAGCTTACCACCCAATCGTTTACATGACCATCGTATTCCACTGCTACCAAATTCTAAACCTGTTAATGTACGCCCTTATCGCTACCCGTACTACCAAAAAACTGAAATCGAGCGGATGGTGAAGGAGTTGCTACATTCCGGCCTCATTAGGCCTAGTAATAGCCCATTCTCATCTCCAGTACTATTGGTAAAAAAAGCAGATGGTGAATGGCGATTTTGTGTCGATTATCGGGCTTTGAATAACATAACTGTGAAGGATAAATACCCAATCCCTGTGATCGATGAGCTTCTAGATGAACTTCATGGAGCCAAATTTTTCTCCAAGTTGGACTTACGTGCTGGTTATCACCAAATTTTGGTACATGAGGAAGATATTCAAAAAACGGCATTTCGAACACATGAAGGGCATTATGAATTCCTTGTGATGCCATTTGGCCTCACCAATGCTCCTGCAACCTTTCAAAGTCTTATGAACGATATCTTTCGTCCATATCTTAGAAAATTCATTTTGGTTTTCTTTGATGATATTTTGGTGTATTCGAAATCATGGGAAGATCATCTCCTCCATTTACAATTAGTTTTTAAAATCCTATCGGCTAATAGCTTGTTTGCCAAAGAATCCAAATGTCGATTTGGCGTTTCGCAGGTTGATTATTTGGGGCACATAATCTCGGAGCATGGTGTGGCGGTTGATCCAACAAAAATACAGGCTGTCATTGAGTGGCCAACACCAACAACGGTAAAAAGGGTTCGTGGGTTTCTTGGTTTAGCAGGCTACTATCGGAAATTTATTCGGAATTTTGGGAGCCTAGCAGCTCCTTTGACCAAACTCTTATCTAAGGATGGCTTCCAGTGGAATGAGGCAGCAGAGATGGCCTTCAACCAATTAAAAGAAGCATTGACCTCTCCACCGACTTTGTGTCTTCCTGACTTTACACAAAAATTTGTGGTTGAATGTGATGCCAGCGGAATTGGAATTGGAGCTATCCTTACACAAAGTAATAGACCCGTGGCATATTTCAGCGAAGCATTGAAAGGATCAGCTCTACGGTTATCCACTTACGAGAAAGAGATGTTGGCTATTGTCAAAGCGATAAAAAAGTGGCGTCCGTATTTGCTTGGGAAGCCATTTACGGTGCGTACTGATCAAAAGAGTCTGAAGTACCTACTCGAGCAACGAATTACTACACCGGCACAAAATCGATGGCTCCCGAAAATTCTTGGCTACGATTATGAAATTGAATACAAGAAAGGAGATGAAAATCGAGGAGCCGATTCCTTGTCCCGAGTAGTAGAATTTCAGTTTTTATCCATTTCTATTCCTCACGCAGATTGGTGGCCATTGCTCCAAAATGAAGTTCAACAAAACCCGTTCTATACAGAGTTGATAAAAAAAAAATTCCTCTCCATCCAAAGAACGATTGATTCAGCGGGATGGCGTGTGGTTTAAAAAAGACAAAGTTTTGTTAAGTCCCACTTCCACCTTGATTCCTAAGGTCCTCTATGATTGCCATTGTTCGCCAATTGGTGGGCATTTTGGGTTCCATAAAACTCTTTCTCGCGTTAAGAAAAGCTTCTTTTGGTCTAACATGCGTCGCACTATAAAAGAATTCTTGCAGCAATGTGATATTTGTCAACGGTATAAAACTGATTGCATGAAGCCTGGTGGATTACTGCAACCGTTACCAATTCCGAACCATCCATGGACTGATGTTTCGATGGACTTTATCGAGGGACTACCTCCATCTGGAGGGCATACCGTCGTTTTGGTTGTTGTTGATCGACTCACAAAATATGCTCACTTTGTTGCCTTGAAGCATCCATTCACTGCAGCCTCGGTTGCCAAGTCGTTTGTTGCAAATGTGGTGCGTCTCCACGGCATTCCCACATCAATTGTTAGTGATCGGGATAAGGTGTTTATCAGCTCATTTTGGCAGGCACTATTTCAACTACAAGGCACTCAACTGCGTATGAGTTCGAGTTATCACCCACAGACCGACGGGCAAACCGAGGTGGTGAATCGCACATTGGAGCAATACTTACGGTGTTTTGCAGGGGATCAACCTCGAAAATGGGCAGAATGGCTTCCGTGGGCTGAGTTTAGTTACAACACTACGGTTCATTCTTCTACTCGTATGACCCCTTTTGAGGCTGTTTATGGAATTCCTCCTCCAAGTCCACTAACTTATGTTCCGGGCACTTCTCGCGTTCAAGGTGTTGATGAGTATTTGCGAGAACGTGATGTTATTTTGCGGGAGTTGCGACATAATCTTTCAGTAGCCCAAAATCGAATGAAGAGTCAAGCTGACCGGAACAGGCGTGATGTTTCCTTCTTAGTTGGGGATTATGTGTATTTAAAGCTTCAACCATATCGACAGTCTTCTGTTGTTTTTCGGCGTTCTCTGAAGCTGGCGCCCCGTTATTTTGGTCCCTACAAAATAATTGAGAAAGTCGGTGACGTTGCTTACAAACTAGCTCTTCCTCCTGGTTCTCAAATCCATGATGTGTTTCATGTAAGCTTGTTACGGAAGCACGTGGGATCGGTCCCTCCAACCTCCCCTGAACTCCCTCCTGTTGCAGAAGATTCTACCATTCTTCCTCAGCCAGAAGCTATCTTGAGTCGCCGTGTTACTCGCAAAGGAAAATATCGTCCAAAATCTGAAATTTTAGTGAAGTGGAAAGGAGCTCCAGTTGAAGATGCCACTTGGGAGAATGAGTGGAGTTTTGGCAAGTCATATCCTGATTTTGTCCTTGAGGACAAGGATCCTTAAGTGTGGGGGAATGATACGTCCTTACTCATGTTACCTGAATGTGCTGCTGCCTTACAGAAGCTATGGATGTATGCTTTGTGGGTCTGATGAAGTCGTTGAATAGGTTGAGATTGAGTCAGTTTATTTTCCTAATTTTTAGTAGATGGAATAGTCCCACTAGGTGTAGCCTCCAGTTAGTGGGGTTTGTTTCCTTTATTTTAGCATTGTTTGTTATTGTAAGTACTATTATATTATAGTCTTAGGAATCAGGAATGTGGGGATTTTTTATGGAATTAGAAATCAAAAGTCTCTCCTAATCGTCTTTCTTCCTCACTCAAATTTAACCGTATCAGTGGTATCAGAGCCTGCCTCAACTCGATGCCTCGCTCTTCCCGAGCCAACACTGCCGCAGTGAGGGAGGATGTTCCCGAGCCAACACTGCCACGCTCAAGCCATCACGCACGAGTAAGACGTGAGAGCTCGCAGTGAGGGAGGATGTTGAGAGCTCGCAGTGAGGGAGGATGTTGAGTATCCCACATCGGTTGAGGAGTGGGTCTTGGGTAACCTTATAAGCATGGGCAACCCTCCCACTTATAACCTGGGTTTTAAGTGTGGAGTTAGGTCCTTGCTCTTTAAGGTAGACGCCTTAATACAGCGGCAATTGTTGATGTGGATGGAGTTCTTCCTATTGCACTATATGGTCTGAGTGGTTACAATACCACAACTTTACAAATAGTTTGACGAGTAACCTAAGGACTATGCGGGAGAGTTTAGACAGACAAACTCCACAAGAGGTATGATAACTGATTATTAAGATTTTGCTATCTTTCTTAAATTTTAATTAACTTATTATTTATGCAGTTTAATTGGCAACCTTATGACCCATGCCCAATTGTTGTGAGCACATATATTGACCTTGGAATTATCAGAGTCACCAATGTATGGATGTCAAAATGCCCTATGATTCATTATTCAATTATTGAGTTATATTACCCAGGTCGAATATTGAGACAGTTTGGTATGAGACAACGAATTCAATATATGATTCTTGATGTGCATGATACATTGCATAATATATGTGTAGAGGGCGCATCACTACAAATTGGGCTGAAACTCACGCTTCATTTGTAGAATGGTAGCTCAATAGAGATGATCATATTGTCTCAACTCTTGTTATTGGTTGGAATGAGTCAGACGTTGACCATGGATATATGAGCTGGTATGAAAGAATAACACGACATCTAATAACTCCAGGGTTAAATATGCGTGTGGGGTACAACCTGTAATCAAATGCATCTTTAGAAATTTTGGTATGTGTCTGTATTTTGTTATTTAGTTTTCTATTATGCATTTATTTATTTAATCATATGATTTTTATTGTCAATTAACTACAGGAAGAATTATGGGAAAATTTGAATAAACTCGTCATTGATGAGCAACCGTATCTTAGGGAGCCCTTTAGACGATCCGTAGAAGACATATACATGAAGGCTAAAGCTCACTTCCATGATCATCGACCATCATTCCAACGCCATCAATTACAATATGATCCTGAACCGCAACATGATCCTGAACCATAACCTACATCGCACAATAGCCCAGAACCATTTGTCTCTACTGGTATGGATTTGTAAACTGACTCTTATGTGCCCCACAAGAATTTCAACAAAATTTCACCACTCCTAAGTGGGATTTTATTGCATATGGCCACTCGTTTACTTCCTTTTAGAGTCCGGGCAGTATACATCTCCGCCTCCCGTATCATGCACTTATGGAAGTTATCGACCACAATTCAATTCATCCCTGATTTCATATCCTCAATCTGGCACCACTTAAAGCATAATGAATAATAATGTGATTTCAAGGACTACATCATCATCATCATCGGGTTGTCCAACCTTTAGTTTGAATATTACGACAGATGATAATGATTCAGATGGTGAACCTCATCCACAAGAAGATCGAGGTAGAGGCAAAAGGAAAAAATCAGGCGTCGTTGTTTTACAGGATCACATTATGATTATTAATTTGTTCTCTTTTGTTCTCTATGTAATGAAACCAATTATTTGATTTCAAGTATTTATTATTATTATTATTATTATTATTATTATTATTATTACTTTTGTCCGTTTCCACAAGGGATGCGAGAATGTAGTGCTGGCCTCAAACGGCGCATTTCGGCAAATTAAATATAAAAAACTTGTAGTAGTTTTGAAGGTAAGATAAAAAAACAATAAAAAGAAAAATACAAAGACTGAATCCCACTCGGCCGCCCAAGTGGGATGCCAGACCAAGTGGATAAAGAGTTGACCAAGTGGACAAATGTCAGAAAGTTTTTTGCACTCGGCCAGCCGAGTGAAGTGGTTGACCGAGTGAGAATAACACTGATATGCCCGAGTAATACCCATCACTCGGTCGTCCGAGTTGCCTGCCAAATCAAGTGGCTCGATCGAGTAAGACTCCAGGATAGTTTTTAAACAATTTTGTTCCTTTTTTTCTCTCATTCATTCAATTCCAAGAACCCTACCCTCCTTAATTTCTCCTCTCTTCTTCACAAAATTGAAAGATCAATATCATACAACTCACTTTTTCGTTCAAATCATTCAAGAAATCATATTGAACGACAAATCATTTCAATTTTTCACAAAAGTTGTGAAGATTTGAAGGATTGAAGCAAAAATACCAATTCTCATTTTCCACTCCTAAGGTATGTTTTTCATTTACCATAGCTCTTGTTGATTGAATATGTTGATGATGTGCTAATTTGAAGTATTATGGCATGAAACATGTTATGTTTTCTTGCAATTTTTCATTAAAGTTTTTTATCGAACACTTGGTATGCATCATATTCTCCTCTATTTATGTATGTTTTCATTTATCATTGCTCTTGTTGATTGAATATGTTGATGAGGGGATAATTTGGAGTATTATAGCATAAAACATGTTATGTTTTTTTGCAAGTTTTCATTGAAGTTTTTTATTGAACACTTGGTATGCATCATATAAATTGGGAATGTGGCATGATTATGTTTAGAACAATGATCAAATTATATTAATATCCCATGAATTTCAATGTTGAATGATGAAATGACTTGAGAATGAATATCGTATTGAAGGTATACTTGAGAATGAATATCGTATTGAAGATATGCTTGAGAATGAATATCGTATTGAAGATATGACTTTGGAACTTGTTGATATGAATAGATTACTAACTCCATGTCATCTACGTACCAACAATGTATCCATTTCCGTCGGGTCTTCAAAATCATACAATGGATGTTGTCAATACTGACTTCAAATGGGGTCAACACTCCATCGAAGCACAACAAGAGGAGCACGAAAATTTTTTATCAACCATGCCGGATGCCTATGGAATACAGTTTCGAATTTGGAAGAATGAAAGTGAAAGATGATTTGAAGTCCAAAAAAAGAAAAGATGAGCCACTCATTTCGCTGATGTAGATTGCATGAAAGAAATGGGCGTATATGAGGATCTAAAAAAATATGCAAGAATATAGGGTGGAGTAAATTCTTTGGCATGCATGATAAGACGTATGAGCCATTGGTCCTGGAATTCTTCTCATAAGTTGATGTAAGATACGATGATAGGGTGCCGGTATCCAGGACCTTTTTTTTTGGAAAACGAGTACCAATATCTTTAAATCGAAGATATCAATGAGATTTATGAATTTCCGAAGAAGAAGTACTGATGGGTGATTATTTGATACATCTTTTTGGAGAGTTTTTGGTGTAATTTTGATGATCAATATCCTTTCAACACATATATTTTTGAGCTAATTCCAATTGGTGAATGATTGTAGGTGAATACTCAATTTTGGAGAAAAAGGGGCAGAATTTTAAGAAAAATCGAGCAGGGGATTTACTGGTGGACGGGCAGTATGGCCATACCGGCTAGTTGGGCCTAAACATAATATTTTTTAGCAGCCCAAGACCGATTTAAAGGCCCAATTCCACCACACATATGGGCTCCTACGGGATTTGACAGCAATATATCAGTTTAAACTTGTAACTATGGGCTTCATTAACATTTAAACATGGCCTTTTAATTTGGATTTATATATATAGTGGAACTAGGGTTTCATTAGAAGAATCATCACACTTACCCTACTTCAAGAAACCAAGAAGGCATCCGTTCTCCTCTCCAAGAAGCAGCCCGATTTTATCTTTCTATCTTCTTATTTTGGTTTCTTGATTCTATTATGGGTTGTAGCTAAATTCTTTTATTCTGGTAACAATTAAGGAAACTTTAGCTATTCTATTTTATGAGATCAAATCTGTTCGTATACTTTATTTTATGCGAGTATCTGTGATTCTCTGTGCTTATTGTGGTTAATTGTTTCGGATCTATTAGGTAGTTCGAAATATTTATTAGACCGAAATTAATTAGTAGCCAATTAAATCGGCCATCCGTAATTGTGGTTTAGATTTAATTAGTGGTACATTGATTCTTTAGAATCAAGGGAAGATCAGTCTTAATTCGATAATCCTGCGTCAGAGTTTATTGATTTTGAATTGGGTCTCTCTAATTATTAATGTTGTCGGCTCATTAAATCCATAGAGCGTCTCTAGAGTTGTCAGTCGATTAGGAAAATAATTGATGAAGCATCTTCCTAATTATTGAGAAATTAAGGAGAGATAAGACCGCGTCGGAAGCGTCTTCGGTGGTTATAACTAATTTATTTGCATGAATTAAAGTTAATTTTACATCGATGATTGAAATAGTTAGCTAGAGTGGAATTAATTGAAACCCGAAATATTTTACATATCTGATACAAATCATTTTCTTAATTTTCGCTATTCAATTTCATTCTCAAACTACAAATCTTTGCTACTGATTTTCATGATTATTGGCAGATCAAAAGATTAGAAAAAAATCCTCGCCAGTCCTTTGGGAGACGATCTTGCTTGCTGCTGTTTTGGTTCAGTATAGGCATACCGACCACTGGTCGGATTATTTTTGGTGGAGAAACGACACTACCAAATACTCTAATCTACCCGATGCCAAGATCAATTTTCCTGAGTTCAACCCAATTACTTTTTGGAAGGAAATAACAGAGGCTTTCCTAGATAAGCCATCTGTATACAACCCTAGTAGATCGAAAGCATCGAGTATTAGAAGTCAGGTCATCCGATATTTTCAGAGGTTCATCTCCAGTACAATTTTGGCTAAACCTGAGCCTGGGGCGGTTAACTTGTATGAACTGTTCATACTATGGTGGTTGATGAAAGGAAAGAAGTTCAATGTAGCGCCAATGCTCTTAAGGCAATTTGTGCGAACAAAACATCAAGTAGCTAATCATATTGGAGGGTTGATCACTCCAATTGCTCGACACTTTGGGGTGAACTTGGAAGGGATGGAAGAGACGCTAGACAAGATCACTATAAACCTCGAATTGCTTTGCAACATGAAAATGTGTCTGTTACATCCCGGCACCAGAAAGTTGTATTTGATTTTATCAGATAAAAAGAGGTTTGCACTGCCCAATTCTCGCCTCACAAATGTTGCTGGGGGAAAGGTCCAAAATATTCTACTGAATGGCTCGGTTCACCTAGAAACCATCGAGGAGGGTGAAACCAAATTGAAGAATGCGGAGGAACGAAGAAAAATGAGGAGAAAAGTACGAATACCCGAACAGAGCCTATGGATGTTGATATTGAAGAACAACAATGGGATGAAATGATTGGGGAAGCACAACTGCTGGCATATGCTCAAGCCGGAACTTCACAACAACCACACCATCCACCTCAATTTCAAGGGGGTTGGAATGATTGGTCGGATTGTAGAAACACTTTGGATGCACGTGTTGCCAACCTAAAAGAGTATTATCATCGTCAAACACATAATTCTCAAATTACACTTGACATGCAAAGGCAACAATATGAGTGGCTATGCAGAAAGACCATTTTGAGGAGTGAATACCCAGCTTATCAATGATTCAACCCATCCAACACATCGTACTGACCACCTCAGTGAGCATGTCGCAATCCCTTTTAATAGGATAGTGCATGAACTATGAGTATGAGAAAATGACTATTTGTTAAGAATAAATTGTTTTGATTTGAAAGAAGTGCATGTTTGTGGAGAATATGAATGGATTGTTTGAGTTAGCTGCTTATTGTTGACCGAGTGGACCGGCTGAGTGGAGAGATTTGAAAGAATTCCAAAAAGTTTTCAACACTCGGCCCCCCGAGTGGAGTGCCGACCGAGTGTTCTGGCCGAGTGGATATCAAGACTCGGTCGATCGAGTGATGGCCACGCCGAGTGACTCAGCCGAGTCACGTACAGACACCACTCGACCATCCGAGTGATCACTTAACCGAGTGAGACGTTCGAGTGGCGCATTTTCCTCTTTCTTTCGTGAGTTTAAAAAAATAAAAAAATAAAAAAATGTCAAATGTCGCCCATTCTATGGGCGACCTAAAAGAAAAAAATAAAATTAAAATTAAGGTCACCCCTGGCAGGGGCGACATTGTTTAAACTAAAGTCGCCTACCGCGTGGGCAACTTTACTTAGTTTTTTAAATTTTTTAAAATTGCTATATTTTATTGAACTTTTTATTAAAATACTATATTTTGTCAAAACACCCTCTTTTTCTACTATTTTTTTTCAATCATTTACCTTTATATAAGGAGAGCAAATTACAAAATTAATTTCATAATTATAAGATATTTTTAATTTTAATTTTGTTTAAATATATATTTGTAATTATATTTTTTAATAATTTTAATTTTGTGAGACGCACATGTCAAGTGCCTTTTTGTTCGGTGAAATTTTTCTGATGTGGTTTTAAAATTTCCACACAACCTTCAAGAAAAAAATAACACAATAAAAGAAAATACCACATAATTTTTTTAAAATAATTAAAAACAAATTGACTGTCTTTTTAAATGAACAATCTGTAAGTAATCAAATGTAAATGAGTTAGGATTTTTTATTACTTACGGGTTGTTTCTCTAAAGAAGACAACCGTTTTCTTTTAAATTATTTTAAGTTTTTTCTATGTGGCATTTTCTTTTATTGTGAGGTTTTTTTTTTCTTTTTGGATGTTGTGTGGAAATTTAAAAGTCACGTCGGAAAAGTTTTGTCGGAAAAAAGACATATAAGACGCATATGTCAAATTCTGACAAAATTTCCAATTTCCACCAAAATTAGAACTAAATTTGTAAATTAAAATTATAATGGAACATAATTGTAAATTTAAATTTGAATGGGACTAAAATTGCAAATGTCCTACTGTTATGATACTATTTTGTAATTTGCTCATGCAAGTACTATATTATCTATTAAATATGTTCATTAATTAATTTAAACCTTGGAATTCAATTTCAAGAAACACCGGTGATCAAAAC
Source organism: Caryopteris x clandonensis (assembly GCA_028749325.2). NCBI lineage: Eukaryota > Viridiplantae > Streptophyta > Magnoliopsida > Lamiales > Lamiaceae > Caryopteris > Caryopteris x clandonensis. The sequence goes on along the minus strand of JAPYKT020000022.1, from coordinate 5,228,125 downwards.
AACATCACATATTATAAATTCATGCTATGTAGATTCAATAAAAAAAAGATATATCGAGTCATATTTTTAATTATCTTACATTTTTGTTCTAATTCTATTAATATTGTTACCATGTGTTTGTTTGTGATGTCATCATAGTATTACTTTAATAACACGATTTGTATTAATGAATCTAAAATTGAAAATCTGATCCGACGGTAATATAATCTCTTAGTATTCATCACAAGGAAAGGTTGTTATATTACTTGGTGATTACAAAAGCATAGAACAAAACCTAAAACATAAAACACTCTCCGCCAACTTCAATTATTCAATAAGCAACAACATTTGTGAAATTCAACACTGAATCCTTAGGCAAGACTCCAGAATCCAGATCTTTCCTCTGGTAAAACAGCATGTATATCAAATGAAAAAAGATAGTTTTGGACGGTGGGATCATAAGAGTGCAGGTTTGATACTGTGTACCCTCGCGCCATTCGAAAAGCACCCGTGCCGCCAACAATAGGCATCTCCTGATTATTTTCTACCATAAGTTTCCATCCCATAATGCTAATGGAACTACCTTTGTACTCACCGGCGGTGAACAAGAAGACGCCACTTATGGTGAAGGACAGCTCCTCCATGCCTGAACTCACCGCAACTCCCTGACACCGCCCCAACTTCTGCGAGTTTGCATCGGGTCCCGCTGTTATTAGGTCATACGACACTAATGTCTGGCCGAAGTACGTCGGAGATTCGGATGTAATGTTGGACCGAGCAACCTCAATTGCAGTCGGGCTTGGCCCGCCTACCATATCATGCACATAAATACGAAAGTCAATTACTTTTTCCTTTTTGTCGAGAAAGAACATGAGGGAAGAAACAAGTAAGATAGTCATTATGGAAACTTTGGCCATTTTTTGCCTTAATTCTGAGATATAGTTAAGCAGGCAAATGCAGTGGGTTTTCTGATCAAAAGGTGGGATTTTATAGCTACGAAGTGACAGTGCTACACTCCCCCCCCCCCCACCCTACCCCGCCGGCACACACAAAATTTCTTAACATCTAGATGTGTGTGTATATATGTATATATAATTGTCATAAGTGAATGCAACATGCAGTCACTTATGATGTTAAAGTTTAGATGTTGATTATATCTGTTTGTTAATTAGTAGTACCTCAGTCAAATAAGTGGACTAATAGAATTGTTTAACATTAATGAATAATTTATAATTATTTGACGTTGCAGGCTAACCAATAACGAAAAATCTTATCTTAGACTACGTAAAAGTTGTTTCATGATTTTTTTTTTCCGTCAAAGATTAGTAATATTTTTCATATTCTTAAATAATACATTTTAGTTAAGTAAATAATATTCTACATCATCTTAAACAATGCCTCAATGTATTTTTTTTTTCCGTATGTGTATATAAATATAATGACATTTGCTGCAAGTATCTACGATAAATAGATTGTTCACTGTTTTGACAGCTACTATTTACTTAATACTTATATTTAAATTGAAAACCTTATCAATTTGATTTTATGATGTGCTAAAAATATTATTATTATCATTATTATATTGGGTTTTATTTTTCAATATATCTATTCATTTTAAACAAAAAAGATCTAATTAAATTTAAATTATGCCTTTACACAACACTTTCAGTGGGGTTGTATGGTGTGCAGAAAATATTGGATATATCATAATATATGTATATATGTTTTATTCAATTTTTTAGTTGTTTTACTTTGTTATATATCCCAATTTTTATATTGTGTGACATAAATGATTTATTTTTAATCTTGTTCATAGCATATTTTTAACAGTAATATAATTGTGTTTTTTTTATTTAAATCAATACTTGGGTTAACTATATAAAGGTAAATATGATTTTTATATCTATTTATTTATCTCTTTTAAACCTAAAACAAATTAGGTTTTCAATTTTATTTTATGATGTATGGAATACATTGTAACATCATTATATCTCTTTTTCTATATCGTTATTATATCATTTTTCAAAATTTAATATAGTACTAAGTTAATATAATATCAATTATATAGTTTTTAGTTCATATTTAAATTCACGATAATGTAATATATTTAAATTTAAGGTACATTTAAATTTTAGGATGTGCATAATTTACAGAATATTTTAATTGTATTTAATTTAAATTGTGCATTTACTAGAGACTAAAATCATTTCTAAATAGCAGTTGTTCATTGGAGGATTGAATATATTGATTTAATGACTAACAGATATAATATTAATATATCATATTCCCTGCGCATTCGCAGTGAATAACCATAATTTGAAATTCTGCATAAGAATTTATTGTGGTATATAATAACAGGTTACAAAGATGCTCACAGTTAAGTAGATTTACATATGTTTTATGTATTATTTATTATAATATTGATAATTTATTGGGATTTTAATATTATTGTAGGAATAAAAAAATATATGACTGTTTATAAAAACATGGACAACGATATGAAATACAAAACAACAAAAATATTGTAAACAACGATATTATTTGATGATCATAAAAAGTACGAATTGGAACAACTATATTATCTGGTGATCGGAAGGTTCTACAAATTTTGATGTGTTATAATGACACTTTCAACAAAAACTCTACGAATAATATTGTATATCGTGAAGGATTTCAAAACACTTTGTGTTGTTTTGTTCCATAAACTCATATAATTATCATTAATTTGTTTTCGTAGTTTATAAAGTTCATCATCATCACTATTATTGTTAATATAATTATTAATATATTTGTATTACAATTATTAATAATATTTTCAATTTTTAATATGTTAATGTTTAAATCAAACATTTCGGCCATTATATATGAAAGCCTTCGACTCAAGAACTTTGGAAACTGAGAGAAAGATAATTAAAAAGATTAAAAATTAAAATTTACTAAATCTCTTTGAATTCAACGTATGAATTATTTAAATTAATAAAAAAATTCTATTGTCTTTAATTTGAATAAAGTTCTTTGGAGTCTTGAATTCAAACGGAAATTGAGAAGATTCTGATATTATTGTAAAGATTAATATAAAGAATTAATTTGGTCAAATCAGTGATTTGTGTTTCCGTCACCTTGCCGCTACCTTATTTTAGTCGAATTATTTAATCACATAACGATGAGGTGAAAGTGAGATGCAGGGTTTTAATTGGATCAAATAATTGTGTCCACTCCTAATCATCTTATAAACAACCTTATAACTCTTATCTTTTAAATATAAATAGATGTTGATATATACTTTTCTCTACGTACTTATATTATATATACATTGTCACAATTTATATATGTGAATTATACTTTTTAAAATATTTTTTCTTATTTAATTATTAAATTTATATTTATTTAGATTATTATTTAAAGATATAATAGTGAAATAGGCATATAACAGGATATTATGATCATTAGGCGGTTTGGTGAATTTTCGCAACTAATTTGTTAGGTTAAGCCAAAAAAAGTTAAAATTTGTAAGTGCTATGGTGACATAGTAGTTTTGTGGGGAAATTGTCCAAAATATTCTGTAAGCATGAATATTTTACTAACATTATTATTATTATTATTATTATTATTAATATTATTATTATTATTATTATTATTATTATTATTATTAATTTTTTTTTCTTTTTTACATTATACCATTTTTTCAATGTTCTTTAATTTTCAAAAGTTTGTCCGTTAACTTGAGACGTCTGATTATGGATTATGCAACCAGTAAAGTGAGGATATGACTTTCCTCACATCTAGCAATAAAATTTATCTTTTAATGCTGATTTGAGAAATAAGTTAAATTAGTAATAAAATAAATTAGAGAAAGAAAAAATTAAATGTAAATTTCTGAATTTGTGTGAAGTTTTCTGATATTTTTAGTGATTTCCACTTTATTTTCAGTTTTTGTTATTTATATTTAATTTTCAAATTTTGTAGATTATCTGATTTTATAATATATGTATATTTTTAGTTTTAAAATTTATTTGTATTTTCAGAATATTTTTATAATTTTAAGAATTTATTTGTATTTCCAGAAATTATATGTATTTTTCTAAATATTTGGGTAACTTTATAAATTTATTTATAAAAGTCGGAATTATTTTCTAATTTATTTCATTTTCAATTTTTTTATTATATGTATGTGTAATTTTATAATTTTTTTTTAAAATTTAGATTGTATTAGAATAAATTGGCTCGAATCTACCAAATTTGAGCTTCCAGCTGATTTTGACCATCAAGGAAATACTATCTCTATATTTGTATATGACGCCACCATTTCATACAACATTAAATATATTAAATGGAGTATCCAATAAAAATTAAACAATCTTGACTGTTTTATTTTATAAATTTTAGAAAAATAAAAAAAAAATATTCTCAATGGGGGACATTGAAAAGCTATTTCTTGGCTACGATAGATTTTGTAATAATTATATAAAAATTTATATAGTTTTAAGAAATAATTTTGGACCCCAAAATAATATAAATTTTTGGGCGTGGTGACGAACTCTCCCAACTAAAGAAAGGTTCAATTATATATATATATATATATATATATATATATATATATATTAGCTTCTGATCTTTCTTAAAAATTAACACTGATCATCTCATTTAATTATATAATGAAACATATTTAAAAAGTGTAAATATATTATTTCATATTGATAATCTAATATATTATTTATGATACTAATTCCTCCATATCCAAATTATAATTTTGAGGAATATTTCATAGCTATTCACAATGATAATTAACTTTATATATTAATTTGAGATGTACGTTTTAAAAATATCGTTTAATGACTGATTTATATGTTAATTAAAATGAACACATGCACTCATTATATTTTCGGTAACTTTTTGAGTGATATCAAAGCTTGTGTTATATCTTTTTAATGCTATAATTTTTTTAATTGCATGAAGTTAGTTTTATTTCACCTGTAATTAGATAATTTATATTCTATTTTCATAATATTTATATTCAATCAACATAATAGTCACTAAAAACACAACACAGTTGCACAAGTGAACTATTTTCTCCCTAATAAATTCAATTTTTGGTAGATATAATAATATAATCATGAAATTAGAAAGATAGATGATGATTTTAATCCGTTAACTATAAGATTTGTCCAACATACATTCTCTAATTTTATAAATTTGTATTGTCGTTCTCCAATTTTTTATTTTACCTAATTTGATCTTTTCGTCCGAGCTTAAATTTGTCACCATAAAATTACTGACATAAAATTGGGATTTTCTAAGAAATCTCTTATGTGGCATAGACCGAAGACAATTTTCTACACATCATCCAATTAATAATAATAATAATAATTGTTTTCAATAATAATAAAATCCTAAAAATTATAAATAAATAAAAAAACTAGAATTTTATAAATTATGACATCATATCACAAATATTATTTTTAACAATCAAACTGAATATCCTGGAAATTATTGCTGAGAACGTAGAACAGAAGTACTCATCTCCGCCAACTTTGATCATGCATAATCGTTGGTGAGACTTCACTTCGATTAAAACCCAAATTCTTTCTTCAGGTAAACATAGATATCATGGGTAAAAAGAAAGGTGTTTGTGGCAGGATCTTGAGAGTACGGGTTCGATACGGTGTACCCTCAGGCCAGATGAAAAGTACCCGTTCCACCAACAATGGGGATCTCCTGATTCAACCCTGTCGCCAGTTTCCAACCCATTATGCTTATCGTACTTCCATTGTACTGCCCCGCCGTGAATATAAAGACACCTGTTAGGGTAATGGCCGTCTCTTCTAAGCTCGTAGCTGCCGACAGCCCCTGAATCCGCCCCAGCTCCTGGGAGTTGGGATCCGGCCCACTATCATCAAGTCGTCCCCCACTACAACTTGGCTGAACGATGTCGGAGAAGTTGCTGTAATGTTGGCCCGTGCCACCTCGTACGCAGTTGCATTCGGGCCTCCTAGTACGTCATGAACATAGACATGAAATACAGTTAACTTTGCCCTTTTCTTGAGAGGGTACAGTGTGCATCAGGTATGAGCGAATTTAATGAAGACATAAGCATCAAAGTCAAAATGTGAACTTTTGTCATTTGTGGTCACAGTGCTAAGAAACAATAATTAAGCTGAAAAATTAATTTGGTGAATATATGTTTGAAGAGGAGATTAAGAGGTGGGATTTTATAGATGGAATAAAGCATATTATATCAACACCCACATTTTGATTTCCGGCGACGGGAGCCCAATTTTTTCAAACTCTATTTTCTAAAGGCTTAATATTTTTTTATCTATTGTTTTATTTAATATATATTTTTTTACTATTTATTGAATCGCAAGAGAACTTATTTATTCTTAATAATCTTGAGCTCCCAAAGTTGATATATAAGGCTCGCAGATGCTCTATAGTAATATTTTATTTGGTGTCCCATGAACAATACTATCGAATCTTATTTATTAGAAAAAAAAAAAAAAAAACATCTTCAGACTTATAAAAGTACCATCTAACCCTACTTTTACTTTTCTTTTCAAAACTCGGACTCAAAATTTATTTCAAGCATTATAAACAATACGATTGAGTCATATCTTAAAAAAATGAAACAAAATCTTGCAGCATAGAACTCAACGGTATTTTTCATTCTGAACTTTATGAAGAATACCTCCATTGGCCCTGAGGCAAGCCTTATTAGTTATATCCCTATTTACATATATGCCAAATTAACTTCTGAAATTACTTGTTTACAAATTATAACTTTTCAATTCTTGTATAATCAAAAATAAATTACTCACTAATATCCATAACTTCTGAAAAAAGCGACTTGATTAAAAGATTTAAGATATAAATATTTTTTTTATTTTTTTTATTTTATATAAAATTAATTAATAATTCATCGTAGATGCCCCATCCATTGTATGACAATTCAATATTTATCAATGAGCCCACCAAATAGCTATCAACAGATCATCACAATTCTACTAATATATGTGGGTTATGGAACATTCTCCCTCGTATTGTATATTAATTGAGGGTATTTATAAGAACCTAAACATTTGTATGCATGAAATTATTATATTTAAAAGATCAAATTCTAATTTAAAATAATAAAAGATTATGAATTTTGGTCGATCTAATCCATTTGTACAAAAATGTGCGAACTCAACATCCGACGGTCCTGCATATTTAGACTTGATATTTTTTATGAGAATTTTTATCAGAAAATTTTAATATCTTTTGAAGTTGTTAAAAAAAGTTATCTTTTCTCGATAACTTTTTTTTGCAAGAAAGTATAATGTTTTGCATGTGCTTAAAAAATCAATTCGAAAATCTTTTAATTTTGCGGGTAGGGTTGGTCGATTTCATACATTTAGCTACAAAAATGTATTCATCTAAGAAAACGTTTGTAATATCAACAGGTACATGTAAATTAAATTATAATAGTATTTTTTATTTAAAAAGGTTAAACTGGAAAGATAATTTTTATAGTATTGTCCTAATTTAATTGGTAAAGTTAGTTTCCAACCGTTGCATGTGTTTCTGCTTTTATGAGCTAAAGAAAATATAAATATAAATAAATAAATAAGTAGAGAAAAAAGCAAATCAAAGCATTAGGAACAACGTCTCTTTCTTTATATGATTCTCCACACTAGTTGTCTTTCTTCAATTGCCAATCGCCCATTTCCCACCACTAACAATTCATCCATCTCCCCAACCAAAAGAAGCAACAATGGAAGCTCTGTTTTCCGAATTCACATTCCTCTCAGACCAAGCCCTTCGCGTTTACATTTGTAAAAAGTACATTCAGGTGACTTGTCCTACAAAATTTCGCCTTCATTTTGGACTTTAAAATACGGCAAGTGGAGAAGAAAAAGAGGGAGAAGTTCTGAATTTACAATTTAATCCCTACCCACCATTCCTTCGAAACTGAGTATGATCCGACATTTGCAAATTCTTCAAACCATAAACCTGCAAAATTCGAACTGCAGTAACAATTCCAATTACGTTGGATCGACAATCATTTGTTGCTCCGACAGAGAGTATTTAAATGCCCACAGTCAAAAAAAGTTAATTCTGCATTTTCAAAACAACTGAGCTATCATTTCAGAAGGCAAGAGGAAAAAGTCTCCAAGTACCAGAACATCAGCATTTCTCCTGAAAATAGTTGTATGGTTGGCTAAGATATGAATCCCCTCTTCAGTTTCATTCGTTATTTCTAAATTTTTATTTCAAGATCTTTTTTTCTTTTGTTTCTTGTTTTTTGGGCAGAAATGGTTTTCAAGAAAGTGGTTTCTTTGATGATGGGTTGTTTGGGGATGGCGAAGTTAATTATACATATATAACGAACTAAAAATATTCAAAATAAAGAATTTGGTGTTGTCAAGCTTGGCATATATGTGGGTATACCAATAAAATTAGCGATATAATTACTAAAAATTGATTAAAACTTGGTAGCAAGAAAATAATTTTTTTCCCCCCCACGGGTGACTAATGATAGAGGTTCCTTTTTAAGAAAATTAATTCAGTCTCATCGAATATATTTTAATTGTGTGTGAACACACGTTCAAGAGTTTAGTTATTTTGTACTTTAATTTTGTTAAGGACAATTGGAATTTCATCTCGTCTAGGACGTATTTAATTATAACCTAAGTTATTTAGTTCTTGGTATAATTTATTTTAAGTTCAACCCAATTTGATAAAATTAAAAAATAAATTTTAACGTAGTCTTACTATAATAAAATTTAAACATGAGTTGAAAAAAAGTTGAATATTATTATTAAATCTTTAGGAATTCTCAACATGAGTTGTTTAATTAAACTTAGCTTAATATATAGTTTTGTGTTACGCGATTGAGTATATTACTATCGAAATAAAACAAGGTATGCATCGGAAGTAATATTTAAAATAAATATGCAATCGATCATCTTTGACCATCTATTTAAAATAGACTTAGGATTGACCAAATGGGCTAACATAGGATTCAACAAGAGCACCCACTCTCTAGATCAATAATTTTATGTTTGAGTCATCTTTGAAATACCATAGTTTTATTTATTCTTAGTTTAGAAATACCTAATTAAAATAAATCAGAAATGAATTGAAATTTTATCTTTTACAAAAGTTAACTTTAAAATTTCTCGGTGTAACACGTGGCACGGACAGTTTATACATTAATATATAAGAAAATTGTACCTCCCACCAGTTTTATTTATGATGAAATAAATATATTAAGTGGTGGTAAAAAATTTAATGATACATTCGAATAAGAATCATTCCGTGGAATGAATGAATGCGAGATTGTGCATCAGAAACAACTATATGTCTCAGCCATCTTTATCTGCATATTTCTGAGACAACAATCTGTAACACAATATCATCCATAAATATATATATATACTCACATATATATACTATACTAATATACTAACATACCAATTTATAAAGAATAATTTTAAAATCACTATTTCCAAATCTGGCAATCATATATTCTAATTATTTCTTTATAATTATAACTAACATATTTATATAAATGTATATAATTAGTCTAAAACTCGTGCCATATTTTTATGTATTATTTATTACTAAAACTATTAGTAAAAAATAATTATATGTAATATCTGAATTTATAATTTTTATATTTAAGTACGAATTTACTATTTTCTCAAATTATCGCTTGGACTAAAATTTTTTAACTGAAATGAATAGGGCCTCTGTAGGATAGTAAAAGAAATACTTCTTGGCCCAAGAACAACAAAATAATACTTTGTTAATAATAATAATAATAATAATAATAATAATAATAATAGTATTTTTTGTACAACTCAACTTTTGGAGAGTTTTTTGAAGCTAGAGACTATGCATGAGTATACAAGTAAATTCGATATTAGAAAATGTAAAATTGTAATGCAAAATAAAGGAGTATTAGTATTGAAAAATATGTCATTCGAATCATTTCAATTTTGATTAATTAAATGAGATTTTGCAATTAGGTGAAAGATTTTAGGTAATTAACAATTAATAAGTTGAGACATTGGATTAAGTTTTATGAATCTCCATATATAATTCTCTTATTAGCTTATTAACTGAGATTTAGCAGATAGTTGCGAGATTTTTGGTTATTTACAATTAATAAGCATACATATTTAATTAATTATTTTAGTAACTTTCATATATATATATATTAATAATTTAATAATTCATATGCATTTATTCTAAAAAAAAACTTAGAAATATAGGAAAAGAAGCTACTATTGCCACTACCAAATTTATTTTACACATCACATTTTTATTTACACAAAAATAATCATGAACTAAATGACAATATTGTCCGTTTCTATTAACATTAATAACATAAATTTAATAAAACCTAAACTTTTATATGAAATTATTTCACACACAGATTCATTAGACATTTGTGTTTTCAATCATGAAAGAAGTCAAGCTCTTTCTCTCTCTCTCTCTCTCTCTCTCTCTCTCTCTCTCTCTCTCTCTCTCCCCCCAATAAACCCTAACATTCTATAAATCTTACTTGGTAGTCATCATAATTTGGTTTGAAGAGATAATGGATCACAAGACAATATCGAAAGTATGGTGATAACCATTGTTTATAGATGCACTTTGGGATGATTTGATATACATTTTATGATAAAAATAATGTATGAATACATTGTTTAACCTTATTTTAGTATATTGAATGGATATGACGTTTATGTCCTTCGGTAGCCATTTTTACTTCATTTTTTAAGTTAAAAGATGAAAGAATGAATTAACACGATTACATTAAAGGCAAAAGGGCTGAAACCGCAAGAAACACAGTTGAAAGTGCATAAAACAGCGAAGGAAGGGGGGACGCGCAAAATTGGCCCTCTACCAGGCCAAATTCAGCTCGAATGGGCGGATAAAACACAACATTCTGGAGGCAGTGGAACGTATTTGCTATACAGAGCGATCGACCGAGGGATCAACCAAGCTGTCACGTGCTTGATCGAGTGAAAAGACGGAGTCAAATTACCTTGCTACTAGACAAGGTCAAGTGTCTAGATGCTAGACCAGATATTCACTACTCAACCATACAAAATTCCGTCGATTGAGCGCACCCACTTGACCAATTCAGCCGGGCGCTCAACCATCTATTTCCTGCTCGACTAGGCTATTTCCTGTTTGACTGAGTCGTTTCCCACTCAGTTGAGAATCATGTGCAGAATTTGACGCATATCTTCCTAATTTCACCAAACTTGACGGCCGGATAGGTGACCCTTGCACCCTAAATCACCATCCTTCACCCTCTCATGCATCTTCAAATCTACATACCTCTCTACATTTGAATACATGCTGATTTGTCTAGAGAGAGAAAGGCAGAGACAATTCACCATCCACTCGAGGCGCTTCAATGGATCAATCATCAGAATTCCTATAAAATTTCAGAGTTTTCTTTTCCTTTATATTTTATTTTATACTAGATATAGTTAAAATTAGATTTCTTATGGTGTTTAATTATGCTATTTTTGGCTAAACCATTGTATTATATTGATTTACTTTAAGTTCATATTCGAATTCTTCCTCTGGTTCTTATGCATATATGATTTAATATTCCTTGCGTAATTATGTGGCTGACAAGTATGCTTTTTTAATATATATTGAGTCAATATTTGAGAGATGAGACCCCACATAGATTTGATATATATGACATAGATATTTATATGATTGTCTATGTGCGATATTTATGAAGGATTATGAGTTTTATCATTTGTTTGGGAGTTGATTATTTATATGAAATAAAAATATTGACATAGATAAATAATCTACAAATTGTATGCACTTCAAGAGAAGAGATAATTCAATAAAGTGAATATCTTATAAGAACTAAAACTGAATGAACTTGGATTGAACTGACTTAACAGGATAATTGTTGATTGTTGGAAGTATGACCCTATAACTTGATTCTCGTCTCTAATTTCCCCACATCCTTCTCCATCTATCTCACGGTTTATTGATGTTATTTTCTTTTATGTTTATTAGTTTTTCGACAAACACACTCTTGTTATTCGGTCATCTAGATTAAGCCAAAGATAAATCTTTAGTAGTTTGTAATCTCCACCAATCCTTGTGCATATGACCTTACTCAATATTATTTTATAAACTACCGTATACACTTGCATAATAGCGTATAGATTTAGGTGAACATATGGAAGGTTTTTTTATTTTCTTTTCATATTTTTACCACTGAAACCCTAGGTTTACGCATTTTTATATGTTTTCTGTCGACAACATTCATAATATACAAACAAAAAGTGCCTGTAGTGGTCGAAAACTAAAAGGTAAATAAAGCTATGTGTTCAAATGTAAAATTCAAAAAATTAGTTCACATTCAAAAAATAAACGTTCAAATTATAATTTTGAACCAACTCATATAATGTATATGAAAAAAAAAATTAGGTATAGTCTATATTTGCATATAATATAATCGGTAAGATAGCAGGTTGTAAAAATAAATATAATTTTAAAAATAAGACTTTTATTTGGGGCACATCGAAACATTTAATTTTATGTTTCACTATGTATTAAATTTTGTCAAATGTACACTATAGTAACTATAACTAAAATTATCTTCCTCATTTCTTATAATATTAATAATGTGCTGATGGTAAATGATAATGCTCTCGCATGCTATTTATTTGATGTTTTTATAGTTATTTCTTTATATCTATATAAGGTATTGCTTTATTTGACTAATAATTAATGTATTATATCATTTTGAGAAAACACGTGCAATATTGATCAAATTATAATTTTCTATTTTTAAAGTGTTAAAATTGGATCGAGTTTTTTTATTTGATTGTATATCATATTTAATATTTTTAAATAATTATCAACACTTTACGTGTATAATATAAGATTGAATAATTTCACTCATTATACTAATATTTTATCAATTCATTTCTTATCATCTTTTATTTTGAAATGATGTTAAAATGTATTTTCATTAGGAAAAATGAAATATAACCATGCGTTTTTTTAATCATAATTATATAAAATTAATAGATTCATAATATTTAATACCCCTTCCATCTTGCAAAAAAGGTCTTATTTCTATAATTATTTTATTTCCATTGTTCCCTCACTACCTTGTCTCTTCAATTATTCTAAGGCATATATACAAAAATATTTAATTAAAAAGATCCTTTTAATTCTAAAAAAACATTACTCTTATTTTACGTGAAAATTAAAATTCTGATCATCGGATAGTCCACATTATATTTCCACAATTTTTATATTCAATCAACATAAAGTTATTAAAATATGTAGAGTTACATTTATAGACCATTCCCGTCTTGATAAATTCAATTTTCATGTGAAATATAACTATATTCACAAAATTAGAAAGATAAGGATGAATTTGATCTAGGAGCTTTATACCTTGTCCAACATACATTTTCTAATTTTATGAATTTTTATCATCATTCTCTTACTGTTAATTTTATCTAATTTTAGTCCATTTTTCATCCCAGCTTATATTTCTCACCATAAAATTACTAATATTGCCATCAAATTGCTTTTGGGCACATAAAATTGGAATTTTAGAATAATAAAAATGATACTAAAAAAATAAAAAGAAACTTTTAAATAATACCAAAATCCAGAAAATTATAAATAAAAAACTAGAAATTTATAAATTATGATCATATCATATCACAAATAATTATTTAACAATCATACTGAAAAGTCCGGAAATTATTGCTAAAACATAGAACACAAGTATTTGTGCTCATCTCCACCAACTTTGATAATGCATACTCGTTGGTGAAAGTTCACTTCAATTAGCACCCAGATTCTTTCTTCAGGTAAACATAAATATCATAGGTAAAAAGAAAGGTGTTTGTAGCAGGATCTTGAGAGTACAGGTTCGACACTGTGTACCCTCGGGCCAGACGAAAATCACCCGTTCCACCAACAATGGGGATCTCCTGATTCACCCCTGTCGCCACTTTCCATCCCATTATGCTTATCGTACTTCCATTGTACTCCCCTGACGTGAATATAAAGACACCTGTTATGGTAATGGCCATCTGATCCAAGCTCGTTTGGGCCGACAGCCCCTGAACCCGGCCCAGCTCCTGGGAGTTGGGATCCGGCCCGACTGTCATCAAGTCGTCCGCCACTACAACTTGGCCGAACATCGTCGGAGAAGTTGCTGTAATGTTGGCCCGTGCCACCTCGAATACAGTTGGATTCGGGCCGCCTAGTATGTCATGAACGTAGACACGAAACACAGTTAATTTTTCCCTTTTCTTGGAGAGGGTACTTTTAGCATCCGCTACGAGCAATATTAATGAAGTAATAAGCATCAAACTCACAATCTGAACTTTCCCCATTTTTGGTCACAGTGCTATGAAACAATAACTAAGCAGAAAAATTAATTTGGTGGATATATGTTTTGAAGAGGAGATTAAGAGGTGGGATTTTATAGATGGAATAAAGCATGTTATGTCAACAGCCACAGTTTGATTTCCAGCGACGGGAGGCCAGTTTTTTCTACCCTATCTTATAAGGTTTTAAAAGAACTCATTTGTTCTTAATGATTTTGTGCCTCAAAAGTTGACGTGTAACGCTTGAAGAGCTCAATGGTGTTGTTTATAGTCACCTTTTGTCTTGTAAAAAGTATTATAACTCATATTTAATAAAAATATATATCATTTTTCATTCGAACCTTATCAACAATATCATTAAGCTATCATAAGTTAACTTTTATGAAAATTAATTATCAATGATAAAATAATATTTTTATTAGCTAATGAACAATGGAAATAATGCAATACATTAATTTCATTAAGCTAAAAAAACATTTAATGTTATGAGAAAAATGCATTCCTCATTGTTTCTACTAACATATAGGGCTGAAAATCAAACCAAATTATTCAATACTCGATATGAGCTCATTCATTAAAAGTTTGTTTGAACTTGGTTTGATAATAATATCAAACAAGGTTAAACACACTTTTACGTTTGATAAACTTTAAACTTGACTCGAGCTTGTGCTCGTTAAACAAAATTTGTTAAAACGAGTGTAAAATATCAAACTACTCGAGCTTGACTCGTGTTCGACCTGATTAAAGCTGGTTCAAGCTGGACTCGATTGATAATCAAACCAATCTCAAACAAAATATTATAAGCTTGATAATATTTTAAACAATCTTGAATAATGGTACGTTCGACTCAACTTAACTCGACTTGTTTACACCCCCTACTAACATATAAATTTTAATTAATTTTAATATTTTACCAATATTTACATGTCAACAAAATTTAGTTGTACCAACCTATCACATACCAACAAAATTAAATACAACTAGAAAAACTGACTAAAAAGGTATAAAACTTAAGTTGTAGCAAGAATGTATATATACATACATATATATATATATAATTTTATTTAATTATTTATTTAGTTTTTATGCCACAAGTAGCTAATAATAGGGGTTTCATTTAGAAAATTAATCCAGTCTCCTCGACCAAATTTTAATTGTGTGAACGCCCGTTCAAGTGTTCAGTTCTTGTTCTTTAGTTTTGTCAAGATAAATGAAATTCAATGTTGTCTAGAATTCTTAATAATTTGCGTCTAGGTTTTTTCATAAACTTGAACCATCATACTCAAACTCAATCCATTTGTATGATTCATCAACTGTCGTGTGCACGTCACACACTAAAATTTATCTGGATTAGATGTTTATACATGCCATGCACAAAATAATATATATATATATATATTAAATATATTGTATATATTTTGTGGTCAATGTAAATAATTAGTTTCCAAATTATTAGTATGTTAAAGATATACAATATATTTAACAATATATACATATATTTTCTTCTAGTAAATAAATTTTAAAATAAAAGAGTGACATAAAAAGAAAATAATGTACAACATTTTCCTAATAGGTTTTGAGTGTGTGAGTTGTAAGTGTGTATTTTTATTTTTCTTTATATATTTTTAATTTTATCTTCTTATAAATCCAAATGGTGAGTAAAATATTCAAGGTATAATCCATTTACAAAGTTGGAAATCTTACGTTTCACTCAAATTGATTTGAAGTATAGTTTTTTTTTTGTTATACTTTATTGTTATTTTTTTAAAAGTTATCTTTTGATCAATAATAAATTATACGACATTTCAAAATAAATTTTACAGGTCAAGCCCAATAGAATTTTTCCAATCCACCACTATAATTGCTTAAACTCATCAAATAACTGAAAAGGTATGAGGTGAAACAATAAATTATATATTTTAAATAGAATAATATTTTTATATATTGTAGCTCAGTTCCATTTAAAAATCTAATATATTATTTATTTAAATCAAACATATTTATTAAAATAAAAATAAATAATTTAACATATAAAAAATTATATTTCATATTTTAGATATAATTTTTTGATGAAGAAGTATTTTGTTCTGTATACACACAAAAAAAAAAAAAAAAAAAAAAAATCCCCATGAGGTGTAACAATTTTTCGAATTTATAGTTCTGGTGGATCTATTTACAAAATTCATACACATTTGGTTTGGTGCGTGAGAAACAACCTAGACTTCAAAATTTTGTAGCTTATAAATCCATTATGAATTAGAAAAATCCATTCTTACCATATGCTTCTGGATTTGTGGATTTTGTGACTTTGAGGAAACCAAGCAATTTTAATTTTAATTTAATTGATGTTAGAAAAAGGTGACTAATTCCATGGAATATTTTCCCAATCAGTATCAACCAATGTATCAGACATATGTCTGAAAAAGCTACTATCACTCACAATTTCCGATCTCTTCCGCTGCTCCAAAATTACTCTGAATATGGAAACATGAATAAATTGTCATAATTTCATCCGAACAAACTGAATTTTCATGTCCATAAAATGTAACTGAATTACTTGTGATTCGCTAATCGGGAAACGCCATTGCAGAATCATCTAACAATTTCACGGAGCCCTCCAATCCAACATCAATATTTTTTTGGAGAGCACATCCAATTTTCTAAAATAATTAAACAAAAAATATTCAATTCAAATTATTGATATTATATAAATGTAATATTTTGTATGTACAAAAAAAATTGAAATAATTTTTAATTCAAATAACCGAGTTATGTGGTATGTAATCCGAAAACAAATATTATATATATTTATATATATATATATATATATATATATTGTAAAAAGATAAATGGAAACTCCTGAAAGTTAACATTAATTAGCTTAATTGACATGACAGTATTGTGTACGAATGATTTTTTTTCCCAATAGTAATTTGGCATAATTGTGGTATGTAATTTCAAATTTCAAACCAAAGAAACATGATTAGTTATCAAGATTTATGTCTAATTACTTAGAGGGCTGCAATTAAAAGTAAGATGTTTAATTTGGCAACAAATGTATATTTGTTTGATTATTAAAAATAGCATAATCCCAAATTTCTAGAAAATTAGGTTAATTCAGAAGTTATCATTTGTCAAAAGTAGCTTCCTTTTATGGAATGGTGGGTTAATGCAAGACATATTAGATTTTTATTTTGTTTTTTCTTAATTAGGCTGTAATTTGGAAAACGATCGATTTTAGATAAGTGTTGGTAACTGAAAACTAAGTAAAGACAGAATGATTTTTAAGAAATTATCAGTTGATCCAAATTATTAAACTAAAATGATTAGGCCCACTAAAAATAATATGACTGGAAAAATTATAGCTTCTCAACCCACGATAATAATAATAATAATAATAATAATAATAATAATAATAATAATAATAATATATTTGGTTTGTCTTCACATAGCCTGAGTTAATCTTTGTATATACATAGCTTATCTTTGTCTTTCTTGATCTCACTAAATCAATTCAGGTCATCAAATCTTTAAAATTTAATGGCACTTCTTCTAAAATCCCATAACCACACACTATTATTTCTTTTGTTGTATTTCTTTTTCCAATTTCACTTAATTAAAAAATATTTGGTATCAATTAGATTGGTATCGTGCTGAAAAACTATTTAGTATCAATTAGATTGGTACGTTCCAATAAATTCATTTAGTATCACTGATTTTTTCAGATACTAAAAATATATTTTCTTGTAGTATGTACTTTTAGTTATAATTTGGATTCCTGATTGTATTAAGATTACGTTTGAAGTAAGTTAATGCTGCAATACTAAAATTAATGCTAATTATTTGCAAAGTTAAGAAGTGTTTGTATACATACGATAATATAATAATCTATAAAGAATAGCCAATATTTTATTTCTTGAATATAAATACTTCTTGTAATTCATGTTTAATTCGATTTTCTTTGATTGCACTTTTCATCTCTTACGAGATGCTAAGTTTTATCCATATATATTAAAAATTTCTTGCATTTCATATTTGCAAATTTTAATTTCTTGTCCAAGTTAGTGAATAAAAAATATTAAGTATATAATGTAAGTTATTCATAATTGTTTATAGATAATTCTTAACAAACTTACAACTAATTAGCTGCGAATTCAGTCTAAACTACCATGTTATATTTGGATCTTTGCGACTCTTTAATGTGTGTGTGTGTATTGGACTTTGTATTTTGCATGAAAATTGAGTCCCAAATTTACTTTTATTTATAAATTTTGAAACATTGTACCACAGGAAAAGTTGTAATTTTGATCCACGGACTTTGATTTTGTCTAATATACATTCTTTAATTTTACTGTTTTTTCTTCGTCCTCAAATGATAACAAGTTTAAACTTCTTGACCAATTTTATTGATTTGGCCATTGGATTGCTTAACTATATGATTTAAATTGGGGATTTTCGGAGAATGGGTTGATTATGTGCCATAGATTGGAGAGAATTTTGTACACGTGATCAAAAAATAAAAAATAAATTTTATAAGAATACTAAAAAATTCTGAAAACATAGAACATGAGAGTACTGCATTATTCAAAGCAAAGTATTCGGTCTAATCAAGACATTGATTCCACTTTGATTAAACTTTAGAGTATTCAATCCAAATTCTTTTTGGTAACAGCATATACATCGTATATCAGAACAAGATGGCCCGTAGTAGGGTTATAAGAGTGGGTGTTGGCAATAGTGTAACCTCGTACTTCACGAAAAACACCCGTCCCACCTACTAAAGGAAGCTCCTGACTTATGTTGGATGTCAGTTTCCATACCGACACACCCAGCGTGCTCCCGTTGTACTTCCCACCTGTAAACACAAAATTAAAGCTTATGGTGACCGCTGACTCTTTCAGGCCCGAATAGATGACAAGCCCCTGACACCGGCCCAGCTTCTCTGAATTTGGACCCGGCCCGGCTGTTATTATGATATCCGCAACTACAACTTGACCGAAGGATGAGGAAGAAGTAGATGTAATGTTGGGCCGCGCAACCTCATATACAGTTGCATTCGGCCCGCTTAGGTGCTCTTGAATGTAGACACGAAAAACAGCCTCTTTTCCCATGTTCTGGACGATGATTCGGGCTTCAGCTATGAGCATTAAGGAAGAAATAATTACTGAGATAATTATGTAAATTTTCGCCATTTTTATGAAAGAATTATGTGATCAAATTTGTATGGATGGGGGAGAGAGTAAAGAAGGCCCTGTTGAATGAACTGACGCGTGGTTAAATTAAGCCACCATGTTGGCAGCTGCATGTTCACCAAAGAATTTATGGTTCGGATTCTTTATATTTTATTTCATACTTTAATTTTATCATTTTATTTGAAGTGAAGGGTGAAGGAGAAGAGAAACCAGATCTAACCACATTCGGGTAGATCATTACTGCTGATACTGCCAAGATACAATTTCCTTATTAAATGACCACCCTACCAACTACCAACTAGATCATATGAATGCTATTTAAATATTTGAATTTTTTAAATTCATTTCAGTTAACTTTGGTTACATCGAATATAACTTTTAAGTTTACGAATATTTGAGAGTGATTTATAATTTTTTATTTTATTCAATTTATGCTCGATTTTATTGAAATTTCAAACACTCATAAACATAGCTAATGTGGCAATCCAACTGGCTACATGGCAAGTGAAATTTGAGTGTCATGTTAATATTTGTCCATGAAATTTTAAAATTTTATATAATTAAGCATAAATTAGGGGGAAAGCATATAAAAAGAATCCTTAAGTGGCCTGTTGAGTCAATGATGGAATTGATCCAGAATGTACCAAGAGGTTTGTTGTAGGACTAAAAGTATTGTATTGTGATCATATGATCAGTAGAGATTAGGAATCTGCTATTAAAATAAAATGTAAACATGATGGTGGGGAGGAGACAAGATTAAAAAGACATTACATTTGTTAGGGAGCTTTGAAAAGATGGGTTCTGAAGTATTGCGGAAAAATCCTAATTCTTGATGGTTGTCACCTCAAAACTGGAACTGACTACTTTCATTCCTAACATTCGTCTTCTTACTCTTGATAATACAACTTTTGAGAATTTAAACCATATTATTTTCTAATAAATATTATATCTTTAATTTACATTAATTCAAATATATAATAATAACAATAACAACAAAAACAATAACAACAACAACAACAACAACAGACAAATCTTAAAATTAGTCCCACAACCATAAGGTATTTACAATTTCTATCGCGTCTAAAGTGAAATTTGCAAGTAAGTTCCATAACAATTTTAATTTAACAAATTTAGTCTAGTTTTGAAGAAAATTGAGATTTATTATTGGAATTTCAATCGTGAACCTCACGTACTTCATATGGATCATTTTTCCAGTCAAACTTGTTTGACGTGGCATTGAATTTGCCACATCACATACTGAATAAAAATAACAAAGAAAAAAAAAAGAAGAAGGAAAAAAATGACAAAATTAAAATCATTAAAATATAATGAGTACAATTTTAAAATAAATGATTTTAGACATCTTTTAGATATGAATCAGTGTATAAAAATTTTGAAGTTAGTGCTATAGTATTTATCCACAAGTACTATTAAAAATTTCTTATATTGATGTTTGAAAATTTAAAATATTCGTCCTAGTTAGTGAATAAAAAAATATTAAATATTTTTAATAATGTACTAATATTTTTAGATAATTTTTAACTAATACGCTATAAGGATGTTGGTGAAACTTTTTTAGTTACAATTTTTTTTTTGTTAGTCTGAACCTTCTTAGACTAACGATATAGTCCATTCGGAACCTACTTCACGCATATGTACATGTATATGTTTATCTTTTCGGATAAAATTTTTACATTTCATACAAACAAAAAAGAACCCTCATAAACGTGAGAGAATTTAATAGTTGAGGGGACAAAATAAAATAATACATTACCAGGAATCCTCTCATTTTGTATTCTGATTGGAGTCGTAAAGGAGATAAATTAAAATATTAGATTTTCTTTTTCAAATAAATTAATATTGGGAGAAAAATGATAAAATTTGGTGACAAAACCTGGAAATTAAGAATCATGTCATTGCTGATCACTACAAAACAATAAGTTCAGATGAAGGTAGACTTAACATTAGCAGCTCTGTACATAGCTTAATTACTGTTAGATCAGAATATGTGCGCGTGTGTATGTGTTCAACAGTAGTTCGAATTGTAAATGAACATGCGGAAGCTTAAAATAAAGTTTGATTTTAAGCGAGGAAGAAATCCCTTCTTCCTCTCTAGTAATTTTATTAGAAGACATATTTGTTCCCACAAATGTTACAGTAGAACTTACACGTATTTGACTCCCCCTAAATACTTGTCTACCCGTGTAACTAAATCTTCTAAAACACTTACTTGACCATCTAGTCCCCTAGATGGATTTGAATACAAACTCCCGTTTTTACAAAGTTGAGATCTCCCGAAATCAACGTGTGGTGAATTTCCAAAGTAATCCAGACTCTGCGAGGTTCGCCCTTGAGTTCTTCTCAGTCTGTTGTATTCTTACGAATATAACAGCACACTTATCAGCCTCTCACTTTCTCTCTGCCCATATAAATGGTAATTGAATATCTTGGAGAGTTGCAGTCTCTACAGCTTGAGGTTGTATTTATAGTCTCTCATGTTCTCCACGAAATCTGCTGGTATCTTCTCATATCTTGGTTGTGATATGCATATCTTTGTATATATATCCTAGATATGCATATCTTATATCTTCATCATATCTTTCAAAGATTTGTTCCCAGATTTACTCTTGATTCTCCTTATTTTTAGCTATGACTTCCCTTTCGTTTTTCTACTCGATCAACCGTGATCTTCTTCCAAAAATATCTCCACAATATCTTTTAAATCTGCAATCAATAATAAATTAATTAGATTTTTAAATAATATTGACAATAATTACCTCATCAATTACCATTTTTTCTATGAGGCTTGTCTATACGTTCTGACAATTTTTTTCATCAACTTGACAATACCAACACAATAAATTATGGATGGTTGAATGTACTCAAACTAAGTACCCTTTGAATCAGTAAGGCAGCGAAGAAGATAAGTGCCGAAGATGGGGACAATACAAAAAGTCCCGATAACATAGAGCATGTGTAGTTATAAATTGTGGTCATCTCGACCTTTCATTATTCAAAACAAGTATTCAGTAGTCTAAACATTGATATATTCCAATGATCCAACCTCTTACTCTAGATATACAACATGCATATAAGATGTAAAAAGAAAAGTGTTTGTGGCAGGATCTTGAGAGCGCATGTTGGAAACGATATACCCTCGCGCCATACGAAAAATACTCGTACCACCAACAATGGCCCTCTCCTGTGTGCCCTCTCTCATGAGATTCCATGCCGCAAAGCTTATCGAACTTCCATTGTACTTCCCGACTGTGAATATAAAGGCTCCGTTAATGGTAAAGGACGTCTCTTCCAAACTAGTACTCACGGCTAGCCCCTGAGCCCGGCCCAGCCTCTTGGAGTAGGCATCAGGCCCAGCTGTCATCAAGTCATCGATGACTAAAACTAGGCCGAACGACGTGGGAAAAGTCGATGTAATGTTGGTGATGGGTGATTATTTGATACATCTTTTTGGAGAGTTTTGGTGTAATTTTGATGATCAATATCCTTTCACCACATGTATTTTTGAGCTAATTTCAGTTGATAAATAATTGTAGGTGAATACTCAATTTTGGAGAAAAAGAAGCAGAATTTTTGGAAGAATCGAGCAGGAGACTTACCTGATGGACGGGCAGTATGACCATACCAGCCAGTCAAGCCTGAACAGATTATTTTTCGGCGGCCCAAGATTAATTTAAAGGCCCAATTCCACTACAGAAATGGGCTCCCCACGAGACTAATAGCAATATATCAGTTTAAACTTGTAACTATGGGCTTCATTAACATTCAAACATGTCATTTTTAGTTTTGAATTTGTATATATCGTTGAACTACGGTTTGATTAGAAAAATCATCACATTTAGCCCTACTCCAAGAAACCAAGGAGGCAACCATTTTCCCTCTCCATAGCAGCTGATCAGTTCTATCTTTCTATATTCTTATTTTGATTTCTTAATAGTGTCAATGGTTGTAACTATACTCTTTTATTCCGGTAACAATTAAGGAAGTTTTAGCTAATCTATTTTATGAGATTAAATCTGTTCGTATACTTTATTTTATGCAAGTATCTGTGATTCTCTGAGTTTAGTGTTGTTAATTATTTCGGGTCTATTGGGTAGTTCGAAATATTTATTAGTCCGGGATTAATTAATAGCCAATTAAATCGGCCATCCATAATTGTGGTTCAAATTTAATTAGTTGTACATTGATTCTTCAGAATCAAGGGAAGATAAGTCTTAATTCTGTAATCCTGCGTCAGAGTTTATTGGTTTTGAATCGGGTCTCTTTAATTATTAATGATGATGGCTCATTAAATCGTAGAGCATCTCTCGGGTTGTATAGTCGATTAGGAAAATAATTGGTGAAGCGTCTTCCTGGTTATCAAGAAATTAAGGAGAGATAAGACCGCATCAGAAGCGTCTTCGGTGGTTATAACTGAATTATTTGCATGGATTAAAGTCAATTTTGCATCAATGAATGAAATAGTTAGCTAGAGTGGAATTAATTGGAAACCGGAATGTTATACATATCTGAGATTAGGAAGAAAGAGAAGGAGGAAAAAGATAAGGATGAAGATCAAACGAAGAAAGTTATTGAGGAGACATAACAACCGGATCAACCTCTTCTCCCTAAGGTAATCGTGGATTCTAAAGTTTCTAATTCTCATTCTATTATGGTAGCCCATTTTCCTACCAAGTTGGTTCGAAACAAGAAAGAGGATGATGAGAAAGAAATTATTAAGTTGTTCAAAAAGGTATAAATTAACTTGCCCTTGATTGATGTCATTAAGCAAGTGTCGAGGTATGCAAGAGGACAGGTTGGTTGACCACTTAAAGAAGCATAAAATGGCAATTGGGTGGACTTTAGCCGACATAAAAGGTATCAGCCCCTCTATATACATGCATCGAATTTTACTTGAACCTAATTGTAAACCTTCTAAAGACCCACAAAGAAAATTGAATCCTGTCATGAAAGAGGTTGTGCTTAAGGAAATCCTTAAATTGTTAGAGTTAGGGATTATTTATCCAATTTCTAATAGTGTTTGGGTTAGTCCGGTTCATGTGGTACCTAAAAAGTATGGATTTCATCTTGTTAAAAATGAAAATAATGAATTGATCCCAATGAGATTTCAAACCGGTTGGCGTATGTGCATAGACTTTAGAAAATTGAATGATGATACTAGGAAAGATTATTTTCTGCTTATGTTTTCTGCAAAAAATTGTGATAGCTGTCAAAGAACAGCATCTCATCTCAAAATGAAATGCCACAAACCCTTATTTTGGTGTGTGAAATTTTTTATGCGTGGGGGATGGACTTTATGGGTCCATTCTCGAGTTTGTTTGGAAATTCTTTCATCTTATTGGCAGTTGATTATGTGTCCAAGTGGATTGAAGAAAAGGCTACTCACACTAATGATTCTTAGGTTGTTGCAAGTTTTCTTAAGACTAACTTTTTTAATAGGTTCGGTGTGCCCCGTACTATTATAAGTGATCAAGGAACACACTTTTGCAATCGAACATTAGAGGTTCTTTTTAAGAGATATGGGGTTCACCACCGAGTTTCTACTGTCTACCACTCACAATCGAATGCACAAGCTGGGTGTCCAACTGGGAGATCAAAAACATTCTGGAAAAAAGAGTAAACCCAAACCGAAAGAATTGGAGTCTCCGACTGGACGATGTAGTATGGGCATATTGTACTGCCTGTAAGTCCCCCATCGGGATGTCCTTTTACCATCTGATTTTTGGGAAGCAGTGTCATTTACCATTCGAACTGCAGCATAAG
The DNA here is from genome assembly GCA_028749325.2 of Caryopteris x clandonensis. NCBI lineage: Eukaryota > Viridiplantae > Streptophyta > Magnoliopsida > Lamiales > Lamiaceae > Caryopteris > Caryopteris x clandonensis. The sequence continues at coordinate 5,202,786 of JAPYKT020000022.1, read as the reverse complement.
GCGTTCTGGGAAATAAAACAGTGTTGTCTTGACCAAGAGCTTGTTGGTCAAGAAAGAAAACTTCAGTTACAAGAATTAGAAGAGATTCGGTTGGAAGCCTACGATAGTGCCATCCTCTACAAGGAACGCACCAAATTCCTCCACGACAAATATATTCAAAGGAAATCTTTTGAAATTGGGCGGAAAGTTCTCTTATTCAATTCCCGACTTCGAATCATGCCGGGTAAACTGAAATCTCGTTGGATGGGACCCTTTGAAGTAATAAATGTAAGTCCTCTTTGAGTCGTCGCGATTCAAAGTTTGACTATTTCCAAGGTGTAAAAGGTGAACGACCAATTGTTGAAACCTTACTATAGGGTAATGAAATAGCTACCATTGATAGAATGACCTTGGAAGCCCCCGAAATCCTTCCATGATCAATTACTTGATACGTCGAGCCTAAGACGTTAGACAAGGGAACTTCTTGGGAGGCAACCCAAGCTCTTTGATTTTTATCTTTTTAGTTTTTTTTTAGTCTATTAAAAAAATGGAAAAAGGCTGTGCGAATTTATAAGCTTATAGAGTTAATCTCATTTTATTTTGGTATTATTGGCAGATTATTAACAAGCATGGGGACCAAACATCATAGTCAAAAGTAAAGGAGGGGTCGAATTGGTGAAGTAGGAAGTTGAGGGACTTAATTGCAAAAAGAGTGAAAGTTTTTAATTTGGGGGGAATTATGCCCTAATTTCCATTACCTCACCCATCATCACCTGTTCGTCCCTCCCTCATCATCACTCGAGCCTCTCTCTCACCACACGTCCCTCTCTCACACCGCTCCATCTGCCGGCTCTCACGTTCCTTGAAGCCTTGACACCCTATCTAGGGGACTTTTCGTTCCTTTTCCATTTTGTTAGTTCTTGTTTGGTTTTAGTTTTTGTCGTATCTTTTCCTTTTCCATAGTGAGGACAATGTAGTTTCCAAGTGTGGGGGGGGGGGGAGTATACGTACTTTGTCGATATAAAAAAAACAAGAGTCTTGGTTGAGTCGTTGGCAGCATGGAAATGGTCAATAAGAAAAGTTGGTTTGTGGCTTACTTGGTTGTTATTCTTTTGTGGTGAAATTGTGTCTATGGTCGTATGTGTCCTAGGATGACAAAATTTGCATAGTTGATCATATGATTACAACTTTATATAGTGTGAGAATTGAGCCTGATGAGCATGATTTTATATCTGAAAATTGCTTAATTTGTTTCTGAGTGTATCGAACTTGTATGCTAGATTTCCTGTTTGCCTAGTTGCCATAGTTGAAACCCTTTTGAGGTTCTTGCATGAAAGTGATTAAGGCATTTAGGATTAACCAAGTTTTGGCCTGAATAATATCATCATAATCCTGCATATCCACTAGTGAGCCTGTTGTGCATTAGCAATTCTTTATTGATTACAGCCACTAAACCATTAAGCCATAACCTGTTTTAGCCTGCTTTTGTCCCTTGGAAATATGCAAGTATGTTGGAATATGCTGAAAATGAAAGCTTCAGTACTTAGAATATGTTATGTGCTGAAATGCTGATTTTTGTAGAAATATGTTCTTGTTTTGTGAATAAATAAATGCTGACTTGTTGAAAAAAAAATTATGAACATCCAACCCCTATTCTGTCGAAGAAAAAAAACAGAATAAAGGGGTTGTGGATGTTAATTATTTGATGTCGGTCATGTCTTGTCCAATTGAATATCAGCTTGTTTTTATGAAGTCGATGGTGTTATAGGGAGTTGCTTGTATCATAAAAATTTTGGATATTTTGATATGCTCGTATATTTTCATTATTTGAGCCATTCTATCCTTCCATTCTACATTTTCCCCTAGCTCCGTTACAACCTTGCAAAGACCTTTTGATTTGTGCATTGATCTCATACTTTGGGTGGAGACGGTGACATAAGGGCAAATATGTGTTTGATAGTGTCAAGTTGAGATTTGAGTGAATGAAAATTGTCCTTATTTCTTATTTGAGAGGATCGGAATGAAACTTGGAAAGGCAGGATTGATTATACATAAGCTTGACTTGAATGAAGAGCTAATGCACATTTTTTACACTAGAGAATGGTTGGTGGTTTGTGGATGATCATGCTTTGTTTATTGTCCGTTGAAATATTGCCAATGATTGGTTTGTCTTTTGAGTATCGAGTCAGGTTTTCCTTTTTGGTGAGTTATGATCGAGGACGAGCATTAGTGTGGGGGAATTTAATGGGAGATTATTTGATACATCTTTTTGGAGAGTTTTGGTGTAATTTTGATGATCAATATCCCTTCACCACGTGCATTTTTGAGCTAATTTCTATTGGTAAATAATTGTAGGTGAATTCTCAATTTTAGGGAAAAAGGGGCAGAATTTCTAGAAGAATCGAGCAGGTGATTTACCTGGTGGACGGGCAGTATGACCATACCAGCTAGTCGAGCCTGAACAAATTATTTTTCAGCGGCCCAAGATTATTTTAAAGGCTCAATTCCACTACACATATGGGCTCCCCACGAGACTAACAACAATATATTAGTTTAAACTTGTAACTAAGGGCTTCATTAACATTCAAACATAGCCTTTTTAGTTTTGGATGTGTATATATAGGTGAACCAGGGCTTGATTAGAAACATCATCTGATTCAGCCCTACTCCAAGAAACCAAGGAGGCAACCATTTTCCCTCTCCATAGCAGCTGATCGGTTCTATCTTTCTATCTACTTATTTTGGTTTCTTGATCGTGTTATGGGTTGTAGCTAAACTCTTTCATTCCGGTAACGATTAAGGAAGCTTGAGCTAATCTATTTTATGAGATTAAATATGTTCGTATACTTTATTTTATGCAAGTATCTGTGATTTTCTGAGTTTAGTGTTGTTAATTGTTTCAGATCTATTGGGTAGTTCGAAATATTCATTAGTCTGGGATTAATTAGTAGCCAATTAAATCGGCCATCCGTATTTGTGCTTCAGATTTAATTAGTAGTAAATTGATTCTTCATAATCAAGGGAAGATCAGTCTTAATTCGGTAATCCTACGTCAAAGTTTATTGGTTTTGAATCGGGTCTCTCTAATTTTTAATGATGTCGGCTCATTAAATCCGTAGAGCATCTATCGGGTTGTCAGTCGATTAGGGAAATAATTGGTGAACCGTCGTCCTGGTTATCAAGAAATTAAGGAGAGATAAGACCGCGTCAGAAGCGTTTTCGGTGGTTATAACTGATTTATTTGCATGAATTAAAGTCAATTTTGCATCAATGATTGAAATAGTTAGCTAAAGTAGAATTAATTGAAAACTGGAATGTTTTACATATCTAATAAAAATCCTTTTCTCAGTTTTAGCTATTAAATTACATTCCCAAACTACAAATATTTATTACTGATTTTTGTGTTAATTGACAGATCAAAAGATTAAATAATCCTCGCCGGTCATTTAGGATACGATCTTGCTTGCCTCTGTCCTGTTTCAGTGTGGGCATACCAACCACTGGCTGATTATTTTTTGTGGAGAAACGACGCTACCAGTTGGCCCATGCGGCCTCATGTACAATTAGATTCGGGCCGCCTAGCACATCATGAACGTAGACACGAAACTCAGCTATTTTTTCCCTTTTCTTGAAGGGACTACTGCGAGCATCAGCTATGAGTATTGATGAAGAAATAAGCATCAAAATCACTATCACAACCTTGCACAGTTTTTGTCACAATTACAATTACACAGGCGGATTTAAGTTTTGCAGAGTCCATTCTGAAGTGGGGTTTTATAGATAGAAGAAAGAATATAATGTGAGGAAGCCCCGTTTGAATAACATATAAAGAAATTAGAAAACAAGATGCGTCAAGATTTCAGATTTCCAACTTGTCAAGGAATCAGACTTTTCTTATGTATATTGCTATCACCAACTTAAAATGATTGCATGCACGGTCGATCCATTGCAAAACAAGTGTTCTACTAAAAAAATCCCTCTCAAACTTTTTTTCTTTTTACTATTATTATTATTTTTGCTCGGTAACTTATGGGGTTGGGGTTTTTCGAACATTACTTTTAGACTAATAATTTACGAAACTTTTCTAATACTAATTCAGAATATTTTTTGCCAAAATAACCCAATTGGTGCGAAATCGCATGTGTACGGTATGTTATGGACCAATTTCTGATTTTTGAAAATAAAAAATTAAACAATATATGATAAATAAAAATTGTTTGCTATTGAAATGAATTTTAATTATTTATGAAGACTTAATAAATTATGTTATAAATTTATAATGTCATACATATTAATTATTAACTATCAAACTTGCCAATATATATATATATATATATCATATTTAAATTTCTAAGGTTTTCTGTCCGTACCTTATTTTTCTTAATAGGGGAATTTTATTTGTGCATTTGAAAATTAAAGCAGTTTCAAAGGACCCAATATTTAGTATCCTACACAACACTATGTTACGTTCAAATTTCAACCCACAAATCAGAAATTGATCCACGGCATACGCGTTACATGCGATTTCGACTCATTTGGATTATTCTAGCTAAAAATTTTCTTAATTTGAGAAACTAGAAAAATTAACTTTAATTATTGACCTAAAAAGTTAATATCCTAATAAATAAAATTTCATAAGCTGGGTAAATAAAAAAATTATCCCTAAGTGACCTTGCTTGCAGGCATTTTAAATATATGATTATAACATACATATATGAAAGCTTGTTTCCTTGAAACGTTTGAAGTTTGAACTCTTGACATGACTTCTTGTTTTCTTCTCTTTTTATGCTATTCAAACAGGATTGCTATCACCTTCGCTATCACCAATTTTTTATAATAATTTTTTATTTTATTCAATTTATACTTTGTTTTTGCCAAAATTCTAAAAATTCGTCTTAAATTTTTGATACGGTAATCAGGTACCGTTGTCTTCGTGACATGTGAAATTAAAGTATTGCATCAACATTTTTCTATAAGTGTTTAAAAATCCTGCAATTTTGGCATAAATTAGCAAAATCAAAATTATGTGTCATTACAAAAAATAAAATTTACAAAAATTGTGAAGTTAGAGGTCATATATTAGACAAATAGGGCCAAATTTAACAACCGTAAAATTAAATATTCTTGTATACATACTAGTTGTAACCAGACATAACTCGTGATTTAAAGTTATGATTAATCAAAATATTGGATTTTATTCATTTATATTTACTTTTTATTAATAAAATTACAAAATAGAACAACAAAATAATATTGCTGTCACTTTTTTTTTTTTTGTTTCTATACTAAAAATACTTTTTATATTGTATTTAGTAATACATCTGAACTCATGAATAATTGTTGTTTAGTGAAACTATTAATTAGGAGGTAAACATTAAAGCAGATTATTGTTTTAAATTCTAGAAAAATTGAGTAAAACCTTTAAAATATTCTACAAAATATTTTGTTTTCTTTATATGGTTAATTTTTAATTTATCTAAAATATAAATTTTAAATTATTACAACAAACGATTGTGTGAACTTATTTTTTTTTTCTTTTTTATCTACCAATTCTAACTAAAATTTAACCAAATTTTATTTTATAAGCCACAATTATGATTTTCTAAAAATCCAATTAACTTATATAGTGTTGTTTAGAAGCTTTCCCAAGGGAAAAGGTACAAATTAGCCGATAAATTAGTACCCAGGTTCAAATTGGACCTTGAATTATTTTTTTGTACAAAATAGGAACTTTAACTTTTAAAATAGGTCAAATAAGCACCTAAATATTTAAAATAGGTCAATAAGCCCTTGAAATTTAAATATATGACAAATAGGAGACTATTAACTATTAAATTAACTAAACAGATTTTAAAATATAAAACTTAGTTAATTAAATTATAAATATACTTAAATAAATCAATAAATTAATAAAGTAAAATTAAATAATAATTTAAATATAAAAACGGTTTGAAATGTGAAGATTTATTATGATTTTTAGATATTCTATTTTTATTATATTTAAATCATTTAAGATCTTTTGATATTTTTAATGTATTAAATAATTTAGATTTTATCATTTTATTTTTAAATATTTTTTATATTTATTTTGTTAGAAAATTATAGTGCATTGAATTAATCAAACTTCATTTATGATGAATAAAAACTTAATTTACAAAATTTATGACTTGCAAATGATATTATGTGTAGAAATATGGAGAATGTAAACACTAAAAATGTTCATCCTCTATTGAAATAATATTTATATTGTTTCTAGCATATATTTGCTATAAGAACTTACCTTGAGAATATTATTGCCCAATATTTTAGTTAAGATCATTTGTCAAAATCTTATGTAAAATTTTGACTTTCATAATTCTAACAAAGAAATTTAGACAGACTCTTACATTGACAAGCAAAAGAAAAACAGATAGCCCTAAGTCCAAATAAAAAAGTCTAATTAATCTACCAACTTCACGGGAAAACAATAACATAATTGAATATGCTATGTTGATATTTTTTGCCTATGTTTTGAAATAAGATATCATTAATAATTTGTACGATAGTCGATTTATAACCAATGATTTAATTATTATAAATCAAGGATGAAATGATTACAAATTTTGGGGGACTTCACTTTATAGCTGAGTATTGGTACCAGACATTAGAATATATTATTGCTAGATTTTTTTGAAAATATGAAATAGTTATCATAGTTTATTGTTGCAAGTTTGAATATACTGCTCCACCACTCTCTAATCCAAATATAAATTGTGAGGATTCTTGGCAAAGTTGCGTAAGTCTTTAGGTTAATATCATAAAAAAAAATTGTTTTTTTCTGAAAATTTTGTGTTTTCAGTCACCATTTTAATTTTTACAATGTCTAACGGTCATCTTTTCAATTTTTCGCAATTCAAAGTATAAGATAATATTTTGATGAATATTTTATATGTTCAGTTTGAAACTATTATTATTATTATTATTATTATTATTGTTGTTGTTGTTGTTGTTGTTGTTGTCGTCGTCGTCGTCGTCGTCGTCGTTGTTGTTGTTGTTATTTTAAAATATTGTTTATTAAATTATATGTAAGAAATTATTCTTTATATATTATCTCTGTTATATATGATATGATGGTAAGAACATAATACATATGTTTTCGTTAGGTATGTAGAATATCAAAATCATGCAAAATTAATTACCTAGTTTATCTACTTGAATATTTGCGATCAAAATCAGGATTGAATTTTTAAAAATTAATTTAAATTTAATTATATTAGATTTATAAATGTCAGGTAACTATATTTTTCACATGTTTATACCAATAAATAAGAAAATATTTTGGATATTCTTAAATATAAATTAGCTCAAAAATACATCATAAATTTTCTTTCTTTTATTTTTAAATATATTAGTGTGAGACTTGTGCAATGCATGAAATATTTTTTTCTTATTTTATAATGTGGCCTAATACTCAATTTATATTGTGTAATATAGATGGTGTGTAATTTTGTAGTAGTAGGAGTAGTAGTAGTTGTTGTTATTAGTATTATTATTATTATTGTTGTTATTGTTATGGTGGTTATTATTATTATTATTATTATTATTATTATTATTTATAATAAAAAATGAAGTTAGTTTATTTTATTTTATTTCTCTTGAAATTATTCAAAGAGCAATAAATTTAACAAAATAAAACATACCGTTAGTAATTTCACAAAGAAAAGAGTTCTTGAGAATGAGCAGTCATCGTGCTTAGATCAATATTTTGACCAATTTGTACATTGACTTATGTTTCTAGATTCAGTAGACCAGATGAAATTACCTACGCAAACAAAATATAATAATTGTGACTAATTATCAGTTTATATTAGATTAAATAATAATGCATTATATTACTCCTAATTAATGGACAAATATAAAATAAAAGACTAAATTAGTAACGAATTCAAATCTTTGAAATCAACCGAACCACCAATTTCTAATAGAAAAGTTATTAAGAATTTAAATAAAAATAACTTACAATATATAATTTACGCCCATTCAATGCAATTCGATCCAAAAATTACTTATCATATATACATCCTCGTTGGTTAAATTTTACATTTAAATCTTCTTTCTTGCAATTAGTCAATAAAATTTAAATATCTCAATATATTATCCCATCAAGAAAAGCAAACGAGCCCTATGTAAATTACTCAATATTTGACCTAATAAGATTATTTGTTAAAAACTTATGTAAATTTGATTTAATAGAAGTAACAAATAGATTTTGACACACTTTTACTTTGACAAACAAAAACAAAAAAAAGATACATACCATTTATCCTGAAAATAGAGAATCTTGTAAATAAATCAAATTTTCCAAAAAAAAAAAAAAAAAAAAAAAAAAAAGACAACTTATTATGGTTGTTCAGCCTTTTCATATATATATATATATGAAAATTTGTAATTTTGATATTTAGACTTTGGCCTACTTCTATATTTCTCATCCAAATCATTGATATGCTCGTTGATTGAAGATAATATTATTCTCTTATGGGAAAGTGAAAAAAAAATCATAAATAATAATAAAATCCTGAGGTATAAACTAAGAAATCAGAAATTTTGAATTATATCACAAAAATGATTATCTTATGCATTGTGTGCACCATGCATTCGATCTTACATTATTACTTGTTCAATTAAAAAGTATTATTTATTTACTTGAAATTATTACTACTTTTTTTTTTAAGATAACAATATTTTTCAGAGTAAACAAGTAATACAGTAAATTTGATTGACATAACAGACATACAAATTTTTGTCCATCGCAAACAATCAAAGTCTTGAAAATGAACTGAAAACTTGGAAGTTGTTGGGAATTTTATTAAGAATCCATCATATTATACATTGGTAAAACATAAAACACAAGTAGTTGTTGTGATCTCCACCAACTTTGATCGATCATACATAATCGTTGGTGAAGCTTTACACCTGGTAAACAACATGCATATCAAAGTAAAATATGTAGGTGTTTGTGGCAGGATCTTGAGAATAGAGGGTTGATAGGGTGTACCCTCGTGCCATACGAAAAACACCCGTTCCACCAACAATTGGGATCTCCTGATTATCCTCTATCATAAGTTTCCACCCCATTATGCTTATCGAACTTCCCTTGTACTCCCCGGCCCTGAATAAAAATACGCCGTTTATGATATAGGACATCTCTTCCATGCCCGTGCTCACGGCCATCCCCTGAGACCGGCCCAGCCTCTCGGAGTTGGGATCAGGCCCGGCAGTCATCAAGTCATCCGCCACTAAAACCAAGCCGAACGACGTGGGAGAAGTGGATGTAATGTTGGCCCGTGCAACCTGATGCACAGTTGGATTCGGGCCGCCTAATGTATCATGCACGTAGACACGAAAATTGGCTATTTTTTCCCTTTTCTTGAAGGGGGTACTGTTAGCATCAGCTATGAGCAATATTAATGAAGAAATAAGCATCAAAATCACTATCTGAACTTTGGCCATTTTTTGTCACAATTATAATTAAGCAGGTGGGTTTATGTTATGAAGAGCAGATTAAGAAGTGGGATTTTATAGATGGAAGAAACCATATATTATGTCAACGTGTAACAGTCATTTGCAATTGATAAAATAAATTCCTAAGTCAACTTCATTGAATTCCGAAACCTTGAAGCATTTAACAATAATACCTACTGAGTTAACACCCTTTCATATATATATATATATATATATATATATATATATACACACACTCTTGCCTAATATTTTGCTCTTCAAGAAACTAGAATGAAACGTAATACCAAGTACTTTTTGATTTACTTCGTCCTCCATTCTCAATGTTTCAGGAGGGTAATGCATATAAGTAAATTAACTAATTGTAAAATATGTTCCGTAAGTTGTAATTTTTGGGCGTCTCAAAATTTAACTTTTTAAATTACGTTATTCATCTTTTTAATTACGTAAATTTAGTCAAATTTCTCCTCAACATTAATTTCGTCATGATGCAAATATTTGTCCATGTGCAGCTCTGTATTTATTGTAAATAATATTGATTCAATATTAAATAGATTGAACGTAATAATCTGGCAAAAAATTCAATTTTTTTTGAATGATATTATGTGTAGAAAAATGGAGAATGTAATGACTGAAAATGTTCATCCTCTATTGAAATAATATTTTTATATTGTTTCTAGCATAAATTTGCTATAACAACTTACCTTGAGAATCTCCTTTAAGTTATTGTATTTTGAATTCCTCAATTTTGTTTATATGTTATTCAAACTGCGGCTGTTGACATATTATTGCCCAATATTTTAGTTCAGATCATTTGTCAAAACCTTATGTAAATTTGACTTTGATAAAATATATCTAATCATAACTTATATTTTGAAAATTAGAAGAAGAAAAAAAATAGTATTGAATATGCTATGTTGATATTTTTTGCCTATGTTTTGAAAAAAACAGTTAAGTGGATATAAAAGGACTAATTTACCCTTTGATGTAATTGAATGGGCAACTAAAAAGTCACTAGTGCCTTTACACCTATCATTTTCATTTTGCATTTAAAAAGTCTAATATTAAATACCTATTTATCCTAATAGTCATTGCGTCCGTATAATGTTTAAAATTTTATATTTCAATATATATATTATTTATTTTTTACTTAATTGTCCTCTAAAATCTAAATAACTTCATTAGTTAGATGTAAATTGTTGAAATTGGAAGCTTAGGGATTCCATTCAAATCAATTTAAAGAATAATTTGTTTTATATTATACTACATTATTATTTTTAAAACTATTATCTATAATAAATAATAAATTATACGATATTTGAGATGAATTTGATAGTCAAAATATAATATAAGTTGCCCAACCATCTATAATTCCTCAAACTTAATACAAATAATTCTAGTAACTACAAAATATTAAAGTAAAATAATAAATTATATACCTTAAATGGTATAATATTTTTATTTTTATTAAAAAATAGTATTTTTGTTATAATAGCTAAATTGAGATAAGAATTTAATACATTATTCAAATTCAATACATATATTATAATAATAATAAATAATTCAACTATAAGAAACTATTCTTCATATTTCAATATAATATTTTGTTTTGGGGTTTAACAAAAAAAAAAAAAAAAAAAAAAACTTGCATAACTACTAGAAAGGCAGTCAGATAATTTAACATATCACTCAAAAACATATTTGAAATCTTTAGAAAATTTATGGATAAAGCAGTATCCTTTGTGGAAGGTTTTATATCTAAATAAAATGACAATTTTCTTGCAATGACACGTGTGAGAGTTCCTCATACTTTTATATTAAGAACAGAAATAAGATAACCCTTAATCTGGCGCAAAATTGAAGCTCATCAATTTAATTGTTTAATAAAAAAATTAACAAATTATATGATATCCATAATTTGTATTGTATTATATATATTAAGAAAATATTATTTTAGTATTAAATATAGAAACATTAATCTATGTATATTAATATTGATCATATTATTTATATGAAATAAAACATAGAATTTATGTATGTATTATTTTTTATTTGTAAAATAATAAACTGATTAATATGTATTACATTGTAAGTTTATCATCTAATTTATTAAGGCTTAATTATTAATTAGAACCGATGTTAATAACAAAATGTGTAATTATCATATATTGTATAAGTTAAATATATGTGTGTGTGTGTGTGTGTTTGTAGGATATTAATCATAACAAATACATAAAAAATATTCCAAAAGATATAACAAATATGCACCCAATCATTTTCATTTTTCAATTGTTTGATACCAGTGAAGTGGGAAAATCAATATTTCCATAAGACACGGTGGAAAATAGAAATTTAGTTTAAATATAAGTAAATATAATGAATATTTTCCAATTTTGTAATAAATAGAAATATGCACAAGTTTATCTGAAAAAATTATATTTTTATGACGCTATAGTTGGAAGAATCAGTGAGAAACAGGATGGGATCACTACTGGGCGGAAACATAATCCATGTCCTCACCATTAGGGCTAAAACTCATCCCATCCCTGCCCCCCGCCGCCACGGCCGAATAAAGAATCAGAGAATTCCTGTTCGTGTAATATTACCTATATAAACGATTTTGAATTGTGATTTCATCTCTTTAAAAACTCGTAACAATGTAAATAGTGATTTCCAAAAAACAAATTCCCAAATTTATTATATACTTTCAAAAAAAAAAAAAAAATAGTGAAACCACAAATACTTTAAATAATGACCACAGCCAGATTTATGTTGTTATGTACATAAAGAACTCTCAATTAACTAGTAGCATGCCAAATTAATTAGTGTTTTTTATACTTATCTACTTTTATAAATTGATTATTTAAAGTACACCACAATTCAATTTGATCATCATAAATATTTCTATTTTACACAACATAATCTATGGTGTTTCTATACAAATACAAAAGTATAAACAAAAAAAACAAAAAAAACAAAAAAACGAACCTAAACACATTTATATATCGATCAATAAGCACCATTGTTTTGTGAAACTTTCCCGTATTCGATCCAAATTCTTATTCATACATAAGTTCAAAAAAACAAAAAAAACAAAAAACCTAAAATAGAGACTTGTACGTCAATCAATAAACACCACTTTTGTGAAACTTTATTCAATCAAAATTCTTATTTGTATAAAAGATCTATAAAAAACGCTAAAAAGGAAACTTGTACATCGATCAGTAAACACCACATTCATGAAACTTTACAGTATTGAATTCAAATTCTTTTTCTTAACAGCATATACATCGTATATCAGAACAAGATGGCCTGTACTAGCGTTATAAGAGTAGGTGTTGCCAATGGTGTAACCTCGTACTCCACGAAAAACACCCGTCCCACCCACTAAAGGAAGCTCCTGAATTATGTTGGATGTCAGTTTCCATCCCGACACACCCAGCGTGCTCCCGTTGTACTTCCCACCCGTAAACACAAAATTAAAGCTTATGGTGACGGCTGACTCTTTCAGGCCAGAATAGATGACAAGCCCCTGACACCGGCCCGGCCCAGTGTCTCTGAGTTTGGATCCGGCCCGGCTGTTATTATGCTATCCGTAACTACAACTAGACCGAAGGATGAGGGAGAAGTAGATGTAATGTTGGTGTTGGGTACCGCCGTCACCGATTCGGGCTCAGGGGATGCCTGGGCTCGCCCCAATTCAGACACACAAGTCAATCGGAGGGTTCGGACAGATCACACAAGACCATTCACCGATCAAGAGCACAGACCCACTCCCGGTAGCACTTCACTCCCAATTAATCTCACCCACTCGTAACCCACTCAGGCCACACACCGAATACCTCACCACCGGAGATAAACTCTAAGTATAGACATGGGGAATAGTGGAAGAGAATGCAGCGTGAAAACTGTTAAATATTGTATATCACCACCGATTGACGGACTTCAATTTATAGGTGAGAAAACCACCGGAGAACCCCGAAGGGCCACGCGGTTTCAACACCGCATTCAAAAGGGAGTGAAGACTGCCTAGGGAAGGGATGCGAACTCATCGCAGGGAACGGGGCAGACAAGGGGGAAGACGAGGAGAAGGGGAGAGGGGAGCGGCGCATACGCAGAAGGGGGAATGAGCCCTGGTTCAGAAAACATAAGGGAAGGATGGTGGGCTGGTGGGCCTGGGCTTAATAAAGCCTGGGCCCAGACACAACTAAAACAGGCCCACATCCACAATTGGGCCAATACCCAATAACATTCTCCACCTTATTGGACCAACCCTCATCCAATCGATTGACAAGTACTATCCGGGGCTCAGGCAAATCATCACTGCCCATTACAGTCATACACACCTGCACAAACCAAAGAATTAAAGTGAGAAAAAATACAAAACAAAACAGAATGCAGGAAGTTCGAGAATTTAATCCAAGGAATCAAAATTCAGGGTGTTCATGCAATCCTTTGTTTTCTCAGCAGAAAGGCTTTTAGTTCCCATGTCAGCAGGGTTAAATTGTGATGGTATTTTCTCAAGTTTGACTGTTCCTTTTTCAACAATATCCCGAATAAAATGGTACCGAACATCTATATGTTTTGTGCGGTCATGGAAGACAGGATTTTTGCAAAGTTGAATACCAGATTGGCTATCCGAATAAACAATAGTATCACCTTCTAAGTACCCAATTTCAGATAAAAGGCCTTTTAACCATATAGCTTCTTTTAAAGCATCAGTAATGGCAATGTATTCTGACTCAGTAGTGGATAAAGCTACAACATGCTGCAGTTGAGATTTCCAACTAATGCAAGAGCCACATAAAGTGAACACATATGATGTAGAAGACTTCCTATTATCTCTATCATTGGCATAATTAGAATCAGCATAACCAATCAGATTAACACCTTGAGCACATTTTGAAAATCTAAGACAAGTATTGACAGAACCCTTCAAGTACTTTAACAGCCATTTTAATGCATCCCAGTGAGGCATACCAGGGTTGGACATGTACCTACTCAAGCAACTTACCGAATATGCAATATCAGGTCGAGTGCTTACCATAAGGTACATGACTGAGCCTATAGCATTAGCATACGGCACCTTAGACATTTCATGTATTTCAGAATCAGTTTTTGGGGACTGATCCTTACTTAGTACAAAGTGAGCAGCAAGGGGAACATTTGCAGGTTTAGCATTAGACATGGAGAATTTACTCAAAATCTTTTTCACATAAGAAATCTGATTTAAGTGCAGTGTATGGTTTTTTCTATCTCTAACAATATCCATGCCAAGGATTCGTTTAGCATCTCCAAGATATTTCATGTCAAAATTATCACTTAGGCAATTCTGCACATATTCGATAGATTCAATGCAAGGACTAACAAGGAGCATATCATCGACATATATCAGCAGAAAAGTTGGAACAGATGCATCATGTTTAAAGTAAAGACAGTGATCATGCACACTTCTTTTGAACTTAAGATCTTTCATGCAAGAATCGAATTTCTTGTTCCATTGCCTAGGAGATTGTTTTAAACCATACAAAGACTTTTTCAACAAACATACATGGTCAGGTTTTTGGGGATCAATAAAACCATCAGGTTGATGCATGTAGATTTGTTTATCAAGTTCACCATGCAAAAAAGCAGTTTTTACATCAAGTTGTTTTAATTCCCAGTTAAAATGAGCAACTAAAGCCAACATAATGCGCACAGTAACAAACTTAACAACAGGAGCAAAGATTTATGTGTAATCAATCCCCTCCTTTTGAGTAAAACCTTTAGCTACAAGTCTAGCTTTAAACCTAATGCTGTCAGATTCTTCTTTTACCTTATACAGCCATTTACATGCAACCACAGAGCAATTAGAAGGCTTAGGTACAAGAGTCCAGGTTTGGTTAACATGCAGTGAGTTCATTTCATCATTCATAGCATTTAACCAGTCAATAGAATTCTTAGAATTCACAGCTTCTTTAAAAGATTTAGGTTCTAGGTCAGTGGGAGATTCAAATACATTCAAAGCATGCATATCCATGTGATAATCATTAAGTCTAGATGGCTGCCTAATGTTCCTTCTAGGTCTGTCCCTAGCAAGTTGATAATTATCATTTTCAACATTTTCACCATCACTTATATTATCATGCAAGTTATCAGAATTTGAATCAGATAAGACAGGTAAGTTAGGTGTTTGCTCCACCTCACTCAGAGTCGTGTCAAGAGCAACAGAAGGTACAGATATTGGCAGACAAGGGAAATCAGATTCATTGAAAATGACATCTCTACTAATGGTAACTTTAAAACCAGGTTCATTTTTTAGCCATAGTCTGTAACCTTTTACACCTTCAGGATATCCAAGGAAAACACATTTTTTAGACCTTGGTTCCAACTTATCCAGTTTTTGATGCACAAAAGCAGCAAAACCAAAAATTCTTAAGTTTGAAAAGTCAACAGCTTTTCCTGACCAAACAAGTTCAGGGTATTTTCCATTCATAGGCACAGAAGGTGACCTATTAATTAAATAGGCAGCAGTAACAACTGCTTCACCCCAGAACTTCTTAGAAAGTCCAGAAGCAGCAAGCATGCTTCTTACTTTCTCAAGAAGGGTTCGGTTCATACGTTCTGCCACACCATTTTGTTGTGGTGTGTATGGAACCGTTTTGTGTCTTTGAATACCAGAAACAGCACATAGATCATCAAGTAGATGGTTACAAAATTCAAGTCCATTATCAGTCCTAAGTTTCTTGATTTTCTTACCAGTTTGATTCTCAATTAAAGATTTCCAATTTTTGAAGACATCAAACACATCAGATTTATCTTTTAAAAGCAGAACCCAAATTTTTCGAGAAAAATCATCAATTATGGACATAAACCATCTTTTATTTCCATGTGTGGGGGTGGTGGCAGGACCCCACACATCAGCATGAAAATATTCAAGTATACCAGTGCATTTAGACATGTTGGGGGCAGGGGAGATGGGAAAACTAACCCTATGTTGTTTACCCTTCACACATGGTTCACAGAAAGGCATGCAAGAAAGCTTATCATTGCCAAATGATCCTACTTTTTGCAACAGTTCAAGGCCTTTATTACTCATATGTCCTAGTCTACAATGCCAAAGTGCAGTTTTATCATCTTTAACTACATTTGCATGCAAGACAGGTTTGGTAAAACACATATACAGGTTATTACGTTTTTCAGCTTTAAGGAACACATAAGACCCTTTTATGATAGACATAATACCCTTACCCCATTTCCCCTCATACCCCTCAATATTTCCATAAGACACGGTGGAAAATAGAAATTTAGTTTAAATATAAGTAAATATAATGAATATTTTCCAATTTTGTAATAAATAGAAATATGCACAAGTTTATCTGAAAAAATTATATTTTTATGACGCTATAGTTGGAAGAATCAGTGAGAAACAGGATGGGATCACTACTGGGCGGAAACATAATCCATGTCCTCACCATTAGGGCTAAAACTCATCCCATCCCTGCCCCCCGCCGCCACGGCCGAATAAAGAATCAGAGAATTCCTGTTCGTGTAATATTACCTATATAAACGATTTTGAATTGTGATTTCATCTCTTTAAAAACTCGTAACAATGTAAATAGTGATTTCCAAAAAACAAATTCCCAAATTTATTATATACTTTCAAAAAAAAAAAAAAAATAGTGAAACCACAAATACTTTAAATAATGACCACAGCCAGATTTATGTTGTTATGTACATAAAGAACTCTCAATTAACTAGTAGCATGCCAAATTAATTAGTGTTTTTTATACTTATCTACTTTTATAAATTGATTATTTAAAGTACACCACAATTCAATTTGATCATCATAAATATTTCTATTTTACACAACATAATCTATGGTGTTTCTATACAAATACAAAAGTATAAACAAAAAAAACAAAAAAAACAAAAAAACGAACCTAAACACATTTATATATCGATCAATAAGCACCATTGTTTTGTGAAACTTTCCCGTATTCGATCCAAATTCTTATTCATACATAAGTTCAAAAAAACAAAAAAAACAAAAAACCTAAAATAGAGACTTGTACGTCAATCAATAAACACCACTTTTGTGAAACTTTATTCAATCAAAATTCTTATTTGTATAAAAGATCTATAAAAAACGCTAAAAAGGAAACTTGTACATCGATCAGTAAACACCACATTCATGAAACTTTACAGTATTGAATTCAAATTCTTTTTCTTAACAGCATATACATCGTATATCAGAACAAGATGGCCTGTACTAGCGTTATAAGAGTAGGTGTTGCCAATGGTGTAACCTCGTACTCCACGAAAAACACCCGTCCCACCCACTAAAGGAAGCTCCTGAATTATGTTGGATGTCAGTTTCCATCCCGACACACCCAGCGTGCTCCCGTTGTACTTCCCACCCGTAAACACAAAATTAAAGCTTATGGTGACGGCTGACTCTTTCAGGCCAGAATAGATGACAAGCCCCTGACACCGGCCCGGCCCAGTGTCTCTGAGTTTGGATCCGGCCCGGCTGTTATTATGCTATCCGTAACTACAACTAGACCGAAGGATGAGGGAGAAGTAGATGTAATGTTGGTGTTGGGTACCGCCGTCACCGATTCGGGCTCAGGGGATGCCTGGGCTCGCCCCAATTCAGACACACAAGTCAATCGGAGGGTTCGGACAGATCACACAAGACCATTCACCGATCAAGAGCACAGACCCACTCCCGGTAGCACTTCACTCCCAATTAATCTCACCCACTCGTAACCCACTCAGGCCACACACCGAATACCTCACCACCGGAGATAAACTCTAAGTATAGACACGGGGAATAGTGGAAGAGAATGCAGCGTGAAAACTGTTAAATACTGTATATCACCACCGATTGACGGACGTCAATTTATAGATGAGAAAACCACCGGAGAACCCCGAAGGGCCACGCGGTTTCAACACCGCATTCAAAAGGGAGTGAAGACTGCCTAGGGAAGGGATGCGAACTCATCGCAGGGAACGGGGCAGACAAGGGGGAAGACACGTGTGAGAGTTCCTCATACTTTTATTTTAAGAACAGAAATAATATAACCCATAATCTGGCATATAGCTGTAGTAACTATTGCCTCCTGCATAAGAAAACATATTACTTTAATTATCGTTCTCAATAAACTTGTTTATTTAATAAAGTGAAATGACGTGTACGGTTTCATTTTCACTAAAAAAATCTATAAAATAATATAGTCTTATTTCCAAAAAATTTATGGCAAATTCTGTCACGTGAAACATAATCTAAAGATCACTTTCACTACAAAATCTTTCAGCACATGGATCACTTTCACTACAAAATTTATCATATCATTTCTAGTAGTTTAATGCAAATTTTGCACCAATTTAATGTAAAATGTATATTCTCTCTTCAACACCTTACACTACTTTCTTCACTAAAAAATAAAATTACACAATAATCTTTATAATTTTTTATTTTAATATTTATTTTTATTACTAAATATTTGTTAAAAATATTATATATGTAAATTTATTTAATATTAAATTTTGAAATAATATTTGTTTTACCTTATATTTTTAAACTATCATATTCAAACAATATATATATATAATTGAATGTCGGGTAATATTATGCAATTCTATTTAAATTTGTATATAATATTTAAAATCTCATATACTTATTTAAATTAAATTTTTATTATAATTAAATTGCACATCATAACAATTATGATAAAATTATACATAATAAGCTGACTAAAACACCCTCATATATATATATATATATATTTTTTTTAAATCCCACATTGTCTTCTTCTTCTCCATGTTTCTTCAATACATAGAAGTTGGAATTGCAAATTCATGACTTTCTTAAGATTCGACTCTAAATCTAAACCCTTTCACCACGAATGTCAAACTTGATAAGCAACAAACACTCAACACTATTCTTAAATGTTATTTCCCCAAACTAGATTTTGTTAAAAATTTTGTGTATAAGGGTTTACATATATATATATATATATGTTCAATATATGTGGTCACGCCTGGTGACCCACATACAGCAAGTTGTCGCTCCGCTAGGCGCTGCTATTCCATTGGCGCCCCCACATTCTGGTATTGAACCTGAATTTGTGCCATTTTTCAATTTCAATAAGAATTCTTTTTTCTCTCCTTGTAGTTACTGATATGAGAAATAAATAGAATTTTTTTGTTCTTTTTTGGATTTTTGGGTAGAGAAAAGAGGATAAATTTAGCACAAACTTGACTCGATAACATTTGCATTCAATTTCTTTTTACTATTATTATTATTTTTGCTCGGTAACTTATGGGGTTGGGGTTTTTCAAACATTACTTTTTTAGACTAATAATTTATGAATCTTTTCGAATACTAATTGAGAACATTTTTTGCCAAAATAACCCAATTGGTGCGAAATCGCATGTGTACGGTATGTTATGGACCAATTTCTGATTTGTGAACATAAAAATTAAAAAATACATGATAAGTCAATACTGTTTGCTATTCAAATGAATTTTAATTTTATTAAGACTTAATAAATTATGTAATAAATTTATAATGTCATACATATTAATTATTAACTATCAATCTTGCCAATATATATATATATATATATATCATATTTAAATTTCTAAAATTTTCTGTCCGTACCTTATTTTTCTTAATTGGGGAATTTTCAAAGGTCCCAATATTTAGTATCCTACACAACACTATGTTACGTTCAAATTCCAACCCACAAATCAGAAATTGGTCCACAGCATACGCGTTATATGCGATTTCGACTCATTTGGATTATTCTTGCTAAAATTTTTCTTAATTTGAGAAACTAGAAAAATTAACTTTAATTATTGACCTAAAAAGTTAATATCCAAATAAATAAAATTTCATAAGCTGGGTAAATAAAAAAATTATTCCTAAGCGACCTTGCTTGCAGGCATTTTTAATATATGATGATAACATACATATGAAAGCTTGTTTCCTTGAAACGTTTGAAGTTTGAACTCTTGACACTTCTTGTTTTCTTATCTCTTTTTATGTTATTCAAACAGGATTGCTATCACCTTCGATATCACCAATTTTTTATAATAATTTTTTATTTTATTCAATTTATACTTTGATTTTGTCAAAATCCTAAAAGTTCGTCCTAAATTTCTGATATGATAATCAGGTACCGTTATCTGCGTGACAAATGAAATTAAAGTATCACATCAACATTTTTCTTTAAGAGTTTAAAAATCCTGCAATTTTGGCATAAATTAGCAAAATCAAAATTACATGTCATTATAAAAAATAAAATTTACAAAAATTGTGTAGTTAGAGGTCATATATTAGACAAATAGGGTTAAATTTAACAATCGTAAAATGAAATATTTCTTGTAAATATACTATTTGTAACCAAACATAACTCTGATTTAAAATTATGATTAATCAATGTTAAGATAATTATGTATATAATTATCTTAGTCAAGTGTATATATGGTTTCCTAGTTTGTAGGATATGGTTATGTTAAGATAATTATGTATATAATTATCTTGGTCAAGTGTATATATCGTTTCCTAGTTTGTAGGATATGGTTATGTTAAGATAATTATATATATAATTATCTTAGTCAAGTGTATATATCGTTTCCTAGTTTGTAGGATATGGTTATGTTAAGATAATTATGTATGTATATAATTATCTTAGTCAAGTGTATATATCGTTTCCTAGTTTGTAGGATATGGTTATGTTAAGATAATTATGTATATAATTATATTGGTCAAGTGTATATATCGTTTCCTAGTTTGTAGGATATGGTTATGTTAAGATAATTATGTATATAATTATCTTAGTCAAGTGTATATATCGTTTCCTAGTTTGTAGGATATGGTTATGTTAAGATAATTATGTATATAATTATCTTAGTCAAGTGTATATATCGTTTCCTAGTTTGTAGGATATGTTTATTGTTTCCTAGTCTATTGCCTAGTTTGTAGCCTAGAATTATGGCTGAATTACTCCATGTAAATTGTATAAATATTGATGAGCAATGAAGGAAACGGACACGGAAAATATTCTTTTATGGTATCAGAGCACTAGGGCGACTATCTTCCGCTGCACCCTAGCTCTCGTTTCCGCCTATCTTTCTCTTTCTCTACCTCTTCTCTGCTTCTTTCAATGGGGGAATCAAAGTCCTCGTTTCACCCCGCACTCACTGTGACGAATATCAAGAACACCATCCCGATTGTTCTTGAATTCGAAAACGCACAATATTCTACTTGGGCGGAACTCTTCAAACTTCACGCTCGTTCTAAGGGGGTTCTGGATCATATTATTCCTCCTAAGTCTAAGGATAAGGGGAAGGAAAAGGCTCCTCTCACTGATGAGGAGAAGGAGTTATGGTCTACTTTGGATGCAGCCGTGATCTCTTGGATTTATTCCACAATTTCCAACGATCTTTTGCAGACCATTATCGAACCCGACGCTACGGCCATGGAGGCTTGGGATAGGTTGCGTGACATCTTCCAAGACAACCAAAACTCGCGTGCCGTAACTCTAGAACAAGAATTCTCCACTACAAAAATGGAGGATTTTCCCAATGCATCGGCTTACTGTCAAAGGCTCAAGGGTCTTTCCGATCAATTGTGAAATGTTGGAGCACCGGTCGATAATAATCGATTGGTCCTTCAGTTGGTTTCGGGTCTCACCGAACCTTATAAGGGTGTTGGTACCCTTATCCGACAGAGTTCACCACTCCCTCTGTTTTACCAGGCTCGATCAATGCTCACGCTTGAGGAGGCGGGGCTCGCTAAACAGGCAGCAACCAGTTCGGCATCGGCAATGGTGGTTACTTCTCGGGATTCTGATGATGGGTATGACATGTCTGGTGGTTCTCGTGGCCGAAAAACCCCACAAAAGAATTCTGGTGGCCGAAAACAGGGCGGTGGTAAGGGAGGAAAATCCGGTGGCAAAGGTGGAAAATCCGGGGGCAGTAGTGGTGGCCGGGGTGGCTCTACCCAGCAGCAGCAGCCGTAGTGGCAGTCCCCGCCACCCAAATGGCAGCAACAGCCACAGTGGCCGCAGTTCCCTGGTTGGGGGTGGGGTCCTCAGTGGGCTGCTCCTCCATGCCTGTACCCCAACCAAGGGTGGGCTCGTCCTCAAGGCCCAGCAAGGCAATTCGGTATTTTGGGTCCGCGTCCTCAACAAGTCTATGCCGCATCCAATCAGTCCGTACAGTACACTCCCACGGATATCGAGTCGGCAATGCATACTATGACTTTGAGCCAACCCGATTATTCGTGGTACATGGACACCGGAGCCACTTCTTACATGACATCCTCCAAGGGTAATCTCTCGTCTTATTTTAATTTGTGCAATCATCCTAATAATATTGTTGTTGGAAGTGGTCATACTATTCCTATTCTTGGTTGTGGTCGTACTACACTCTCATCTCCACATCCTCCTTTATCTCTCAATAATGTCGTTCATGCCCCCAAACTCATAAAAAATCTTATTTCAGTTCGCAAATTTACCTTAGATAATAATGTGACTGTTGAGTTTGACCCCTATGGTTTCTTTGTGAAGGATTATCGAATGGGGATGCCAATAATGAGATGTAATAGCATGGGTGATCTCTATCCTCTCACCAACACCACTTCCACCAATCTTTCTACTCCTTCGAGTTTTGCAGCTTTAGCTCCCTCTCTTTGGCATGATCGTTTGGGTCATCCCGGATCATCTATTTTAGCTACTCTTCGTCGTAATAAAAGTATTGAATGTACTCGTACTTCAAGTTCTAGTATTTGTCGTTCTTGTGTATTTGGGAAACACATTAAGTTGCCATTTTATTCTTCTATGTCATCTACTTCTTTACCTTTTGATATAGTGCATAGTGATCTTTGGACTTTTCCCGTTTTAAGTTCTTCGGGACATCGTTATTATATGCTCATTTTGGATGATTTCTCGAAATTTGTGTGGACTTTTCCTTTAGCTAAAAAATCTGATGTCTTTGATACATTTTTAGCTTTTCAATCTCATATTCGAACACAATTTGAGCGACCAATTAAGAATGTCCAAGTGACAATGGGAGGGAGTATGATAATAGTTCTTTTTGGGCATTTTGTGAGTCTAATGGGTTGTCTTTCCGTCTCTCTTGTCCCCATACTTTATCACAAAATGGAAAAGCCGAGAGAAAAACTATGATCTCTAAATAATATCACTCGCACTCTTCTTGCTCATGCATCTCTACCACCTTCCTTTTGGCATCATGTCTTACAAATGGCCACTTATTTGCATAACATTATTCCTAGCAAGCTGTTAGGGAACAAGTCTCATGTTCATGTCCTCTATCGTCGGGAACCGTCATATTCTCACTTATGGGTTTGTGGGTGTCTTTGCTATCCTCTTATTCCTTCCACCACGATACATAAGCTCCAACCACGTTCCACCCCTTGTGTGTTTTTGGGATTCCATCCTAATCATAGAGGATATAAATGTTATAATTTGTCATCAAATAAAATAATCATATGCCGACATGTGCTTTTTGATGAAACCGTGTTTCCCTTTGCCAAGCTACATTCTCCTTCTTCTACTGCCTATGATTTTTTGGATGAAGGCCTCTCTCCTTCTCTCATTCATCATGTGCAGACTTCCATTCCATCTAGGCCCATTCCCACGCCCCAACCTCATATGCGTGAGGATGTTTCTTCCCCTAAACATCACTCTCCCTCTCCTGCTACTCCAACCCAGCTCAAGAACCCAACACCTGAGCATGGGCCGCCATCACCATCTCATCCATCACCCAGTTCGGTGACATCCACGGCCCAACAACCTCCCCAGCCCACTATCTCACATCCTTCCCAGCCTACTCCTATTCCAAAAATGGTCACACGAAGCCAACATGGCATTTTTAAGCGAAATAAAAAATATTGCAATGTTGCTACAATTTTTAAAGTTACGAAATCTCCTATTCCTCGTAACCCAATTGATGCTCTTCGTGATCCAAATTGGAAAATGGTTATGGATGATGAATATAATGCTCTTATTAAAAATAAGACGTGGGAGTTGGTGCCCCGTCCACCTGATGTTAATGTCATTCGTTCTATGTGGATTTTTACTCATAAAGTGAAGTCTAACGGTGATTTTGAGAGGCATAAAGCCCGTCTTGTAGGTGATGGCAAAACTCAGCAGGTTGGCATAGATTGTGGAGAAACTTTTAGTCCGGTGGTCAAGTCAGCGACCATTCGAACTGTTCTTAGCCTTGCTTTATCTAAGGCTTGGCCGATTCATCAACTTGATGTCAAAAATGCATTCTTACATGGTGAGCTTAATGAGATAGTGTATATGCATCAACCTCTCGGTTTCCGTGATCACACTAAACCAGATTATGTGTGTTTGTTGCGTAATTCATTATATGGTCTTAAGCAAGCACCCCGGGCATAGTACAACAGGTTTGCTGATTATGTGTTGTCCATTGGTTTTACTAACAGCAAGTCTGATAATTCTTTATTCATCTATCATTCGGGGTCACAAATGGCATATCTTTTATTGTATGTGGATGATATAATTTTGACAGCTTCGTCTCATGCTCTCCGGTGTTCTATTATGTCTCTTCTTGGCTCCGAATTTGCAATGAAGGATTTAGGTCCTTTAAATTATTTCCTTGGCATCGCTGTGACTCGACACAAGGGGGGTCTCTTTCTTTCACAACGCAAGTATGCTGAGGACATAATTGAGAGAGCAGGTATGTCGGCTTGTAAACCATCAGCCACACCGGTTGATACCAAGCTGAAAGTAGGTGCGTCAGGCACTCCATATGCTAACCCGACTCACTACCGCAGCCTGGCAGGGGCATTACAATATCTGACGTTCACAAGGCCCGACATATCATACGCAGTCCAGCAGGTATGTTTACATATGCACGACCCAAAGGACTGTCATATGGCTGCTCTTAAGCGAATAATTCGCTATGTTCAAGGTAGTAAGGATCATGGGTTGCATTTATATCCATCATCTACCTTGTCTCTTATCCCCTACACCGATGCGGATTGGGGAGGGTACCCCGATACACGGCGTTCTACATCGGGATATTGTGTTTATTTAGGGGATAATTTGGTATCTTGGTCTTCAAAACGCCAAGCTACACTCTCCAAGTCAAGTGCCGAAGCTGAATATAGGGGAGTAGCAAATGTGGTGTCCGAATCTTGCTGGCTTCGAAACTTGCTACTCGAGTTGCATTGTCCACTAAAGAATGCGACTTTAGTGTACTGTGACAATGTAAGCACCATCTATCGCTCGGGTAATCCAGTGCATCATCAACGAACCAAACACATCGAGATGGATATACTCTTTGGTAGGGAGAAGGTTGCGCGTGGTGATGTCCGAGTGCTTCATGTTCCATCTCGACATCAAATAGCGAACATTTTTACTAAGGGACTTCCACGTATATTGTTTGAAGATTTTCGAGATAGTCTCAGCATCTGTGGCCCTCCCGCTTTGACTACGGAGGTGTGTTAAGATAATTATGTATATAATTATCTTAGTCAAGTGTATATATCGTTTCCTAGTTTGTAGGATATTGTTATGTTAAGATAATTATGTATATAATTATCTTGGTCAAGTGTATATATCGTTTCCTTGTTTGTAGGATATGGTTATGTTAAGATAATTATGTATAATTATCTTAGTCAAGTGTATACATCATTTCCTAGTTTGTAGGATATGGTTATGTTAAGATAATTATGTATATAATTATCTTAGTCAAGTGTATATATCGTTTCCTAGTTTGTAGGATATGGTTATGTTGAGATAATTATGTATATAATTATCTTAGTCAAGTGTATATATCGTTTCCTAGTTTGTAGGATATGTTTATTGTTTCCTAGTCTATTGCCTAGTTTGTAGCCTAGAATTATGGCTGAATTACTCCATGTAAATTGTATAAATATTGATGAGCAATGAAGGAAACGGACACGGAAAATATTCTTTTAATCAAAATATTGGATTTTGATTAATCATAATTTAGTAATACATCTTAACTCATGAATAATTGTTGATTAGTCATACTATTAATTAGGAGGTAAGATTAAAACAAATTATTGTTTAAAATTATAGTAAAAATTGAGTAAAACCTTTAAAATATTCTACAAAATATGATGAGGTAATAATTGCCATATATTCGAAGAATCTAATTTTATTCGAAATTCCTTGCAGCATGTAAGTAGATACTCAAACTAAGGAAAAGAAATCAGCGGTTGGAGAAAATAAAGCAATGAGGATCATCATCCAAGGAAGGACAAATTATAAAGAGATACACTAGGAGAGGAAATCAGCCGACTTGAAGAAAGAAGGAAACAAATCAGCAAGATACCAAGAAAACTGATTTGCTAAAATCCAGGGAATAAATGGGCAGAAAATCAGACGAAAAGATGCTCTACAACTAGATATCCAAGATGAGCAAGGCTTTAAATAAGAGTGCACAAGAAAACTAAATTATCTTTGTTACTTTCAATTAAAACCTTACAAGCAGAGAGCGGTGAAGAAACTAGTAGAAAAATGCTATCAGATTCGAGAGAAGAAGATAGCATAAGAAGTACTCAAATGTCCCAGCAGAGACCATTCAATATCATCGATCCACCACTGACTGAATTCGGAAGAGTTCAGCAATTTGTAAACGGGAGTTTGTATAAAAATCCATCAAGGGGACTAGATGCTCAAGTAAAATATTAGAAGATGTATTTAAAAGAGTAGATTAGTATTTAGGGGGAGTCTGATACGAGTAAGTTCGATCTGTAACATTTGTGGGAATAAATTGTTCTTTTAATAAAAATACTTAAGAGGAAGAAGGAATTCTTCCTCGTAAAAATTATAAAGTTTTCTTTTAGCTTTCGCAAATTCAATTATTATTCGAACTACTACTGAACTAATACACACGCGCACAAATTCTGATCCATCAATTGGCACCAGAAAAAGTTCCAGTTTTTTGTTACACAGGTAGATCCATGGACAAATACATTGGATCTTAAGAAGGAACGTCATTACGACCACCATCGCTTGATGGACAAAACTATCCATTTTGGAAATCCATGACGATCATCTACTTGAGATCCAAACGGTGTGGAGAGGTAATTCAAACTAAGTGGACATGGCCGAAAATTTAGAATGGTAAAGACATAACAAAGATCGTTGAGAAACCAATAACACAATGGACTGAGGATGAAAAGTGTGCTGAAGATGCAAACTACATAGCACTGTATGCAATATTGGCCTCTGTTGACGCACTGAGACACAAACTGATCATACACTGTCAAATGGCTAAGGATGCATGGGATGCACTATAAAAACAATTTGAAAGGAATGAATCGGTGAGAAAATCAAAACTGCAGAGATTGGCCATGCAATTCGACGGGATTCAAATAACTGAAGAAGAAAACATTAAAATGTATTTTTCTAGGTTAAGTGACATAACAAATCAATGTTACACTATTGGGGATGCAATTCAAGAGGATGTTCAAATCATTAAAATTATGAGAACATTAGCCCCTAAATTCAGAGAGAAGATTACTGTCCTAGAATCTTTCATGAGAGTCACACCAATGTCATTGGATGACTTGATGAGATAAACAATAGAATGGATGCACAAAAGAACAAAGGGATGGTACTAAAGTCGTAGTCAACTACATAATTGATCGAGAATGACGTAAAAGAGATTTATGACAAAATGGCACTACAGACAAAGAATTACAGCAAGTTCGTCAAAAATACAACCAGAAGTAGCAGTTCACCAAAAGTTCGAACTATGGTGATAATATCAGAAAAGAAGGATCCAAAACTCTGAACTTCAAACAAGGTAATCGAAAATATTATAACCAATGTAGGGAATGCAGATGATATGGACACTATCAAGCTGAATGTCCAAATTTTCTAAGAAAAAACAATGCACTAAAAGCCACCTGGAGTGAATCTGAGTCAGAAGGACAAGAAGAACTTGATGAAAAAGAAACGACATATTCTAGTAACTTTGCTGCATATACATCATCAAAGATCTACTGAATGAAACATGACTTGCGATCAGGTAATATCTCCAATTGGAATATGTTCGGTGTTCCTATGAAAAGTTCTACATCACCAAAAACTTTGAAAGTGAAAAATAACAATCACAGAATATCACATAAAAAAATATGAGTTGTTAAGAACAGCATGTGTCTTACGACATCAATAGTTTCTTTTGGTGCCAACAACACCGAAACTTGGTTTTTTTACAGTGGATAATCACATCACATGACTGGTGATGCCACTTATATATCTGATATCATTTCAATAAATGGGGAATATGTGACGTTTGGTGATCATAAGAGTGAATGTGTCATTGGACAAGGGACTCTTAATATACGTGGTTTACCTAAACTATCTAATGCATTTCTTGTTGAAAATCTTAAAGCAAATCTATTGAGTATCAGTCAAATATGTGATCAAGAACTACAAGTAAATTTCACTCATGGCAAATGCATGGTTATTAACATTAATGATCAATGCATACTTACTGGAACTCGATCTACTAACAACTATTATCTTCTTGATAGGAATCATGTGTGTCATAATGCAAAACCCAGAGCAACAGAAGTATGGTATCAAAAATTATGATACAACCACCTCATTGTCTTACAAAAATCCCAATGTGTTCGGGGGTTGCCTAAACTTTCAAACAGGAATCAAGGAATCTATGGACCTTGTCAATTTGGCAAATAGGTAAAAAGCTCACACAAGGTAACACAAGACATATGCACGAAACATATTATGACCCTATTGCACATGAACTTGATGGGACCAGTTCAGACTAAGAGTACTGAAGGTAAAAGGTATATTTTTGTATGTGTTGATGATTTCTCAAGATGTACCTGGTAAGATTTCTTCAAGAAAAATCAGAAACATTTGGAGAATTTGAAAAACTGATACGGTTGCTTGAAAACAAAAAATAGGATTCCATTGTTTGAATACGAAGTGAACATGGGAGAGAATTTGAAAATAATGCTTTTACTGATTTTTGCACCGTTCGAGGTATTGCTCATGAATTTTTAGCGCCTAAAACACCAAACACAAAATGGAGTGGTAGAAAGGAAAAATCGTACTTTACAGGAAATGGCCAGGGCTATGATGATTGGCAAGGACATATCTCAAAAATGGTGGGTTGAAGCAATAAACACTGCATGCTATGTTTCAAACCATGTCTACCTGAGGAAAGGGGCGAGGAAAGGGGTGGGAATGATCTCGTATAAAATCTGAAAATGGAAAACTCTGAATCTAAGTCATTTTCATGTATTCGGGTATAGGTGTTATGTATACAATAACCGATAACAGTTAGGTAAATTTGATGCCAAGAGTGATACTGGTATGTTTTTGGGATATGCTACAAATAGTAAAGTCTTTCGTGTATTCAATCTAAGAACTCAAATACTCAATGAAAGTAATAATGCTGTATTTGATGACTCCTTGGTAAGACAGGACATGTCCTTAGAGGAAACAGGTCCATCTGCTGTACGCCCTACTGGCAACCTAAAATGTGAAAGCACAGAAAAAACTGATTAGATATCAACAAGGGATGATTCTGGGAAAATGAACTCTCCACCAAAATTCAAAAAGAACACCCCAAAAAACATATCATTGGAGAACTCGATGAAGGCGTAAAGACACGGGTAAGCCTAAACCTGATTATTGAAAAATGGAGGGGTTAGTCCATCATGCTTGCTACACCTCTGTGATCAAACCTAAAAACATTAAAGAGGCTCTCAAGGATGACAACTAGATTTTTTCCATGCAAGAAGAGTTGGAACAATTTGCTAGAAATGATGTATGGACATTTGTATCACGACCTGACAGTGCGAACATCATACGAACTAAATAGATTTTCAAAAACAAAACTAATGAACAGGGGAACATTACAAGAAATAAAGCCTGGATGGTGGCTCAAGGATACATGTAGGTACAAGGGATTGACTTTGAAGAAACGTTTGCTCCAGTTGCAAGAATCCTTCTTTCCTTTGCATGTATTAAGAAGTTCATACTTTATCATATGGATGTAAATGGTGTGTTTTTAAATAGTTTCTTAAAAGATAAGGCGTATGTTGAACAACCCAAGGTGTTCGAAGATCCACATTATACAAATCATGTTTACAAGTGTTGTACGGACTGAAGCAAGCCCCAAGAGCTTGGTATGAAAGACTGACGAAATTTCTACTTGCCCAAGATACAAGCGGGGAGGGGTAGACCAGACCTTGTTCATCTAGTGGTCGAACTATGATATTGTCATTACACAGATTTATGTGGATGATATTGTGTTCGGCTCAACATCCAAAAACAAAGTGAACAACTATGTCAAGGTAATGTCACAAGAATTTGAAATGAGCATGATTGGTAAACTATCCTCCTTTCTTAGACTGTAGGTTAAACAAAGCAAAAATGGAATCATGATACATCAAGGGAAATACGCCAGAATTTTGGTGAAGAAATTTTTACTTGAAAGGTGCGAAATTGCACACACGCCCATGGGAACAAACACCAAATTATCCAAATACAAGAGTAGAACAAACGTTGATTCAACCCTGTACAGAAGCATGATAGAGAGTCTCTTATACCTGAGTGCAAGTAGACCTGACATAAGTTCAGTGTGGGATTGTGTGCTAGATATCAGTCTAACACAAAGGAATCACATCTTAAGGCAGTAAAGAGAATCATAGGTTATGTGGCAGGTAACACAGACTATGAACTGAAATACTCTTTTGACACTAAGCCTTTTCTTGACGGATATTGTGATGCTGATTAGGCAGGTGATGTGGATGATAGAAAAAGCACGTCAGGAGGTTGCTTCTTCATCGGGAACAATCTAGTCTCATGGCTCAGCAAGAAGCAAAACAACATTTTTTATCAACAGCAGAGGTTGAATACATCGCTGTTGGGAGCTCATGCTCTCAACTAATGTGAATGATGCACATAATGTGCGACTACGGTATGAACTTGACTTCCATAACTCTATTTTGCGATAATCTAAGTGCTATTAATATGTCTAAAAACCCTGTACAACACTCAAGAACTAAGCATATATACATTAGATACCACTACATCAGGGAGTTAGTTGAGGATGGGATCATTACTCTCGAACATGTGCCCACCGTAAGTCAACTTGCTGATATCTTCACAAAGGCCCTAGATTCTCAAAGATTCATATCCCTAAGAAAATCATTATAGATTTGTTGTGCTAGTTAAATAAAAAAAAATTGTGTCTGATATTTTTTGCCATAAAAGACTGTACTCTCACAGAGGTTTAAATTTTGGTTTGTTCTGAACTTCGAATCCTATGTGATTTGTTTTAGGAAAGAGCAACAATCTTGAAATGATGCAATGGTAAGCTATCAGTCGTATGATTGAGCACCATGCATAGAAAATGACAGATCTGTTAAAGCTACCACCTAGTGTTCACTACAAGTTCGCACTCAATCAGGGGTCATAAGGAATTGAGCTCGTCACATAGGGTTTTTCTAGTGTGGTATTTTATTGTGTAGTTTGCAAGCTACTACACAAAGTTTCGACAGATGGAGTTGTAAGGGTCATTCAATTAACTAATGGAATGCGAATAATGAACACATACTTGAGAACATATTAAGGATTTTTCCTAGTGTATATTCAAACCAAATTGCCTGAAAATGTCTTCCTTGGACTCAGAAATGACACAACAAGAAGTTATATAATTATCCCATAAGAAAAATATTAACAGTCACCATATTAAAATTTCATATATGATTTCTTTATTAGGGTTTTGTTTTCTTTGTATTGGAGGGGATAGAAATCACTTAGTGGGTACTAACGGTTATAGTACATGGGATTAGATGATATGACCCACTTAAGTGACTCTCTCCTGAACGTGGCTTAGTGCCTAATGACTGGTTCAGACGGTTGAATGAATGGATTTTCCTTATTAATAATTCATAGCGTGCGAACCCAGGATCCCTGTTTATTGATGGGAATCTTAAGTGTCGTTTGATATTCTATCATCTCAATTCTCGGTATCTCACTCTCTCCTTCAGAACCAAAGAAGAAAAATTATGTTTCTTTCCTTGCAGTTATGGACGATTCCAATAGCGATTTGAGTGGACGCCGGTCGATCTAGGCTATCATACCTGTTCACGATCTAGAATCACTAGAAATTCTACCACCATTGCCCACAGACGCAAACCAAAATCCAAACCCTACACCAAAAACAACCAGAGAGATGAACCCGACGGGGTCTGCTCTGGTAGCACAAGAAATACCACTCCGCCTTCTACATATTCACCACACACGGGCGAACCA
This sequence comes from Caryopteris x clandonensis, assembly GCA_028749325.2. NCBI lineage: Eukaryota > Viridiplantae > Streptophyta > Magnoliopsida > Lamiales > Lamiaceae > Caryopteris > Caryopteris x clandonensis. The sequence goes on along the minus strand of JAPYKT020000022.1, from coordinate 5,169,991 downwards.
ACACCGGACGACTCCACCTTTCCACCAGCAACCTCACCAGAAAATCCACACTCATTTCCCTCTCACATACTATGCCCACCAACTGGTTTCCGTAAATCCCCAATGAACCCTGTTCCTAGAAGAACAAAAAACAAAAATAAACCCAAATCCACCGATAAACCTTCGGCCCCATCAGTGAAAAATGATGGCTTGCTGTGGATTCCTCTTCGGAGGAAGAATATACCATATCTCCTCCTCCTCATCGATCATACCGCACCAGGACTACGTCCCCTGCTATTGATACAATCTCATCTCAACAAAGAATAACATGACAGCAATGATTTGAGGTAAGGCATTCTCAAAGACCTTTTAATTTAAAGCAGCCCATAACCGATACAAACTATTTGCCTCTATGAACTTTTGGCTTGAATTAAACCTGGATTTAAAACATTTTGATAAAACTCATGTGATGAACTGTATACAAAACTGTGGATTAGAAGTAACTGTCACAAATTTGGGGAGGTACTATGGTACCATCATGCATGAGTTTTATGCAAACTTGGTCATGGGTATCCAAGATCCCAACTCTGCTCGCTTTGGAAAAAATTGTGTGCGAAACAAAATTGTTAACTTTAGTATTCCTATTATAAATGATTTTCTTGAACTTAATGGCTTAGAAGATGGAGAAGAGAATGAGTTAGATTTAGGAGAAGTTAACTTTTTGAGCAAAGGAAAGCTGAAAAAATGGACAAAGCCTGGCATATCACCGTCAATTCTCACACATGACGGGAACTGGATGCACAAAATTGGTAGACACAACAAGACACCCACTGCTAATAAGTCACACTTGAATGTTGTTCAATGTGTTCTCATTTACAGAGTTTTGAATAATATTCCTCTTGATTTTGGAAGAGTGGCGTTTGAGTATATTATGGGATTTGCTGAGAAACCAGACCCTCGCAAGAAATTGTCTTTCCCAGTCTTATTGTGGGTCTGCCTTCACACCAAGGCGTTCAACCTAATCCTTCTGATGTTCTATTCCAGTACGCCCTGCCGCTAAAAATGGCTTCCCGGGAAGCCAATGTCTATACATGACTACGGACTACTGTCCCAACACTTCGCCCCTCAGAAGTTGCTGATAATCTACCATTATTCCTCCATCAACAAATTGAAATTCTGGACACACTTGCTGCTGAAGTTACTGCTCAAAAGCTCTATCTGACAAATATCCTTACGTCTCTGGACATACCTGTAAATGTCGTGTCGTCCCATTTGACACAAGGCTCGAAAAAGAAGGAGACCACTGCAAGCACAAGCGCAAGAACACAAAGGAGGAAGAAGAAGCATACTGCGGCAAAAAAGAAAAAGGTGAAAAGACTTATCGATGAAAGTGGAGAAAAATAATTAGAAGAGAACTGAGAGAGTGAAGAAGGTTTGGACTAACGGGGCGACTGATTGTCTAATGATGTTTTTGCTAATGACTGTGATCTTTAAAAAAAACATTTGTTAAGTTTTGTTTGGGTTGTAAAAACTAAGATTTCTATGGATCATCTTTTCATGTTTTAGTTTGTAACTAAATCTTACTAGCTATCCCAGTTCCATGTTCGTATATGCTCATATCATGCAGGAAATCAACTTGATCAAGATTTTCGAATCATATGCCAAAGGGGGAGATTAATGAGGTAATAATTGCCATATATTCGAAGAATCTAATCATATTTGAAATTGCATGCAGGATATGAAGCAGATGCTCAAACTAAGGAAAAGAAATCAGTGATTGGATAAAATAAAGGAATGAGGATCATCATCCAAGGAAGAAGAAACCATAAAGAGATACACTATGAGAGAAAATCAGCCGACTTGAAAAAAGAAGGAACAAATCAACAAGATACCAAAAAAACTGATTTGCTAAAATCTAAGGAATAAGTGGGCAGAAATGGTTCAATTGATAAATACAAAGTCCGTCTTGTTGGTAAAGGTTTCCATCAGTGTCCGAGAATTGATTTTAAAGAAACCTTCAGTCCTGTTGTCAAACCTGCAACCATTTGCACTGCTTTATCAATTGCCCTCCAGTCTAAATGGACACTTTGTCAGCTCGATGTGAGTAAAACCTTCTTGCATGGCCAGTTGGATGTTCCTATCTACATGTCCCAACCACCGGGTTTCAAAGACACGGCCTTTCCATTGCATATGTGTCTTCTTCGCCGTACTTTGTATGGGTTACGTCAGGCTCCCAGGGCTTGGTATAATGACTTACGCTCCTTCCTTCTCTCTTTTGGGATGACCCCAATCAAGGGCTGATTCTTCATTATTTACTCTTGGTCAGGGTACTACGTGTCTGTTTGTACTTGCCTATGTTGACGACTTAATTGTTACGGGGTCATGTGATAATTTGGCTGCAGTTCTTACCTCTCATCTTCAACAGGCGTTTCTCGTCAAGGATCTTGGTCCCCTTATGTATTTTCTTGGTATTGAGGTTGCTCACTGTAAGGAGGGGTTATTCCTGTCTCAGCACAAATATACGGTGGATCTTTTGCGACGCTTTAAACTTGATGGTGTTAAACCTGTGAGTACACCAATGGTATCTAAGAAGTCTACTATCTCCATCTCTACTGATTCCTCTGAGTATCGTAGTTCCATTGGTGGTCTTCAATATCTCATCCTAACTCGACCAGACGTTGCCTTCACAGTTAACATATTAGCTCAGCACATGGCATCCCCTTCTGCCTCCCATTGGGACGATGTCAAATGACTTTTTCGGTATCACAAGGGTACTTTGCATCATGGTCTCCTATTACATCATTCTTCGTCGCTTCACATTACTACCTTTACTGACTCAGACTTTGGGGGGGACATGGTTGACGGAAAGTCCACTTTAGCCTATATTATCTTTCTTGGCTCCAATCCAATCTCCTGGCGTTTCCGTAAGCAATGCAGCTTTGCTCGATCATTTACCGAGGCCGAATACCGGGTCTTGGCTGCGGCGGCATCTGAAGTATGTTGGCTTCATCACGTGTTTGCCAACCTTAGCTTGCCTGTCGCATCACCCCCTCGATTCCTTTGTGATAACATGGGAGCTACCCGCCTAGCCCTCAAGCCGGTTCAACATTCCAGTATGAAACATATTGCGATAGATCTGCATTTTGTTCATGATTTCACATCCAAAATTTGGTTGTCTGTGTCGTATGTTCGCGCTGAAGATCAGCTTGCCGATCTTCTCACCAAACCACTTGCACGAGCTCGATTTCATCTACTTCGTTCCAAAATTTATGTAGTTGATGGCACGTCAATTTTGCGGGGGCGTATTAGGAATGGTTCAATTACTTGACATCAATTCTTAAATTGATTTCTTCTGATACGTTTTTGTAATTACGAAAGATTTATTTGTATTTGTTTCCATATAATTAGTTTGACTAATTCATTGTAATTCCTCTATAATAGAGGCACACTTCTGTATTATCAAAAATAGTAAATAGAATTTCTTCCTAACTGAGTAAGATGAGTGTTACATTTTTTTTCCTTGTAGATGATCTAATGCAAATTTCGTTTCCACCTCTAATGGAAAGTATTCCAATTAACACAAAATATCAAACATACGATTCTTTAGCATAGTCAGCCATAAAGTTGTGCCAATTTATTTGCCAGAAAACGGTGTTATATATTTTTAGGCCGTTCTAAAATGATTTTGTATCTTTTGTACTTTTATACTTTTATCCTTTATATTTTAATTGTGTGAATCTACCTAAACGGGTTTTTTTCAAAATAATGCAAAAAAAAATTACAAAATAGGTATAATTTAAAACAGTTTTTAAAAATAGGTAAAACGTCACCACGGGTGACCTTTTTTGGATAAAACATCAGCTGGGGTGACGATGTAGGTTCTGAATAGAAAACGTCAGCCCAGCTGACGTTTTTTATTTTCAAAATATATATATATATATATATATATATGCAACTTTGCATACATGCATGGATACACACACATACACCACACATGCATTCATATATATATATATATATATGCAACACAAATAGTATTTATATATATAATGGCACACATAACAATTTATGTATATATATATATAATATGTAAGCATTTATATATATATAATATATATGTATATATATATTTGTTTTTACATTATAATTATTTATATTATTATTAATTTTTTTATATTTATTAAAGTTATAGTATTATTAATATATATATAGGAATTTATGTATATATATTTTAAAAAATTAATAAAATTAATATTTTAAAATATAAAATATTATAATGTATTTTGGATAATAAAAAAAATATAGATTTCAGAAATAATTTTTAATTATTATTATGTTATATACATAATATATATCATAAATATATATTCTGAATATGTATATATATATATATATTTTTATTAGTTAAGTAAATATGTAAAAATATATATTAAATTATAATTTTAAAAAGTAAAATATTATAATTTTATTTAAGATAATAAAAAAATTTATTATGTGCAAAAAAAGTGCAAAAATATGGGATGGTCTAAGTTCTTCGCCTTATGGGAGAAGATATATGAGCGGTTGGTCCTTGAATTCTTTTCGACAGTGCACGTGGGATACGATGATACCGTGCCGGGAGCCTTAACCTTCCATTTGGGTAATGAGTTTCATACGCTTGAGCCGGAAATGTTGAATGAAATATATAAATTTCCGAGAAACAAATTATCCAATCTACCGGATACGAAGATACACTTTCCTGAATTCAATCCTATCCAATTTTGGAAGGAAATAACGGAGGGCTTCCCCAAACAAAGCATCCGTTTATAACCCAAGCCGATCAAAAGCATCAAGTATAAGAAGCCCGGTGATTTGATATTTCCAACGCTTCCTCTCAAGTACAATTTTGGCAAAACCTGAACCGGGCGTTGTTACATTGGAGGAGTTGTTCATTTTATGGTGTTTGTTGAATGGGAAAAAAATCAATGTAGCACCGATGATTTTACGGCAGTTCGTTCGAACAAAACAGCAAGTGGCCAACCATATTGGAGGGTCGATTACTCCAATTGCTCGTTATGTCGGGATTAATTTGGAAGGTTGGAAGAAACTCCAGGCGAAACAACCATCAACCTCGAACTTCTAATCAACATGAAGATGTGTATGTTGCACCCCGGCACAAGAAAATTGTATCTCATTTTATCTGATAAGAAAAGACTTGCTCTGCCCAACTTTCGTCTGACAAATGCTTTCGGTGGAAAAGTAATGAATATTCTGCTTAATGGCTCAATCCACAATGAAGCCATCGAGGAGAGCGAAAGAGAACTAAGTAATGAAGAGACTAGAAGGAAGAGGAGGAGAAGAGGTATAGATACAAGAACAGAACCTATGGAGGTCGATAATGAAGAACAAAAATGAAGATGAGATGATGGGAGAGGCCGGGACATCCCAGCAGCCCCACCCTCCACATACACATCATACAGGTTGGAATGATTGGTTAGAATGGAGAAATGCCTTAGACACACGGGTTGCCAACATTGAAGAATATATGCATCGTCAGTCATATAATTCTCAAGGTGCACTTGATATGCAGAGACAACAGTACGAGTAGCATATGCAGCATTTTAAAGATAGTGAATATCCTGCATACCAACCTTTCAACCCATCGAATACTCCGTATCGGCCATGAATTTTTTGTATCTAGAAGTAGGGGTTCAAAGTGTTCTTCATGTTTTCCTTATAAACTCGTATTCATTACTCTTGTTAAAATGTGGACAAATGTGTTTGACTATGTTTATTTAGTTTTAATAATTATCTGCTTTCATTTAACTATGATTTCTATATAGTTTTTTTTTTTTTAATATGTTAATATCATATGAATTGAAACGTCCAATCAACTATTTTATAAACAGTTATGCCCTTTCAGGAAAATTTTATAGGGACCCAGATACAAGTTAGCATTATAAATACGTGATGTGGTGACTCTCATTTTACTTACATACAAATATGGATCAACCACCAGAATTCTCTCCTCTCCCTCCACAATCAAAATGCTATAACTTGTTTGAAGATAACTTCTACTCCAACACCGAGTGCACAAAGGATATGGAGACCGTGCTTGTGAATACTCTTGTGAAGGGCGTCAAAGCAGGTGATTGGGAAATCGGTAACCATAATAGCAGCTGCTTACTGAATGTAAGAAATGTTTTGAAGAACCAATTCAAGGAGCGTAAGTTCTCTTATGCTGACATGAAAAGCCGCGTTGATTTGCTACAATCCCGTCACTACACGTTTAAAAAATGATAATGACGGCTAGAGTTCGTATGGTTGGTGAACGACGGTATATAAACGCTACACCGGATTGTTGGCATTTATGGGTAATTTTCTCTAAAAATTAAACAAGCATTCATTTTCTTGATTGTTAATATTTTATTTACACTTATATTAATTATTCTTACATTTATAGAATCGTGATCCCAAAATGATAAATACAATTGCATATTTAATGGATGATGAGCCATTCTTCGACCAACTAGAGAAGCTTTTCAATTTTGAAGATAATGACGTCGTCGGTGGACCATCTTCCTCAAATATGGAGAGATCCAAGGCAAATATAAAATGATTTGGTATAGCTACGATTGCTATTTCAATTATATATTTGCATGAGTATTGTAATGGTATTAGGGTATTATTTATTGTATTGAGTGTTATAGTATATGTATAGGTTAAGTTAGTAGTTGTTGTAATCACTGTTAGTTCGGCTTCGCTTTATATTTAATGTTTATTTCTTCATCTTATTCAAGTCAAATAATTATAATTAAATAACAATATTATGGAAAATTATAATAAATAAACTTTATTATTATACAATAACATATATATAAAACAACAACAAACTAAATAAACTTTTCCTAAAAATACCCCAACAAACAAAATAAAATTCTTATTACCATTTTTTCATGGACATAATTAACCACATGAACCACCACTTGTACCGGATACGTCTCCAAATAATAAAGAAGCGCTGAATTTAACCAAACCAATTTTTAAAGTGATTTTCGTTTCAGTATTTTCAACCAATGAGAAAATACATAAATCACCCAAATTTAATTTGGTGTCCTCCACAAAGCGCCCCCAACTTGTATTATCAAATTTCGGTTTTTTGTGGTTTCCATGATATTGCATTGTCCATGACTTTCCCAAACATTATAAAATAACTGGGACTTCAGTGTTAGGCAAGAGTTTGATCATCTCCTTAGGCAATATAAATTTTAAAATATAAACAAATTAACCTTTAAATAAAAAATATACACAAATATTCTTATAAAACAAAATTTACCATTAGATAGTGCGGGCCAAAATGTGATTTCGACAATGTAATATCAAAATAAGGTTTATTTTCATCCAGAATTGGCGAGAGATCAGTGTACACTTCATCACTCGTGAAAGCACGCCCTTTTCCCTTACTCATTCTATTTATTCATTTATGTATTATCCTAGCATATTCCTATTTATATTACTTCAGCAACATAATTATTATTGAATTGAATTCACGATGCGGTGCAAATTTTATTCGGATTTGAGAAGACGTGCACGCAAAAAAAGTAACCTCAATTCACGAGACTCTGCAACAAAATTGGTGATTGACACTCAATTCACGAGACTCTGTAACAAACTAGTGACTGACAGTTTCATTGCAAATATAAATAATTTTTAAAATTAATCTTTAATTTAAATAATTTTTATCAAATATATATACATAAATTTATATATATATATATTTACATAACTAATATAATATAATAATAAAAAATATATATATTAAGAATATATATTTATAATATATATATTAAGAATATATATTTATAATATATATAACATAAATTAACATATTAAAAATTAAAATAAAGCAAATACCGTCAGCGCAACTTACGTTTTTTTAAAACGTCAGTGCGATTGACGATTTCTATTTTTTTTTCTTCTTTTAAAATTATTTATATATATATATATATTTACGTATTATAAAAAACAATATGTATATGTATATTTTTTTTTTCTAATTACACATAATAATAATAATAATTAAAAATTATACTTTAATTTAAATAATATTTTTTATTATCTTAAATAACATTATAATATTTTACTTTTTAAATTTATAATCTAATATATATTTTTAAAATATATATATACATATATTATTATTACTTTCAGAAAATGAAATTACAAATAATGAAAATTAAAAATTAATCTTTAATTTAAATAATTTTTATAAAATATATATACATAAATTTATATATATATATACATAATTAATATAATATAATAACAAAAGATATATATATTCAAAATATATATTTATAATATATATATTTATAATATATATAACATAAATTAACATATATTAAAAAATAAAATAAACATACGTCGTCAGCGCAACTGATGTTTTTTTAAAACGTCAGTGCGACTAACGATTTCTATTTTTTTCTTTTTTTAATTAATTATATATATATTTACGTATTATATATATTCTTTTTTTATTTATTTGTACATATATATATATATATTATTACAATATATATATATATAAATTTTTTTATTAAGAATATAAAATTATACATATTAATAATTAAAAATTATTCTTTAATTTAAATAATTTTTTATTATCTTAAATAAAATTGTAATATTTTACTTTTTCAAATTATAATTTAATATATATTTTTATATATTTACTTAATAAATAAATATATATATACATATTCAGAATATATATTTAGAATTTTATAATATATATTATATAAAAGAAAAAGAAATTAAAAAACATCACCGCAACAGACGTTTTTTTAAAACGTTAGTGCGGCTGACGTTTATTAATTTTTTTCTTTTTATTTATTTATTCATATATATATATATATATATATATATATATATTTTCAGAATATGAAATTATACAGATTAATAATTAAAAAAATTCTTTAATTTAAATAATTTTTTTTATTATCTTAAATAAAATTATAATATTTTACTTTCTAAATTTATATTTAATATATATTTTTATATATTTACTTAATAAATAAAAATATATATATACATATTCAGAATATATATTTAGAATATATATATTATATAAAAGAAAAAGAAATTAAAAAACGTCACCACAACTGACATTTTTTTAAAACGTCAATGCGGCTGACGTTTATTAATTTTTTATATTTTTTATTTATTCTTATATATATATATATGTATTATCAATATATATTTATATTATTTTATTTTCAAAATATGAAATTATACATATTAATAATTAAAAATTATTCTTTAATTTAAATAATTTTTTTTATTATCTTAAATAAAATTATAATATTTTACTTTTTAAAATTATAATTTAATATATATTTTTATATATTTACTAATAAATAAAAATATATATATACTTATTCAGAATATATATTTTGAATATATATATATTATATATATATATTTATAATATATATTTTGAATATATATATTATATATATATTTATAATATATATATATATATATTTATAATATATATTATATATAAAAGAAAAAAATAAAAAAAAACGTCACCGCAACTGATGTTTTTTTAAAACGTCAGTGCGGGTGACGTTTATTAATTTTTTTTTCTTTTTTTATTTGTATATATATATATGTATTATTAAAATATATATTTTTTTTAAGAAAATGAAATTATACATATTCATAATTAAAATTTATTCTTTAATTTAAAAAAATTATTATGTTAAATAAAATTATAATATTTTACTTTTTAAAATTATAATTTAATATATATTTTTGTATATTTACTTAACTAATAAAAATATATATACATATTTAGAATATATATTTATAATATATATATTTATAATATATATTATGTATATAACATAATAATAATTAAAAATTATTTCTAAAATCTATATATTTTTTATTATCTTAAAAAACATTATAATATTTTATATTTTAAAATTTTAATTTTATTTATTTTTTTAAAATATATATACATAAATTCCTATATATATATATATTAATAATATTATAAATTTAATAAATATAAAAAAAATTAATAATAATATATATAATTATAATGTCAATACAAATATATATATATATACATATATATTATATTTATAAATGCTTACATATTATATATATATACCTAAATTGTTATGTGTGCGATTATATATATATATATAAATACTATTTGTGCTGTATATATATATATATACATATATATATGTATATGAATGCATGTGTGGTGTATGTGTGTGTAAGCATGCATGTATGCAAAGTTGCATATATATATATATATTTTTTTTTTTTTTGAAAATAAAAAACGTCAGCAGGGCTGACGTTTTTTATTCAGAACCTACATCGTCACGCCAGCCAGTGTGATATCAGGGCTGAGTCAGTGTGATATCCAATTCGTAAATTTGATTAGCCCATGCGAGAAGCCTACACAATTCTGACGCTGTAGTTGGAAGAATCAGTGAGAAACAGGATGGGATCACCACAGGGTGGAAACATAATCCATGTTCTCACCATTAGGGCTAAAACTCATCCCATCCCTGCCCTCCGCCGCCACGGCCGAATAAAGAATCAGAGAATTCCTGTTCGGTTTCCAAGCTTTATTTGTAGTATTAACCCCTCCAACATAAATAAATTAAAAAAAAATTATAGTAAATAAACTTTCTGTTCCAACATCATGAAATATGTTAAAGTGTCATATTACCTATATAAACGATTTTGAATTGTGATTTCATCTCTTTAAAATCTCGTAACAATGTAAATAGTGATTTCAAAAAAAAAAAAAATATTCCCCAAATTTATTATATACTTTTCAAAAAAAAAAAAAAAAAAAAGCGAAACCACAAATAATTTAAATAATGACCACAGCCAGATTTATGTTGTTATGTACATAAAGAACTCTCAATTAACTAGTAGCATGCCAAATTAATTAGTGTTTTTTATACTTATCTACTTTTATAAATTGATTATTAAAAGTACACCACAATTCAATTTGATCATCATAAATATTTCTATTTTACACAACATAATATATGGTATTTCTATACAAATACAAAAGTATAAAAAAAAAAACAAAAGACAAAAAAACGAACCTAAAGACATTTATACATCGATCAATAAACACCATTATTTTGTGAAACTTAACGGGATTCAGTCCAAAGTTTTATTCATACATAAGTTCAAAAACAAACCCTACAATATAGACTTGTGCGTCAATCAATAAACACCACTTTTGTGAAACTTTATTCAATCCAAATTCTTATTTGTGTAAAAGATCTATAAAAAACCCTAAAAAAGAAACTTGTACATCGATCAGTAAACACCACATTCATGAAACTTTACAGAATTCAATCCAAATTCTTTTTCTTAACAGCATATACATCATATATCAGAACCAGATGGCCTGTACTAGCGTTATAAGAGTAGGTGTTGGCAATTGTGTAACCTCGTACTCCACGAAAAACACCCGTCCCACCCACTAAAGGAAGCTCCTGATTTATGTTGGATGTCAATTTCCATCCCGACACACCCAGCGTGCTCCCGTTGTACTTCCCACCTGTAAACACAAAATTAAAGCTTATGGTGACGGCTGACTCTTTCAGGCCCGAATAGATGACAAGCCCCTGACACCGGCCCAGTGTCTCTGAGTTTGGATCCGGCCCGGCTGTTATTATGCTATCCGCAACTACAACTAGACCGAAGGATGAGGGAGAAGTAGATGTAATGTTGGCCCGCGCAACCTCATAGCTGGTTGCATTCGGCTCGCTTAGCTGCTCTTGAATATAGACACGAAAATCAGCCTCTTTTCCCCTTTTCTGGGCGATGATTCGGGCTTCAGCTATGAGCATTAAGAAAGAAATAATTATGGAGAAAATTATTTGAATTTTCGCCATTTTTATGAAAGAATTATGTGATCAAATATAGCAGGCAGAGGTGATTCATTTTATAGATGAGGGAGAGAGTAAAGAATGCCCAGTTGAATGAACTGACGCGTGATTAAATTAAGCAACCATGTTGCTTGAGTTGGAAATGCATATCGAAGACTTGTTGTGTTGGAAAGAATGCCCAGTTGCATGTTAACCCAAGAATTTATAGTTTAAATCTTTTATTTTATATTTTAATTTTATCAATATTTGTTTTGTGTTTGTTTAATAATTTCTTAGAACTTGAAAATAAAAGTCTTGAATTGGCCTTGAGAGTTAGATCAGCAATTAATAGAAAGTATAGTGTGAGTTTTTAGTATAATATTAGTTTATGTTCAATAAAATTTCATGTAAATTAGAGAAATAATAAAAGTTGTTTTATTTAAATTATTTGTTAAAATAATTGAATAATGACTAGTATAAAATAATTTTATTCCATCATTATTGCTATATAAAAAGAAAGTCAACTCAGCTCTTTTCATTCATACTCCACGCAAAAATACTTTAGTGTACGTATGTATGTGTGTGTGGAGTTTGACAACGTAAGCATTAGACTTGCAGCAGCAAGATGATTATGAGAGCTAAACAAATAAATTAATTAACTTAAAACAAAGTCAACGGATGTGTATTTCCAAATTGATCGAGTCTCAACATGTGCCGGCTACATACTTAATTCATTTGATGATTATATTAATTATATATTTTCCTAATACACTTGATAATATTTGTTATATTATCTTTTTCCTTCTACTTTTTCTAATTGTATTGTGATATATAGTCAAATGTTCAACCACTTCACTATAATACTATCCACATCATCATGAGCATTTTTTTTTTATTATTATACCAATAAAATACGCACACAATAAAAAGACACCATAGTCATCTTACAAACCTCATTAATTTTATGATGATAGAAAACGTTATATATATTAGGATGTGTTTGGTTTAAACATAAGGAAATTTGAATTTCAAAATATCAAAATTCCGACTTATTTTAGATTGCAGAATTAAAAATATTTTCAATCCATTAAAATTATACCTACTACTTTTACTATTTTATATATACCTACTCTGCATCATATCATGCAGTGTTTTCACAATTGGATTAAAAATCGAAATAGTCGAGCCTTCGGTTGTCTGTTTCACCGGTCGGATCGGTGATCCAACCTGAAAATTAAAAATAGCTTATGTTGATAATGGAGATATGCAACATAAACAGTATACTCTAACACACCATAATTGGCAACAACATCATACGAGTAAGTATTGGATACGGAATATCCACGAGCCATTCGGAAAACGCCTGCCCCACCAACCACAGGCAGCTCGCGGTTCTTGTTGGATATGGGGTTTCTCCAGACAATGCAGAGACTGCTTCCACCGTATTTTCCCTTCACCATATATATTTTCGAGCTAATTCCAGTTGGTAAATGATTGTAGGTGAATATTCAATTTTGGAGGAAAATGAGCAGAATTTTTGGAAGAATTGAGCAGGGGATTTACCTGGTGAACGGGCAGTATGACCATACCAGCTAGTCGGGCCTGAACAAATTTTTTGAGCAGCCTAAGATTAATTTAAAAGCCCAATTTCACTACACATATGGGCTCCCCACGAGATTAACGACAGGATATCAGCTTAAACTTGTAATTATGGGCTTCATTAACATTTAAAACATGGTGTTTTTAGTTTTGGATGTGTATATATAGTTTAACTAGGGTTTGATTAGTAACATCGTCACATTTAGCCCTACTCCAAGGAACCAAGGGAGGCAGCCGTTCTTCTCTCCACAGCAGCAGCCCGATTTTATCATTCTATTTTCTTATTTTGGTTTCTTGATCGTATTATGGGTTGTAGCAAAACTCTTTTATTCCGGTAACAATTAAGGAAGCTTTAGCTAATCTATTTTATGAGATCAAATATGTTCGTATACTTTATTTTATGCAAGTATCTGTGATTCTCTGGGTTTAGCGTTGTTAATTGTTTCGGGTCTATTGGGTAGTTCGAAATATTCATTAGTTCGGGATTAATTAGTAGCCAATTAAATCAGTCATTTGTAATTGTGGTTTAGATTTAATTCGTTAATCCTGCGTTAGAGTTTATTGGTTTTGAATCTGGTCTCTCTAATTATTAATGTTGTCGGCTCATTAAATCTGTAGAGCGTCTGTTGGGTTGTCAGTCGATTAGGGAAATAATACTGATTTATTTGCAGGAATTAAAGTCAATTTTGCATCGATGATTGAAATAGTTAGCTAGAGTGGAATTAATTGGAATCCGAAATGTTTTACATATCTGATAAAAATTATTTTCTCAATTTTAGCCATTAAATTACATTCTCAAACTATAAATATTTGCTACTGATTTTTGTGTTAATTGACAGATTAAAAGATTAGAAAATTCCTCACCGGTCCTTTGGGAGACGATCTTGTTTGCCACTATCATGTTCCATTGTGGGCATACCGACAGCTGGTCGGATTATTTTTTGTGGAGAAACGACGCTACAACATACTGAAATAAAATAACAAAGAAAAAAAAAAGAAGAAAAAAGAAATTACACAAATTAAAAAAAAAATTAAAATCATTAAAATATAAACCAAAACCTAAACCTACCCTTTACAGTTGAAACTGAAATTAAAGAACAAGGAGGGGGCAATTGCTCCATATATTTCTTCCGCACAATGAGCTTCTTCATCATACGATCTTTCGATTCAATTGAAGTTTTGAATTTTAGGTTCTTTTATTTTGAAATAATTTAGGGTAGATATTATCTTTGTTCTTTAACCTAAATTACAACTGTAAGGTTGGGTTATGTTTTGGTTTTATCTTTTAAATTTTTTATTATTATGTAATATTTTCTTTTTCTTATTATAGAAGGTAGTGTGGCAATTTTGTGTCACGTCACACAAACTTGATAGAGAAAAAGATTTTTGGCAATTCACGTGAAGCGCACAAGTAAAATTAATTTCTCCAATATTAGGACTAGATTGCAAAATTGATTTTTATAAAACTTAACTGAAAGTACGGTACCGGATGGAAATAGACGAGAGTAACCCGAAATAAAATATTCACAGGTCAAGAATGACTTGTGAAGCCAACAGGGCGAAAATTATCCACTAATATAAAGTGATTAAAAAAAGGAATCGTATATCTGTTCAAACGATTCTTAACGTACTTGAAATCCAATATGAATTTCAAGTCGACTAAACTAACTAAGAAAGTAAACTTAAAGAAACAGTGTATCACTCGAACTCTCTGTTGAAAAATCGACAGCAACAAGATCAGAGTAATCTGTCGTTGAACAGTGCAGGATGTTGGAGTCAGAGTGACGGCAACTTTCTTAGTAACATACGTCTCTGTTATACAGACAGATGTAATCTCGTTCAGTGCCCAATTCTCCTTTCTTCCTTCGTTGTATTTATAGAACGCTTCAGTTTCCTTTCTCTCCTTCTTCCACTGCCCCACGTTCATGTAATGTCTTTCTCCACTTCTCCTTTATTTTCTCAACTCTCTTCTCCTAGGATAGAGTTTTGACCCGGTCTTCAGCTACTTTCCTATTTTGTGGGGATATTGCTTGATGCCCAATCTTGTGAATCTTATCTGTATCTTTCAACATGGAAGAAACCGGCAAAATATATCTTCAAAATTAATTTGACACGTTCAAATCTTAACAATCTCCCCCTTTTTGCCTTTCTTCCCAATTCCCAAATTTTCAACTTGAAGACAGCAATTATTCAAAAGACCAGATTTTGCACATGTAGTTATCTCACCCTGTATCCAAGAGTCCAATATTTTTCTCCCCCTACCTTCAAACTTCCCATTTCTTCAAGACTCCCCCTTCCAGTATAGCAACAGCAGCATAGCAGCATGGCAACAAATTCAGCACAACAGCAGCAACAGCAAATCAGCAGCTACTCATGTTCGATTCAGCAACCAAGACCAGAGGAGCAACAAAACAGCTTATCACAACAGTACGGTAGCAAACAGCTGTAGCACAGCACAACAGCAGCACAACCTCAGCATCAGCATCTACAGCAGCACAGCCTCAACATCAGTAGCAACACAGCACAGCAGCAGCATCAACAAATCATCAACTATTCATGTTCTTCGGGAGCATCATGAGCATCATCTCTACCTTCGACATCATCTTCATCTCCACCTTCATCATCTCCACCTTTTGGCTTTCTTCACATTTCCTCAATACTTGATAATCAAAATTAGAACACAGGACACAATATACAGAAAGTTATACCCAACAAATATATCAACATTGTTAATTCTGTAAAACTCCCCCTTAATGCAAACTCCCCCTACGTACTTGACATTTAATACCATTGCATCATATAGTAATATCCAGAATTATCCAACAAAAATTATAGTCACACCAGAAATCAACACCGAGTTAACCAGTACTCAACTATCCCAAGATTATCTCCAAAATAAATTTTCAGGACAAATCAAAGTAGTACAGATAATCATGTCCTTCTTCTTCCCTAAATACAGCAACATGTTCTCCCCCTAAATTTAAACTCTCCCTTAACATGTGTCCAATATAGGACAAGCATAAAAATACACAAGAAGACATATCTACTTCAGATTCCATCTACTTCAGATTCCACGTATAATTTTGCATCAGCATTGTAAGCAAAAATCTCAGCATGTCTACATCAATGTCAAGCTAGCCTTTCAATTCAAATCAGCTTGCCACGCATAAACATCAAAGCATCAATCAGTCTAGCATAATTATTTCCATAAGCACAATTAAAGAGGAATAATCATTGGCAGCAGTAAGCAAATATCAAGCATCATATATCAACATAAGTTCCTCAAAGCATCAGCAAAATTCAGCAAGATAAACATAGTCAAATGTTAATCAAAAGTCAAACACCAATGTACCCAACAAAAACAAATATACCCATACTATCACACAATCATCCACTGCGTCCATCATCGTCACTTGCAGCAGCTTCAGCAGCAGCAACAACAACATACATTTCTCCCCCTAATTGAGAAGAAAAGGGCATCTCGTATGGCAAGAAGGTATTTAATCTGGTCATCCAGAGCCCGGACCTGTTATGCGATAAATTTACGGAAAATAAAGATGGGGTTAGCTGCTGGCGGGACTAGATTGGTTGAACCGGAGGGAATGTTAGACAGCTAGGGCAGGTCACAACGTCGATCTCTTTGGAGAAATCCTGGATGGACTATCAAAATTCTGGGAGATTTGGAGAACACATCTGTGGAAGTGGGCTGAAATCCCTTGTGAAGGACAAAGAACAAGGAGGACAGGCGGGAAGCTGGGAATGGAATTTTCCATTTCATAACCATCTGTCAAGAGATACTTTAGCGGCGGTGACCTGGGCGAGGAGCTCCAAAATTTGGGTGAGAATCCTTCGTGAAGCCTCTTCCGCCATTGAAGCTAAGTTGAACAGGGAACAGAGATTATTGAGGAAAGTGATGAAGTCAAAAATGAAGAAGGAAGCATTTATTCAGTGCACGGTGACTGTGTGTTTAAAGGAGGCATGAGCTTTCTTTTCTTGTGCAGTGTTGTGACAGTTAAGGAAAACGTGAAGTAGGGGATGTCTGGTGATAATCCAGGGCGCGAAAATCTCAACTGTCACCAATTCAACTTACACCCACTAACACAAAGGCACACGAGCACTTATCTAAAAAAATTTTAAAGAAGCAGAATCTTTTTCAAAAAAAATACACCTATACCGATTTTAAACAGCAGAATAGGATTTTTTTCAGAGGGTGTATTTGGGAGAATATTATTTATGGGATCAGATCAGGCTTTGAGTTACGACTCCCAACTTTGGAAATTTTTTTTTTTTTTTTTGCGAATAGTAGGTAAGAATTCCAGGTTCTCATCATATTTTTCAAGGTAGCATCATCGCAGCGAACGCTGTGCCCCCAAGGTACTTTATGATGTGAGCTTGAAAAAATAATTCAGAAACACTCTTTTGACGTAGAGAACATCGTCGCAGCGAATGCCGTGCCCCTAGTTACTCAAGTATTTCATGAATTATTCAACTCATCAGTATTTTACAAGGTAGCATCGTCGTAGCGAACGCTGTGCCCCCCAAGTTTCTCTAGTTGATGAGTATTCTTAGCCTAAGATCCCTTTTTTTTTTTTTTGTGCGCCAAGGGAGTTATAGAGGTAGAATGTATTTAGAGATTTATGTACAGATTGGATGGAGTATTTTTCACATAACACATAGGCCAAGAGACTTCCTAAGATTGGAAAATCTCTCAAAATCAAGAGCTTTGGTAAATATATTTGCTATTTGACTCTCAGTATTAACGTATTCTAATCAAATAAGATCTTTTTCTACCAAATCTCGAATAAAGTGATGACAAATGTCTATGTGTTTAGTGCGTGAGTGTTGAACAGGATTTTTTGAGATATTAATTGCACTAGAGTTGTCACAGAAAACAACAAGAGTATCACTAGGATAACCGTAGTCTTCTAGCATTTGTTTGAGCCACAATAATTGTGTGCAACACCCTCCTACTGCTACATATTTAGATTCAGCAGTAGAGAGGGAGACACAGTTCTATTTTCGGCTGTGCCAGGAGACTAGGTTATTTCCTAGAAAGAAACATCCCCCACTAGTACTCTTCCGGTCATCAATATCCCCTGCCCATTCACAGTCACTAAATCCTACCAAGTTCGTGTTTGTGTGCTTAGAATACCAGATTCCTAAGTTAGAAGTTCCAGCAACATACCTGATTATTCATTTAACAGCTTTTAGATGACTTTCTTTAGGGCACGCCTGGTAGCGAGCACAAACGCAGGTGCTGTACATGATATCTGGATGGCTTGCTGTCAAATACAGCAGACTGCCTATCATCGATCTGTATAATGTTGGATCAACATTTTGTCCAACATCGTCGGTGCAGAGCTTCTGAGTCGATCCCATTGGCGTTTTCATGTGCTTGACATTTTCCAGATCAAATCTTTGAACAAGGTTGCGAGCATATTTGCTTTGAGATATGAAAATGTCGTTAGAGCTTTGTTTCACCTACAAGCCTAAAAAGTAACACAATTCTCCAACCATACTCATCTTAAATGTTGATGACATGGCTTCTACAAATTCATTAAGCATTGTTTTGGATGTAGAACCGAAGACTATGTCATCAACATAGATTTGAGCAACACATATATCACGATTTGATCTTTTTATAAACAATGTACGGTCGACTTCACCTCTTGAAAAGCCAAAGTTTAAAAGAAATCTATTTAATCTTCCATACCACGCTCTAGGGGATTGTTTCAAGCCATAAAGGGCTCGATTTAGTCGGTATACATGATTAGGCTTATTAGGATCCTCGAACCCTTTAGGTTGTTCGACATAAACTTCCTCTTTTAAATTTCATTTAGAAAGGCAGCCTAGACATCCATTTGATGAAGAGTTATTTTCATGAAACAAGCAAGGGCTAAAAGCAATCTGATCGATTCTATTCTAGCAACAGGATCAAAAGTTTCATCAAAATCGATCCTTTCCACTTGTGTATACCCCTGAGCTACTAATCTTGCTTTATTTCTTACAATATTCCCAGATTCATCAGACTTATTCTTGAATATCCATTTTGTTCCAATTACATTAATTCCTTTAGGTCGGGGAACCAAATACCAAACGTCATTCCTGATGAATTGATTTAACTGTTCATGCATAGCATCTATCCAAAAGTTATCTCCTAAGGCTTCAGTAATGTTTTTTGGTTCAGTTTGTGATACAAAGCATGATGAGTTTACTTCATTAAATATGGATGAAAAACAAACAAATTTTACCATATCTCTGTAGTTTACTGGATCCTTTCGTCATGTGGTAATTCCTTCTTGAACATCCCCAATTACCTGCGTTATTGGGTGATTTTTTCGTATCCTCCCAGGTGGATCTCTTCGTTCATTTTGCTGGATAACTGAGTTATCCGGTGTTTGCGTTTTGTTTTCAGTTTCTGGAACGGAGGGTGATGTTGGTTCTGTGTCGGGTTCAACATTCGGATCCGATCTTTCCTGAATTATTTCAACTTGCCTGGGTTCTAGATATGTACCCATACTGTCTTCTTCTGATTTTCCTATCAGATCATTAAGATCATCAAATACCACATTTACAGATTCTTAAATACACTTAGTCCTGAGATTAAACACACGATATGTTTGACTTTTTAAACCATTCCAAGAAATATTCCTTTCTCACTTTTTGAATCAAAATTTGTAAGAGCATCTCGATCATTCAGAATATAACAAACACATCCAAAAACATGAAAATATTTCAAAATTGGCTTACGCTCATTTAAAATTTCATATGGAGTCATGTGTGTGCCAGATCTTAAATAAACACGGTTAGAGATGTAACAAGTTGTATCAAGGCTTCAGCCCAAAATCTCTTAGCAAGATTTTTTGAGCTAATCATAACACGAGCCATTTCTTGTAAGGTTCTGCTCTTTCTTTCAGCGATACCATTCTGCTGTGGTGTTTTAGGTGCAGAGAATTCATGCATAATGTCTAGTTTTTCACAAAAATCAGAAAATAATGAGTTCTCGAATTCTCTACCATGATCTGATCTTATGCGTGATATGCAAGAACCATTGACATATTTGAACCTAGCATGCAGTTTTCTAAACACATCAAACGTTTCAGATTTTTCTCTAAGAAAATTTATCCAAGTATATCGGGAAAAATCATCAACTAAAACATATGAATACCTTTTGCCACCTAAACTTTCAATTTCGATTGGACCCATGAGGTCCATATGGATCAGTTCAAAGTTTCGAGTAGTACCTATAAACTTCATGTGTTCGTGAGAGGCTCGAGTTTGTTTACCTTTTTTACATTCTCCACACACAATCTGTTTACTTTTTTCAAGATTGGGCAAACCTTTTACAGCATTTAATCTTATCAATCTGTCAATGTTTCTAAGGTTTGCATGTCCCAGCTTTTGGTGCCAAAGGATTGTTTCGTCTGTCTGAGCAGTGTTGCACGTCAGGCTCTTTCCAACGAGATAGCAATTATCGCTTGATCTTTTACCTGTCATTACACAAACATTGGTTGAGTCAAACACTTCACATTTGTCTTTGTTAAATTTTACCTGAAGTTCATCGTCACATAATTGACTTATGCTGATGAGATTGGCCATTAATCCGTCCACATGCAGAATGTTTCGAAGGTTAGGAAAACCATCTACAGAGAGGGTTCCTTTTCCTATGATTTTTCCTTGAGCTCCTCCACCATACCTTACTGTACCTCCTTGGAATGATTCAAAGTTGGTAAGATATCTTTTTGAACCTGTCATGTGTCTTGAGAAGCCACTATCGAAATACAAGAACTCTGAATGGTTAGTCTTAAGAGCAGTGAAGACTACATTACATGAAAAACTTGGTTTACAGACTCATTTTAGATTTTGACAGACGGCTGTATTTTTTTGTTCCACAATGTTGTGATGAATGTTGTGCAACGTTCGTGGCAACATGTGATTCAACGACAGATCAGTTTTCAATTTTTGACAGTAGGGTCGTATATGCCCTGGTCTATAGCAGTAATGAAAGACATATTCCTTTTTTCTTTTGACTAATTTCTCATTGTCTACCTTTTTCTTAACATTGCTATTTTCTTTAACAAAAATAATGGGATTTTTATTAGAGGTTCGATTACATGCATTAACAACAGCAGCATTTTCAAGATATCCAATTCCAGAATGACCTATATTACCGACAGTCAATATTTCGTCAAGTCTAGAGGTACCTGTATTCAGTTTCCTGAATGTTTCATTTGCAATTTCGAGATCAATGTCCAACTTGCTTATTTGGACATCCTTCTTCGTGAGCGTTGCTTCTAATCTGGAGACGATCTTTTTCAGTTCTTCATTTTCTTTAATCAAGTTTTCTGTTTCTTGTTGTCGTGATTCCAGTTTCTTGAGCAGTTCCTCTTAAACTGCTTGAATTTCCTTGAGTATACGCTCATCTTCTTCTTCCTCTAATAATTCTGCATCACTTATACAGCCATTAAAACAGTTAAAATCGGAATTAGAAAAAGGATTGTACCTGTCGGATGCAGTCGAACTTGAGGGAGTAAGTATCTCCTCATCATCAGAAAATTCGTGAATTGATGTCAGCAACGCAGCGGTTTTGATTTCTTCTTCTATTGGATGCATTTCATCAATTTTTTCCTCGCCAAGAGATATCCACATAGATTTTCCATGCCTCCGAAGTAAATTAGCACACTCATTTGTGTAATGGCCGAATCCTTTGCAGGCTCAACACTGAACCTCATCAAAATTTTCTTTAAAAAGAACCGGAGAACGTGGAGGACTCATAATTTCCATTGTAACACCAAAACTCCAGAACCACACTTAGTGTATCAAGTGATGGCTCTGATACCACTTGAAAGTACGGTACCAGATGGAAATAGACGAGAGTAACCCGAAATAAAATATTCACAAGTCAAGAATAACTTGTGAAGCCAACACGGCGAAAATTATCCACTAATATAAAGTGAATTACAAAAAGGAATCGTGTATCTCTTCAAACGATTCTTAACTTACTTGAAATCCAATATGAATTTCGAGTCGACTAAACTAACTAAGAAAGTAAACTTAAAGAAACAGTGTATCACTCGAACTCTCTGTTGAAAAATCGACAGCAACAAGATCAGAGTAATCTGTCGCTGAACAGTGCAAGATGTTGGAGTCAGAGTGACGGAAACTTTCTTAGTAACATACGTCTCTGTTATACAGACAGATGTAATCTTGTTCAGTGCCCAATTCTCCTTTCTTCCTTCGTTGTATTTATAGAACGCTTCAGTTTGCTTTCTCTCCTTCTTCCACTGCCCCACGTTCATGTAATGTCTTTCTCCACTTCTCCTTTATTTTCTCAACTCGCTTCTCATATGATAGAGTTTGGACCCGGTCTTCAACTGCTTTCCTATTTTGTGGGGATATTGCTTGATGCCCAATCTTGTGAATATTATCTGTATCTTTCAACATGGAAGAAACCGGCAAAATATATCTTCTAAATCAATTTGACACGTTCAAATCTTAACATTAACTACAAATTTAAATTTAAACAAGACTGAAATTGCAAATGTCGCATAATTTATGAGACTATTTTTACAATTTGCTCCAACAACAACGTAATAAGATTGTTCTAAAATAATTAACAGTAAAATTCTTTTGCACATGCTAGTTGTAAAATGTGGCATGACATTTAAGTGAAATTTGAGCAGGGAAGATAAATTAAGAATGGAGATTGAATCAAACCCATTCTTGAAATTGTGGAAAGATTCCACAAATTTTGAATGAGTACAATTTTAAAATAAATGATTTTAGACATCTTTTAGATATGAATCATTGTATAAAAATTTTGAAGTTAGTGCTATCAGTATTTATCCACAAGTACTATTAAAAATTTCTTATATTTGATGATTGAAAATTTAAAATATTCGTCTAGTTAGTGATTAAAAAAATATTAAATATTTTTAATAATGTACAAATGTTTTTAGATAATTTTTAACTAATACAATATAAGGATTTTGGTGAAACTTTTCTAGTTACATTCGACATAGTTTATTCGGAACCTACTTCATGCATATGTACAAGTATATGTTTATCTTTTGGAATAAAATTTTTACATTTCATACAAACAAAAAGATCACTTATAAATGTCAGAGAATTTAATTGTTGAGGGGACAAAATAAAATAATACATAACCAGGAATCCTCTCATTTTGTATTTTGATTGGAGTCGTAGAGGAGACAAAATAAAATATTAGATTTTCTTTTTCAAATAAATTAATATTTGGAGAAAAATGATAAAATTTGGTGACAAAAACTTGGAAATTGTCTGGTGACGATGAACAAGAATCATGTCATTGCTGATCACTAAAAAAGAATAAGTTCAGATGAAGCTAGACTTAACATTAGCAGCTCTGCTGGGAGCAATCACTCTAGTTGGGGCCTTCTTCTTTCTCCATATTTTGTGCACTTGGCATAGTCTGTTTCACAAAAAAAGTTATAATACTTTTCCAATACCTAATAATACAAAACGTGCCAGAATTTTGTACATAGCTTACCATTTTTTCTATGAGGCTTGTCTATACGTTCTGACAATTTTTTCGTCAATTTGACAATAGCAACACAATAAATTATCGATGGTTGAATGTACTCAAACTAAGTACCCTTTGAACCAGTAAGGCAGCGAAGAAGATAAGTGCCGAAGATGGGGACAATACAAAAAGTCCCTATAACATAGAGCATGTGTGGTTATAAATTGTGGTCATCTCGACCTTTCATTATTCAAAACAAGTATTCAGTAGTCTAAACATTGATATATTCCAATGATCCAGCCTCTTACTCTAGGTATACAACATGCATATCAAATGTAAAAAGAAAAGTGTTTGTGGCAGGATCTTGAGAGCGCATGTTGGAAACAATATACCCTCGCGCCATACGAAAAATACCCGTACCACCAACAATGGCCCTCTCCTGAGCCCCCTCTGTCATGAGATTCCATGCCGCAAAGCTTATCGAACTTCCATTGTACTTCCCGGCCGTGAATATAAAGACCCCGTTAATGGTAAAGGACGTCTCTTCCAAACTAGTACTCACGGCCAACCCCTGAGCCCGGCCCAGCCTCTCGGAGTTGGCATCAGGCCCTGCTGTCATCAAGTCATCGATGACTAAAACTAGGCCGAACGACGTGGGAGAAGTCGATGTAATGTTGGCCCGTGCGGCCTCATGTACAGTTGGATTCGGGCCGCCTAGCACATCATGAACGTAGACACGAAACTCAGCTATTTTTTCCCTTTTCTTGAAGGGACTACTGCGAGCATCAGCTATGAGCATTGATGAAGAAATAAGCATCAAAATCATTATCACAACCTTGCCCATTTTTTGTCACAATTACAATTACGCGGGCGGATTTATGTTTTGCAGAGCCCATTCTAAAGTGGGGTTTTATAGATAGAAGAAAGAATATTATGTCAGGAAGCCCCATTTGAATAACATATAAAGAAATTAGAAAACAAGCAGTGTCAAGATTTCAGATTTCCAACTTGTCAAGGAATCAGACTTTTCTTATGTATATTGCCATCACCAACTTAAAATGATTGCATGCACGGTCGATCCATTGCAAAACAAGTGTTCTACTAAAAAAATCCCTCTCAAACCCTTTTTCTTTTTACTATTATTATTATTTTTGCTCGGTAACTTATGGGGTTGGGGTTTTTCAAACATTACTTTTTAGTCTAATAATTTATGAAACTTTTCGAATACTAATTGAGAACATTTTTTGCCAAAATAACCCAATTGGTGCGAAATCGCATGTGTACGGTATGTTCTGGACCAATTTCTGATTTGTCAACATAAAAAATTAAAAAATACATGAGAAATCAATATTGTTTGCTATCCAAATGAATTTTAATTATTTATTAAGACTTAATAAATTATGTAATAAATTTATAATGTCATACATATTAATTATTAACTATCAATCATGCCAATTTTAAATTTCTAAAATTTTCTGTCCGTACCTTATTTTTCTTAATTGGGGAATTTTATTTGTGCATTTGAAAATTAAAGCAGATTCAAAGGTCCCAATATTTAGTATCCTACACAACACTATGTTACGTTCAAATTTCAACCCACAAATCAGAAATTGGTCCACAGCATACGCGTTACATGCGATTTCGACTCATTTGGATTATTCTAGCTAAAATATTTCTTAATTTGAGAAACTAGAAAAATTAATTTTAATTATTGACCTAAAAAGTTAATATCCAAATAAATAAAATTTCATAAGCTGGGTAAATAAAAAAATTATCCCTAAGCGACCTTGCTTGCAGGCATTTTAAATATATGATGATAACATACATATGAAAGTTTGTTTCCTTGAAACGTTTGAAGTTTGAACTCTTGACACTTCTTGTTTTCTTATCTATTTTTATGATATTCAAACAGGATTGCTATCACCTTCATATCACCAATTTTTTATTTTATTCAATTTATACTTTGATTTTGTCAAAATCCTAAAAGTTCGTCCGAAATTTCTGATATGATAATCAGGTACCATTGTCTGCGCGACAGATAAAATTAAAGTATCACATCAACATTTTTCTTTAAGTGTTTAAAAATCCTGCAATTTTGGCATAAATTAGCAAAATCAAAATTACGTGTCATTATAAAAAATAAAATTTACAAAAATGGTGTAGTTAGAGGTCATATATTAGACAGATAGGGTCAAATTTAACAATCATAAAATGAAATATTTCTTGTAAATATACTAGTTGTAACCAAACATAACTCGTCATTTAAAATTATGATTTATCAAAATATTGGATTTTGATTAATCATAATTTAGTAATACATCTTAACTCATGAATAATTGTTGATTAGTCAAACTATTAATTAGGAGGTAAGATTAAAACAAATTATTGTTTAAAATTATAGTAAAAATTGAGTAAAACCTTTAAAATATTCTACAAAATATGATGAGGTAATAATTTCCATATATTCGAAGAATCCAATTATATTCAAAATTGCATGCAGGATGTAAGTAGATACTCAAACTAAGGAAAAGAAATCAGCGGTTGGAGAAAATAAAGGAATGAGGATCATCATCCAAGGAAGGACAAATTATAAAAAGATACACTAGGAGAGGAAATCAACCGACTTGAAGAAAGAAGGAAACAAATCAGCAAGATGCCAAGAAAACTGATTTGCTAAAATCCAGGGAATAAGTGGGCAAAAAATCAGACGAAATGATGCTCTACAACTAGATATCCAAGATGAGCGCGGCTTTAAATAAGAGTGCACAAGAAAACTAAATTATCTTTGTTACTTTCAGTTAAAACCTTACAAGCAGAGAGCGGTGAAGAAACTGGTGGAAAAAAGCTATCAGATTCGAGAGAATAAGATAGCACAAGAAGTACTCAAATGTCCTAGTAGGGACTATTCAATATCATCGATCCACCACTGACTGAACTCGGTAGAGTTCAGCAATTTGTAAACGGGAGTTCGTATAAAAATCCATCTAAGGGACTAGATGGTCAAGTAAGGTATTATAAGATGTATTTAAAAGAGTAGATTAGTATTTAGGGGAAGCCTGATACGAATAAGTTCTATCTGTAACATTTGTGGGAACAAATCGTTCTTTTAATAAAAAATACTTGAGAGGAAGAAGGAATTCTTCCTCGTAAAAATTATAAAGTTTTCTTTTAGCTTCCGCAAATTCAATTACTGTTCGAACTACTACTGAACTATACACACGCGCACAAATTCTGATGCATCAATTGGCACCAGAACAGGTTCGAGTTTTTTGTTAAACAGGTAGATCCAGGGACAGATGCATTGGATCTTCAGAAGGAACGTCATTACGACCACCATCGCTTGATGGACAAAACTATCCATTTTGAAAATCCATGACGATCATCTACTTGAGATCCAAACGGTGTGGAGAGACAATTCAAACTAAGTGGACATGGCCGAAAATACAGGATGGTAAAGACATAACAAAGATCGTTGAGAAACCAAGAACTCAATGGACTGAGGATGAAAAGTGTGTTGAAGATGCAAACTATATAGCACTGTATGTAATACTGGCCTCTGTTGACGCAATGAGACACAAACTGATCATACACTGTCAAACGGCTAAGGATGCATGGGATGCACTATAAAAATAATTTGAGAGGAATGAATCGGTGAGAAAATCAAAAATGCAGAGATTGGCCGTGCAATTCGACGGGATTCAAATAACTGAAGAAGAAAACATTGAAATGTATTTTTCTAGAGGATGTTCAAATCATGAAAAATATGAGAACTTTAGCCCCTAGATTCAGAGAGAAGAATAATGTCCTAGAATCTTTCATGAGAGTCACACCAGTATCATTGAATGACTTGATGGGGGAACTAAGGACCTTTGAGATAAACAATAGAAGGGATGCACCAAAGAACAAAGGGATGGCACTAAAGTCGGAATCAACTATAGAATTGATCGAGAATGATGTAACAGAGATTGCTGACAAAATGGCACTACTGACAAAGAATTACAACAAGTTCGTCAAAAAATACAACTAGAAGCAGCAGTTCACCAAAAGTTCGAACTATGGTGATAATATCATAAAAGAAGGATCCAAAACTCCGAACTTCAAACAAGGTAATCGAAAAGATTCTAACCAATGCAAGGAATGCAGAGGTCATGCTGAATGTCCAAATTTTCTAAGAAAAAACAGCACTAAAAACAACCTGGAGTGAATCTGAGTCAGAAGGAGAAGAACTTGACGAAAAATAAACGACATATTCTAGTAACTTTGCTGCATATACATCATCAAAGATCTACAGAATGAAACATGACCTGCGATCAGGTAACATCTCAAATTGGAATATGTTTGGTGTTTCTATGAAAGGTTCTACATCACCAAAAACTGTGAAAGTGAAAAATAACAATCATAGAATATCACATAAAAAAATATGGGTTGTTAAGAACAGCATGTTTCTTACATTATCAATAGTTTCTTTTGGTGCGAACAATACTGGAACTTGGTTTTTTTACAGCGGATGTTCACATCACATGACTGGTGATGCCAATTATCTAACTGATATCATTTCAATAAATGGGGAATCTGAGACGTTTGGTGATAGTAAGAGTGAACGTGTCATTGGACAAGGGACTCTTAATATACGTGGTTTACCTAAACTATCTAATGTATTTCTTGTTGAAAATCTTAAAGCAAATCTATTGAGTATCAGTCAAATATATGATCAAGGACTACAAGTAAATTTCACTCATGACAAATGCATGGTTATTAACATTAATGATCAATGCATACTTACTGGAACTCAATCTACTAACAACTGTTATCTTCTTGATAGTAACCATGTGTGTCATAATGCAAACACCAGAGCAACAGAAGTATGGCATCAAAAATTAGGATACAACCACCTCATTACCTTATCAAAATCCCAATGTGTTCAGGGGTTGCCTAAACTTTCGAACAGGAATTAAGAAATTTGTGGACCTTTTCAACTTGGCAAACAGGTAAAAAGCTCACACAAGGTAACACAAGACATATGCACGAAACAGATTATGGCCCTATTGCACATGAACTTGATGGGACAAGTTCAGACTGAGAGTACTGGAGGTAAAAGGTATATTTTTGTATGTATTCATGATTTCTCATGATGTACCTGGGTAAGATTTCTTCAAGAAAAATCAGAAATAATTGGAGAATTTGAAAAACTTATACGGTTGCTTGAAAACAAAAAACAGGATTCCATTGTTTGAATACGAAGTGACCATGAGAGAGAATTTGAAAATAATGTTTTACTGATTTTTCCACCGCACGAGGTATTGCTCATGAATTTTTAGCGCCTAAAACATCACAACAAAATGGAGTGGTAGAAAGGAAAAATCGTACATTACAGGAAATAAAGCCCGGTTGGTGGCTCAAGGATACATGCAGGTACAAGGGATTGACTTTGAAGAAACTTTGCTCCAGTTGCAAGACTGGAGTCTGTAAGAATCCTTATTTCCTTTGCATGTATTAAGAAGTTCATACTTTATCAAATGGATGTAAAGGGTGTGTTTTAAATAGTTTCTTAAAAGATAAGGCGTATATTGAACAACCCAAGGGGTTCGAAGATCCACATTATACAAATCATGTCTACAAGCTAAAGAAGGCGTTGTATGGACTAAAGCAAGCCCCAAGAGCTTGGTATGAAAGATTGACGAAATTTCTAATTGCCCAAGGATACAAGTGGGGGAGGGTAGACCAGACCTTGTTCATCCAGTGGTCGAACAATGATATTGCCATTGCAAAGATTTATGTGGATGACATTATGTTCGGCTCAACATCCAAAAACAAAGTGAACGACTATGTCAAGGTAATGTCACAAGAATTTGAAATGAGCATGATTGGTAAACTATCCTACTTTCTTGGACGGTATGTTAAACACAGAAAAAATGGAATATGATACATCAAGGGAAATAAGCCAGAATCTTGGTGAAGAAATTTGGACTTGAAGGGTGCAAAATTGCACACACGCCCATTGGAACAAACACCAAATTATCCAAACACGAGAGTGGAACAAACGTTGATTCAACCCTGTACAGAAGCATGATAGAGAGTCTCTTGTACCTCAGTGCAAGTAGACCTGACATAAGTTTCAGCGTGGGATTGTGTGCTAGATATCAGTCTAACACAAAGGAATCACATCTTAAGGTAGTAAAGAGAATCATAGGCTATGTGGCAGATACAACAGACTATGGACCGAAATACTCTTTTGACACTAAGCCTTTTCTTACAGGATACTGTGATGCTGATTGGGCAGTTGATGTGGATGATACAAAAATTACATCTGGAGGGTGCTTCTTCATCGAGAACAATCTAGTCTCATGGCTCAGCAAGAAGCAAAACAACATTTTTTATCAACAGCAGAGGCTGAATACATCGCTGTTGGGAGCTCTTGCTCTCAACTAATGTGGATGATGCACATATTGTGCGACTACAGTATGAACATGACTTCCATGACTCTATTTTGCAATAATATAAGTACTATTAATATGTCTAAGAACTCCGTACAACACTTCAGAACTAAGCATATATACATTAGACACCACTACATCAGGGAGTTGGTTGAGGATGGGATCATTACTCTCGAACATGTGCCCACCGTAAGTCAACTTGCTAATATCTTCACAAAGGCCCTAGATTCTCAAAGATTCATATACCTAAGAAAATCATTATGGATTTGTTGTGCTAGTTAAATAAAAAAAGAAAAAATTGTGTCTGATATTTTTTGCCATAAAAGACTGTACTCTCACAGAGGTTTAAATTTTGGTTTGTTCTGAACTTCGAATCATGTGTGATTTGTTTTAGGAAAGAGCTACGATCTTGAAATGATGCAGTGGTAAGTTATAAGTCCTATGATTGAGCATCATGCACAGAAAATGACAGATCTGTGAAAGCTACCACTTAGTGTTCACTACAAGTTCGCACTCAATCAGGGGTCATAAGAAATTGAGCTCGTCACATAGGGTTTTTCTAGTGTGGTATTTTATTGTGTAGTTTGCGAGCTACTACACAAAGTTTCGACAGATGGAGTTATAAGGGTCATTCAATTAACTAATGGAATGCGAATAGTGAACACATTCTTGAGAACAGATTGAGGATTTTTCCTAGTGTATTTTCAAACCAAATTGCCTAAACTAAGATTAATGTCTTCCTTGGACTCAGAAATGACACAACAAGAAGTTATATAACTATCCCATAAGAAAAACATTAACAGTCAGCATATTAAAATTTCATATATGATTTCCTTATTATGGTTATGTTTTCTTTGTATTGGAGGGAATAGAAATCACTTAGTGGGTACTAACGATTATAGTACATGGGATTAGATAACATGACCCACTTAAGTGACTCTCTCCTGAACGTGGCTTAGTGCCTAATGACTGGTTCGGACGGTTGCAGGAATGGATTTTCCTTATTAATAATTCACTGCATGCGAACCCAGGTTCCCTGTTTATTGATGGGAATCTTAAGTGCCTTTTGATATTCTATCTTCTCAATTCTCGGTATCTCACTCTCTAGTTCAGAACCAAAGAAGGAAAATTGTGTTTATTTCCTTGCAGTTATGGACGATTCCAATAGCGATTTGAGTTCGCGCCGGTCGATCTGGGCTATCATATCTGTACACGATCTAGAACTACTGGAAATTCTACCACCATTGCCCACATATGTAAACCAAAATCCAAACCCTACACCAGAAACAACCAGAGAGATGAACCCGATGGGGTCTGCTCCGGTAGCACAAGAAATACCACTCTGCCTCCTACACATTCACCACACACGGGCGAACCAACACCGAACGACTCCACATTTCCACCAGCAACCTCACCAGAAACCCCACACTCATTTCCCACTCACATACCAGGCCCACCAACTGGTTCCCCTAAATCCCCAGTGAACCCTGTTCCCAGAAGAACAAAAAACAAAAATAAACCCAAATCCACCGACAAACCTTTGGCCCCACCAGTGAAAAAATGATAGGTTGCTGTGGATTCCTCTTCGGAGGAAGAATATACCATATCTCCTCCTCCTCGTCGATCATACCGCACCAGGACTACTTCCCCTGCTGTTGATACAACCTCATCTAAATAAAGAACAACAGGTGAATATACAGAAATGATATGAGGTAAGGCATTCTCAAAGACCTTTTATTCTAAAGCAGCCCATGACCGATACAAACTGTTACCTCTATGAACTTTTGGCCGGAACGAAACCTGGATTTAAAATGTTTTGATAAAACTCATGTGATGAAATGCTTTGAAAAAACAATTGTGTGAAACAAAATTTTTAACTTTAGTATTCCTGTTATAAATGATTTTCTTGAACTTAATGGCTTAGAAGATAGAGAAGAGAATGAGTTAGATTTAGGAGAAGTTAACATATTGAGCAAAGGAAAGCTGAAAAAAGGGACAAAGCCTGGCATATCACCGTTTTTTCTCACACATGACGGGAACTGGATGCACAAAATTTTTAGACACAACAGGACACCTATTGCTAACAAGTCTCACTTGAATGTTGTTCAATGTGTTTTCATTTACAGAGTTTTAAATAATATTCCTCTTGATTTTGGAAGAGTGGCGTTTGAGTCTATTATGGGATTTGCTGAGAAACCAGACCCTCGCAAGAAATTGCCTTTCCCCAGTCTTATCTAGGGTCTGCTTTCACACCAAGGCGTTCAGCCCAATCCTTCTGATGTTCTGTTCCAGTCTTCTTAAGTCTCTGGACATGCCTGTAAATGCCGGGCCATCCCGCACTTCTAACCATTTGACACAATGCTCCAAAAAAGGAGGAGACCACTGCATGCACAAGCGCAATAACACAAAGGAGGAAGAAGAAGCATATTGCGGCAAAAAAGCAAAAAGGGAAAAGACTTATCGATGAAAGTGGAGAAGAAGAATCAGAAGAGAACTGAGAGAGTGAAGAAGGGTCGGACTAAAGAGGAGACAGATTGTCTATTGATGTTTTTGCTAATGACTGTGATCTTTAAAAAAAAAAATTGTTAAGTTTTTGTTTGGGTTGTGAAAACTAAGATTTATGTGGATCATCTTTTCATCGTATTAGTTTGTAACTAAATCTTACTAGCTATCCCAGTTCAATGTTCGTATATGCTCTTATCCTGCAGGAAATCAACTTGATCAAGATTTTCGAACCATATGCCAAAAGGGGAGATTGATGAGGTAATAATTGCCATATATTCGAAAAATCTAATCAAATTCAAAATTGTATGCAGGATATGAAGTAGATACTCAAACTAAGGAAAAGAAATCAGCGGTTGGAGAAAATAAAGGAATGAGGATCATCATCCAAGAAAGAACAAATCATAAAGAGATACACTAGGAGAGGAAATCGGCCGACTTGAAGAAAGAAGTAACAAATCAACAAGATACCAAAAAAACTGATTTGCTAAAATCCAGGGAATAAGTGGGCGGAAAATCAGACGAAAAGATGCTCTACAACTAGATATCCAAGAAGAGCGCGACTTTAAATAAGAGTGCACAAGAAAACTAAATTATCTATGTTACTTTCAATTAAAACCTTACAAGCAGAGAGCTGTGAAGAAGCTAGTGGAAAAGTTATCAGATTTGGGAGAATAAGATAGCACAAGAAATATTCAAAGGAGAACTGACAGTGAAGCCAGCAGAGACCATTCAATATCATCGATCCACCACTGACTGAACTCAAGAGAGTTCATGAATTTGTAAACGGGAATTTGCATAAAAATCTATTTAGGGAACTAGATGATCAAGTAAGGTATTAGAAGATGTGTTTACAAGAGTAGACTAGTATTTAGGGGAGCCTGATACGAGTAAGTTCTATCTGTAACATTTGTGGGAACAAATTGTTCTTCTAATAAAAATACTTGAGAGGAAGAAGAAATTCTTCCTCGTAAAAATTATAAAGTTTTCTTTTAGCTTTCGCAAATTCAATTACTGTTCGAACTACTACTAAACTAATACACACAAGCACAAACTTTTATCTATCAAAATATTTTGTTTTCTTTCTGTTTTTTATTTTTAATTTATCTAAACTATAAATTTTAAAATATTACAACAAAGGATTGAGTGTACTTATTTTTTTGTTTTTTTATCTACCAATTCTAACTAAAATTTAGCAGAATTTTATTTTTAAGCCATAATTATGATTGTCTAAAAGTCCAATTAACTTAGATAGTGTTGTTTAGAAGCTTTTTCAAGGATACAAATTAGCCCATAAATTAGTACATTAGGTTCAAATTGGAGCCTTAATTATTTTTCCGTACAAATAAGATCTTTAACTTTTAAAATAGGTCGAATAAGTTCCTAAACTTTTAAAATAAGTCAAATAAGCCCTTGAAATTTAAATATATGACAAATAAGACTCTCTTAACTATTAAATTAACTAAACAGATTTTAAAAGTATTAAATAAATATAAAACTCAGTTAATTAAATTATAATTATACTTAAATAAATCAATAAATTAATAAAGTAAAATTAAATAATAATTTAAATATAAAAAAGGGTTTTAAATGTGAAGATTTGTTATAATTTTTAGATATTCTATTTTTATTATATTGAAGTCATTAAAGGTCTTGTTATATTTTTGATGTATTAAATAATACAGATTTTATCATTTTCTTTTTAAATATTTTTATTTATCTAAATATTTTTTAGATTTATTTTGTTAGAAAATTATAGTGCATTGAATTTATCAAAATTCATTTATGAGAAATAAAAAATTAATTTACAAAGTTTATGACTTGCAAATAATGTTATGTGTAGAAAAATGGAGAATGTAATGACTGAAAATGTTCATCCTCTATTGAAATAATATTTTTATATTGTTTCTAGCATAAATTTGCTATAACAACTTACCTTGAGAATCTCCTTTAAGTTATTGTATTTTGAATTCCTCAATTTTGTTTATATGTTATTCAAACTGCGGCTGTTGACATATTATTGCCCAATATTTTAGTTCAGATCATTTGTCAAAACCTTATGTAAATTTGACTTTGACAAATCTAACAAAGAAATTTAGACAGACTCTTACATTGACAAACAAAAAGAAAAACAGATAGCCCTAAGTCCAAATAAAAAAGTCTAATTAATCTAACAATTTCAAGGAAAAACAATAACATAACGCTTTTCATTCACCTTATTATAAAATAACTTTGAGATTTAGATTAAAAGTGGGGAAAGAATTGGAATTATATATGGGTGTGTTAATAAATAAATATTAAAAAATTATATAAAGATATATTACGGTCTACAATATTATGTTAAAATATATCTATTCATAACTTATATTTTGAAAATTAGAAGAAGAAGAAAAATAGTATTGAATATGCTATGTTGATATTTTTTGCCTATGTTTTGAAATATGTTATCATTAGTAATTGTACGATAGTCGATTTATAACCAATGATTTAATTATTATAAATCAAGGATGAAATGATCACAAATTTTGGGGGACTTCACTTTATAGCTAAGTATTATTACTAGACATTAGAATATATTATTGCTTAGATTTTTGAAAATGTGAAATAGTTATCATAGTTTATTGTTGCAAGTTTGAATATACTGCTCCACCACTCTCTAATCCAAATATAAATTGTGAGGATTCTTGGCAACGTGGCATAAGTCTTTAAGTTAATATCATAAAAAAATATAGTTTTTTGTGAAAATTTTGTGTTTTCAGTCACGATTTTAATTTTTACAATGTCTAACTGTCATCTTTTCAATTTTTCGCAATTCAAAGTATAAGATAATATTTTAATGAATATTTTATATGTTTAGTTTAAAACTATTATTATTATTATTATTATTATTATTATTATTATTATTATTATATATAATAAAAAATGAAGTTAGTTTATTTTATTTTATTTCTCTTGAAATTATTCAAAGAGCAATAAATTTAACAAAATAAAACATACCGTTAGTAATTTCACAAAGAAAAGAGTTCTTGAGAATGAGCAGTCACCGTGCTTAGATCAATATTTTGACCAATTTGTACATTGACTTATGTTTCTAGATTCAGTAGACCAGATGAAATTACCTACGCAAACAAAATATAATAATTGTGACTAATTATCAGTTTATATTAGATTAAATAATAATGCATTATATTACTCCTAATTAATGGACAAATATAAAATAAAAAACTAAATTAGTAACGAATTCAAATCTTTGAAATCAACCGAACCACCAATTTCTTATAGAAAAGTTATTAAGAATTTAAATAAAAATAACTTACAATATATAATTTACGCCCATTCAATGCAATTCGATCCAAAAATCACTTATCATACATACATCCTCGTTGGTTAAATTTTACATTTAAATCTTCTTTCTTGCAATTAGTCAATAAAATTTAAATGTCTCAATATATTATCCCATCAAGAAAAACAAACGAGTCCTATGTAAATTACTCAATATTTGACCTAATAAGATCATTTGTTAAAAACTTATGTAAATTTGATTTAATAGAAGTAACAAATAGATTTTGACACACTTTTACTTTGACAAACAAAAACAAAAAACATACATACCATATATCCTGAAAATAGAGAATCTTGAAAATAAATCAAATTTTCCAAAAAAAAAAAAAAAAAAAGACAACTTATTATGGTTGTTCAGCCTTTTCATATATATTTTCATATATATATATATATATGAAAATTTGTAATTTTGATTTTTTAGACTTTGGCCTATTTCTATATTCATCTTCTAATTTTATAAATTTTTATTATCATCCTCTAATTATTAATTTTGTCCTATATTGATCTAATTTTTATTAAATTTTATATTTCTCATCAAAATCATTGATGTGGCCGTTGATTGAGGGAAAGTGAAAAAAAATCATTAATAATAATAAAATCCTGAGGTATAACCAAAGAAACCGGAAATTTTGAATTATATCCCAAAAAATGATCCTCTTATTCATTGTGTGCATCATGCATTCGATCTTACAGTATTACTTGTTCAATGAAAAAGTATTATTTATTTACTTGAAATTATTACTACTTTTTTTTTAAGATAACAATATTTTTATAGTAAACAAGTAATACAGTAAATTGGATTGACATAACAGACATACAAATTTTTGTCCATCGCAAATAATTAAAGTCTTGAGAATGAACTGAAAACTTGGAAGTTATTGGGAATTTTATTAAGAATCCATCATATTATACATTGGTGAAACATAAAACACAAGTAGTTGTTGTGATCATCTCCACCAACTTTGATCGATCATACATAATTGTTGGTGAAGCTTTACACCTGGTAAACAACATGCATATCAAAGTAAAATATGTAGGTGTTTGTGGCAGGATCTTGAGAATAGAGGGTTGATAGGGTGTACCCTCGTGCCATACGAAAAACACCCGTTCCACCAACAATTGGGATCTCCTGATTATCCTCTATCATAAGTTTCCACCCCATTATGCTTATCGAACTTCCCTTGTACTCCCCGGCCCTGAATAAAAATACGCCGTTTATGATATAGGACATCTCTTCCATGCCCGTTTAAGAAAGTATGTAGTTGGAGTGTGGAATCCAATTCGTAAAATTGATTAGCCAATTAACCTATATTTTTAAGGGCAAGAAGGCTACACAATTCTGACGTTGAAGTTGGAAGAAAGTATGAGAAACAGGATGGGATCACTGTATTTTTATTTTATATTTTAATTTTATCAATCTCTGTTTTGTGTTTGTTTAATGATTTCTTAGAACTTGAAAATAAAAGTCTTGAATGGGCCTTGAGAGTTAGATCAGCAATTAATAGAAAGTATAGTGTGAGTTTTTAGTATAATATTAGTTTCTGTTCAATAAAATTTCATGTAAATTAGAGAAATAATAAAAGTTGTTTTATTTAAATTATTTGTTAAAATAATTGAATAATGACTAGTATAAAATAATTTTATTCCATCATTATTACTATATAAAAAAAGTCAACTCAACTCTTTTCATTCATACTCCACACAGAAACACTTTAATATATGTATGTATGTGTGTACGTGGCGTTTCACAACGTAAGCATTAGACTTGCAGCAGCACGTTGATTATGAGAGCTAAACAAATAAATAAATTAACTTAAAACTCAAAGTCAACGGATGTGTATTTCCAAATTGATTGAGTCTCACCATGTGCTGGCTACATACTTAATTCATTTGATGATTATATTAATTATATATTTTCCTAATACACTTAATAATATTTGTTATATTATCTTTTTCCTTCTAATTTTTGTAATTGTATTGTGATATATAGTCAAATGTTCAACCACTTCACTATAATACTATCCACTCCATCGGATTTCATTCTGCTATTCATTCTTTTTGAAGATTTTTGGAAGAACAGCCTATTGATTCCGTCAATTCGCTGGAATTATCATTTTTATCCACGGATTTTATCAAAAAAAAAATAACGAAAACTTTTTTGGGGATCTTCAAGTTGAAGGGTTTCAGCCATTTGTTCCTACGCTTCAAATCAATGAAGTTCTTGGATGAACAGCATGTTGATTTATCAATATTGCTTGTATTTTCATTCCCCTTCCGGGATTTCTCTATAAAAAATATAAAAAAAAAAAAAACTGTCACCGTGAAGGTTTTTGAAGGATCGTGTTCTAGGATTGTGCGTGAGTCAACTCGAGCGGCGCTCAGATTTTCCTAGGGTTCACTGAGTCCCAACTGAGTCAGACTCTGACTCAGTGCTAACTCAGTCCGATGCCCATTATTGTAAGAATTGTCTGTATCGTTCTTTCATGGGTTGTCCATCCCAGTCTGGCAGCCCCAGGCGAGTAAGGGATTTTTTATTCTTGCTGGAATGTCAATTGTCTGCTATTGCTACATTGCTGATTTATTGGTGGGGTTACTTTGCTGTGTTGCGGGGAGCCCATTACCTGCGTGTGTTTGCTGGGTTGTGCTATTTCATAACTGGATGGAGTCTGCTGCTGTTCGCTGGTGGTGCCGCTGCTATTTGTTTGTTCCTGATGATGGCTTGATGCTGCACTAGATGATGGCTGCTGAAACCTGCTATATACCTGCTGATGTTATTTTTTGTACCTGCTGCCGTTAGCTGCTGTTTACTGGTTGCTGCTGCCCTGCTGCTGATACCTGTTCCTTGCTGATGGCTGTTGTCCTATTGCTATTTATCTGGCTGTGGATATTTACTTCCTGATGCTGAGACCTGCCGGTCCGTTTGTTGGTCCTACTATTCTTTCCTAATGGCGCGTTCTTTCCTAATGGCCCCTTTGCTGTTGCTAAGTGCGTTGCCGGCTTCTATGCTGGTTGAGATGGATGCTTGCTGATGTTGGATTCCACTTTGGAATGCTGATACCAGTTTTTTTGAAGACACGTTTGGGCCTGAAAATGTCTACTGGGAGGTTGTTT
This sequence comes from Caryopteris x clandonensis, assembly GCA_028749325.2. Lineage (NCBI taxonomy): Eukaryota > Viridiplantae > Streptophyta > Magnoliopsida > Lamiales > Lamiaceae > Caryopteris > Caryopteris x clandonensis. The sequence continues at coordinate 5,130,632 of JAPYKT020000022.1, read as the reverse complement.
TGCTCTTGCATTAGAGCTTTCTAGTTTGTTATATTGGCCTTTGTGTTGGTGGATTTTATGCCACTCATTTACAGTTTATTAGGATGCTTGTTCTCGTCCCAGTGCTGGGATTCGAGACTAGTTTTTTATTTTCTTCGGGTATGCCCGAGTATTGGTGTACTACAAATTTTTTTTATTTTATTTAATTTCCGCGGTTTCGACCAAAAAAAAAAAAGACACCATAGTCATCTTACAAACCTCATTAATTTTATGATGATAGAAAACGTTATATATATTAGGATGTGTTTGGTTCAAACATAAGGAAATTTGAATTTCAAAATATCAAAATTCCGACTTATTTTAGATTGCAGAATTAAAATTTTCAATCCATTAAAATTATGCCTACTACTTTTACTATTTTACATATACCTACTCTGCATCATATCATGCAGTGTTTTCACAATCGGATTAAAAATCGAACTAGTCGAGCCTTCGGTTGTCTGTTCCACCGGCCGGATCGGTGATCCAACCTAAAAATTAAAAATAGCTTATGTTTATTTAGTTTTTTGTATTACCACATATATTATATAATGACATCCATAAAAAATATTTTTTGTAAATACATCACTTATTAAACTCCATAAAATGATTCTCTTCTGTTTTCTTAAGTTTGAATTTTAATTTTAATAGAAAAATTGGTTGGACGATTTGACCAATTCAATCGCAAAAATAGATTTTATTAATCTTTCGGACCAATTCAGGCATTGATTTCCAATTTAACCTATGGATCTAGTCCAATTATAAAAACAATGATATTATGTACATTATATTCATATTTCTCTTCGTTATTTTTTACCAACTTCCTTTCACTTTCTTTCTATCTCTCTCATGAAAGTCTCTTCCTACCCTAATATTCATATTATATGTATACATATATTATACGTATGTATATATATAATATACATAGTGCATACATATATATTTGTATATATTATAATATATATGTAATATTATATATGCGTGTATATATTTTGTAATATATATCACAAACTCACATATATATATTTATATATTAAGTAATTAACGATCACAATCATCCCCGTCATTACAAATAAAATAAAATAAAAAATGATTTATTGATTAACAATAATATTTTGATTGGAAGTTTAGTATAAAAATTGATTTAATTTGGTAAAAAGGTTGTTCAGAAAAAATACTAATTAATTAATACTCTTTTAACTTTATCATTCTAAGATCCTTAATCTGGTAACAGAAATATATACAAAAAAATACATTTTACGGCATATTCCATATATTGTTGCTTCTAATTAAGATATTTGATTGTTTAAACTATTGCTTGTAATTAATGGGATTTCGTTTAGTTCATTTTACTTATTTCAGAAGTCTGATTCCATTTTGTCATACACAAATTATTTTTCATCAATTCAAATTATATGTTATTAATAAAAAATTAAAATGGAACTTACAAAAACTTGTTATTTCTTAACCCATATAATAAGTTATATGTTAACTTTTAGTTACTTGCTATAATAAGTAAAAAAGTAAGTTTATAAATTCACAAATATTATAAAATTACGTAACATTTTAACAATCTTTATTAAAAAAACAAAAAAGATATATTTGGTAAGAGTATAATTTTTTTAATCAATTTAATAAGGTTGAAAGAATTTAAAAATTATAAATTTACACTTATTCAATTTTTTATTTATTAATTCAACTTATTCGATTATATATAATTTATTGTAAAATTACAAATTTCAAATTTTTATATTAACAAATAACACGTGAACTTGACTTTTGAAAAATAAGCTTTTTTTGGGATAAAAGTGCTGTAAAACAAAATTATTTCTTTTTTAGAAACAAAGTGAATATTATATATGCTTATAACCAGGGATGGTGCAACGTACAACTCCTCGAATAGTACAAATAAAAAACCAGCGATATACCTTTGTACCATGCATCGTATAGTACAACTAAAAAAACCAGAGGCAAGAGAGAGAGAACGCCCGCGCAGAAGTTTCAAATTACAGAATCTTGATAATGGAGATATGCAACATACACTATACTCTAGCACACCATAATTGGCAACAGCATCATACGAGTAAGTATTGGATACGGAATATCCACGAGCCATTCGGAAAACGCCTGCCCCACCAACCACAGGCAGGTCGCGGTTCTTGCTGGATATGGGGTTTCTCCCGACAATGCAGAGACTGCTTCCGCCGTATTCTCCCGACGTGAAATACAGGTTGAGGTTCATAGTCAGGGCCGATTCTTCCAGGCCCGAAAACGCTATAACCCCCTGGGCCCGGCCCAACTACTCTGAATTGGGCTCTGCCTCCGCCGTGATCAAATCATCCACGACCCTGACTTGACCGAAGGAGGCGGCGGAGGTGGCAGTAATCTGAGCACGCGCCACCTCCCACACGGTGGCGCTGGGGCCGCCCAGTGCATCTTGGATGAAAAAGTGAAGTTTGGCTACCTTTTCATTGGATTTATTCAACTTTTCTTCTTCATCATCTTTGTTGAAGCCAAAGGAACCGCAACAGATTCTGCCGAGCTTTCCCATTTTCTGAGCTAATTCTAATTCACACACATATATATTGGATGGTTTGGTGGAAAAGATGGAGAAATTTGACTTGTACAATCTTGAGTGCTTATATTGCAATCCCTAATAGGATCAAATTTTAAATTTGAATGTAGTTGGATTGAGAGGTTGGCAGCCACTACACTAATGCAAGTTGGCTGGTTGGAGCTGCATTATAGGAACGGTTGAAGATTCTTCTTTCTGGGTTGTCAAAAGAGAACAAATATTAAGCCTTAAGGTAATAACAGACAGATGGTGTATATATAATTTATTTATGGATGAATAATTATTCCAAAATTTAAATTTTAAAAAAAATAACAATAATAATAAAAGCACTGAACGTGAACACTAGCCATAAAGAACATGAAATTTTATGAAACTATTTATTTACAGATTTACAGGGCCATCCTGAGCATTGGCCAGAAGCGCGACCGCCCAAGGGCCTCTTTTTTTTTTTTTTTTTTTTTGCCCCAAAATATATATCTATCTTAAATAATATATATATATATATATATGTGTGCGCGCGCGCGCATTTAACTAGTAGTTCTTGCATGTTTTGATGGGTATGAGTTATGTATTGTAATGTAGGTGTTGTGGGTACTCAATACCAAATTTCTACATAGTCTTGCTTTTTTATTTGAGTACCAAGATGTAACACACTATTTGTTTCCCCAAAAAATTGTCAGATATTTGATGTTCGATATCATTATGATGCGTTTTTCATGCTTCATATTTTAAAATTTTGTTTGTCATGTATATGTATATTTTTTAGTTTCTTATTATACATAAATTGATATAATATTTTAGGTCTATTCCATAATTTAACATAATTTAGATATAATATATGCTTTTTACTTTCTAAATATGCATATATATTTTGCTTATTATGTAATTAATAATTATATATATAATTTTCCAATTTATCATATTTGTATTTATTAAATAATAGTTCAATTTATAATTTGACTATTTTTGAAGATACTATGTGTTGCCTAAATAAAATACAAGAAGAATTCTATTTTTTTCTAACTTTTTTAACTAATTGAGATTTTATTATTTTTTAGATTTATTTTGTATTTTCATTTAAGTGAGCGTACTAGATGAATGAAAAAAAAAAAAAAAAGAGAATCAGGTGAATATGCTTTAAACAAGAAATTTACATACAACAAATCAATATTCTACATGTTCGAAACATGAAAATTTGATGGAAATTAGTTTGCATATAAAAAAATGACTAAATAAATAAAAATCCTTTTATTTCCTTATTATCATTTTTTTTTATCCGAACCTCGAAAACTCAGATCCACCATGAGAATATATTATATCACGTGCGTTGCATGAAGGGGTAAGTAGTATTACTTAATAACAAAGATATAATATCTTTCTTCACACAATGGTAAGCTATCAAACACCAATGAAGATCCCGTCTCGTAATGCAAGACTTGCAAATAAACAACCCCAACAGATTAATTCTCAAACCTCAGTTTTTGCCATAAACATCAGAGCTAAACAAATCAGTACTTGATGCTCCAAAGCACCGATGAATGTGAATAATCAACGGCGTACCTCAGGTCAGGCGACATGTTCTTTACCGTACCACAAGCCTTCAACTTAAACCTGAAAAGACGAAGCAAATCCTTGTATCGTGATTTCTTTTTCTTGAGCACCTCACTGTAAGCATGTAAACCAAGCCATATAATTTCCTTCTTTTTCACATCATATTTTGGCCGAAAAGCAGGTTCAATTTCAACAGAATATATCTTCCTCTTTATCAGTTTGTTCATGTACCTAGAAACCAGAGGAGAAGAATAGGAAACTCATTAACTCAGCAGAGAGAGTAAATTGCAGCTGCAAGGATATGGGATTTCATACCTCAAAGATGTGTCGATGGCATCGAAGCAGAACTTTGTAGAGAATTTAGGCAAAATTGATAAGTTAGAGATATAAGAGATGAATTTCATGGCACAAAGGAGAAACGCTTGGTAGATGTTGAGTCTAACCACGCCTGGCGAATTGATGTTCAAATCATAGAATATAGGATGGCATTTAGGCCTCAGATAGGTATACAGCTTCGCCTTTAAATGGCTACCAACTTTACCTTGAGAGATCACGGTTAGAGTTGAACTCAGATGAAAATTCATATACCTGTGGAGCATACAAATTACGTTTGATAGTTTCAAGGATCTTAAATGACCTTGTTCTTATAGTAGCAACTTACATAGAGGACAGCTTTGAGGGAACCGAGAAAAATGCATGAACATTTAATATTGAAAATGTTACTAATAATCTGGGCATTACCAGCCTTATCAGGAATCAAAATCTAATCAGCACAAAAAGCCATGGATGAAGGTATATATCAAGTACTGACAAGTATGTTACTGGAATTCACATTGCAGGACACTCATTTATCAAGCATACTTTTATCCTTCGAAGATAATTGGAATTCAAAGATGCTCATCGAAATGATAGATGCCAAAGAAAAAAAGATATGACTGTAGTAATATCATGTCGAAAGCTCATACGTGAGACAACACAAACAATTTTCAAGCAATGGCTGATTGCATACTGATTGATGTTCAAGATTTTAAGGCTAGATTTGGGAAGAATAATTAAGTAATGGTTCGGAAAAGTGAACTCCAAATACGACTTATGAAGAGGTGTTTTCAAGCATGTGTTGGTTCACTTTCTTGTTTGTTTGTACCATAACAAGACTAATGATATTAAAAGATTGGATATAATGATTAAGGAGTACGTTTTATTTGAATTATAACATACAACAATAGGATACCAAAATAAACTAACTGAAATCACTGGCAAAAACTATAAAGAAGAAGAGGGACCTTGTATAGTCAGCCTGAATTTCTAATGTGGAGCAATTGACAAGCAGGCCACTCCAATGAAGAAATGATATACCATTTTTGCCAACATATTGCCTGTTTGAGTGGCATCCTTGTCCATTATTCAGGAGAAAATTCACACCATATTTCTTCTCATTCATGAAGCAGTTGTAATCACGAACTCCTCTTTCTAACCGAGAAAAGAACATAGAAGCCTGCTTCTCTGAGGTTGATATAAAAAGGAAGTCATCAATGAATCTAAGCAGAAGATATTCACAGCCAGGAGGATCTTGTGTTCCAAAACAGTGCACATTGGCTTTCTCAAGAAATGGAAAGAGTACATTCCTTTCCATGTGTCCATAGTAAACTGAGCAGAGTAAGGATGACAAAACACTTCCTTGAGGTATGCCAACACGTTGCAGGTAAAAGTTGTTTCCTAATTGCACCACATTGCGCGTAATGTGTTCTTTCAAGGTTGAGTTAATTTCTTCTTTCCTTATTTTTCTGCCCAGTTCCTGAAAAAAACAGTGGTAAGAAAAGGATCAAACATGCAGCTCGTAAAGAAGACTTGTTTCAATGTAGATAACGAATTGGAATCATATAATGGTATAAAATTCTGCCAACTTGGTTTAAGCTAATAAACACCACAACATACCTTCTTAACAACAACACTATCCAGTGTGTGGGCACAAAGCCGTGATCTAATGCTTGCAGATGCAGTAACAATGTCTTGATGTGCTAATGTCTGTTGCTGATTGATCTTCAAAGATTTTTTTGTGCAGATAACTTGGGTAAACTTTTCCAGAGTAAATTCGTCATCAACTTCAACATCCTTCATCACGCTGAGCAGTTTATCCTGATTAACAGAGTCAAAAGCTTTTGATACATCTGAAACTACCATAAATACATTAGGCACTTTGGTCGATCTATTTCTCAGAAGAAACAAGAAAGGCACAAGCTTTCTGTAGACATCATTGTAATCAAAAACTGATGAACCCAACTTTTCTGGTTCTTTGGCCCGTAAACCTTTTAGTACTACATGCAAATCATGAAGAACACTGTTTACAGACTTGAAAAACCGATACGTGCTTCGGTGATTGCAAAATGCTTTCCTTTGCAACTTTTGATTGGAGGGAGTTTTAGAATAAGGCAGGTTCACAGGCATTCTTGAAGGTGCTCGAAGATTTGTGAGCATTCTAAATCCATTTTGCTTAGGAAGAAGTCTTGCCCTTGAGAACCCAAATGTTCTGTTCCCTAATATTTTTCGGGCAGATTCATGATTTAGCAGGCGATACTGATCATCCTTCATACACTCAGCTTCACCCATCATTTTCTCCCAAGTAGATTTTAGATAATATTGTACCTCTTTTTTCTCATGCTCGCTTTCTGTAACATAAAAGTTGGCTTGAACCAATGGTGACACCAGATGTGTAAAAAACCAAAATATCCAGCATTCAAGGATCGCATGCCTAGCAATATCTGTGACTCCAAGTTCCTTACATCCAATGTGCTTATTTGATAATAAAGGAAATTTTGATATTTTCAATTCGTAAGTACATTCCTTGAGTGAGAACTTCTCATATCTTCGCAGATGAATGAATCTTGAGATGTTTCTCGTCAGAATTCTCCAATTAGAAGGTTCTCCCAGCAGTGGTAAAGGGATTATTCTTCTACAAATTGCCCAAATAAAGGACACTATATCTTTCTTGGGACACCACTTAATTGGCTCAATCTGATCAGCAGTAACTTCTGAAATATTCTTGCAATTTTTGGTGTTAGCAGCAGGAAACAATTTTTCGTCACTTTGAGCACCATCTTGTTTGTTTACAGATAAGTTTGTCCCTGAATCATTTCCCTAAAGTAACAAATATATAAAAGTTAAAGAATAAAATATCCAACTGCATACAGAAGATTCAGAGAGAGAGAGAGAGAGAGAGAGAGAGAAAGAAACAAGCTTCAGACTAGAAGTAAAGCAGGAAGTATATACATGATTCACAAGAGAAAAGATATTAGAGATGCATGTAATTCAGCTTAATGGCAATCATTTAGTGACAAGAGAAATTGAATCGAGGAAACCACTTAACAATAGTAGTGATATAGCACTCTAGTCTTTGAGAGAGAGAGAGAGAGAGTGAAGAAATATAAAATTTATAAAGTATCTTAAACAAGAGGCCCTAACTTCACATAATACAAGGATGATGACGACAACAACTACAACAAACAAAGACTTTATCCCACTATGTGTGTTGGCTATATGGATTGTATCTTGTCATCATACTCACTTGAAACGCATTTTTTCACATTTGCGTAAAACATGTTTTAATAATTCTTACTTTCTGCATGCCAAACCATGATGCCTAATAGTCTCCCATGCACGTACACAACCATTTTAAACGCTCTCATGTTTTTATTCATTGTTGTTACCCCATCTTTTTAATAGATATACTAGGATGTTATATAAGGACAAATAGATGAAAATTTTCCATCCATTACATCATCATGTGAATAAATTTGCTAATACATACAAACCTCAAGTCCAGTGCTAGCTCCTGTACTTGCATCTTGGTGTAAGGCTCTGACAAAGCAGTGTTTCTGCAACAGCCTCTGATATCGGCAATTTTGGCTCTCACGTATAAGTTTTTTTAGTAGTTTAGTAAGGATGTGATACCTAGATGACAATAGTTAACTGTTGTTAAGAACATCAGGTGCAGAATAGAGGTAGGAATTTTTAACCAGTATCTCTACAGCATAACAAAATGTAATAAGAATGCATGTGAAAGTATTTTTGGATTAAAACCAAAACATTTCGTTGGTAAAATTGGAAATGAGTACAAAAGGGAAGAAGGATCCCTAAAGAAAATAAAAGAAAAGGAAAAAGCACTGTAAAGACCACAGAGCATAGCTCCAGTCCCTAGCTATATCTGACACAAACAAGATATTAAAATCCCTGTGTTGACACCCACCAAACCACTCTATACTTAGTCTTATCCCAATTTCTACGATGGTTTCCTTACGATTTTGAAAATTCTAGTATTCCTTCTAATAAAATGGACCAGCATACAGCTGGAACAATCATGCCCCACAAATGTGCCCTCTACAATTAATTAACTCTCCGTTCTACACAAACAAATCACAGCCGAGTGAGGCACAGCCCATTTTTAACTCAATAAGTTAGGTGCCCTGTTCCACAAGCAAAGAGAAAAAGGAGCAGTTCAGGAAAATATAATTCAGATCTTCAGAGTGATGCCAGTACAGGGCACACCAATTTGGAGAGAGACAGACTTTCAAAAAAATGTCTTAGCAGCACATCACAAGTGAGTAGCTTACCCAAAACCATTAACCAAGAAAAAAAATTGAACCTTAGTAGGTATCACACTTCTTTGAACGGGGATGGAAGATACATCCTCGCAAGAAAAAAACATCAAAGAAGGGAAGCGAACCTGAAGGCTCCTTAACCCAAAACCCAATGTCATCCTAAAATTCACAAGCATGCAAAAATTCATTTGCAGAAGGGAAGTTAATTCATTTGCTCTCTTTTGGGTAGTACACTAACAAAATTGAAGTTAGTTGAAGGCAATGATAAGGCTTCAACAGAAAGTTTTTGTTATTTATTTAAGTGTAAAATTACAAGACAGCTGAAAAGTATGCTTTTAAAAAAAATCAATGTGATATAAGGAATTACATAAATGCAGGTTGTTACTTACAGACAGGTGGAATTGCAGGGACAACCATTTTTGCAGTCAAAAAGTGGTATTTCCGCAGCGGTCTTGCCATTGCCAAATATTCCAAAGATATTGTTGAACAGAAAAGAAGCTCCAGAACCATTGGGCTTCAAAGTATGCAATATGTCTGTATAAAGTTAAGACTGCAATAAAGTGTGAAGATTTTGAAATGAAAGGTCCCTGACAGGGGAAAGAGAAGAATACAGTCTAAAATGAGGATTTTTCTTTTGGTTCGCGCAGAGATGTATACAGGAAACAAAGTTCAATCACAAATAATGGAAAACACAAACTCATGAACTCTTCTTAAGAGACTATGTTCATTGATTTTGAATCTGGTATCGGTTAAAGAACAATATGCTTAAAAAACCTAGGATAAATAGAAAAAACTAGATGTTGAGGATACGGTTCCTTGGCAACATTGATGCAGAATTCTCTAACCTATAGAACATGTTTCGTCTATCAATCTCAGCACTTTTATTCAACTTTGGTTCACTTTGGAAAACTGAACAACAAGCGAAATGCGAAATGTTCTGCAAAACTCAAAACCCAAAACACCAAGTTATTTAAGCAAAAAATAAATGAATAAATATAAAAAGGAAATCGATAGCACACATATTCGCACACAGATATATACATGCAATACAAAAGTATCTTACATACATAGACATATATCCAAATTTAAAAAAAAAAAATATTAAAAAATTGTCCTGCTTCATGAATCCATAACCACCTTAAATAACTCATTTTGAAAAACATTAGCCAAGATGATAGTTCCAGCAAGCCAAACATTCAACAACAGTTGAGCATCACATTAAGTTTTGGAGCCCAGAAAGCATGAAAAACTCACCGGCAGGCCAACTTGTGTCATTGTTGTCAGATTTGTTAAATCAAGATTTGAAATATCTTGAATTTGGCTCCAGCTATCTTCTAATTAAAAGTATGACAAACTTTTTTGTTCCGTTCCAATTAGAAAATGAATATTCTTTTAAGGGTTTACATTAAAAGAACTAGGAAAATGAAAAACAGTCATTTGAAACAAAAAGCACCACACATACTCTCTGATCACTTTGACTTGAACTTGCGGAAAAGGATAAGTTATCGCTGTTGCAATCATTTTCTCTACATGGGATCAAGGAAGGTGCTTCTCGAACAACCAACTCCCTACGTTTTCTTTGGCGCAGCCAGCGATACTGTCGTGTACGCTTTTTTGACACAACAGTATTCTCTTTCAAGCTTCCTTCACTTTCTTTATAAGAAAGTTCCAAAGAAACACATTTAGATCCTGCAGGCATTGTGGCTTCATCAAGAGAAAATTTCTTAAAAGTGTTATCTCAGTAGCATCTATTACCTCAATTTGAGTCATCCTTACCATTTCCTGCAACAACCCTAGTAGAGTTTGAAGAGGGCTCGGAACCCGAAGAATATGTGCTTAGCTGTTGTTTCCTAGATATGGACTCAACTCCTTTGGCCCTTTTCCTCTTCTTGGATCCTTATAGAAGTGAAAGAGGGTAAAATTTAGTAACCTCAAGGGAATGGAACTTTTCAAAAGTTAAAATGCTAAGAGAAGACCTAATACTCAACTAAAAATGTAAAAGTACACAAGGGCAGAAAAAACATTAACAAATCAGGAACAAGCTATTGCAGAACTTTCTAAAAGGAGCTCTTGTCAAAGTGTAAAAGCTATAATGCATTGAGGTGGAGTTGAACATATACTAAGTTTACTTTGGAAGATAATAGTACTTACTGTTTTGGCATTGAAAATGTCAGTGATAAGATTTCCACTCGATACACATACAACACAGTCTACAATAAGATTGTCACATCTTCATTTTTCACAACTGAACCTTTATAAAATATAAGTGTGGCATGTATTCTGCTGACTACAGTTGCTAAATAATACAAAAAAGCTATGTTAGGACACCACCCCAAAAAGAAAAATGCTTAACGCATTCTAATATTAGAAATCATAATTCAATGGTGGTACCAGATCCCTTGGAAATTTTGAACATCAAATGTCATTAAAAAGAATATATATGTGTGTGTGTGTGTGTGTATTTATATCATAAGATGCTATGAATAAAAGAACCTACACAAGAGGAGGAAAAATAGAACTACTTTGATTGGAATATGAGCAGCATTCAAAAACAAAGAAAAAAGACAGTTCTGCAAATTGACCACTACCAAGTCAATACAGATAGCTCTATTATTTAGGAAAAAAATCAGAACTCAACACCAAAACAAGTAGCTAAAACCTTGCACCATAATAGAAATCAATCTGGAAATACATTCTGAATGTATGGAGCTCCATTCATGACCAAATCTCATTAAATTTACCATTACACATAAGTGGATGATGCTGATGGTTGGGCTCAGGCATGTGCTTGGAGAATTCGCTGCGAAAATCACTGATGGGAAAACCAGCAATCTGATGGTATTTCTTTCGAGGCAGAGGTAGAAATAGTGAAGAGTACTTCAACAAATACATCATCATAGCATCCCCAACCTAAACATATTGGAACACCAATCTGTCTAATATGAATATATACTCACAAGGACAATACAAATACTAACAAAAGGGCGGTGTATTTACTGACCCTCCTTAAGAGGACCGCCCAGTTTGAGGATGTTAGTGCATCAACCATATCACTTGAGCGGCTTCCCTGATGGAACCAACGAAATACCATTATTGAACGATTCAACAATCATCAATATCTCCAACACAAAAGATTCCCAAAATAATTTTATAAAACAAAATGCAAGATAAGTATTTAAGTTAGAACTTGAAACTATGAGAGGATCTGCGCAGCTTGAGCTGCTACATCAAATTGTATTGACAAATGAAACTTCATCACATGATCGAACTAACTCAAAGAAACACTAACTTTATCATAACTGCTGCAGATCAGATTTGAAGAGGAAGATTTCTCATGAAGTAATATTTCGATGGATCTTCTGACAATCTGAAAGCACAAAAAAAGTATTAAATCAACCTTAAAATTTACTCAAAATTCAATCTTAAAGTTAGCTAAAATTGCATGAAAGAATGGCATATTCTGCTCCAAGGAGCAATATTTATGTAAGTCATGGTAAAAGCAACATGGCATGTAGAATATACTCTGAAACATGCTATCCCATCTCTCAACTTAAAAAAACACTGAAGAAGAGAACCTGTTATACAAGGAGAAAGATATATCATATCATGTAACCACTCTTAATGTATCATTTCAATATCTCATCTGGCGAGTAGGATAACTAGTATCAATGTAGGTGAGACCACAGATATCAGCAAGTCCAAAGTGTAAAGGTGAATCAGATGCTCCTAAGTACATGCAGAAGTGCACATTGTAGCCACTCTTTCAAATGCATGCACAATTTTATCCATCCATGGTTATTCATATTTGCCTCATCCTCTCGCAAGCTTCATGCATCCATACCTATGTATTGTTCATTAAGTTGCACCTCAAAGCATGAGATAAATCGAAAAAACTGAATTTCAACTAAGAAAAGTCTTGGAACGCCTCCAAAAAGGCCACTTGTTGAGTTCTTGCCATTGTTAGATACCAGTTCCAAATTCATACTCACGTCCAGCTTCAGGCTTACCAAAAAACATACAAGAAATCTTCAAAGTATACGAGCTGGGTGACTCGCAAACATATAGCAGTGTCTAACATCAGATTTCCAAGATTCCGAGGTACCCCCAGTACAACAGCAATCCATTTTCACAAACGAATCGTCTTGTTGTTCGATTTTATTTTCCCGCCAAAATAAAGCAAAATAAAAAGGGACATTTTTCCCGCCAAGAATGCAAAAGGTCACACTGATTATGTACGCCGGTGCGACCATACAAACACATACGCACAGCAGAGTAGACGTACCTCGCGCTGCGACCAGCGGCACTGTGGGTCGAAGACTGAAATGGGAGGAGCATTTTCTGATACCACGACGAAGCATCGGTTGAGAAGCTTGCGGTAGTCGGACGAATCGCCGGCCCTAATTAGGAACGACATCGCTTCGTCTCCGCTGCAGGAGATGCAGCGGCGTCCCTTACAGCGGCATCCGCCCGACGGCGAAGGGACCAAGGCCAGAATAGTGTCGGCGAGGGTCCGGGCACGCTTTCCGAAGAGTCTCCACAGGACCTCCGGAACTCTCTGTCGCTTCTTCGCCATTGCTCCAGTGATGGCGCCGGAAACGCGAATGGGAAGAAAGGTGGAAACTCGATTATGGAGCCATTTATTTGCAGAGTTTTGGGAATTTGGAGTTTGAAATGTGGAAGGGAAGGGGGAGGCCGTTGGAATCTTGGAATTCAAAAGGTATTCGATGATGACAAACTATTTTCAAAAAATTAACTTTAACTCGTAGTATCATACGAACCATGAAGTTCCTAGGTTTCATGTCTCCCAAAAAAATACGTTAATATTGCAAATTATTTCCTGTTCAAAATCACATTATGTTATTTTTTCTTCTATATTTACTTTACTAGTATTTTATCTGTTCGTTGCATCATTTATAATGTATAAATATTTAATTATTTTATTTTTAAAATAAATAATAAATTATATAAAATTCCACACGAGCATAAATTCTTATTTAATAATCAAATTATTTTTGGGCATATTTTCAGGTGAACTTGGAGATTGAAGTTAAAGACTTTGATCAATGTTGGAGAATGTGTTTGAAAAGAGAATTAGAGAGTGTTGATAATTAGGAAAAAACAAAGAGACGTGGCTTTAGAATTGTCATACTTGTGTATCACTTTTAGTTTTAAATTGTTGATTTAATGTAATTATCATAAACATGGGTGGGAATTAAGACAGAATATTTCCAATCTATGTATTAATTGTGTTACAAATGTGGAATGTGGATTTACCAACTTTATAGAACTAAAATGATTTCTTAATTCTAATTGATGGTAAAAATAATTTTATCTATTTTCGGAGCTGTTTATGAAAGATGTAATAGATAAATTGGTTGTACAATCCATTTCATACATTATAAGATCAAATTAAAATTGAAATGCATTGCATTGTTAGAGATAATCACCACACCCAAATTCATACCTAAAATTACGCCTCAACCAATTGAATATTAGAGCAACAATCAAGCAAGATTAGTCATACTGCTGCCAATTGAATATCACAGCAACAATCAAGCAAGATTAGTCAAACTGCTGTTATTATCATTATGTTGAATAGGCTTAGATGATATTGCCAGAATAGAATATTAGGCTGACACCATTTATATATATATACATCTTTGTCAATATACAATTATCTTTCTCAATTATTCCTCTCTTTAAAATGCGTATGGATAAAAATGAGTGAAGTAGGTTGTTTCCCGTGATAGAGTAGTTGTTTGTGACTAACGGCGCATGCAATGCTTTACATATTCGCCAAATTGCTACTACTATATTTTTATGAATAATTTGTCAATATTACCTTTTATTTTCGTCTTCATTTCAAATCAATGTTGGAAAGGTTACAAATTTGTTTGATCGGAAATTGTTGTAATTGTAACCTTCATTGACTATTTTTGTTCTCTATCATAGACTTAGAGGCCTAGATTTTTCATTTATTTTGGTAGGCGTGAAGAGCATTATTTTGAGGCGTACGCCACACATTTCTGGAATGTGGAGAACCTGCTCAGACATTCTTCTCAGGAAATTCCTTGCATTTACTAATACAAGTCTACCATGCTACTTTCAATATTTGCTATTTAAAATATTGAAACAGAGATACATTGAAAATATAAATATATTTCCTTCTTTTGTGGTAATTATTCAGAGATCTTATCTTTAATTCAAGTAGATCATATATACTGATACACCTTATAACATTTTGCTAATAAAATTGTAAGATATTGATAACCTTTTGGTGTCGTATGGCCTTATAAGTTGTTATGATATTTGTGTGTTTCTCCAAATTACATACCAAGTAACACATTGTTAGGTTCATTTGAAAGAACTATGTTTAGATAGAAGAAGTATTTAAATTTGAAAATTTTTTTTCGGTCGAAAACAAGAAATTAGATAAATAAAAAAAGAATATAAACAAACCAAGGCAAGCTTGCCTGATCGGAGGGATTCAACATAGTTCTCTAGAACTATGTATAAATAGAATGTGTCTCATAATACAAAGGCTAATATAAAAACCTATGAGTGAAAAATCCGCCGAAAAAACCCCAATTGGAAACGGGCCGAGCCTCATTAAAAACCTCGCGACTAAACGAGGAAAAGAGCACCCTAATAGAATGTGAACATCAAGAATGAGACAATACAACCCACACACCAAGTGCACTACTTCGGTTGGGTCGAGTAGTCCCCACGCACGCACCAATCCCATTTTATTCCATACTCCAACAAAAAACGAGACCACATGGCGTGATCGCAAGTCCAAAGTATACACACGGCCCAATACATCAAGAGGCCTATCTCTACCAAATACTTTATCAATTATGCACATGGTCCTCTAAATATCCTATAACTCGATCTACCGGGTACAAATTAAACAAGCAAGTATATATCTCTCGTTGAATAGTCCGGACGATCTTATCAATATCAAACTGTATGTCTTCAAACACAAGTTTATTTCAGGCATATCATATGTGGTTCACCGTCACTGCCAAGGAAAGACATATCGCCTTGTGACGTATTGCCAACCCCCTTTTGCTCCGGCTAATATATCTCAGGGCACTTACTATAGATAACAATACCCTATCAATGTGAAGCCATCCCTTCACTTTGTTCCAAACAACTCGTGTCGCACCACACCTGAAAAACAAATGACTATTAGATTCATCCATCACATTACATAACGGACATACCTAAGAGATATTCAAGAATTGCAATATGTCCGAAGTCTTTAATCTGCCCTTCATTGCAAACCAAATTGTTATAGTGAACTTCGGCGGAATGAATGGCTTCCAAATGGCCTGGTGCCAAAATAGCGTGCTGCCCGTCTCCCGTAGGAAGTCATATGCTACATCCACTCCTTTTTTGCTCAAGCCAATTCATCATAGTGGTGATAGCCAATGCAACATTTTTGGCACACATCTCTACGAGTGTATCACGAATGCGAAGTATATTCTTGAGAAGTGGCCAGTCTCTTATATTTTGCTGCACTTCCCAAATACTTGCTCCGTTCAGATACTCGTCATGGACCCACTTAATCCAAAGGGAGTCCTGTTTACTGTGGATATTCCACAATATTTTGGCGAGAAGGGCTTTATTCCATGTACTCAAATCCCACAACCCTAGTCCTCCTTCAGGTTTAGGCTTGCATACCTCTCTCCATGCCACCGGGGATACTTTAGCACCCCACATAAACCTTTTAATGTTTGCCGGAAGCGGTAAAACTTGGATCCAAAAACACTCTACTCCCTGTACGACTGACCGAACTAACTCAATTCTACCTGCAAGAGAAAGATTTAAGTTAGACCATCTATGAATAAATCCAAAGATAGATTCCACCAAAGGTGAGTAGTCGTTCGTATGTAATTTCTTCGCTGCCAGTGGGATCGCCAAATTCGAACATGTTCATGATGTATTGTTTCTCGTATGGTCGTACTCCTGCCATAAACAGCTGAGATTTGCTTTTATTGATAGTGAGCCCTGATGTCCCAGCAAATTCCATGAGAATATTATGTAACACTCTCATGGACGCCACATCCATCATTAGCGAATGATAAATGAGTAATATTATTGGAGTTATATTTTTTAATTTTAGTTTTAACTAATGTAATCTTAGTATTTTTCTGGAAAAAAAAAACGAAAGAAAAGGGGGAGGTGGGGAGGTGGTAGCATTCATTTAAAAGTTAGGATGGATATTACACAATATCCGTTTCAATTGAAAACCATGAAATTCTTAAATGAAAAACATAATTCTTTTTATTAGATTTTGTTCTAAAATCTTAATAAAGATAATCCTAGGGCCAACTTAGATTTATTAGTAATTTGAGTTGGAGGTGAGATACATATATTTTCCCAATAAAAATTATCATTTAAATTTTAAACATTGACCTCTAAGTTCATTATTTTAAATAAATATTATATTAGTTGGACATGACTCAATACATTAATCTTAATTTTTATTTAATCTCTTACTTTATAAATTATTTTTTGTTTTTGACTTTAGATTTTATCAATTTACACTGTAAGCTTTCGTATAAAGAATATGTTTTTCATCTGAGATTTTCTTTCGAATTATGCTACAAAACGTGAAATAATTTTTTTTTGTTCTTTTTTATTTAGAGAATACGAAGAAGCATTTAAGTCCAATTAAATAATAATAATAATAAAAAAGAAAAAAAAGGAAAAAAGAAAAGAAAAAGAGGAGGACGTGAGCCGTAGGTAGTCAGTGGCCACAACTCATATGTGATGAGGGTGAGTACATGTGGCATGTGAGTCGTGGCCTGTCTTGCCTTCTTTATTATTTTTCTTCAGGACTCTCAGTTTTACATATTTGCATTCTATAAAACATATTGGGAAATTGTCAAATACCAAATTGCAAAATGGAGGCCCCACAATTGTAAAAATAGAAAGGAAAAGTGAATAAGGCCAAAAATCCCAATTATTTTTTCAACTAAAAAGAAATTTCATTCATAAAAAAACAAAAGCTGTATACAATTTAAATTCATGATTAAAAATTTCTTCTATTTTGACATCATATTAGGAGCAATCTATGTAAATAAATGCAGAATCACTGAAGTTCATAAAAACTTCAGTAAATACAACAAAATTAAAAAAATTCATTAAATGAGTTAATTTTTTCTGAATCAAATGTACTGTACAATATATTTATAACATTATTTATTGAAATAAAAATTATTATTTATTTACTTAAAAAAATATTACTACAATACATCTTATATACATAAATTTTACATTATAAATATAGAATCAGTTAATACTAACTATAATAATAACAAAATTAGAATAAAAACTATCAACAATATAAATTCAGATACTAAAAATAATAATTATAAGCATTTATGTTTTAATAATTTAGTGGCATTGCTCAACATATTTCGAATCGGGGGGCTTTATTGAGAAGGACCAAATTCAAATGCTCAAAACGAAATTGATTTTGAATTCCAATATATTTATTAAAAAAAAAAGGAATTTCTGAAATTGTAAGCCAAAAGTAATCAATCCTCAACCACTAAAACCAAACACAACTAAGAAAGTTCTAGAGACATATAGACTTTTCAGTGGCCTATGAAAATCTAAAAGGAAGAAAAGAAAGGAGGCCCCCAAGTCGTGTGTTTCTTCAGACCTTACAAGTAGCTGTATTTCCACGCACCATCATCAAAACCATCTCTCTCTAACAATTAATTATATATAATAACACTTGGTAATCCCCTGCCCCTTTATATGTACATATTCCCACATCATTCCAGAACATTTCACAGATCTAGCTATATAACTTCAATCTCTATCCGCCGAAACTCCGAGAAAATCTGTCCAAAATCAAGCGAACCTTCACGTTGCTGAGATGCTGCACTTGTTCTTCGCGGTTGCGTTTTCTGCTGTGCCGTTGACGCTCTACATCCCTCCCGTGAGGAGTTTGAACTTGTTTGTGGAGACGATAGAGAGTATGTGGAAGGAATCGAGCGCTCATACTGTTAGATTGTATCCTCGATTGAGGTATGCTTGTTCCAGGATCTTAAATTGTATGCTCTGTAATACTACTAGGTAGATTGATTCGATTTTTCTTCGGAAGAAGCGCTCAGATTAGCCGAAACAGGGCTTGTGAATATTGCCCTTTTTTTTTTTTTTTTTTTTTTTTTTTGCTTTTCGTGCTTCGAAATGAAGGAGTACTTAGCTTTCTTTCGTGGTGCCGGAATTTTTTTTTCTGAGTGTTGTTGTTGATGTACATTTAGAGAACAAAATCAATAAATTGGATGGAAATTGAAAATGTTCTTCCCCATTTTGTATATTTTCTCTGTATTTAGGTTGTATCCGGTAGGGGTGGCAATTTCCGACACGACCTGAAACCCGACCTAAGACCGACACAAAAATTAGCAGGTTAGGGTTGAGACTAAATAGGCTTCAGGTCGTTTTTGGGTCGACCTGATTGACCCGTTTATTAAACGGGTCAGGTTCGGGTTGAGGATAATTTAAACAGGTCGACCCGACAACCCGTTTAATTTTTTTAAAAATATTAAAAAGTAAATACACATATCATAATTTTGTTAAAAACTTTGTAGTATTTCAGCTTATCTTAATTAGTTTATGTAATTTGGTTACCGTATGCTCTTTGAAGCATGTTTTGAACCTAAGTTTTATTGGTTGATGTAACATGATAATATTTGCAGCATGTTTTGAACTTTTGATATCCGGACCTGCACTTTTGCATATATGTTTAAAAAGGTTGACCTGGTTAACCCGTTTGACCTGACTAATCCGTTAACTTATTTGACCCGTTTAATTAAACGGGTTATATGGGTCGGTTAAGGTTATAAGTCACCAGGTTAGGGTTGAGGTTAGTGACCCGTTTATATAAACAGGTCGGGTTTGGGTTGAAGGTTTCTGACTCGCGAACCCGCTAACCCGAACCCGCGAACCCGAACCGGACCCGAATTGCCACCCCTAGTATCCGGGTTGTTCTACTCTCTCTCTCTCTCTCTCTCTCTCTGAGCTGTGAGGATTGATGGCTACTTTATCTTTGGATGGAAATATGTTGAAGATAATTCTCTTTTGTTTTTTCAAATAATTAGTATGTGTTTTGCTGTCCTCCTGCAAAATTCAATCCCTAATTTACCTTAGCAACTGGTGAGTTTCTACCCTGCCACAAAGCTTGCAACATCTGCTTATTAATCGTGTCACCATTACGATCATATTGATTATGTGTCATGCATCAGTGCTCCTAATGGAACATCTTGCATTATTTGTAGTAGGACTTGTTCCCATTACCCCAATTACTGGCCTCAGCAAATCCGTTAAATAAGTAATTAAAGTGCAACCAGGGAAAATAAATAACCAAAAAAAAAAAAAAAAAAAGAACTCCAAGAAATTGGTGGTGGGGCACCTGTTATGCTTCTAGATAATGTTCATCATGTTAGCATGGGACCATTCAGTAGCACTCTGCTTCCAGTATCTCCACCACATTTATCCAATGCATTTACATTTTGTTGAATGTGATTATGATTTTTTATGGTGTTCCCCCCCCCCCCCCCCCCCCCCCCCCTAATATAGTGCTCTCTCACACGCACACACAGGTGTAAATAAATAAATATATATATATATATAAGTATATATTAAAATGGACGGCTATCTGCAGCTGTCTAGTTATTGTCGACTGAGTTTTTCCCATATCATAGGAAGCAATTTGGACCAGTCGATTGATATTTAGACATCAACGACATCTACCTGTAAAACCAATAATTTATAAGAAATTGATAGATGCATAGAACAGTCCAGTCCCTCACCAGAACAGAATTGTTGATCTATAATAGAATGAGTTTTGCATATTAATTCAAAATTCCTAATTCTATAGCATCCGAGTTATGTAATACTAAACCCTAAAATTTAATGTAAAACTAAGATTCTAAATATGATGTTAGAAATATGCTTATAGATTTATTATCACTTTATAAAACTATTGATGTCAATAATAATTATTAATTATGATACGGTATTTTATCTTATATTATGGTTTAATAATATAAGTTAGCTTAAAAAATATTTATAAAGTTGAATTATTGTTATTTATATTATATACATTAAGTTATAAAAATGTATTATCTATATGTTTATATAATATAAAACAAGTTAGGATGGAAGGGTGGAGCGGGAAATTATATAAGAGGTACTTAAATTCATCCTATTTCGCTTCGAATTGCGGGTAAGGGCGCCTCCAATGGGACGGACGACTCAAATTGTAATTGTCATTCCTATTATATCCGTGATGATATTTCCTGTAAAATTTTACTTTATTTTATCCTTTGTACTGTGAAATCCCTCAAAGTAATGGCCGCATGTACATAGTGGGAGATAATCTCATTCTCATTAGTGTAGTGAAAGTTGCTGTTATTTAAAAAAAAAAAAAAACGAAAAAAAAAAACAACCGAAAGAAGTAATACTTGAGTTTGAATTTATTGTTGAAGGCGGGTTGTTATAAGATTTATAGGAATATAATTAGGAAGGTGTGACTAAGAAATTGAAGATGAAAATGCTTTCTTTTGTGTTACTTTATTCATTGAGTCATTCCATATAACATAATAGTTGAAAAAATAAGTATTGCTAAAAGAATGTGTGACCGTGCCGTCGGGCACGTTAAAATTAATTAATTTATTTTACCTCACTTTCCTCTATTATTTTGTAGTAGTGAGAAGTAACGGTCGATCACACAGATAACGGGTTGTTAATAAATTTTGTCTACTAACTAATAAAAGAAAATATACTCTAGTAAATAAAAATCAAACAAATACACTGAAGACGAATAATAATAAGAATCAATTTCGCCTTGATTAATTTGGATGCATATCTCCAATCAATCTTTTTGAAGAATGATAGCTTAATTAAGGTTTTATAAATTCTTTATGATATTATCTTTTGTTGCAAATAAATCTTTTTTGTTTGAAGATACGTTATAATAAAACTGGATGACTAATATTGTCCTTGTAGTTACCTATAATGTATGTTTCATCAAAATCTTCTGGATTCGTGAACTAATGTTTATGTATAGTATTGATTATCATACCTAAATAGAAACTAATTTCCACTGGATGTTGGGTTTAAATAATTTTATATTTTATTTCTTTATTTAATTATATCTAATGTAATATCAACAAAATTTATGAAGATTTATCATCGTTTTATGTGAAAGATACAATTTTCATGTATTAATTTAGTTGAAATTGAGATCAATAAGTATTCATGCTCATTTTTATGTAATTTTTCAAATTTTAGATTTGCTTTATTTTATTTAAACCTAAACAAACATCCTAAAATCATGTAAATTTACAATATCCGTAAAACTAAAATAAATGTTTGGTAGATCTTATAACTATATATGAGGCACACAATTTTTTTTAATAAAATTATAAAGTCATAAGTTTTTAGCTTCTAAATTAATTAAAAAGAATTCACAAAATGGTGCGGTTTAAAAAAAGTGTTCTCAAAATATAATAAAATATTACCGGGCGTGACATTTTTTGAAAATATCGTCACTGAGCTTGTCGTGTTAAAGTGAAAATAAAAAAAAATAAGGCCTGCTGACATGTTTATTTTCTATATATATGTGTGTGTGTGTGTGTTACATGTTTTACAGTTATTCACATGGATGATGATGTTATATAATTATCATGCATGCAATATATATATATGTATATATATATATATATCTTCACGTATATATATTATTTTATATTATATATCTATGTATATATAAAAGATATATAATTATTTATACAATATGTATTTACTATCATGAATATATATCACTTAAGGGATAATCGTGAAATTCTTACCCCTAAACCAATAACAAGCTTTATTGATTCGCTTTATTTTAAGTGTAATTAATAAGTTCTCTAGTTAACCTTTTTAATTGAACAGTCTAAAATACGCTTTTTGGATTTAATTCGTTAAGCGCATTATCAATTAGATAATAGGGTAGGCAGATTATCGAATTCACATGCTCGATTCAATTAATTCTGAATTATGTTGATTCTAATAATAAAAATTATTAGTTGCTGCAGACGGGTTCAACATCACAACAATTACGGATTGCAATTTAAACTCTAACCCTAAATATATAAACTATCAATTGAGTTGATCAATCACAATTAACAATATATTTATATACATATATATATATATATTATAAATCAATTCAAACAATCAACATAATAAATTCGCACATATTAAATCAATACGGTGTCACAAAAATATAAATTACATAATATTGAAATAGGGTTCAAACATTCACTAAATCAGAATATAAAATTTAGTTACACATCACGTGTCTAAGAATTTGAGTCATTAAAACAAATGTAATTATAATCAAAGCAAAAAGAAAAGAATAAACCAAATTATGGAATGCATAAGCATTAACTCCTTCTCTCCTCCGTGCTGTTGCCGCGGGAATGTTTTTCTTCCTCAAGAATACGAATTATCTTTTCCTTTCAATTCATCTCCTCCTCGCGTGAATGAGGCTTGGGCATGAATAATCTCCTGTTGCCTTCGTGAAACTCTTTTTATCTTTGCCATTTTATCCTAATTTTATTTGTGGATTTTAATTAAGTCTTAACTTAATTAATTAATTAAATTATTAACTATATCAATCCATAAACTTCTTTGTAATCTTCATTCCTCGAATGAGCCTTAACTATTTCAGCTCATAAATTTTTTTGTAATCTTCATTCCTCGAATGGCCAAGTGATTATGTGGCTTATTGTATGAAATTATAAAAAAAATGCTGCAATTAACAACAAAAACAAAAAGAAGTAGTTCTAGTTAAAATATTAAATAAATAGAAAATAGAGAGTGTACACAAATTAATTTTATCAATTAAAAATACACACAATTTCCTACTTATCAATGTGGTATGAATTTCTCTTTCCATTCTTTCGTGTTTCATTTGGGGTTAGCTGAAGTTTTAGGAGAGAGGTGGATTTGGATTGGGCGTTTTAGGAGAGAGGTGGATTTGGATCCCCCACATATTTTATTTGTGAAATATCTGTTCCATTTTCTGTCGCATATTAAAATGATATCGGTAAAAAAACAGCTAAAAAGGTTAAAGAAACTACCAACTCATTTGAGCCGAGCCAAGCTGCTAAGGGGTTTCTTCTCCCCTTTTTTTCACTCCCTTTTGCTTTCCTTTTTCTTCTTCTCTCTTCCACTTCGAGATCTTATTCATACAATTCTATAATTCTGGATCCTCTTTACTGGAAGTTTCCCTCACGACATTCGTGATGTTTAAAAGGTGCAGATTGGTCTGATGGCCCAAAATAGTTTGATTAAGGTTTATTTCTCCTACAACAAGATCGGTGTCTGATACCTCATTTACACAATTTTTAAAGAACATTAAATCAAGTTTTCATGGAAAGAAAGAGCACTATGTCGGACTTTATGTAGATGATTCATTTGCGGGTTAACAAATATTTTGGGCCATTAAAAAAGCATTAATTTAAAAATTCTGAGATTGAACTCTTGCTAGTTGAAAGTGGCGGTATTCGGCCACGATAAGCATGGGGATGGTGGTCGGCAAGTGGAAGATCCCTAATGTATGGGCAAAAGAAAACAAAAAAGAGAAGAATAAACCTCTTTGCAGCTTGGGTCAAATGAGCCAACTAGTTTCTTCAAGTGTGACCTTTTACTTATTAGTTTCATATAAGCCATACATATGGCGATAGTAATACTGATGAGATTGAACATGATTTGAGAGTGAATGGGTGAATTGTCTTCAAATAGAATAGTTGATGGTGATATATTAAATTGATGGTGAAAATGTCGAATTGACATATTTGGCTTACCATGAATCTTAGATGAGGATTTGCAATGCACATGTGTTACATGTGCACGAGGTCGATAGGCCACAATTTTATTTTTTGACTTTTTTTCCTAAAAAGATCGATCGCCAATTTCATTTTCCTAAGAGATTTTCATATATTACTAATTTGATATGTGACATGATGATCTTTTCTGCATATAGTATAATTCGAACAATTTTATTGAATAAAAATATATTAAATTATGATTTAATTAAAGTGATGTGTAACATTCATATTTTAGTTTTATTATATAATATAGAACTGTAAATCCTTCATTTTAGATGGACATAAATATATATTTCAAAATTTAAAATAAAATTGGATCTATTTGGTCTAACACAATGAGCCAATGGCCACCGAGCTGTGGAACGATCCAAAAATTTTAGTATATTTTAAATTGTTGAGATAAAATAGTTCGATTTTTGGTGAGTCGATGGATCTTTGGCACAACCCAACTCAATTCAGCTTTCCTTGAACATTGGCCCACAGGCTTGTACCACAACCCAACTTAATTCAGCTTTCTTTGAACATTGACCCACAGGCTTGCGCCGAATGACCTGAATCAACATCTCCAATATAAGATGATATATATATATATATATAATTTTTGATGTGATGATGTAGAAATGATGTGGCACATATAAATTGCTTTTAGGGGTCTATTGTTGCAAGTTGCAACCACCCTAAACACTCAACAAATGTGCTTTAATCTAATAATTCTTTCTTATTCTATTTGATCAATTAATCAAATGACACTTGTATTTACTCGAGTAAAGATCTCAAAGCCAACCAAAATTTAGGCACATTTTATCAATTTAATTAACTATTTATTCAGTTCCTCATGTATATTTTGAATTAGCCATATAAAATTTAAACTTATTTGCATAGATTCAGCAACTTACACTAAAAATAATCTTTACGAAAAACAATAGACAAACAAAAAAGTAATGCATGGAAATTCTAGCAGTTTGTGAGTTATTTTAATCGTAGATTTTATGTTTTAAAAATAACCTATTATAATTGATGATGCATTTATTTCTATTAATAAAGTATAATTATGACATGAATGGAACAACGCAAGTATATAATAACATTTTGGAGTCTTACTGCTAGTCACTGAAATTATCAATTTACCCTAAACCCAAAAGAGACCATAAATCCCCAAATAAGGACTTTAGGCTCTATACGAGTAAAACCTTGGTTCAATTGACCAAAAAAACCCAAAAAAAGGTGCAGCGTGAGGACTCTTATTTTGGAACCAAAAAGTTGAGCATAAATTTATCAGACATCAAATGAGACACTTTCCTAACTTGATATGGACTCCATATGAGAAAACCACCCCAAATGTTCATGCCAATGTTGTAGAAGTAATCACGCACTAGTAGATTGAGGCTTTCTGTCTAGGCAGGAACTAAAAGAAGTAAAGTAGGAACTATTCGGTAGACTGTGACCTAGCTCTTACGCTGACGTTAAGTTAAGAGTGTCAAGTTCAAACATTCCTTGAAGATGGCCACACCAAAAGCGCCAGTTGTGATGACCGGAGAAGAAAATCCACATTGTTCAACAACTTGGAAGATTTGCTAACAAGAGCCTCCAACAGAGTAGAATGAAAATATGAGAAGCCGAAAGCATACACATTCAATTACAAGCACAAATCCGACAATATGTTTAGCAAGGAAGAGAGAGACCTATGTAAACATAAACATTACTTAGATGAGGTTATTGAGACTGGAAATGATGTGAAAGTAAAAATCTTAACAGACCTTTTGGTTACAGTAGGAAAACAATTGAAGATTGCAGTGAGACGACTGACTACTAATGCCATCTTTGGTTGACATTGAACCGAGTTTCAAAAGGTCATCCAGAATGCTGAAATGTACCAGGATTGAGAATGGAGATTCCCCAAGGCAGCTAGTTGGGCCAAGACTAGACTCATTCCAAATGCTAACAACATTTTCAAATTTCAATGATCATCTACACAAATATATATGTTATTTTTACTGTAAGTCGAATATATCCATTTGAAATCAACTAGACAAATAAGAGTCATAGATTTCAAAATTCTTCATTCCCAGAGACAATAATAAAGATCGAGACACACAAACACATCTTTCATATTCTAATAATTCTAACCATCTCAGTCATAATACGGTACCATAAACTAAATATGCCATGAGATAAAACGCCAATTTTAATAAAATTAAAGTTAATTCTAACAGAAGATAATGAATCAGTAGTCCAATACCATCATCCAGTACGAGGAACAGGAACACCCATTTCTCCTCCCGCTTTTGCAACCACAAAATTCTTCGGGGTCAAGCTCTGGATGATAAAGCGATCGTCATTAAGCTTTCGATTCATCAACTGCCTGTACGGAAGGAACGCAAGGTAACCTGCAATCGCAACTGAGTACCCTCCCCTCACTTTTGCTGCAACGAAGCCTCTCACCTTCTTATTAGCCCTCCACATATTCTTCAGCTCCAACCACGCCCGGTGTTTCCTGAAGCTCCTCGGGAGGAGGAGCGGCCGCTCGCCGCCACCAGCTGTGTCGGCTTTCCCTATAATGTCTTCGAATTTGCCGATGGCCTGCATCTTGGTCCGAGCATCGCCGGCTACCAAATCGACGAAGCATCGCTGCAAGAGGAGAGTTCTCACCGTCGGTTCTCCTCTGACCGGGTTCAGGAACGCGACCTTGTTCGAGAAACTGACTGGGCCGCCGGGCTTTGGGGGTTTCACAAGCTCGTTCGCCGTTGCAGTTTTCGGCTGGCCCAATCCGGTGTCGACGAGGAACGTTTCGTCCCTCAAGCGCACAACTTTGGCTTCTATGGCGTTTCCGCTTCGCAATAAGAAGCTGGAATTGGATTTCGAGAACATACGGCTCATGTACACGCTCATGTCGTCGATCTATCGGACTTTCCGATTTCCCCGGCGAAGCACTGGAGGAGCTGATCTAAAAAATTGAGGGGTTTTCCTCAGCCTTAACCTTCAGAGTAAATCGAGTTTGTGCTTCACCGTGAACGATGAAAAACTATGGGCCTTAAAAGTATGCAAGAGGAAAAACAATACGTTATTTCTACTGGGCCAAGTAGGCCTATTGGGCCCAATGTGCTTATTGGGACCAGTGGGCTTATCAGTTAATATATTGCTAGGCTTTATGTGGGCTTATTGGGCTAATATATTACTAGGCATTTATGTGGGCTTATTGGGCTAATAGTTACTATGTTTTTGTTTTTTTTAGGGATGTAAATCACTCCCAATCGGGGAACCCGATAGCCCAGATCGTTGGTCTGGGAGAGTTCTTCGCGTGGGTATGTTGTAGCCCCCGTAGTTCGAATCGAGCCGAAAATTATGCGCGTTTGAAAATTTTTATAGGACTATGTTCCCGAAAACCTCGATAGTGTGGCAGAATTTGAGGCGCCTCCATCACCCGAGTCCAGCTATACTCAAATTTTCCCAGGAGATGAGGAATTTGCTAAGGATCCATTGAGTGTGCCACCTCAACTCCATTAGTTATAGGATGGATCCTCTTTAATGGCCATATCAAGTTAACTGACTAAATCAGGGAATCAATCTACCTCTACCTATGTCAATAACAGACCATTAAATATCTTAAACAAGATTCTATAATTTTAATAATTTTTATTTTATAAAATAAAAAATTAGTAATTAATATGTATTATAGATCTTATTTATAATATACAATTTTTACTTTTTACAAATTAGTAATAATAATTTTGAATTTTTATTCAATTTATATCTAATAATGTTTGAATTTTAAAAATTTATGAAAAACTATAAATATAGCATTTATGATTTAACTTGCCATTAGTCACCCTAACCACTACATCGACACTTTGAATTTTGACAAAACACAAATACTTAAACAAAATTTATAAATATATTTCAACATTTCACAATTTTAACAATTCTAACATAATATTTCAATAATAGATAATTAATACACAACCTATTTTTAAAAAAATTAATTATATCCTCAGTCCATTCTTTCATCCACAAAATAATTTGAGCTTATAAAGAATATATGTTGTATTTCCAATCTTTCACATGTTTACATTTCTATATCTTTCATTTTTTACAATTCTATTTTGTTCATTGAAATTGTGTTACATTAATTAAAAACTACAATTTAAATATAAAAATAATAGAAAATGAAAAAATTATATAAAATTTGTGAGGAATATAAAACTAGAAAAATAATATATTTAATTAAAACAAAAACTCTGAAATAAAATTGGATAATTATTTAAATAAGCATAATCAACAATTATTCTCAAAATAATGATATCAAGTAAAAATTATGTTTTGCATCATAGTTATAGAATATAGAAACTGTAATTCTAGAAAAATATTTCATAAGAAAAAAAGAGACAAATAAAATTTTCATATCATTTAAATTAATAGAAAAATTATGATATAAAATTTGAAAATCTTTTTATTTTTGTGTAATAATTTTTAAGTTTTTAGTAATAAGTATCGAATTTTCAGATATATATATAATGTTAGTGCAAAATATAATTTTATTTAATATGGCCAATTCTAGACATAATTTTTATTTATGCTTATGTAAATAATTTTAAAAGTTTAATACAATTGTTTCTATTCATTTATCTTGTATTATGTTTCTAAAATTTTAGGCACAATATTTTTATTTTTTATTTTTATATTTATTTCATATTTTATTTATAAATTTTAACTAAGCTAATCACTAATTTTGATTGAAGAGATAAATTTGTATGTATATATATATATATATATATAGACACACACGAAAAACTGTAATTAAATTATATAATTTTTATAGGTTCAAAATATAGTGGGACTGAATGGTTGATATAATTAATATTTTTTTGATAATTGTGAATTAATTGATAAATATTGAAATATTGTGCTAAAATGATAAAAAATATAAATTGTTTGGATATATTTATAAAATTTTCTTTTTTTTCTTTTAATTATTCATGCGAAGCAAGATAGACAATGATCTACATCGGAGCTGGTTCTGAAGAGACCTCGACAGTGGTTGGTGCAGTTGTTCGTGGAGGTGCTGGTGTTGGTGGAGACGAACAAAATATCCACATAAATTTATGTAAAAATAGAAATGATGGTAACTATTTAGGAAATTCTATGCATTCTGGCTTGGGGAAAAAATATCTGTCTGCAATTGCAACCGATAGGGATAAAAACTACGAAAACCCATAATTTGATTTTGCTGAAAAACAACTGATAAGCAAATATAAAATAAATTAAAAATGTTAAAGGCTGATTTAATTTAGTGGATGCAAAAGTGATGAGTGTTTTATGAAAAAATGTACACCATATATTAATAAATGACTATATATAACTTTTTAAAAATATAGGTTGGCTAATAAATCTAAAATAAATGATCTTACGCATTGGGTTTACCTATACAAGTACAATAACCACTCTGCATTACGTTTCTGAAGTTTTTCATCAAATTCAACATTAATTCCTGAATTAGCAAAAAAAAAAAAAAAACCCACTAAACTATTATCATGCTTCTTTCTAATAATACTTGGGAAACTGTATTTTTGAAAGTGCAGAGCAAAATATTTTTTGAATTAAAATTAATATTGCTTGAATAATTTAAAAAAAAAAGTATTTTTTTTGCAATAAAAGTATTATATTCTAATTATTAAAATATTACTATTTATATGAGGGGCAAACCATGGTTAGAAGTATGATTAATTTGGTCACATTATATATATATATATAATATATATATATATAAATGAAATAGTATATATTTGCTTCATCTTTGTCAAAACCTATTAACAAATACATAGTTGTACTTCATTTTTTATTTTTTTTGTTCCTTGGTGCAAATACGCATAATTGTACTTTATATTTAGATAGTTATGGACCAGTCTAATCTCATATGATATCATAACTGGTGCAAATTTGTGTGCTACACAGGAACACATATTGTTTGGATTTTAAGGGAGAATCAAACGTAAGAAACTAATAAGATAAATCGGCTATTTTTTGATATACCTGAAATCCCACTTAAAAATTTGATATACTTATGGTCACAAACTTTTAAAAATGTTCAAGTACTATAGTTCCACAATTGCTGATTCCAACTATTCAATTTTATTTTTATTATTTTCTTAGTGTCTTTAGAAAATCAGTTTGTAATTAATTATTCAATAACTTGAATAATGATTATAATAAGAAGATATTTATAGATGCTATGAAAGGATTTGATAAGAATTTTTTTCCCCAAAAATAGTGTTTATCCTAGTCAAGTTAGAATTTGAACTTCTGATTCTATAAAAATAATCAAAGTAGGTGAATACACATAAAACCAAGTCCTATATTCTACATATACATATCTTTCTTTATATTTAATAATAATGGCTCATATTCAGACTTCTGTCATACGTCATTTTTAGAAATTTTGTTAAATTATTACACAGAAAAAATTAAAAAAGAAAGGACGGAAAAAGAATGGGAACATGAGTGATGGTAAGCAATTGGAATTTGCATTATTTTGATAATATCAAATAAGATTGTTCTTCATTTTCTTAATATGTTTGTTAACAATTCATTGACATGTGTATTTTTCTCATTCTCTCTCTCTTTCATTTTTATTTTTACTAAAATTTAAAAATTCAAATAAAATTTCTTTTTAAAATTCATTTTTTAAGTATGATATATCAAATTAATGCACTTTTTGTGATCAGTAATTTGATACCAACATTGCATATTTTAAAATAAATAATTATATTTTAAGTATGAAATATAGTTTTTTTATGG
The DNA here is from genome assembly GCA_028749325.2 of Caryopteris x clandonensis. NCBI lineage: Eukaryota > Viridiplantae > Streptophyta > Magnoliopsida > Lamiales > Lamiaceae > Caryopteris > Caryopteris x clandonensis. Next base: position 5,099,199 of record JAPYKT020000022.1, on the reverse strand, counting down.
ATAGAATATAGTTTTTTTTAATAAATTGAATAATTTATTTTGTTATTTTGTTTTACATGTTGGATTTAAATTAATTTTTAATATAAATTTGATCTTCAAATATAAATATGTTTTTGTAAAGCTAATAATATTATAATATTAATTTATCCAAATATTATAATTGATTGTTTTTTCTTAATAGTTTTTAGTGAGTTAAAATTTTGTATTGAGTTTGGAAATATTCTAAAATTCACTTCGAAATATTGTGCAATTTATTATTTAATAAAAATTACTTTTAAGACAATGACAATGTAATATAACATTAAAAAAAAATAACAAATCACATAATATTTATATAAACATAACTGATATAAATATTTATAATGTATATATTTATATTTATAATAGTAGTATAATTTTATCATATACTAGTAATATAATAAATATATTTTATCCCGTGCATTACATGCACAACCAGATCAATTTTAAATTGAGAATATATCAGAAGAACGTACTTTAATTTTATTTTTCTAATGACCACCTTGTAATATAAAATTGATAGAATTTAAATTGCATAGTGAGAGTGTCCTTCTCTTTATTTGAAAGGAGTTTAGTTCACCAAGTTTTACTAATTGGATTCAATACTTCAGTCTCAATACTCTAATTAACTAAATTGGTGAAAATTCAAGATTTAAAATGTCAAATTCAAGAGAACTAGTTTTGCATTTTTTCTATATATTAAAGATTCGGGACTTAAAAGTTAGAAAAATGGTTGTGCAATTTCCTTTTCTTATTCATTAATATATAAGAAAATGATAACAAAAAAAAAATACTAGCTATAACTTATACTAGTAACAAATAGATCGGTCTGAAGGAAATTTAAATAGAAGCAGGTGTGGAAGAAGGAACTCTTGCAGTTACTGAAGAAGGAGCACTCGACGTAAATTGTGGTGGGAATGATGGTGTCGAAGAAGGAGCACTTGACATAAATTGTGGTGGGGATGATGGTGCTGGAGAAGGAGCACTCGGCGTAGATTGTGGTAGGGATGATGGTGCTAGAGTCGGAGCACTCCTTGTAGACTGCGGTGGGGATGATGGTGCTAGAGAAGGAGCACTCGGCGTAAATTGTGGTGGGGATGTTGGTGCTGGAGAAGGAGCACTCAGTGTAGATTGTGGTGGGAATGATGGTGCTGGAGTCGAAGCACTCCTCGTAGATTGTCGTGGGGATGTTGGTGCTAGAGAAGGAGCACTCGGCGTAAAATGTGGTGGGGATGCTGGTGCTGGAGAAGGAGCACTCGGTGGAGATTGTGGTTGGGATGATGGTGTTGGAGAAGGAGCACTCGACATAGATAATGGTGGGGATGATTGTGGTAGTGGCAATTCAGATTGAGGTGGAGGCGAAAGTCGTGGTGGGGATGATGGTGCTGGAGAAGGAGCACTCAATGTAGATTGTGATGGGGATGATGGTGCTGGAGAAGGAGCACTCGATGTAAGTTGTGGTGGAGATGATGGTGTTGGAGAAGGAGCACTCGGCGTAAGTTGTGGTGGGGATGATGGTGTTGGAGATGGAGCACTCCTAGTAGATTTTGGTGGGGATGATGGTGCTGGAGAAGGAGCACTCGGTGGAGATTGTGGCGGGGATGATGGTGCTAGTGAAGGAGCACTCGGTGTAAGTTGTGGTGGGGAAGATGGTGTTGGAGAAGGAGCACTCGGTGTAAGTTGTGGTGGGGATGATGGTGCTGGAGAAGGAGCATTTGGTGGAGATTGTGGTGGGGATGATGGTGCTTGAGATGGAGCACTCGGCGTAGATTGTGGTGGGGCTGATGGTGGTAGCGGCAATTCAGATGGAGGTGGAGGCGAAAGTGGTGGTGGGGATGATGGTGCTGGAGAAGGAGCACTCGGCGTAAGTTGTGGTGGGGATGATGGTGCTGGAGAAGGAACACTCGGCGTAAATTGTGGTGGGGATGATGGTACTGGAGAAGGAGCACTCGACGTAGATTGTGGTGGGAATGATGGTGCTAGAGAAGGAGCACTCGGTGGAGATTGTGGCGGGGATGATGGTGCTGAAGAAGGAGCACTTGACATAAATTGTGGTGGGGATGCTGGTGCTGGAGAAGGAGCATTTGGTGGAGATTGTGGTGGGGATGATGGTGCTTGAGATGGAGCACTCGGCGTAGATTGTGGTGGGGTTGATGGTGGTAGCGGCAATTCAGATGGAGGTGGAGGCGAACGTGGTGGTGGGGATGATGGTGCTGGAGAAGGAGCACTCGGTGGAGATTGTGGTGGGGATGATGGTGCTGGAGAAGGAGCACTCGGCGTAAGTTGTGGTGGGGATGATGGTGGTGGAGAAGAAGCACTCGGCGTAAATTGTGGTGGGGATGATGGTGCTGGAGACGGAGCACTCCTTGTAGGTTGTGGTGGGGATGATGGTGTTGGAGAAGGAGCACTCGGCGTAAATTGTGGTGGGGATGATGGTGCTGGAGTAGGAACACTCGGTGGATATTGTGGTGGGGATGATGGTGCTGGAGAAGGAGCACTCGGCGTAGATTGTGGTGGGGATGATGGTGCTGGAGAAGGAGCACTCGGCGTAGATTGTGGTGGGAATGATGGTGCTGGAGAAGGAGCACTCGGTGTAGATTGTGGTGGAGATAATGGTGGTAGCGACAATTTAGATGGAGGTGGAGGTAAACGTGGTGGTGGGGATGATGGTGCTGGAGAAGGAGCACTCGGCGCAAGTTGTGGTGGGGATGATGGTGCTGGAGAAGGAGCACTCGGCGTAAGTTGTGGTGGGGATGATGGTGTTGGAGAAGGAGCACTCGGTGTAAGTTGTGGTGGGGATGATGGTGCTGGAGACGGAGCACTCCTCGTAGGTTTTGGTGGGGATGATGGTGTTGGAGAAGGAGCACTCGGTGTAAATTGTGGTGGGGATGATGGTGCTGGAGAAGGAGCACTCGGCGTAGATTGTGGTGGGGATGATGGTGCTGGAGAAGGAGCACTCGGCGTAGATTGTGGTGGGGATGATGGTGCTGGAGAAGGAGCACTCGTCATAAATTGTGGTGGGGATGATGGTGCTGGAGAAGGAGCACTCGGCGTAGATTGTGGTGGGAATGATGGTGCTGGAGAAGGAGCACTCGGTGTAGATTGTGGTGGAGATGATGGTGGTAGTGGCAATTCAGATTGAGGTGGAGGCGAAAGTGGTGACGATGGTGGCGGTGGCCGCAATTTAGGTTGATGTGGAGGTGGAGAAGGACAAAATATGGATATAGGTGTGTGGTGATGCATGTGGTGATGAAGTGGAGGTAAATTTATTGGGTATACTATACATGGCTTCTCGAAATGAAAGAAGGTAGCATTTATAGTTGCTACCAACGTGGACATGAGAGTTGCTATAAACCAAGAATTGAAGTCCATTTTTCTTTACTTGTTATGACTACCAACCAAACTACAAATTGTAAAGAAGACATGAATGTTTGACCATTTATATAGGCAACGTTCTTGAACTATTTTTTGTTTTTATTAATAAATGGCTATGCATACTTTCCTTCATAGGTTGGCTACATGTATTGATTTAGAATAGTGCATTTAAATCTTGCTCTTGTGCTACTACCCTGCATGTACATTAAAGACTACCCTAAACCATCTATTTGTACTTTTATAGTCGTAAAAATTTGGGTTATTTTTTTAGATTTTAACAGTTCAGTAACAATTTATCACCAAATAATGATGCAGATTGAAGAAGGTTCGATCCTCTATTTTCACTGAAAAATAGATTATTTGGGTTAATTAATTGCAAAATTACCATCTTTTTTTAAAAAAAAAAAATTAACTAAAATTTTGAGATTTAGCAAAAATATGGATGATTTCCTCTTATAATTGCAACTTGACACATCGGTTGAACTTTCGGTTTTATGTTTGCAGCACCTTTTATCCACATCATAAATGTCACGCAATTCATTAGTAAACAAGAAGAAGGCATAATTGTTATAAAAAATAACACCATTTTTCAAAATTGCAGGAAGAAATAGCCCTATTATTATTATTATTATTATTATTATTATTATCATCATCATCATTATTATTATTTTGCTACTAAATCATTGTGCGTGACGTGGATAAGTGAGCACGCTGGAGTCTAGATATTTCATCAGTAATTCAAATTGCAATCATAAGTAAAAGTTATATATTGTGAGCATAAATATGAATTCTTTTTTGCAATTTTGAAAGAGGTGGCGCATTTTTCGATAGCATGGTGACACATAACTAACTTGTTAACCGGCATATTTGTCAAACTACTTGACGTCCGTTTACATTATTATAATAAAAATACACATAAGTTATTATTTATATTAATTATATTTTATATAAATATTATTCAATTTGAAATATGCATATTTATATTACACTATATTATCATTTTTTGAAGTTATATTGATTAAATAATAAATTTCATGAAATTTACAATTAAATTTTAAAGTGTTCACGAACTCAATATAAATATTTTAACTTTGTTCAAAATATTAAGGTTAAACAATAAATTATACTATTATATACATTAAATAGTATAATATGTTATTATTATAAAAACTATTTATAATTTTTAGCTCAACATATGCGAAAATTAGTATTCTATTTATTTAAACCCAATTAGTATATACAAAATTAAATCCATAAAACTATATTCCATCTGTAAAATTATATTTTATACTTTAAATATAATTATTTCTTTTAACTATGCGTATTGATGTCAAATTAAGATCACAACAAAAAAAATTAATTTGATATATCATACGTTCAAAATAAATTTAAATATAAAATTATTGAATTTAAAATTTTTAGTTAAAAATAAAAGAGAGAGATAGTAAAAGAAATATGTCAACTAAGTATGAGAATACTTATACAAAATATATTATAAAATTCTCATAATTCTTTTTTTTTTCTTTTTAGTATTATAGAGGGATATAAGGATATCCTTGTGAAAGGATCCATATATTTCCTTTTCTTTATTCATAAAAGCATTTCCTGTTATAGTCATAAGATCCATCCTAAAACTAAACGATTTATTGATTCAATTAAAAATATAAAAATATCTGCTCAATCAGATGCCCTATCCGATATCTTCATTATTAGTTGGACCAACGTTTTCTATACCTATTTTGTGATACTCAAGTTTCTTATTTACCCACCACAAGAAACTATTCATATCAAATGGACAATATTTTTACATGAAATAAGTTGGATTTTAATTAAAAAAAATAAAAATCCTAATTGATCCAACCCGAATAAGCGAAAAAATGTGTGAATACAGTGTCTGCTATTGTGAGCATGTTTTTTTTCTGTGCGCATGTATTTTCAATCTGATACATTTTCAAAAAAAAAAAAAAAATACATTTTGGATAAAAAATAAAATTTTTTAAATTATTAAAAAATAGGTTTTATGATAAAAATATTTTTTTCACTAAAAAATATTTTGGTTTTAACTAATATTGTTTTTGTAATTAGTCAAATAAAATTGTATAAAAGTAATATTTTTTGTAATCATCTAAAAAAATGTTACTTTTTACTTGCATTACTTCTTTGTTTTAAAAAAACTCATATATTGTGTGCGTGAGATTAATCTACAGGGGGCGATACCTTAGGCCAAATTTATGAGATTTTGAAATTTTATAGATTAAGTCAGTTAATTTACATATAAAAAAGATCATGCATTTAATGCATAAGACACAAACACTCAAAAAAATTATTATGCTGTCAGTAGTTGCCCGACCCACCACTTTCAAGTGCCTTCCAACTCTTGTAGCCTCATAATCATATCATTTCATTTTTGAGCTGTACACTAAGATGTTAAAAGGGTCATAGTCCGATGAACTAGCGCATTTAGTCCAAAAAATTATAAGGTTAGAATTTTGTTATTAACCTGTTTAAAAATGACTTGTTTAGTCTAAGACTTGATTCACCTGAAGTTTTATAGGACTAGCCCACTTAGAATTTTATGCTAGCCCGATAGCTTGCAAGTTTTGTCTTCTTTATCCTCTTTTCTAGTATCAAAATGATGACATACAACCTTTTGAAATAATTTTCTTATAACATAGTTCTTCTTAATAGAAGAAATTATAATTTATATTTGATTAATAGAAAATTCTAAATATCATCATCTAAATTTAGAACTTAAATAGGATATTCAATATGATTTTAAATATTATAACGTAAATGCATTTAAAGATATATACTACTTGATATATCTTTATGTTCATATAAATTGTTAATGTTATTATTTACATTATAACTATGTTGCACATATTGCAAAGAATTCCAGGATTCTATTATTTTATTATAAGCCAGACTTTTTCTTTATTAAACACATGATTATTCTTTGAGAAATTAAAAGTCATTTAAAAAATCATTAATATCAATTAAAATCCCAAAAAGTGCACATGACTCCATAATAATAATGTTTTTATGAAGAAAAATATAAAAATGTAAAGCAAAGTAAAGAAATTATTATTAATAAAAAATATATAAAATAACTTTGGTGCATCAAACAGGATCTCGTGCTAAAAAAATAATTATGAAATAAAAATTGAGCATTAATTAATACGCATATACTATTTCTTCCCATAATAGCTTTAAAAGTATATGTACGCAGTTGCTCTTCTTGTTCATCATCAACACCGGAGATGCATTGCATATGGATTTCCTAAATCACAAATTATATTAATTTTAGGCCAAAACATACATATTAGAGGGCATCTTTACTTTTAGGAATAAAGTGGAATGTATAACTATATAAAAGCAAGATAATTGAAAAAATTATAGAAAAATTATTTTTTTATTTTTAAAAATATGATATTCAATCAAAATTATATTTTTATTTTTTAATTTTAATTTTTAAAAGCTTATAATTTTATATCTCAGTTCCATTTTATGTTAAACATATTAAATTAATCTTTTTCTCATAATCTAAGAAATTCAAATAGTAATGTTTTATTCATTTATTTAAGAAAATAAATTTTTATTAGTGAAATTAAGGACCAAGAAAATAAAACTGTAATCAATAAAAAGCTACTAGCCTCAACCCAATTAAAGGAGAAGAGTCCGACAAATGAAGAAAATGAGCGTCTCTATGCGACAGTAGATGTTCCAAAGTCCAAAAGAAATCCGAGGATAACAGCTGCTACAAATTTTCCTTATGAAACCAATTGAGTTTTATTATTATTATTTTTTTAAATAAAAATTTTAGAAAGTAAAACAAAAATTGACATTTTATGATTTGATGAAACGTTTTTACCAATCTAATATAAATCATCACTAGGTGTGATGTTTTTTTTTTTTTTTTTAAAGACACCGTCTTATGATGTTATCTAGTTCAATTAAATTAATAGTAAAAACATTTTGTTCAATGATATTTTTATTTTTTAGTTTATACGTATATATATATGTGTACATATACATAGTTGTGGTATATATACAAATACTATTAATGTACTCGACGGTCATTAAATGTACATATTATATTAAAAATATTATTTTACTTATAAGTATAAAATCTATGAAGTAGATCATTTAAAACTTGAGGTGACTTCTTCGTTGGTGATAATTGTACCTTCTTTTGCATAAAATATAAAGAAAACTTGAGATTTTATTTTTTTAGAACGTGTTTGTTTTTCATACCAAAATGAAACACAGCGAACTTCATATTTACATTTTGGATCTCCAATATCTCTGTAATTAGAAGCTACATAATAAATTTTTAAAAATTATGTTAGAATAAATGAAAGTAGTAAATTGCACTTTAAAATAAATAATATAAAAATATATTTTGAAAGATTTTTTACTATTAATATGCGTGTAATGTATATATATATATATAAACTTGTATAAATATAATAATTAATATATTTATATACTAGTAATTTCATCGTGCATTTAATTTTTATGATCATTTTTTTTTCCAAAAAATATTATTCTTATAATTTTATTTATTGTAGAGAATTTTGAGTGTTTGAATTCAGAATCAGAAATCGTTAAACAATCAGGGAATTTGTGTTGCGAGTCCAAACTTGAGACTCTCAAGTCCAGGTCCAACCCATCTAGGATAAACTTTGTGTAATAGAATAAAGTGATACATAAAAATATTAATTATTTTTTTCGCTTTAAAATAACTTGTGGATATCAATCAAGATCCTTGAATTTTCCATTCTACAAAATTCTAATATGATTTAAAATTGTCTTGATCTTAGAAATTATAAAATAAATTTAGGATTACACAGATAAAACACTATGTGTGACATGTATGTATATCAATAACAACATTGATGTTTTATTAACACATTATAATATTTAAAATATATATTTATTTTTTAAGGATATATATATCAATATGTAATTTCTTATTTTTTAATGAACAACAAAATTGAAGGAGATCTATTTTTTGTTTTGGTACATTGGGTGACTTCTATTGATAATATATAATTAATTTAATATCTACTTTAATGTATAAACTTAGCCTAAACCATAGTGACCTAGTTTCAAATGGAAGCCCAAATCTATTATTGCCCATATCAGCCCACAACCTAAAAACTGATCTGCTGAGCCCAAACCCAAAAGATTTTAGCCCAAATTAGATTATACCCAAACCCCCCAACCCAAATTCAATCCCATCGTCATACTCCCCGGCGGCCGGCCCCTCCCTTCTTCCCCGCTGCACCTGCACACCATTACACACACTACAATCCACACAGCATAAAACACACACACACACACACACACGCACACGCTCTGGGCTACAGCAGCGACGGCGGCACCGTATCATTCGCCAGTAACCCTCATACACATTTTTACATAATAAAGAATTATAATTTATCGAATAAATATTTATTACATTTTTTGAAATATAATATTTTTTAATAAAAAACTATTTAATTTATTTTAAATCACTCCTATACATATAATTAAACCACAATTTATACACAAATTTAACTCAAATAATCAACAAAAAAAATTATTTTTTAAATTAAATATTTTATTTTTCAAATAATAATATGAATGTGAAATTAAAGATCGTAAAAATTAAAATAATTTAATATAATTTATATGTTAAAAACCATATTTGAGCACAAGAATCTGAATCAATCATAAGTTGCCATCAATAAAAAAATTATAGAAAAAAATGTCGATTTTTTTTTTTCAAAATTTAAAACTACATTTTGACGAACTAGTACTTATTCTAAAGTGATTCATACCAAGTAATTCATAGGTAACTCGTAAGAGCTATACTCTACCAAGATGGACTTTCTATCTTTATTCTTTGGAGGGATTACAAATCCCAGTTTTCAAATGGTCGTCAAATTTGAATTAGTGAAATCCTCAATCGTGCCAGCTTGGATTGGATTTCCTGAACTTCCACTCCTAACTTTTAAGGGATGAGCATACTAGTTGAGCATCGACTTTCAATTCTTTTTCTTTTCGTGTGAACGCAGGCAATCGGAGCATATAAAGCAGCCGACCGTAGCTATGCCTACCGGCATGTAAAAGATTCATCACTCACAAATCTTATTTAGTAGGCGCCAAGTGGAATGTTGAGCATGCCCTCCTCGCTGTTTTGGTTTTATGGCTGCCAACCGTACTTGAAAGGTACAAAAGATTGCCCAGAGAAATCCACTTGGCCTTTTGATGGTGTGGTATCTCCTGTGATGGCCGAAGCTATGACCATTTTACATGGACTTGGGCTTTGCATTCGTCTTGGCTATGCTCATGTTATGGTGGAATCGGATTGCCCCAATGTTATAAATGCTCTAAAAGATCATTCAGTTGATCATTCTTATCTAGGTTACATCATTAGAGACATTTTGGCATAGTGTACCCTTTGATTTTTCATTTGTTTAATTTCCTAGGATTGCTAATGTTGGGAAATAACGCCGATTCCCGTATACTCAGATTTGTGGAAGCGATATAAGTGCGGAATAAAATGGACACACGAAATTGATAACGGAGTTCGACCAATTTGGTCTACGTCTCCGGGCTGCTGCAAAGCCTTTAAAAAAAAAAAGGGGAAATGTTTACAAACACTCACAATACTTAGTCTGAAAATTGTATCTCAATTTTCTCTATCAGACTAATACTCTCTATTTTTCACTCTGGCTATTTTCTATACACAGATTGCTATCTATGTATTTTACTCTCTCTGCAAATGATACAGATGCTCAGCTTGATAGAAAACTTTGATGATTACAAATGAATGGGATGACCCCTATTTATACAACTCCACCTCCTCAATGGACGGTGGTGATCAACTAGATCATACGGTAGAGATCAAGTCCCCACCTACCACAATATTTACCATACATAGAAGATACTCTATGTACAAAGGGCAACTTTTTTGTAAAGTGCTTTGACTAACAATCTCCCACTTGAAGACTGATTTCAATCTGTCTTCACACCTCAATCAATGCAGCAGCCTTTCTGGTCTTGTCAGTTTAACATGCCAACTGAAGTTGAGCACAACTTCAGTTTGTCGATCGTCACCGCCTTTGTTAACATATCCGCTGGATTCTTGCTTCCTTGGATCTTCTCCAGCATTAACACGTCATCTTCCAATAGGTATCTGATGAAGTGATAACGAAGTCCAATGTGTTTTGTCCTGGAGTGAAATGCTGAATTCTTCGCCAAATGTATCGCACTCTGGCTGTCACTATTCAAAACATTCTTCTCCTGTTTGAATCCCAATTCTGTTAACAAACCTTGAAGCCATATCATCTCTTTACTGGCTTCCGTCACCGCTACATACTCGGCCTCTGTAGTTGATAGAGATACAATCTTCTGTATCTGTGACATCCAACTAACAGCTGTACTTCCAACAGTGAATACATACCCGGTGGTGCTTCTTCGACTATCGATGTCAGCAGCAAAATCTGCATCTACGTATCCTTGTACTTGTAACTTTCCTTTACCAAAGTACAAACACTTCTCTCTAGTGCCTCGTAGATATCTCAAAATCCACTTCACTGCTTCCCAATGAGCTTTTCCTGGATTTGACATATACCTGCTGACAACTCCCACTGCATGGCCAATGTCTGGTCTCGTGCAGACCATTGCGTACATCAAACTTCCAATGGCTGAGGCATAAGGAACCTTAGCCATGAACTTTCTCTCTTCCTCGGTTTGAGGGGACTGATCCTTGGATAATCGAAAATGACTGGCCAAGGGTGTGCTCACTGGCTTGGCGTCATTCATGTTGAATCTCTTCAAAACACGATTGATGTACTCCTCTTGAGATAACTGCAATAACCCCTTTTGCTTATCTCAAGTGATTTGCATTCCAAGAATTTTCTTCGCCGGACCCAAGTCCTTCATGTCAAACTCCTTTGACAGTTGCTGCTTCAGCTTTCGTATATCATCCATGTTTGAACCTGCTACTAACATATCATCGACATAAAGTAGTAGAATGATATAGCTGTACCTATTTCTTTTGAAGTAGCAACAGTGGTCGGCATTGCACCTCTGGAAGCCTTCCTTGTGCATAAAACCGTCAAACTTCTTGTACCACTGTTTTGGAGCTTGTTTCAAACCATACAAACTCTTCTTCAATTTGCACACCATGTTCTTCTTCCCTCTTTCTGAGAAACCTTCTGGTTGATGCATGTACAACTCCTCATCTAGGTCTCCGTGAAGAAACGCAGTCTTCACATCCAACTGTTCAAGATGAAGATCTTCAATAGCAACAATACTCAATACTGTTCTGATAGTATTGAGCTTCACAACGGGAGAAAAAATATCGGTGTAGTCAACTCCTTCTTTCTGCTGAAATCCTTTGACTACTAGTCTGGCTTTATATCTCTTGGAGCCATCGTGCTCCTCTTTCACCCGATACACCCATTTGTTGTGAAGTGCCTTCTTTCCTTTGGGTAACATAGTTAGTTCCCATGTTTGGTTGGAGATCAGAGACTTCATCTCTTCTTTCATAGCAAGCTCCCACTTGCTGGCATCTCCGAGTCTGACAAGCTTCATCATAGCTTTCAGGTTCTCCTCCATCAGTCAGCAACAGATAGTTCATATATCTCCTGTTTGGCACGGGAGGTCGAGAAGACCTTCTCAATACAGGAGCTGGAGTAGGAGGATCTGTTGTGTCCAGCTGTTGCGCTCCATTTTCTTCATTGAGCTCTTCTTCCTGAGGATTTGCAACAATCGGTTCCATCGCAGGACTAGATGGAACATCATCAGCATCTACAAATGCTGATTTACTCTCTTCTGAGTTATTGGCATCAGTTTTATGCCTGTCTTTATACATCACCCTTTCATTGAAAATCACGTCTCTGCTACGGATTATCTTTTTGTTTTCGTCATCCCAAATGCGATAGCCAAACTCATCTTCGCCATAGCCAATGAGGGTGCATTTCTTGGATTTGGGATCAAGCTTATTTCTGCCTTGATCACTGATATGCACATATGCTACGCAACCGAAAACTTTTAGGTGTGATAGTTTTACCTCCTTTTTGCTCCATACCTCCTCTGGTATTCCGTGCTTCAATGGAACCGATGGACCTCGGTTAATCAGGTAAGCTGCTGTGTTGACTGCTTCTGCCCAGAATTGCTTCGGTAGTCCTGACTGGATACGCATGCTTCTGGCTCTTTCTGTCAACGTCCGGTTCATACGCTCAGCAATGCCATTGTGTTGAGGCGTACCTGGCACGGTTCTCTCCATTCTGATTCCGTGCTCATAGCAGTACTTCTTGAAACTGGTGTCTTCATATTCACCACCATTATCGGTTCTGAGCTTTTTGATTTTGAGACCTGTCTCATTTACAACCATAGCTTTTCATTTTCTGAAAGCCTCGAATACTTCAGATTTATGGCTTAGAAAATAAACCCATACCTTCCGAGAGTGATCATCGATGAAGGTTACGAAGTAGTGTTTCTCACCAAAGGATGAGACTGTTGTTGGTCCCCAAACGTCAGAGTGAACGAGCTCTAATCTTTCTTTCTTCGGGGTTCTGCCACTTGTCTGAAAGCTAACCCTTTTCTGCTTTCCAAATATGCAATCTTCGCACATGTCTACCTCTACTGACTGTAGACCTGGAAGTTTTCCATTTGATTGCATAATCTTCATCCCCTTCTCACTCATGTGGCCAAGTCGTTGATGCCACAAATTTGAGGAGTCATTTCCTGCTGCGACTGCAATCGAACAGCATGCCCCTACGGTCATGTAGAGAGTTCCATTATTCTTTCCTCGAGCAATTGTCATTGCTCCCTTTGACAGCTTCTAATCATCTCCATGAAAGGTCATAGTATGGCCTTCACTGGCCAACTGTCCTACTGAGATTAAACTCTTTCTCAGATCTGGAATGTGTCGAACATCCCTCAGCTCCCAAATGGCCCCGTTTATTTTGATTTTCACTACACCTTTACCAACAATAGCGCATTGTTGATCGTTACCAAGATATACCTTTCCAAGATTTTCGGGAATGTATTTCTCAAAGAAATCTCTATGTGGAGTTGCATGGAATGATGCTCCAGAGTCTAGTATCCAAGACTCTTCATTGCTCTCCAAAGAGCATATCAATGCATCATCTCCTCCTGAGGTAGAAGCAACATTTGTTTCCACCTTTGTCTCCTGGTCTTTTGGTGGACTCCTGCACTGGTTTTTTGTAGTGCCCGGGTTTTCCACAATTCCAGCACTCGACAGTCTTCGAGTTTTGGGAATTACCGGGATTCCTGGATTTGGACCTCCTGCCCTTCGATTTCCCTCGATAACCATGTCTATTCCCCTTAGTTGAATTTCTTCCTCTTGACTCTGTATGCAATACTGAAGAGGTTGATGATTCGCCGGACCCTCTCCGTCGGATCTCTTCACTGAGAACAAGATCACGAACATCATTATATTTCAACTTACTGTTACCTGACGAGCTGCTCACAGCCGTGACAGTTGCGTTCCAACTTTCTGGTAAAGAGGACTCTAGTATCAATGCTTGTACTTCTTCATCGAATTCAATTCCAACTGAACTCAACTGGGTTGTGACGGTATTGAGTTCATTGAGATGTTGAGCGGTCGATGCGCCTTCCTTCATCCGCAAATTGAATAAACGCCTCATCAGGTGCACTTTGTTTGAGGCTGATGGCTTCTCGTACATACTCGAGAGAGCCGCCATAAGACCCGCCGTGGTTTTCTCTTTTGCTATGTTAAAAGCAACATTTCGAGATAGCGTCAATCGGATTACTCCGAGAGCTTGTCTGTCTAGAAGATTCCAATCTTCTTCCTTCATCGCCTCTGGCCTTTTTCCCGAGAGAGGTTGATAGAGGTTTTTTTGATAGAGTTGATCCTCTAGCTGCATTTTCCAGAATCCAAAATCTGTGCCATCGAACTTCTCGATTTTCATCCTTCCTTCGTCTGTGACCATCGTTCCCACTCGAACCTGACTTCGTCTGGATTGTTTCTGCGAACCACTGCAATTCCACTATTCACACCGGTCGGAATTTACTATTCACGTCGGACGAATTTCACTATTCACGTCGGCGGAAATTACTATTCACGTGAATAGTACCTCGTGAAACTTTGACAGAAATTACTACCAACCTGGCTCTGATACCAGTTGTTGGGAAATAACGCCGATTCCCGTATACTCAGATTTGTGGAAGCGATATAAGTGCGGAATAAAATGGACACACAAAATTGATAACGGAGTTCGACCAATTTGGTCTACGTCTCCGGGCTGCTGCAAAGCCTTTAAAAAAAAAGGAGAAATGTTTACAAACACTCACAATACTTAGTCTGAAAATTGTATCTCAATTTTCTCTATCAGACTAATACTCTCTATTTTTCACTCTGGCTATTTTCTATACACAGATTGCTATCTATGTATTTTGCTCTCTCTGCAAATGATACAGATGCTCAGCTTGATAGAAAACTTTGATGATTACAAATGAATGAGATGACCCCTATTTATACAACTCCACCTCCTCAATGGGCGGTGGTGATCAACTAGATCATACGGTAGAGATCAAGTCACCACCTACCACAATATTTACCATACATAGAAGATACTTTATGTACAAAGGGCAACTATTTTTGTAAAGTGCTTTGACTAACAGCTAATAGTGTTGCTCATTCATTGGCAAAAAACTAGCTCTTTCTTTGGATGATTATTTTGTATGGTAGCCAGGCTATCCTTGCTTATTAGTGCCCCTTTGTAGGTTGAATCTTATTGATTAATGATTTTTGTCTCTTTAAATGGCTATATTTAAAAAAAAAATCAATTTTCATAATTCAGAATATGATATTTTGACCACATTATAAGGGTTTTTTTTTTTTTTTTTTACAAATATTTGGATTGAAGTACTCAAAATGAAAGTGTTTGAAATGAAAGGATTTCTAACACATCAGTCCACTAAACTACTTCAAAATTTAATCAAAATGATATCGATGAATGTCAAACTTATGACACTACAATCAATGAACACAAGATCTGACATCATAAATTTCAAATTTATTATTTAATCATTTAATCCTTGTAAGAATGATTGATCGTGGTTAATTAGATTGATATAAGAATTTCTTAGGAAATTACTATTTTGTGTCAATTGCTAGTTTGACAACAAGAAAGTGTAGAATTAATACGAAAAAATTCCTCAATTTTTTTTAATGATTTTTTTTCCTTCTGTTAAGTTATCTTATTTGTGATTATAGTCTATTCACATGAATATTATCCACGCAGCATAAAATCTGTCATATGATGCACAATTTGATTTTTTTTCTTAATTTTTAATATTGTATCATATAGTATGCATTTAGAATATGTGGAGTGACTCTCTTGTGTATTTCATGCGTATTCGATCACAAATAATATTTAATTAACTGAAAATATTACTATTGTTTTTATGATAAAAGAAAAAAGAAAAAAACGGAGGAGGGGGACTTTAGGTTATTAGTTAATATTTTATTTATATTGTGCAACTTATATTGACACATGTCTAACTTTGTAGTTCTTCAATTAAATATATCAAAATGTGAGTAAAGATATATTATAGTTTAATATTGCTCTGAATATCTCAGTTATAAATTACTTCTTAGTTTATATATAAAAATAGAAGAATAGATTAATATTGATGCTCAAGTGAATAATTAAGACGCACGAGCAAGCTACATAAATGATGCTCCCTCCGTTCTAATATATAATTAATTATGTTTCTATAATTCTCAAATTAAAAAAAAAGTGAGTGCGTCAGTAGAGTTAAGTACAACGAAGGTTACATCAACGTACCAGTGTAATACAAGAAGAAGATGTTACAAATAGTTATCTACTTTTGGACTTATTGTTATTTTGATTTCTTTTTCTTAATATCTAAAATGATTCAAAATACAATGCTAACATAAGATAATTTTATTTGAATATATGATAAACGTTGTTTACACATGTATTTTGGGATTTTTGGATATATTTTATGAAGAAAATCGTGTATAAACACATCGTTTAACCCAACTTTATTGCATTGAGTCAATATTATGTGTTTGTTTGTTTTGTAGTTATTTTGCTCCATTTTTAAAGTGGAAAGACAAAGAACAAATAAATACTATTGAATTGAAGGCAAAAGGGCTAAAACCACGAGCAATACGATTGAAAAATACAAAAAACAGCGAAAGGAAGCGGCCGAGCTAAATTGGGGCTCGACTAGGCCAATATCCGCATGACTGGGCGAACGAGCTATGCAAAACTAGCCATTTTGGAGGCGCTTGACCGAGCAACTAACCGCTGGACTAGACAATTATGCGCTCGACCGGGCGTGTATAAGGAGTCAAATTACACAGCTTCTAGAAGAGGTCGAGTGTCTGGGCGCTCGACTGAGTCGGTCTCCGCTCTACTTAGCAAATAGTTTCTCGATCGAGCGGTCTCTGCTCGATCAAGCCATTTCCCGATGACAAGGCGCTTGACCTAGTTAAAATTGCCATTTCTCGCTCAATCGAGCGTCGTGAGCAAAATTTCATGCTTATCTTTGTGATTTTGCTAGATTTGACAATTGGGACAAATCCTAGCCCGTGTTTGCATATAACTATGTGGCCTATGGGCTCAGAAAAAGATATCAATTCATCGAGAGACATTGAGATACACAAAATACAATATATATTTGAGAGATAGCAAGGTATAGATGATTCAACATCCACTCTACACGCTTCAATGGAGACCTCGTCAAAACATCTATGAAGATTTGGAGTTTTTCCTCTTTTTATTATTTTGTTATGCTAGAGATAGTTATAATTGTTCTTTATTATGATTTTTAATTCAACAATATCTGGCTATATATTCATAGTCTTAGGGCGTCTTTGATGCGATTATGCGATTATATTGAATTACATTAGTTTATATTCAAATTCTTCTTCTGATTTTTTATTCATATAAATATGATTTTGTTTTTTGCTTAATTATGAGTCTAGTAATTAAGCATGTAACATATATATAGTGTCCAGATTTGGAATATGAGATCTCATATAAATCTGATATATATGATATAAATATTTATATGATTGTCTGTCGGTGATATTTATAAGGAATTATTAGACCATGGTTCTTTTGTGAGTTAGTTATATGTGTAAAATAGGGATCTTGACTTAAATAATTAATCTATGAATTGTATGTATTTCAAAAAAAAGGGGATAGTTTATTATTGTGAATGTCTTATAAGAATGAAGAAAGAATGATCTTGGATTGTACTAAGTTAACAATATAATTGTTGATTACTGAAAGTATGTTCCTAGAACTCATTTCTCTATCTTATTTCTTCATATCTCTTCTTGCTTATCTATTAGTTAATCAATTCTTATCTTTTTCTCTTTTATATTTATTGGTAATTAGATAATCACATCTTTTTATTCGATCATCTAGATAAAGTAAAAAAGAAAATTGTAGTGTCTGATAATCTCCACCGATCCTTATAGATACGACTTTGCTCAACAATATTCTATAAACAACCTTATACACTTGCAAGACAACATGTAAATTTAGGCGAACAATATACCACATTTTATGATAAATTAGTTTAACTACAATGATCAATTTTGTCATCTTTTAATAAGCTTCCCTTATCTTCAAATTTGTTTTGTAGTTAATCTTGTTATAATTACTAATACCATTGTTGATTGAGAAAAAAAAACATGTTTTGCCTTGCTCACTAACACTTTAACCTTCACAACCTAGCTAAAGTTTTATTTGCATGGACAAACATAGCGCCACAGTGGGTAGCTAACTTTCGTCGTATTGCACACATGAAAATATCAACAGATAAATACAACTTAATTAAGCAAATAAGACCATCTTATAATTTATAATATTATTCATTATGAAAAGTAAAAGTACAAATATATGAATAATGTACCAAACTTCTTCTATAATTTACTGCTTCATCCCATGAAAATGTAGAGTAGAGCTCCATGGGTCAAAAGCTAGTTTCTTCAATCATGTAGTTGAGGCACGTAGGTCATGGGAGATCAAACTCATATTAGCTAACAAATAGTACCTCATAAGAAACTTATTTGAGAGGGTGTCTCATTATTATACAAATAACTATAAATATGTAGATATATTTATCAATAAGTAGTAAAGATGGAAGCTGGACAGAGACTGACATGTAAGTAGTGATGAAAATAAATATACTATTGTTTATATAAGTCATGGTGGTCGTGGAGATCAACGTGGTGATTGAGATGGAGGTTGAGACCTAGGTGGAGGTGGAGACCTAGGTGGTGGTGGCGATCTAGGTGGAGGTGGAGACCTAGGTGGTGGTGGAGATCTAGGTGGGGGTGGAGATCTAGGTGGCGGAGGTGGTGGTGGAGATGGGGATGGAGGCGGTGGTGATCTAGGTGGCGGAGGTGGTGGTAGAGATGGGGGTGGTGGTGGTGGAGATGGGGATGGAGGCGGTGGTGATCTAGGAGGCGGAGGTGGTGGTGGAGATGGAGGTGGAGGTGGAGGTGGAGGTGGGGATGGGGATGGGGATGGGGATGGAGGTGGTGGTGGAGATGGAGATGGGGGCGGTGGTGGTGATCTAGGTGGGGGAGGTGATGGTGGTGGTGGTGGAGATGGGGATGGAGGTGGTGGTGATCTAGAAGGCGGAGGTGGTGGTGGTGGTGGAGATGGGGATGGAGGCGGTGGTGATCTAGGAGGCAGAGGTGGTGGTGGAGGTGGAGGTGGAGGTGGGGATGGGGATGGAGGTGGAGATGGGGATGGAGGCGGTGGTGGAGATGGGGATGGAGGCGGTGGTGGTGATCTAGGTGGCGGAGGTGGTGGTGGAGATGGAGGAGGTGGAGGTGGAGATGGGGATGGAGGTGGTGGCGGGGATCTAGGTGGTGGGGGTGGTGGTGGGGATGGCGGTGGAGGAGGAGGTGGCGATGGGGATGGAGGTGGTGGTGATGGAGAAGGTGGTGGTGGGGATGGAGGTGGAGGCGGTGGGGACCTAGGGGGTGGTGGTGGTGGAGAAGGAGGAGGAGGTGGAGATGGAGGCGGTGGTGACCTAGGTGGTGGTGGTGGAGATGGAGATGGAGGTGGTGGTGGAGATGGAGATGGAGGCGGTGGTGACCTAGGTGGTGGTGGTGGTGGTGGTGGAGGAGGTGGAGATGGAGATGGAGGTGGTGGTGGATATGAAGATGGAGGTGGTGGTGACCTAGGTGGTGGTGGAGATGGAGATGGAGGTGGCGGCGATCTAAGTGGAGGTGGAGGTGGTGGAGATGGAGATGGAGGCGGTGGTGGCTGACGAGGTGGTGGTGGTGGTGGAAACCTAGGTGGCGTAGGTGGTGGTGGAGACCTAGGTGGCGGAGGCGGTGGTGGAGGTGGCGGAGATCGGCGTGGAGGTGGTGGGGGAGACCTAGGTGGCGGAGGTGGTGGTGGAGGTGGTGGTGGAGACCTAGGTGGCGGAGGCGGTGGGGGAGGTGACGGAGATTGGCGTGGAGGTGGTGGAGGTGGCGGAGATTGGCGTGGAGGCGGTGGTGGAGGTGGTGGAGGTGGTGGTGGAGGTGGCGGAGATCGGCGTGGAGGTGGTGGTGGTGGAGATGGACAAATTAATGGAAGAGTAAAGGGTAAATTAGGTAAATATGGACTATATTTTATGCATGGTAATTTAGGTAGGGGAACAGTCGCATTAGCTATTGCAAGCAATTTGAATATGAAGGCAAATAAAATCCACAGCCTGAGTTTCATATTTGATTCCCACTACTAATCCCCAATCAAAAGGTTCGCCTCTCACTTATTCAAAAACAAAAGTAAGGTTTTCATTTATATAGGCACAAGTGAAAAGGGGTAATACACTACTTTCTCATGTAGGGTGGTTCCATAGTTTATAAATCAAAGTTAGGCCACTTAATTAAGACTTTTACTTTTTTTTTTCTTTTCTTTTTTTTTTTTTTTTTTTTGTTTCTTAACATAAACAAAGTAAGACTTGTATAAGATCTATTTTACAACATCGAATTCGAATGAATTTTAAAATCATGGAAATAAGTTAATGATTATTACAGTTATTAAAATATTAATATGAAATATCACTAATTATAATGATATCTGAATGCTTAATAATTACAATTTGCCTAAAAAAAAAATATAAATTAACTAATTGAAAGAAAGTATATATAATATATGTTCTTACTTGAATTAATTACAATTATAATATGTGAACTTACTATATTAAAAAGAAAGTATAATCATGAATTAATTGAGAATAATTACTTGGATAATTTGGTATTTGATACTCCCCAATTAATAAATGAAAACATCCACTCTTCTAATAATTAAACAAAAAAAAAAAAAGAAGAAGAAGAAAAAATTAATCATACCTAAAATAACTTTTGAAGTTAACATACATAATACAAATTAGTATGCTTAATGCATGCATAAAATAACAATAAAAGTCTTTAAAAATTCTCAAAGATTTAATATTTTCATTAAATAACCTAATTATTAAAAAAATTATAAATGGAATATTACACACTAAAATAAAAGTTAGTTAATCTGCATTAAATTTGGGAATAATATCTATCATCTATCAAATATATAGAAGGGAAAGATATTCCCAGCCAAAATATGTGGAGAATTTAATTTCTGTAATTAATAATTTTAAATATAATTTTTTTATTTTGAATATATATTAAATGCATAATATACCATAATAATCAGTTTCTTAAATTTTTTAATATAACATCAGTATGCATAAAAATGTAAAAAAAAAAAAAAAAAAAAAAAAAAACTGTTTTAGTTTTATATTCTAAAATATCAATCATGATATATCCATAACAATTCCAAATTTATATATCAATTAATTACCTTATAAATTAGTTAATTTTTTTACCAATTTATTATTTTAAATTAATAAAATGACACCGATAAGTTGAAAAATATATAAATAAAACATAATTAACTTGAACATTTTAAACTTATTACATATATTAAATTAAATTTTTTTTTGAAATAATTAAGATTTATTGAAATCATTTTGTAATTAAATTTAGCACTATTTTAAAAGAGGTTAGAGCTCAAAATTATCATGTTACTCACTTGATCTATTTTAACCCCTAAAATACATCAACTTACACTTGATCACTCGAATGGCCGAGTGGTATATGTGACTCGGCTGAATCACTCGGCCTGGCCATCACTCAGCTGACCGAGTTCTGATGTTCACTCGGTTGACTCACTCAGTCGGCCACTTAACTCGGCCGGCCGAGTGAGCCAAACTTTCTGGAATCCTTTGAAATTTAGCCGTTCGGCTGTATTTTTTTTTTTGTAATGTCGCCCATAGCATAGGCGACTCTCTTTTCTGCGGGTCATAGGCTACTCTGCACATCTGCATGCATACCATTACTCTTCCATTACTCTTCCTCAATTTATCTCACTACTCTTCCTCATTTTTCTCACTACTCTTCTTCCATATTTCTTTCTTCACGGTTCTCTCTTCTCTCTTTCTCCAGCAATTGGTGTGAAATTTTTTCAGGTAATTATTTTTCATGGTTCTTTTTGTGTGTTGTGTGCCGTGTGCGGGTGTGCTGTTCGTGTGTGTTGTTTTGTGTGTGTGTTGTTTAGTGTGTGTGTGTTGTGTGTGTGTGTTGTGTGTGTGTTGTTTTGTGTGTGTTGTGTGTGTGCTGTTGTGTGTGTGTTGTTGTGTGTGCTGTTGTATGTGTGCTGTTGTGCGTGGGTGGGTTGTGTGTTTGTGTGATGTGCTTGTGTGTGTTGATGAGTGTGTGTTTGTGTGTGTGGTGGATCTAATTTTGTATAAATCATTAAACACACAACATAAGATAGTTATTGCCATGGTTAGTTACTGGCTTGTTTTAATTTTGAAGTTACTGTGGTATCAATTCACTAAATAGTGTAAATAATTTGATTGTAGTATCAGTGATTCAGGCGATACTTTTGTAGCTATGAATATTATGATTACATGAAAGGTGGTTAAGAAAACACCATAATTGTAATCTACTATGGAGTGTAGTCATACTTGAAAGAAATGTTCTCTATCAACTATCAATGTAATCTTTCTCAGCATGTTTTCTGACTTAAAATGTTGAACATGAGCACACCAAGTTTCTTTAACATTTTCATGATAACTTTGATGCAGTTTACTTAGAATCATTTCTTGGTAACAAAAGAGTATTAAGTCCTTATACATCGGCAATGATTCATAATACCCCTATTTCGGGTGTGATTACTGTGGTTTTATATTGTCCTTGTTGTAGGTTAATCAGTTCCATTGGTCCTAATCTTCCTTTTAATGTTGATTTGGGAGGGATTGAATGTATGTGTTTCGTAATACCCGATGGTTTTAGTGTGTGTGTTTGTGTGAGGTGTGTTGTGTTTTGTGTCCGTTCTAGGGTGTGTGTGTGTGTGTGTGTGTGTGTATGTTGTGTGTGTATTCTGGTGTGTATGCCGGTCGGTTTAATTCGTTTAATTTGCAATAGATTTTGTTGAATTTTCTACTATTATATATATAAATTGTTATAGATTTGTTGTTAATAATTTTATTTTCTCATTATTTCAAGTAGGAGCTCTAGGAATTGTTGTTGTTGTCGTGCATTTATCGTGACCATCAAATTATTGCCTTTGCTTTGGGATATTGCTTCATTTCAATATTAGGTTTGAATTTTACTAATTTATTAGTTGAATTTAATTTTATTATACTTTGTAATTGTATTGTTTAAAAATACCTTGCATGCAAAAAATTAGTTAACTCCATATATTAAGTTCATTAATACATCTTTATTATTTAAGATACGGAGACTTCAAACAATATTGGTATTGTTGTTTATGTTGGGGATAATAGCGATGGTCCACATGTTTGTGCAACAAGAGTACCTCGCGACATCGGATATTCTGGGTTTGTATCAAAATTCTTTGAACTGAATGTGATCAACAACAATGAATATAAATTAAACATATGCGCTTCACTATACGCAAGCAACATATATCATCGTATACCAATCAACAATGATGATAATCTATGGTTTTTCTTTGTACTGGATGCGGATAATCAATACGCAGAATTTCATATTGATCCGGAAAAATTGCAAGATAATGCTCTCCCAGATATTCTCTCAAGCAATGAGTATTATCAATATGTTTCTTACTTAAGAGGTGATGACATCAATAATTCAGTACTCATCACGCAAGACCTTAAAAAAACTGGTGGAACGTCAAGGTCCAATAATGAAAATGTTCCAACTGAAAGAGAAAATATTTACCAGAGGATCACCCACACGATCCATTGATTGGCAATTTTGGTGTCAATGAATTAGAAGATTTTGAACCTGACGTCGACAAGTTGTCTAGTGCATCAGATGAAGATGGGGTGGATATTGGTGATATTCGAACTATGTATTGCCCAAATCAATAGAGGCCACCATCCAATCAACAACCACCACTTCCATCAAATCCTCAGAGATATTTCATGTATCCGAATATCCCGTTCTTCAATGTATCATCTCATGAAATGCTAGTGGACTCATTAGATATACCGAAAAAATTTAGATTTTATGATGCTACTGAAGGAGTACTCACAAAGGGATGGTTTTCAAAGATAAGAAGAATTTGCAGTCCGTGGTGAAAGCCTTTTCAATTTGTATAGCGAGGCGTGAGTATCGAGTAGAGGAAAATATGGAAAATCAAATGCAAAAATAGTTGTCAGATTACATATTGCAACTGGTGGTTGCGTGCAGGATATAAACACAAGATTGATATGTGGGAAAAAAAACTAAGTATGAAGGCCCTCACACGTGCCAAATGAATGCAGTGTCTGTTGACCATCAAAACTTGTGCAAAAACATGATTGCTGCGTTGCTAATTGGAATGGTTTCGACAGATCCCGGATATGAGATTAAGTGTGTCCAACAAAAAGTTTATGATAAGTTTCAATATACAATTTCATATCATAAGGCATGACATTGTTTGAAACGAGCAAGAGAAAATGTGTATGGTACATGGGAGAGCTCGATTTCAAAACTACCCAAATTTTTGGGAGCTATACAAAAATGGAATCCAGGCACAGTTGTAGAGTGGCGCCACATGTCCGAAGAGATGAATGGTGTAAAAATGTTGAAATATGTATTTTGGGCATTCAAACCATGGATAGATGAGTTCCAGCATTGTCGTAAAATTATTAGTATTGATGGAACACATCTTTACACTAGATACAAGCACAAGATATTTATTGCTCTTTCTATGGATGCAAATTAACATCTTTTACCTTTGGCTTATGCACTTGTGGATAAGAAAGTTTTGCTTCTTGGACATGGTTTCTTCGTATGATATCAAAATATGTTGTTCGCGGTAGAGAAGGAATGTGTCTGATTTCAGATAGATACAGTGGTCTTTTGAAAGCAGTGGAAAGATTTCCAAATTTTCAACCCCCTCTTGGAGTCCATCGTTTCTATTTGAGGCATGTTTGTTCGAATTTCAATAGCAAGGTGAATAATGTTAAGTTAAAAGATATGTGTTGGCAAACTGGATCAGCTTTCACAATAAGAGAATTTGAAATTGTTATGGAACAAATAAAGGTGTTAAATGAGAAGGCATATGATTACCTAGCGAAAATCGAAAAAGATCAATTGACTCTTACACATGACAGAGGATATATAAATGGAATATTGACAACAAATTTGTCTGAATGCATGAATAGAGTGTTGAAAGGTGAACGACGGCTCCCAATTTGTGCGATTGTGCAGGCTACATTTTATCGATCTATCAAATATTTTCTTGAACGATTGACAATGACCCGTGAAATGCAACAAAGGAACCAACCATGGGCTGATGAGGTGTACAAGAAGTATGATCAGCGTCAACGGAAGGTAAGGAACATCAAGTATATAAGGTTGATTTTACTGATCAAACAGTTTTCATGAAAAAGTTTGTGCCAGGAACAACAAGATGCTACACACACATTGTAAGTTGATGCTCAGAGAGTGTAGTTGTGGAGAATAGAAGCAAAATGACATACCATGTTCACATGCAATGCAAACTTGTCGATATTTTGGAGTAAACCCGATGGTTTACATGAACTCATTTTACAATACAAGTACATATGTGGACACTTATAGTGGTAAGTTTGAGCCATTGTCAGATGAATATTATTGGAATGATGCTTCATTTCAATTGTGTCATAAGTTCAAATACTTCAACTGGAAGATCATATTGAACTACACGTTGTGAGGTGCTTCTCGAATGGGATCCTAATGCAGAAGACTTAAAAGGGTCAAGATTTTCAGTTTTAGCATTAGGTAGACATCCAAGCATGCACCCTGTTATAGATAACACCCACAACAACATGTTGTGCAATATGCATGTGGATGTGCCTTGATTTTGTTATGATCCATAATGTGCCGTTATACTTCTGAGAAAATGGGGTATTATTATATTTGAATCAGCTAGAAATTATTGATGAATGTTGTAAATTCAGTTGGGGTTCAGCAGTACTAGATTATTTGTACTATCAATTATGCAATGCAACACATAGAGTTCGTACGCAGATTGACGGGCCAATGCAACTATTGCAGATAAATTTGTCTCTTTATTGCATAATATCACTATGTTATATTAAAAATGAGAAACATCTCTTATATTGTTTTTTCCATAATAGATATGGGCTTGGTCGAGAATTACTCTTCTCACGCCACAAATGTCGGGAGGTAGACGCCTTAAAACAGCGGCAATTGTTGGTATGGATGAAGTTCTTCCTATTGTACCATATGGTGCTGAGTGGTTACAATACCACAACTTTACAAATAGTTTGACAAACAACCTAAGAACTATACATGAGAGTTTAGATAGAAAAACTCCACAAGAGGTATGATAACTAATTATTAAAATTTTGCTATCTTTCTTAAATATTAATTAACTTATTATTTATGCAGTTTAATTGGCAACCTTATAACCCATACCAAATTGCTGTGAGCGCATATATTGACCTTAGAATTATCACAGTCACCAATATGTGGATGTCAAAATGACATATGATTTATTATTCCATTGTTGAGTTATATTACCTAGATCGGGTATTGAGACAGCTTGGTAAGAGACAACGAATTCCACAGGCGATTTCTGATGTGTATGATACATTGTATAATATATGCCGTAGAGGGCGCATCAATACAAATTGGGCTGAAACTCATGCTTCATTTGTAGAATGGTGGCTCAACAGAGATGGTCATATTATTTCATCTCCTGTTATTGGTTGGAATGAGTTAGACATCAACCATGGATATATGAGCTGGTATGAAAGAATAACACGACGTCTAATAACTTCAGGGTTAAATATGCATGTAGGGTACGAACCGCAAGCAAATGCATCAATAGAAATTTTGGTATGTGTCTATATTTTGTTATTTACGTTTCTATTTTGCATCAATAGAAATGTTGGCCGAGTGGAGATATTTCAAAGGATTCCAGAAAGTTTGGCTCACTCGGCCGGCCAAGTTAAGTCGCCGATCGAGTGAGTCAACTGAGTGAACATCAAAACTCGGTCAGCCGAGTGATGGCCAGGTCGAGTGATTAAGCTGAGTCACAGATATTACTCGGCCAACAGAGTGAGACGTCCGAATGGCGCCTTTTTCGCTTTTTTTCGTGGGTTAATAAAATTGAAAAAAAACATATGTCGCCCATACTATGGGCAACTTTTAAAAAACAAAAATTAACTCAGTCACCCCTGGGAGGGGCGACATTAAAATTGTTGAAGTCGCCCCCCGTCGAGGGCGACTTTATTTACTTTTTAAAAATTTTCAAAAAAGCTATATTTCATTAATTTTTTTTTGAAAAAAAAAACTATATTTTGTTAAATTCCCCAGGATAACTAGAATAAACCACTTCCTCCCTTATGAGTTGCAGGTTCCCCTGTGAGTCCGTCAAATAATTAAGAGATTACATCAATACTATATTTTTAATTTTTTTTTCTTTTATAATGATCGATACATGTGCTAAAGCAAAATAACTTGTCTCCAATTCTTGAAACTTTTATTTTACAATATATGATTATAAATTTGAGGCTGCCCAAAATGGACTTAAAAACTCGAGTTGATTTAATAAATGAGAGACTTATGACGTTGTAAAGTATATAATTAATCAGCTAATTATTTTATAAATAAATATGGAATTAGTTAAATAAGTAAAAGAACTAATTTCCTAAAAAGATTATGCAATTATTTTTATTTATTATTTTATCTTAATACTTTTTATAAATTGTGTGTTATTTATATATTTTTTATTGATTTAAATATTTTTAGTTATTCATACATGACAAGAAATGTTGATTGACCACGGGTGTGTTTAAGTTTAAGACAATAATAAATAAGTTTTGAAAAGATTTTTTCTAAATTTTATTATGTTTAATATTTTATATTAATCTATTTTATAAAAATATTTATAAAATTTAAATATATATTCATTCATTGTGTTTGCATATTAATATATTACTAATTTTAATGGTAGTCAGATAATTATGTGATAAAAAAATATATTCATATATATATATAGCACGTGGTATATCTTATGTGATAATATGTGTGAAATTTTTGTATAATTAGAATAATTTTTAGGGTACTTTACCAATAACTTTTGGATGAATAGAGATCACCTTTATACTTATTTGTGTTTTATGTATATATTATGTTAATTTTCTAAATTGAATGTACTTTTGATGAATTTATAATGAATTGTATGTGTCTTGTGTATTGTCTAATAAAATCTGGAATTTCACTTCTATTGAATTCAAATATTTTTACAATACACATTAGTTGTTCGGGCCTAATTTTTTAATTTATTGTGTCGTATATGTGTATAAAAAATTTAATTTATATTTAAAGTAATGATTTTCAAGTTGATATCCATTGTGAACAAGAATCGTGACTGCTTTTGTATTCATTTATAAAAAATATATAATTTTCCTCTCAAACAAACATAAATTATTCTGGAAATTTTATGAAATGTGAATAATTTTAGTTATTATATATATGTAATATTTCATGATCATATCACGTTTCGTAAACTTCTAAAATTGTTACACTAAGACATAATTCTAATATTGTTGGATTGTTCGATCATATTCAAAAATTGAAAAATCACATGAGTTGTACCTTTTTTTATCAGGAAGAAATCATTATACTATATTAAAGTGTTAGGTGTTATATATTATAATTTTTTGCAATAAATTGTTGTTTTCTAATATAATAAATTTTTCAAATATATATGTTTGTTTTGCTTGATTTTTAATGTTAAATTAAATAAATGTTTATGACATATATTAATTGTATAGCATGTGAATAAGATATTACTACTATGAATAATTATTTAAGATATTTTCGTTCAAGTGATTTCAATGAACATTTTAAGAAGGCAAGCACACCTTCTGTCATTATCATGAAGCGAAAAAATTTGTGAGTAAGGAAGCCAATTAAGTGCATTTCTGATCTGCAATATAAGTAGTTCGTTTTATTTATTTAGCACGTGAATTGATATATGTCTAAAGTGCATAGTATATAATTTTATGAAAATAAGAACATTATGAGTAATGTATTACGAGATTTTAATTTAAATGTATTTAAAAAAAAAAATTGTTATTGAAGCTTGTAGAAATATTAACTTTTGAAATATTGTAGCACAATATAACTTTTTTTCAAGACCTTAAAATAATGAGATTATAGAGCCTGGGAAAATGGAAAATGGAAAATGTGAATATGAAGGAAAAAATGCCAAACTTTGACCTTTTTCTACTTAACCAAATCAGTAAATTAGGCAGTTACTGTAATATTGTAAAATAGATTTGCTTATCGTTTACTTTTTAATTGTTTTTACAATTCTAATATTTAATAATATTGTTTCTGTGATTTTTTTCAAATTAAATTATCTATTTTAAATGATATTTCACCTTCAATTTTAATCTAATCAAACAACATGAAGTATATAAAATAATATTATATTAATATTACAACTAAAACGTTTGATAAATATTAATATAATTGAAATACGAATAAAACACGATTTCAAATTAAATAATCTCATTTTTTTCAGTAAGTGGGAAATTAATAAATTAATTAATGGTGTAGAATCTTTATTGAGAGAAATTCGGAGAAGCTTCTATTAGTTATTTGGCAACATAAATGGGTACTAAATTCTTGACTTTAGGAATAATCTGTTAGGAGCCTATATATTTTCTGGAACTTATTAAGATGGGGGCTTTTTATCTACTAATTTAATATTCACATTCTTAGAAATAATACATTACATTATTACACACATACACAAATTAAGATTTTCAGGAACACTTTTTTTTCTCCTTCAAAAATGTCAAAATTTATTAAAATGTCAATTTTGTGTGTGTTGATTGCATAAAAAATCATAATTTTTTTTTTATAAAATTTGTATTTTAATCATAATCTTTTAATTTTTGTAATTTCATGTATTGCATTTCAAATTTTTGCAATTCAAAGCACTTAATTGTTTTATGTTGAATTCATATATATATATATATAATTATGTTTTGTATATTATTTCTTTTACATATAAAAAACAGTAAAAATATCGTACATATTTTTTTTAGTTATATAGAATATTATGAATTAGAAAGATAGAAATCGTGTTGAGGCACCGTACCCTAATTAGGCACCACCTCACACATAATTAATTATATATTATGTCTACTTGAATATTTGAAGTCAGAATTAAGATTAGATTAAAATACATTTATTTAAAATTTGATTATAATTAATTTATAAATGCAAGATACTAATTTGTTTGTTGATACATGATCAAATATTTAATTAAGTGAAAGTTATCTTATACAGCAAAGATAGGATGTTTCATCCATGGAACATCACCTTAAATTCATCGAAAAAATATTATGTGTTTTGAATTGCAAAAAAATTATACATAATGACTAATATTACAAAAATTAAAAGATCATAATTAAAATTAATTTTATAAAAGATCATGATTTTTATGCAATTCAAACAATTAATTTTTTTTTGTTTTGCATGTAATTCCTAATTATTTATATTTCTTTTATTTGTTTGCAAATACTATTTAAACTATCCAAAGTTTTGTTAGTTGCCACCTCAGCCACACAATTAAGGAGATTTGATCAAGTATACAATATACCTCTTGAAAGACTACGCCCTAATTATAAAACCCATCCTTCTAATAACCTTTTAGTTTAGAATTTTGTGTTATTTTTAAATGTTTGTGATCCTCCACAACTGTTGATATTTATTTATTGAGGTGTCTACGATTCAGTTAACTGTCCGAATCAAACTAAAATTAGTTCCAATCCAGAATTTCAATTTAGCATCTCAATTCACCCAACTGAAAACATAACTTATTTTTTCAAGAAATCTATTAATATAAAGCAAATTGTAAAATTAGTCTCATAACTATAGGACATTTGCAATTTTAGTTCTATTTAACTCTATATTCATAATTATATCTCATTAACAATTTTAATTTTACGAATTTAGTCTTAATTTTGGTGGAATTAGAAAATTTTCCGAAATTTGACATGTGCACGTACCTTTTTTCCAACAAAATTTTCTAACATTGCTTTTAAATTTTCATACAACCTGCAAAACAAGAAAAAAAAAAAAAAAAGCAAAAGCACACACACACAATTAAAGAAAATGCCACATAAACAAAAAGAATTTAAAATAATTTAAAACAAAATAATTATCTTCTTAAATGAACAACCTATAAATAGTCAAATGTAAATGTGATACGATTTTTTATTATTTCCGTGTTGTTTCACTAAAGCAAAACAACCATTTTCTTTTAAATTATTATAAATTCATTTTGTTTAAGTGACATTTTTTTTTATTGTGTGACATTTTTTATTTCTTTTGCAGGTTGTGTGAAAATTTAAAGGCCACGTTAGAAAATTTTTGTCGAAAAAAAGACATGTGAAATGCATATGTCATTCCGACAAAATTCTCAATTTCCATCGAAATTAAAATTAAAATTGTTATGAAACTAATTTTGCAATTTTCTCACATATATATATAATTACAAATTATTTGTTTATGTAACAACTAACAACTCAACAATGACTACCTTAAGATTTCTCGGACATCCATTCCTAATGTGATTTAGAGGGAGATCTCATAGAAGTATGATTGCATATGGATACGCGTACTATGGATTAATCTCTTGTAACAACTGTGGAGCTTTGTTTCTCAGTTTTTTATTTGGTTTTTATGCATCGAAATTTTGATATTTATAAGAATAATTTGAATTAATCATTATATACAACAATTGTATAAATTTACTTGCAAAAATCAATAAATAAATCTATTAATATATGCTACAAATAAATATTATAATATATTATGAAATCCAGCAAGAGATTTGGTCATTAAGACAACAATTAAGATGCAAGGTTAGGCGGTCATATTTCAAAATAATCTTTATTTAAAAAAAATATATCTCATTTTATAGTCGAAGTAAAAAAATTAAAATATTTTATCTAACGAATAATTTATATGTGATAGAACAAGACAAATCAACAAATAAATAAAATTTATATAGAAAAAGAAATCATGATTTTTAATGAATTGTGTCTTCACTTAGTTAACCAAAAATTTAAATATATATATATCTTTTATAAAATAATACTCTTATTTGAAAACAATAAGAGTCGCAATTACTATTCTACCTTACGTTATAAATTCCAAGTTTTTGAGAGTAGATATAGACTTAGTAAGAGTTGTGGACTTTATAAGTCTTTATAAAAATTAGGTATATTACACACACAAGTTTATCATAATATTCATTTTTTCATACTAACCTAAGTTTTGGTTTCAGTAGGTTTTAATTTAGTCTTTTATTAACAAGTGTTGTCTTAAGAACCAGTAATATAATTTGGAAATTATGGAACTAAATAGAATTACTGAAGCAATACAAGTTACAAGGCTTTATAGACATGTTATGCAGATGCCATATTCACACATCTATCACTATATAAAGACAATACGTAAATAAATAAATAAAAATGTTGGCTTAAGTTTTCCATTCAATTAATATATCATATTTAGGGTATCATACTTTCTTTATAGAATTCAAAGAATCATTGAAGTCTAAGTAATTGGCGAATGCTTCTATTGCTTTTAAATGTCATTCGTGGGAATTGGTATCACAAAACTGAACCTTATTAAATTATTTCTCTAATGAATTTATTGGATATTTACAAGTTTTTATTTTGAAAAAAATAATATATATTTTTATCAAATATTAAATTTATTTTATAAATAAATATATTACAAATCATGCATTGAAGAATTGTAAAATTCTAGCATAAACATAAATGAAAAACGCTCACTTGCAACTATGACAAAGATTATTATGTGATGTAAAAATCACATGCTGTGATTATTAAAGTTAATAATTAACCACTATTTTGATTTTGTGCTACATCAGGAGCAAATATCATAAAATATGAGCACAATAGGCAGATGATTAGTCACAATACTTACATAGGAATACGTGTCCAAAAATCAAGTTGCCTAGATTGTCATATATTATGCAAATTTACAAAGCCCCGATAAACTGACTAATTCTAATGTTCAGCACACCTAAGCAATTACCAAACCATATATGAATCATAAACGAGAAGACTAATACATGGTCTGGCGCTGTAATTTGAAGACTAGTTCAAGATTAGCTAAAAGTAATTCCTATATAAACCAAATGATTAATTTCCATAGTGTAAGCCAGCAGAAAAAGTTGATGTTTTTTGTCATTTGAAAACTCATATTTACTGATATTTACTTAAGCAGCAGTTATGTCGAGCTACACAGAATCCCAGCTTTGGGTTCTGGTGGCTCTCTTCTCCACCCTCGTTGCGTCTACAAGCGCAGGCTTACCAAAATGGGGATCTTCGAAGCCCAACTTTTATTATTCACCACCCTCAGACAATTATGAGTCACCACCACCTTACAAGTATGAATCATCTCCACCTTATTACGAGTCTCTACCTCCTTCGCCTTACAAGTACGAGTCTCCATCTCCCCCACCGTACAAGTACGAATCTCCTCCACCACCACTGTATAAGTACGAGTCACCACTACCGCCACCTTACGTCTACAAATCTCCACCTCCACCACCTTACAAGCATGAGTCACCACCACCCCCACCTTACAAGTACGAGTCTCCACCTCCCCCTCCTTATAAGTACGAGTCACCTCCACCACCACCCTATAAGTACGAGTCACCGCCACCCCCACCATACATCTACAAATCTCCACCTCCGCCACCTTACAAGTATGAGTCACCACCACCCCCGCCTTACAAGTACGAGTCTCCACCTCCTCCTCCTTACAAGTACGAATCACCTCCACCACCACCCTATAAGTACGAGTCACCGCCACCTCCACTTTACGTTTACAAATCTCCACCACCTTACAAGTATGAGTCACCACCACCCCCACCTTATAAATACGAGTCACCTCCACCCCCGCCTTACAAGTATGAATCACCACCCCCACCACCGTACGTCTACAAATCTCCACCTCTGCCTTACAAGTACGAATCACCTCCACCACCACCCTACAAGTACGAGTCACCACCACCTCCGCCCTACAAGTATGAGTCACCACCACCCCCACCCTACAAATATGAATCACCACCCCCACCACCATATGCCTACAAATTTCCACCCCCACCCTACAAGTACGAATCACCACCACCCCCACCCTACAAATACGAATCTCCACCACCTCCACCTTACAAGTACGAATCACCTCCACCCCCACCCTACAAGTACGAATCACCTCCACCCCCACCCTACAAGTACGAATCACCACCACCTCCACCTTACAAATACGAATCACCTCCACCCCCACCCTATAAGTACGAATCACCACCCCCACCACCTTATGTCTACAAATCACTGCCACCTCCACATGACAAATATGACTCTCCTCCACCTCCATTCTACAAATATGAATCACCACCATATGTTTATAAACCCCCCTCTACACCACCTTATGGCTATGTGTCACCACCACCATACAAGTATGAATCGATTCCTCCCCCACTTTACAAGTAGAAATCTCCTCCACCACCTCCATTCAAACAACCATCTTATGAGTCCCACCTCCGCCCCTGCTTCATATTACAGTTGTCCACTCCCTTCATTTCCATCTCACAGGTTATATCAGTAAGTGTTACTTGAAATAAAGTCCTACATCAAAGAAAAAGCCACATGCAAAAGTAATATTTGTTTCCCTTACTGTGAAGTAGTGTTTTAAACTTTTATGTGTGCCGTATGCAGTGTGCATTGTAATTGTGAACCTCCATGTTCTTATACCATTAAATAAAATGCATTGAGTATCGTTTTGATTGTGAACAAATAATGGATGGTTTAGGAGCATTGTCTATAAACTTCATACAGAATTACTATGCTTTCAATCATATCTTTTGAACAGATCAAATGCATCAAATCTCTCTCTAGTTAAGGACAAATGAGAACACTCCCGTTTACAAAGCTCAAATGATATCAAACAGAGAGCCAAAAAAAATAATTCAATAGGCCATAGTGTAAGAAATGCATATTAATTCAGCATAAATGAAAGAACCATAAGATTGCAGTTAGTGAAACCCAAAATTTGGATGTCGCTCTTATAAATATAAGTAGGTCATCTACACTAAAGGAAGAAAGGAAACTAGTTGACTCTGTATTGCTTCTGTGTATGAAGAGGGGGGGGGGGGGAGCATAATATGTATACGAAATAGCTCCTTCACCAGGAAATTTTCAGTCAATTTGTCTGATCATTGTGCTGATTCATCACCAAATACCTCACTGTTGCAAACTGGACATGTCTGGAAACAAGAGGAATAGCTATGAGACACACACACAGAGAAAATTTTGAGTTTTTAAAGGCGGGCACTGGATTACCTTGTTGATGCTAAGCCACTTGGAACCACAATCAGCATGGTAAGCATGCTTGCATGGCAAATTGATTTGCCGGTCCCCTCTTTTATATCGCATCTGGCAGATGACACATCTGTTTTCCAAAAGAGAAAACAAGAATCATTAAACTAGGCTGTTCACAAAATTCATACTTCAGAACAGAGCTTGTTCAGGATTAAATCATGGAAATGGAAAATAATCAGCTTATTTAATTTCCTAAAGAAGTCTAATTCAGCAACTGATTAGTCATGTCATGCCAGACGGAAGACTCCACTCGAAATTCATTTTGTGGCTCACGTAAAGCACTTACAAACTTTCTTCATATATAAGTGGAATGAAGAACTTTGTGTGAATAATTTCACATAACAGCAGACTATTATTTTGAAGACATGTAAAGTTTGACCAAAAACAGAATCCAGATCCTTCAAATTTCCATTCCGTGATTTTTAGTGAATTTTAGAGAGAGAAAGACACACAAAGTAGAAACTGTGTTTACCAGAGAAGACTAGAGTGGGAAGTGCCTGGAATATAGTCACAAAAAGTAGGCTTACGACAACAATTACCAAGGAGAATAAGATCCTCTACAGAATGTCACCTGTCTACAGACTTTCTTCTTGAAAAAATACCACCAGACTTGTGTTTTGAGGTTGGCAGTTGATTAATGAGCTCCTGCGGAAGTCCTCGACTTTGAGTTCCCACTGCCTCGCCTAAATCAAGCAGTTCCTACATAAGCGAAACATCAATACCCAGCTGGATTTTCCAGGTAAAATATACTGCAGTAGCTAGGGGAATGCCAACAGATGTACAAAGAAGTTCTAAAAGTAGCAGGTGATAGAGCCTGAAACCCTTAAAGACTAGATTTCCTTTCTTAGTGAAGTTTTAAAATTATTTTAATCACATCGTACTATATAACAATTATCTATTATTCCCTCCCTAGAAATTCTTTGTTACCATCTTCCTGAACAAAATTAACTCTGGACATATCGCTACGGAGTAATGGCATATAATCTCTATATTGTCATTGCATATTCCTAAGAAAGTTGGCACCATTATCCTCACTGAAAATCTACTTAGAAAAATATATTGCAGTACATATTCAGTTTTCAGTACTTGCAGCTAATTTTTGGCCAAGTAGAGTTTATATTGAGAAGTGAAGGATTCACATTCAAACTCAATGTACATTAAATAATATTTTCCTTACCTCATACGTCATGGTATCGGGATCAATATCATCCTGCCATGAGACCTACAATAACACGAACAGGAACCAAGTTAAGAAACAAGCACTAGCAGGATTTACCAATTATGATCCTGTCATTGGTTGATGCAATCAGAGATTAACAGTTAAAACTAGATGAGAAAGACGAGAGATTTCAAGGGAGTAAGATATCTCAGAATCATCCAAATGTAATAAAGGATTTAAAGACAAAACCATCATAAGATATCTTAAAAGAGTGTAATGCAATAATTAGAATATAATAAAGAAAAAGGTGGATACTGTTCAGGCAGTTGTCATTATTCTTGTTCCTGCATAAATCTTTTCCTATTTGTAGACATATGTAAGTACCATCCTTGACCTCAATGGAAACAATGTCTACCGAAGATTTAGGGACCAGCCAACATTACAAGCAACTAGTGGATTTCTCCACACAACTACACCTTTCGAAAAAACAAAGATTTATGAGTGGAGTGTATTATAGTCAAGGTTCATTAATTGCAAGAACGATATTAGAACACTTGGTTTATTTATGATATATTTCTACTCAATTTCACAAGTAAATGGACAATTCGAGTTTTATATGTGTCAATTGACTGTTCATGCAATTGAAAAATCTCATGTCACCAGAAACCCTATACCAACAAAGTCCAAAACAAACAAGATAGTGGCATATTAGCAGGTCTCAGATTGCACATCATGACATTGTATTTATATTGCAAACAAGAAAAACATGTAACAACCTGAGTACTGGCAGCATCTTGATGATTTGGTGATCCTGCATCTTTAAGAAACAATACGGAAACATGTTAATATAGAACACTCAATGACTGAGAACCTTGGTATTAGGAAAAAAATTGGTAGATAAGGCGTTTCACAGAACAATCTTCAAAGACATGCAGTATTCATCAAACTAAGAGATGTCTTATGCTTCAAACTGAAAATTCAGCAGAAGGTAATCATGAACTTACATTCCTCAGGAATAGAATGCACAGTGGCAATCGTACTTTGTTCGGGTGGTACATCTACAGATACAGGATCTTCTGATGTTGTTATTGAAGGATATTCCCAAGCTCTCCTGCTATTGTCCTCATAGAGACCATAATAAGTATTTTCTGAACCAGATAGTCCATACTTGTAAGAATTCATATGCATTGACCAATACGCAGATTCCTGGATGAAAAGATGAATAACTTAATAATGAGATATGGTGAATTCCTCAAAAACACTTCAAAATCACAATTGCAGCCTACTACAAGAAAGCACGACTTCAAATTCAAGAATGGAAATAATGCAACATATCATGGTCTAAGATAATATTTAATTCATGTAGGAAACTCATTTAGATGTACAAGTATAGGCAATGGGAAAAATAAACTGCAGATTCAGTATAAATATTCTCTACTTCAACGCAGCTCTCCTTATAAGCATTGTCATCTTCATCCCAAAAAAAAAAATTCAAACACAATACTTCATGCCTTTTCTTTATCTAAATCCCATATAATTTAATAAACTAAAAAATTTAACAACATCGCATTTACCATGTTTGAGCTTCAAAGCTGATGGTTGTTGGTCTCGACAACTTAAATTTCCTTTTTTTCTTTTCCTTTCCAGTGGACTGTTTATATTTAGGTGAATGAAATTCATAACATAACATCAATTAACCTTACTAGTTTCCACACAAAATGTACTAAATTCACTAGGATTTTTTTCTTGATTTTCCTTTTATGTTTTTATTTTGTCTGAATTAGCAAACTAAATTGCGATTTCATAAGTAGATCACTGTAACAAAATTACCTGATCAATCATCGGCTCCAAGTTAAGATAATGGGAAGGCCCCGCTGGAACTCCACCAAAGAAATCAATATAACCCTCTGAAACAGGGTAAGAATAGCCGTTGTCCATGTAATGCACCTCTACTTGCTCGTTCTCATTCATTCTTCTTCACAAAAATCTGCTCTCGCTAAAACAATTTGAAACCAAAATTAACAGCTTCAATAATCGACATGGGTAGAAGAACAAGATTCCACAACTTTTCTCTTACAACATTTCCAACTAAAAATATGAAAACGATGGTGGAATTCAAAACCAGGGCATGTAGAGCACTACACCACCTCACGATTAAAAATGGACAATTCAAACCAACAAAACATACATTATCCTCTCAGGATATTAGTTGCGCAATAATCAACAAGAAAAACGGAGGCACGCAGTAAAAACCATATACACGAACGAAATAGATAAGAGTAGCAAAATACCTGTACTATTGTGGTAAAAGCAAAAATGCGGGGAAATAATATTTCAAACTCTCTATCTCTCTCTCTCTCTCTCGCGAAACGAACAGGAGAAGATTCACACAGAGTGGTGGTGTTGAAGCGTGTTTTGTGTCCTGTCTGTGGCCGTGGGACGTCGTTCTGTACTATAGAGTGGTCTCATCCGCTTTGCTTGAGGCGCTACTGCTGGATTTGAGCTACACGCCAACCCCACCATTTTGTATTTACGTGTCTCTCGGTGTCTCCTTCTCTCACGACACTTTACGCTTTTAAATAAAATATTGTATATTCTAATTCCTTTTAGGCATATTCCAATTATAATCAATTAACGAATACAAAAATAATTATTAAATTCAATTCCTTTTAAGTATGTTTGCATTGAGGGATGTCTCATAAATATTTTCTCAAAATTCTACAAAAAAAATATTATTTGATTTAGTTTATAATAATATATTTATTTTGTAATAATTACAAAATTGATTAATCATAAAGTTAATATATATTCAAGTGTTAGCATCTTTTAAAAGAAGTGTTGTAGGATTATTGGACACTTGATTCAAAGTGGAGAGGGGTGGAAGATCTTACAAGGAGAGAGAGAGAGAGAGAAAGATGGGAGAGAGAGAGGGGGAGGGGGAATAGGCATGTGAGTAAAAAGCCGTTTTAGTAGCCGATGACAAGTAAAAATCGAGGCAGCGGAATTCCCAGAATAGTGTCTGCTTTGCCCTACAGCTGTTACTGTACAAACTGTCCCTACAAATCCAAATTGTTTGGTCCCCTTAAACCGGTTTCCTTAGTCAATGGAATACAGATAATATTGTTTATTCATCCCCCTGCCCACTATCTATTTTTGGGATAATCAACTCTCACAATTAATCCATTATCGTTTTGGATCCCTCCTCCCCCAACCACGTCTCCTGCCCCTCCCCTTCTTACTAAATACTTTCAACTTTTGCTCTCTCAATTGTACACAGTAGGAGATTCAAATAAAATATAATGAAGCCAAAAAAAGAAAGGTACAGTGTGGTCAAGAAATGATAGAAAGAGAGAGAGGGGGGCTGCTTGGGGTGTCTGTCTATCTTCTTGTTGGTTGTGTCTGTATTCAATGAATTTGTCCAAAAAAAGGGTGTTCAATAGAGCCTACCTATAAACCACATTGGGAACTCCAATTCCAGACATGTATACTTGCATGAGATCAATATAGGGCCCCCCACAAAACCTAGTTTGCAAGCAAAGTATTGCTCTTCTTTTCACGATTCTTCTCTCTCTCTCTGTCTCCCCCTCCCCCTCCACCTCCAATTTTGAATTCTCTTTTTTAATGGAGAAATTACAATATATATATATATATATATATATTTTCATTATTCAAATTCATAAACTGCAATCCAAATAAAGAAGGTCAAAACTATTGGGATATTAGCCCTCCTTCTCGTTATTCCGTTGTTTGTAACACTTTTCACTAATTCTAATCTTATATCAAGTCACCATTAACCTAATTTTTATTTTGATCTTCTTCAGCCTGTTCAAAACTAAACAAAGATTCCCCCTTTGCTATTTTTCTTTGTGTTAAGCTCTTTTTGCTTCTTTTTTTTTTAATAAAATTGATTCAGTATTAAAGTTTGTGTGGTTTTATAGTTAGTTCACACTAAACAGTTCAAGTAGAAATCTCGTAAAGCCAAGAAGGACAGACAAGAACCTTGGCACTGAAGCTGATAGACAAAAACATTAAACAAGAATCATTGTCATTGTCATCAAACAAAATTTAGATGATGATCAAAATAATTATAAGGGGGGGGGGGTTAGAAAATAATTAAATTAAGGGATAATAAAATCTGCAATAACTTATAACAATTTGATTAGCAGTGAGCAGCTCCTTTGCCAACTTTTACAGCCGATCCAACCAGCTTTACACAGCATTGATCATAATAGTAGCAGTATCACTCTGCATACACAAATTTTGATGTTAGAAGTAGATTGTTCTAACTATAATTTATATATTAAATACTAATGTTATATTATTATTTTTATTTTAGGGATTAACCATATAGTTAACTTTAGTAGATTTTTTAGTTAATGTCATAATTAAAATATATTTTTAAGTTTGAAATTCATCAAATCAAAAGGTATTTTCCACACTGACGAATGTTTGTTTCAATTCTAAAATTCATCCGCACGAAAATTACTCTACGAAATAACAAAAATGTGATCCTCCAAAAGAAGCTGCTGTAGAGTGAGGTATGCCAAAATACGCGGGGTTTGGGGCCCTTAGATCAACCTACGGGGACTTAAACAGAAGCTTCTTCCCTGG
Organism: Caryopteris x clandonensis; assembly: GCA_028749325.2. Taxonomy (NCBI): domain Eukaryota; kingdom Viridiplantae; phylum Streptophyta; class Magnoliopsida; order Lamiales; family Lamiaceae; genus Caryopteris; species Caryopteris x clandonensis. The sequence goes on along the minus strand of JAPYKT020000022.1, from coordinate 5,058,035 downwards.
TCATGTTTGAAGCTAAGATCGCTTTACTCGAGTCTGCGGCCCTTTATTTCAAAGCCGCTACTTCCACTCGACTGGGGTTTGCTGCTTTGGCTGGATTCCTTGGCATACTTTCCGGCGTGTCAAAGCACCACCTTTGCTTTGCCGGCGGAGTCCCCTCCGTTTAGGCGCCCATGGGATGGATTCGATGCTACTACTTTGCAGGCTTCGATCTCTCACGCTGATTCCAAGTGGAGCGCTCTATTCATGATGCGCATCCTAAGGGTTATAACAGTAGGAATGGTTCAGCAGGAGGCAAGACTTTCATCTCTTATAATATTAGGTGGCACTCACTCTTAAAGACTTCGTTGAAGCTCTCTTGGTTGTTTTGTACGCAGAGTTGACTAAATTCTTCATATATTTGATGGTATTTTTAGTAAGCGTCTCTATAATTTATTTTCAATTCAAAATCAAATTATCAAACTTTCAAACTAATGTTACCACCTTCAAATTTGTGAGTCAACAAAAAAATTGAAGTCATATCATAAATTTTGAAGATGGTACTGCAATATATATATATATATATATATATATAAATATATAATAATTTAATATTTTTTATTACAGATACAAATAGTATTGTTAGAACCACATTTAAAATGAACTAACAAACCACCTATAACTAGTCGTGGTAGCTATGTTTGGTGAAGAAGTATTTACCTATTAAAAACTGGAAACTGGATTCTGTAATTGTTTAAAATAAAAGAAAAAATTAACAAAAATCCTACTGGTAAAGTAATTTAATTTATTTTACATTTTTAGGGGAAAATAATTTCATATTAATCAGAAATAATCGGACTCGAGCAAAACAATGTAAAATAATTTAATTTAATTAATTTTCTTTAGAGATTACAACTTGACGAGTAGCTGCTAAATCAAGGGTATTTCAATTATAAGGATATGAAACTTATATTGTATTCATTTCAAAATAAATTAAGAAAATACTCATTCAAATCATCATCAGTCCGGTACAATAATGTTTCCATTGTTCATAGCACCCCAAAGCTTGGCAACAATGCGTACCCTAACTAAGCCTAGTCAAGAAATGGTAATGGCCCAGGCCCATTATTATATTATGGAAGCCCAGCTAATTTTTAAGTCAATTTTCTATGTGACTAAATATTTTTAGTTAAACGCAAAACACCTTACGGTTCATGCAATAGACCCTAATTATAATTGTGCGTGCGTAAAACACTTAGATTTAATTACATAAAAATTTACGACATTTTTGTCAATTATTATTTGCAATATATTGTTTGAGATATAGTATAGAAATACATCATATTTTTATTTTTTTTGTTAATTTTAGACACATGGAATAATTTCACATTTCAATTACTGACCGGAGCCCAAAATTCGTATTTTTGTTCGCATTGTTATACATGTAGAATAAGTCATTTTTTTAAATCCCTAGCTTACAAAGGCGACATAGTTTTCCTTTTTTTTTTTTTTTGGTTAGAAAGTTGACTTCATTTTGATTGATTTGATTTGGGCTAAAATATAAACTTGGTTGCACGTCAACAACTGCAGTCTAAAATTGGCAAATATGTATTAACTTAAAATAAAATATATATATATATATATAGTGTGACAAAAAATATCACAATTGATTCGAAGATGGTGAATTTTCGTATAATTGAACCTGATAATTATGATGATACAATATATTGGTCGCAATAAGATTAGTGGGCCGAGCACCTCATGGTTCGCCCTAATACATTATATCTGAGTATATGGACATTCTTAAAAGCCCATGACTTTTCCTACAGCCCATTAGATATATGTACCATAACTAATAGCTCCAGGCCTTATTAAGGAGTGCACGAAATTTTTGTGGCAAAAATGACAATTTATTGTAATTTTCAAAAAAAATTGCAAAAATATAGTAAAAAAAAAATATTTTTAATACTAAGTAAAGTCGCCCCTGCGAGGGGCGACATTCAATTTAAAAATTTTTTTTGAATTTTTTTTTTAATGTCGCCCCTGGCAGGGGCGACTCTTCAATTTTTTTTTTTTTTTTGTTTTTTTTAATTGCTGGAGCCTTCACTCGGTCGGGCACTCGGTCGCGCGCCTTACTCGGCCGGCCGAGTGGCCATTCTTACTCGGCCGAGACACTCGGCCCCCGTAGTACTCGGCCGACCGAGTACTTCCTTCCACTCGGTCACGGCACTCGGTCGAGCACTTCACTCGGCCGGCCGAGTGTGAACTCGGATTTTGATTTTTAACATCCACTTCAATATTACTCGATCAAGACACTCAGCCTTAACATTATTCGGCCGACCGAGTTTGAGGAATGTGATGAGAAATATGCAAGGTGTATAAATACAAAGAGAGAGTGTAGGAGACTCTAACACATAAACGATGTGGGACAGGCAAAAGGTGTATAAATACAAAGAGAGAGTGTAGGAGACTCTCAAACATAAACGATGTGGGACAGGCAAAAGGTGTATAAATAAAAAGAGAGAGTTTCTATTGGACTTTATTTTATTTATTTATTTCTTTCTTTTTTTAAATTGTAAATAAACACATACATTTTTTAAATTGTAAATTATTTATTTATTTATATGGGTCATAACTTTGTAATTTCTTTTTGATGTATGTGCACTTCATCATTCAAAGGTGCATGTAAAATAAAATAAAATATTTTATTTTTTGAAATTATTTAAAATATTTTATTTTATTAAATATCGATATTGTAATTTAACAAACTGGAAAAAATAAAAATAAAGTTCAACTAATTAAAAGTTAACTCATCCATTTTAAAAAATAGTTATGTTTTTAAAAATTAATAATGGACGCGAAAACTATATTTTGGCTATTTCATGATCATATTAGTATTAGTATTGCTTCCGCACGATGCACGATTTGTGATATATTTAAAAAATAAAATAAAATAAAATATATTTATAATATAACTTTGAGCTAATTAATATTTAAGAACAAATATTTAAGAATATACAAATTATTTTATTATTTTATTTGTAAAGATTGTAAGAAATATAGTTTTGTAAAATGAATATTATTATTATTGTTACTCACAATAATATACACTTATTGATGGTCCAAATATACACTTTCTGAGAATATTTATGATTTGTTTTTATTATTAAATAAATTATTTTATCTAATTTATAGTAATAATAATTTCATATTAGATATGGGACATGAAGTAATAAAAGGAACACGGTCTCTCTTTTCTTTTATTAAAATTGGAGAAGGTGAAATCTTAATAAACTTGTTTGTATTAATTTGGTATTACACAATTTAAAAAAAGAAAGAAAGAAAGAAATAAAATAAGGTCCAATAGAAACTCTCTCTTTTTATTTATACACCTTTTGCCTGTCCCACATCGTTTATGTTTGAGAGTCTCCTACACTCTCTCTTTGTATTTATACATCTTTTGCCTATCCCACATCGTTTATGTGTTAGAGTCTCCTACACTCTCTCTTTGTATTTATACACCTTGCATATTTCTCATCACATTCCTCAAACTCGGTCGGCCGAATAATGTTAAGGCCGAGTGTCTTGACCGAGTAATATTGAAGTGGATGTTAAAAATCAAAATCCGAGTTCGCACTCGGCCGGCCGAGTGAAGTGCTCGACCGAGTGCTGTGACCGAGTGGAAGGAAGTACTCGGTCGGCCGAGTAAGGCGCACGACCGAGTGCCCGACCGAGTGAAGGCTCCAGCAATTAAAAAAAAAACAAAAAAACAAAAAAATTGAAGAGTCGCCCCTGCCAGGGGCGACATTAAAAAAAAAAATTAAAAAAAAAATTTAAATTGAATGTCGCCCCTCGCAGGGGCGACTTTACTTAGTATTAAATTATTTTTTTTTTTACTATATTTTTGCAATTTTTTTTTAAAATCACAATAAATTGTCATTTTTGCCCGAAATAAATAATCACTAGTTATTACTATAGTTCTTTCTTCTTAGTGGTCAATTATCTTTTTAATCGGAGAGATACACCAAACACCAAAAAAAAAAAACATAGAACTGGATCGGATCAAATTATAGTTGGGAAAAAGTCTATTTTCAATAGAAAACTAGTAAGAATTGTATTAAAACCCTAGCTATATATGGTTTATTTATGAGAAGGTTCAATAAATCCAATACAATACACTAAATTTATAAAAGTTTAACAATAAGTCCAACACAAATTCACGCAGTGATATTTGAGGCATTAGTGGAAAAAGATGTATTTTTCCCAAATCTACCTCTTTGGGCTTTACTTGTGTTAAGTATCCCACATCGGTTAAGGAAAGTATCTTGGGTAGGCTTATAACCTGGGTAAGTATCCAATACTGCCACGCCCTCGTGCGTGATAGCTTGGGCGTGGCAGTGTTGGCTCGGGAAGAGCGAGACATCGAGTTAAGGAAGGCTCTGATACCATATTGAGCATCAAGGCATAAGTCAACACTGCCACGCCCAAGCCATCACGTACGAGTAAGACATGAGGGCTCGCAGTGAGGGAGGATGTCTTGGGTAGGCTTATTCCCGAGCCAACACTGCCACGCCCAAGCCATCACGTATTTACGTGTTGAGTTAGGTCTTGATGTTCAATAACTTGGCACAAAATTGGCCGTCTCTGGGTGTTGACCCCGTTTATCCTTAATTCTTCTAATTTTGGGAAAAATCATAAAATACATTCATTTATTTTATGGTTCAAATACTCTTCAAAGTTGTTATTTCATCTTATATTTCATTATATCTAACAATTAACGTCTGTCATTTAGTAAACGTAATGTACATTGTATAATTTAACTGGGGATGGCTGTAAATATCGCTTTCAAATCCGTCGTAAATAAATGTGTGTACGTAGTCCAACAAAGACATTTATTTAGGAATGGATATGAAGCTACTCTCTCAAAAAATCCACCCACCCCTTTTTTCCAAACTGAGACTCGATTTGGCATCGAAAACGACGTTATACGTTTATAGATTCAGACACTCTGAATGGAATTTTCTTGATCTGCTGATTCAAAGTTCAAACAATGCAGATGGTGCCACTTTAAGAGAGAGAGTCAGTGGTCCTTCATTTCAGGATAACATTGACCAGTTGATCATCCACTCTTTCACTTACCTCAAGTTTACTGGTTATTGTTTTCTTGAATATACCATTATTAGTATGGAATTAGAACCAGTTGACCCTCGTTGTTTTGAGCTTGTCTACAAATCAAATCTAAGTTACTCTAGAGCATCTGTAAAAGTTCGTTTGCTCACCTTGATTCAATAAAAATATCAAACAAACTTGAACAAATATTTGCGTTTTATAAAATGTAAAGCTTAATCGAGCTCGTCATAAAACAAATTTAAAAATATCAAACTACTAGAACTCAATTCATGTCCATCAAATTCATATCTAACTTTCAAAGATGAACAATACTATGCTGAACTCAACTGAATCCAAACTGTTTAGAAGTTTGTCGTAGAACAATACAGGAGGATATCTTAATTTTATATAATGTTTTAAAGTGATCATATAGTTTGTAAGAAAATTCTTAAAAATTTTCCTTTCTTTTCCTGGTATACATCACCATTAAGGAAACCGCACACATGGGCACCTTCATAAAGCACTAAATTTAGGCTTTTTTGTCTTAAAAAAAAAACGAGGCTCATAATGCAGTGGGGAATACCTTGTTCCTTCTCATCTGTTCATTTGCATAATTCCCTGATAATCTCCCAGAAATTGAAATAAATCTGCATCAAGTAAAGTCCAATTCTTGCAGGATCTCCGGGATATTATATCGTCTACTCACGCAACGCATCGCATGGCGAAAAAGAAGCCACAAGCAATAGAGAACATTGCCTTTTTTACTTCGACACAAGAAATCAAAGGTCGTCTTAATGATTTGGACATTGATCATGGTAACACTAGTTCAAGACTGTTCATGAAGTGATTCATATATTCTTAAACACAGGACTTACATACGAGTGTGACACCATACATAACTATATGTATGTGTACTACCCCACGTCCAAAGAAAGGAGTCATGTTCGTCAAGAGCATAATTTTTTTTTTTTCTAGTCTAAAAACCCTAAATATTCAGTTATATGATTTCTTTTATTCACTTATTTAACTCATTTAATAAAAAAATTCAGTTTTTAACTTTCATTCATAAAACACGATTTTTTTTTTCCTTCAGGACGGAGGGCGAGTGTACGTGATGGGCTTGTTGTTGGGTTATTACAAGATGCTCAAATGACCTCGAAGCTCGAAGAAGAAGTCACTTTCAATGTCGTGCCCGTGCTCACTGAATGGTCTATTTTGTGCCCTCACTCACTTTGTGATAACCCTCTAAGGGAGTTGCTCTTTGTTTTCTTGAGGACTGCAGTTCCTGACCCCCGGCCCGGGCCCCCCTTTTTTTTTCTCTTTCTTCTTCTCTTTATTGGTGTCATTTTCTGTCGAGATAAAAACAGTTGCATCTTCCATCTCTTTTCTTACACACATCACATGTTTCCTACATGATGTCAGTGGGCTTTTAAGTACACCCCTTCTGTGTGTTGAGAGAAACAAACAACTGTAGGAATTTGGATCTAAATTTGCATGCTCAAACAACACATAAATAGGGCCCCTTTTCATTTTCACAATCTGTATGCATGTGTGTATATATATATATATGTATGTATGTATGTATGTATCTCAATGAGTGAGACTCTGTTAGTTTGGTGTATTCTTGCATTGCTCCAACTGGGTGGCTTTAATGTTCATGATTATTGCTTTTCTTCAATCTGCTGTTTGAAGACTATTTTCTTACAGATTGTCCAAAACAAGGCCATAACTTTGGCATATGAGGATGCAGGATTTGAACCAAAGCTGGGGGTGTGTTGATGTGGTCTGAGCCATTTCACATGTCATTTTCTGGTTTAGGGTGAGCACGAGGCTTGGACATTATTGAAAGAATTAAACCAAAATATTCGTAGACCGTTTAATGCTTTCCAGATGGAAACGTTCCGAACCAATTTTTGGTTGCCTTGAACCGTTTTCAACGGAAGAACCAAGATTATAATCGAGTGAAACCGATTTAGAAAAATGCATTAATATATATATTTTTTTTTCTTTTTTATAATCAAATATTGAATTACAGCTTACAAATTCAAGTGACATTTAATAATGCAGTACTATTTTGACAATACAAATATAACAATTTGAGAGGAGAAAGCAGTGCTATATTTTAAAAAGTTCATTTTACAGAATTCAAGTTTGTGAGTTTTGCAATTTTTTTTTTTTTTTTTTTTGTTGAAATTCTGGTAAATGGGCAATTTTACCAGTCTAAAAATTCTTTAAACCACTTTTAATAAAAGTTTTTTTTAATATTTTTTTGTGAAGAATCTAAAAGATTATGTATAAAAAGTTGATTTTGAGATAGACATTTTCTCAAAACGTTCCAACGCAATGTGTACTGTATATAATTTTTGTAAATTGACTTTGAAGTTTAAAGTATCATTTGGAATGGATTACCAAACAAGCAAAAGATTTTTATGAATAATTTTAAATAGATACAAAAGCAAATTAGATAAAGCTCAAAAATAATTTAATATCCATTAATTTGAGTGTACGCCACTAAATAATAATAATAATAATAATCATAAATTATTATTATTATTATTATTATTATTATTATTATTATTATTATAAAAGTTGAGTTAATTTAACTCCAAATTTTATCAATCGGTTGAATTCATAGTGAAATTAGGTTGAGTATGTTTTATCTGCTTTAAATAGTGAAAAAATGGCGCTAATGAGAATTAGTGTGAATAATCTGTATAGAAAATCCTTAATAGATTGTTTAAACGATTTTAATTAGGCAGGCGGATGGCAAATTAGGTTCAACACAAGATACGGAGAAAACCCAATATTTATATAATAAAATTACATATAAATAGTAAAATCTCATTAAAAATTAGTTATCACTTTTACAACTATTTGATAATTTTCTTTAAAACAAAAGAAAAGAAAAATTTATAGATAACAACTTATGATTAGTTCAAAAAATTAAAAATTTAGAAAAGTTATTCATTTTATATAAGTTTTTAAGATATCATATATCAAAGTAATTATTCAATAACAATTTTTATTTGATCCTCATATTTTATACTTTAAAATAAAATATTAGATTCGAAAATATATTAAGTATCTATTTTTACTAATTAGTTTGGTTAGATTTATGTATATCTTCTGAGTTGCACTATTTGAATTGAAGTTAAGCCACCTAAAAGCATAAAGTAAATGTTTTTTATGAATTTGAATTTACAATCCTTTATTTTTTTAAACTAAAATAAGTTTTAATTAATTTAAATTTAAATTTATATATAAATAAATATATTATAAATTGTGCTGTAAGAAAATTATAGTTGGTAAGAAAATGGATAAGTTGCAATTTAAATTAATTTGGGGTGGCGGCTGAGCAAATTAGGTTAAAGACAGGACATAATTTTTGTACGTATTGAAATATGTCAACACTCAACAGTTACAGTAAAATTTACATTTCAATGATTCGTATTTTTTAGTGCAGGATTTTGCATACCGTACTCAAATGGCGTGGCATAAACACATCTCATAATACTTATATATAGATTTGTTTTTTTCAATAAAATAAGGATTCTAGTATTCATGTGAATTAATTTATACAAAGATATAAATATATATAATTACACACAAATGTATTCTGGTTCTTGATTTTATTTTTTCAAATAACTTATAAGACTTTGTATTTTAATTTTTAATTACTCTTATATTTTCAGAAATACTTTGGGCAAGCCATCGGTCAGGTTGGGCTTATTATGTTATTTTATTTTTTCTAATTTTAAAAAAAAAAAAAAAAAGTTGCAATTAATAAGAGAAAGAATGTTGTTAATAAAGATTTTAGTTTTAAATTTTTATTACAGATTAATATAATATTAAAATTTTCAGTGAATAAATACATTTCTCTTTAGAAAATTATTTCAGGGATTTCGCTAATTGATTGTGTTTTTTACTTTAATTTTTTAAATCTAATTATTTTAAATATCAAAATGATATTTTTTTTAAATTTTCAAATTCGATTTTGATAGAGTAAGTGTGTTGGCATACATATCGAAAATTTAATGAGGTTTGAATTACGATATGGCAAAGATACTAAAATTAAGGAAGGTCAACAACCTAAGAGATACTCAAGGAATGGAAGACCGGCTGATTGAGAAGGAAAGAGGATCATGAATCAAGGAAGGCCAACAACCTAAGAGATAATCAAGGAAGGAAAGATTGGTTGGTTGGAAACATTGAAGGAAAGAAGATCAAGAAGATATTCACAATCAAACCAACAAACAAATGAGAGATTCAAGAAGATAATTAAGGAATAGGAGATTAGCTACAAACAAATGAAAGATTCAAGGAATAGGAGATCAGCTGATGAGGAGAAAATTAAGGAATGAAATCACAAGATCTTGAGCCTTCGGGTCTATAAATAAGAGTCATATGTGAAAATTAAGGAATGAAATCACAAGATCTTGAGCCTTCGCGTCTACAAATAAGATTCATATGTGAAGGCGGTAGGGTATCTCAGTTACATTACATTCATTATCATATGCAGAGAAAGAGACGTCATATTTGAGAGGGACGATTTTAATTGAGAGCTTATTGTAGTACAGTTCCAGCGAAGGCGAACTGTCAGTGAACCACTCGGTGGTTTTCACTGTGCTCGGGAGAGTAAAATCTGCTGGGCTCGGGAGAGTTCAGATTTCTGCCGTACGAGAGTCGCAGCCAAATCCATCTAGGGGACTCGATGGTCAAGTAAGTTGTTAGAAGAGAGTGGCATAGGGTTGGCTAGTATTAGAGGGACTCTAATGACGTGCAAGTCCAAACTATATAATTGTGGGAACAAACACTTTATCTAATAAAAATACTTGAGGAAGAATGAATTATTCCTTGAAATTGTTGTAACTAGTATTTTTCTTCCACATAGTTCAATTATAGTTCGAATTAGTACTGAACACAACACACGCGCACGATTTCTGATCTAACAATTGGTATCAGAGCAGGTTCCAGTTTTTTTTTAAACTGTTTGATCGAGGGACAGGAACATGGGAACTCACGAAGGAACATCGATGCGACCCCCTTGTCTCGATGGACAAAACTACCATTCTAGAAATCCATGATGATCATCTACTTGAGATCCAAACTAAGTGGACATGGCCGAAAATGAATGATGGTAAAGACATAACAAAGATCATTGAGAAACCTAGAACACTGTGGATCGAGGATGAAAGGTGTGCAGAAGATGCAAATTACATCGCACTATATGCAATACTGGCCACACAATTTGACGAGATTCAAATGACTGAAGAAGAAAACATTGAAATGTATTTTGCAAGGTTCAGTGACATAGTGAATCAATGTTACACCCTTGGGGATGCAACAAGAGAATGTTCAAATCATAAAAATTATGAGAACCATGGTTCCTAGTTTCAAGGAGAAGATTACAGTTCTAGAATCTTTCACGAGGGTTACCCCATGTCATTGGATGACTTGATGGGGGAACTAGGGACCTTTGAGATAAACAATGGACTGGATGTTCCCAAAAACAAAGGGATGACACTAAAGTCCGAGTCAACTACAGAGTTGATTGAGAATGATGTAACTGAGATTGCTGATAAAATGGCACTACTGACAAAGAATTGCAGCAAGTTCGTCAAAAAGTACAAACCAGAGGCAGCAGTTCACCAAAAGTTCAAACTATGGTGATATTGCCAGAAAAGGAGGATCCAAAACTCCGAACTTCAAACAAGGTAATCAAAAAGATTCTGACCAATGCAAGGAATGCAGAGGATATGGACCCTATCAAGCTGAATGTCCAAATTTTCTGAGAAAGAACAAAGCACTAAAAGCCACCTGGCGTGAATCTGAGTGAAAATGAGAAGAAGAACCTGACGAAAAAGAAACAACCTATTCTAGTAATTTTGCTACATATACATCATCGAAAGATCTGTTGTGCCTCACATCCTCTGTGCGAACTGAAGAAGAACTGGAGCTTTCTGAAGAGCCAAATTTCAATGATCCAACTCTGGAGGATCTGGAAAGAATGTACCTGGACGTAACAGCCAGATGTACAACAACTACTGAAGTTATTCAAAGACTTGAGAATCAAGTGAAAGAATATAAAAGTAAAGGTACCATTGTCATGGAACATCAAGAACTAAGTTGGGTGAAACATGAACTACAAATCACAAGGAAGATCAATGAACGACTGAGCGATGAACTGACTGCATCCCAAAGAAATGTGAGAAATATGGAACATCATGTTCAACTTCAAGCAACGAAAATTGAGTCACTCAAAATCAATCTAGAAACAACACATAAATTTGTTCACGACAACCACAAGGTAAGTACATCATTAACTGATAAACTAACAGAAAATGTATCTAAATTGCAGGACAAGGATAATGAGATGACAGAACTGCAGTCTGAGTTAGACAAAGTGATGCAAACTATACAAGGACTGAACAACGGAAAGGCTATATTTGATGAGATTCTGGCATATGGAAGATCACAAAGTAACAAAACTGGAATTGGATACACTAAAGAAAGATTATTTGGAACAACAATCTTTGTACCAGCCAGTTCCTCGACGATCCAACAAGAAAGTCCAAATACTGCAAGTGAGTTAGGAAAACAGGACACCAAAGGTACGAAAAAATTCATTCATATATGTCACTACTGTGAAGCACCTGAACACATTCGACCTAAGTGCTACAGAATGAAACATGACCAACGATCAGGTAACATCTAAAATTGGAATATGTTCGGGGTTCATGTGAAAAGTTCTACATCACCAAAAACTGTGAAGGTGAAGAATAACAATCATAGAATATCAAATATAAAAATATGGGTAGTTAAGAATAGCATGTGTCTTACATCTTCGATAGTCTCACTTGGTGCGAACAACACCGGAACTTGGTTTTTTTATAGCAGATATTCACGTCACATGACTGGAAATGCCACTTATTTAACTGATATCATTTCAATAAATGGGGAATCTGTGACGTTTGGTGATGGTAAGAGTGAACGTGTCGTTGGATAAGGGAATCTTAATATACGTGGTTTACCTAAATTGTCTATTGTCTTTCTTGTTGAAAACCTTAAAGCAAATCTATTAAGCATTAGTCAAATATGTGATCAAGGACTACGAGTGAATTTTACTCATGACAAATGCATGGTTATTGACATTGATGATCAATTTGTACTCACTCGAACCCGATCCACTAACAACTGCTATCTTCTTAACATGAATCATGTTTGTCATAATGCAAACACCAAGGCAACTGAAGTATGGCATCAAAAATTAGGAAACATTGGATACAACCACCTCATTGACTTATCAAAATCCCAATATGTTAGGGGGTTACCTAAACTCCCAAACAGGAATCAAGGAATCTATGGTCCTTGCCAATTTGGCAAACAAGTGAAAAGCTCACACAAAGGAACTCAAGATGTCTGCACAAAACAGATTATGGCCCTATTACACATGGACCTGATGGGACCAGTTCAGACCGAAAATACTGGAGGTAAAAGGTATATTTTTGTGTGTGTTGATGACTTTTCAAGATATACCTGGGTAAGATTTCCTTGAGAAAAATCAGAAACATTCAGAGAATTTGAGAAACTGATAAAATTACTTGAAAATGAAAAACATGATTCTGTTGTTCGAATACAAAGTAACCACGGGAGAGAATTTGAAAATAATGCTTTTATTGATTTTTTCACCTTACGTGCTATTACTCATGAGTTTTTAGCTCCTAAAACACCGCAACAAAATGGAGTAGTTGAGAGAAAGAATCGTACTCTACAGGAAATGGCCAGGGCTATGATGCTAGGCAAGAATGTCGCTAAAAAATGGTGGGCTGAAGTGGTAAACACTGCATACTATGTTACAAATCGTGTCTACTTAAGAAAAGGAGTGGGAATGACCTCGTATCAAATTTGGAAAGGCAAAACTCCGAATCTCAGTCATCTTCATGTGTTCGGCTGCATATGTTATGTATACAATAACCGAGAACAATTAGGTAAGTTCGATGCCAAAAGCGATACAGGTATGTTTCTTGGTTATTCTACAAACAGTAGAGCATTTCGTGTATACAATCTAAGAACTCAAACACTTATTGAAAGTATTAATGTTGTCTTTAATGACTCATTGGAAACACTGGATATTTATCTGGATGAAGCAGGCTCATCTGCTGTGCGACTTACAGGTGAACTAAATTGTGAAAACACAGGAGAGACTGATCAGACTCCAAGAGCGAAGAGCCCGAAAACCATGAACATTCCACTAGAGTTCAAAAAGAACATCCAAAAGAATTTATCATTGGAGATCTCGATGAAGGTGTAAAGACACGTGGAAAACTAAAACTGATTACCGCAAAATGAAGGGGTTAGTACATCATGCATGTTATACCTCTATGATCGAACCTAAGAACATTAAAGAGGCTCTCAAAGATAACAACTGGATATTGGCCATACAAGAGAAGTTGGAACAATTTGCTAAATGATGTATGGACACTTGTATCACGACCGGACAGTGCAAACATCATTGGAACTAAATGTATTTTCAAAAACAAAATTGATGAGCAGGGAAACATTACAAGGAATAAAGCCAGATTGGTAGCTTAAGGATACACGCAAGTAGAAGGAATTGACTTCAAAAAAACGTTCGCTCCAGTTGGACGACTGGAGTCTGTGAGAATCCTTCTATCATTTGCTTGTATTAAAAAATTCATATTTTATCAAACGGATGTGAAAAGTGTATTTTTAAAAGGTTTTTTAAAAGATGAAGCGTATGTAGAGCAACCCAAAGGCTTTGAAGATCCAAATTATCCAAATCATGTGTACAAATTGAAGAAAGCATTGTATGGACTGAAGCAAGCCCCGAGAGCTTGGTATGAGAGACTGACGAAGTTTTTACTTGCACAAGGATACAAGCGATGAGGGGTAGAGCAGACCTTGTTCACCCAGTGGTCGAACAATGACATTATCATTGTACAGAGTTATGTGGATGACAATGTGTTCGGCTCTACATCCAAAAAACAAAGTGAACTACTTTGTCAAGGTAATGTCACAAGAATTTGAAATGAGTATGGTTGAGCTATCATACTTTCTTGGACTGCAGGTTAAACAAAGCAAAATGGAATCATGATACATCAAGGGAAATATGCTAGAAACTTGGTAAAGAAATTTGTTCTTGAAGGCTGCAAGATTGCTCAAACACCTATGGGAACCAATACCAAATTGTTTAAAGATGAAAGTGGAACTAGCGTTGACCCAACACTGTATAGAAGTATGATAGGGAGTCTTTTGTATCTTACTGCAAGTAAACCTGACATAAGTTTTAGTGTGGGATTGTGTGCTAAATATCAATCCAATGCAAATGAATCATACCTCAAGGCAGTAAAAAGAATTATACGCTATGTGGCAGGTACTATAGACTATGGACTAAAATATTCTTTCGATATTAAGCCTATTCTTGCAGGATACTGTGATAGTAATTGGGCCGGTGATATAGACGATCGAAAAAGCACTTCAGGAGAATGTTTCTTTATTGAAAATAATCTAGTGTCGTGGCTCAGCAAGAAACATAATAGCATATCATTATCCACAGCAAAAGCTGAATACATTGCGGCAGGGAGTTCATGTTCACAGTTGGTATGGATGATGCACATGTTGTGCTACTACGGTATGAACTTGGACTCAATGACTCTTTTTTGCGATAATAATAATGCTATAAATATGTCTAAAAATCCTGTGCAACACTCCCGAACCAAGCACATTGACATCAGGTATCACTACATTAGAGAATTGGTTGAGGAAGGTGTTATTGTACTTGAACATGTTCCTACTCTAAGCCAACTTGCTGATATATTTGTCAAGGCCCTGGATTCCCAACAGTTCATCTCTCTTAGGAAATCATTGGGCATTTGTTGTGCTCAATAATAAAAAATAAAAATAAAAAGGTGAAGAACCTTGAATTCTCTCAAGTAGATAAATGAGAAAAAGGGGGTTGGAGGAAATATGATATATATTATCTCTCTGCGCAGGTTTAAAATTCAGTTTGTCTTGAACTTTGAATCCAATATGTCTCAATTCATTATTTTCTTGGAAAGAGCTACGACCTTGAAATGATGCAGTGACAAGCTATCAGCCGTATGATTGAGCATCGTACACAGAAAATGATAGGTCTGTGAAAGCTACCAAAGTGTTCTTTTCTGGTTCGCACAAAAGGGGTTATAAGGGACAGTTGAGCTCGTCGCACAGGGTTTTTCCAGTGTGATTCTTACTTGTGTGGTTTGCGAGCTACTCCACAAGGTTTCTGTAGAAGGAGTGATAAGGAATCTACTCTTAAAACTGTGTTCCTAAAAAGAAAAAGTGAACCAAAGAGACACATATGAATTGAGAACATGGATTTGTCTTAGTGTATCCTCAAATTGGATTGCCTGCTGAAAGGAGAATAAATATCTGAACTGAAGCCTCCTTTTTATTCATTATATCATTTTTGTGTAGTAATTCCTCATTATTTTATTTTGGTATCTCTCTCTAGATCTCTCTCTCTCTCTCTACAAACTGATGGGTAAACCATGGAAAATTGGGATATATGAGTAAGTGGGCCTGGTGGCTAGTAATATGAGACTAGTGGCAATTAACCTCTCTCGTGTGATCTCTTATGATGTGAACGCGTGGTAGAATCTGCATGGAAAGGGAAGTGTTTGAGCAGTGTATTTAAACCATATCTAGCAGCACTTATTTTGTCACTTATTACAAAGAGACTTGAATCTTTTTTTCTGCCATAACCATTAATTCATATATGTTGTTCAGTTCTTGTTCGTTATGATTAAAGATATCACTCACATTCACCTTGTGTTAAAGACCTAGTCTTTCTGCGATTTCTCTTTTCTATTCTCTTTCACAGGAATATATGAAATGAACAGGGCGATTGGTCCCAGCTCGATCTCCAAGCGAACAGGATAAGAAAATTTTGAATCCAGTCCTTCTGATATTCTTGAGCAGTCCACACGAACACTGAAAATGTCTTTTATGGTAGCTGTAGTTGTTGCTCAAAAACTGTATTTCACTAACATTCGTAAATCTCTAGATGTTCCCTTGAAATCAGGTCTTTTTATGTTCACCAATCCTTTGTCAAATGGCTCAAAAAAGGGGAAGTTGAAGACAGTGAATAGTACTTAAGTGAAAAAGGCTCAAATTAAAGGGGAGTTGGTTGTTAGGGGGAGACAATGCATATTTTGAAACTCTACATATGATTTTCTAGTGGTTACTGACTAACTGTGCTATATGCATGATCTTCCTGATTCTACATTATGAGGTATTCATTAGTTTATCTCTATCCGATAAAACTGCATACTGGGAGTCCTGAGTTCACTGTTTGTTCAAACTGTGTTGTTGTGTTTAAAAATGTTTGCAGGACAGTAGATTTTCGATCCAAATGCCAAAGGAGGAGATTGATAGAGTAAGTGTGTTGGCATATATATCAAAAATCTAATGAGGTTTGAATTACATGCAGGATATGGCAAAGATACGAAAATCAAGGAAGGTCAACAACCTAAGAGATACTCAAGGAATGGAAGACCGGCTGATTGAGAAGGAAAAAGGATCATGAATCAAGGAAGGCCAACAACCTAAGAGATAATCAAGGAAGGAAAGATTGGTTGGTTGGAGACATTGAAGGAAAGAAGATTAAGAACATATGCATAATCATAAGCAAGATCAAACCAACAAACAAATGAGAGATTCAATGAGAGAATCAAGGAATAGGAGATTAGTTACAAACAAATGAAAGATTCAAGGAATAGGAGATCAGCTAATGAGGAGAAAATTAAGGAATGAAATCACAAGATCTTGAGCCTTCGGGTCTATAAATAAGAGTCATATGTGAAGGCCGCAGGGTATCTCTGTTACATTACATTCATTATCATATGTAGAGAAAGAGACGTCATATTTGAGAGGGACGGTTTTAATTGAGAGCTTATTGCAGTACAGTTTCAGTGAAGGCGAACTGTCAGTGAACCACTCGGTGGTTTCCACTGTGCTCGGGAGAGTACAATTTGCTGGGCTCGGAAGAGTTCAAATTTTTGCCATACGAGAGTCGGCAGCCAAATCCATCTAGGGGACTCGATGGTCAAGTAAGTTGTTAGAAGAGAGTGGTATAGGGTTGGCTAGTATTAGAGGGAGTCTAATGACGTGTAAGTTCAAACTATATAATTGTAGGAACAAACACTCTATCTAATAAAAATACTTGAGAGGAAAAAGGGATTCTTCCTCGAAATTGTTGTAACTACTATTTCGCTTCCACATAGTTCAATTATAATTCGAATTAGTACTGAACACAACACACACGCACGAATTATGATCTAACAGATTTAATTATTATGAGTAAATGTTTTTAATAAACTTATAATTTAAAAGTAATGTTACAGGCTTACAACTTTAATATTATTCATTTAAAATAATGTACACATACTAGTAAGTCCTTCCGTGCGATGCACAAATATATTATTATATTTTAAATATAAAAAATGCATAACATTAATATTCTTAAATATATATATATATAATTATGTTCAATAATTTATATATATGTAGCATGATTATGATAAATATATAACTATTATATATAAAATTATATACATATATAATGAGAAAAATGTAATAAATTAACCTACATTTTATTCAAGTTGCAAGATTCTCATGTTAAAGAAAATAATAAAACAGTGCCTTTTATTTTCTTTCAATTTACAATTTTAAGCCGAAAGAAAGTAATTATATATAGTTCAACTAAAGATTATAGGTCAATGCATGAATAAAAATAAAGTTATAAATATAAGCAAAATCATATTAAATTTATTATATTTTATAGTTTCATATGACTAAAGCCATACAATATTATCAATCATTTGATACATTTCATGAGTAGAAATTATATAATTATGATTTAAGTATGTATTTATCAATAATTATTTCATATTGTCAATTTTAGTAACTATTTTAGATGAAAAAATAAATAACTTAAGATTAAAACCTGTGGTATGTTCATGATCAGTATTTAGCATGAAATTACTAGAATATATATATATATATAGAGCATGTAATTACTCCTATTTTGGAACTGTCCCTATAAATGCTACAATCTTTCTTATGACAAAACGTACATTGCGAGAAGATATTTCTTCATGTGTACCATAGTTGGACTAGTCAATGCAGCATCCAGGCAGCCTTTAATTTATATTTGTAGTCTTTACATAGAATATTCCAATTCTGCATGCATATATATATATATATATATATATATTCTGAAGTCATTAACTCATTTCCTATCTAACCGTTGAATTACCATCTTGCGGATTCAAAATCCTAGTTTGAGAATGGTGAACCGAAGACAATTATTTTTTAAAATACCCGTACCAAAAATCTGAAATAAAAAATAAAACACAATTTTAAAATAGATAATGTCACGTACAGTGATGGGAAAACCAGTGCTTAATATATAGTTAGATACAGACTACAGTACACACTGACACAGAGATGTATAAAACTATACTGTGGGTTTTGTTGGGGGCTGGGGCTGGGGCTGGGGGTGGGGGGGTAGGAGGGAAGGGTAAATATGGCAAAGAGATGGATGGGGGCATATATCACTATCATGCAGGCAGCAGGAGGCAAAGTAGCAAATACCAATAAAACGAATGACGTCACCTTCCTATCTCAACAGTTACTTCTAATCATTGCATACACAATTCTCACTCTCTCCAATGCCAACTCGAAATGACTATATTACCCCTGTGTGGGTACAAATATGTGTATTACTAGTACAAGTTTACTCTTAGCATCATCATGTTCATGCAGGAAAGTAAACAATGGAGTCGTCCTCATATGTCCCCATCTATCCTCAAAGTGTTGTCTTGGCCACCTCTCCCTCCACCCATTCCTTGCTAATTTTCTGCACTACTCATCAATCAGGGCTTATTCCTCTCCTTAATAACACTTTAGTGGGATCCAGGGTGTCTAACAAATTCATAATACTTAATTTGTGATCGTTCCTCAAAAAATAGTTTGAATTCTCAATAAATACTGCAATAAATAAGCTCTGATATTTGGTAGTAAGTTATTTTATTGTTTAAGTATTGTTTTGTAGGGCATATAAATCAATCAATGCATGGCTCAAATAGCAACTTTCATGAACTATGGTTAAATTTTTGCTTTCCTTACACATCTTAGTTTAAAGTTTTAATCTCATATTGTTAAATGGATTGATTCTAAAAAGTTTCGTGAATTTGGTCCAATTTTTAATTGGAATATGAACTTTAGTAGTCACAGTATAGTTTGAATTTTTTAGATGTTTTCGGAATAAGTAATTAGAATTATTAACTTGCATGGATATTGAATTTTTCTTTGAAAATTAGAGTTTTATCAAGTAGTAATAAGAATTAATCAAGATGCAAAAGTTTAGGGCAATGAATTTTATGCCCGTGATTTAAGGATTGTAAAATTTAATCAACTTTAAAGATAAGATGATGATTTTTTTATGAGTCTCAAGCAAGATGTTTTGTTTTTTCTTGTTTAGATATGTCGTTCATGGAGTGAAAACAAACGCTATCCTCGATCATCTATTTCAAAAAGTTTTATGTTGAAAATTCTTGTTATTGTCATTGCAGCTGGAAAAATCTTAAAGTTGAAAAACGACACTACTTTTAGAAGTCTATGTTGCAATGGGAAATCAAGGCAAAGTTCATGAATTATTTTGGTAACTATCCCTTTTAGATTTTTAGTACATAGACATAGGATTGATTTTTGCATGACTCGTAATTAAATTGAATTAAATGAATTCGAGTTGAATTACTTCTCATATTATAAATTGAATTTCAAATCTTCCAATGATAAAACAACATATGCCAATTAATAAACCTTTAATAACGTTTATTTTTATCTCCCAATAAAATAACATAAAAATCAATAAACTGTAAATTTTCATAAAAAAACAAAAGAAGTTTGCTGTTCTGAAATTGAGAGATTCTGTTTCTGCCCAAATTATGCTCTGAGATATAAACTTAGAAACCATCTTTTCGAAGAGATACGACATGACAGAAACTAGTAACTCGAATATCATCAATTAATAGTAATTATTAGGCTCTGCAGTAACAAGTGGACCTTCATAAATTAGGACCATTGAATTTAAAGTTCTAATAACTGTATATTTCCACATATATTAACTAAAAGAAATAAAGGTATCCAAGTGATTAGATTGAATTGACCAGAATACCAGAAACAGTCATGAGGACATGACATCAGTAAGTACCAAAAAAATTCAAAAAATAAAAAAATGTACATCAGAGTTTCTAATGTATGTTTTAATTTGATTTATATACTATTTTACGTACCTTTACTTTTAAATTAAAATCATGTAAAAGTGTATGCATGTTCTTTCGATTTTTGTGATACGAGGCCACTAGGTTATTAAAGTTTTGGCTAAGATAGTCTTAGTTAAGTGTACATATATAATAATTGTGTAAATTTATCAAAAAATTATGAGTCTTGTTCGGGATGATAATTATTGGTTTCGAAATGTAACATCACATATTATTCTTATTACAAGATTTCGGTATGGGGTTTGAAATTTAACAATACACATTTCTTGTAGAATTTGGGTACCTATTCATTTACTTTCAAAATACTATCGAATTTTTAATTATCTTCTAAGAAAATCATAGAAAATAAAATATGTGTACAAATATTTATAATAGCACCATAATAGAAGTTAAGGAAATTTAGTACCTTTAAAACATTGTGGAATTTTTCTCAAGGTGTCAAGGAAAATAAAATTATAAAATACAAAAAATGAGAAATAAAAATATTCTTTTTTAACTGGAACATAAATATCATCCTCATTTTATCTCTACTACTATGTACACGGGGCATCCAAACCCTCGCTCCATCCCCAAATTATTCAAGAATGTTCCAACTCATTTATTTTAATTTCGAACATCCACAAAAATTGTCATCCTTATTCCAACATCAGGTCATCACTCATAACGTAGAATGCAATAGCCATTTAATCAACAATAACAATATAATAATATAATTATTATTATCCTAATAATAATAGTAGTAGTAATGCATCAGAAATAGAATGAAAGTGGTCCATGGGGGATGGGTAAAAGAGGAGGCAGAGATTGTTTAGAGATAATGAAAGATAAATGCGGAGAGTTTAGACATTTTAAGTGCATAGGAAAACACACACACACACTCGTGCACTCTTGGAAACATCAATATCATGACTACCAGTCAAAACATCCACACTATTTTTCATGAAACCCTCTTTGTTTTTCCTCTATTATTAATATAGCTACAATTACCAAAATATAGTAAAACATTGACTATCTACTTCACTATTTTATTAATCTTCGGTGGATACTGAACAGTTACTTTTTTCAACATGTTATGAAATCATTCTTTTTGGTATTTATTTTACAATATGGTCTGTTGAAGAAAAAACATAGTTTAATATAAAAGAAGTAATTTTTTAAAGTAAAATTATAAAATTTAAATAACATTTTTGTTACAAATTCGTTCTTGACATGAGATATATAAAATTAATTGTCTTTTTACGATTTTTAATTTGATATCAATATTGTATATATTAAAATAAAGATTATATTTAAGATATGAATAATCTTTTTATAAGTTAAATTATTTAATTTTATTTGAAATATGTGTTAAGTTTGAATAAAAAAATTGGTTAAATTATGATATGAATTTAAGACAAATAAAAATTAATAAATATTTTTTAATACTTTCCTAGAATAATAATAATAAATATTTTCATAAATTAAAAATATAATATTATTCAAGTATATATTTAGTTATTTTCTTTTTTTCTAATTTTAAATATTTGTATTGTCTTTGAGAATTATTGTAGGTTGGATTGAATTTCAATTATAAAATTCACTTCGTTATATGTTTTTTATTAAAGTTAGATTTTTTTTTTTTTTTGAGAATGATAATGCATTATACATATGAAACTATATTTAAATGATGAGCGAAAATTTAAAATATTTAATTACTTATATCTATTGCGTATTGCGAATACTTTTAAATATTTAATTTTATAAACAGGGAAAAACTTAAATTATAAAGAAAAATAAATACACATAAAATATTTTTTGAAAATGCATTATTTTAATTTTTTTTGTATCATGTTAAAAAATTATGTACAAATATGTGTAAGTAAATTTATTATTTTTTTTATATATTTTATGTTTCATAAGTATTTTGTTTGCCTCAGGATCTTTTACTTTGTTATATAGTTATATGTTTTAATTTTTTTCATATCACTTATATATTTTATAATCTTATATAACAATAAAATAATTTTATAATATATTATATTTCATACATCGTATAAACGGACACATAGTACTTTCTAAACCAAATATACAAACCCTCCTCCCTCCAACTTATGTACTTCCACTCATATAAATTTTTAAATGAACACACATATCAGGGCTGTATCTTATGAATGGAGAATCATGGTTTCTTTAAGTAACCCAAAGTTTCCACTCAATCATATAATATCTTATTTTATATATATATATATATATATATGTGTGTGTGTGTGTGTGTGTGTGTGTGTGTGTGTGTGGATTTGAGTATGTCGTAATATGTGAGTGTATCTCTTGGTGAGTGCGCTTAATTAGAATGTGTGGGAAATTCCCACTTTCAGAGAGTAAATTGTCACTCAATACGGATTATGAATACTCGCAATAACAAATAAAAATAATAATATTTTTTCCAGCCTTCTGAAATTAGATTTAGGCCAAAATCGTTAGCCTTATTCTTCTAATTTTAACTATTTTGTAAGTTTGTATGTATTACGCAGATACCACATACTCTACGATTGTATGATCTTATTATCATATACTAGTATAAGTCCAATAATTTTCACGGGTTAGTTTAAGTATAATTTTAAAAATACACACACACACACACACACACACATATATATATATTATGAAATTTTAGTTTTTATTTTTTTCTTTAATTTTAATTTGAGAAAATAATATATGAGTATAAATATTAAAGAATATCATTTCAAAAGATAATAAGCTAGTGTAGTATCCGTATATTACACAACTTTTATAAATAAGAAATAACTGTAAATTAATTTCTTAAGATTGCAAGAAATATTATTAAAAAAAATTATAGTTTTACTATCATATTTAATATCATATATAATTATATATAATAATTTGATAATCACCCAAATATTTTTCTCTACAAAAACCAGTTTATTTTAAGATGCAAATTCTATTATTTAAAAAAAAAAAAAAAAAAAGTCCAAAATATCATCCACTAGTCTAGTCAGTTAATAATAATACACATTTTAAAATTCGGGGTATGGTTTAATTTTGATCCTGGGCCAATTTTTCCAATTTTCATTCATAATTGGAAATCTTTATTTATTACCAAATTATAACACTTTACTTTACTAAATAAAAGTAATATAATGCATATTAAGATTTCGCAATCCTTAATTTAAATTAGACAAATTCCTTTTTAAGTGGGTTCTGCTTAATATATAGAAGTATACGATAATTATTAAATAAATAATTAGAATCTAATAGAAAATAAAGAATGTGAAAAATATTGGCCGCCAAAAGGAGAGTTTGAATCTTTTATTTAATTTTATATTCTAAAATAATCAACCTATACCACGTATATTTTAGTGATATAACTAACTAGCATATAATATGTATTAAAAATAATAAAATATAAAATTCAAACCTAAAAAACGTTCTTAAAATCAATAAGATTATAAAGGTTCATTGTAGTATTAATATACTTGGAGCTACATTCTCATGCTCAACCTACTTTTAGTAGACAAAATTTTGGGGTTCTGAATTATGTACTAGGATGTCTTTTCAAGTGCACCAAAAGAATAACTATTAATTTCTCTCCTTTTTTTTTTTTTTCTTATTCATGCGAGCAAAAAAAGAACTTTTTTTTTATGAATTCAGCTTTGTTTTATTTTTTGTTCAATATATATATATATATATATATATATTTGAAATTGAATTAATGCAGAGTAAAAAAACTTTTTTTTTTTTTTTTTTGGAAACTTGAGAGCTATATATGACACTTCCATTTATGATTTACTCTTGAAAAATAAAAACAAGAGAGCAGTTACATTTTTTATTTCATCTTATATCTTATTTTATTTATACATGTCATAAATGCAATTACGATATCATAGCTATATTGGTGGGGCGCACTAATAAAATAAACGAATAAAAAAAACATTTCGAAAAAAATGATCTGGCATCTAGGAGTGTTCTCCAGAAAGAAGAGTCTTTAATGTATTCTAGCTGCAATTACTAAATGTAAGTGTCCCATTCCCTTTGCCCTCATCAGTTCCTTTTACAGGGGACACTACCAAAATATTTGACATTGATTTGCATTAACTACAGGGCCCTTCCAATAAAAATGCAGATATTATTTAAGGGGGAAGTAATACTAAATGAATCGAGAAGAATCATAGCGGTGTAAAATAATTGTATTAACGAGATACAAACGATTCGAATTCTCTATGTATTGTACTCTAGAAAGTAGAAACATTGTACCTAGTGTGTTTTTGCAGTCACACACACAACTATATAATTGTGTGACATATCGGATCCGACGCAGGTAAGAATAAATGGAGAAGGTACACCCTCAAAATTATAGATGTTAAATGTATGTAAGGTCATGTTACATTATGTTTTTTGAATTTGTTCACTTCTGAAATTGTACCTTAAATAATGTAGTCTGTTCATGGACATATGCTGTCAGTTGCTGACTAGTTACTCTCTACCCTCTTTATATTTCTTTTTTGTTGCATCATTCACAAAGTTTAAACATCTTTCATTGATTCATGCTTTTATTCCACTATTTTATACATTGCAATTCTAAATTAAAGTTATTTTATCCGAATATTGTTTATAAAATTCGCATATATGTAGGGTTTAAAATTAAGTGAATTATTCAACACTTGATTATTGTTCTAAGTTTGCCTATGCATTTTTTTTTCTTCTTGTTTCAGACTAAATTTGAGCTTTGACACTTGCCCTCAATCAGTAAATACTACTGCAAAGCTCGTGAAATTCATAGATTGTACAATCTCTTTTTATATAATACTAGTGTGAGACATGTGCGATGTACAGAAGAATTTTTTTTTTTATATTTTGTAATATAATAAATATTTTCAAGTTAAATTAGTATATTATAGAATGTGTAGATTTGTAATTCAGCGATTATTTTTTTGTATAATTAGTAGAAATTTGTTGTAATTTTATGTTTCGTCTTTTCTTCTATTAGAATTAGCCTCGTCCACAAATTGATAAGCATGACGATTTATAGAAGGTTGAATCAAATTAAATTTAAAAAATAGTCATATCAGCAGATTAAAGAAAATAAAGATTTGTGCAGATCTCGTAAAATTTGCTAATTACATAGTCAAATTAAGAACAAAATATTTTGCAAATTGATAATTAAATATATTTTTTCTTTATATTTTGTAATATAAGCATATATTCAAGTTATATAATATATTGTAAAAGGATTTGTAATTCAGTTCTCGTTCACAAATTGATAATCATGATATCCACGATTTATAGAAGGTGGAATGAAATTCCTTTTTTCAAATAAAGATGTGAGCAGATTAAAGAAAATAAGCATTTGTACATATTTCGTAAAAATTGTCAATTACACAGTCAAATTAGGGATAAAAATATTAAGCAGATCGCCAATTAAATATAATAATATCACAAAATTTGAAATTAAATATAAACAAATACTTAGAAAGCTAATGAATAAACAATGGTTATACGTCAAATAATTAGCAGATCTCAACAGAAAATCACAAGAACAATCAAACGAAAAATGAAAGAGATGGACGAACTTTTCATTTAAAAATAAGAAAGAAAAATAGTTAAGAAAATAAAATATGTTTATAATAAATTGAAAGCAACATATGAATAAAAAATCTAAAAATAAAATAAATCTGAAAATAATATTTTGAAAAGTGCTTAGCTTTTGCGACAACTGAAATATGGGACATATTGTTCTACTTGTCTTACCGTTTATTTTCATTGCAATTTTGAAATCGAATCAAAATTTTTAGAATAAAAACATTTAATTTTAATTTAATAGTAATATAATTATTCTAAATAAGTAATGAAGTTTAGGTGGGAAAATGAAATTGGAAAAAATTATTTTGTTTATATATATATATTTTTTTTTTTTTGTTAATTGTACGTAATATATACATCTAATAATAATATAGTAAATTTTAAATTTGTTAAGAATTACATTATATTATTTCTTAAATTAAATTATATTAAGTATACCAAGATACTTTTCATTTAACAAATTATTGTCTAACCTAAAATTAAATTAATTCATAATTTTTTTATATATATTTAATAAGAATAAGCCATAATACATTACATGATTTTCAAATTATAATACTCATACTTCCTAAAATATCATAATAAATTCTAGTAATGTAAGTCAAAACTTACTATAATAACATAATGAAAGTCTCACCTATTATAGTAAAGATTAGTGATTAACAAATCTTGTAATCTATAAAGAGGAGTCAGTCTCTTGCGCATTGGTTTATCATGCACCCAATATATGTTATTACTTTTTTACTTAAAAAGGTAACAAATTAATAGTAATATTTTTTTAAGTAAACAAGTAATAACTTTTAGTTATAAAAGTAATATTGTAGATCGAGTTGTACGGTGCATCCGAAGTACAAAAGTTTTTGCATATAAAAAATATATACCAAATTAAATTGCTGTTTTTTACATAAATAAAATTTGCACTATTAGTATGAATTAATGTATCGATATATGATATGTAATTGGTATATTTTTTTTACATATAATGACATAAAAATAAATAATGACATGTAGTTTTTTAATTGGTCAATTGAATTGAGAAGCTTAAATTTGTGTTATTTGGCATATATTTAAAATTTGTTTCATAAAATATTTTTTTAAGAAATTTAGGATTTACGTTCTCTTTAAATACTCACTTATTATTGTTTTTTCAAAAAGCGGATGAATAATAATTTACGTTTTACATTTAGAATCTCTTAAATACGTCCCAAATAATATGGTTCAACATGTGATCGATAAAGAGATCAATTTTAGTTTTATTTTTTATTTAATTAAATTAAAAAACTTTTCAAAGTTCTCAATCCAATCGCTAGCACAGCAGACGCAAATATTAATCGTGCACCTTGACAAGAAATTTCATACAACCTTAACCTATGACATGTTAGGCTCAACTTGACTACTTTACATTTATTGCCAAAATTTTCTCTGTATGTCGGCTGATTTGTTACTGATCATTTAAAAAATGAATTTTTTTTTTTTGTAATTTAGTTATTTATTAAATAATTAAAGAAAGAGAAATGTGTGTTGAGTGGACTGTGGCCCGGCCTTGGAAACAGTTTGATGAGAATTTGGTATGGGGATTGATTGACTTTTGACTCATGTTTATTATTCCCAGCAGCCTAATATATATACAACTTATAAAGATTACTATTTCATAGATGGATTAATGTGCATTCATAGAAGAAACAGTCAACACTATCTCCAACACAAATGCTGGATTTTGGTTCAAATACATTGGTTAAACCCTAATTATAATAATATACATATTTACTGTGATCATCCATATATAATAAAATGATGTTTCTTCTCCTTGTCTATTTACTATAAATAATACCTATATCATGCATTGGTACAACTTTTCATGGATATAATTTTACAATATATAATTGGTATAGAAAAATTCTTATTAAATCAATATTGGTACCGTCTCAATTAAAAGATATTTATCCAGAATTCAATTTCTTTGTTTTTATAAGAAAAAAGAAGAGCGAATTTTTTTTACATTTTACATCCCATTTTAACATAACTTTCTATCATGTAATTTGAGAATAACTGCTAAATTCGAGTATTTGTTAGGGAATACTTGTACTATTTCTTACTGCAAATAAAAAATGGAAGCTGAATATACAGTTTTAAATCAAAAGTGGAACTTACTGTGTTTTTTTTAACATTTTTTGACAGCCCTTCTCAAAAGTCCAACGAAAAACCTAAAAAAAAAAAAAAGAAAAAAAAAACATAGTGAAAACATTTTTTTAGCTGCATATTCTCAATATCCTTTTTATTTTATTTATTTTGTTACCAAAAGAATGTATATAGTGAAAATAGTACTGGATTAGACTTGCAACTTCACTCACTCACCACACACTCCTAATTGCCTGTATTTTTCTTTGTCTGCAGCTTTAAAATTTCTTGATTTTCCAAACTCTGGAGGAGTTTTTCTTTCACCATTTTAATCTCTCTCCCCCCCCCCCCCCCCCTCTCCTGTATATAAAGACACACACAAACTCCCCACAGCTGTGTCAGCTAATCTCCAAAGCAATCTAATGAATTAATCAAGATATCGACTCAAAAAGAATTCGTCCTGCTCCTCCTCCTCCACCACTGATCTCTAATCATGAGAGAACCAAACTATAATTTGTCTACAGGATGGTTCAACTTCATTCCCCTCCATTCCCAGTACTGTTCTTCATCAAACCCTCCTCCTCTTCATAACTATTCTTCAATTCCTTCACCTTCTTCTTATTCTTCTTCTTCTTCACTTCCTCCTAAAGAAGCTCTTCCTCTTCTCAACACCCTAAATCCCACAAGGGAATTACATCTTTACCCTTCATGCAATAGCCATCCCATCAAGTCAGAAAAAACCGCAGCTAAAGAAAATTGTGAGGGCAGTTGCTCTAGTACTGCTGATGAAAATGTGACCGTAGCCCTACAGATAGGGCTTCCAAGCCCTAGCTCTTCTGATTTGGGGTCAACGATTTCTTCATCTGGGCAAATTATGGATAAAGATGGTGCTCATATACTTGCTGGCCTGCCCTTGAACAGGCTGAACATGGGACAGTACTGGATTCCTACCCCTTCTCAAATCCTCATCGGACCTACTCAATTTTCTTGTCACCTTTGCTGCAAAACTTTTAACAGATACAACAATCTCCAGGTAAGTAGTCTTCAATAATTTCTTCTCTGTAACATTTTCAATCTTGTTCTCTCTCTCTCTCTCTCTCTCTCTCTCTCTCTCTATGATAGATGTTAGCTAATGATCCTTTGGGATTGGCCTAATTAAGCTTTTGGGAATCATCATTTCTTGAATCCGATGAAATGTTAAATATTAATTCGTTTTTTTTTTTTTTTTCAGAAATAAACATCCTGAAAGATTATGAGTCGGTGGAATTTGGGACAGAATCATATAGATAGATACATTTGTGTTTCAGAATTATAATTACAAAATTAACAACACAAGATTCCACTGGAATTTCTTCATTTACTCTATTACAAGTCAAGTCTTGAGATTTGTAAGTGTCTTGTCAAGTCTTGTCCAGGAACACAAAAGTCAGCCTCAGATGCCACAGTCACTTCTGCATGTCTAGTGTCAATCACTTCGTATGTTATGTTATGCTCTCTTTTTTCAATCGCAACCCTGAAAAGATTGTGACAATTATAGTGCCTTTTCTCACTTGCATAAATGTTCCAGTCATAGTTAATTTGTTCAGTGTTCGTGTGAATATGTGCAAATTTTAAACAAGAAAATTAACTTCACAAATTATCCCTTCTCCCATTTCTTTTCTGAATCCATTTGAATTTAATTCTTGAGAATCCCTACATGTTTCGAAATATTTAAATAAAAAGAAATAATTTTGAGGTGTTGAAGTTCTTGAATCTGTTGAAGCCTTTGAAATCTGTGCAAAGCACTGTTACTGAGAAAAATGTATGTGTGGCTGAAACTAATTAAAACTGACAAGAAGCAAAGGTGATAGCTATTTAATTCAGTTTCAGATGTTTTTCTTCAATGACCTTAGTCGTCTGCAAAATGTAAAGATCCACTGGAATATACACAGAATGGCTGCTGTTCTGTGACAGCCCAATGCATAGTCTTTCACCACAATAGGTTTACTAAAGTGATCCTTAAAAGTTTACTATTATGTCAATCCAATTCCCACTTTCTCTCTCATCTCTCACCCATTCATACTCTCTCCCATTTCTTCATGGTTTCCCTGCCTGTTTTTGGTGCTCATGCACATCAATTATAAAGTTTCTTTTTTTATTTTTCTTTTAACTTTGGAGTTACAAACTAATGTTGGATATAGACAAGTATTTGTATTTTAGTAATAACTACTACTATTAAGTTGGTGTGAAATAAGTATACGCTTGTGATGATTTGGCTGAAATTGTCTCTAGTTGCATTGAAAGTTCATTTTCGTCAATTCAGGATAAGCTAATCAAAATATTTGAAAGTTTCATTTCAAAAGAATAAAACAGTTTCTCTTAAAAATTACTGCTTCAAAATTAATTTTGTGTGTGTGAAACTTTATTGTAAGATTCGTGTTCAAGAAAACAAGAATAATACGAAATCACCCTTGTGCAAATTCAGCCGATTTCTAAATCTTCAGCTCCAACAGTACTACACGTCATATATGCAAAATAATATCATGATAACATAACAAACAAACATGTGGCTAGTATTTATAGAGTTAAAATACAAGATAGAACACTATTTGAAGGAGAGTATGGTTTGCAAATCTAGTTTATATTCCTAAATAACCCTGTCTAGAATCTAGCAACTCATGGTCAATTAGGTTTAATGAGGCCTCATTTCTAGGTTGGGAACTTGTCAACTTTCATGACAGTTATTTGGTTGAACAGAGATTATATATTTTCACAATATTAATGAAGAATGATAATAATAGGGATACTTAAATACAATACCATTTATAGAAAATAAAAAATGCCCAAAATTCCAGATGGGCTTCTCTAAATTTTAACTTCCTCCTATATCTTGTTTCAATCTTATACATCATATATTTGGTGTATAAATATTATTATCATATTATGCTTATGTCATCATACAGTACTTTATGTACACTAGGTGAAATACATTTAATGTTATAATCACTATCAATATCCATGAGAACATAAATACACACTCTTATATATGTGTGTGCTGATGGAATGTGTATGTGTACATAGTACTTACTAATGATATATCTGATCAAACGTAGCATTTACAAGACCTAGATGGTAAATACACTGGCTTCACAAATCTTGTCTCAGATTAATTTCCTTGTTCTACTATGATTGATTATATTTGCCAACTATACACACACACACTCATATATATATAGATATATATACAACAAAAATATATGTCTTGAATCCTTTGAAATATGTTGATTAATCCTGCAAATTTAAATAAACTTGATTGGTCCAGATGCACATGTGGGGGCATGGATCACAATACAGAAAAGGGCCAGAATCCCTAAGAGGCACACAGCCAACAGCAATGCTGAGGCTTCCATGCTACTGCTGTGCACCAGGGTGTAAACATAACATAGACCACCCCAGAGCCAGGCCCCTCAAAGACTTCAGAACCCTCCAAACACATTACAAGAGGAAGCATGGATCCAAGCCTTTCATGTGCAGAAAGTGTGGGAAGCCGTTTGCAGTCAAGGGTGACTGGAGAACACATGAGAAGAACTGTGGCAAGATTTGGTACTGCTTTTGTGGCTCTGATTTTAAGCACAAGAGGTCGCTCAAGGACCACATTAAGGCTTTCGGACGAGGACATGGGGCCCATGGGATTCAGCCCGAGGTTGAAGAGGAAGACGAGTCGGCATCCGCATCCGAGATTGAGCAAGGAGGTGATCAATCTCCAATCTGACTTTTATGTTTTTTATATGCATGCATGGAAAATAGGTCTTTGTTTTTCAATATTGTGCTGTCATATAATGGTATGGGAGAACACATATAATATTTGCAGTTTTTAATTACTTTAGTTGTTAATTACTTTCTGTACATCTTTCTTCTTCTTCATTGCGATTCAAGTTTGATATCAAGGTTTTCTCTATTTTCTGCTCTACACATTTGGTGTTCTTGTTGTGGTGTAATGTATGAGGTTTTGTTTTTTTTTTTTTTTTTTTTTTTTTGCAAATTGTTTTGACCTATATGATATAAACATGTAATACCACAATTCAGTGAGTAGATTGCACACCAGTTAGTAATGTTTTTTAGGAAATAAAACTAATAAATTATTTCAAATAAACAAGTAGTATAAAATTAAAAAGTTATTAATAATATTTCTTGGTTAGGGTTAAATTAAATATCTTCTACAATAATATAAATAATAATTTTTAGTGAATGCCTCTTAGGATAACAAGTAATATTTTTTTGAGTACAAATTAATTAAATAATAGTAATGTACAAGGTATATAACTGAATGGCACGACGCACCTGGATGCACAGAGGAGTTTTACATGTTATGATATGTTTTCTTGGTGAGATTTAGTCTCTTTATCTGGATTTCATTCTTTACATACATGTATTTATTTGTGTATTGCACAAATGAACAATGATACTATATAATATTTACCAATTCTTTAGTATTTACTCCATGCATGCCTTCAAATGTATCATCTTGTTTCAATTTAGGTTAATTTTTTCTATAATTTTCAACTACATAATGAATATGCACTAGATACAGTAATATCAAAAGTTATCTGACAAAACTATGATATAAACAAACAAACCATATTGTTCTTTTTTTTTTACTCTTAATGATGCATAGGATCATTTACACAAGAAATAGAGTTTTTTTTTTTTTTTTTCTGGAGGTGATAAAAAATAGATGGATGTGTGAAGTGACTAAGTAAAAAAATAACTATTACAGTTGTTGAACAAGCCCAATACATATAACTACGACACTTATTAATTAATTTACTAATTAAAAAACAATCATGAATAAACTATTAAAGTAATAATGTTCCTGGTTTACAAATGGAGACTCGATTCTTAGCAATAAAAAAGATTAATTTAAATTATATTATTTATTTCAGTTACATAGATTACAAATAGTAAAAGTATCCCATGCCATGCCCTACTTAATTAAAACGTCATTAACAATTACATATTACAATTTAAATTACCTAAAAATTTCAAATATTGATCATCTATTCAATTCCAAAACATTAATCATAAACACCTAAGCACAAAAAATGAATAAATATCCACGAATTGCTGAGATGAAGAATATTTCAGTCTCACGTTGCATGAATCGAAGGCTTAATTAAACCTTCAACTAGAAATTACAATTTGTCAGCCACACAATTAGCTAGCTGCTACACATGAACTCATGGATTAAAAAACTTAAGTCCTAAACTAGATAGAGAAAATATAATATTGTCTAAATATATAACCCCTTATTCTAAATTTTGGTTGCCCCAATTATATTTTAATTCATTACATTAAACGAAATACTCATTAAATAATGGCTATTGTAGAAAGTTTACTATACGTTACGTTTTCAATATCATTTCTTGATTTGTATACAAAAATCAAAATGAAATATATATATATATATATTAATTTTTTATGGAGTTAATATTTGGATCTTTTCTTCAAGATGAAAAAAATAGAATTCTCCATCCTTTTATTAGTTTTTCATTTGCAGGCCCAAAAATAGTCTCAAAATGCTGGGCTACAAATTCCATATGTAAGGCCCAAACTGTTCCAAGCAAGGCCCAAGTCTTGAAAACAACTTTCTACAAATAAAATATAATAAAATTCATAAATCAATCACAAATAAAATGTGATAATGAAATATATAACTAAAATTACCTACCAATGCCCGTCGTTGAAATTCATGTACCTCTCTTAGTTGAAATTCATATTTAATTTATAAAGTAATACTTTTTTTTTACTTTTCACAAATTACCACCTATTTGCTATATGGTCCTTCATGTATCTGAAAATTATAAATCAACTTGTTGTATGGCGAAATTCTCTTATACTCTCGGAATAGAAATAAAATATATTATTAATGTTAAATTTTAATTATAAATTATATTAAATTGTAGTTATATAAACAAGTTACATGGTATGCATATATATACACACATATATATATATAATAAGCGAATAATTTATTCATAAAAACTCTAATTCTTTTCCCATTCAATATATATTGTAAAAAATGATTTAGGATTCTGGTTTGCTGAACTGTACTAATTAGATCTAATTCAAATATTTAATAATAATCTATATATATGTACGCTAATTTAATAACATAATAGTCTAAATATAATAATTCCTCGTTCATTTCTTGTTTTACAGGAATTAAATTATTTTTTTAAATGATGGTTAAACTTTGATTAGTCAAATATTAATTTTCTTCTTTTATTTAAAATAGTATATCAAGTTTTCTAAATAAAATAATTTTTTTGTTTCTAATTTTATCAAGTTAGTCTTATTTTCACTATTTTTAATTACACCCACATCACATATCTTAAATACAATATTGAATTTGATAAAAACAATTAAATTTTATGTGTTATATTTGAACATTTATTATGCATTGTATTATTTGTATTCCATTTTTTTGGCTTCAAATAAATATACTATTTCAAAAAAAAAAATTAAATTTTTAATACATTTCATCAATTTATTATAAGAACAAAATTCTTTTGAAAGGAAGAAATCTTTTTCTTTTTCTTTTGGAAAAACACTATTTTTTCTGTCTTTACCAATAAAATAATAAAATATTTTTAATATTTTTAAATAATTAATTTAAAATATTAATTTACTCAAACTTAAATTAAATATATTTTTAATTTATTTTTAAAAATATATTACAAATTCTGCATCACAGGCAGGGGAAGAACACCAATTATATATAAAAGAATCAGATAACATAAAACGATGGTGAATGTTAATCAGGGGAATACCGATCAAATTGGATTCAAATTTGAAGTTAAACAAACAGCAATAACCATCACAATTCTATTCTCTAATCATGCTACAAAATGCTTCTCAAATTCATATGAAGCAAACAGAGAGTAGTAGCTGCTGCAACTACTGTACCAAAATGCAGGACTGCCTCCTTTCTTGAGCTTCTTGACGATGGGCCCACAGGTCCGAACGCAGGCGACGGAAATGGGCCGCCCGCTGTTGAATTTAAACTGCACAAAACATTATGAATCAATACATTAAGGATGAAATTCTATCACACAAAATGAGAACAAGTTATTTTGTCTTCCTCTACTTATTCTTCTTAGATAAATCTCACCTTCCTGTAAATCTGCAAGATCCATAACCTGTAATGAAAATGGGAACAATGTATGGTTAAAAATCTTTGCAGCAGAACGTCTAACAAACATGACATATGAATGCATAGACAAACGTACATATTGGTCGAAAGCTTAAAAATAGCACGACATACACAAAAGTTTCATTAACTCAGACAAGTCGCCAGTAATATAGAATTTGGACTGTGGCCCTGTTATACATTACCCCCATTGATGGAACCCCAAACTTAGTCGCGTGTCAAAGACACAGCTAGTCTTTTTGCCACAACTTAAGTTTCTTTAGCCAACGAAAATAAGTTTTGCCAACTGTGCCCTTTTGGCTTTGGTCCTTCGGCAGTTCGGGCTGGGTTGGAACAGCCTGGCTTTTTACAGAACGGGCTTGTGTGGGTGGAGTGGAAAGTATGGGTCAGGGCAGAACACCCTGATCTTTTGGTACAGGTTCATGTGGATAGAATGTCCTAATTTATGTTGGAACGTACTAAGACGGGTAATAAATGTCCTAAAAAACCACTTAGATTGTGGCGAAAAAACCTGTTTCCAAAGATCTTCCTCACGCTTTCTAGCTTGGACAGCATTGACAGGGGTCACAGGAATCATCCCAGTATCACTGCACTTTACGACAAGAGGCTTGTTGCATAAATCTAATAACCGTATATTTTTTATAACCTAAAAGCCCTGTAAGCATTCTGAATGGCTACAGTACACAAGCCAAATGCTGCTAAAAATCAATTTTCTAGCGTCAGAATAAACATATAAGAATATTATATGAGCAGTAGAGGAAAGCTCCTGAAATATACATAATATATAGTTACAGAAACAAAGGCTTTTACGTGAATGTTGAAGAGTGACAGGTGGGGGCACCATTTACCAAAAAAAATAAAGAAGGCATCGTTAGAAAGCTCTACCAACTACAAAATTGCACAAAGGTAAAATCCAATTAGAAATTCCTAATGCTTATAGGGGGTTCGGTGAATGCCCGTTGTGGCTTTCATATTTAACCAATCAGAGATTCCCAGCATACTTTTTCCCCAGCCTGGATAATCTTGCATTGTCCTCAATTATTTCAAACAAGTTACCCATAAAATCTTCGACTCTTTAGTCATTTTATGTCAGTATAATTATTGATTAGTCTTGCTCGCGAGACAAAGATTTAAACAAAGAAACATGACAGTGGACACATCACTTAACATATAAATCATAAGTCACTTGACAGAAAGATTATTATGAATGATTATATTAGTAGATTTGAAGTATTATACTTAAGAAGCTGATAATGATTAAATATAAAAAAAATAACTTACTAGGATCAACAGTGGTTAATGTAGCCGAGCCACCAAAATCGCAAGTAGCACCAGAGCTCCGCATTCTCTGATAGTAATCATTGTAAGCATAAGAAGCATGATTCTGCAATGTATCAGGGACAAAGCAGGGCCGCCCTTGCTGAATGGCTGCACAGTTCGCTTGGCCCTGCCCGCAAGCCCAATTAAGCCCGCCTCTGAGTGAGCTCTCATCTGCACCCGGTCTTGCAACACAAAAACCTCCTGAAGAATTTAACCCGAGACTATCTGAACCACTCAAACTTAGGTCATAGACAGCACTGCCATTAGTAGAAAGCAAACCCCAGTTCCTCTCCGAAACCGGGCCAGGCCTCTTGTCTTCGTTGAACAGCTCATAAATATACGTATTAATGGGAATGGAGGGCTGACTAGGCGGACCAGAATCATTCAACACTCGCCTTATCAAATTATTATTA
Source organism: Caryopteris x clandonensis (assembly GCA_028749325.2). Taxonomy (NCBI): domain Eukaryota; kingdom Viridiplantae; phylum Streptophyta; class Magnoliopsida; order Lamiales; family Lamiaceae; genus Caryopteris; species Caryopteris x clandonensis. Next base: position 5,020,986 of record JAPYKT020000022.1, on the reverse strand, counting down.
TATGTTCCAGCATTTTCTGAAGTAGCATCAGGTTCATTGGACCCACCAAACGAGGGCCAGCCCGTTTCAGTAACAACAATGGGGATTCCCGAAAAGTTGAGAGCAGCTATAGAGTTATAAGTAGCATCCACTAAAGCATCAAACATACTCTCATAATGGAATAATGTGTTTGGGTCAACAATCTGTTTGACCAAAGAGAGTGGCCTGAAAAGGGCATAGTCAAGAGGAAAAATGCCATCGCTCTTAACATACTCATAATAAGGATAAGTGTTTAACATGAAAAAAGACTTGGTGTTTTTCAAGAACTGAAGGATTTGGATAATAGTAGAGTTGAATGTCATATTAAAGGTGGCAGTAGAAGGAGGAAAAGGCCGGGAAATTATGTCCATTGAATGAGGGGTTGAAACTTTAATTTGATAGTTGAGATTTGAAGCAACAAGGGCTTTGTATAAATTGCTCATAGCTGGGGCTACAATAGGTGCAGCATGTGGGAGTGAAGAAAGAACTTCACTTCCCACAGAAATTGCTGTTATATTGGTTGAAGGCACATAAGCTAAGACGTTTTTCTTGATCCAGGCTGCTGCTGTTGATGGTAATTCTCCGATTCCGAGGATCTCTTCGTTTGTAACGCTAACCATGACTTCAATGCCAGTGTTTGAGAGAGAAGTCAGCATGTGGGCATCGGCATCAAAAAGACGAACATGAGTTATTTGGTGAGCTCTAAGAATTGCAACTATGTCAGTAGGTGGAGGTAGGTTTGAGACATCAGTTCCAATATTTATACCAACAAATGCACCTGCAAGATAGTGGAAATTACATTTTAGAATGGTAAATTTTAATAATTAAACTTTTTGAAGAAGTTTTAGAAACAAAAGAAACTTCTTATCTCAAACTACAAGACCAAAGAAAGTCATCCAGGAGAGAACTAGACCCGTGGAATTAAAATTAATTTAATAAGATAAAATTTTCAAGCTCAAAATACCTATAACAAGCAAATTATCTAATTCAATATTTATCATTTAAACTAAGATTATTTCAGCAACTCAGATTTGCAAAGCATAATTGTATATTAAAGCACACCAAAAGGTTGAGGGATTCACCAAATGCATTAAGGGAAACTCCACAAAATAGCAGGATAGCATGAAGCCATATTTTAAACATCGTCTAAGATTGCAACTTTCACCGGATAACCAAGATGAACAGTTATCTCAGAAGAAAATGTAAAAGGGTCTCAGAAAACAGGTCGTCAGCCTTGAATATCGAACATATTAATGCCCTTTGAACGTTGAGATAACCTGCATCATTAATTGAGAAGTAAGTTCCCTATTTCTTGTTGCACTGATACCATATATGTGAAATTGAAAACGCACACATATTCAATACACAACCCTAAAAGCATGTGAAATTGGGTACATGAGTGCGCAAGTTGTAACAGAGGTGGGTGGGGGGGAGAAGAGAGAGAAAGACTGATCAAACAAAATAACATAAAGAGCTTTTCACACGGAATAGAAGGAAGAATGTTGTTCGCAAATGATATAAGATTAAGACAGGAATAATATGGAAGATATAAGATAAGAAAAGATTATTCAGAAAAATTAAAGTAGCTTATAACTTTATTGCTTCATCAACAAATGCAGTGTCCTAGTGTCGTTAGAACAAAACAAAAGAGTGATTAACATTCAGAGATTGATGACTCAATGTAATGCAATTGTTTTCGATCATAAAACATCATACTTATAAAAAAGAAATTCTTCTTAGAATGAGTCTAGTGCTTATTCACCAACACAAAGATGCACTAGTAAAAAGAGCAATCATAATGTAGTCCCTCAGGGTGCGTATTCTGAACAACTTGTAGTCATGATAAGTCTTAAATCCCATCTATGGAATCTGCAAACTCAAGTATTTCGCAGGTATGATCATCATAAACCCGCACAGTACAGAAATGGTTACAAATGCATAAAGATACTCTCTACAGGCAATTACACGCACAATTAGAAATAAATTAAACAAACACAATGGGGAAGGGGTTTTAATGAAAATTATCAATCTGCTCTTAACAGCATCTCGTAATTACTAATGCAAGTGAGTTAATGTCGGAGAACTTCATGTGGGCAAGAAGTTGCGAACAAAGGTACATCTTAAACCTGAAACCTCCCCCATATGCAATCTACAAAGCAGCTCAAGCAAAAGGATTATTTTGAATAAACAAAAGAATGGCAATGTATTACAATAAATAAATAAACAAACTGGGAAAATAGAAGAATCCCAAAGGACATTCAACCCTACTTAATCTTGGGGGGGGGGGGGGGGGACCATCTAATTAAGTCTCAGTCCAATAAACTCAGATCTCATAACCATATCCAAGCTTCAAAGTTGAACGCACAGAAAAGCATAAAACAGGAGTAGAACAGTAAATGATAAGGTTGAGGGGGCAAAAATAATTTAAATAACTTACGACTACAGTTCTCGTGAAAATGAAGCCTAAATCAAGAAATCTTCCTCCGGAGACCACAGATTCGAACAGACAAAAAAGAACCCTAAGAAGAGCTTAATCACATAAAATAACACACGCACGAGTGGGGAGCAACAAATTGACAGCACTAGGAAAACAGAATCTGAGAAGGAATCCTATAATAAAGAAAAAGCTGGTACAAAAACGACTTTTTTATTTACTTCTATAAACAGGCCCAAAACTCTATCTTTAAGCAAAAAATTCACCGGGGCAGTAACTGCATTCTCCATAAGTTGAAAATCACATGAACCCAGCAGAAACCAATGCAAGAATAATTTTAAAAAAAAATATCAGTAGTCTTTACAACAGACAACATTTAAAGGGGCAAAAGTTGAGCAGAGATTTGAGTGGAAGAACTCACGAAGACCAGAGGTAGCAAGAAAAGAATGGGACAGATGGGATCAGTTCCAGCAACACGCATACAACAGTAGGTGAAGTCCTTTACTTAGAAGAGAGTGTGCCTGCGTAAAATCAAAGCTAAAATGTGGGTTTCGAGGCGCTGCAATGGTGTGAAAGGATGAACAGTGAGTGACAGAGTTCTGGAGAAGGAAAGCAGAGCGGCAAAGGGACTGAGAGGTAGAGTCCAGAGACAGCCAGGGTGGATAAATCAATTTCACTGCTGGATTCGTTTACCCTTGTTCATTTTCAGCAGACCTTTTTAACAAAATTTCCCCGTAATTTTTTTTTTTTTTCTTTTTTCAGGGAGTAATCTTTTTAAGGAAATTAATGCAAAAATACGTGTATTATTTCATATGTCTCTATTATTTGGAACTACGTGTTGTCCTGTTCGACGGATTATTTATAATATATATATAATTAAATAAAATATATTTATAATATAATTTAAAATTTATCAATATTTAAGACTAAATATATAAGAATAATTAAATATTTTATTATTTTATTAAGAAATATATATAAAAAAGTACAATTTTATATTGAAATATATATTCCTCCGTTCTAAAATAAAATTCGAGTTTCTATAATAACTTGATTAATTGTATAAAATTTAAATTAAATAATTTTCTTACAAAAAATATTATTTAATATTTATTTACAATGCAAGTCTAATATAAATAATACAATATGATAAATATTAAAATTTAATTTTAAATAATAAATAAAAGCAATTATATTTTAATATATGTGATATTGGTGTAAATTTAAAAATTGTAAACAATAATTATTTTAATATATTATACATAGAAGATGCAGTAAGAATAAAAAAAGTTATTGAACTTTTAACAAACTAAAAAACATATATCTCAAAAAAATTATAGAGTGCTATCAACTTAATACAAAATTTTCAACTCACTAATCTATCAAAGAGGAACAACGAATTATAATATTTTATAAATTAATAGTACAATATTTTTATTTTTATAAAAAAATTATATTTTTAGATCAAATTCGTATTAAAATATTAATATATTATTTATTCAAATTCGACACATATATCAAAATAAAAATAAATAATTCAATATAAAATTATATATCATACTTTAAATATATTTTAAATATCCAATATTGGTTTTTATGTTAAAGATCGTGAAACGATGATTACTTTGATATATATCATACATAAAAAATATAGACACAAAATAAAAAATTATTTGAGTTTTAAAATTTAGTAAAAAATTAAAATAGAAAAAAAACAATACTTATATCAATAAAAAGTGATGACTCAAAGAAAAATTCTCACAATAAAATAGAAAGATTATTATAGTCAATCAATGTGATAGTAACGTGTGATTTAATTACAATTGACTAATATGTACTATTATAGTTACTCTTACACGATCCAATTACACGTATTTAGATTGGATTCAATAAAATTATTTGAACAGTATATTGGACGCATCTATCAAATATTGATGCATAAAAGGAATTTTAATTTCTTAAAATTTCACCCACAATCAGATTATATAAATTATCGAGCAATTTTGTAAGTTTTTATATTAAATTATATAAAAAGAATAACATAAATAGTCTATTTATGTAGAGTAAAGTGGAAATGGAAATTATATCCGTTTAAAATAGATAATATGCATAAATTCAAAAATATTATAACACACATCTCAGTATCCTTTCTTTATTTTCAATCATTTACATAAAATAATCGAATAAGTCAATCGTAAATATAATAATACAAATTAATTATGTAAGTAATATGATTGAATAAGCAATTTACGTAATGAATGAACAGATATAAAATCATCAAACAACCAATATAATCAAATAAGTGAATGATATAAAATAATCGTGTAATCATAAAATCAATTATAGAAGCATTATAATAGAAAAGGCTAATAAGATAATTGAGTAAATATGGGTAAATAAGTGTAACAATATAATCATTGACAGTAAATAAAAAATGAAAATTAAATTCAATAACAGTGTTTGGGTGAAATTAGATATTTAAGAGCTATTGTATAACTTTGATATAAAATAAATAAATAAATAAATAAATGAAGCTGTAAAATTAAATGTGGGTTTAATAACAGGAGTTATGCATTTACACTTGTTGATTTTTTAAGAAAGTAGTAACATGAAAAAGTGACTACAATCACAAGTTTTAATGTCCATTTTTCTGGAAATTGATGAAATTTTTATTTAACAAACTTAACAAAATAGGAAATTGTTTTAGAAAATAAATTTTCATATTTTCTTTTTTAATTCATATAATAAATTGTTTTTTCTTTCTTCGAGCTCATGAGCGTAATTTATTTGTTCAAAATCACTCACAAGATCGACCGACCTTTGTTTAGTGTGACAAATAAAGTGTTGTTTGCAATATTGTCAAGGTTTGACTTATTCCTATACCCTAAGGTCCATTTTTTAAAAATATTTTGCAAAATATTTCTAAAACTATGTTGACGCAACGAAACAATTTAAACTTCTTTTAAAATCTTTTCACAAACAAAAGGTAATGCAAAGGTAACAAGTTTGTGCTTATGTGCGTTGAAAATATGTATATATGTAATAGTAATTTCAAGAAATTACAATGATGTTGTCATTCTATATTTATTATTTATTTTGCTTACGAAGAAACTCATTAGCACTTGAATTTAAAAGTTAAGTCGAGCCTTCCCACACTTTATAATATCTTAACTCTTAAATCATACAAAATTTTAAAAAAATTGGAAGGAATCGATTCTTCAACTTAAAAAATTATGGTTGAACATGTAAGATTGAAACTATATATAAGTTGTTTAGTTGATGATGTTTGGGATGCTTATAAGAGCTTTTTGAGCTTTCAATTCTTGTTCTTAACTTCATTAGTTATTGTTTAATGTATTTCATCACCTTTTATACTTTTTATACTTGATGGAACTCAATTGAAATTCACGAACTTCCATTCGTTAAATTAAATTAGTATAGATTCAACTACTTTATCTTATTTCTAAATATAGGTTTTGTTAGAAAGCAATTTTCAGCCCACAATGCTTTTAACAAATGTCATAAGAGGTATTTTTTCGTTATTGATTAATATATACAAAATTGTCTTTTGATCCCGATGAAAATTCTCCTCTGTGTTTTATTCTCGTAGACAAAGTTGTTAGAAAAGCAATAGAACTACATTTAGCTTGTAATAAAAAATAATCAAAGTATATATGGTAGATGATAGAGCACAGTCTCTTCTTTGTAAAGTTGAATATTTCTTATTTTTTTTATATATAAATCAATCTCATTTAATAAAAAAAAAAAAAAGCTTTAATTTTTCCCTACTTACTCTTTAATAATTTAAAATATCTCTGACTTCGTCAAACTTTAAAAAACCTTCAAGTGAAGTGAATATGTTGTCCTTATAATGAATGTCTTGTGCCAAGAATCACTGTAAATAGATTGCGCCTAATGGTGTTAGCAAACTTACAATATTGTAAGTTCTTCTTGCAGAGTCATTATGGATAAGGTAGAGTAGGATATATTTTTTGTCTAATTTATATCTTTTCTTGTATAAAATATTATGCTCATATTTTATTCTATTCATAATATTTTTATCGTGAATAAGGTACAAAAAATATCAACAAGTATATATATAGTTACAGACAAATGAATGGCCTGTTTATATAAATTATTCACAAGACAAAATTTCCAACTTTTCTTATTTCATCTGATATTGTAAAAAATGAAAAAAAAAATTCCTTACCTTGGTTATATAGGAAAAGATTCATCTTTAATTCTACATAAGATGATAAATTCTTTTGAAATTAATGCACTTCATCAGTAATTACAAATTTAAAAAAAAAAAACATTACTAAATATAAAAAAATAAATTCACACATAATTTTTAAAAATAACAATAATAGCATCCATCAATAATCATAAATTAAGATATTATGTTATGTCTTAATGTAATACATGACCAGAACTTAATTGCCTGGGTTTGGAAGTAATATGAATTAAAATTAATAAATAAATAAAAATATATATATATACCCATATAGAAAACAAATTATTGATTAGGGTAGATAGGTGAAATCTTAAACTCATATTTATTTTTGTTGTATATTTACAACGAAGTCTCCCATATAGTTTCTTCTAACTTACAATTTGTGATATTTTGTTTCTTACACTAATTTAGTAATTTATCTTAAAAGAAAAAATGGATACGAGATCCTAGCGCAACATTTATTAAGTATATTCAATAGTGATTGAATACAAGCTCAAGTAAAAAACTTAGGACAAATTCAATATTGTTCAGCTGTCCATTCTTTGATTGATTTTGTACAACTTAATGATTATTTATCCATAAATAAATTTACCCCCTTTTCCATTTGTAATTTAAGACATTTGGTAAAAATTTGCATGGAATTTCACAATATATGTTTCTAATTTAATTTTTTATTTAATTGTGTAGATGTTCTCACAATTACCCTTTTTTTAACAGTTGTTATTGTCAAACTTGAAATTGAATAATTTTGGTGCAAAGTGGGAAGCCGGCGACGCCGCGCCCGTCGGAATGAGGTAACCACTGAAATCGTACGAAACGTGGGACCCACCATTTTTGTCCTTTTTTTAGCAAAAGTAGTGTTTCAGTTTTCACTTTTCAGATGGAAAACGAAGCACTCTTATTTAGGATTGCGTGCTATGCTATTTTTTAAAAAATATCTTTAAAAAAAATAATAATTTTTGTATTTGATTAACTGCAGAAAAAATATTTAAAAAAAAAAAAGAATACTTGTTTAAACCATCATTTAATTAAAGGATCGTGCTATATGGCCAGAATCTGACCGGCCAGAATTGATTAAATTTAAATATAAATAATAATTATATTTGTAAAATTACCTTTACGCCCTTTAGTAAATTTGGCTCCATAACATTTTCCTTTCTGATATTCCATCCTTCTTTCTTGGTTTTCGATCAGGCGTGCTGCTTCTTGAGCCTCACAACAAATACGTAAATCAAAATGCAATTTAATGAGCCTCACAATAATTATGAATATACACATTAGCAAAATTTAATTTTAAACCTTCATTTGGCCAGATTCTGAAAGAGGTAGACTAATCTAACACAATTTCAAACCTTCATTTCACCAGTTAACACAATTTTATTTCAATGGAGAGTCCAAATATTAACTCAATTAGTGAAAGGTATATGTTGGGTAGATGGAGGAAGGATGTGTATAGACGACACTCGAGTATATTTTTTGCTGGAGGTTATCCACACATGACGGATGATTATAAGAAGTTCCAAGAAGTGGAACGAATTTTCCAAGGGTGTACTGATGCTGCCATGGGGAGTCTGGGGAAGATGAAGATGAAGATGAAGAACGAGAACAATTCTTGAACGAGAGATACATCAGATAGTGTGAGGAAATACAGATCTTTTTTAAGAGATTTGATCAATCTTGAAGGGCATCTCCATTAATTTTGGTATGATGTTTCACGTTCACATGCAGCCGTTCTCACAGTAAACGAAGAAACGTAATGATTATTTGCACAGTAATCCAAGGCTAATTAATTGCACAGTAATCCACGGTAAACGAAGAGACGGATTCTTTCTGTAAATTAGCAGATTTTCTCACAATTTTATTTATATAAAAATATTTTAAAAATTAAAATAAAATAAAAAAGTAAAAGGAGGTTATTGGTGAACTGCACTATCCCACGTCCCCACCTCCAATAACATCCAATCTCTTTTTTTTCATAAATTAAAAATTAGTAAACAGTTTTTGTGGAAAAATGGCAAAATTGTAGTTTAGTCAAACTGTCTTTCTTTTATATAATTATAGATTATACTCTTATTATTATAGTTGAATATAATATAGTCTTATTCTATATATTATATTTCTATATTCTAATGAATATAATATAGTATTATTCTATAGATTATTTAACAATATTATTATTATTATTATTATTAAATAACAAAGTTTAGTATTTTTCTTATATTAGAATTTCTGTAAATTGGAAAAATAGTGGATTTATTACATTTACCCATTATATAGTTATATGATTTATGTATTATATTCATATCTTTTATCATAATCATGTCACACATACAAATTGTTAAAATAATTATATAATATACTCTTATTTTATAAATTTACATATCATATGCTCATATTATATAAATTAGAATATAATATAGTATTATTTTATATATTTTCATGTAATATGCTCATATTATATAGATTAGAATATATTATAGTATTATTTTATAGATTTACATATAATATACTCTTATTTTATAAATTTTACATGTCATATACTCTTATCTTATAGATTTACATGCAACATACTCTTATCTTATAGATTTACATGTAATATACTCTTATCTTATAGATTTACACGTCATATATTCTTATCTTATAGATTTACATATAATATACTCTTATTTTATAGATTTTCATGTAATATCCTCATATTATATAGATTAGAATATATTATAGTATTATTTTATAGATTTACATATAATATACTCTTATTTTATAGATTAACATGTAATATACTCTTATTTTATAGATTTTCATGTAATATGCTCATATTATATAGATTAGAATATATTATAGTATTATTTTATAGATTTACATATAATATACTCTTATTTGATAGATTTTCATATAATATACTCTTATTTTATAAATTTACATGTAATATACTCTTATTTTATAGATTTTCATATTATATACTCTTATTTTATAAATTTTCATGTAATATGCTCATATTATATAGATTAAAATATATTATAGCATTATTTTATAGATTATTATATAATATACTCTTATTTTATAGATTTACATGTAATATACTCTTCTTTTATAGATTTTCATATAATATACTCTTATTTTATAGATTTACATGTAATATACTATTATTTTATAGATTTTCATATAATATACTCTTATTTTATAGATTTTCATGTAATATACTCTTATTTTATAAATTTTCATATAATATACTCTTATTTTATAGATTTTCACGTAATATACTCTTATTTTATAGATTATCATGTAATATACTCTTATTTTATAGATTTTCATATAATATACTCTTATTTTATATATTTCATGTAATATACTATTATTTTATAGATTTACATATAATATACTCTTATTTTATAGATTTTCATGTAATATACTCTTATTTTATAGATTTACATGTAATATACTCTTATTTTATAGATTTTCATGTAATATACTCTTATTTTATAAATATTCATGTAATATACTTTTATTTTATAGATTTTCATGTAATACTCTTATTTTATGGATTTTCACGTAATATACTCTTATTTTATAGATTTTCATATAATATACTCTTATTTTATAGATTATCAAGTAATATACTCTTATTTTATAAATTTTCATATAATATACTCTTATTTTATAGATTATCATGTAATATACTCTTATTTTATAGATTTTCATATAATGTACTCTTATTTTATAGATTTTCATATAATATACTCTTATTTATATATTATCATGTAATATAGTCTTATTATATAGATTTTCATGTAATATGCACATATTATATAGATTAGAATATAATATAGTATTATTTATAGATTATCATGTAATATACTCGTATTTTATAGATTTTCATATAAAGAAAAAAAAGCTATACAATCTACAAAAGTACTTTAATCATTTAAAAATCTACAAAAGTACTTTAATCATTAATAGATGGCAACTCATTAAACCGTGCATGAGCTGCATATTTGCTTGAATAACCGTGCACAGAAATTGAAATGTTGTGGTATCTTCATTATAAATTGTCAACATAATACTGTTCATGTAGTAAACCATTTTCCATACATTGTCCTTCTTCTTAATCCAAAATGACTAATACACAACAAAATCTCATGTCTCCAAAGAGTGGAGCGTTCCACCATCCCCAAGAAGTCTTGAGGCTCTCTATTTAAACACACGGAATCAACACAATTTGATGAAGAAAGAGCTGACGGCGCTGCTCCATAGGCTGGTGAAAGTTTGCGATGATAAAGAACTAAGAAACATGATCCTCGAAGGAGAACCACTAGTTAAGGTGTATGATATTTTTCTTGAAGCTCTGCAATATCTCTCCCAGAAACCGACATCAAGTGCTACTAGTCCGAAAGAAGTGTCTGTTGTCGTCATTCCGGACTCCAGCTCTAGTGCACTCTAATTTATTTTAATGTTGCGAAGATTTGTTTTAATGAGCATACTTTTGGTGCTCTAGTGCATGTTTTCCCTCTTGTTTTAATGATTTTAATCTTTTTGTTTTATAATCGACTTCGACAAATTTCTAGTCCCTCTTTTTAACTACTCACAATTAAGAATTAAATAGTGATATTTCAGAACAAAAGCGAAATGAAAAAAATAAGAACATTAAATTATTAAAGTAAATTAATTAACAGAATTTTATGACTTTCTGAACTAAAAGCAAATTGATCTTCAAAACAAATTTAACAAAAAAAAGTTTCAATACAACCAGCAATCACTTTAATCACTTTAAAAACATAAATAAAATTCCAGCAATCAAACCAGTCATACAACCAACAAAGAAAATTTTGAAGTTTTTACAGATGCGAATTTTCTTTGTGCAAGGAGATCTTAAATCACTGTGTTTTGCACTGCTCTCAGCCTCATCACTTGAATCCATATAAGAATCACCTTCAAAATCACCAGAGCTATCTTCAGGTTGAACAGTAGTTGGTCGAAAATATGAATTATATGCATCAACAGCTTCCTTCCCCGATTTATATGATGAATACAAGCTCCCTTTAAATCCAAGAACATGAGGTGCACACTCTTGCCAACTGCTATATATTCCAGCCCGCACCCCTTTGAAAACAACATAGAATTTTCGTGGCCTCTTATTGTGATATCTCATCTCCATTTATTTTTTCGGAAGAACAAGAAAAGAGAGTTTGAATACAAACGAAAATGAAATTTGGCTTTAATATGAAGACAGATTGGTATGAATTATCATTATAAAAAAATCTTGGAAGTTGTAATCTGAAATCTTTCAAATCCTCATTATTATTGATGGTGAGAGAGAAACCGCCTCATTGATGATGAGAGAGAAACACACTCAAAATTCAAATTCAAACTGAATTACTTATTTTTCTGTCATTAATTAATAAAGAGCATATTCGACATTTTATATAATTATTTTATAAAAAATTACCAATATACCCTTTTCTGGCCGGCCAGATTCTGGCCACCAATCTTTACCCTTAATTAAAAGATAGATTAGGAGGGTCATGGATAAAGTGAGAGAGATAAATTGTATTTTATTACTATTTCTTGAAAACAGTAGTATTTCTGGTAGCTGGAAATGAATTTGGCTTTGGCTTATCATCATCTTTCCCCAATATGCCAACCCAACCCACGAACTATTTCAAGAATCAACAACCATAAATCACTCCCAAAACTGAATATTTTGAATGCCCAGAAGAGATGCTTGAGGTGCAACACGATTTATGAAGACAGGGACAACTCCCCTACTGCTTGCTCTTTCCATGGTCACACCACTGGTATGTGTGTACTGTTTAGTACATACCATCACACACCCACCCAACCCCCACCCACGAACCACCCTTGTTTTTTGATTTTTCGTAAAGCTTAGAACTTTATGCCTTGAACTCTGTTTTATGGAGCTTTAAGCATGTGCAAGATTCTTGATGATATTCCTAAATGAACTTTGTTTCTTGACTTTATTTATATTTTATTTGTTGGGATGTTAGGGAAATAATCCTGTATTAAGACGCAACATGTTTTGTTTGAACAACCTTTTAATTGTAGATTGCTACATTGTTATGGAGTTGCTAATTAATGGCATGTATACTAGCATCTTATCAAGTATTATCAGCAAGATCCACACAAGTGAATCTATAGAGTACAGGGTGAATTGGGGGCTGGGGAGTGGGGGGTGGGGGATATAATCCTGAAGTTTAGTTTCTGAAATGCAATATATGCCAGGCAAAAATCTTCATGCTGTGCATTGAATTCTGTTCATATAAAGATTTGTTTCATTCCTGTTAAATGTGTGCGAGTGGAAATTTACATATGGTTGTGTGTGTGTGTGTTGGGGTTGGGGGGGGGTGGCTTTGGCATCTGAAAATTAAAAAGTTGAGCACAAATACCTTTTTTTTGAGGCAGTCTAAAGGAAATTGATAAGGAACCCAATGTTGGGTTCCTTATGGAGCTAAATAAATTACTAGAACATTGGGTTCCTTATCATTAATCGTGCTCTAAAATATTACAATGTAGAGAATGTGCCTGGAAGACAATCGCGTAGTTACATCATCTTACTCAAGGAAAAGGAAAATATTAAGCTACATAATGTTTCATTTGAAAGGGAATCCTTGTCAACAACAATTTATCAGTGTACACTTTTGTACTACATGTTTTGGAGAATAAATAGGACAAAACTAAAGGAATCGTAGAATTAACAGTTTGAACCTCTTTAAATTGCCAGAATGGAAAGACATGAGCAAATTTGTATGGAGAGAAGTAAAGACCCTGCAACTAGTAACTAGCTCAATCCTGAAAAAAAGAGACAACCAGAGTATTTTGTTGAGTAGAGAATTGTTCCTTGCATGCAGAGGTATTCTTTTAGTATTGATGATTAATGAGTCGGTAGATAGCACCCGGTGAGATAATCGGGGCATGTAGAGCAGAGGTTATGGAGAACAAATCACTTAGAGTTAAGTGTTAGAAATTAAACAAAGACGAAGACAAGTTGTCATCATATCTTGAACTTGGGTTTTCGGCAACATCAATATAATACATGTTATTTCAACGACTGGTGATGAAATTTCCATTTTCATTTCGAGGGGCATGTAGGGTGTGCTGTCAAGCATTTAGTTCTACAGGCAATTAAAGTTCTTTGCCATCCAATTTAACCTTCACAGGAAAGGAGGTAGGGAACTTTGCAGGATCTCAATGTTGTATTTGTTCAACTTTAATGAGATTCAGAAGAAGAAAAAAAAGTGTAAAGTTAGAGCATGTTTGAGGATGTCTCAATGTTGTATTTGTTCAACCTTGAGGTATAATATGATAACAATAATGTAATTGTCTTCATCTAGAATTTGAAAATTACTTATGTTGGTGATTGTGAGAAATGGTGCATCGAATATAGTACTAGAAGTTGTGGATAACTTAAAAAATGCATTTATCTTTTCCATTTTGGTCCAATCTGTCATTCCATGTAGCATGATTCTTTTACTTTCTTACGTCATTGTTGGATCATATTGAAGGTACTGCATTTTTCTTATCTTTTATACAACATCCCATGATATTTTCCCGCAAGGAATGCATGGTGCCAAAATCAATACTACTGTCTTAAACTAGTTCTTGAACCCAAGCACCTAGTGTGGGAACCCTTGAATCTCGTTTTGTGGGCTTTTTTCTCTGCAATGTATCTTGATGTACATTTCGATCTAATTTGAGATCCAAGGTGCATTGTATGGATGAGGAATGGAAGAAACTGAACCTCATTATGCACTCTTTTACATGTTATCGGAAACTTCAAGAAATGATTGTAAAGCTCGTACTTAATGTCTAGTGAATCCAGGTCCTCATTTTCTACCTTCTTGGCCCCCTTAATTCAGCCAACTTAGCAGGTCATTTCTGTCTTTACAAAATCACGTTATAAAAGGCGGCACACTAGTCTGTACTATGGATACATACAGATATAATTGAAATATCCAAAGTTGCTTTAGAACGTGGAGGGTGGGGGGGGGGGGAGGTTTGGAGCAAGCAATACGATCGAGAAGGAGAAAATTAAACTCTTTTAGGTGATAGTGATATAGATCAATTACATGCAGAACTTGTTTTAGTTTGTGTTAAAAGGGTTCGCATATTTCTTTTCTTGCTGTACTCCCGCGGATTGCAGGGACGTGATCTTACTGTTACATCAGATAAAGATTGATGCTTAAGGAATTATAAGATCTTAGTTTATATGCAGGGGAGAAGGGATTATTTGCATTTGCCCCACCTCACCAAGGAATTGATGGGGAGTGGAGCGACAAATCCGGAGTGATCGTGTACAAATGGAACGAGAAAGATAAGCGGCCCAACACTGGCCGACAAAACTGGAAGAAGAGATGGAGCTGTTGTGCCGAGTATGATGAGCATGCCCCACCTTGCCGACGAGGATGGCATGTTTCATATGACGATGGTTTCACCTTGTATTGATTATCTTTTTTATAGTAGTATATAGCATACACGTCTTGTTTATTAGCTATAGACAAGAAAATGTCCATAGAAAGAAAACGTATGTAAACATGATCAAAGTGTTTCAATAAAAATTGAATCTTGATTTGCCTATATTAGAAACACTATATATGATTGTTCCACCAGCATTATGCTGTGTTAAAGTTTTAAAACGCTGAAACTGTGCTGTGGAATTTTAGGAGACAAAAGGTACAGTATATATATTTGATCTTTTTGAAATACACACACACTGATCAAATAAGCAGAAGCATTATGTTATTGCAGCAAACATGTTGAGGCAGTTTTCAGACAAACAGAGAAACTGTAGTAAGATTTCCCATTGATAAATCATTCACCAAAATCCATCTTACACTCTCAATTATGTTCACATGCATGTATTCAACATTATCAGATACAGAGCCTTCACAAAAAAAAAAAAAAAAAAAAAAAAAGCACAGCAAAATTTCACCCCACCGTCTTGAAAGACTCATGAATGTGCCTTAGAGTTTCTTGATCTCTATTCCATTCAGGCGTAGGCGCATTCACAAAATGAGCGTACAGCTTGTTCTTAGCGCATGTAACCGAGATCAAACTGTGCGCGCCAGCGCCATCAATCTCGTACACATAGTACAGCTGTCCATTGTCATCCTTCCTCTCTTCTGAGATCACATTTTCCGCTGTGGCAATCAAGTCCTGCAAATCCACGTCAGACAATGCAAGATTATTCAAGATGACATCTTTCGGCGCCAGCCTAGGAAACCCTTCAAGGAAAGTTAAGTACTCCTTCTCTGTCTTCTTCTTCGGGTTGTAGAATTCGCTGTCGGTTCCATAGGTTCCTTTCTGAATCTTCGAGACCAGCTTCTCTTTCCACCCTTCCGGCACGTCGTAGATGTACTCCGCCGAGGCTTTCTTGTCGGAGTTTCCGCCGTATCCGCCGTAATTGGCGGCGCTGGCGGCGGTGCCGTAGTATAGTTTGTAAGGTGAGGTGGAGTCGGCTAGGGAAGGTGGGGAGGTGGCGAGTATTGCTGTGGCTATGGCTGTGGCGGCTAAGGTGGTGGCTATGTTGACGGGTGGTTTTAAGGGTGCGATGGTGAGGTGGGGTTTGGTTGGCGGCGGAGGAAGTGGTGGTTTCGAGGTGGTGGGAGTGGAGGAGGAGGAAGAGAGGACGGCGGAGGGAGAGAAAATGGTGGCCATGGGGGAGGGCTTTGTGGGATCTTGGATTGGTGGATGTGGTTTGTTTTTTGTAGAAATGTACTGATTATTTCATTATCTGATACTAGCCAATCATGCTACACCACGTGTATTTATCAAATTATTTTGGGGGATATTTATTAATCCTAACTTTTATTTATAACAAAAATATTTGGAATCTTCTTTTTTCAGGAAAAAAAAGTATTTTGAAAAATTTTCAATGCAAAATTTTGACGTAAAAGGAGAGACTTTAATTTAATAAATATTTTTAAAGATTCTTTAATAGTAAAATGTTTTCTTTGTTCACATTTCACAAAAAAGATCTTCTATTAAAATGCCAGCTATATATTATTTATTTTAAGTTATACTCATTGTCTTTTTTAGGGAATTTTTATAATTTTATTATCATTTTAATTATTTTGTAAGAAATACAAAAATCAAAGTTGAAGTCGATCTATTATTAAATATAATTTAATAATTAGTTTAAGTTGAAATACCTATTAAATTAATACCACACTTTCAATAAATATAAAATCTACCAAAAATCAAATAAACGCCACATTATTCATAATTGATGGTAAGCATTGTGTTATAATTGGATAAATAAAATTTATAATTAATTACCCAATAATATATATTCATTATACTCTAGTTGTTCTATTTTACGTTTTTTTCTAAATATTCATTATATTATTAGGAAAGTGTATGGGACATTTAATAATTGTTCTCCTACCAGACTAAATTTTCTTAACTCCTCTTTCCTAATTTATTGTCGAATTTCTTTACAATTCTTAGCAAATTTCAGGCACCAAATCTTGCAAAAGGGAATTCCATAATAACACCTATATTTTTTGGATTTCAAATCTACAATATTAATACATTTTATCATCTATTGTCTTCGTGCAACGTATGAGAAGCAATATATAAAAAAAAAATTATAACATAATATTGTATAAATTAATATTTGAAAATATTAAAATTATTTAATTGACAAATATATAATTTTGTATCAAATAAATATACTCTTCGTTCTAAAAAAAAATTACTTCTATGATAACTTGATTAGATATATTGAAAATATTTTATACTATTAAAAATTAGAAATTACCATTTTTAAATTATTCTAGTATAAATTTCAATAATCGATGTTTGATCAAGTTATAAATCAAATTATGAAATTACTGAAAATTATAATATTATAATTAGGCGAGGAGTAAGGAAAAAACAAAAACTCATTTAATATTTGGACCGAATTCTATGGATAGTTTACTTAGAACTCCTTTATTTTTAATTGATATTATATTATTTTATTACAATTTGAATGTTAGTTAACCGTTGAAAAGAGTTGGTTATAATTTTCATAGATTTAAAATTTGGTTGATAATTCAACACGAGTGCCTAAATAATTTGAAATGAGGATAAACAAAAGAGGAAAAATAAGAGAGAGAGAGAGAGAGAGAAATGTTGGCCTCCTCTTATTTTGGGACTGAAGAAAGTAAAGAAGAAAGAGAGCCAAAAATAGCAAGGGGATCAGACGAATTTTTGCTGGAGATACTTAAGAGAGAAATTAGGGGTAATCCTCGAAACGGGAGGACCATTGTCCCCGCCATTTCACGTAACATCCCAACCTCCAAACCCCCCCTATATACGCTCCTAATTTTTGCTCTTTCTTGATTGTGTGTAGAAAGCTTCCCTTATAATCAAATCATTCGTGGGTTTTCCTTTAGGGATTCTCACGACAGTCATGGCTAAACGGTACATCATCCTCTTCTCATTTTTCTCTCTCATTTCTTCATGATGATGATGATATAATTCATTTCAAATTTATGAGATGAATGGATGTTCATGTTCATTCTTCAATGCTGTATTTTTGGGTATTTGATATCTGGTGAAATTCCTATTTGAGTAAAGAAAGAGATACGAATTGCAAGTAGTCATAATGATTGGTCAAGTTCATGTTTTGAGCTGCAAAGTATTTGAAATTGATGGCTTATATTAACCTCCACCCCCAAAGAGAAAAGGAAGAATCATGTTCAAAAGGAGGAAAAGAACAATGTTTTGCAATTCTTACTTTTTCTTTTCCTTGTTCTTTTTCATTAATGTTGAAAATCATTTGCTTCGAGTTTTATATCTTCTTTTAGAATCTATTTGCAATTTTTATCTTGCTTCTTTGGATATTTGTTGCTTGTAATTTCATTTTCTTGCCGGTTGAGTAGAGGAAACTGTAAGCCAGTGTTAAATACGAAAAGGCATGTCTCAGTTCTAGTTCTAATGATTTCTTTTAACGCTATGTTAGGACATCAAAAAGTTTGGTACTCAGTGCAAATATACAGTGCTACTTAGTTGCCTCATTTGAAAGGAAAGAAAAAGGAATTCTATAGCGGGTGATTTCCCATTTCCCTTGCTGTTCCTTTTCTTTTTTAATTCCCACCCCCCCCCCCCCCCAACCACCACACATAATCCTTCGATGTAAGAATGAGGAAAAAATTAAGATTCTGCAAATGACTTGATTTCGGCTGCCTGCAAAGCGGGATAACTAATTTATGAAATTTGAAATATTTAAGATACATTTTAGGGTGAGATGAGGTCTCATAAGTCATAACATCAGATATGCAATACTTTTGGAACATAAACCAACCAGTCTCAGCTGCACCAACTATGTATTTTAAAGTATTAGTGTTGATCTTCATCCTTACACTATATAACCGAGGCAACGAGGCTAATAAACCAAGTATCAACTCATTACTTAATTTCTTGCTTTGACAGATTGGCCGATTGATATTTTAATTTATTACGTACACTTCACTAAAGTTAAGTTAAGTGCATCTTGAAATGCTGAAACAACTGAAGATTCAAGAACTACTCTTGATTCTTGAACTATGCTGTTATTTTGGTGAAATTGTTTCTAGTTTTTACTGATAAAGCTTCTTTTGTCTGTAGCTAAGAACTTTCAGGCAATGCTCTTTATTTTGGTTTTGCCCAGAACAGTGTGTAAAAATAATACGTTTACTGATTTTGACTCCAGGGTTCTTTGTAAATTCTTTGCACATGGGGCGTGTCTGAAAGGGGAGCATTGTGAGTTCACGCATGATTGGAAGGCCCCGTCAAATAACGTAACCCTCTCTCAATCTGCTTGGATCACCAGCCGTGTTATTTGGAATTTGTTTTAAATCTGTTTTGATATATTATTGCAGGTCTGCAGCTTCTATCAAAAGGGACTTTGTGCGTATGGTAGTCGATGCAGATATGAACATGTCAAAGTTTCCCGTTCACCACCTTCAGTTCGTTCTTCGTCACAAGATAATTCTTTCACAGTTGAACGTCCTTTTGGAACTGCAGGGTCCAGTGCAGGTCTTACCTCAAATGTCAGTGCTGCACATTCAGCTTCTGTTGGACCTTTTCTTCCTCCTACAGCTTCTGACTGGGAGGGTGAATCTGGGCATGATGCACTAGTTGGTGATTACAATGTCTCGTATTTTAGTAATGTTGATCCATCTGATCAGCCTATGTGTTCTTTTGCTGCTGTTGGTGATTGTCCACATGGGGAAAACTGTCCTCACCTTCACGGGGACCTATGTTCAGTCTGTGGGAAGCAATGCTTACATCCTTTCAGACCTCATGAAAGAGAAGAACACATGAAAACATGTGAGAAAAGGCAAAAGCATTTAGAGGCACTAAGACACAGTCAAGAAATGGAGTGTAGTGTGTGTCTTGAGCTGGTCCTCTCAAAGCCTACAGCAGCAGAAAGGAAGTTTGGAATCCTATCAGAGTGCGATCATTCGTTTTGCATTTCATGTATCAGGAATTGGCGTAGTAGTTCTCCAACTTCTGGTTTGGATGTTAATTCTGCCCTAAGAGCTTGCCCCATATGTCGAAGACTTTCATATTTTGTGATTCCTAGTGTTATTTGGTATTCATCAAAAGAGGAAAAGCAGGATATCCTTGAGAGCTACAAGGCAAGACTGAGGTATGACTGAGCCTCTTTCACTTGCCCTTTCCCCCTGTCATGTAAATCCCCACTCTCATGGGCTACTTATTCTGTTTCAGGTCCATTGACTGCAAGCACTTTGACTTTGGGAATGGCTCCTGTCCTTTTGGGACCAGTTGTTTTTACAGGGTATATCTCTTCTTTGTTAAACATCAAGTATTTGTCAATCAGTTCATGATGAATCACTTTGTTCATAATATTTTCAGTACAAATTTAGGTCTATTAGGTGAAATAACTTAAAAAGAAATGTCTATATTAATGGATTGTAACTGCCCGAAGTCTACTTTATGAATTCATTTTAACAGACATTTTGCCTATTAGGCTTGAGTGTTTTTTTCTTCTTTGGGTTGGGTTGAAATTTGGTGGGTGTGCTTGGAATAAATTGTTAGATGGAGAGGAAAATATTTTCAGTATCTAAGTGAGAAGTGACAATGGGAATCTAAAGGCAGTTTGCAAGCCTTCTCTGAGTAACATGGAAACAAATGCTATGCAATTCCATTTTACCAAGTTGCAAAATTCAAAGTTCATGACCTCACGTCTTGAGAAATCTTAGGCTAAGCTCTACTTGAAAAGATGGTAGATAAAGGACGCTTTTATCTGTTGAAGCATGTCCTTATATTTGAAAGAGTTAAAGAAAGACAATGAGTAAAATAAGGTGAAGAAAATCTCTTTGCTGTTGGTCATGAACTAGGGGCTGGAAAGGAGCTGTACCATGACTTTTGTCCTTAAGGAATACATGTAAAATGGATCAACTGTGTCATTTTAAATGTATATGCTTCACTTGATAGCTCAAGTGTGGGAATTTGATTGCTGGTAGTAATGACATTTAGTAATACGGTTCTGAAGTTAGAAATTGGGATGCTATTGAAGGAAATACCATTATAGATGATGAGATTGTGAACAATCCTCTTTATATGAAGTAAGAAGGAGCTATTAATGTTTTCTTGCCAAGCTATTAGGGTTCAAATAACAATAGAAGGAAAGGAAATAATAAATCTTGAAAAAAGATTAGAAAGGAACAAAAAGAAATGTAAATCTCCAAGATACCAAGAGATGCACACCCATTAGGCAAGTAATGGACATCATCAGAAGTGCTTATGCTCTCACCTCTGTAGGAGCTGTTAGCATACAGTGCTTGCAATATCCTACTGTTGCTCATTTAAAAGAGAGAACAATTGCCTCCCAATGTGGGACATGGGTCAATTTTTTTCTGAACATATTACAATTAAGATAGGATTATAATATATCGGAAAGAGGAACATATGAGGCATCTATGGATATTTGATTGTGGAAAACACAAAGTTTTCGTGTAAGTTAGCAAGAAATAAACTCAATGCTAAATTGGAAGCATACCGTATTGACCGATGCAGATCTCAATCCATAGTGTGATATGAATGAAGGGATACCATCTTCTGCAACTAGGTTAAAAGTGATTTCCTCCAAATTTATTTGTGGCACTTCATGCTAGCTTTGTGCTTGATTGAGGATTATTGATTCAGAACATTTTGCATTGTCAACAATTTGTTATAAGGCATTTAATTATTGACGGGTTAGTCTCAATATCCACTTAATCTTGTTTCAGCTGTGTCTCGAAATTGAATTGGTTAACAGAATTTAAACCTGAGCTTATTATATTAAAATTTACTAGTCTGATGATTAATAAGTTCAAGAAACGGGTGAAGCATTTGTTTTAAGATAAGGGATTTTACATAAAAACACTTCATAATTTCCAACTATTTTAAAAATTTTAATGGCTATAATGTTGATGCTTCCTCTTCAGTGTTTTTTCTTCTTTATCTATATTTGTTATATGCATGTTCGATTACTGCCAAATATCACATGATATCCACTTTTACAGCATGCATATCATGACGGTCGTCTTGAGGAAATCGTTCTTCACCATCTTGGGAATGAAGATGGGGATACAGTGATTGCTAAAGATACAAGGTGTCCTTTTTTTTTTTTTTTTTTTTTTCCAGCCATCTTTAGGCAGTTGTTAATAGTGTTCTATTAAAACTCTAACTGCCTTTCTTTTTTCGCTTTTCTTATCTGCCAATTGTGATCCTTGCAGGCTCTCCGACTTTCTTAGTAATTTGCAGATAAGATGAAGCTTTAATGATATTGAGGAATTTTTCAGGTCCAAATCTTAGTTTTTCCTTGATGGTTGCGTTTACCGTATATGCTTTCACCCCAGGATTTCATCTCTGTCTCAGTTTCTTATTTGTAGACAATTCGTTTATTGCTGTTTTAAAATGTTCTATTATCCTTTTTACTGCTAGTTTGATGGTACACAGAACATTGGGCAGGCTATTTGTTTCTTCGTATAATGACTCTTAGATGTACTCTAAATTAATCTGGTAAAGCTTTTGTAGAAATATGCCCATGCTTTCCTCGACTGCTAAGCTATGAAATCAATATGCACAATGTCTCCCCTGGCTAGCAAGCACAATCACCTTGAAGGAAATAGGCAAAAAGCAAAAAATCCTATATAAGTTATGCCAAACTAGTTTTTGCCATGAGCTCTCTCACATGAAAGCATACCACGAGACAGTCACTTTTGAATCATAGACCTTACTATCTCAAATTCAAAATGTCAAACTCTTTTGAGAGTTGCAGATCTATGATCTATCCATGGTTTTATGAAGTTACAGATCCAAGGGTCTATGCTTTAACTTCAATTTAAAAAAAAATTATATATATATAGATATATATATATATATAAATATATATATATATATATATAACAGAAGGATTTTTTTTTTTTTTTTTCTTTCGGGGGTGCACAGTATTGGAATTATTCCATCTAATTTATTTTTTACCATGCAAAAGTATGCGCTCATTCCTGTCTGTTTATTGATGAGCTTGTATACATGCAGGGAATTTGGTAGGATACTTTCATATATCATTCAACTTATATTTCGAGTTTTCAACAACAAACGGAACAAATGTGCTTTGTCTAAGGTAAGGTTCAAGTGGTTGCACCGATTATGGTTAATTTCACCTTGATTCCCTTTACTTCTTAACATCTCCCATTCTATCCATTTCTGTAGTAAGAAGATTAGAACATTGCCCTGTCTGTTTCTAACGTACTCTATCGTTTTCATCCTCGATTATTTCAGATATAATGATTCTCTCAGCTAATGCAAGCATTGGTTCCATATTTCTGAGGCATCCTGCTATTCCCATTATATGAACGGTTCAGAACATACCTAAAGAGCGAAATGCTATTAATGAAATTATTGATAGTACGACGTCAACAGGCAATGGAAGTTTAGTAATATATGGAACCTCTATTGCAGAATTTGCATTTTGATGATACAAGAGGGCATGGGGAAAGATGGATTACCTTTATTTCACGGCGTATGTATTGTATTTTCCCCTCTTGTTTGAAGCATGTATGTGATGTAAGATACACAACCACATTTCAGTTGCTTCTGTAAGCTTGTTTATTATTGGTGTGGTGGTCGTTACACTCAGAGATATACAATTGCAAAAATATATTAATTATTTACTTAAAATATACATACATTCTTTTTATATGGGTAAGTGCATTTTTTGCCCATTGTATTTTTTATTTTTTATTTTTTGTTATTGTACCCTTTTGACCAATGTATTTTATTTTCTATGCATTTTGCCATCGCACGTCTTTTTTTGGTGACTTTGACGCTCACTCTACCCCTCTCTGACCTTTTCCCCTTTAAAATCAACAAACGTATCAAGTTACGCAGCAGAAGTAACAAAAGAAAAATGAGCAGTCGACGGAAAAATGTGTAAGGCCAAAATATGGAAATTAAAAATACAATGGAAAATTTTAAGAACCATACTCCCTGTCCTAAAAAGTCTTATTTTATAAAAGTATAATTTTTTAATTTTGATCAATTTGATACAGTTTTTTTTAAATTACATATTTACAGTTACATGACCTTTTTATTTGTTGATTTAACTTATATAATAAATATATATTTTTTAGCTTTGAAAAATTAGATTATGTTTTTTCGTTCGAGAGATGAATATTAATTATATTAAATAATAATAAAAATATCATATAAATATGTGTAATAAATAATTAAAATTAGTTTATATTTGATAGAGCCATCATGATGCTTTTCCAGATATATAGTTGGTGAAGAAATAATTTAATGCATAATAAAACCTTTTGGCATCTCCACACTCGTTATTTCTTTTTTCTTTTTTCCACTTTATTTATTTTGCTAGAAACGTATGGTATAGGTGCTTGCATTTGAATATTTTCATTTTTTTCTTTTCAATTAATATTGTGTGTGTGTGTTAATGATTTTAATAAATTCCTAGCTTCTGTATAATTATAAAAAAAAACATTCTCTTTAAGAAAAAGAAAAAAAAAAAAACATTTTTGGTTTATATTAAAAAAAATAAAAAAATCATCCCCATTCTTTTTCTTTCCTACATATACCCAAATACATTCTCTTTAAGAAAAAGATAAGTCACACTAAATATAGATTTGATATAATTTTATATCTAATCACATTCTTATTTTTTATTTTCTGCATATTCTTTGCAAAAAGTCTTGACCTGAATTTTGGTACAATTTCATTAAAACCCAAGCAACTTAGTCCATGGTTGACTTTAGCGTACACACATTAATTAATTATGTCGTCCCTTTTCTGTCATCTATCAATTTAACAAGTTTAAAAATACCATCTATAGTTTTACTTTTTCCATTCTATCTCCATTTGACCATCTCCACCATTCTATACATTTCCATTATTTTACTACAAAATATGTCTTTCTTCTCAGTAGCACTATTTTCTCTCACTAAAATTATATTTTATTTATGTTTAATCTTTAACGTAATTACTTCATATTAGTTATAAACAAAACGTAATATATAATCTATTAAAATTAAGTTATATATATATAACATTTTAACTTTTTATTCAAAAATTAATCCAAAGTTAAAAAAAATATTGCATATAGAATTGATCAATAGTAATACTAATTAAAATTTAATTTCATAATAATATTTGTATAATTTAAATTTTTATTGTTGTAATTTTATGTTTTGTCCATTTGTAATTTTATGTATTTTTTATTAATTTTATGTCATAATTATAACATTATGTGTAATATATTAATCTTTATGTACTTTTTATTATTATTACTAAAATTACACTTTTTCATTATTTTATTTTTATCACATTTAATTAAAGTAAATTAATATAATATTCAATACAAAAAATATAAAAACAACTAAATAACACATTAAATATAATATAAAAAGAAAAAAATAAAAAAAAGATGACGTGAACCAAAGTCTGCGCCAATTATGCAGCAGCATAGAGGGCAACTTCATTATTGCACAGAAAGAGGCGCATTGCTGGAGGGATCTCAACCCACTTCACTGCTTTTTTACAGCATTGTTGGAGAAGGCATTAGGGATGTCAATTTGGACCACGCCGCAGCTCACCGCTCTAACCCATCTTTTTAGGATGTCTTGATCTACAACCCACAGTGGAGCCGGGTTGGGTACCTCTCTTGTTCCGCCCTGATCTGCCCCATTTTGACTCATTCTATATTTTATTTTTAATATATATGTATATATTGTATTTGAGATATATGTATAGATAAATATAATATATAATGTATTTTTTAAAATTTACTCTATGACATATATAACAGTAGTTCAACTAAAAATAATTTGTAATTCAATTTATATTGTTAAACTATAATATTAGATACAATATTATATTTTAGTTAACAATTTTAATTGATATTAATATTTTTAAAAGATAAAAATAAATTTATAAACATGCTTCAAATATAATTTATTAATTTTTTATTAAAAATATTCATTTTTATTAAATTTTTTAATATTAAAACACATTAATATCACTCCCACCCCATGACTCTCAACGAATTGATCCGGCCCTTCCTCATTTAAGAGTGAGACGGACCTAAATCTTCAAGTCTTGTGCGGCTCCATTGCCATTCCAATCTCCACTTTCGAATTAACTAATTCTTTTTTAATTACTTTAACTTGTACTTTCAGACTTCTCTTTTTTTTTCTTTTTTTTTTTAATTACTTTAACTTGGACTTTGAGACTTTATTATTAAGTACACACACATTCAAATTATGATATTTGGGTCGATATATGTACTAGAAATGAAAAAGAATTATTAAATGAGTTATTTCATCTCATCTCATATACGTATAAGAAGTATTACGTATATTTGATTATTTTGTAATATCTATATGTTATATATATTTGCATGAAAAAAAAAAAAGGAAAAAAACCAAAAAATAAAAGGCAAATTATAAATAAATAACAATAATATAAAGGGTGAAATAAGTACAAGAAGTAAGCCTCTCTCTAAGCTACAACATATTATACATAAATAAATATATATGTATATAACAACAAATAAACAAGAATTCCGCCTAAGAACATACAATATGAAGCCTCTGAAAGATGAAGAAATGAGAAAGAATATCCCTCCACCATACGAATCTCAATATTAATATGAACACACACGAATTAATCTGAAATCAACCCCACATATGTGATACGTTCGATCAAATTCAATTCTTAATGAGAGCGAGGAGAGACAACAGCAATGTGGACGCGACGGCGGCGGCGGAAACCGGCAGAGAGCATCCGGCGCCGGCGAGAGGCGAGGGCGACGGCGCTGGGGAGAGCTGGTCGAAGTCTCCTTGGGCCAATGTGACGGAAAGAGTAGCCATGATGGCCACAAACACCAACATGATCGTAGCCTTGGAAATTGCTGCCATTTCTCTTCTGCTGTTTTATCTCTAGGTTTTTTGTGAACTTCAAAAATAAAATCTCAAGTGTAGGATGGTTAGTTCTGAACTCTGAAGGGGTATTTATATAGTATATATACGTATAGTGTGTGTGCTGTAATTGCGTGTGGGGCCAGGGAAAGCGTGGACAGATGGCACGGTAGACATACCCATGTTGTAAGAGTATGACCATTCAAAAGGTTTATTTGGACAACAAACTAGCTTTCTACAACTAAAGTTCTACTGTCGTAATAATAATAATAATAATAATAATAATAATAATAATAATAATAATAATAATAATAATAATAATAATAAATAGTAATAATAATAATTATTACTATTATTACTATTTATTATATTAATCTATTATTATTATTATTTGGTTCCAGTATTTTTTTCCATAGAAGTTGAAATTTAATTTGTACTTTTATTTATATTAAAATTGGATTTTTACGTAAGATATATTGGTGACACAAAAAGTAGGAGAATCAAATTTAAGATATATAAAATATTAAAATTGAATTCTTGCAAACAAAAGTACATAAACTAAAATTTAATGCAATAATAATGCTACAAATAAAAATAATATCACCGCCCACAAAAAACAAAAGGAACAACACTATAATTTTATTCTTTTATTACTATTATTGTTATTATTGTTAATTGTTTTTGAAAATGTGAACTGAAAATGCTGGAAATAAAAAGGGGTTTTGGGGTGGGTAGGGGGCGGGAGGAGGGGCGTAAGCAATCACGTATGATGGGCGGAGCCGCGGAGAGGAGGCGCCGTTGAGACGCGTGGTGCAGCTGGTTGGGTTAGGCCTTAAGGAGGGGGGAGTTCACCTAATCATTTTTCTTGATTTCTAAGGGAAGATTCTACAATCAGTGCGCTATTTACGTTATTTTTTTCCTTTTTATTTTTTTATTTATTTAATAATAATATATTATAAAAATATATTAACAATATACAATATTAAATAAAATATCGATACAAAGTAAGTGATCCAAATTGGAGTTGGTTGGATTCTTGAACATGTCTTCACATGGCATGTTGATTTCAAGCCGTCTGATACAAAAATCAAAAGGAGAATCCTTTTTTGTATGAATTATATGAATATACATTATTACATAAAGCTTATTAATTAATACTTTGATAATTATAAATTATTAATTCATTTAATCATGTCTCTGAAGAATTAATCGTTACTATCAATGTTTGGATGGAAGATCGAACCGATTGAGGCATCAGTTATCAATTCAATCGATCGAACCGTTAATGCAATAAAAAAAATAAAAATATTTTTTTGTGTTACTATATATATTATATATTAATACCCATAAATAATAATTTTATAAACACATAACTTAAAAGATAATATCAATACTCCATAAAATAGTTTTTCTATATTTTTTAGTTTATATTTTATTTTTTTGAATATGAAAAAATTGCTTGGCTGGTTGGACCGATTTTAACCGGTTCAACTGTGAAAACAATTTTATTAATAGTTTGGATCGATCCAGGTACCAATTTTGAATTTATCTAGGTGACCAGGCCGACTAAATCCTATTATTAAAACATTGATTACAATAATAAATATTTGCCACTCTTTCTAAATTTCGAACCCAAAACATAATTTGACTTTGTAAAATTTCAGGTATCAAATAAATGCATTTAAGTTTTTCTAGAGTTGTCTTTTTAAAACATTTTCTAGAATCAATTATTTTTATAATAAATTCAAAAGTAAACGATAAAATGTGCTTAACGTTTAATATGATTGTTTATTAAAAATAAATAAAGAAACATTAGTGAAAATTGATAACGTATATTAAATTATACTTTTTATTGTTTCTTCGAAAATGATGGCCGACGGCATTTATGGGCTATAGCACGGATCAATTTTAAATGGCTTGCTATTAATAGCCCAGTAAGAGGCCCACAATTAAGCGAGTAATTTTTATTTTTTTTTTAAATTTAATTTTCATTTTTCTCTAGTTGATATGTTAATGTTAGTTTGACTGTTTGATACCTAAGTTCAACTCTACAAGGTAGGGCTTTTAAAATCTATTCAAGAGTATCTATATTTATATATATATATAATTAATCTCTAAATTATTATTTATTTAATTAAAAAATATTATTTATTTAGGTATTACTATATTTTCTAGGTAACAAATTATAATAATATATTTTAAGTAAATGGATAATATTTTTTAATTAAATTAGTAATACTTGTAAATTAAATTACATGGTCCATTCAATGCATAGAAGTTTTTGTAATATATTTATCCGTTATTGTATTAAGCTTACAAATAATACGAGAATTGTAAGTTATATTAGACATCTACTTTGTCTAGTAATATACAGTAAATTTAACTTAAATTTGTTTATTAATTTCATACAAACATAAATACTAGCCTATATATGACAAAACGTTAAATGTTATTACATATAAATATTATATTAAAGAAAAGAAAACAATCTTATTGACTGTAAAAACAATCTTCCTTATTACTGTATGTAATCAATCAATATGTAAACCAATTAAAATAGGTAAATAATTATGACAAGGTCAAGGCGCAGTGGCTCTTTTGAAGATTAAAAAGGAAACAAATTTGAACAGTCACTAATTTGTTTGTTAAAATAAGTTTATTTAAGATTTGGTTAAACACAATAATAAAAAAAAAAATAATAATAATAATAATAATAAATATACTATATTTTATTATATTACCAGCTATTCCACCGAACACTAGATAAACTATATATATATGCGCATAGAGATATTTAGAAAATATTAGATCCTTTGTTGTCCTACAAAAATAATTAATTATTTACAAATACATGTCCACAACGAACATATGATCAAATATGTCAAGATGAAAACTTTCACAAAGAAATTCAAATAATTTAAAATTTTGATGCATAAAGCTCAAAAACCTATACATCTGAGCTAAAATAAAGAAAAAATAATAATCACAAACACCTTTAAATCGACTCGACTTGTTTAATGCCCAATAAGTAAAGATGTTAAATGGGCTTAACCCTAAGAGCTTTCAAGTGAATTTGGACATCGAGTTAATTGGGTCATTTTAAATGAATTTATAATATGGTGAACTCAATCTTAATTCTATTGCTTTTTGGGCTAATCGGTGCACTATCAGACTATGAGTTGAATAGTCAGATTACGTATTTAAATTTAAAATTTTAATTAAATATATGTAATATTTTATCTAAACTACAATTTTAGGTAATATTAGAAAATTATATATTTTATAACCTTTATGTCACTATACAAAACTTAAATAGTAAAAATGCAAGTCATATATAATAGTTGATGATATCAATTTTAACTTTAAGTGTATCCACATTATATAATTTAAAATAATATTTTATTTAAATTTTAAATTTAAATAATAATATTTAAAATATTTTCGTAATTAAATATATATTTTAATATCTTCAATTAAAAAACAATTATTTTAAATGGTGTTTGTATCGGCACTAGGTAAGAGGTAAAGAAGAAAAATGTGTTATCAATCTGATCCTAACCTCAAGTAGGCTAAGCCTTTAGGACTTTGGATTAATGGAAGCTCCTAAAGCTAAACAGGTTAATTTTAAATGAATTAATAAAATCAAATTTCAATTCTATAATTTTTGTTAAATGGGTTGGCCCACGGGCTCCTCAGTTGTTTTGCTTTTATGAATTGATGTGAGAGCCCAACGTACTGATGAGCGGCCACTTAATTGCATTGGATGTTAGGTCCGAAGCTCTACTGTGGCTCACCATTTCTTCATTAATCTTTCCCCCGGCCCCCTTGAATTCAACCATATTTTTTCTTGATTAATCTTTTCCCTCTTTTTCTATAAAAGACCACATTACCCCTAATTTAAAATGAATTCAACCCTCCTCCCCCATTCAATCCTTTGCATTTCATCTGTTAGCATAACAGAAAACTAAAATCTCTCCAACCTCTTCTCTGTAGTCATTGAAGTTCGTTTTGATGGAAATAAAAAGGTTAATATTGGAAAATGATATTTTTATTTTTATATTATGTATTCAATTATATTATTATGTAATATTGTATTTTTATTAATTAAATAACTCAATATTATTGTTACATCGAGCCATTGACAGATACCAAAGGGATTTCTTGGGCCCCTCAAATTAAAAAAAAATTAAAAAAATATATATAGATATAGTAATTTTTGAATTATATATATATATATATATAATTAAATTATATATTAGTAAAATTGTATAGATACTCTATTAGAATGTATAAATACACCATTAATATTTTAGAATTTAATATCTTTTTTATTTCTTTATCGAGTTCAACTAAGCATTAAAAAATTGAAGTTCAACTTTTTTTTTGTTTTTTCATCGATCGTAAATTCTATGTAGTATTCAATTTTCATCATTTTTGTTGTGTACTTTTGTAGTTCACAAATGTATATATTATTTATGTTTTTATTATGCTATTAATTTTTTGATTATTATTATGTGAATATTTTGGATCTAAGCTATTGCAATTTTTATTATAGATTATTATAGTATTTGTACGATATATTTAATTTTGATATTGACATATAATTAAAATAGTATATTGATTTTATTATCATTATTTTTAATTTGTAATTACAGTTTCTACAAATAATGTAAACATTATATTTACTATTGTTTCTTTAAAAAATATTACATCAACTATTATTAATTGGACCCCTAAGTTAAATTTCTTAGTCCGTCACTGCATCGAAACTTACAAATCATTCATTTGTTGGCGGATCAAATCATATATACCATTTTATTTTTTTTAATTATATTTATATATACTCTTAATTAATCATATCATTCCTACACATATTTATTCATTAATAAATTTAAAATAGAGTAAAAAATTTCGGGTTATTGGTTGGAAATAGTTGAAGAAATAAATAAAGCAAGTGTGAAAGCATAACAATAATAATAAAACAGTGAAACGAGTACAAGAAAACACTCTTATTCCTCTCTCTAACCTACAAATGACTACACATAAATATATCCGTTATATTTATAATAACAAATAAACAATATAAATGATGTATAATAACTACATATAAGATAACCCCTCAAACATGAAGAAATGAGAAAGAATATCCATCCAACAAACAAACCCCATAACAAGAATCAACTGACAAAATATGTGCGCCGACCAAATTTAATTCCTAACGAGAGCCATGAGAGACAACAGCAACGAAGAAGCCACGAAGGCGGCGGAAACCGGCAGGGAGCATCCAGCGCCGGCGAGAGGCGACGGCGCCGGGGAGAGCTGGTCGAAGTCTCCTTGGGCAAATGCACCGGAAAGAGTAGCCATCACGGCGACAAACACCAACATGATCATGGCCTTAGAACTTGCCATTTCTTCTGGATTTTTTTTAATCTCTGGCTTTTTTATCAGATAAAAAAAATGAAAGCTCAAATGGTATGCTTGAAACGATGGGAGGGCTTGAACTGTAAAGGGGTATATATACGCATAGGATGTGTGTGTGTAGTATGTGTTTTGATTGTGGGGCCCGGAAAAGCGTGGACAGATGGCAGGGTAGACAGACCCATGTTGTAAGAACATTGGAAAGGTTGATTTGGAAGAAAAGTGGTTTCTAGAGCTAATTATCCAGGCTGCGTGCTGTCCTAGAACTTATTATTATTATTATTACTATTATTATTATTATTATTATTATTATTATTAAAAATATATTATTATTGTTATTATTGTTGCAGATACAAAACTTTTCGTTCAAGAAAAATATTATTTTCTCTCTAATTCGGTAATTGTTTTTTAGATTTAGATCTCATATTTTAAAAATCCTATTATTATTTTCTTCAAATTTCGCACTCAATGAAAAGAAGAGGTGAAAGACGGGTGGGGGAGTTGGGGGCCGGGGAGGGGGATCGCGTATGATGGGCGGCAAAGGCGACACATGGCGGGGCGAGTTGGTTGGTTTAGGCCTTAATAACGGGAGTTTACCTAATTCATTTTTCTTGCTGTCTAAGGGAAGATTCTATAATGTATAGTCGGTGCAGTATTAGTTAAATAATATTTTTTAAATTTATTTATTAATATTATATTAAAAAATATATAATATAGAATAAATAATCAGATACAAAATAAATGATCCCAATTGGAGTTCGCCGGCTCTTGAACATGTATTCACATGGGTTGTTGAGACAAACTTTTTTATTAAATGATTCAATTAATTATTCAAACCGTAAAACAGAGTCCTTGTTGAGTGAATGATATGAATATCTCATTATATTAAGTTTTTAATTAATACTATGTTTATAATTCATTTGAAAAATCACATCTCGAAGAATTAATCATTACAAAAAATAAATGAATTTCTATGTTTATTTCTATAATTTCAATTAAACCATCAATTTATATTCATTGATTTAATTTATTCAATTATATTAAATTTTTTTATAAAAAAACAATTTTTTACTTTGACCAATAAAAAATGATGTATTGAGTTTCGAAGTAAAATTTTTTACTTAGATAAAAATACTTTTAAAAATAAATATCTTTTTTTTAAAACAGAAAGACCGTACAAATACAGAAAAAAGAAAGAAAGATTATTTATTAAAATAACAACTTCCGTAAAAGAATTTAACAGCAAGGAATCAACGATGATGATGGTGTCGTTTTTGAGTCAATTTTCAATGGTGCGATGTGGACCGATTCAAGTCCAACAATTCTGGGCCACGGAAGTTTTAGTATCTTACACGGGTTGATTTTAATTGGCTCGCTCCTTTCAGCCCAATAAGAAGCCCACAGTTAAGTGGTCATTTCTTTCTTATCTTCTAGTTGACATATTAGTTTGACTATTTTTGTACTTATAAAGAATGAGTAAGAGGGACACCTAAGTTGTACAATTCTATGGGGTGATGTTTTCAAAAATCGAATCCAATAACAGGATTAACCCCAAACGTGAACAATTCGATTAGTTTGGACCAAAAAAAAGTTGAAATTTATGTTGGTCAACACCCAATCCAAAATGTTCTATTAATTGGATTAATTATTATTTTGTCATTATGTTGTTTAGAAAGTTCAAATTATGTTTATATATATATATATATATATATAGTTCTTCTATAATACACTCAATGTATTGATATAAGAAGTAAATTATCAAGAACCTAATAAAGAATGGGTGAATGACAACATCCTAGCAAATTGGACAACTAAAATGTTTCTATTCATCCAAACATAGGGAGTGCCGTGGACAGAGATGGTGAAGAGATTCAAGTGAAGTATCTTTAAAGAGAAAATAATTCGGAGTTTCATATATTTTTTTCTTTTCAAAATCTATTTATTTCAAAAAATTAATTAAAGAGGTGAGTTGAGGAAAGAAGATGGAGGAATCTAATATAGGAAGTTGTTACCTACTGCTTTGGAGAGATCGAGAGGATAGAAACTATAAGAAAGGATGGTAGAGCATTAAATCAACCAAGAATGAAATTTATTAAAAAAAGCAAGTGTATTAATACCCATTCATATATTACCAGAAGTACTATTGTTGGTGTTGTTTAGTGTCTACTGACGTCAGATTTTTTAGCCCCCGACGAGAGTTGATGCCCCCTAAAAGTGGAGGTTCACGTTGCTCAACAGGAATAAGACAATAACGGCGTAAATAAGTCAAGTTGAGTTAAATGCACTATTGTTCAAAATTATTTAAAATGTTATCGAACTTTTAATAATTTATTTGAGATTGGTTTGATTGTTAATCAAGTCGAGTTTGAACGAGCTTTAATCGAGTCGAACACACGTTGAACTTGAGTAGTTTGATATTTTATACTTGTTTTAATAAATTTTGTTTAACGCTCGAGTCGAGCTTTAGATTTTATCAAACATAAAATTGTATTCAAGCTTGTTTGACATTGTTATCAAACAAAATTCAAACAAATTTTTAACGAATGAATTAAAATCAAGTATTGAATAACTTGATTTGATTTTCAGCCCTAATAACCAATAATTTTCTTCAACTTTAATTAAATAAATTTTTAATTATGAATAAAACAAATACTAATATTATAATAAATGTATATATATATAATAACAGAACGCATTCCATTTTTAGAAATTGTTGAATTTTTCTGCTCAAAACTTTATGCCATTTACGAAAATCTATTTAATAAATATTAATACATATAAAATTTAATTAATTATATTTGGCAGCACCTAATAAATAAATATAATTAGTATTGTATCCATACTAATAAATTAACATCATTCAATATCTTTATAATATTCCACATAATTCAAATTTCAACCACAATCATTTCTTTATATAATTACTTTATTTTAGGAGCTAATGGAACAATTAATAGGATCACTAATTAAGGATTGAATCAATAATCCCAATTATTAGGCTTAACTTATTAAACTTTTTTTTTTTTCTATTTTCATCTTTTGGAAGGTTAGACCAAATTTTCATAATTTAATCTTTTATTAGATGAGTTGATTACACACACTTTCTATATTTTGATACATTTAATTTAGATTTGGATTGATAATTCATATATTTATAATTATTTTATATAAACCCTTAAGTTAATCAATTGACTAGTACATATAACATTAATAAATACATAAAAAAATTTAATTAATGATTATTTAAGTTAATTATTTATTTAAATTTATCATTAAGTCGTTAGACGTGCCTTAAGTTAATTAGCAAATATTTAGTTATTAAGTTTATGTTTGATTTATTATCCATATATAATATATATACTAAAAGATATTAATTGAGTAATATTCATAAAATGCACGGTTAATAGAATTTGATGGAACAATTTATAGGATTAATAATTAATGATTGAGAGAAAAAATTCCAATTATTAGGCTTTACTGATTTGGGAAACAATTTCTTCCATTTTCATGTTTTAAAGGTAAGACCAAATCTCCATAATTTAATATTTAATGAAATGATTTATGATTACATTAAATTTATTTATTTGACGTTTCCATATATTGTAATTTATTTTTATAGAATCCTTTATATAATTACATAAATTATATATAATTGAGAGATATACTTTAATAATAATATTTAATTATATATAAAGGCTTTAGTAAATAATCATTATAATTTATATTTATTCTCGTAAAAATTTTATAATATAGCGCACAAAGTTTTATAGATAATATTTTGGAAAGTAAGACCAATTCTACATAATTAATTCTTTCCATAAATAATTATAGGATGGATCACTACTAATTATATCTACATAGATAATATTTTTAAGGGTAGGATAATATTTTGGAAAGGAAGACCAATTCTACATAATTAATTCTTTCCATAAATAATTATACGATGGATCCCTAATTATAATAAAAAAATTTAATATTAATAATAGTACTTAATTACAATCTAATCTCTAGAATATTATATATAGATTGTCTTCTTCTTCATTTTTTTTATTCCTTCATTTCATATCAAAGCTTCTACAAGGTAAATACTAGGCATCTATATTGCAGGTATTATTTCAATGTTTTATATGAATTTATCCTCACATTTTATTTTATTTTTTAATTATAATATATATACTATGTCAGATTTTTAAGTGTTGAAAGCAATTCTATTTAGTTTTGTTAATATATTACATTCTATTTATGTAGTTTTAATTCAATATCAATTAGAATATTTTTTATTCGTTTGGTTAAATTATATTATAATTTAAATTAATTGTTTTGTATATTATTTTCAAAATGTCATCAAAATACTCATTGATCAAGGACATCGAGATCAGTACTACTGATTGGACAATAAAGTTGTGTTGTGTACGAGTATATCATGCACCTGCTTATGGTTTCAATAATAGTATATGGAATCTTGAATGTCTATTTCACGATTCTGAGGTAACATGTATTTCGATGTGATATATTTATAGTTTATTTGACAATATCAATTTTAATTATTTATTTCGTTAATTTTTTTATGATTATTATGATTAGGGTGAACGTATTCATGTCACTATAAGATCTGATAGAATAGATGAATTTAAGAAGAAGCTGTGTGAGGGACGTTTGTATATAATTCGTAAATTTGTTGTCACTGGGAACAATCTTTTGTTCAAGGGAATCTGAAGAAGATTTTATTCATTACATCAACGAAGGTTATTAAGTTTTTTTATGACAACTTTCCGTGCATCATGTATGCATTCAAGAGCTTAGGAGAACTTTTGTCGTCTTCTTCTTTAGATGAAAATCTCCTCATTGGTAAGATTATTTTTCTATCTTTTTTTGTAAAAAGATGTACAAACAAAAATTCAAATAATTAAATGGCATGTTTTTCAGATGTGATTGGAAGGATTGTTCAAATTGAACCAATTCAGTGGAAGGATGTTAAAGGAAAAACAACCAGAATGATGGAGAGTAGCCTGGAGGATGACCAGTATATTATTTCATTTATTTAAAATTCAGTACTACATTTTTAATTTTTTTTTTTGGTATATTTGATTTATAATGTCTACCTTTTATATTAATAGGTATAATCATTTGAAGGTTACTTTTTGGGAAGACTTTATTGATGATATAAATAAATTGAGGATAGGAGGAAGTGAAGAGCCACCAGTTATCATTCTGCAAATGTTCCGTCCCAAATTGTTTGGTGGTAATTTTTAATATACGAGTTTATGCATTTTTATCCTAATGTATTTATGAAAATATACATCATATATTTGATTATGATTTTTTGTATCTTAGTTAATGTATCAATATCAAATAGTTAGCACACATCAAATGTTTTTTATGATTGTGAGATCAAGGAAATTAAAGAGTTTAAGAGCAGGTAACTATTATGTTGTTATAGTTGTAATTAATTTATTTTTTTATGTAATAATATATTATATAAATTTTATTGTTAATTTATTTTTTTATTACAATTAAATAGGATTATTCAAGATGGTCGAGACATTAGCTCTTTGAGTTCAATATCTTTTCCATCTGAATCTGCAAATGAATCTGCAAATGATGATGATTTGCTGAATGGTAATCCCAAATTTAGAACAATTGACCAACTTTTGGAAAAACCAGAGGTAATGTGTTACAACTTTTATTAAATATTGTTTCTATCTTACTATTTTTTTTAGTAGTACAATTTATTAACTACCATTATTTTCTTAGCTTGGCAATTTTTGGATATATGGTGAAATTGTTGATGTTGAATCATATGGAGATTGGTATTATATTTCTTGCAAACATTGTTTCAAGAAATTTGATAAAAGAGAGGGACGTTTTTTCTGCATTAATTGTTCGAAGTGGGATGTTTCTGGCAATCTAAGGTATTTTTCTATTGAATTTTATTATGCTTTATTTAAAAATTTATACTTTATTATTTTTTAATATTGGTCATGTTGATTTCTAAATTAATAATTTTTTGTAATTTTTTTTATGTTTCACAGGTATAAGGTAAAAGTGTTGGTTCTTGATGTAATAAGCAATGCTTCCTTCATTTTGTGGGATTCTGTTGGTTCTTGATGTAATAAGCAATGCTTCCTTCATTTTGTGGGATTCTGTTTGTACTGAACTTCTAGGAAAAACAGCAAGTCAAATGCTTGAGTCTTCCGAAGAGGTATTTAATTATTATAGTTTTAAGTTATTAATTTATCACATTAAACAATTCATTTTTAATTGTCAATTATAACAAAAATATTTCAGTTTGATGAGGCATATCGTCCTGAAGAAATAAAAAATTTGATCGGTAGAGAACTCATGTTCAAGATTCAAGTGAAGTCTGAACATTAGAATAACTTTAATAACACTTTTAGTGTTGTGAAAGTTATTTCAGATGAAAACATTGTATCCATGTTTTCTGGAAATTTTTACAATAAGCAGGTAAGTTATTTAGTTAAATATATAAATTTATACCATAATATTTTTATAAGTTTGAATCATAATTTTTTTTAATAGGAATCTGAGAACATCTCTAATTATGATATGGATGATAGTGCCAAAGGATCTAAGGTAATTTTAATTTTCCTCTATTTACAATTATATATTATCTGTAATGTTTGTAAATCATGTATTTCATATTAATTTTTTGATGACAGGTGGATTCTACTGGTGATGAAATAAACTCTCCGGATAAAGTTGGTATTTCAAAGGTCGATATTATTGATTTGAGTGATGAATCAACTATAAAAAGAGCTTTATTGGATGATTTTTCGTCAAGTTCTTCTTCCAAAAAGATCAAGCACGTACAAGTGAAGATTGAAAGAGACTAGATATATTTAATTGACAATTATCGATATTTTTGTTGTCATATTGAAGTATTTTGAATTATGTTATTTGTTATTCGATGAATGAATCAATTATTTATGTTTGGTTTCATTTGTTATGATATATTTTTAAAATCTTTGTTTCATTTACTATTATTACATAATAGTTAAATATATACACACACACATTCCGTAAGACAAAGTGCATTTATATAAAGTTAATTTAGAAAGCTTTTTGTTGCATGTAATTAATTCACATTTTTTGGACAACCAAATCATTATAATACAATTACTTTCCATTCTTTAACACTAAAATGGTATTTATATTTTTCAATTTAATAACCCATGGTATATTAATTTTTTAGTTAATAATTATTATTTTAAAAAATAGGTATTAAAACAATTTTTGTTTAATTATATATATAAAATAATTATATTATTTAAACTTTTTGATTATTTTTAGACTCAAGCAGCCTAACTATTGTCTTGCTTTAATTAACAAACACTTTTCTGTTAATGTTTTGTTTGATTTTTTATTTTTTAATATATAATAAAGTAAGATATATTAATTATATATATTACATTATTAATTATAGATATTAATTAAAATATGTGTAAAAATTTAGGAGTCAGTCGTTAGACGTGCCTTAAGTTAATTAGCAAATATTTAGTTATTAAGTTTATGTTTGATTTATTATCTATATATAATATATATACAAAAAGATATTAATTAAGTAATATTCATACATAAATAAAATGCACGAATAATAGAATTTGATGGAACAATTTATAGGATTAATAATTAAGGATTGAGAGAAAAAATTCCAATTATTAGGCTTTACTGATTTGGGAAAAAATTTCTTCCATTTTCATGTTTGAAAGGTAAGACGACATCTCCATAATTTAATATTTAATTAAATAATTTATGATTACATGAAATTTATTTATTTGACGTTTCCATATATTGTAATTTATTTTTATAGAATCCTTTGTATAATTACATAAATTATCTATAATGGAGAGATATACTTTAATAATAATATTTAATAATATATAAGAGTGGGCAACATAGAAAATAAGAATTTAGTAAAGAATCATTATAATTTGTATTTATTTTCGTAAAAAATTTATAATATAGAGCACAAAGTTTTATAGATAATATTTTTGGAAATTAAGACCAATTCTACATAATTAATTCTTTCCATAAATAATTTATGATTTCATACAATTTTTATATTTTAACAAATTACACAAATTTAGACTTTATGTTATATGTGTACTTATTAAAAATTAATTACAATAATTTTAATATTTACATAAATATTATATATAACGTAATTTGAACTAGGTTTTTATAATTGTAGGGATGAAATAAAATAGTTGGCTTAAATTTAAATTATATATATTAAAATTGTTACAGATGCTAATAAGTTTTAATACAATTCTATAAAAAATTGTTAAAAAGAATTTTTTTTTAATATTATGATAAATTTAAAATTAAAACTATTGTATCCATACTAATAAATTAATATCATTCAATATCTTTATAATATTCCACATAATTTAAATTTTAACCACAATCATTTCTTTATATAAGTACTTTATTTTAGGAGCGGATGGAACAATTAATAGGATCACTAATTAAGGATTGAATTAATAATCCCAATTATTAGGCTTAACTTATTAAACTCTTTATTTTTTTTTTTTCCTATTTTCATGTTTTGGAATGTTAGACCAAATTTTTATAATTTAATCTTTTATTAGATGAGTTGATTACACACACTTTCTATATTTTGATACATTGAATTTAGATTTGGATTGATAATTCATATATTATAATTAACCCTTCCTATATTTATTTTTACATTTATTTATTAAATATTTTTGCATCAATTTTTAAGCATAATTAGCACGGTATATTTGTACCAATTAACCCTTCCTATAATTAATTAACCCTTCCTATATATAATTAATATGCACGGTATATTTGCACCAATATTTCATAACCTTTGACCAATACATAATTAGTTCATATATTAACTTACATACATATATGGTAATAGTTAATTTAATTTTGTAAATTATGTGATTGGGTGATTCCTACAATAAATTAATGTATATACCCCTAGACATAATTACTAAGAATGTTGTATTTCAAGAAGTATTCCGTAATGTTTAATTTTTTTATTTAATTTATTATGTTTGGTATTAATCTGTTGTTGTATGAACAAAATAAATTTATTTTTTATTTCTTCAATATTAAAAGGATGAGTTATTGTGAAAATAATAAAATAAAAATATCCATATATAATTAGCTGTGGATTCATATTTCAATAAGAATGGTTATATAGGCAAAAAATATTGTTAATAAAAATTATTTTATTGTTCGGAATTAATTTTTTATTATATAGTGTATTTTTTTATATAAAATATTAAATTATAATATGATAGTTATATAAATAAATATATTTTAAAAAAATCTGTAATATATTATTTAAAATTTATAACAATAAATAACCGTGCAACGAACGAGTTAATTACTAGTATGGTGAAACAAAATAACATTCATCGAGGCGTGCCAGAAATGTGCAATTACAATGGAAGTAAACGAAGCGAGAGGTGGTGTTAAAGAATCGCATATCTCCATCTTTCACTCTTTACTAGTATTTCTTCCTTCCATTGTACCATAATAATTATTATATATTATGTATGTACATAATATATTAATAAAATACAAAATAATATATCAAATATAAGAATTTGAACTACCACTTCATGAAAGTGGGATCGTGCATTAATTGGCTGTGAGTTTAACGTGCAACTTTCGTGCCATTTTACTTTTGCCACAAAATATTGAGATATATAATGTAACATGCATCAATTGTAAACCAAGAAAATTATTTCTTTCATTTATGTATTTGACCCAACTTTAAAAGAATATTTAACATAAAATATGTTGAAATTATAAAATTAGTCGAACATAATTATAAGATATTCGTAATTCCAGTTTGTTCAAATTGAAATTTGTAATTAAGTTTTAGAACAATTTTGACTTTACAAATTTAATCCTAATTTGAAAAAAAATGAGATTTTTGTTGGAATTTCACTCGTACACGTCATGTACTTCACTTGAACCTCTTTTATGATCAAATCTATTTATCTGATGTGGTGTGAAAACTGTCACACCATTAAAACATAAAATCAAAACCTAAATTCACTCTTACAGTTGTAATTGAAAGTAAAGAACGTAGAGGAGGCAAGTGATTCGTGCATGTTTATCTTCCAATTGAAAGTAAAGAACATAAAGGAGGCAAGTGATTCGTGCATGTTTATCTTCCAGAGAATGAGCATCTTCATCGAACTATCTTTCTCTTTCTCCATCTTCAGTTTGATTGAGGTTTTTGATTTTTGTTGATTTAGGAAGAATTTAGGATAAATATTATATCTATGTCTTTAATTTCAATTACAGGTGATGTACCAGTATCTACGTTATGTTAAATAAGTGCGACTGAAAAAATGATTCAAGCAAGGCACGTGAGACGCACGAGTGGGATTTTTACAAAATTTGCATTTATTATAAATATATGAGATATTGGGATAGATATTATCTGAAAATTTTGAAACAATATTTTTTACGGTAATGATCCGGCTATAACACAAAATTACAACCAAATTAATGAAAGAAACAAGAGTTTAAATGAAATCTTATTTATGATTTCGAGCCCGTTGAACACGAGATGTAGAATGTATTCTTAGTATATTTGTTGAACACGAGATGTAGAATGTATTCTTAGTATATTTTTCTCTCTAATAGCATCTTTCCAAATCCTCCTCTTTAGGACATATATATAGGAAGTTTTTGAAGGAGAGCTAATTGTAAAATTAGTTCTTTAATTAAAGAACATCTCTAATTTTAGTTAAGTTCAAATATAAATTTATAATTATGTTATATAATAATTTTAATTTTGTGAATTTAGTTTTAATTTTTGTA
The DNA here is from genome assembly GCA_028749325.2 of Caryopteris x clandonensis. Taxonomy (NCBI): domain Eukaryota; kingdom Viridiplantae; phylum Streptophyta; class Magnoliopsida; order Lamiales; family Lamiaceae; genus Caryopteris; species Caryopteris x clandonensis. The sequence continues at coordinate 4,977,620 of JAPYKT020000022.1, read as the reverse complement.
GAAATTAAAAATTATTTTTTTAATTTGACATGTGCGTCTCACATGTTTTTTTAAGAAACTTTTCTAACGTGACTTTTAAATTGACACACAACCTAAATAAAAAAAGAAACCAAATAAAAGAAAATACAACATAAACAAAAATATTTTTGAACAAAATCTTTATCTTCTTAAATGAACAAGCATTAAGTAATCAAATGTAAATGAACTAGAGTTTGTTATTATTTATGAGTTGTTTCTTTAAAGAAGACAATCATTTTCTTTTAAATTATTTTAAATTTTAATTGTTTATGTAGCATTTTCTTTTATTATGATTTTTTTTTTCTTTTTGCAGGTTGTGTGCAAATTTTAAAGTCATGTCAGAAAAATTTCAACAAACAAAAGTACATAAGAGTATATGTTTATCATTCTAATGGACCTAACTCAAAACAAATGCTTTAAAATGTCACGTTTTTCCACTAAAATATTTGATTGGACTACATAATTACAAGTATATTTATATTTGTTCCAAATTTTGTTCTTCTTTTAGTAATATTTATATTACTCACGGCAGAGAGACAATATAGCTATCTAACAAAACGAAAAATTTACTTAAAACCTTAAAACAATAATACCTGAACTTATGTTTGCCCCGACAACATCGAAGGTCCACGGCTCCTCAAACCATTCTAAAAATAGCAAGAGAAAAATTGATGACTCTCATTATACTCCAATAATTCTAAGAATAGTAATCCATTTGGTATAAAAAAGCCTCGAATCCAACGACTTTATCATTCACAAGGCAGCAAGCAAACAGACAATAAACACTGCATATATCATTAACTGCTCTCTGCCACTTTTCAACTCTCGGTCACCCACGACAGTCTCCGCCATGGAAATGAATAAGATTGCATGCGCCGCCCTCATCGCCGCCATCGCCTCCATGAGCGCTGTCGCGGCCATCACTGAGGCACCAGCCCCTGGCCCGGCCAGCGACGCCGTCGCTGCCTTGCCTGCTGTCGCCTCCTTCGCTGGCGCCTCCATCTTGTCCTTCTTTGCACTCTATATGCACTAGACTAGATACATACTTATAGGGTGCAAATAATATATATATATATATGTGTGTGTGTGTGTGTGTGTTTAAAGGTTGGTTTCAACTTGTAAGCTTGTTGTTCTTATAATTATTGTTACTACTACATTGTATTATTATTGTTGTTATTTAATTTTTTTGTTTTGTTGAAATGGAATAAAGGGTGAATCTGTTTTATATCTGACTTCGAGCGTATCTTTTTTTTTTTTGGTTTAATTGCATGATATTATTTGTTTTCGTTTTCCTTGTTATTATATATATATATATATCCAGCAGTCTGAATGTTTGTAGTCTTTATGAGATTTACAAAGTACAATACATATGAATAACAGTAATATCATTGTAATTACATTTACAAATCAATCGATCCAATTTGAAATTTTAATGGAATTTTACTCGTGCTCCTCACGCGTCTCACTTAAATCATTTTTTAACCAAAATTATCTAACATGGCATTGAAATTAGTAAATTCTCAAACATATAATATTGCAACTTTAGGGGTTGAAATTAATAAATTTGAAATGTTGTCGGAATTTCACTTGTACGCCTCATGCACCTTGCATGAACTCTTTTATGATTCAAACTTGTCTAATGTGGTGTGTCAATAAAAAGTGCATTTATATCTTTCTTCTTTATTGTTGTTGATTTTTTTCTTCTTTTATTTGGATTGTTGATTCTAGAGGTTAATATATTGTTAAAGATTAGATATTTATTGTCTATTAATATTTTTGTTAATGATTGTGATCTGTTAAAAAAACATTTGTTAAGCTTTTGTTTGGGTTGTAAAAACTAAGATTTATGTGGATCATCTTTTCATGTTTTAGTTTGTAACTAAATCTTACTAGCTATCACAGTTCCATGTTCGTAAATGCTCTTATCCCGCAGGAAATCAACTTGATCAAGATTTTTGAACCATATGCCAAAGGGAGAGATTGATGAGGTAAAAATTGTCATATATTCGAAGAATCTAATCATATTCAAAATTGCATGCATGATATGAAGTAGATACTCAAACTAAGGAAAGGGAATCAATGGTTGGAGAAAATAAAGGAATGAGGATCATCATCCATAGAAAGGCAAATCATAAAGAGATAGAGTAGGAGAGGAAATCGGCCGACTTGAAGAAAGAATGAAACAAATCAGTAAGATATCAAGAAAACTGATTTGCTAAAATCGAGAAAATCAGTGGGCAGAAAATCAGACGAAAAGATGCTCTACAACTGGATATCCAAGATGAGTGCGACTTTAAATAAGAAGGCACAAAGAAACTAAATGTACATCTGCTACATTCAATTAACACCATACAAGTAGAGAACTGTGAAGAGGCGGGTGGAAAAGCCATCAGATTCGAGATAATATGATAGCACAAGGAGTACTCAAAGGCGAACTAACAGTGAACCACTCAAAGACTGAACAACATCATTGACCCACCATTGATTGGACTCAGGAGAGTTCAACGATTTACAAACAGGAGTTTGCAGCAAAATCCATCTAGGAGACCAGATGGTCAAGTGAGGTATTAGAAGATATGTTTGCAAGAATAGACTAGTATTTAGGGGTAGCCTGATACGTGTAAGTTCTTCTTGTAACATTTGTGGTAACATAGTAATCCTCTAATAAAAACACTTGAGAGGAAGATGGAACACTTCATCGTAAAAATCTTCAAGCCTTCTTTTAGCTTCCTCAAATTCAATTTTTGTTCGAACAAATATTGAACTAATACACACGCGGACAAATTTTGATCTAGAATTGGCACCAGAGCAGGATCTAGTAATTTTTTTTTTTTTGTTAAAACAGGTAGATCCAGGGACAGAAACATGGGATCATATGAAGGAACGTCGCTACGACAACCATCTCTTGATGGACAAAATTATTCATTCTGGAAATCCATGATGATCATCTACTTGAGATCCAAAAGATGTGAAGAAGCAATTCAGACCAAGTGGACATGGCCGAAAATGAATGATGGAAAAGATATAACAAAAATTATTGACAAACCTAGAACATTGTGGACCGAGGACGAAAAGTGTGCAGAAGATGCGAACTACATCACACTATATGCAATACTAGGCTCTGTGGACTCAATGAGACACAAATTGGTGATACACTGTCAAACTGCCAAGGACGCATGGGATGTACTACAAAAATAGTTTGAAGGGAATGAGTCGATGATGAAATCAAAACTACAAAGATTGGCTACACAATTTGATGGGATTCAAATGACTGAAGAAGAAAACATTGAAATGTATTTCGCAAGGTTCAGTGACATAGTAAATCAATGCTATACCCTTGGACATGCAATTCAAGAGAATGTACAAATCATGAAAATCATGAAAACCTTGGCACCAAGATTCAGGGAGAAGATTACAGTTCTAGAATCTTTCATGAGGGTCACCTCACTGTCGTTGGATGACCTGATGGGAGAACTAAGAATTTTTTAGATAAACAATGGAATGAATGTTCCCAAGAACAAAGGGATGACATTAAAGTCTGAATCAACTATAGAATGGATTGAGAATGATGTGACAGAGATTACTGACAAGATGGCATTACTGACAAAGAATTACAACAAGTTCGTCAAAATATTCAACCAGAGACAGCAGTTTACAAAAATTTTGAACTATGGTGAAAACATCAAAAGGAGAGGATCCAAAGCTCCAAACTTTAAACAAGGTAATAAAAAAGACTCTGATTAATGCAGAGAATGCCGAGGATATGGACACTATCAAGCTGAATGTCCAAATTTTCTAAGAAAAAACAAAGCACTAAAAGTCACCTGGAGTGAATCTGAGTCAGAAGGAGAGGAAGAACCTGACGAAAAGAAAACGACATATTCCAAAAATTTTGCTGCATATACATCATCGAAGGATCTAATGTGCCTCACATCGTCAGTACGAACGGAAGAGGAACCAGAAAAAGATGAAGAACCAAATTTTGATGATCCAACACTGGAGGATCTGGAGAAAATGTACTTGGATGTAACAGCTAGATGTACAACAACTACTGAGGTTATTCAAAGACTGAAAAATCAAGTGAAAGAGTACAAAAGTAAAGGTACCATCTCCATGGAACACTAAGAACTAAGTCGGATAAAACATGAACTACAAATCATGAGAGAAATCAATGAACGGCTGAGCGATGAGCTGACTGCATCCCAAAGAAATGAGAAATCTGGAGCATCAGGTTCAACTTCAAGCAATAGATATTGAGTCACTCAAAATTGATCTAGATATAGCGCATAAATCCATCCACGAAACCCACAAGGTAAGCACAATATTAACTAATAAACTAACAGAAACGGTTCATGAATTGTAGGACAAGGATTATGAGATGTCAAAGCTGCGGTCTGAGTTGGACAAAGCAGTGCGAACTATACAAGGACTGAACAATAGAAATGCTAAGTTTGATGAGATCTTGGCATATGGAAGATCACAAAGCAACAAAACAGGAATTGGATATACTGAAGAAAGACTATCTAGAACAACAATCTTTGTGTCAGCCAGCTCCTCAAATGTCCAACAAAAGGTTCCAATTACTACAAGTGAGTTGGGAAAGCAGGTCACCAAAAGTACAAAAAAAGTAATTCCTATATGTCACTATTGTGAAGTACCTGGACACATTTGACCTAAGTGCTACAGAATGCAACATGACCTACGATCGGGTAACATCTCTAATTGGAACATGTTTGGTATTCCTGTGCAAAGATCTGCTTCACCAAAGACAAAAAAGGTAAATAGGAACAATCACAAGAAATCACACAAGAAAATATGGGTGGTTAAGAACAACATGTGCTTTGCATCTTCATTAGCTTCTCTTGGTGTAAATAACACCGAAACTTGGTTTTTTGATAGTGGATGCTCACGATATATGACAGAAAATACCACTTATTTAATTGACATTATCCCAGTAAGTTGTGAGTGTAACGTTTAGTGACGGTAAGAGTGAACGTGTGATAGTATAAGGGACTCTTAATGTATTTGGTTTACCTAAATTAACTAATGTGTTTCTAGTTTAAAATCTTAAGGCTAATCTATCAAGCATTAGTCAAATATGTGACCAAGGACTACAAGTGAATTTCACTAAGGTCAAATATATGGTTATTGACTTTAATGATCAATGCATACTTACCTAACTCGGTCAAATAAAAACTGTTATCTTCTTGACAGGAATCATTTGTGTCGTAATGCAAACACCGGGCAACAGAAGTATGGCACCAAAAATTGGGACATTTCGGATATAACCACCTTATTGCCTTATAAAAATCACATTGTGATTGGGATTTACCTAAACTTCCTAACAAGAATCAAGGAATCTGTGGTCCATATCAACTAGGCAAACATGTGAAAAGCTCACACAGAGTAACTCAAGATGTATGCACTAAACAGATTATGGCCCTATTACACATGGATTTTATGGGACCAGTTCAGACTGAGAGTACTCGAGGTAAAAGGTATATCTTCTTGTGTGTTGATGATTTCTCAAGATATATCTAGGTAAGATTTCTTCGAGAAAAATCAGAAATATTTGAAGAATTTGAAAAACTGATAAAATTACTTGAAAATGAAAAACAGGACTCTGTTGTCCGAATACAAAGTGACCATGGGAGAGAATTTGAAAATCAAGCTTTTACTGATTTTTGCACCTCACATGGTATTGCTCATGAATTTTCAGCTTCTAAAACACCGTAACAAAATGGAGTAGTAGAGAGAAAAAATTGTACTCTACAGGAAATGGCCAGGGCTATGATACTTGGGAAAAATGTTGCCCAAAAATGGTGGGTTGAAGCAATAAACACTGCGTGCTACATGACAAATCGCGTCTACCTGAGGAAGAAAGTGGGAATGACATCGTACAAAATCTGGAAAGGCAAAACTCCGAACATCACCTTTTTCACGTGTTCAGATGTAGGTGCTATGTATACAACGACCGACAACAGTTAGGTAAATTCGATGCCAAAAGTAATATTGGTATGTTTCTGGGATACCCCACAACCAATAGAGCTTTCGTGTATTCAATCTAAGAAACTCAAACACTTATTGAAAGTACTAATGTTGTTTTTGATGACTCTTTGATAAGATTAGACACTTATTTGAAAGAAACAGGTTCATCTGTTGTACGCCCTTCAGACGGCCTAAACTGCGAAAATATAATAGAGACTAATCAGATAACAACAAAGGACTCTTAAAAACTTGAACCTTCCACCAAAATTCAAAAGGAACACCCCAAAGATCTTATCATTGGAGAACTTGATGAAGGAATAAAGACACGCGGAAAGCCAAAATTGGATTACCGAAAGATGGAGGGGTTAGTCCATCATGCATGATATACTTCTATGATCGAACCTAAGAACATTAAAGATGCTCTCAAGGATGACAACTGGATACTAGCCATGCAAGAAGAGTTGTAATAATTTGCTAGAAATGATGCATGGACACTTGTATCACGACCAGACAGTGCAAACATCATAGGAACCAAATGGATCTTCAAAAACAAAACTGATGAACATGGAAACATTACAAGGAACAAAGCACGTTTGGTGGCACAAGGATACACGCAAGTGGTAGGAATTGATTTCAAAGAAACGTTTGCTCCAGTTGCTCAACTAGAGTTGTAAGAATCATTCTTTCCTTTGCTTGTATTAAGAGATTCATACTATATCAAATGGATGTGAAAAGTACATTTTTAAATGGTTTTTTAAAAGATGAAGCATATATCGAGCAACCCAGAGGCTTCGAAGATCCACATTACCCAAATCATGTGTACAAACTAAAAAATGCATTGTATGGACTTAAACAAGCTCCGAGAGCTTGGTATGAGAGACTGACAAAGTTTCTACTTGCTCAAGGATACAAGCGAGGAGGGGTAGACCCGACCTTGTTAATCCAGTGGTTAAACAATGACATTATCATTGCACAGATTTATGTGGATGACATCGTGTTTGGCTCAACGTCCAAAAACAAAGTGAATGACTTTGTCAAGGTAATGTCACATGAGTTTGAAATGAGCATGGTTGGTGAACTATCTTACTTTCTTGGTCTGCAGGTTAAACAAAGTAAGAGTGGAATCATGATACATCAAGGAAAATACGCCAGAAACTTGGTAATGAAATTCGGACTTGAAGGATGTAAAATTGCTCAAACACCCATGGGAACAAACACAAAGTTATCCAAAGATGAAAGTGGAACAAGCGTTGATCCAACCCAGTATCGAAACATGATAGGGAGTCTCTTGTATCTCACTGCAAGCAGACCCAACATAAGTTTCAGTGTGGGATTATGTGCTAGATACCAGTCCAACACAAAGGAATCACATCTCAAGGCAGTGAAGAGAATTATACGCTATGTGGCAGGTACTACAGACTATGGACTGAAATATTCTTTTGACACTGAGGCTTTCTTGCAGGATATTGCGATGCTGATTGGGCAGGTGATGTGGATAAAGAAAAAGCACGTCAAGAGAGTGCTTCTTCATTGGGAACAATCTAGTCTCTTGTCTCAGCGAGAAGCAAAACAACATTTTTCTGTCAACAGCAGAGGCTGAATACATCATTGTAGGAAGCTCATGCTCTCAACTAGTATGGATGATGCACATGTTGTGCGACTACGGTATGAACTTGACCTCCATGACTCTATTATGTGACAATTTAAGTGCTATTAATATGTCTAAGAATCAGTGCAACATTCCAGAACTAAGCATATAGACATTAGACACCACTACATCAAGGAGTTCGTTGAGGATAGGATCATTACTCTGATATCACCGTAAGTCAACTTGTTGATATTTTCACAAAGGCCATAGATTCTCAAAGATTCATATCCCTAAGAAAATCATTAGGGATTTGTTGTGCTAGTTTAAAAAAATAATTGTTGTGTCTGATAATTTTTTCATAAAAGATTGTACTCTCACACTGGTTTAAAATTTGGTTTGTTCTGAACTTCGAATCATGTGTAATTTATTTTGTATAAGGAAAGAGCTACGATCTTGAAATGATGCAGTGGTAAACTATCAGACGTATGATTGAACACCATGCACAGAAAATGACAGATCTGTGAAAGCTAACACTTAGTGTTCACTATAAGTTCGCACTCAATCAGGGGTTATAAGGAATTGAGCTCGTCACAAAGGGTTTTCCTAGTGTGGTATTTTATTATGTGGTTTGCAAGCTACTACACAAGATTTCGGAAGATGGAGTTATAAAGGTCATTCAATTAACTAATGGAATGCGAAAAGTGAACACATACTTGAAAAGAGATTGAGGATTTTTTTCCTAGTGTATTTTCAAACCAAATTGCCTGAACTGAGATTAATATCTTTCGTGGACTCAGAAATGACACAACAGACGGTATATAAATATATCATAAGAAAAGCATTAACAGTCGGCATATTAAAATTTCATATATGATTTCCTTAATACGGTTATGTTTTCTTTGTATTGGAGGGAACATTTGTAGAAATCACTTAGTGGGTACTAACGGTTAAAGTACATTGGATTAGATGATATGACACACTTAATTGACCCTCTCCTGAACGTGGCCTCGTGCCTAATGACTGGTTCGGACGGTTGCACGAATAGATTTTTCATATTAATAACTCACTGCGTGTGAACCCATGATCCCTGTTTATTGCTAGAAGTCTTAAGTGTAGTTTGATATTATGTTCTCTCGATTCTCAGTATCTCACTCTCTGGTTCAGAACCAAAGAAGAAAAATTGTGTGTCTTTTCTTGCAGTTATGGTCGATTCCGATAGCGATTTGAGTGGACGCCGGCCAAGATGGGCTATCATACCTGTTCATTATCCAGAACCACTGGAAATTCTACCACTATTGCCCACAGACGCAACCCAAAATCCAAAGCCTACACCGGAACCAACTAAAGGGACGAACACGACGGCGTCCGCTCTGGTAACAGAAGAAAATGCCACTCTTCCTCCTACACATTCACCACACACGGGCGACCCAACACCGAACAACTCCACCATTCCACCAGCAACCTCACCAGAAAACCCACACACATTTTCCTCTTACACAATAGGCCCACCAACTGGTCCCCCTAAATCCCCAGTGAACCCTGTTCCTAGAAGAACAAACAACAAAAATAAACCCAAATCAACCAACAAACCTTCGGCCCCACCAGTGAAAAGAAGACGACATGCTGTGGATTCTTCTTCGGAGGAAGAATATACCAAATCTTCTCCTTCTCGTCGATCATACCGCATCAGGACGACTTCCCTTGCTGTTGAAACAACCTCATCTCAACAAAGAACAACAGGTGAACATACAACCAAGATTCGAGGTAAGGCATTCTCGAATTTTTTTATTCTAAAGCAACCCATGACCGATACAAACTTTTTGCCTCTATGGACTTTTGGCCGGAACGAAACCTGGATTTAAAACGTTTTGAGAAAACTCATGTGATGAGCTGCATACGGAACTGTGGATTAGAAGTAACTGTTACAAATTTGGGGAGATACTATGGTACTATCGTGCATGAGTTTTATGCAAACTTGGTCATGGGTATCCAAGATCCCAACTATGCTCGCTTTGGAAAAAATTTTATACGAAACAAAATTGTTAACTTTAGTATTCCTGCTATAAATGATTTCCTTGAACTAAATGGCTTAGAAGATGGAGAAGAGAATGAGTTAGATTTAGGAAAAGTTGTTTACTTTTTAAGTAAAGGGAAGCTAACAAAATGGACAAAGCCTGGCATATCACCGTCGATTCTCACACATGACGGGAACTGGATGCACAAAATTGGTAGACACAACTGGACACCCACTGCTAACAAGTTTCACTTGAATGCTGCTCAATGTGTTTTCATTTATAGAGTTTTGAATAATATTCCTCTTGATTTTGGAAGAGTGGTGTTTGAGACTATTATGGGATTTGTTAAGAAACAAGACCCCCGCAAGAAATTGCCTTTCCCCAGTTTTATCTGGGGTCTGCTTTCACACCAAGGTGTTCAGCCCAATTTTCTGATGTTATGTTCCAGTCCGTCCCACCATTGAAAATGGCTTCCCGAGAAGCCAATGTCTATACACGACCACGGACTACTGCCCCAACACTTCGCCCCTCAGAAGTTGATAATAGTCTAGCCCTGTTCCTCTATCAACAAATTGAAATTCTGGACACACTCGCCGCTGAAGTTAATGCTCAAAAGCTCTATTTGACAAATATCCTTAAGTCTCTGGATGTGCCTGTAAATGTCGGGCCATCCCGCACTTCTAACCCTTTGACACAAGGCTCGAAAAAGGAAGAGACCACTGTAGGCACAAGCGCAAAAGCACACATGAGGAAGAAGAATCAGAAGAGAAGTAGGAGAGTGAAGAAGGGTTGGACTAAGGGGGAGACTAATTGTCTATTGATGTTTTTGTTAATGACTGTGATCTGTTAAAAAACATTTGTTCAGCTTCTGTTTGGGTTGTAAAAACTAAGATTTATGTGGATCATCTTTTCATGTTTTAGTTTGTAATTAAATCTTACTAGCTATCCCAGTTCTATATTCGTATATGCTCTTATCCTGCAGGAAATCAATTTGATCAAGATTTTCGAACTATATGCCAAAGGGGGAGATTGATGAGGTAAAAATTGTCATATATTCGAAGAATCTAATCATATTCAAAATTGCATGCATGATATGAAGTAGATATTCAAACTAAGGAAAGGGAATCAATGGTCGGAGAAAATAAAGGAATGAGAATCATCATCCAAAGAAGGACAAATCATAAAGAGATACACTAGGAGAGGAAATCGGCCGACTTGAAGAAAGAAGGAAACAAATTAGCAAGATATCAAGAAAACTGATTTACTAAATCCAGGAAATCAGTGGGTAGAAAATCAAACGAAAAGATGTTCTACAACTGGATATCCAAGATGAGTGCGGCTTTAAATAAGAAGGCACATAAAACTAAATGTATCTCTGTTACATTCGATTAACACCATACAAGCAGAGAGCTGTGAAGAAGCGGGTGGAAAAATCGGGAGAAAACGATAGCACAAGGAGTACTCAAAGGCGAACTAACAGTGAACCACGCAGAGACTGAACAACATCATTGACTAGACTCGGGAGAGTTCAGCGATCTGCAAATGAAAGTTTGCAACAAATCCATTTAGGGCCCGTTTACTTTGGTTGTTAGGATTAGATAGGATAGGATAGGAATTGGGACAAAACGTGGGATAGGGATAATTTATTAATTTTTATCCCGTGTTTACTTTGGAGGATAACTGTAGGATTTCTGAAGTGATTTATATCCTATCACCCGTTTACATTGTGGGATAAAGTGGATAACTGTGAAATTACTGGATTGCCCTTAATATAGGGTATATATGAGGACAGTTTTGTAAATATCGAATTTTAACAGGGGTAAAATAATCATTTCCTATTCCTATCCCACAGAATAATTTTTATCCCGGGGTAACTGGGCGGATTACAATCCACCATTTTATCCTGAGATTAGTCTTTTATCCCGGGTCGACTGGATTGACCCGGGATATAATCCTACGAAGTAAACGCCGGATAAACCAGAACTAATTCCAGCAATCCAGGTTTATCCGGCCAAGTAAACGGGTCCTTAGGGGACTAGATGGTCAAGTGAGGTATTAAAAGATATGTTTGCAAGAATAGACTAGTATTTATAGGGAGCCTGATACGTATAAGTTCTTCTTGTAACATTTATAGGAACCAAGTAATCTTCTAGTAAAAATACTTGAGAGGAAGATGGAACACTTCCTCGTAAAAATCTTCAAGCCTTCTTTTAGCTTCCGCAAATTTAATTTTTGTTTGAATAAATATTGAATTAATGCATATTCCCACAAATTATGATCTACAGTTTTAAATTCAGTTTTGTGGAAACTTAGATTATCAATAGAGATTTTGAATTTTTAAATTAAAAGAAAAAAAGTATGCATTTGGGCTGAGACTCGGGCAAATAAATATAACGAAGTTGCGAAAACATTCATTTGTCTTTACTTCTTTTGGGGGCTCACTTCCCCAGATTTGAGGCCTCTTTAGTGGGCTGGGCCTCCGCTCACTAGAAACTTCTTGAGTGGGCTTTAGTAACATCAGATGGTGACTGCAGCCTGACAAATGCAGATGGGTGATGGGTTGCCACTTGCCGGAGCTTTTGCTTAAGATCAGGGAAACACACACTTTGCCTCGTGAGTTTACAATATATTTTTTGACACGTGTATTTTATTTTCTAATTCTTTAGTCGTTTTCTTTTTTTAAACTTTTGTCTATCGGTATTTTACGTTTTACAATATATTGTCTTTTTGTACTTTTATTTCTCTGTCTTGTGCTTACATTTTCAATTTTATTGCTAATTTGAAAGGGGCGAAAGTCCCGAGGAAACAATGAAAATATAACATTACAGTCCTGATTTCAATATGTGTACATATTTGTAATCTTATAGGTATAAAAAAATGCATTTTGTAAGACTAGCCAAATTGGAAAATGTCTTTTAGTCATTTTATTAAATATATATTTTTTAATTACATTTTATAGTAAAATATCAAAATATACTTAATGAATGTTAATCACGAAATGCAACATATATATATATATATATAAAGATGATAATAGCTATAGAGATATAATATTTTGAGATGCTGCTTACTATCAAGCTATTTTTTTTATATCACGATAAGTATTAACGTTAATATATATATATATTATATACACATCAAGATATAACACGTCAATAATACATAACTTTGAGATATAAACAAAAAATCTCATTGCTAAGCATCATATCAAAATATTATTTCTCGATGGCTGCTAACATCGATATATAAACAAATTATGTTTATTTTTCATGATTCAAGATTTCCTTCTCATGCATCCATATTATTTCTTTCAATAATTGGTTTTCGGGGGTGTGCCGGCGGTTTGCTCCCTTGTATTTTTCAAAATTTATTTTTATTTATAATTTTATAAATTCAATATCTTTCATTTAGTATCTAAATATATAAGAGTCCATCTCCATTTAACTCTTCAAAATCCGCCTTCTCTCTTGCTAATATTGTCAACTTATTTTATATTATAATTATTTTTAAAAAAAATCCGAAGATAAATATTGGATTCCTCCTTATTGTTTTTTAGGATCCCAAATTGTATGATCTTGAAGACAAAGATGAAAATGATTTGTTGGAAATTTTGGTTTGAGAAATTTGCTTGTAATTAGGGATGTTCAATTAATTGAAATCAATCGAATCGAACTAAATTATAGTCATTTGATTCGATTAAAAAAACTTATCATTTTTTTTAATTTGATACTCAATTAAATAAATATACCTTTTTTTCTAATAAACACAATTTTGGAAATTGATTTGTTGTTTAATAGAGTACTTGAAACTTGTGTTCGAAAGTGAAATTTGCAAACAACAAAGGTGAAAAGAGAAGTGAGGATCTTAGTGGTGCCAACCGATGTGCTATACTAACGGTAAAGTTTTTTAAAAAATTGTTATAAAAATTAAATTGGTTTTCGTTTTGGATTAATTCGGGTCATCTCGGCTTTATAGAATTTTATTACTGAAATTTCAAGTGAACCACCTTTTTGTTCGGTTCAGTTTCACTCCTAATCGACTTTCAAATTTTAATTTAGTTTGGTCGATTAACTAATTTGTGAACACCTCTAGTTACCATTGGACTTTGACAAATTTTTATATGGTCAAAATTGAAGTTGGCATTCATGATATTGGGATGTGGGATTTGTCAACTCAATAAAATTGAAGTTATTTTATGAAAGCGTTTGTAACCTCTTTTATAGTGTTAAAATTATTTTTGTTTGAAAGTGATTTAAAGTGGTCGTAAATTTTAAATTTTAATTTTCAGAATCAGCCGAATATTTGTTTCAAATAATTAAAAGTGATTATAGGATGTTTTGTGAATAAAGTGATTCTTTAGCAAACACTCAAACTTCTAAAATTTGATCAAAATACTTATATTTCAAGCACTACACACTTTTGATTTTCGTACAAATTTTAATCTAAATCACATCTTCAAAAAACACAATTAACTACAAATATCCTTGTATGCTAGTTGTTCTGGGTGAGTTCAATCCATTCAAACTAGATATTGGTTTTCGGCCTCACATTTTGGTCCGATCCATTCAGACTAGATTTTGGTTTTTGGCCTTAATTTTATTGAAATTTTAACTTATTTTTCAACATGAACTATAGCCCTTCAAGAAACTCTTGGTTTAGTCGAATGTATTGACATTTCAGGTCATTTTTCATCATTTTCTAAGCATTTTTCAACGAAATATCATTATTTTTGTTAATACAATTTAAATTTTAAGTTAATTTACTTTTTAAAAAAATCTATAATTACTATATTTAAATAAAATTTAATAAAATTTTAAAAAATAAAATTAATTAATAATCACAAGAATCGTACATGTTATTTAGTGGTGCAATTAAATGCTTGATTCCTTTGTAAGTTTAATAATCCTCATAAAAATTGCTAAGTAATGGTGGCCAATTTTGATATTTTAATACATACTTTTTCTCTGACATTCTTGGCATGTTGAAGCTCCAATTTACGTGACTTTCTCTCCACATTACTGACATTCTTTCTTTGTCCCACCCAGAGTTAATAGCTCTCTCTCCCTCTCTAATTTAGCTTCCTCGCTCTCTCATTTTTGTGAACTGTAATATTTCTAAATCAAAATTCCTTCATGATAATTTTTTTCTAATAAAATTTAAAATTTTAGTTCCATAAGTAATACCTCGAATAATTCATATCAAGATTGATGATTCGAAGAAAATAGATCTCATCTTAGTATAACAAAATTTTATATTTTATGTCCGAAAAAAATTATTTTTGTGTCATGACAATTTTTCCTATAAAATTTAAGTTTTTTTTTTGTGGTTTGAGAATTTGTGGCGATATTGATGGGTGAAAAAGTTGATCTTATTCTAGTGGAATAATTTCATTTTTTATATTATATGAGACAATCGAAAAAAAAAAAAGTAATCTGATCATATATCCTATAAAATGATATTTTTATTTTTATGTATCAATATTAATGTATGTTCAAAAAGAAAAAAAGTTGGAAGACATAGAGAGCCATAAGACAATTATAGGAGGAGATAGAATATGCTGCGCGACCTTTTAAAAGAATAAAATAATATAAATATAAAAAAAATGTAGAAAACTTAGAAAAATTAGATGAAGTGATATTTAGAAAATTCTTCCTTTTTACATATACAAAATTATACATACACACGATAGAATAATTTAGCAATGTCCTTTTTTACCAAACCATTTTTTTCCTTTGCAAGATGATTCCATGGAAGCTACAAATTCATTGAAATTATATAGTAAACATTAGAAGTCTTATATTATATAAAGAATTATCACTCTGTGAGATCTCTGTGATGATATAAGTTATTTTTGTATATTTTTTATTAAAAAATATATTTTTATTATTACTAATTATATTAACAAATATAATAATTATACGCAATACATGAACTTATAATGTTCATATTTAAATATGAATTTATTGAAAAAATTCAAATCATATATTATTGATAATTTTCATGGTTTTAGACGTGCTAAATGTAATGTAAATTTGTGTTTAAAGAATTTTGTTTAATATTGATTGGAAACATAAGAAATATTTTACAAATTCAAATTAATAGTTAAAAGCATGGAGTCAATCTTCATTATGCAAATTAATCTATTTATTAAGAATGTTTAAATGAATGGTTCTTGCATATCAAGAATGCTAATTTAGATTTTTTTATTAACAAAATCAAATCTCACTTTTGTTTTATTTCTAATCACTCTCAAATATGATACTACGCAATATTGAAGACATATTTTTTTAAATATATATTTTTATATACAATTATAAACACACTATGAAAAAATTAACAAAAATATTTTTTATTAGCCGTTTAAAATTTGGTCAAACACATTCCAGAAACAAATATAGTGCAAATTCAAAATATATTAAATAAAGTTAATAAATTTATTTTATATATATGCTAAAATTGTAACCACACCTCGGTGAAAAATAAAAATGAAAAAAAAGTCATTTTACTTATATATTTATATATGAGAGTATAATTTTTTTATTTTTAATTAATTAGATAAATGTACAATCATTTATATATTTTAAATTTTTGTTTATACAACTTATTTTAATTATGAATTTTATTTATTGAATCACATAAAATTTAGTTATGAAATTAAAAAATTGAATTACTAATAAAATGAAACATTACATTACTTTTATTATGGAATAAAAGGTTACATTGAAGCATATTTCCTAGGGAAGGTAGAGGCCAATTTTTGGTATTTTAAATTTTATTTGAATATAAATTTTAAATTTTTTTTTTTTGACGGATAAATTATGCTCAAAGATTCTATGGAATAATATCTGCTAAATTTTTAAAAGGTTATTGCTATTCATGCCCCAAAAACTTTTAAATATACCCCATAATATTTTTTACAAAATTATACATAAATAAATGAACTAAAATATCCTTATATATTTATAATTGTCATTTTATTTTCTTCATATTCTCAATTATGCCTTATCTTCTTCCTCTGCTCCATATTTTTTCAATACATAAAAATTGAAATTGCAGATTTATGTCTTTCTTGAGATTCGACTTTAAATTTGAAATATTTTCTTCTCCATATTTCTTCAATACAGAGAAGTTTCTGATTTATGGCTTTCTTGAGATTCGGCTACAAATCTGAAACCTTTCACCGCGAAGGCCAAACTTTATAAGGAACATACACTTAACACTATTATTTAAATGATTTTTTCTCATCTTTAAATGATTTTTTTCCAAACTTGATTTTGTTAATAACTTTTTGGATAAGAGTTCACATATATATATATATATATGTGTGTGTGTGTGTGTGTGTGTGTGAACTGTAGCAACTTAATGGAGTCCATCACATTGAAATCTAAGTCACCCACATACAACGAAATTGTCTGTGATTAGGTTGTGGTTGCTCCACCAGGCTATCATTCCATTGGCGTCAGGTGCCGCCATATTATTTTTCTTCCTTCTTGTTGTTACTGATATGAGAAACAAACATGATTTTTTTTCTTTTGTTTGGATTTCTGTATAGAGAAGAGAGAAGATGCATAAATTTATGGTAGATAGAAAAATTGCAGAGAAAAATTAGAATTTTTTCTGAAAAAACAGAGAGATTTTTAACTTTCATTTGTCAATTTGTGTTTTACGAAAGGTTGGACAGTTATATTGAAATGCTGATTTATTTTTTATTTTCTTATTTTTTAGTGAGAAGAATATAAAAAATAAAAATAAAATATATTTAATAAAATAAAAAAATTATTAATTTTTAATAAAATATATTTAATTTTTAGAATACATTTAGAAATTTTGAGATACCTATTGGTAAAACCCATAAAAAGAATCAGCTAACTAATGCCACGTACCTGACACATCGCCCCATCAAAATATTAAAATAATAATCCCAACTTACTCCTCCACTATGATTATCTGTACCCACATCAATCACTACAACTGTGCAGCTCTATTTTAATTGGCTAGAACAACCAAATAACCACTGAGGACACGTAAGGTGTTGCCGGCCTAGGTAGACCGGGACGGTTGATAACCAACTCCATATATTTTATATATTGCTATTCGTCCTTTCCCGTCTTTCAATTTCATTTCTCTGCACCTTTCTCTCTTTGCATTTCCTGCTCGCTTCTAGGGTTAGTCTCTCTCTCTCTCTCTCTCTCTCTGTGTATATATCCGTTGTAGTTGTATATTCGTGTAGAGGTATTATCGCGATTTTGAAGGTTCGATTGCAACTCGATATGATATTTATATTGCCGATTTATTATATATTTTTTTGTAATTTGTTTTTGGTGTTGATTAGCAGGAGATTAGAAGCGAAACTCTGACAAAAATATTCTATCTTGTCTCCTTAGCGAACAGGTCAGTATCACAACTTTCTTAAAGAAAAAGAAAAAAAAGGATCCGTCTTTTGGTGCATATTGAGCCTTCTTGATAATTTTATATTGAAAACTGGTCGAGTTAGGGGTAATTTTATCATATCGCAAATTCTTCAGTCTATGAATCTGTCTTGATAAAAACTAATTAGTGGCCCAACCTTTGAGGGTAGTTTAAATGTTACGTTTCTAATATGTTATCTACTGGTATTCAATAGGTAGGTAGAAGAAAATTTTCATCTCCTGTTCTTAGTCTTAGTGGAAACTTGTTTCAATTTTGGAGTGCTGATAATTTAATGATTTTGGGTTAACGGAAAAGAAAGACTGCTGCTAAAAGAAACTGATTAGTTAGACTTCGAGATGATGGAGACTTGTGAAGTTCTTCAGAATTGAATTCAGCAACAAAGTGATCTCAAATTCGGCAAGATTTTTATTATTTTCATGATGCTCGTTTTTCACTGTTTATTGCGGATTATTCTTATTTGATTAGAAAAGAACAGTGAGGGGCCCATACTTGTTGGAGGCGCGAGGCCCATAGGTTTAGGAGGACTGCGCCTCTGCATGGTGGAGGGGGGCGCAGTTCAAAAGGTGCACGCCAGCTTGATTCTCGGACCTTAATTGCAGGAGATTAGATCATTCAATTTTTGGGAAACTTTGACTTATTCTTTTTAAGGAAGGATTTGATTTTCTGTCAATTACAGATTGACATAATTTAGGGCAGTTTTCCTTAACTTAGGACAAAGAGAAAATCATAGATTGACAGGACAACTTTCCTTAATCTTTGCTTTCCTTAATTTTTTCTTTCTTAGATCATAGATTGACATTATTTACGGCAGCTTGATAATCATAGATTAACATAAGTTAGGGCAGCCTAATAATCATAGATTGACATAATCTTAGCTACAGTTTTGAGTTAGAAACTTAAGAGTAAAGTTAGAAAAAGGCAAAGGAGGGAGAGTGAAGAAGAAACTGAATATGAAGAAGAAAAAAGTGAAGATGAATTTTTGGAGAAAGATTTAACAACGGATGGCGATGATGTGGAGGAGGAGGAGGAGAAGGAGTAGGAGGAGGATTATTATAGCGATGATTAGTTTGTGTAGTTATTTTGTGTTTGATGCTTATTTTAGCTTAAAAATGAAAGATTTCTCTTTATTTTTAGTTCTTCATGTTTTTTTGAGAATTTATGTGTGTGTACAAAGGCGCGTGCCTCGGGCACGCCTCAGGCGCTAGAACACCCCCTGCGCCTCTATGCGACTCACGCCTCCAACAAGTATGGAGGTGCCTGATGAGTTCCACAATTGTGAGGATGTTATTGATTCTTTGCATTCATTCTTGAAATAACATGTTCAGTTTTGCCAAAATTATGGAAAAATTGCTTGTTTGTTAGTTAGTATGTTTGGATAGGAGTCATTGAGCATGTCAAGTAACTTGGTATGTCTATTCGCAAGTACAGGGAAAGTAATTGATAACAATTAAGAGTCTAGGAGTATATTTAGTCTTCATTGAACTTAGTCGGTGGTACAAATATCAGATCAAAAGGCCAAATTGCAGGAGGATTACCAGAGTGAATTTGGCGTCATGATGAAGACGACATGGAGTATGATGATACAACAGTATGAGTTAGGAGCTAAACACAACCAAAGGAGCTGAAGAGTAAACATTAACAAGCTAGAGTTTTAAATAACCACATGGAGTCTGTAGTTTATGTGGGTGTATTCATATCATAATTTCTTTGTCTGTACTGGGCAGGCAGAAAAGATGTAGCACTAGAAGCATTTTTGGCTATCCCGTAAGTCAGAGCCATTATAGATTCAAACAATGTGTTCGGATCAAAGGCAGGGTAAATAGAAACATAGTAGGCTGCAGTGCCAATAATGTCTGAAAGATCTGATATGAAATTAGAGAAGATTAGAGGAATCAGATAGGCATGCATGTTTTTTGAGAACAATAGTTTGGAAACTTTTCTGGAGACAGATGAGAAAAGTCTTGATGGGTTAATACATTGTTGGTTTGATCCACGGGCATTCCAAATTTTCTTCAATGGCCTTATTACAACTGTTTAAATCAAAGCTCTTCATTGGATATATATATATATATATATATATATATATTATAGAGATAAATGACATCCGTCATGTCTCTGTAGAAACATTAATTAGCATTTCCTCATAAAACAATGATTCCAGATCTGTTTTGGCATTTTCTGGAGCCAGCATACAGTTTTTCATGGACGTAAAATTCGTTTGTTGGATTTCTGAGCTTGCTTGTCTGTCCTTTTTTTCCATTTATTCTTTATCCACATTGTTATACTCTTTCTTGATATGTATAGCAATACCAAGTTGTATTGATTAGCTGCTACTATAATGGATATTGTTGGTCTTGTGGTCCCTATAAGGAACTGCTCAGCCCAATTTTTTTATCATTATTTTTCATTTTGTTTTCCTTCCCTTTTTTCGGATGAGGCAGATGCTGCAGCTCTTTTTTTGTTTTTATTAAGTACTAAAGATTATTTCTTCTTTGTTTTTTAGCTAGATCTATCTTTACTGACAAAATTGTATTTAGGTGAAAGTTAGTTTGCAGAATTTTTCTAATTAGGTGGATGGATATCAGGATTTTGTAGACAGGGCTTAAGGTGGGGCTTGATGTTACAAGTATCAAATCATTCAATGTACGTTTACAGTTGCAACTTCATTTTGTTTACATTCAATTCGTCTGTGTGTGAACTCTCTTGAGGAGTTGAAAGGTCTTATTGTCTAACATAAAAGCAGCTCCTGTTTCAAAATGTCCTAGCCCTCATAAGTCAACAACAAAAATTAACTAAGCCATCCTCCCTCCATGTTGAGTGGGCTATATGGATCATATCTCGCCATTGTGTTTAGTCATCAGTATCCCAAAGATTTGTTGCCTATGAAGTGACTTTATGTTCCATGCCTAAACTAGCCTAAAATGTGGATATGTTGCGTACTGTTGGAATAGTTTTTCATGTGGATTTATGCTAAACTCTTTATTGCAGGAAAAAAAGCAAAAAATGGAACAGAATGAGACTGGATGCCAAGCTCCCCAAGCTCCTCTCCTGTGTGTGAATAATTGCGGATTCTTTGGAACGGCAGCGACCATGAACATGTGCTCCAAGTGTTACAAGGACATCGTTCTGAAGCAAGAGCAAGCGAAGCTTGCTGCTTCTTCCATCCAGAGCATTGTGAACGGGAGCTTGCCCAACGCCGAACAGGGCTCTGATGTCGCTGTGGTCAACAAATCACAGACAGCCACATCCGCAATCGTGGCGGCATCTCCACAAACATCATTGGCATCCCCGGCAAGTGAGAAAGGTGAGGAAGTCAAAGAAGGCCCGAAACGGTGTGGCACCTGCAGGAAACGCGTGGGTTTAACAGGATTCAGTTGCCGCTGTGGAAATATTTTCTGTGCCATTCACCGTTACTCAGACAAGCACGAATGTACATTTGATTACCGTTCTGCAGGTCAGGAAGCAATTGCCAAGGCCAACCCAGTTGTGAAGGCTGAAAAGATAGGCAAGATATAGAATTTTCTTGAATCTGGATGCAATGGGAAACATGGGTGAATTTGGCTTGCACTCAACTAGGGAGGTGTCCTTGGGCTCTGAATAGTCAAAATACTATATTTTGGGGGGGCATCTTTCAGACCTGTAGTAATCTTATGTCCTGTCTAGTGGTGCTTGTTTTAAGGTTCTATATGATTTCAGGTAGTTATTTGTCTTCGACTTTCCTTCTGGGGTGGCTTTCTAGATCTAGCAATAATATCATTTAGTTTGTGTCTATTTTATGGTTTTAGTTTTATGTATGTGTGTGTGTGTGCAGCTCTGAAGTGTTGCATGAAAAGAAAGTTGTTTGTAACCGATCCAGGTGATGTTTCCTAAGGCGGTGGCGTTAGTAGCAGGCAAAGGTTTCATAATTAATTAGCTTGTAACTTGTTAGTGGGAAAATCCTGCTGTTGACGAGGATTGGATGAGTCTATTCACGTGTAGGGACGGCGGTAGGATGAGATGAGGCGGCAGGCCGGGCGTTTTGACTTTTTTTATTTGGATTAGATAAAACTAAAGTTTGGCACCACATGAAACATAGAATAAAATCATATATTTACACAAATTATTACAATTATATAATTTTGAAACATAGAATAACTATATTACACAAATTATTACAATTATATAATTTTAAAACTATTAGTGCAACCTGATTTTCTGTATTTGAATCGGATTTGATAATTTTGAAAATTAGATCATGATAATTTTGAAACAATTTTATTTTATTTTTTCGATCTTCAAATTCTGCTAATATTGAGATATAAAATATATCTCTTTGCTTTTTCCCATGAATTACTCTCTTTCTATTTCTTTTTCTCATTCTTTTTCTTTTTCCAAATTATCAAAAATTTTTTAGTTTCTCGACAACCACACTCCACTGTCATTATACTGTTCACTCACACCAAATTTAATAATATACCATATAACTTGAGTATATACTCATATTACAAAATATAATTAAAAAATATATTTTGTCTACAATACATTATATAGCTTGAGTATATACTCATATTACAAAATATAATTAAAAAATATCTTTTATGCAAAAGCTCAAATCTCACAATAGAATGAAATTGAGACTGTAGAAAAATATTTCATAATAAAAATATAAAAATATAAAAAAATGAGACAAATATAATTTTTTAAATGATATAAATTAATAGAAAATTTATGAAATAAAAATTATTTTTTTAATTTATTGTTACTAAATTTCAAGTTTTTATATAACGAATATGTTTTATATTAAATTTCCAACTTTATGTATAATATTTTCTCGAAGTCTAAATTTTATTTAATATCATCTTTTCAAAATTTAAGTTTTTAGTTATGTTTATTTCTCAATAATTTGTTAAGTTTATTTATAATTTTTGTATTATTTATTATTTTAGAATCTTTTTTCATATTTCTCACAAATTAGATACAACCATATTTTATTTATAATTTTTAATTAAGTTATACATTAATATTAAATAACACCATTTAATTGTAAATTTGTGAAAGATTGAAATTAATTGTATATTTTAAAATGTTCAATTTACAATGTGGATGTTCATCAAATCATATAGAATCATTTATATAAAAAAAAAATACTAGATAGATCTTATTTTCTTTAATAAGGTGTGAGTGTGATCTTATCATAAATTATTAAATCGTTATGATTAAAATATAAAAATTGAGATTTTAATCGAATTTTGATAATGATGACAATGGTAGGATTTGGGTAGAATTTTGTATTTTCCGTCTCCATCACCGTCTCCATCTCCATCACCGTCTCCATCTTCATTTATTATCCTTATTTCCACTCTTTGTGTCCCCATACTCACCGAAGAATTGGGTATTCTTTCTCAATTCTCATTCACCACCCGCATAATTAGGTTCCTTAAACTTTGGTTCTTTCGATTATGTTAGAAATAATAAAAAGAATAGATTGAAGATGAAAATTTTGTAAGAGCACAGAAAACAAATAACAAAAGAAAGTAGAAGAAGTAGAGGCAACGTGGATATTGGTTGGAAAATAAAGATTTAAGTGACACATTTACTAGGGTTTATTCATATAGGGGAAAAAAAAAGGTATATATACAAATAATTAATTTCTTGGGTAGGTAAGTGTGTAGGATATTGATGTATCCTTTAATTTTGCATCAATAGATGTTTGGTGGATATTTCATATAGACATCGAGAAAAAATATAACTAACCGTTGCTTTTGATCAAGCTTCATCAGCGTGGTTGAATATTGGTGATATGAATTTTCAAGTTAATTACATGTATTGAATTATGTAAGAAATCGATAATTTGTATTATCTTTTTACTTATACCCAGTGTATTATGTACATTAGTGGTTTTTACGCTCGTCTTTACACATTCACACACAAATACTTATATGAATATGTGATGAAAACCCTATCCCATCATATGGGCTCCTGAACTAGCAAGCTAACCTACATCATTCTGATTGGTACAACTTTAAAATTTGAAGTTATGTTTTGAATTTAAATTAACTTTCAAATTTTATAATATTTGACGCAAAATTATTCTCATGAAAATATTTGACTGATGTAATACATTAAAATTTTATTTGTTTTTAATTAAATTAAATTTGAATACTATTGGAATATTAATTTAAAACCATGTGTAATTAAAAAGATGTATCAGTGAATTAATATTTTTGTAAAGAATACAAATCTAATATTTGATCTTGTTGTATTTGTGCATCCACAAGTTGCAGTTAGCATCCGCGGGTTACAGGCAGCACTGACAGCTTTGAGCATTGGGAATGTAATGAGAGTTGATGATGATGTGATGATGGCATGGGCATGGGCATGGGCATGGGCATGTGTAGTTGACATGAGCATGCCAATCCTATGCTTCTGGATGATTCTACAGCTGGACTTTAGCCCATTGATTTGCATGCACAAATACAATCAATCACCCTTAATTAATTCTCTCTTCATCTTTTCACCGCCGCCCTTATCGCTTCCTTTTCCACTCTTCATTTTATCAATTAATTTATTGTCAAATATAGAAAAATTATTCATAATTTAAATGTTTTTTTTATAATAATTTTGATGTTTTTATATTTCTGACAAAATAAAATAAAATAATGGTGATAATAATAATAATAATAAATAAAATTGAGGTTAAATAAACCTTTCTTTTCCACAATGGAGGTTTTGACCATTTTCTATAAATATATATATATTTTTGTATTAATACACCACAGTTTAACTTTTCTTTTTCCAAAGTCGTAACCCGAAACTTCCTTTCGAACGTGATTACAGAAATCTCCCATAATTTTTTTAATAAGTTGACCTATTCACGGACTAACATTTTTACACGGTATTTTTAGTCAAGTCAGACCACTTCTTTTTTTTAATGGAAGTGTTAGTCTATTTGGGTAGGAATGTTTTGAATTTAATCCTACAATTTATTTTTCTTAATTATATTTACTATTTTATCTATATTTTCTTTTCTTTCTCCCCGTCATATTATTTTATAAATTTTAATAATTATTTTATTATTATAATTTTTTAAATAAATTTCAATAACTATTTTATAATTAATTAAACATTTAATAATTATAAAATTATTTTTACCACATATTTATCATAGATTTATCATTTTTTACACATATTTTACAAATTTTGTTTAATTAAATTTCATACGAACATAAAACTTACTCTATTATTTTAAATTTACAGAAGCTATAATTTTCCTGAAGGTAAATTGTACCCATTTCCAAGAATGAATATAAGCCTAATGTAATTTTTCACCACGTTTATTCATTGGTTACACAACAAATTCATAAATCCATCCAAGGTTGCAAGAGACCCATATTTCTTAATATTATTTATTCACATACAATTTGTTTAAACCATATCTCTTTATTTATTTATTGATTTAATCTTGTAACTCATGCTACATAACTCAAAAAGAAAAAAATTAGCATAAACAAATTATTGAAAAAATCTTCCTATATACTCAATAAATTAAGAATAACTTTAATATAATAACTTCTATAATCCCAACTTAGGCCAACAAGCTAATTTAATAATTTTAATATAATAATATGATCATATTTATATAAAAAACTTATATATATATATATTTGGATGTGTAACTTTTATAATTATGCGTATACTCAAGTATATGATTCATGATACTACATTTATAAATAAATTTAATTGATGGGATTTAAACATTTGGATCAATCAAACTCAATAAAAAAATGTGTTCCATTAAAATTTTAAATAAAATGTAATCGCCTTAAAGAAGATATCTATAAGATAATTTTGAAAAAAGAAAATGTGTAATATTATAAAGACATATGTATGTGTATAAAATATAAAAATAAATAAGCGGATGGTGTGGAAATAAAGAAAATATTAAATTAAAGGGAAAATAAAATAAAGTAGAACCCACGCACAAGACTTCGGCGCCTACAGAAACTGAACCAGAAAGGCATTGACCTAGTGGGGGTGACAGAGTTCTAATCCTCTACGAATGACGGCAGCATCCGCGCTTACACCCCAGCTTAACCCACCGCCACGTGCGAAATAATCTTTTGCAGTCTCTCCTTTCGGTGGGACCGGTCCAATGCGACCAGTAGGAATCGGGTATTGGACAGAGACAGAGGAGACCAACAACAGGTTTCCGCCTGAACCAATCAGGATAAAACACGTGGTAAAAAGAGATACCTCGAAGACGACGCGCTTCCGTAGGCACGTGCGCGACACGGGGAAAAGTGGGGAAAGCGACACGAAAGAAAATGAAAGAGGCGGTCAGAGTGGGCGGCTGAAAGCTGGAGCTGAGACATTGCCTTTTGCTTTGGCTTTTTCTTCTGCTCCGCCTTATTTCGCCCTTATCACCTAAGACTCCCTCTGTGGGGTACACCCAATTTTTTTGAAATCTCGGTTTTGCCCTCTGCATAATGTCATGAGACATGCTTTACTAGTTTGCTTAATCTCGACTCCTGTTCTCCGGTTTGCGTAATTATGATCCAAATTAATAATTAAATCTTAACTTTATGTTAGGATTGTTTGTTATTACCCTATTAGTTCATTTCATTATTAAAGAAAATCAAGGTTTTGTCCAAAAAATATCTAAGAAATTACAAGTGAGAATATTCTATCTTTGTAAGATTTATATTATATTTTATTAAGATAATGTAATGCAAGATCTACTTCAAAAGATCTCAGACTTATATTTAGATTTTATGTTGGAATATTGTGTAATTCTTTTAATCGTGCATAATTATAATATAATTGTACTTATATAAAACATGAACTTTTGTTAAAAAACACCTTAACTTTTAGTATAATTGGGCCGAACTTTATTTAAAGAGCAGAGCACCTTAGTTGTACATATATCAAATCAACTATCTTTTTAAATAAACAAAGAATATACATCTTATTCTAAGAACTTTACACAAGTTATGACAACTTTTTTATCAAGTTGAGAAGTTTTTTTTTAATTCTTACGTGCTTACTGATTCAATATCGAAAACATTTTTTTTTGGGGGTCATATGCCTTTAACAATTTATTTTCTCTTTTAAACAATTCTAAAACACATACTATAATTACTTTATTTATCAATAAAATTGATACCCCTGAAAAAAAAAAGAAAAAATAATTAATTTGACTCAACAACAGGTGAATAGACAAACATTGCAAGTGCATGGCATATACAGTATATACCATAAATATATAAATATAATATAAATTAAAAGATTAAAGTATTGTAAAACAATCTATTTCTTGCTAAATCCCAAAAGCAGTACAAATCCGGAAGTCGTTTTAAGCGGTTTTCGAAGATAAAACGCATATCAAAATAAATAATGAAGGCACACCAAACATTAAAATATCCCCAAATGTCGACAATTATGCAAACCAATAACACGTCAGAGCTAATCTGAAAGAACCCCACAACCAACTAAACCCACCGCAATTTCCAGAAAGTCACCAGGGCATTTCTGTCCATTCAGCCCACCAAATTGCCAGATACGCGTCTCTATGAGGCCATGATTCCTTCACCATTACCGACCTCTCGCCCCTTCAAATTCCGACTCCCTGCGCATTCCCTTTCTCTTCAAACACAACCCACAACTCTCTCTCCACCTCTTCTTTTTTCTCTCTCCTTAAATCTTTATCTCTCTCTAAATCAACACTACCACAATCACACGCGAAACTTCACTTTTTGATTTTTCATCTATGGCGCAGAGGACGGAGAAGGAAGAGACGGAGTTTAAGGTCGTACCTGATACCACCTTATCGCTGTGCGTCAAATGCAGCGTTGCAGGTAACTCCTCCTCCAATAACCTCTGTCAGAAATGTTTCAACGCCACGGCAACCTCTTCCGCCTCCACAACTGCTGCCGCCGCCGCCACGTTGTCAGGCGGAGCAAGATCCTTAGACCACGTCGTTGTCGAGCCGTCTTACAGATCTACCAGGTCGTTACCGGACAGATACAGTCCGGCAGAGACGAGTCAAGATCTGAAAAAGGAGGTCTCTACGACTAGAGAACCCACAGATGCCCCTCTTTCGAGGAAAAGAGAAATTAATCGATGCTCTGGATGTCGGAGAAAGGTAGGTCTGACCGGATTTAGGTGTCGGTGCGGCGATCTTTTCTGCGCCGATCATCGATATTCTGATCGTCATGACTGTAGCTACGACTACAAAGCTGCTGGGCGAGAATCGATCGCAAGAGAGAATCCGGTAGTCAAAGCCGCGAAAATTGTGAAAATCTGACACCGATTGAACTTGTATCCCGATCGGCAAGGCAATCGAGTTCTTCATATCTTGATATGTGTAGAACGATGGTACTCGTATTTTATTTGTTGTTTCCCTAGCAAAAGCCAGGCCTTGTCCTGGGAAGAATTGAGGCGTCAGGGTGGGGATTCGACGGTCTATTTTCGTTTTTTCATTAATGCAAAATAGAAGCGGAAATTAAAGTCCAAAATTATGAAATTTCTCTCGTCTCTGCTGTTTGTTGTTTCAGTTGAATTATTATTAGAAGAAATTTTGTGGTAAATTTCCTGTTTCCTTGCAAATGATCCAATTTGATGAAGTTGAATAATAACGTCGGTTGAAATGGTAACTTTTGGTGTATTATAGGCAGGAAAGTTCACATGTGGCTTATCAACTCTTATTATGTTTTAAGATCATATCTGCAGATTTGATTTTTTTTAATAAAAAAAATTAAATTCATTTCTACAAGATGTCGGCATATGTATTAGTAGATATATTAATACAACATTTTTATATGTATTAAACGGATGAATTCTTTTATAAAACATGCCGAATTTTAATTAAATAATAATAAAATCTATAATTTTATTCGCCTGCATTTAGACCTCATACTTAAAAAAAAAAAAAAAATTTAAAAACTTAAATATATTATTTTTTAACGAAAAATAGTTTTTTGTTATAAGTATTGTGGTACTTAATAATTGAAAAGTAATATTTTATTAATTTTTTAAAATATTACTATTTTTCTAAAAAGTTTTACGTTTATTGACAAAAGTACTATATTTGTTTGGTTGGGCAAATTCTGGTTAAAATTTATGAGATTCTAGATTTTAGGAATTGAATTAATTTATTTATATGTATAAAAATGCATCCATTTAATACCTAGAAAACCAAGTCGCACATTAATATATTGTTAGAGTGGGTAGTGGAGGATTATTGATGGTTAAATGTGTTGTTTGAGAAGTATCTAACAAACGGGGGGGCCCACTTATAACGTGAGCAAGTGGATTGCGACTTGCAAGAAAACTTACAAGGATAGTGACGTGCATTGAAGAGAGTGATAATTATGTGCTATTATCTAAGACCACTGTACAAAGTAACATTCTAATATTAGGATCTTTATCTCAATTTAAAAAAATAATAATTGAATTTTGTGCTGGAAGTTTAAAATACTTAAAAATATGTTTGTTTAAAGTTTGTAAATTATTGGGTATCAATAGTCTCTGTTTTATTTCCAACCATTTAGGTAAATCTTTAATGCTTTTCCGACCCATCATATTTGGGTCGAAGGTAATGAAAAAAAGAAGGAAAAACAAAATAAAATTATTTTCCTACTTGAAAGTTAAGAAATTCGATAAAGGTTAAATTTTAGTCAAAATTTCAATAATATTTTTGCAACAGTTATGTCTCTAAGTGGTTGAAAAGGTTAAATTAATACATGAAAGGTATATTTACTAATAATAAATTACAATTTACGAAAAATAAAAATTCTGCATTATTCAAACATAATTTTTTTTAGACACGATAGTAATTATTTTCCGAATTTCGGGCTTAAGGACTCTACTTTTTATCTCATATAAGTTGAAAGTATATTCGTGCATTATGTTATTTTTAAATAACTTTTAAGTCTAAAGTATATTGGAAGACTTTAAGCATTGAATTATAATAAGTTAAGCAAAATATAATTAAGTATTATGCCATTTTATTATGTTATAAGCTCAATGTTATTTTATTAAATCCAAATCATTATTTCTGGCTCAAGACTTTGAGCCAGATTGAATACCCAAGTTATAAGGCCAAAGGTTATAGCTGTATGATTTGTCAAGATCCAAGCCTAAATAAACCCAAGACTTAGCAAAACAAAGCCCATTTGATTTGGTAAAGCTCTCGAGCCCAGTTAGTTTATGTCAAGTTTAAGTAGAAATTTAGAGCTAAAGTATTGATTTCATTTTTAATTTCAATGAACAAGAAGTATTTTATATTATTCTAAGCCACATATCCTATTCATTTTATGCATGATGAAGTTTTAATTCATTTCTAAGTCCAAATTCACTTTGGGCCCAAAATTCAAGCCCAACTGATAAACAAGATTTGGGCCCAAAGATTTTAAGAATTGTGTTGTTCATAAAAGAGCTGGAATGCGGGGATGTGTGCTTGTGTTGAGCCTAAATTGTTGAAACATTAATAACATCATGGCCTTAATTTTGATTGGATCAGCTCTTTATTAATCTTTGTATATAGTCGGTGATGATCTAAAAAGTACGTATGATGTGATGTTGATCATTACCGTTGTGTCTAAATTTTAGAAACTTTAATGATATCATGTTTAAAAAGGCCTGATTTTAGTTGGGTCGAATCTAATTAAAATTTATGTATATAAATTAAAAATAATCTAAAAATATATATGATGCGATGTTGATCAGAACCCAGAAAATATATTTATAAGGAGTGTTATCTGAGAGCCCAGTATAGCTTAGAGATCAATCATGTAGCAACGGTTAGATGTCAAAGTCATTCAGCTTGATCACTTATGGAGCATAGAATCGAGAATCAGAAGATTAGCTACTCAAGTCAGCAGCTTGAGTTAGTTAAGAGTTAGTTAGTGAGTTGTGGAAGGAAGTCATCTTGAGCTAGATCTTTGACACATGGCGCAAGATGCTCGTAGCAGTTACTAGCTAGAATAAGGAAGTGGTGAAAGAAAATCTGAATTGATTCATTCCAGCAGTTTTAGAAAAGAGAGAGAAGTCGAGCGAGAGAAGAGAAACATGAGAGAAGTCAGTTGCTCTGTGTTCATAGAGTTTTGCAGTTAGATTTGTGAGAAGATTATCATAAATAGAGTGAGTGATACACTGTAATCCATAGATTGTGTTTTCACCATTAATAAGATTCATCTCTCTTGTTCACAGTGGATGTAGACTTGAAAAAGTCGAACCACTTAAATCCTTTGGTGTGTTTACATTCTTGTTCGATTTTCTGGGTTTGATTTCTGTGTTTGATCGATTGTTTTTGGTAAATTGTTGCCTCGGACTAACAATTGGCGCCATCTGTGGGAAGCGCAATCAATCAACCATGGGATCAACACGTTTCGATGTGGAAAAGTTGACAGATAAGATAGACTTCGGTCTATGGAAGGTTAAGATGCGAGCGCTTCTGATCCAACAAGGATTGGGAAGTGCTCTAGTAGAAAAATCTGGTGATGGATCTGGGAAGGATAAGGAAAAAGTTGAAGATCAAGTGATGATCTTGGAGAAAGCACACAGTATGATCATCTTGTGTCTTGGAGACAAGGCAATGCATGAAGTATCAAAAGAAACCACCGCTATAGGCATGTGGAAGAAATTGAAAAGTCTTTACATGGTAAAGACTCTAGCCAACATGTTGTATATGAAGCAGAAACTGTATAACTTCAAGATGAATGAGGAGAGGCCTATCTTGAAGCATGGTTCAAATGCCAGCAGCTCAAGTGGTGGTGAAGGCCTGCATATCAAGAAAGGAAAACTACCAAGAAGTAAACCAAATCAGACGAAGAAGAGGCCTCAAAACCCAAACCAAAAGTCAGAAAAGAAGGTGGATAAATCTCCAAACAATCCAGATGACTATTCCACGAAGTTGTGGATATACATTTTGAAGTCCAAAGATGAAGCATTCAGTAAGTTCAAAGAGTGGCATACTGTGGTTGAGAATAAAACAGGAAAGAGGTTGAAAAACCTAAGAACTGACAATGGATTAGAATACCTGTCAGAGGAGTTTCTATCATATTGTAAAGAGAAGGGAATTATAAGACACAGGACCATTCCAGGAACCCCACAGCAGAATGGGGTAGAAGAGAGGATGAACCAAACTCTTCTTGAAAGAGTAAGGTGTATTTTGAGCAGTTCTGGACTTCGAAAGTCCTTCTGGGGTGAAGTTGTGAGCACAACTGCTTATTTGATCAATAGATCACCAAGTTTAGCACTGAATTTCAAGACTCCACAGGAGATGTGGTATGGAACCCCAGCCATGTATGAATTCTTGAAACCAGTGGGATGTTTGGCTTACTCACATGTCAAACAAGATAAGTTGGAGCCTAGGGCTCTGAAATATGTTTTCATTGGCTACCTTACGGGTGTAAAAGGATACAAACTGTGGTCGATAGAACAACAGAAGTTCATTATCAGCAGAGACATCATTTTTTATGAGACCAAATTCCCTATGAAGAAAGTTGAGTAATCACCTGTGGCATCAGTGGAGATTGATGGTGATGATCAAAGGGATAAGGGAAATGGACATCAGGAAGATTCTTCTGATGATGAAGGTGGAAGTGATACTAAAGAAGAACCACATGCTAGCAACTATCAGTTAGCTAGAGATAGAGCAAGGAGAACTATTATTCCACCTGTCAGATATAAACAAGCAGACTTAGTATCCTTCGCTCTATACACTGCTCTTGAGGTGGAGGCTTATGAGCCAAACAGTTACTCTGATGCCATGTCATGCAGTGAAAAGGAGAAGGATCAGATGCTGAACATTCCTTATGCCAGTGCAGTGGGTAGTCTGATGTATGCCATGGTTTGCTGTAGACCTGAATTAACTCATATGATGAGTGTTATCAGCCGTTTTATGAGCAATCCTAGCAAGATTCATTGGGATGCTGTGAAGTGGGCACTGAGGTATGTGAGAGGCACTGATAAGAAAGGTTTGGTGTTCAAAAGAAGTTCAAAAGTTGAAGAAAGTTTAGAAGGTTTTGTTGATGCAGGCTTTGTTGCTAACATTGATACAAGAAAATCATTAATTGGTTATGTCTTTACCTTGTATGAAGCAGCAGTGAGTTGGAGGTCTGTGCATCAACCAGTTGTAGCTTTGTACTACTGAAGCAGAGTTTGTGGCTCTTACAGAAGCTATCAAAGATATCATGTGGCTTACTGGTATTCTGTCTGAGTTTGGGATTTTGCAGGAAAAGATGGTAATTCATTGTGACAATCAGAGCGCAATACATTTGGCCAAACATCAGGGATATCACGAGCGCACAAAACACATTGATGTGAAACTTTATTTTGTTAGAGACTTGGTGGAAAAGGGTTCAATCATTGTTAAGAAGATAGACACTACAGTTAATCTTGCAGATTGTTTCACTAAATCTTTGCCAGCTCCAAAGTTCAACCTGAGCTTGGAGTTGACTGGGTTGAACTAAGATGATGGAGGGATAGTGCAGCCGAAGGTGCAGCTGCACTCGGCAGGGAATAAAAAAAAAAAAAAAGAATTGTTTCAAAAATTATATTTGTCTTGAAGTTAGCTCTTGAAGATGTTTGATCTTGAGCTAAGGTGGAGATTGTTATCTAAGAGCCCAGTGTAGCTCAGAGATCAATCATGTAGCAACGGTTAGATGTCAAAGTCAGCCGCTTGAGTTAGTTAAGAGTTAGTTAAGAATTAGTTAAGAGTTAGTTAGTGAGTTGTGGAAGGTAGGCATCTTGAACTAGATCTTTGACACATGGCACAAGATGCTCGTAGTAGTTACTAGCTAGAATAAGAGAGTGTTGAAAGAAAATCTGAATTGATTCATTCCAGCAGTTTCAGAAAAGAGAGAGAAGTTGAGCGAGAGAAGAGAAACATGAGAGAAGTCAGTTGCTCTGTGTTCATCTTTGTTCATAGAGTTTTGCAGTTAGATTTGTGAGAAGATTATCACAAATAGAGTGAGTGATGCATTTTAATCCATAGATTGTGTTTTCACCATTCATAAGATTCATCTTTCTGGTTCACAGTGGATGTAGACTTGAAAAAGTCGAACCACTTAAATTCTTTGGTTTGTTTACATTCTTGTTCGATTTTCTGGATTTGATTTCTGTGTTTGATCAATTTTTTCTGGTAAATTGTTGCCTTGGACTAACAAGGAGGAAGAAGGGAATTATAATAAGTTGAATGAATAAAGGGAAAGATGAGATCCGTAGAGTAATATGTTGTTGCAAGGGTGAGATTCTCAACGCTCACAATGCGGGGTGTGCTGTGCTGTAGTAAAATCTGAATTTCCGATGTTTAGGACTTTCACTGCTGCACCCAAGAACAGCTAATGAAGATTTACTAAGTGCCACTCCACATTTTATCAAATCTGGATTTCCAGCTTCCCTAAACAAAAAATAAAAAAAATACTAGATTTCCAGCTTTTATTTATATGCAATTACTCTGACGGACTGATTTTAGAGGAGTGAATCTCTCTGGCTTACAACCCTTCTATTGACATTTTGAAATAATTAATTAGCTAACCAAGCCAACCGAATTCGAATCGAAAATTCGGGTAGTATGAATAGTCGAACCAAAATTCATTTTGATATTTGATTATAAAATTTTATAGTTTCAATTTTAGAATTCGATTGCTGGTGTTCGAATTGAAAATTAATACTTTTTATTATATTTGTATGGATTTTATTTATTTATTTATATATTGTTAGTTTACTAGATATTAGTTTTGATTGGTTTTTGTTAGCATAGTAACACTTAGGAATTAGTCTGCACACACAATTAAGTATTTGTTTGGACCAAGATCTTCAAATAATGTAAAATATTGCAACTGAATGGAAGGATTTGAAGGTTTTTTTATTGATTTGTTTTTGTTATTTTGAATTTCTTTATTTTTTTTTTACTGAATTTGAAATCACTTTATCTTGGATGAATTTAAAAGTCAAGATTCTAATTAGAGGATTGAAATTTAATAAAAATAATATTTTTAATATCCACCCAAATAAGAGTGGATTTTCTCAACAGAAGCCATGAATTTAAAATTATTTTCAATCCATACAACATACCCACTTATTAATCTGCTATGAATTTCAAATCTATCCTTAAATCCTTCAATCTGCAACCTCAATTAAAAGAAAAAAAAAATTGTAAATCAAATTATCCAACCCTGATAGCCACGTGTAGACGGTCGCCCATAAAATAATATCTCCCAAGAAGCACAAGAATGGAATATTTCCCAACAACAGACAGGCATTGAGGTAAATTCTCGGAGTAACCAAAGCCCAAATATGTCTTTTTGTGACTTAAAATTTCAGTTGGAAAATATTTGTCCCCCACCCTTTTGACTATAAAAGGCATCTCCTGTAAAATTCGACCATGAGATCAGCACTACCCCATTGGTGGAGTTTCGGTACACTTCTTTTTTCTGCCATTTGGCATTTCAAAATCTATGGAGTTTGAATCAGTGCATGCAAAACCAAACAGTCACTTTTTGCTCATATCACCTTTCTGGTTAGTTTATAACCAATAACTTAGTTGTATTGAAGTAAATTATTTCATTTGTGTTTCTCTTATTCTTATCAACATGTAGGATTTGTGAAGTTTGATGAAAAAATGCCTTTTTCTGGACACCAACTTGAGTTCTTTTTTCTGTTTCTCGTGATGCATTTGATCTGTTTTCGGGTTTATAGTTAGAAAAATCGAGTTGTTACATTCTGACTGCCGTGTTGGTGGCGATGGTACTTCAGAGCTCTTGTCATTCCGGAGGCAACGTAAGGCGGCTGCTGAGCTGTTTCAAGTTTTTTTTCGTTAGAGAGGTTAGTTTCTACTTTAATTGTTTGATTTTAGCAATATCTGTGACATTCAATTTTATTTTTTAAAATTATTATTGCTATTTTAATTTAGATTCTTGCTAGAAAATAAATCAAAGACTTGTCTGACACCAGAAACGGGTTGGATTCCCTACTGTGCACAGCAGGAGCTGTGCAGGTTTTATAAAGAAAAATACTAGTAAGTCATGTTGTGAATTATCAAAAATGTTCTTGTTGGATCAACCTGAACGTGAAGTACTAGTACTATTCCTTGTGAAGTCTCCGCAGAGGATCCAAATCCAACAAAAACTATCATAAATCCTGACCTGAAGAATCAAGAAACCATAATGAGATGATTAAAACTAAGCCTACGTCGTCTCCGTCTCCTAGATCGTAGTGTAGTACCCACCGTCGATTGACACTCAAACTCATGCACACGCGTGTATGAGTGTGCGTAAAATGCGTGCTAGATATTACTTGTGATCCTTCGTCTTTGGAGAAGACGTAAAGTGAACATCATTTGCTTAGGATCCTTGTTTTTGCCGATGAGCTTTTGTTTTTGCTAGTGTTGTCGCATGCTTTTGATTAAGTCTACAATATGTATTGTTTAAGTCTCAGCAAATCAATGAATTTTGAGCAGTGACATCACAAATGGAGCCTGAGAAATCATCAATGGAAGATCAGTGGTCAAAGCTACACCCACGCTGGCCGGCCAATACCAAAATCGCAATCTTAGGTGGGGGGCCAAGTGGCCTATCTGCAGCTTATGCACTCTGTAAGCTTGGCTACAATAATGTAACCTTGCTGGAGAAATACCACACAGTTAGTGGAATGTGTGAATCAGTGGATATTGAAGGTAAATATGAAAAAGATTTAAATAATCCGTCCAAAAAAAAAAAAAAAATTTCATGTTAGTATAATCAATTTAAATTTCTTTTCTAATATTACAGGAAAATTTTACGATCTTGGAGGACAAGTCCTTGCTGCTAGCAGCTCTCCCACGATTTTCGGGTTGGCGAAAGAAATGGGTTGTGAAATGGAAGAGATGGATTCCCACAAACTGGCCCTGATTGATAGCCACACAGGGAAGTATCAGGACATCCAGGTAGCAGATGACTATGTTTCAGTAATCTCACTGACATTACAACTTGAGGTGAGTTTAGTTATGTTGATGTTGTAAGATTTTATAATAACTTAGTTGAAAATTCTGTCATTGCAAAAAGTTATAACCTCGCATTGACATACAGGAGGAAGCTAAGAAATCAGGGCGAATTGGAGTGCATGCTGTGAGCGATTCAGCTTCAGATTTGACTCCAGCGTTTCTTGACAGCCGTGGATTGAAATCTGTACCTAAATCTGTGCAATATGGATACACAGCTTCTGGATACGGATTCGTTCAAGACATGCCTTATGCATACTTGCACGAATTCACCCGAACATCAATGGGAGGCAAGATTAGGCGTTTCAAAGGCGGATATATGAGCTTTTGGCATAAACTTAGCGAATCACTGCCGTTGAAAGTCCTCCTCAACACTGAGGTCGTGACAGTCAGACGGCATTTGTCTACTGTCGATGTTGACGTCAAACAAAACGGGGATTTCAGGAGTCTGGAATTTGATAAACTGATCATATCCGGGGCGTTCCCCTTCACGCATGGCAAGACGTATAGATCACAGTCAGCTAACTTAGCTAATGCAGAAACTGATAGGATGGATTTCAGTGAGCTGGAGAAGGAACTATTTGGTAAAGTGCAGACTATTGATTATTACACAACTGTGGTGAAGATTAAAGGGATGGAACATCTTCCTGTTGGATTTTACTACTTTGGGGAATTCATGGATGATCCTGGAACTATAGGAAATCCTGTGGCAATGCAGAAGTTTTACTCCGACACTGATGTCTTCCTTTTCTGGTCCTACGGCAACTCGGCCCGAATCAAGGGCCCAGAAGTTACGCAGCTAGCTGTCGATGCAATCAAACGGATGGGAGGAGAAGTTGAACAAATAATTCTACAAAGGCGGTTCAAGTATTTTCCTCATGTTGAAAGCCAAGGTAGTTCAGTCTTTTTATCTGCCAGACTAGTACAAAAAAATCTGTTCTTACAAAATTGGATATAAACTGGAGCTTCCCTCCAATCCATTACTTTAAGGTTACTAATAACATCATTCGACTTGAGTATATACAGATATGAAGGATGGATTCTATGATAGAGTTGAAACACAGCTTCAAGGTGAGAAGAACACTTACTACATAGGTGGGCTAATGGCATTTGAGCTCACAGAGAGAAATTCATCCTATGCCATGGCTTTGGTTCGTAGGCACTTTGCATCTGATGATCCATTGCCAAGATTTCCATACGTAAAGGTACTCGAAATTGATTGTCAGCTTAAAAAAATAACCCCCAGATTGGTAAACACAGTTGCTTACTTGATCAAAATAAATTTTTCTACAGACATTGCTTTCTGTGATGCCTGAGTGCTATGGTAAAATGCCTCGGAAGCTTGACGAATCTGAGGGAGTGAACTTTCCAGATTTGTCTAGCCTTGATTGCTATTTAAAGCACTGGGGAAATCATAGTATCATCCAAAACAAGATTCTTTACACTTGGATTAATGATGAAGGAGAAGCAGTAAACCGAAGGACATATGCAGAGCTTCATGCAAATGCTGCTTGTATTGCACAAACGCTTTTGACCAGCCGTAAGCCCGTCATTAAGCCCGGTGACCGGGTCCTTCTTGTTCATGTCCCTGGCCTGGACTTTATTGACGCCTTCTTTGGGTGTTTAAGGGCCCGAGTACTGCCCGTCCCACTTCTCCCACCCGATCCACTCCAAAGAGGTGGGCAGGCCCTCTTGAAAATCGAGAATGTAGCAAAATACTGCAATGCAGTGGCGATTCTTTCTACTGTGGGCTACCATTCTGCTGTTCGAGCAGGATTTGTAAAGAATTTGCTGCCATTTTCGGATAGAAATGGAAGATCTAATTCGGGTCGTTGGCCTAATCTTCCATGGCTACACACAGATTCTTGGATAAAAAAATCCAAAGGCTTGCCTGCAGCGAATACAGATTCCACCATTGCCCCTCAGAGTGATGACTTGTGTTTTCTTCAGTTCACATCAGGGTCAACTGGAGATGCAAAAGGTGTTATGATAACACACGGTGGGCTTATTCATAACGTGAAGCTAATGAGGAAGAGATATAGAAGTACATCGAACACAGTACTTGTTAGTTGGCTCCCACAATATCATGACATGGGCTTGATTGGTGGTCTTTTCACGGCCTTGGTCAGTGGTGGAACGGCCGTCCTGTTCTCTCCAATGACATTCATAAAGAACCCACTCCTATGGCTCGAGACGATCAGCAAGTACAGAGGGACACACAGCGCAGGACCCAACTTTGCTTTCGAGCTCATGATAAGAAGGTTGGAGTTGGACAAGAACAAAGTAAGGAACTTTGATCTTTCTTCCATGGTTTTTCTAATGGTTGCTGCTGAACCTGTGAGGCAGAAGACGATGAAGAGATTCGTGGAGCTCACTAATCCTTACGGGCTTTCTCAATACGTACTGGCCCCTGGCTATGGATTGGCTGAAAACTGTGTGTTTGTTAGTTGCGCGTATGGGGAAGGAAAACCCATATTAGTGGACTGGCAAGGAAGGGTGAGTTGTGGATATGTGGATCCAAGTGACCCGGATGTGGATATTCGAATTGTGGATCCTCAAAGTGGTGATGAGTGTACAGAGCCCGGAAAGGAAGGCGAAATATGGATCCATAGCCCAAGTGCAGGAATTGGGTACTGGGGGAAGGAGGACTTCAGTGATGCTACATTCCGGAATGAACTGAAGAATCTTCCCGGTAGAGTATACACAAAAACAGGGGATTTGGGACGAATTATTGATGGGAATTTATTCATTACAGGAAGGATAAAGGATCTGATTATAGTCGCCGGGAGAAATATTTATTCAGCTGATGTAGAAAAGACGGTTGAGGGAGCGTCTGACATTTTACGTCCTGGTTGTTGTGCTGTCATTGGTGTTCCAGAGGAGATTTTATCGGCGAAAGGGATATCTATGCATGAAACTTCTGATCAGGTCGGTCTAGTCGCGATAGCAGAAATCAAAGATGGTAAGCCCGTCAACAAAGATGTTATAGAGCAAATCAAGGTGAAGGTTTCGGAAGAACATGGTGTCACTTTGGCTGCTGTCAAGCTGATTAAACCAAGAACAATCAGCAAAACAACGTCAGGAAAGATCAAGAGATTTGAGTGCCTCAAGAGTTTCACAGAGGAGACACTA
Source organism: Caryopteris x clandonensis (assembly GCA_028749325.2). Classification (NCBI taxonomy): domain Eukaryota; kingdom Viridiplantae; phylum Streptophyta; class Magnoliopsida; order Lamiales; family Lamiaceae; genus Caryopteris; species Caryopteris x clandonensis. The sequence continues at coordinate 4,937,488 of JAPYKT020000022.1, read as the reverse complement.
AGTTTGGTCCCACAACCGATAATGGCAAAAAGATCGCTCACTCGGTGTAATACTACAGGCACATGTAGGGAGGGACACACACCCCGAATGAGAAATTCTCCATTGAATTCTAGATTAAGTTACGTGGAAATCGTTGAGCATCTTAAGAAACTTATTTCAGAGCAGACAGGTATTCATGCAAGCAAGATTTCAACTGGTGCAAACCTCACATCTTATGGGATTGACTCTATTGGTGTGGTAAGAGCAGCTCAAAAGCTATCCGATTTTCTTGGCGTACAAGTTGGTGCAGTCGATATTTTCACCGCAACTAGTATTGAAGATCTAGCTAGCTTTTCGGAGAGCCTCTTGATTAAGAATCAACCTCAAGACATGACAGTCACAGACTCAATTGAGGATATATCTACATTTGTTCCTATACTTCAAGAACTTTCCTTTATTCGCCTACTGCATGTCCTGGTATTGCAATTTCTTGCACTTGCATATGTCTCCTTCTTGTTGATCCTCCCTGCATATCTTTCTATATCTATATACGTGAAATTTATATCTTCCAATCTTGCCCTCATGACAACTCCCACCTGGGCATGTTACATGATATCCCTAGCATTTGCACCCACTGCTTGGATGCTATGCATACTTGCTACATGCATCAGTGTTTCCATTTTTGGAAATTCATTCCTCCAGCCAAATTACGCCTTGAATCCCAATATTACAATGTGGTCACTGGACTACATCAAGTGGTGGGCCCTATACAAGGCTCAGGAGATGTCATCAAAAGTGTTGGCTGTGCACTTGAGAGGAACAATGCTGCTCAACTACTGGTTTCAGATGTTTGGAGCCAAGATAGGATCATCGGTAGTCCTTGATACAATTGACATTACTGACCCTAGTATGGTTTCGATTGGAGATGGGGTTGTGATTGCAGAGGGGGCATTTTTACAGAGCCATGAGGTGAAAAATGGTATTTTAAGCTTACATCCGATAAGGATAGGGAAGAACTCTTCGGTTGGTCCCTATGCTGTCATCCAGAAAGGAAGTGTGTTAAAAGATGGCACTGAAGTACCTCCATTGCAAGCTACTGAAGGTGGAAAATTGATTCCCAAATCCATCAAGGCTACCAATATTCATAAGGTAGCAACATTTTAGTAAGATTGTTCTAATTCTTATAGAAAAAATGAAACGTAGAAAAAAGTTTTTCATTCTTGTGTTTTATTTCAGGTTGCAATGCCGAAAGACAACGATGATGTTCATAAAGTCATTTATCATCTGATGGGCCTCTACATGGTCGGGTTCATAAGCTCTTTTTCTGCAGCCATCGTCTACTTGATGTATATCCTCCTGCTAGGCCCAAAGACTCCCACCATTCAACAATTCATGTTTGTGTGCATTGCTGGGGCTTTCCACTGGTTCCCTCTCACCATTGTTGCATATGCTATCATCTTCAGTGCTGCATCTTCAAGTTTATTGACCTTCTCCGTTTCAGTTGCAGCAGCGTACTTGACCCATGGGCTCGTACTAAGCCTACTCACATGCTTAATAACAAACCATTCTTCTCTCTCCGGAAATGACATGAAAATGTGGCTTCGTCACAGAATCATTGTTGCTTGGCATCTTAGATTTGCAAAGCTTCTTTCTGGTACAGAAGCATTCTGTATATACTTGAGGCTTCTAGGTGCTAAAGTGGGGGAATATTGTTCTATTCGGGCCATTAACCCGATTTTACAACCAGAATTGGTATCAATAGGAGCAGGGGTCCATCTGGGTGACTTTAGCAAGATTATCACTGGTTTCTATTCCTCAAACGGTTTCACCACCGGGAAAGTGGAGGTGCAGAAAAATTCCATCGTCGGAAGCCAAAGCCTTGTCCTCCCTGGCGCAACCATACAGAAGGAAGTGATTCTTGGTGCACTTTCAGTAGCTCCGATCAACTATGTGCTTCAAAGTGGCGGAGTATACATCGGATCCCAATCGCCGATCATGATTAAAAACACGATAATTGAAATCGATGATCGTATTGAAGAAATGGACGTCAAATACAAGAAGATTGTTGGAAACCTTGCTGCAAATTTAGCCGCCACAACTCTGAAGGTCCGAACCCGATATTTCCATCGGATTGGAGTTGGCGGAAAAGGAGTGTTGAAAATATACGACAACATTAAAGGATTGCCTGAACATAATATTTTCCGACCAGGGAAGAGTTACCCGGTGATAGTCCGGCACAGCAACAGCTTGAGCGCCGACGATGATGCGAGGATCGATGCGCGTGGCGCAGCCGTTCGAATATTTTCCGATTCCCAAACCAGCCCTCTCTTGGACTTGACACTGAAGACAGGCAATGCATTCTACGCACGCACCATTTCCGATTTCGCGACATGGCTTGTGTGTGGACTGGCTGCGAGAGAAGAGCAAGTGAAGCGCGTCCCACATATCAGAGATGCCGTGTGGACGTCGCTTCGAAATGCAAATAGTTTCACGGAGCTCCATTATTACTCAAACATCTGCAGGCTCTTAAGGTTCGATGATGGACGGGAGATGTATGTGAAATTCAAGTTGCGCCCTTTCGATGAGAAGATCGGCGAAGATTCCGGCAAGATTGAGCCGATGGGAATCCTCCCTCCTGAGACAGGTTCAATTTCATTATATATAATCAATTTCACTATACATAATCTATATATTCATACAAGATTTTGCAATTCTCTATGTTTAGGTGCAATTCCGAGGGATAACAATGACAAACGTCCCCTGCTTTTCCTAGCTGAGGATTTCCAAAGACGAGTGAGTTCATCTGATGGCGTCCGCTACGTTTTCCAGCTCCAATTTCGCCCTGTACCTAATGATTTAGCTACTCAAGACGTTGTCCTTGACTGTACAAAACCATGGGGTGAGTCGGAGTTCCCATTCGTAGATGTTGGAGAAGTAACCCTAGACCAAAACCTCACAAAACAAGAATCCGAGGAGCTCGAATTCAATCCTTTCCTCAAATGCCACGACGTAGATGTCGTAAGGGCAACATCCGCCTCCCAGAGCGCTTCTATCGATCATGGCCGTTCATTGATCTACGAGATTTGCCAACGGTTGAGAAACAACGAGCCACTCCCGGAATCATGGCGAGCATTCATCGAGCAATCCGATGTTAAAGTTGACCTCTCCAGCTGTCCCATGTCGCATAAAAAAGAAGATTCGAACCCAACTCAAGTCACACTTGCAAGAACTTGGTATCAAACATCATGGTCCATTTTCGCGCAGCCGTTGCTTCAGACATTCGTGCCATACTTTTTGTTGGCGTACGTCGTCTCTGGCCCTCTAAGGTGGACACTCAGTTTGAAATTCCCGCTGCATTGGCTGCTCCCGCTGTTTTGGGTTGTGTCGGGGGTGGCATCAGGGTTGGCTTGTGTCATGGCGAAATGGATTCTTGTCGGGAGGAAGAAGGATGGGGGGAGTGCGTTTATTTGGAGCGGGTCGATATTCATGGATACGATCTGGCAGGCGTTCAAGACGTTGGTAGGCGAGTATTTCATGGAGATGACGAGCGGGTCGATGTTGTTCGTGGTTTGGATGAAGCTAATGGGGTCGGAAGTGGATTTGAGAGGAGGGGTGTATGTGGATAGCATGGGGGCATTGTTGAACCCTGAAATGGTGGAGATAGAGAGAGGAGGGTGTGTGGGGAGAGAAGCACTTTTGTTTGGACATGTGTATGAAGGTGAAGGTGGGAAAGTGAAGTTTGGGAAGATCAAGGTTGGGGAGGGGGGTTTTGTGGGGAGCAAGGGGGTGGTTATGCCGGGGGTGGTGGTGGAGGATGGGGGCAGCCTTGGGGCTCTGTCACTTGCTATGAAGGAAGAAATTGTTAGGACTAAATCACAAACTTGAAGGTTTCTATCTCTTCAGAATGTATTTACAAGAGAGGGAGTTTGGCTGATGTAGCTTATAGTAAATAATATTTTCAGCCTCCTAAATAATATTTTGAATAAAAATTATATTCCCTTGTTTTTACTTACTAATTACTTATTTTTAATCTGCTAATTTTTTAAAAATTATATTGAGCATCATTGTCATTTGTGCAATCTCGAATTGCCAAAAAAAATCTTTACAACAACAACAATAATAATAATAATAATAATAATAATAATAATTATTATTATTATTATTATCATTATTATTATTATCATTATTATTATTATTATTATTATTATAATTGTAGGCATGTATCTCATTGCAGAAAGATGAGGCCTAAGTACAAATCAGTATCATATTTCAGTGACCAATGATCTTATACACAAAGGTGCAAGGGTTCAAGAAATTTGTACCATTCATGCATATTGTTGAATGTTGAGAAACGTATTTTGTCCAGTAGTTTTGTTCTTGTTTATTTACTTTGGTGGGCTTATGATTTTTTTTATTTAATTTGGATAACTTTGAATTTTTATGATCTCATTTTATGACTTTTTCAATTATACTTCAGTCTACATGAAATTCTTATTAAACTAATCACTATACATCACTTTTTATAATATATCAAACATTAATTCCTCCAACATTATTTTGTCATTTAGTGACAATAAAATATGTTCGATTCATTTTATTTTTAAGAAAAATATCTTGTATTTAAAATCAGGAGCATTTTGTAGATGTATAATTAGTTTGTCTTGTTTTCTTGGGCACAGCATTATTTTTATGGCTACATAAACGAAGTTACAATATTCATGAATTAAAATCTGCTTGACCTATAAAATTAAGGAGACTAAAACTTCTGTTAAAATATTGGAGATGCGGGGGATCGAACCCCGTGCCTCCCGCATGCAAGTGTCTCTCTCGCATGCAAAGCGAGCGCTCTACCATTTGAGCTACATCCCCATTTGTTATAAATTATAAGTATAACTTTAACCATTTTATTTATTTTGTTATTCAATTTGATTTTCTTTTCTCTCACTCGTGGCCAAACTCCACGTTGATATCTTCACTAGCAGTGTTAAACATGGATTGCTCAATTATTAGTGTGTAAGCTTCCTCTATACATCCAATTTACTTCTTCATTGGATAGGCTTTTCATCTTCTTGTTGTCTGTGAGAGGAAATATTTGTACATTAAAATTATTGAGAAGCCTACAAGAAATCAAAGATGTCGACAAGAAAAGACAGCATAAGATATTGAAATCACTGTTACTCTTTGTTTTAAGAAAAAGAAAATGTTTGAACTCTTTAATAATTCATGAATTCGCTACACATAGATACCCATTCGCCTAAGTAGCATCATCCCATCAAATAAGAGTTAATAAAATCATATGTCAGTATACTGCTTTAACGAACTGTGTAATATATTATTACATAAAGAGAGGTTATCAAAGCAAACCAGCCTAAACTGTGGTACTTGCACAATGGAAAAGAATTGTCCCTCGAATATATGTTAGTATGCACACTGTCATACATGATGAACTAAACTATTCTCCACAGATATGGACGAATCTATACCGGATAATATGTCCATTTTGTTATTTCAAGTGTAACATCGATAAACCTTATATTTGTATATACTCAAACTGGACTTCATCTTTGCAGATGACCTCTGTAAAGTAGACAACCGGTCTTGCAACGAACAAATCTTAACACCACAATCCAAGAACAGATTTCAAAAGAGATGAAACTATACCAGAAATTAACTCGATCCCAACACATTTGAACTTCTTTTTCTCCTTATCCTGATTTGACAAGCAAATTCGCCTACTTTCTGAGTCATGTGCTTTTCAAAGCATCTACAAAATTACATCAGTCATGAGGTTTTCAAAGCATCTACAAAATTACATCAGTCATGTGGTTTTCAAAGCATCTACAAAATTACATCAATTCAGGAAATTCCGACGAAGAACATCAACTAACAGAACTCTGTCATGTAAGGTCTGACCAACTTTCCAGACTGTGAAGCCTGAAGGGAAGTAACTAGCATCATTCCACTGCTTCAACATTAACAGCGGAAAGGGACCTTGTGTTTTCCCATAGGGATCCAGATAGAACCATCTACGGTCATTTGGGCTTTCACTGATAATACCAGCCTCAGTCTTCTCATCTTCTGAGTCATCGTCACATAAATCAATCACAACACGAGGTTTTTCTGCCTTTTCCTGAGCTTGAGTACCCTTTTCTCCAGCCTGCATCTCTCTACTGCTCCCGTCACCGACCAAATTGAAAACCAGTGTTCCTTTATTTACGATATCAGCTACTCGATCACCTACATAATATGTTTGCTATTATTAGAGGCAAGAAATGTAGCAATCAATCAGTACAAACTTAGTTATCGAAATGGAAAATGGTCACCTGTTGTTTGTCTTTTAGCTACACATAGTGAACAACACAGGTGGTTTATCCACTATAGATCATGTGAATGTGTATGACTCTGCAAATCTGAGATAACCGACCTGGTGTTATTCACCAGGTGTAGCAGACAAGTCCCGTTGTTTGGATACATTGCAACGACCAATTATGATATAAGATATCTTGGACTTTAACTGTTTATATTGTCTGAAGTATGATAATAGCATATATATACGTGCTGCAATAAACATATTCATCAGTTAGGATAGTTATAAACTACCCTTGAAGTTTGAGCTAAAAGCATGCATAAGAATGATATGTACATAGAGTAGACCCACACAGAAAAAACATAGTATTAAGACTCAAGATTATGACCCCAAACATGCATTAAGAATTTCTCAAATCAGATAACTAGGGATCTTTCTGCATTTCTAAGCTACATCAGCAGATTTTACTGCCTTGCTTTCAAAATTTCAACAAGGTTATTCTCAGGTTATCTGACAGCAGTTCCAGTAAGGTTCAAGCTACATTTGTAGGAGTCTTCGAAGTTGCAACTTCATTTATTGCCAAAACAAGCCTAGTACGACTAGCTGGGGATTGTATGGGTGCTTTAAATCAACTTTAGAAATGATCATTTCCCATACAAAACTCTCAAAGCAAATCTAGGATACAAGCCACCTATTCATTCACGTATAAAAAAGACCCAAATTTAAATTTGGACTTCTGTTTTCTAAGTACCAAACTGCTTTTACTACAGTTTTTTAAGACAAAAGACTCAAGGAGTCAGGTCTGTGAGAAGTAACAAGTAGTGAGTTTCACCTTTTGGATGCTTAACAGGGATTATTCCATCAACGCTTCCATCTTGTACTTTGAGAGCGTATGACTCACTAAAAATAACTCGAGACGGGGCAATGATATCTCCAGAACCTAAAAATTGATTAAAATATGAAGTGGAACAAGATGATGAGATTGCATTAAATGCTGCCAATCTTTGCAAATTTTAACAGGTAATGGGTTTTACCTTTTGGATCCTTAACAGGGATGGTTCCATCAATGCTTCCATCTTGTACTTTGAGAGTGTGTGACTCACCAAAAATAACTTGAGACGGGGCAATGATCTCTCCAGACCCTAGAAGTTGATTAAAATATGAAGTGGAACAAGATAATGATATTGCACTAAATGCTGCCAATCTTTGCAAATTTTTTAAAGCGCACAATGACGAATGGATTATACAGTCACCATACAATAACATATTCACCAATGATAATCATCAAATCATCTTTTTGTATTGACCTTCAATTTGATTGAATATTAGATGGAAAGTATTAATAGCATCAATATGACCAATAAAGAGGACATGGGTATCAAATTGATCATGCAAAAAATTATATATAAATAACCAAAAGGGGGGGAAGGGGGGGGGGAACAGTTTTCCTTTCTGAAGTGCTTTTACTCTTTATGGTCTTCAGGAAAATATTTAAGACATAAGAGATTAAAGACCAAGTCAGTGGGAAGCAATCAGTAGTGTTTTACCTTTTGGATTGTTATTAGGGATGATTCCATCAATGCCTCCATTTTTTACTTCCAGAGCATGTGGATTGCTAAAAATAACTTGAGGCGGGGTTGCAATAACTCCAGACCCTGGAAATTGGTTGCAATATGAAGTGGGATGAGATGATGAGACTGCAGAGTAAATGGTTGCCATCATTACACATTTTTAGAAGCAGCATAATTATTAAGGATATGTGGTATTCATAGCAGCACAAAGATCACCAGTGATAATCATCAAAGCATGGAGGACCAATATGTGCTGACAAAACACATACACAATGAAGAGAAAGCCAAATAAGTAACATCATAAGAGATTCTTGAAGATTGATTATATGTATCCTGATGAATTTACCCTAGTGGACTACATCTTTTGCAGGGAGCCATACTATTATCTCAATCCTAGACACTAACTACAGCCCATCAACCAGATGAAAAAAATGAATTTTGAATGATGATATTCTATATAAACAAGGTACATTATGTACAATTAGTGACCCAATAATTTAATTATCTCCTTGAACATAATTACTAGTTACTACTGATACCATATACTAATATACGTCCCTAGTTGCAAATACTATACGGGAAATCAAATGTAAGTAGTCTATATGCCTTTACTCATTCCAGAGAGATCGCACATGGAGTTACTTAAATGCAAAGCCATTCCATATTCTAGGATACATTCTACAGTGGGGAATGTTAAAAACTAATTCCAGGTGGTTTGGTCTTCTTCTCTCACTGATTACATCAATTATGGTTTAACTCATTCAGCCAAGAAATGAGGGTAGAACAGGAAAACTGAAATGAATTGCAGTAACTAATATTCTGATTGATTTTTTGAGCAAGTGGGAAAGTCTTGTCATGGTGCAGCAAACATAGTCACAAGTCACATATAAAACAAAGAATTCTTCAAAGACAGATATAAAATGTCATCATTTTAATTATAAAATAATCTTATGGTGAAGGAGACCAACATGCATTGGTAAGTGTAGAAAAACATTATGATCGAATGCAGTGAAAGATGAAACATAGAAAATAAAAATCATGGGACCTTCAAGACATGTCAAGGGGAAACAAGAAATAACAGTACACCTGAAGCATCTATGCTGACTGAACTCCCTCTAAGAATCGATTTTGGAGAACAAGCATTTACTTCAGCTTCTCCAGAGGCATCAGCTACCATAACTTCAGGCTCAAGTTCTTCAGCAATAACTTCTGGAGTCTTAAGCAATAATTTTTCTTGTTCAGACGGTGTCTGCAGCATCTTCCTTCTTTCAAGGTACTCAAATTTTGTATATTCTGGAAGGTTAAGTAAACAATGCTGCTCAACAATGGAGTTGCAATACTGAACCACCAATCACCAAGTAAGGCCGCAAATGTGGCAACTGTTTGTGAAGTTACAGATGCAGATTACATGGAAACTCAAACAATTAATGGATCTTTAGTCCAATGTGAAAAATGATAAAAGATGAACAATCATTCACCAGAAATGAGAGCAACAAATACACACATACAGAGCTGGTTGCAAGTGGCTCTACTGTTAAAAGAAACACTTGCAAATGTAAGGCTGACAGAAATATTGAGAGATACAAGGCAAGACTTCTGGAAAAGAGGCATACTCAAACTTTTGGGACAGACTATCAAGACACATTATTCAAGTTGCCAAGATACACTATATAAGGCTTCCTTGGCCATGAACTATAATTGGCCATTACATCAAGTTGATGTAAAATGCCTTGCTGAATAGAGATTTGTCAGAACAAGGTTTTTATGGAGCTTCCACCTGTCTTAGGAAAAGAGCTTAAAGCAAACAAGGTGTGTGGATAGAACTAAATCCTTACAACCATCTGAAACAGTCTCTAGGAGCTTTGTTTGAAAGGGAAATAGGGTGATAAAAAGTTATGGTTATTCTCACAGTAAGTTTACTATACAATGTTCTACAAACAATCAGGAACAAAAAAGACTGGTATTCTAATCGTGTAAGTGGATGACCTATTATTGACAGGGGGGTGATAATGTGGCAGTGAGAGCCTCTTAAGTGCAGACTAGAAAGAGAATATGAAATAAATTATTCCGGGTTTGGATGGCACAGTTTTGACAGGGGATGATACTGTGGAAATGGAGAACCACTGAAGTGCAGACTAGCAAGAGAATTTAAAATCAATGATTTAAGGCTCTTGAAGTACTTCCTTGGAGTGAAGTTTGCAAAATCCAAGAAAAGTATCTTGAGAATCAGCGCAAGTGTGTTCTTAACCTGCTTCAGAGAAGGGAATGCTTGGTTGGAGAGCAATTGAAACACCTACTGAGCCTCATGTCAAGCTGCACCAGCTAAAGTTAAAAAAGTGGTAAATTGAGAACAATATAAGTTTCATTTTAAATGTGGATGTAATTCAAATAGCCGAATCAAGCCATACCTCTGTAATATCGTTCCTATTTTTAATTCAATATTGTAATTCAAAGTTAACGCAAACGATCCATTAAAGCAATTATCAAAAATAAGTGGTGCTACCAAACCAGTAGTTATGGTTGCGAAGAGTTTAAAGCTTCTGAATCAAGGGTAAACATTAAGAAAACTTAAATGGAAGTAGGTGCTGAGAGGTCAAAAAAGTAACAGAAAACAGAATTTTGTCTTACAATTCTTCAAAATTTGAGTCAAACTCCTTATCTTTCTCCCCCTGAAAAATAATGAAACTACCAATTAAGTTTTATTACAAGATTCTTCATATGCTCAATAACTCTACCTGCTTATAAACAGCTTCTCCATTCTAGACACAGCTGGCCCAAGCCCTGGAGTTTCCGGTCCAAAACCGGAATAAGGAAAGGTTGCCTTAGGTAGACAGCCACTTAAAAATTTATAATGCTTCATGGAATGGATACGAGAAATCATGTAGTTGACCAAACACAATGGCACCAACCCCACATAGTGTAGGGGTGGCAATATGGGTTGGATCCGTGTTCGCAGTTTGTGTCTTAACAGGTTCGGGGAAATTTTCTGTCAACCTGGACCCAGCCCATTTATTAAATGTGTCAGAAAACATTATCCATACCCAACCCTTAAGTTTTGCGGGTCAGCCCATTTACTGCATATAGTAACGTAAACTTATTAACTTTTTAATAATTTCAATGATATTGATTTGTATAATTCAAATCAAGGTAACAATATTTTGAGATTTATCACCTTATCTTTTGGCTTTAACTTACCATTTTGGACATTTTCTGGATATTTCATAATTATATCTTAAAATAAAAACAAAAGGTTGTTAAACTTATAAATGGGTTATACTAGGTTGCCCCACATTCAACCCATTTTTCTATTGTGTTTCACAGGTTGTACCTATATAACCACAAACCCATTAGACCTTGACCCAAACCCGTTTAACATGGGTTGCATTTGTGTTGCGGTGGCATGTTGGGTCAAAATTTTGCCACCCCTAACATAGTGGGATGAAAATTCTAGTTTTCTTGTTGCATTCTACATAAACCCCATGCAATAATCACAATGAAAATGTAAACTTTGAAGGTGTAGAATCCAGAATAGTGTTTCAAGGCACAAAATTTACGCATAAGAAAGGATATTGTCTTTGCCATCCTTTTTCATTGGCATGCTCAATGAGCCTCTGTAACAAAGAAATCTCTTTGGCAATCCACTGTAAACAAATGAAAATAGAATGAGATAAAACAGTTGCAACCGAAATAAGGATCAGGCAGAGGCAGAAGGTAATTGTTATATTTAAGAATTGTAAGCCTAATGGAGTGATAAAAATTGTATGTATCCTCCCAAATTTCAGTTCAAGGACACTTGGCTGAAGCAATATTTGCATAATTGAGTCATTTATACATGAAGTCATGTAATGCATAAACCATTTCCATAAAGTTTAAGGAAAAATCTTTGACCTGTCCGCAGCAAGATAAAACAAAATACACAGTCCATAGAGAAGATGAAACCAACATGTATAAGTCAACTGTAAAATAGAAAATAATCAACAGAACATGCATACAAAGCCTCTAGCTTTAATCCCAGTTCATGGCAACTAAACAAAACATAAAAAATAATGGCTAGGAACACCGCTAAGATACTAGTAGTGGTAACCAAATATCTTGATATTGATGGTCATCAATAATTTGATACCTGTAATATTGCTCAAGACTTTTCAGCAGATGATGTGCTGTAATCTCTGTTTCTTTTCTAAATGTTAAGGATAAATCATCTTAATTTAAACCAATCTACTTATGTCTCCTGCATTATTAAAATGAATTTGAAAATCTAAAACAAAAATTGCATTCTAGTTAATTCCCGTGCATGTAATATAGAAAATATTTCGGAAAATTTATTGTTAGAAGTACATGGGAACAAATCAAAACACAAATAGAAAGAAACCAAAAGCCAAGATTCACAATCAAACATTAAAATCATAATCCTTTTGCACCATTTTCAGATAATAGTATGTGAATAACTAAATTTACTTTCATGGCTTTTTGTTGAAAACACGAGTAAAAAAGAAACTAAAGAAATTATGTTTTCACTTCTAGAATGAGATGCTAATGAAGTTGGATGCAAGTCAATCACTTTTTTAAATTGATTCACTAAATATATCAGACGTTTTAGTTATCTTTTTGATTAATTATATTTAACTCATACATGTTTTGAGTCACATCCAAGTCTTGTAGATTATATAAAGTATTCATTGGGTTCCCAAGCCCCATCTTAGAAATATTAGAAAGCAAAATGTTTATTACCATTTATCTTGTTTTAAGGAAATGCAATGCCAATTTGAGGTATTTCCACAACGACACAATTCTACTTTTACAGCAATGATGCATAGCACGCTGTTACACATCCATTCCCGAATATTACATGTTTACATGTGATGTTACATTCTAGGATCATGTGTATAAAGAAGATAGATGAAATTTAAAAGTGATATTACTTTAGGCAAAAGTATAACAGTAAATGGAGGAAGTGGACAATAAGTTAAAAATTTACACAGATGTCAAAGAAAGAAAAAAGCACTACTTACATGCTTTGTTATATCGACATGCAATACTTGGGCCTTCAATTGAAGCTCTTTCTGCAATTATGTCGATACATAAGTCTAATTTTTAAATGACAATAATGGCAAACTGATACGAATTAGAAGTTACACGAAAACAAGTGTAATATTATTTCATAAATTAAGAAGACACTCAAAACTCATAACAATATCGAGTAGGTTGTCTGTGGATAATGCATCAAGTAAGGGAAATCTTCACCATGAGGTTAATTAAGCTTAATGATCATAGCTACCTAGACATGCAATGATCTTTCCATCACATCTACAACAAACAATTACTAAAGATGGCCTAAGGGTCATTTAACTGACTATCAGATGATTATCGCTACATTATAAATACTAGTATTGCTCTCGTCTTATGCAGGGTTTGTAATATACATTTAAAAAGTAAAAAAATATGCATATATAATATAATTTGAGTTAATCAATATTTAAGAGTATCCAAAATATTTTATTATTCTACATGTAATGACATAAAAATTATAGTTTTGTATAAAAATATATACTCCCTCCCTCCCAAATAAAAGTTTGTTCCTATAATCAATTGACTAGTTATATAAAATTATTTAAATTTTTTTAAAAAAATTTAATATTTATTTGCAATCTAAATCTAATACGAATAACCCAACAAACAATAAATATTAAAATCTAACTCCAAATAATCATCAATCAAAAATAATTTTATTTTTCACAACTAATATATCATTTTAATATATGCGATATGGTGTAAAACTAAAGCTCATGAAAAGAGGATTACTTTAATATATTATACATAAAAAGTGGAGTAGAAACGGAAAAGTTATTTGTATTTTAACAAATTAAAAAAATATTCCCAAAAAAAGAAGAAAAATAAATTCAACTATCAAAAGCTAACACATCATTTTCCAAAAATGTTTCATTTTTTAGAAACTGAAAAATGGGCGGGAAAACTAAATTAAGACTAGTTCATTATTATATTAGTATAGATATAGATGGCCAGCTCTAAATTAAAATACAGGAACAATTACAAGAATCACCCTTGAGGTTGACCTATTTACAGAGAACCCACTGAAAATTGTACTTGTCAAAGGAATCAAAGTTTTCATATGAAGCTATATTTTCTAACTGAAACACTTTTTACCAGACCAAATCCATAACATCTGTTTGTAGGTATAAGAAAAGCCATATTTTACTAGTCCAATGAGAAATGGGATCTGATCAAATTATCTTTGCATTCTCTCAAGTTTAAGCAGATGACTGCTCAAAGTGAAAAGCTCCATGTATCAAAGCACTATAAGAGAATCCTTTCAGAAAACACATCAAAGCTGAATCAAATGAACAAGCAAAAGACTTATTTATGGTCAAGAAGTTTTACAACAATCAGCCTGTTAAGCAAGCCAGCTTTAATCCTGTCTCGCACATCCTTGACTTCTTCCTGCAACAAACAAACAATGATGAGAAGCAATCCAGAAATGACAATTGCATGCAGTGTAGATAATTAGAGCCCCAATTAGTGTCAAGTGGATATATGAATTTGTATTAGCAAATTGAGGGCAATGTGATGTTTTATTCATCATTGATAGATAAGGCAAAGTCCAATAGAGAAGTTCCTTTGGAGGCAAAGCACAACAGGGAGATGGAAAAGGTTATCTCCAATTAACTTCAAGAACAATAAAGCAGAAAGCATTAGAAATGTGAGGGAACCCAAGTAAACTTTGCTGTAACGGATCTACTGAGACCAAATTGCTGGAGAGAAATTAAGGTGAACAAGAGGAAATTGACACCGAATAACTGAACAATTAACGATAAAAATCAGATTGTTCCTCACAATCTGCCCAGGCTAAATCAGCCGCCAAGTTCAAAGATCCAATAATTAATCCCTAACTCCAATGCAAATCAGACTTAAATACCCTAAAGTAAAACCAGGCCCATGGGCCTAACAGACTCAAGACTCAAAGAAGCAGAATAATAAAATCACTAACTTGACTCAATAAGCTGACTATAAATAATAGAAATAAAACAGCTAATTCTTGGTCTTAGCGCGCGGCCGAGTATATACAAACAAACTCGGCTTGCCAACAAAGTGAGTGTAAGGGATTTCTCACCCCATATAACCCACTTTGAATATCAATAAAATTTTCGTTTAAATTAAAATCTTACAAATTATAATAACTGAATCAAGTCTACAATATAGAGATGATAACGGATAGAGCTAGCAAGCCCATATTTCTGGACCAAGCTGCTTTTAGCATCTTCATTTCCGCAAAATGGGCATACCATAAAGTCACTTTATCCACTAAAATTTAAGAAATTTTTAAATCATCATCATTTTACTGAAATCATAAGTATAATTTGAATCATCATCATCAGCCATATAGAACAAATTAGGGGGAAGGTGAGATAAGCTTCCCTTACAGGGATAGTTGGTGATTTTTTTCTTCTAATAATGAAAATAGACTTTAAAGAGGAGTTAAATTATGAATGAGAGATAATTGAAGATTGAGAGCATTGACAGTATCTTTGTTTGTTACAAGGAAGCACATGAATCTATAATTAACCAACATATAATGAAAACATTACAACGTTGGAAGTGCCAACAGAGCCAACAAATGTGAAAAGATTGCACAGATGTCAAAAGCAATATAAAATAAGAATTTCACTAATCACTACCACTTAAGAACCAAATAATATAGACATCTAACTATGCTTTTGCTTGTCCCTTAGTTAATAACTAAGTTCCAAACTAACCCAATTGACGTTAGAAATTTTAACTCCAGTGCTTGAGCAAAAGACTGACATGATATCCTTAATGAGCCCACTTCAACAGTCAGTAATTCTAAAACTTCAATAGCATAGTAAGAATTTAACCAAGGACGAATATTTTCCTTGAGACAAGAGAAACAAATTATATCTTTAGTGCTGTTGGTAGAAGAATGACTCATATTTCAAATATGGGACTCCAATAACAGGAGGCGCTAATAAAGCTCCAGTTTCATTGAATCACAGCAACTAAAACCTTGTCTATGAGAGTGAAACAGGCCTATGATGTCTACAAGGAAAAGTTTCCGAAAAGTATAACACAATCTTTTTTTTTTTTTTTTTTTTTTTAATCTCAATTTGAAACAAATGACATCTTCAAAGAAGACAAAAGTCATTAATAACAGAACAGAGTGGGTAATCTTATACAACAGGTTCCAATAAGAAGTTTTCTCATAAATTTAACTCTACGGAATGTGAGTGGCATTTTGAACAACTAAATGCAAATCTCAAAAGCACCAATAGAATTCATCTTTCAAAACGTTACTCTTCACTTTAGAAATAACAGAAAACATAATCTGAATTGTACATAGAAAGCAAGCTGACTGATATATCTAAAGTTCACAGCTTAACTGAGATTAAAGTTCAGTGTAGCTAATTATAAAGCTCATATTGGCTCTTGGGATAGATATGTAAGCAAGGACACTGGAAGCTGGTAAGAGGCACAAAGCATTTCCTTGCAGGACTTACTTTCATTCGAATTACTCAGTGGACAAGGGACAATTTCAAGAGTAGCATAATAAACACAAATAGGAAAATATGAGGAATGGGTGGTATTGTAATATTTCAGAAATCCTGTAATTCCATAAAATTCTAGAGAGATCAGATTTCCTTGGGGGTTTGAGAAGCAAGAGTCTGTGAAAGATATACAACTTTCATTTGTTTTAAATTGAAGCATTCAGAAATTCTTAGAATTTTCTTCTTTGTTAATTGGCATTATTAGATTCCTTTTCTTCTCTTTTTCTTTTTTTTTTTTTTTCTTTGTCACAATTTTGCCTCTAAATTATTGGATTTCAAAGTCAGGATCCCCCAAACCCACTTAAGCCCTTTGCAAACATATCCTAAAAGCCCATTATCTCAGTTATTGCAAAAGGAATTTTCTGAATTTCATTATGTTTGTTATCCAGAAAAATATCCTTGAGAGCCAAAACACAAGGCCTCAGCTATGTTTGTTATCCACACAAATATCCCTGGTAACCAACAGCGCCTCCACTTCATTAAGGTCAGGAATACTGATACTGTCATCAATTCTTAAACCGACTCATGAAGTATGGCCTACATCACCTCTAAAAGTTTTCAGGGTAAATAAATAATTACCTCAGAAAAATTATCATCTGACAGCATGCCAATGGGAACGTCTTTAAAGAAATTTGAAACTCTTAGGCGGATCCCCGTATCAGCACCAGAAACATTTTCTACACCTGTGAAATAACATTGCTTGAGAAGCAACCAGCAGTGATAAATGCACACGTGTGCTTATATATGCTTTCATGCAGATGAAGTGACGCAACTAAGCATGAAGAGGAGATGAATGATATTTCATGAGCTAGTCGGAGAAATTAGATAACATGAGCTGGGGCATAAGAAAGGAGTTTCTTTCAGAAACATATTTGAACTCTCTAGTACTAATTGCATATAATGACATATGAGTGTAACAAAGGTTATGATGCAATGAGCAATAGCAACTTTAGAGCAACTATACTAAATAAATCAGAAAGCTACAGATTTTTCCAGACAAACATGTCACCTAAACATAAAAAGGTAAACAAGCATTTCTGCTCAATTTTGAGTAGTTCAGTGAGATCTAACATCACTGCGTCCTCTCCAGTCTGAAGTAGAAAAAACAACTGCTTCAGATACAATGTATGATACTCAAGCTTTAGATAAGGCTGCACATTTTCGTTATTTTTCCTTTCACATAGGCAGAAGATGAACAAGGGGATAGCACTACAACAGAGGCTGCAAGACATAAGATTCAAGTTATAACCAATATTTCTTGACACTTCTTGTAATTTATATTCATGATAACTTCATTCTGGTATATTCAATAAAGGAATTTTTTTGGATACGCCAGCTGCTTATGAGAAATCTGTGGGAGAAAGTAACTTAAAATGCAACAGTACAGAAAGAATCCAGCATCATAAGTACACTTTAGAATAGTGAAATATTAATTATATAGACCCAATCACCTGTGACTTGTTGAAGCTGGAACCGATTCTTTTGATAAATGTCATTAGGGTCAGATTTCATCCTAACAAAGCTCCCCACTATTTTAAACTCAGAGCTTTCAGGAAACTTGAGAAGCTCCTGAATTACGCTTTTCTTTAAATAAATTAGTTTAATATTTTCCGGAATAACCGCAGCAAAGCAGCTTTTAGGAGTCCTAGGGACCTTCTTTGCCTGAACAGTAGGATTCTTTTTCGAGCCCAAGGAAATTCTCTCTCCGTGATCATCGTCTTCTGAACTATCTTCATCATCAGAGTCATCATCTACATGGTTTTCAGTAAAGTGCTCCTCCAGCAAATCATATACCTTTATTCGCAACACAGATTTCTTCCCAAAAAGAGCATGAAGTCTCGCATCACAACAGACTTTCTTCTTCTTTTCTGCACTAGCAAGACCATTATCATTTACATATTTAGTGATGAATGCTGCCACCTCATGCCGAGAGTGCTTTTCCCTTGTATCCTGACCAATTGCTTCAAGAAATTCAATTAAAGGCCTAGAGCCCCATCCAACAAACTCGATTTTTCTTTTACCAACTCTTCTCTTCCTTTTCTTGCAAACAGGTGGCTGTCCACTGTAATCCTCCACCCAGAACTGGTCTTTCATATTGTTGCAACAATTTAAGGGGACAAAAACTTCTAGGCAGTGCAAAAAAAAATTATGAGCAGCAAGTTTTATGATGTTTGGGATTCTTTTATGGCCACTCCTTTTCAGTTTCAGAAACCACAGGAGATTGATGGGAGTATCTGCAAGCCTGCTCCCCCTGCCCAGCTAGAAGATAACTTTCATGTCAAGCACTTCACATTTTCTGTCTCAAATAGATGTAAAACTTCTCAACAATCCATTGTGTAAACAAAAATAATAATAATAACGTTGAGAATAATTCGATTTGACTACCCTATTCAATGGGTCTAAAGTACAGCCGCACCTTCTTACTACAATAGATACTGACAAGACAGTGTTTTTGCTGAATGAAGAAGAGCTTACATAACACGGACAGAAAAAATATTATGATAATTTTATTCTTAGAGAAACTTCTTTGTTCAGTCAAGACTGTTCAGTTTTGTACAATCTCTGTCCAAACTAAAGCTAAGCAAATTCAATGACAAGCAAAACCTCTAAGCGTTTTATCTTGTATTACATATTCAACAAAAATCCAATTCAAATAAGAACTTAATGCTGCATGCAAATACGGGGAAGAACTGTTAAAAAAAGAAGAAAAAAATCAAGGATAAGCTCAACTAACAGGACAAACAACAAACAAACATCACTGACAGGAAACGCAAAGAACAAACAAATTAACACTGCATTATAATCATACTTCTCTGATACAATACAGAAGGGGACTTCAATAAAATGAAGCTGAGCTTACCAAATGACTGGTGAGTAATTCATCAAACGGCTAAAAACTGCAGCGGGATATAATCAGACAGCCGAACAGAAAGTACCACCACCAGAATCTTCAAATTGGGGGAATTGAGGAAATTACATAACCGAAGAAAAATGTAAAAATTTCTATTTAATCAAAAGATTTTCAGCTCAGAACAGGAATTTACGACGTGAATTTACTCTACCACTGAAAACGAAAACTACGTTACAAAAGAGGACGTCATAAATTTTGTTGCTCATTTCGTAGTTGTCAAAATACAATGGGAAACGGTACAAATTTGTTATACTTATACGCTGGCGTGTTTACTTTTGATTTGCAGTCACTGTCAGTTTAGATTAATATTAATTTGTTTTATTTTTAATCTATTTTATATAATTATATTTTTAGAAAAATTCTGTAATGCCTCGGAATATTTATATCCCAATTACTTTTAATAATTAGATTCTCAGTATTCAATAACAATATAAGAATTTTTAGGCAACTGAACTACAGATTACCCACTTTAAAATAGATTATAATTAAAGTTATTGTTGTCATTATCCACTTTAAAATGGGTTAGAATTAAAATTATTATTGTCTTTTACCAATTAATATTCTTTTTTAGTTTCTTGCACATAAAGATAAACTTTCAGCTGTACATATTTAATTTAACATAGATGTTTTTATGTGAAGTATTAGTAAGACTTTAAGAAAGCTAAAAATGGAAAAAAAATTACACAAACAAAAATATAATCTAAAATAAATAGAAACTTAATATATTACATTCATCCATTATACACTCTTATTATAGTAAATATTGCAACAAGTAATTATAATCTTTTATTGTATATTATATCATTTTGTTTGAATTTAATACTAAATTTATGTGCTAAAGCTTGTTACAATAATCCCTAAATTTTCATGTTATACGTCTAACTTTTTGTGTAATTTTAATAGTTTTTAATTGTTTATTAATATCAATATGCTTGTGTAGTAAGGATCCACCAATATTTTCATAAATTCAAAGTAACAATATAATTTTTTTTAATTAATTGTTATACGTCTAACTTTTTAGTAAGGATCCACCAATATGCTTGTTTATTAATTGTTCTATTTCATTTAAATTTTTTTCTATAATTATTCTTATCATTTTTTTTAATGTTAGATTTTGTGAAGAATATAATTAGGATATCCTTTAATAGCACAAATATAGTTCAAATATGAAAATTAATATATGATACCTATAATTTTATAAACTTATGTTATTTGGGTAGGTTGTACATATGTTACATGTTAATTCTGTAATTTTTTTATTCAAAAAATAGTTATATTTTAATATAATATTTTTTTCACGTGAATAATTACATGAAGTGATTAAATGAATTTCATGAGGAATTTAGTATATTAAGATTTAAAAAATTGATATAAAAGAATTATTGTGATTCGCAAATAATTTTTACAATATGCATCAAATAAAAACAAAAATATTATAATATGTATGTTCAAAATACTACTTAAAATGAGAGTTTATTTATAATTTTTGCAGAAATGTATTTTTTTATATATGAAATTAAATCCTAGCAATTTTTCTTTTACAAAATAATTATTAATTACAAACTACTACTTTATTTCAATATACAAAAAATTTAATTATAACTTATTTATTTATGTCTTTAACTGACATAATATATTTCAAACCGAAAACATTAAAAGTCTTCCAAAATAATAAAATTCTATAACCCAGCCCAAAAAATGTTTACAAGTTATTAACCTACTTTTATCTGGTGTACCGGCAACCCTGACACTATAGAAGTCCTCATATTTTAATATATATTGTATTAAACATATATGTATATATAAATATAATATGTATTGTATTTGCTTAAAATTTATTGTATATAATATAAATAATAATAATTCAACTTTACAAATATTTTTAAAGCCAACTTGTATTATTAAAGTATGATATAAAATACAATATCATATTATAATCAAAAATAATATTTGATATTAACAATCTTAAAAGGTGTATATAAATTTTTAAACTTGCCTCTAATATAATTTATTTTTTAATTAAAATCTTAATTTTATATTAATGTTTTAGAAAATATTATTATTTATTAATATTATAAAAACAGAAATTCAATCTACAATGCATCAGCTCGTCCCGTCCCCGTCCCATGATCGTGGTCACCTGGCACCCCTACTTGTTATCATTCCTATTTTCAGATTTCATCATCGAATATAATTTAAGTTTAGACAATTAATTTCTCGATATCGTATTTATCTTTCACCTACAAAATTTTGGGTGCGCTTATTCGCATCCCCGAATTATCTTAAAGTAAAAATTTAGATAAAATTAGTGTGTATATACATATAAAATGACCTCTCCTCCTTTTGTTGCAGTTTAACTTTCGAAAATCTCTATAACTATTCGAAAGTAACAACCGAACAAATTAATAATTGTTCAATCTAACATTCTTGTTCAAAACATATAAACAAATAGTTTAGCAAGTGTTTGGGATTACCAAACCAAACACTACTTTATCCGTTCGACTTTATTTTTCAAACGAGTTTTTATCTGCATCGAACACTTATTGTTTAACATGGCATGTCAAACACAAGCTAATGTGTTCAGACAATCATGTTCTAACAAGATCGAACAATTTAACAATGAGATAACAAGAAAATTCATGAAAAACAAATCTAACACATGTTCTGAATCAAATCATTTTCCTAATGTATATTTTCACTTACAACACTTATAAAATATACAAAAAAAATTAAGAATTAATTAAGATTTCACAATTGAAGTCTGGTTCTATTTGTTGTTTTCTAGTGAGGCGGGAGAGTTATTTTGTTTTTAATTAAAAAGATAAAATTGTTATCAATCGAACATATTAATTATAAAAAAAATAATTTTAAATAAAGTGTATTTTGTGATCAAAATAAATTTAGATGATTCAAAAGTGTGAATAGGAATACCATATACTTTTGTGTATTATTTATTGATTTCACAAAAAACAGTCAGACCACCCTTTAATTATATTTTACAGTGACTTAATATTTATAATGATTTTTAAGAATACCAAGAATATGATTTTCTATGAACAGATAAAATCAGCAATTGCTTTCAATTCTCATAAAACAAAACAACTATAGATAACATGTTTAAAACACGAGCAATAGTACTTAAAATAGCATGCAGAATAAAACAGTTTAAATTAATAATCTTGAAACCACTAATTTAATAATTTACAATTCGTTCATAAAATGAGAGTACCTAAGATATTGCGTCATCTAATATAAGACCTGAAAATTATAAATACGAATCATTTCTTTATACATTTTATTTTTTACTTTTGTTAACAACAATGAAATTGTCTTAAGACAAATAATTTGGAGATCTCCTGATCATGGAAATCTTGAATATTTTGTGAATTTTATACATTAATAACAGTCAATGTATTTGAAAGGTTAAAAAGTTCACAAAACATTTTATCAATGGAACAAATAAAACATATAGTCACCTAGAGTCTCTTTGGAAAAGTATTATTTCATTATTTTTAGCAAATTTACTAATTATAACTTTTACCCAGTAAAGATTACAGAAAATTACCCCACTCTGCCAAAAAAACATATATATATATATATGTATAATTTTAAAACAAATTTTGTCCAAATTAAAAGAATCATGTTTCAAAAATCATCAACTTTGATGAAATTCTACAGTACACTTATAACAAATGTTATTAGAATATTTTTGGCCGACAAATATAATTAGAAACGTTAATCTAACAATGTAACGGTTATAAATCTAGAAGTATTTGAATATCAACAAACTAATAAATAAATTTGAAATAAATTGAAATATAAAAGCGAAAATTAATCATAGAAACTGTCCAACAACAATCTGAAAATCAATTATAAAAAAATAAAAAAGTTCCAGGAAATTTATAAATAGTCTAATAAAATCGACAAATTTAAATTAAATTGATAAATAAAAAACACATTTCCATGGGAATAGGGTTGGAAAAATATTGAAGATACCGGTATATTGACATATTAGTTTTCCAGTATACTAAACCATATTTGATATACTAGCAAATACCAATATATTGAAATATTAAAATATTTTCATTACACCAGTAATTTATTAGAACACAATATACCAAATATTTTGGTATGAAACATTATACCAAAATTTATGTTTGAAAGAGTATACCAAAAAATCGATATGAAACAGCACAAGTATTGTGTCATACTAAAATTTCAGTACACCAATAGTTTAGTATACCTAATTTTCAGTACAATAACAATATCAATATAAATTACCGATATTTTGATATGGTATACAGTACAATGTAAAAAAAATTGGTACAGCATACCCACCCGTACATGGGAACAGACATGACTGAGAAAAGCAGGCAATGGAAGAACACCACAATTCCATCGGAATAACGCTATTAAATATCAGAAATAGAACCAGTTTTAAGTAAATACTAAATTGAAGTCACTTGTCCAAAACAGGTGGAATTAATTCAAGGCACATAACAATCCTTCTCAATTAACTTCCCTAGACATAATAAACCTTGGAGGTGCAGCAAAATTGAATTTAGCAGAAGGCATATAAGAGAAAACAAATCATTCTTCCTCATCAATGACTAGAGTGCCCAACCCCTTCAAACCCCCTTCCGGAATTTCGGCAACAGTCACCAAAGAGTAAAGCTCCTCTTTGGCATCTTCATCGTCATTCCTCTTCCGCGCAATGCGCACACGGATTCTTCTGGGGACGCTACGAATTCCACAGCTCCATATATGTTTGTTCAGCTTGACATCTACTCTGACGTCTGTAGTTCCCATTGCCTTCTGAGCAAACTTTCTGATTTCTTTGATCGCATTTGGAGCCTTCTTCTTGAAGGTGCTACACAAAAATATGTTATCCAGATAATTAATATATTCATGTGCTATTTAGAATAGTCATTAGCCACGTATTAGTATTTAGGAGTTGCACCCAAAATTCAGCATAGAATATATGCAATCACGCAAGTTATGAAAAATCATTAACTTTTCTTGGGAGAGCAAATAAACGAATTAAACTTCAATTAGATCTCATAGAGAGAAACTAAGTAAAAACATCAATGTTGATAACTTGATATACATATACTTAGACGCGTATATAACACATAACATAAACATAAACAATTAGCAAATGTATATGCATTTTGAAAACACCACCTTTCAGTGACATTTTTATCTGAATTACTAAAAAGTTCAAATATAACTGGACTTTCTATAGTTTTGTGAAATTTCTTTCTGTATTAATGGAAATTTATTGCCCTTTTTTGGTTAATAAACAATAAAATTATAATATTCTGAGAAGATAAAAGACCATTTGTAATTCTTTCAAATTCATAACAAGCAAACAGCAAAAGTCAACAGCCATAAGAGGAAAACGGCAAGCATATAAAAATTTCGTTATTTAAGAAAAAATTATGAAATTAATAGTATGACATTCAATGGAGAACATAAAAAATTATCTGCCACTAAATATCCGTGTAATAACACCAAATCTGGAGAAAAACAACAGAAAAGCAACAACACCAGAAAATCAACACCAGACAGAAGCAGGCTGAGGCACAAGTATCAAAAACTCAGTAATCAGAAAAGATAAACAATCAGACTAGGCAATGGGAGAAAAACTTCCCGCACAAAAAAAAAACCTTTGCAACTGAGCATCACCCTCTACCCAATT
The DNA here is from genome assembly GCA_028749325.2 of Caryopteris x clandonensis. NCBI lineage: Eukaryota > Viridiplantae > Streptophyta > Magnoliopsida > Lamiales > Lamiaceae > Caryopteris > Caryopteris x clandonensis. The sequence goes on along the minus strand of JAPYKT020000022.1, from coordinate 4,912,440 downwards.
TTACTAAACCAAAGTCACCACATAACGCAGGCCGTTCAAAACTAAAAAAAGATGTAAACCATTTCTCAGAGATTGACAATTTTATTTACTTAAAACAGGGCCAACAGATCATAAAATATTACGTCTTAAACTATTGCCCATAGCATTCGTCAGATATTTACAGACTCTGACTTTCAGTAAAAACTCTATGAAGATTGGTATGATTTTAAGGGTGAAATAACAAATTTCAATTCACATGTATGTCGACTAATTGAAACGAAAAAAGAGCTAGATAATCGAATAGAATCCAGGGTTAAGTACAGAGTATAGAGCAAAGATCGCAAAACTAACAGTGACATACATCAAACTTGAGCAAACAAGTTCAAAGATTAAAGCAAAAGGAGGTCAGTGGAGATTTAGATCATATCACGACAGAAACGCAGAGATGCACTCAAACACATCTTTAGATATATACACAAGTATGTATATGTGTACGTGTGTGTGCGCGCGCGGAAATGTGTAGAAAGATCACCATCCATGGAGCCTTTTGTGGAGATTAATCGTGAACTCCCTCGTGACGACCTCCTCCTTCCTGGCCTTCGAACCCTTCTCCACCATTGTTGCCGCCGCCGCTTCTCCTACCAAATTGCACCGCGTTTACTTCCCTGGAGCTAATGGCCGAAAGAAACCCTACTTCACGCGGTTTATATAGTTTTGCTGCTTTCACTATAAGTGCCCTTCGTATGCTATACAATTACAAACGTGCCCACAATTAAAAAACACACACACACATATATTATTAATAATAACGCAGAAAGCGGAGCCCACTCTCAGTAGTAAAATTGGGCTTCTGTATTAATCCCCAGCCACTTCTCCTAGGCCCAATAGTAAATCTGAAAATGGGCCCAAATTTTAGTTCCTCACCACACCATCAAACTTACTCTTTACAAACATTAATTTTTTTAATTTTTGTAACGGTGCGGCGCGCTGCCAAATTTTCTAAATACATTTTATTAACTAAATATATTATATGTAAAAATTTACTAAAGATATCTTATTTATAACTATTATATCATTTCATTAAAAAATAAAAAATAAAATAAAATAAAAAGAAAATAACAACCTCGTTGTCTTAATCAATTAGGCATATTCAAAAGTTTATATTTTTCAATTGAGTGCAATATTTTATAAATAGATGAAAATATAAATTGTACGTTTCTTCACCCGAAATATCTAAGCCCCGCCCGCACCGCTATCTCTATGTGAGGTTCAGTTTCCGTCCTCCTCTTTGGTTTAAAATATTTATATTTTATTTGTTTTTTGGTATTTTGTTTTGAATTTGTCGCAAACTTGCTCGTATGTGTTCAAACATGATTCGTCGAACATATCTGTTCATGTTCGACAAAATTGATCACACATTTTTCTCTATTCCAACCTTATGTGTCGAATAAGAACAAACATGTTAGCCTAATACTCATCTGGAACATCTTGCCGAACAGTTGAAGTGTTCCGTAAAATCTATCGAACACTACTTCATTTGTTGGATGTTCCCAACGAGTCTTAGATAGATTGGACAATAATTTTTGTTCAACACATGTATTCGAACATTAATTAGAATGTTCGAACTATACTGTCTAACATTTATAATCTATAATTTATAATTATATAAAAGCAACACAATTGTAAATAATTATACAAATGTAATTTTTCCGCCCAAATCACCTTTCTTATTTTAATAAAGGTGGGCCATTGAAACAAATAATTTTTACTTTTTCATTATAATTTTTAAAGACTTATAATTTTTATTTTATTTTATTTTTTATTAAAAATATATTATATTACTCATCTTTTTTAGATTTTCAATTTGATATCCATATTACATATATAAAAAAAATTAATAGTAAATATAAAATATTTTTTAATTACATTATTTATGGTATATTTTAATATTTAATATATTTTTTAATGTGAGTTATTTTTATTTTAAATAATTTTTATTCAAAATATATTTTATATAGTTATGTATTCTATGTAAAAAAATATTAATATTTATATAATAACTTATTATTTATTATATTATAAATCGCGCAACGCACGAGAGAAATACTAGTAATATATAATAGTATTTTAGTTATTTTAATAATATCTAATTTTATCTTAAAAATATAAATTGGATAGGTTTTAAATATATTATATATAATAATATTTTAATCATTTTAATAATATTTAATTTTATCTGAAAAAAAATTCTAGGTATAGAGATTTCAGGCCACACCCAAAACACCGTTTTTTTCCCCTTCAGCGGAACACACACACATACTCCGGAAAGAAATTCGAATTGTGTGAGAAAAAATATTTGCCGCGTTGAGAAAAGCTTAGCTGACACTTGCCAATCAGCCATGTTGCTCTGAGCTTCTGACGGGGATTAGGGTTTTAACACCTTCTCGCTCCAACATTCCTCCCTGGTAAGCACATCTAACTCTATTTTGACTCCTTAACTTCGGACGAACTCAGAAATTTGTTTGAATTGTAAAAAACTGTGAAGTTCCTCTCGGCATCGGGTAGGGGTTTGAATTACATTGCATAATGTGATCTATATTATTAAATAAAATTCTTTGTGTTCTCGGTAATTTGATTATCAATGCAATTTATGTTTTGATTTCACAAAGTATAAAATGTGTGTTATCGGTAGGTAACATTTTGCAATCTGTTTCAGCGAGTTTCTTTCTTTTAATTAGGTGGAACTAAGTTTAACATCCGATATTCGAAGTTTTGGGGCTGACAAATTCTTTTTTATTTTTTTAAATACCAGTTTATGTTTGTGGTAATTAACTGGCTTATGCTTGCATGTTTTATGGTCAATCAAACTGATTTATCAGTTAATAGATGCACTTATGTTGGATTTTGTGGTCAACAGGCACAACATTGCAGTGACTATATGAATGGAAAAAGAGATGAAATTGGGTAAATTTGTTTACAGTGGCCTATAGAAATTGCTATCACACATTAAATGAGACGAGATGCAATAAAAATTGGTGGATTTTTGTGTTGACTGTGTTTTATTTTTAATAAAAATTTATGCTCTTAGTGGCTTAGACTTTCTGTTTCTGAGGCCTTCTATATATGATTTTATTTAATCTTTTAGCACTCTTTGTGACAACAGTTGATTGTGATCCTATGCTCTACCTGATTCAACGTAATTTGAGATCTTAGTAACACTTATTGTGAAATTCCCTTTCAGATGCTAAAGTTAATTTCTAGTTTTTTGTGATTTGATGACTCTGCATGTGTGAGTGGTTTCAGGATAGACTGGTTTGATATAATCATTTTCTGATGAAAATCTATCTGCAGGTAAAATATTTATTGAATTTTTCTGATGAAGTGGTAAAGAATCATAGGCTGATCCTATAGAAGCTTTGAATTTTTTAAAGTGATTAGATGCAGGGATATGTTTGGAAACCTGCTGATTTAGTTTTTATCATTTCAGAAACCATATTGTATCCATCCTTAAGCATCAGCCTGTTGCCTTATATCTCAAAATACTTGCTCCGTGTTGTGTTTCCTGATTTTATGTTGTCCACAGTGCCTTTTTTGTATTTTTGGTTAGCCAAGAGATGCAAAGTATCCAATATCATGTTGCTCATTCTTTTATAGTTTGGTATAATAGGCACGGAAGCCAGTTTGAATCATATAAAAAATGGAAAACTGTATGCAAAAGTCTCCCAATATAGGGCATCCTGCTGACAGTTCTGATGCAAAATATGTTTCCGGACTCAGCACCATTCTGGTTGCTACAATACAGGAAGCCAAAGACAGGATATCTCAGATTGAATACATATTCTGCAGTCAACTTTTTCCTAAGGTTCAATTGAATTCTCAAAGCTTGCAGAAAATATATTCTGAAGCAAGAGAAACTGCAGAAGAGGCATACAAAGACAAGGAACACGATCTACTACTTCAGATCAAGAAGCTTCAATGTGAAAACCAGCAGGTTATGGAAGAGAAACAGATGCTGAAGTTGGATAAAGCAAAATTTATCAATATGGAAATTCAGTCCTGTAATCGTCTCAAGGAACTTCAGGAAGAATTGAATCAGAAAAACACGGAAGCAAATGAGAGGAGGGAAGTACATCAAAATCTGCAGAAGCTTATTGAATCAAAATCATCCCTCTTGCATAGCTATGAAAAGACAACTCAAGAGCTTGAAGAAAAAAATACCATGCTTCTGAAAAAGCAAAAGAAGCTGGAGTCTGATACTGAGGAATTGCAGCTAGAGTTAATGAAGAAATCTAAGGAAGTCGATGATATGATGGAGTTGCAGAATAAGCTTCTCCAGGTAAATCAATCGAAGTCCTCTTTGATACTGGAGAAAGAAATCCAATTGAAGCAGTACGAAGAGAAAACAAATGGACTCCTTTCCAAACTTGAAAATATGGAGAATAAGGTTAACGAGCTGTTATCAGGACTCAGAGATAAGACTGAAGAAGTAGAAAAGGGAAGGGAATTGCAGGGAAATCTGCTAAAGAAGATTGAATTTCAGGCCTCTGAAATAATGATTAATGAACAACTTCTGAATAAATGTGAGAAGGAGAATAGGCTTCTTGCATCAAAGGTAGCAAGCTTGGCCAATTGTGTTGATGAGCTTCAAAAAGAACTTGGGAAGAGAACTTCCGAACTGGAGGAGGTAAAAAAAGAGCAAGAGAATTTGCTCCAGAAAAGTGATTCATTTAATTTTGAAATAACTAAGAGGGGGCAGGCATTGGAAGAATTTCAGGAAGAGAGGAAACGGCTACTGGACAAACAGAAAGGCTTAGGAGAGAGAGTCGATAAGCTTCAGCAAAATCTCTATGAGAGAACCAAAGAGTCTTCTGAAGGGATGGAGTTACATGGCAAGTTGTTGCAAAAGATTGAGGTAAAAGATTCTGAATTGCTTTCCGAAAAGAGGAAAAGAAAGAATATGGTTGCTGCTTATAAGAAACTGAAATCTCAATACAATTATCTTCTCAAAAAATATGGTCTTACTCAAGAAAGTTTCCTGATTCCTGAAAAAATTGAGGATGAAGATGAAATAATCAGACACAATGAGACTCCTGTAACATCACATGGTATGATTCATGACTGGGATCTTGTTCTGCAATTTTCATTTATTCCAGCATGCTTGCTTTATCCATTTCTTGTTTGATATATAAATTGGAAATTCTCAGAAAGCATCTTGACTTGTGTGCTACTTTTCTTAAGCATCACTAGATCAAATGCTAAACACTCCATCCTAGTATTTTGGGGCATGCAATATATGCATTATTTGATCCCAAGGTTTTTAGCCTTTATTCAACTCCAATGTTCCACAAAAATTATGAATTGAATTATTTTCTGTTCATGTGTGACTGCCTTCATTTTCTTCTTACATCTCCAACTGCAGATATTGAGAATAACAATACAAGAAAACTAGTGGATCAACAAGAAGTCTTAGAGGACAAAAAAGGAGTTGTCGTGGTTCAAAGATCTATCCCCGTTTCACCATCAACTTCAAATATTCTCATTGGTCCAAAATGCCCAATTAATTCAAAATCTTGTGCCCCAGCTGGTGTAAAACGCCCTAGTTCTTATTGGAGGGATACCCGGTCCCACCAAAGTCGTGTGGGACCTGATCCCCATGATGATTTCCTTGATACTCCTCTGGAGAATGTCAGAGAAAATTTGGGGAAGGTCATGAAGGAGGATCTTCCAGATTTTCGTAAACTGAATACAATGGACATGAGTCTTGAGGACTCTGATGATCAAACACAGGACATAAATGCTGATGGTGGACCTCAGAAGTTGCAGAAGTCACCTCCAAAGGCTGGAACATCGGGTTTTAAGTATGTGGAACCAGTGCGAAAGAAATATGAGCGTGAAAATCTGAAAGGCGTTGAATGCAAGCAATGCAAGAAGTTCTATGATGCTGTTCTCCCCGCTGATGGCAAAAATGGTGAGACAGATGGGCAAAATATTCGGTGTGAGCATCACGAAGGAGTATCTAGGCATCGATATAGGTACGCACCTCCTTCAACTCCTGAGGGATTTTGGAATATTGGATTTGAATCTGAAATGTAGTCACTGAGCTTATTAGTATATTCAAAATTGCTTGCAATTAATAATAAATGCATTTTTGCTTCTTAATCTAGAATAGCAAACCAACATACATGGAACGGGAAGCAGCCTAATTATCTTATTATTCTGCTCGGTGCTGTTGTTAAAGAAAGAGCATCAATGTCATATAGACGCAGGGGCTAAGAGTTGTAGATCAATGTGATGCCTATTCCAGCATTTTTGCATATAAATCAAATATTTTGCTAACCTATTATATGGACTGATATATCTAAGCGATAACAAATATATATATATGTATGTGTATATATATATTTATATGCATGGGAAGGTACTTTATTTGGCTTATTATGCCATACAAACCTTGTCCAACTTAAGAATCCCATCTTATTGTCCCCCTCACTGCTGACATGCGAAATAATTTCACAATATATATATATATATATGTATATATATATATAAGGCTAAATGTATGTTCCGAACGATATCTTTAATCATTTTAAATTATACCCATGCTACATTGAGTGCTACATTTTTGCATTTCTACTAGAGAACAATTGGGGAAAAAAGCTTCCATGGCATTTTCTTTCATTTATTTTCTTATGGGTTTTAACATGCAAATTAAATTTCAGATAAGGATATTTTCGCAATGAAACAAGGTAAGAAATTTATATGTAAAAGGGCTATTCTTCATAATTTTCCTTGATTTATCATCAGCGAGGAAATTGCACAAATAAGAATGTCCAGTTTCAATCAATCTGAATTATAATGGTGCGGAGTTCACCACTCACCATCTCATCATTTCCTAAGAAAAAGGATGCGAACAGTGAAACTGTTTATTATGATGAGAATAGGGCGAGTGGTCACAGGTCATCATCTTTGAAATTTCTCCACTACATATATAACTGTTGTGGAGGAAAAGACAAAAAAAGTATATCTTATTGCTTTTCTATAATTGTGTCAAATTATAGCTCGGAAATATTAAGCTGTGGAAGTCCCTCCCCGTTCACAAAATTACTGCCGCGCATACCAATAATTCCTTGGACTCGAAAACTGACTAGTGTCGGTCAGTCTTTGATATATTTATTACATTGGTAGGTTGTCAGGGTGTGGATGCTTGTATTTGCGCATTATATATATATATATATATATGTATGTACTGTATAATCGACTTGAGCATTCATTTAATCAATTGTGGAGAGAGAGAGGGGGGTAAAATAGGAAAGAAGAAACAAAAAACTCAACTACTAATGTTGCATTTAGGATTTTGATAGATATGAAATTTATATTAACGATTTATGGGTGTTTAGAACTTACCTTTTGAAATAGTTTAAAATCAATATGTCCTAAAAATTAAAATTGTTCCTGAAATGCATTGATAATAGAAGACAAGTTCTAGTTGTAACTGTGATTTGAAAATTGGCTAAGCAGATGTGTCACTATGAGCGACAACTACGTACTTCTTTATCTTAGTTATACCTAGAAAAATAAAATAAATTTTTTTTTTTTTTTTTAAAAATGAAGTAAGAAGTGTGGGAGGAGTTGGTTGTGGAGGTAGGGATTGATTGTTGTGGATTATTGTTTGTGGGAATTGAGTGAGAGTGAGGCCCACAATAGTATGATACATGTTTATATCCAGGCAGATCACATGGGGACAACAGTCTAAGAACATGCATTTGCTCTGCAAACTGATCCTGACATTTCTTTGATTCTCATCTCCATTATTTTATGCTCTTAACTTAATGTTTATGATTCCAACATTTTTGTCTACTAAAGACCATAATTTTATTTTATTTTTTAATTTGATGAAAATACTTCTAAGAATCATAATTTCTTATTTATATAATGTTTTGTTTTTGTTAATTTGACTTAAACCAATAACATAAGATCTTAACTTTTGAAATATTACTATTTGTTGGGATAAAAAGTATTTTTAAAATATGACTATTTTCTTAAGACAAACGAGAATGAGATTTAATAGTTTTTGAAAAAATTTCACTGAAGTCGGTTTATCCATTACTACGATGCTATACCTTTTTAAATAAAGTATTACTATATGTAAATGTATGTCACACACATACATATATTAGGTGTTATTGCATTTGCTTCTTGATAATTTATTTTTCTACAGTTCTGAAATATTGAAATGGAGATTTGCTCTAACAGCTCTTCCTCAATATCCTCGTAAGCTTACAAATTTAAACTTTCTTTTTCTTTCTTTTCTTTTATTGGTTAATTAGTTCTAGTGTTGAGGTAATCTGATTAATAATAATAATAATAATAATAATAATAATAATAATAATAATAATAATTGGTCATATGATTAATTTAATTTGAGAGCAAAAAAACCTTCTTATATTCTTGCGACAGTCCATATAATAGTGGTGGGATCATCTTCAGTATAATAAATTCGACAAAATAATATCCTATTTGAATAAACTGCATTTTTGTTTTCTTCATAATTCACTACTCAATGTGACAGAGACCAAGTAAAAGTACACAGTAATTAACTGATGATGACATACCCAAAAAAAAAAAAAAAAAAATATATATATATATATATATATATAGAGAGAGAGAGAGAGAGAGGGGGGGGGGGGGGTGTAATATATGCATGTTCCTCAAAACATCAAATAAGTGAAGAAAAAAAAGACAGAATAATAGAGCATAAAATCTTTGCTCACTTTAATATATTACAATTCCGTCCATAAAGGTGGAAGCTGTCACACGACATTTTCACGTGCAACATCACGTGCCTCATAACCTTTTTCAAGGACATTACAACATCAATATCGACAATACACAAAATTAAGATCAAATTATAATCAACTTACAACCCATTTAATTTTTGAAAATAGAAAAAACGTTAAATCTAACAAGTTCGCAACGGCATTCCACACAAGCAATCGTTGTTGTCGAAGGATGACGCCTCAAGATGGTCGAACGGCGACCCATTTGGAATCGGGCCGCAAAGGTGGTTGTGACTTAGATCCAAGTGGCCGATGTACTTTGCAGACGACAATGACTTTGGAATCGATCCCCTCAAATTATTGTAGGATAAATCAATGACGGTAAAATAAGTTTTCGGGCCGAAAACATCGGGTAGATTTCCCTCTAATGAGTTTCGGCTCAAATTCAAAATGTTTAGGCCCGAGTTAGCTAGTAGGCTGGTTGGTATCTCTCCGGATAGTAGGTTACTATCTAAGTTTAGGGTAGACAGAACCGGCATTGATCCCAACTCAGCCGGGATGGAACCGGTGATTTGGTTCCTTGATATATCCAAATCGGCTAGCCGGTAGATTTTGGCTAGGGAACTCGGGATCGGGCCGGTGAGCTGGTTTCGGTTCAGTAAAGCCCGGCTCATCATGGACAGTTTTCCGATATCAGACGGGATTTCTCCGGTGAGCTTGTTGTTGCTGAGCTCTAAATGCATTAAGCTGTTGAGGTTGACAATGGAGGATGGTATAGCACCGGAGATTTGGTTGTCGGCTACGTTCAGCACAGTGAGTCGGCTCAGCTTGCCAATGTCGGCCGGGATTTTGCCGGAGATTTTGTTTCCGATGAGGTCGAGAATTCTCAAGTTGGGGAGTGATGCGATGCACGACGGGATTTCTCCGGAGATGTCCTTCCAGTCTGCGATAACGAGGGTGGTGAGTCGGTCGAGCTGGCAGATGGCGGGGGAGATCGAGCCGGTCATGTAACCGGGCCGACCAGCCTTTTCGAAGATGGGATCCTCGGACTCGCCCCGGAGGACAATGTCGGCGACCCGTTGGGTTTCCGGGTCGCAGCTGACGCCGTACCACTTGTTGCAGCAGTCGGTGCCTGACCATGTGTTGAAAATGCCCAAGTATGGCTCGTTCAGCGACGCCTTAAAAGCCAACAAAGCTGCCCGGTCCGACGGCGGGCAGGCTTCCACCTCCAAGGCCACGGCCATCAGCACCGCCAGTGCGCTAACCAAGACGTTTCGGGTCAGCCTCATTTTTCTGTACGTATATCTTGCAAGACGATGTAGGTGAGAGAGATGGAGAGATGGGATTGTAGTAATGCAGCGCTATATAAATGGGATATGGGACAATAATGCCCCTGGAAAGAAGAGAGAATTACGGTTGAAAGGATGATGACCGTTGGTGGGGCCAAGGTGCCTCACAGTCACACACAAGGGTAGTTTTTTGTTATAAATAAGGTTGTAAGAAAGCACGTGATGTAGATCAGCTACTCCTCTGCCGTGAAAATTTATTCAGAAATCATACTTCGTCTTAAGGAAGTTAATCCAAAATATTTATATAAAGAACCAATGCAAAACAAATTCATATACAGGAAATATATGTTCGTTGTTTTATGAAGTAAAATTTATAGTTGTATTTTCAATAATTTATGAACTTTGGCTTGTAAATATTAACTTTTTATACTTTTTTTAAATTCCTACAAATTTGATTCTATTTGAGTGGGTCCTATACTTTTCTATAGTTTATTTATATTAAATTATCTAGTAATTTCTTTCGTTCAATGCGTATAATATTCTTAAGTTTTAATAAATGTATAACATTAATGTTTTTTTTAAAAATATGATTATGTTTAATAACTTGTATATATATCATGGTTATGATACAAATATAAATATTATTTATAAAATAATTTACATATATAATGAGGAAAATATGATAAATTTACTTATAATTTTCCAAATTACAGAAATCCTCAGGCTAAGAAAATAAGAAAATTGTGCCTTTATTTTTTTTCCATTGTAATTTTGGGACCAAAGAAAATAAGCATATATAGTTCAATACAAGGATAAAAATAAATTTATAATTATAAGTAAAATCATATTAAATTTACTATATTTTAAAATTGCATATAAAAAAATCATACAATATTATCAATCATTTGGTACATCATCAAGTAATAATTTTTCCTATCAGATCTCTCTCTATATATGATTATAAATAAAATTATTAATTCGATATCAATCAAATTTCTTAATTTTCACAATTTGATATCATATTAATCTCAAATATATTATAGATATCACAGAGTTTTAAAATATCTAACTATAAATTTATTAAAAGAATAAAAAAATATAATAACTTAGTACAAAGAAAATAAGCGGAAAAACTAGTGAACTACTAAAAATAGTTGATATTTCTGTTATTATATATATGTTAGTACTTTTGTTATTATATATACAGTAGATTTTGAAGCTCATTGCACATAAAATTTAATAACATAATGTTTACAAAATTAATATACATTGACAAATTTTTAATTTTCTTACAAAAAGGAACTCGTATAAATTTTTTAGCGCAGTAGGAGTGTATATATATATATATCAATACAGAAGTCGGAAATTATTAGTCGGGCGCTTTCCAACCGCCTAACGTCTAGGTGGTGCTTTTATTTTATTTTATTTTTATTTTTCTATGAACCCCATAAAATTAATATATGATAAATTGATAATATAACATAATTTCTATTTTTTTCAATTCAAACTTCAATATAAATTATAAGGATAATATAATTATTAATCTTAAAAAAAATTCAAATGGCAACAAAATTTAAGTAACACAAGTTATAACTTACGAGTTCCAACTTCCAACTATAAAATTTATAGATATTTAATTAAAGTTAAACATATATTTAAATTCATTTAAAGTTTGAAGTGAAGAGTGAAGATATCAAAATATATTATTCTTTTTTAATTATTAATTTATTTTTTAAAAAAATGTTTCGCCGCCTAGGCAACGCCTAGCCCGACTAGGCGGCGTCTAAACTGTCTGGGCGACCTCTATTGAAAACAACGAAATTACAAACTAATTTTATGAAAATCGGGTCGGGACACCGGCGCCTACGCGTGCGCCTAACCTGACTTTTGCATCAATAATATTTATATATATATATGTACATATATATTGGTTTATACCTTAATATCGTTTTCACATGCATACATCCTTAGTTAAAATGGAAAAAAATTGAATCCAAACGTTTTTTCTAATTACTCATATATTTTTTGTCGATTTCTCTCCAAATTTCATTAGAAAAAATTACCAAAAGAATGTAAAAGATACATTTTTGTGATATCTCTATGTACTCGTTACATGTGAATGGATGTTGTTACATCAAAGTGGTTGTAATAATGCAGCATAGGTGCATTAATGACAAACATTATTAAAGAATAAGTTTGTTTGCATGTTTAGACGAGTGAAAATAAATTAATTGCTTAATTTAGAATAAAAATAATGAGTTCTACATAAATTTAATTTTAAAATAGCTTTTTATATTTTAATATTGTTTTGCAATTCGAATCGATTAAATTTTGGTGGAAGTTTATTACACTGTCTGACTAATTATTAGACACTAATACGTTCTTTTGTGTGATGAACGAATATATTATTATAGATAATATTATTAAATTTAAAAAATGCATAACATTAATATTTTAAATATATATAATACTATGTTTAATAATTTATATATGTAGCATGATTGTGATAATGATAAATTATATAAATATTATATATAAAATCATATACATATATAATTATATATAGTTCAACTAAAAGTAATAGGCCAATGCATGGATAAGAATAAAATTATGAATATAAGTAAAATTATATTAAATTTATGATATTTTAAAATCATACAATATTATCAATCATGTAGTACCTATGAGCGATAGATCATGAACAAACCATTTTTGCTATCAAATATCTCTCTATATATAAATTGCAAATAATATTATAAATTCAATACCAATCAAATCCCTTAATTTTTTTAACTTATTTGATATTATTTAATCCCCAATATATTATAGATATCAAGTTCTAAAATATATAACTAAAAAAATGCTAAAATAATAAATAAATATAATAGCTGTTAGTAGAAAGAAAATGAACGCAAAAAATAGTACACTATTAAAAATAGTTCGTACTTCTGTCATTATATATTTATAGATATCAAAATTAACTTAAGAAAAAATATTTTATATTTAATAATTAAACTTTAATGTATATATGTACAATATTGATGTTAAATTAAAGATCGTGAAAAGAGAATTAATTATATTTATTTTTAAAAAAACTTAGAGTTGAAATAAAAAAGTTATAATCGTTTGAAATTTTAGTGAAAAAAAATAATCTACTAAACATATTTTGATAGATAATAATTTAAAAATTAATAAGTGATCTAGCTTTATGAATCAAATATATATGGGTATATATTAATACAGATTTTACATAGAAAAGTGGATATCATAATTAGAAAGTAGTTTAGGTGGAAAAATTTGATGTTTTCTATTTAAGGAGGTACTTTTATTTATATATATATAAATTAGATATTACATTTGTCCCAAAATATAAAAAAATAATATATAAATAAATATTTAGCTACACAAAAACAACGTCAATTCATATATACTCGATTATCAATCACTCAAATTTGAATTTGATCTAAAATACATTTAGCAAGATTTTGGAGATTTGAATTTTATTAAATGTATTATGTTCTATTTTTCATCTAATAAAACATTTCCATAGCATATACAAAATGAACATACATAAATCTTGAAAACCATAATATAAACATTATCCATATGTTTGTTTGTGCGTAATTTAAAATTGAAAAATGTACAAATTAGTCAGTTAATTAATATTTCAAGTTCAAATTAAATGCTAAATTATTTTTTCGTACGAATAAACTCCTCAACTTTTTACCAAACAAATACAATATTTTGAAAGATAAAAAATTTAAATAAATCTAAAACTTATTTAATAAATAAAAAATATTTAAATCAATCAAGAAATTATTTAAATAAGATTTTAAGACTATTTGATAATTTAAAGATAAAATGATAAAATAAAAAATTATTTAAAAGATCTAAAAAATCTAAACAGAATAAAAATTAGAATATCTAAAAACACATAACAAATCGTCAAGTTTTAACCACTTTATTTATTTGAGTTGTTAAATAATTTAAATTTATTGATTTATTAAAATGTATTTATGATTTAATTTGCTAATGTTGATATTTATTTAATATATATTTAATTTATTTAATTATTTTAATATTTAAGAGGGTCCTATTTATCTTATATTGAGATATTTAGGACTTATTTAAAAAGTTCAAAAACTAATTAAATAACAAATAAAATCTAGAATCTAATTTAAACCTAGAATATTATTTCAATGAGTAATTAGCACAATTTTGTTACGGTTCTTGTTTCTAATTATTGTGTATTTACTTATTTAAGAATGTAGGTCCATGAAGCATGATTTATAGCTGGCGTGGTATGCCCACCTCTTTCATTCTGATTCGTGACAATGATTGATTATATATCTTATTTTTTAATTTAATTATAACGTTATTTTTTTAAAACTGAATTTATTAAATACATATTAGACTTACAGTCACTAAAATATATGTGCGTCAAGCCGTCAATATGATAGTGTTTAAACACACCAGAAATAAAAAAAAAAATAATAATAATAATAAAAAAAAATATATATATATATATATTGCAATTAGTGACAAAAATGCGTAAAAATAATGTAGCCCTCGTTCACTACATTCTACTAATTACAGTAAATTTACATTACTGCTAAAAATGAGCCTTTATAATGTGTTGGTCCATTGCTCCAAACTTTATGAAATGAAATTAAGGTTTGTTGGATTAAAATAATTAATTATACGAATCTATTATTATTGTTGTTGTTGTTGTTGATACTGTTAATTGGACCTAATTTTATTTTTTATAAATAAAAAAATTATTGATATGACTGGAAATTATTCATGCGATTAATCCAAAATAAATCAAAATTAGAAACAAGAAAGCGCAATTTATGGTAAGACACTTCATTTAAATCTGATGCATTGTGGAATCCAGACAGGTGAATAAAAAATGGATAACAACTGAACATGATTATCTTGGAGAACATGCATGGCAAAACAGTGTTCATGCATTGCCACAATTGAAATCCTCTGGGTGCAGCTTGCGAGCAAGAATAACAACTTCAGTAACATTTCATTTGAATTCAAGTATTTGATGGCAATTTTAAATTAAATGGAGCAAATCAGTTAGCGATTTTGGTGCTTCTATATTCCAATCAATTTTGAAAAACTTTAAGTTCGCTTATTTTAAATCTTTACATTTTGAGTCTCTTAATTTAAATAGTCGAAGTATTAAAGTGGTAAGAATTCAAGATGTCCAAGTTTTAATTTTTGACAAAAGCAAAAGATTTATATATACTCTTGAAATAACTTTTTTTTTTTCATTTCAAGTATAAGATTTCCTTTACAATGTCATTTATAGGCTTTTTGTTAACAGAAATAAATAATAGAAAAGAAAAGTTATAAAAAAAAAAGACCTTTGTGTGGCACATTCACAACCAAGATGAGAGTCACCTTTTAGGTAGGTGACATGACACGTGATAGTGATGCAAATGCATTTTGAGAAAAGATAGTGACTTTATCATCTGGATTTCATTACCAAAATAAAATCAAAATAATTAAAAAAAAGAAAGAAAGGATTTTATCACTAACAATGTCCAATTCTTCTACAAATTTCAGAGAGCATTTATCACCATGTGGTATTGCATTTCGCCACTCTCAATTGTTACACACTAATATTTGGTTTTATTTTATATTAGACCTTATATTTTAATTTTACTAATACTAGATGGTTGTTCGTGGAATGCGCGAGATATAATATATTTTATTATATTAATAATATATGATAAAATTATATTATTATTATTATTATTATGTGATTTAAATTTTTTATTATGTTATATTGTATTATTATTCTCTTAAAAATTATCTTTGTTAAATAATAAATTGCACGATTTTTTAAGTCAATTTTAAAGTGTTCCTAACTCAATACAAAATATTCAACTTACTAAAACCTATTATGGTGGAACAATAAATTATAGTATTTTATAAATTAAATCATATAATAATTTTATCTTTAAAATAATATTTATATTTTTAGATCAAATCCATATATAAAAATTAATATTATTTATTCAAATTCAATAAATATATCAAAATAAAAGAAAAAATTATATTAAAAAAACAATATTCTATTTATAAAAAATATATTATGCTTTAAATGTATTTTTTATTTTAAAATATGTAGTATTGATGTCAAATTAAAGATCACAAAAAGATAATTAATTTGATATATCATACGTAAAAAACAAATTTAGTATGGAAAAACTATTTGAATTTTTAAATTTTAGTACAAATGTCAATAAAGAATTGAGACATGTGTTAAGAAATGAGAAAAATTAAAGGACTATTATTGTAAATAAATGTGGTGGTGACACGTAGCGAGAAACTATCATTCTTTCATATAGAGAATGATTAGAGTGTAAATGAATCGAGTTGAGTCAAAATGTACAATTGTTTAAGATTGTTTGAAATATTATCGAACTTTTATTTTGTTTGGGCTTGTTTGATTATTAATTAAATCGAGCGTGAACGAGATTTATTCGAGCTAAACATGAGTCAAGCTCAAATAATTTTGATATTTTACACTTGTCTTAACAAATTTTACTTAACGATCTCGAGCTCGAGTCGAAATTTAAATTTTATCAAACATAAAAATGTGTTCAAATCTTAGTTGATATTATTATCAAATAAAATTCAAACAAAATTTTCTACAAACAAGCTCAAATTAAGTATCGACCAGTTTAATTTAATCTTCAACCTTATATTTACGTTATTAAAACATAAACTAAAATAAAGAATTCGAACCACATATTTCATATGAGTGATGTTATTTTGTTGGGTGCAACAATATGATTCGGAAAATTAAGACATAAGATGCTGTTAAAGGGATAATCACAAGTCTCACATTGGATAATAACAAGTATTATGGTCTATAGAAGAGAAAAGGAAGTGAACATTTGAGTTTGGATTGTGGGATGAAGAAGAGGACGACAGTAACTCATCCTCACGTCAAAGTGTTGGGCCTAACATGACCTCTCAATAAACATTAGTTACACATTCTTTTTTTAGCAAACAATCAAAATATAATTAAAGTAGGAAATGATGTTCTTTAACACAAAAAAATTGTAGGTTTAGGATAGACATAGGCACGGTTTTGGTTTCGAATTGAAATTGGCGGTCAATGGTTCCATTTAACCATTGACCTGATTTTAGTTTGGAATCGGAATTGGAATCTAGCCAATTCGGTTCTAGTTTCTGAAACCGACGGTTCCAGTTTCAAAATTGGCGGTTTCGATTTCAAACCGACAGTTCCAAGTATGAATTTGTATAATAAAAAAAGGAATCGGAACCGTAGAATCGGCGGTTCCAAAACCGAAACCGACTATATGCCTGTTCGATTTCGATTCCATCCCTCCCAATTTTAGAAACCGGTAGAACCATGTCCATGTCTACTTTAGGATACGTTCAATGAGTAGACCCCACCTATATATGTTGAAAAACTTGCTAAAACATCTCGACTTGGGCTAAATCCAGCATGTTTTAGCATTTGTTTGTGCGCCTAATTCTGTATGTTGTGTATTTAAAATAATATTATTTTTAATTTTCTAATTACAAATAAAAAGTCATTGTATATGGAAAAAAAAAAAAAAGATTGTTGAAAAATATTATGTTCTGAACACCCACAAATAAATGCATGTTATAGGGTCGCTTGTGAACTTATATCCATGGTGGCGATGATTCTTTATCTATAATCAAGTTACACAATTTGCTTTTGAGGGATTCAACAATGCCGTTGAAAAAAATAAGAATAAAAATAAAATAGTTTAACAAACA
Organism: Caryopteris x clandonensis; assembly: GCA_028749325.2. Taxonomy (NCBI): domain Eukaryota; kingdom Viridiplantae; phylum Streptophyta; class Magnoliopsida; order Lamiales; family Lamiaceae; genus Caryopteris; species Caryopteris x clandonensis. The sequence continues at coordinate 4,894,598 of JAPYKT020000022.1, read as the reverse complement.
ATAACCCACAATCTGATTATTTGTGTAGGACGATACATGAAAACCTATAAAAAAAGTAAAATATTTGTAAATTAATAATTTTCAAACAGCCTAAAATTACATTAACTACAAGATATTTAATTTATCTCCAAACATGAAAGATTTTTTTTTTGGGGCAACATATAATAAGTTTCGAACCATTTCTAATATTTATATATATATATATATATATATATAAAGGGCATATCAAAAGATCTATGTGCAAAATACTATTTATAATGTGCAAAATTAAATTCTAGAAAAAGCAAATTAATTATTATTTGCGAACAACTACATTTTCCAATTATATGCGAGTGATGTAATTTATATTTATTTGACAATAGGGGTGTGCATTGATAAGTTCGATTAATCGAACCGACCAAATTCATAAAATCGAAATAATCAAAAATTTTAAATATTTTTATCGAACCAACTAAAATTCACATAAAAACCGAACCAAATTATTTCGGTCGATTAACCAAATTATAACTCATTTCTCAATTCTCATTCTGTCAATTGCAATTTTCTTCTATCTATTTTCTAATTCAAATAAAAAAATATCTTTAATTTAAAGACTATGAAACATGGAGAACAAAAATTCCTATTTTTACTAAAATGTGAATATGTAATGAATATTGGAATCTGAGAGTTAGAGACAACGAACAATGAAAAAGGGATATGAGATTAGGGTGTGTGTGTATATATATAAAAGCATAATTCGATCGGTCTGTGATAACTCTATATAATAGAGTTATTTTTGTACCCTTTAACTTAAATTAATGTAGAAAATGGTGATGAATTTAGTGAATTTTAGTATAATACAATATAATTAGATCTTCATTTTGTTTTGTAGTTTGTATAAATTAAATGTGTAATTTTTCTTTGATTTTATGTAAAAAACAATAGGGTTGGAGATGAATTTGAGGAACCAAAGCTAAAAGTGCAGAATGTTTGAAAAGTCCCCAGTTGCTACACGAGATGCTGCAGCAACGCTGGAAGTCAATTTCTTTACCCAGAAAATTCGAATCCAACTTGCTGACTGGACAAATTAAGTTTGCTAAGCTGGCGTGGGTCAGTTTTTAAAGTAAAAGAGTAAATGAATCAGCAGGAAAAGAATCATGGGCTAACTACATGGGCTACCCAAAAAAGTGAAAAAAGAAGAGTGGGCCTTGATCCTTAGGGCAGCAGCAAGGAAAGACAAGAGGCAGCAGACCAGGGAGAGCAAAACAGCACGCAGGAAATAGAAAAAACAGAGGCTGCTAGACCAGGAACGAAAATCCACCATTCTCAACAGTTTTTCATCTAGAATTCGAGGGGAAAAAGAAGGAAACAACAAGAAGAAAGAGAAGAGGAAGGAAGCTCGAAAAACAGCACTCCCAAGAGCTTAATCCTCTCTTCTTCAATCTCTTTTAATCTCCTGTTTTCTTTTGGAATTTAATTTCAGATTTCTATGGATGATATATTAGATATTTGGACTGTATTTTCTAAGCTAAGCATGAGCTAAACATATTGAAGACTTGAATTGCTAATGGACTTTGAATCGTTTTATTGAGACTTTTATGCATTGTTGAGTGATTTGTGCTAATTGTTCATTCAAGTAGGCATATGATTAATGTTTGTTATTGTTTGGCCAGCAATGATGAATTTACAAGCTAGATTTAATACTGAAAAAGTTAGGTCTAGTGGAAATTGCTTGAATGATGCAAGTGTATAACCAATTATAGGTTGTTGTTGTGAATGGTATCGGAATATATTGTTCGCCTTGCATAACTATACAAATTGATTATTACATCGATATTCCAATTTCTATTAGGCATAAGAATATGTCAATTAGAAAAATGAATGTATAACATAACATTTGGAAAAATTCTATGTGGCAAGAGAGAATTCGTATTAACTTTAGAACATTTCACTAAAAAACAATGTCGTTTAACATTGATCAATAAAATCCGATTCAAAAGAAAATTAGTAATTCAAGTCTAATACATCCATCTTGTGAAATTTCTGGCTGCCATTGATTGTGAATTGAGCAACAAATTGTTGGAAATGTTTTCTTTAATTCTTGCTTAAATTGTAGAAGTAAAACCAAACCATCCACCCAACTTATCATTCATTTATTTGGTTAAAAATTGCTAGTAATTGGTATTTGCAATTTATTTTAATTTCAATCCATGTGGAGACGATAAAACTCATCATTATACTACCTGTTGACTACGTGCACTTGCGTATCAACCAACAAGTTTTTGGCGCCGTTGCCGGGAATTGTAATTTAAAATTTTTGTGATATCAATAACTTTGCAATTTATTTCTTTTATTTTGTCTAATCTTGATTGTTGTTCTTGTGCTTTAATAGGTTGTTTTGTGTATGAACGAGCAACAAGATTTTGGATTAGCTCCTTTTGACCCCGAGATTGAACGCACATTTAAAAGAGGAAGAAGGGAACAAAGAGGACAGCAGACTCAACATCAAAGTAACATGGCCGAAGAGGATATAAATGTGACTGCCAATGTAATTGTGATGGCCGATGACCTAGAGAGAGCCATACGAGAGTATGCTGCCCCAATGTTCAATGACCTTAATTTGGATGTTGCCTCCACCCCGAATTATAAGAGTTGGAATATGGATTATTTCGGTTGGAGTTTTGATTTCCTCTATAGCAAACCGATGCTGGATTGGAAGGACAACAATCAAATATGTGACCATCTCCACAATAAACACATGAAATAGCCGCTCCTAGTTCCATAGAGGCTGTTGGTGCGATTCCTCCCAAACTTAAATTCTTCAAAATGTTGCTCATGAAAGAAACTTGAGCTGTCAAAGTTGTCCATGCATCTACTTCATAAAGGTCATTGAACATTTGGGCAGCATACTCTCGTATGGCTCTCTCTCGATCATCGGCCATCACAATTACATCGGCAGCCACATATATATCCTCTTCGGCCATGTTACTTTGATGTTGAGTCCGCTGTCCTCTTTGTTCCCTTCTTCCTCTTCTAAATGTGCGTTCAATTTCGGGGTCAAAAGGAGCTAATCCAAAATCTTGTTGCTCGTTCATACACAAAACCAATATATTAAAGCACAAGAACAACAATCAAGATTAGACAAAATAAAAGAAATAAATTGCAAAGTTATTGATATCACAAAAATTTTAAATTACAATCCCCGGCAACGGCGCCAAACACTTGTTGGTTGATATGCAAGTGCACGTAGTCAACAAGTAATATAATTATGAGTTTTATCGTCTCCACATGGATTGAAATTAAAATAAATTGCAAATACCAATTACTAGCAATTTTTAACCAAATAAATGAATGATAAGTTGGGTGGATAGTTTGGTTTTACTTCTACAATTTAAGCAAGAATTAAAGAAAACATTTCCAACAATTTGTTGCTCAATTCATAATCAATGGCAGCAAGAAATTTCACAAGATGGATGTATTAGACTTGAATTGACTCGAATTTTATTGATCAATGTTAAACGACATTGTTTTTGAGTGAAATGTTCTAAAGTTAACACGAATTCTCTTTTGCCACATAGAATTTTTCCAAATGCTATGTTATACATTTCTTTTTCTAATTGAACATATTCCTATGCCTAATAGAAATTGGAACATCAATGTAATAATCAATTCGTATAGTTATGCAAGACGAACAATACATTCTTATACCATTCACAACCACAACCTATAATTGGTTATACACTTGCATCATTCAAGCAATTTCCACTGGACCTAATATTTTCAGTATTAAATCTAGCTTGTAAATTCATTATTGCTGGCCAAACAATAACAAACATTAATCATATGCCTACTTGAATGAATAATAGCACAAATCACTCAATAATGATAAAAGTCTCAATAAAACGATTCAAAGTCCATTATGAATTCAACTCTTCAATATGTTTAGCTCATGCTTAGCTTAGAAAATACAGTTCAAATATCTAATATATCATCCATAGAAATCTGAAATTAAATTTCAAAAGAAAACAGGGGATTAAGAGAGATTGAAGAAGAGAGGATTAAGCTGTTGGGAGTGCTGTTTTTCGAGCTTCCTTCTTCTTCTCTTTCTTCTTGTTGTTTTCCTTCTTTTTCCCCTCGAATTCTAGATGAAAAACTGTTGAGAATGGTGGATTTTCGTTCCTGGTCTAGCAGCCCCTATTTTCTCTATTTCCTGCGTGCTGTTTTGCTCTCCCTGGTCTGCTGCCTCTTGTCTTTCCTTGCTGCTGCCCTAAGGATCAAGACCCACTCTTCTTTTTTCACTTTTTTGGGTAGCCCATGATTCTTTTCTTGCTATTTCATTCACTCCTTTATTTTAAAAACTGACGCACGCCAGCTTGGCAAACTTAATTTGTCCAGTCAGCAAGTTGGATTCGAATTTCCTGAGTAAAGAAATTAACTTCCAGCGTTGCTGCAGCATCTCGTGTAGCAACTGGGGACTTTTAAGATATTATGCACTTTTAGCTTTGGTTCCTCAAATTGAGCTCCAACCCTATTGTTTTTTACATAAAATCAAAGAAAAATTACACATTTAATTTAAACTACAAAACAAAATGAAGATCTAATTATATTATATTATACTAAAATTCACTAAATTCATCACTATTTTCTACATGAATTTAAGTTAAAGAATACAAAAATAACTCTATTATGAAGAGTTATGAGTCTGGTTAATTAGGATTTTAATTTTTTGAAATCAAAACTAATAAAAAAAAATTGAATAATTCAAAAAATAAAATAGAAACAATTTTTTTTTTATTATGAAAATAGAACTGAAATTTTTATTTCGATTTGATTGACTATTTCAATTGTAACCCAAAAATGCACACAAGGTGATAGCTCAAAGAGTTTGTAGCCCAACAAATTCTAACACGTTCTTAACTTACTACTTTAGGTAAATTCTTCCGAGAAATCAGTATTTTTCCGGCACTATAAAATTTATTGAATAATTGAATTATATTTATATCCTTATCAATTTTCTTAATCATAATGGGATAGTGATAAATGTTTTTTTTTATTAGTTTGCAATTAGCAAATGCATGTTTCGTGGATTATCTATTATTAAAGAGTCGAACACAATGATCACCTCAAATATTTAGAGCATGATCCAAATTCTCTTAATTAGGATATGTAGGTAATGAGGAGTCGTAAAATTTATATTTTCACCAAATATTCATTCGTGCGCGCGCGCACCGCACACACACACACACACACACACATATATATATATATGAGAAGGATTTAAAACGACCTCCAATGACACATTAGTGAAATCATGATATCTTCAATGCAAAAAATTTTGTGCATAGATTGCCTCGCGCAATCTTATATATAATATTACTTATTTATTTAAAATTATTAGCACCAATTTATTATCTTTAGAAAAATAATAATACTTTTAAATAAATAAATAATATTTTTTAATTAAACAACTAATATTATATATGAAGTACTATATCCAATATACAATATGCTATCTCCAATTTAACTTACAAACAAATAAAGGTTCTCCCGAGTGATTTGTTTTTCATCCACAAGGAGTTTGGTCTTCTTCTTCTAAAATCTTCTAGAACTTATCAAACAAATATTCGATAACCATGACAATCGAAAGATTTTGGTGTGATGTCTCAAGTTGAGCAAAAATTAAATGATTTTTCTTTAGTACGATTATTTAATATTTTTTATGAGTTGTGTATTATTATTTACATAGATGAAAAAAAAAACGAAATTATCATATATGAGTGTGTTTCAATTTTATATAAAGATTAAAAATATAAAATATATTTTTCTATTTGTTATAATTAAAATCTTTTCTTAATTTGATTCTATTAAATAGTTTATTAATAAAAAATAATAATACATTCAATTCGTGCATTCAAAAAAAATAAAAAATTCTCCACTAATCTACAAACGAATTCACTTGGTTCAAATAATTTATAATAGGCTAGATCAAGCTTTAATCAAATTGTGTTTAGAATTTTTGCGGAAAAATTGGTGATTATAACCCTAAATAGGAGTATTACCCCTATACATTTTTTTTGTTTAATAATAACAACAACAACAGCAGCAACACAATAATAATAATAATAATAATAATTTTGAGTTAAAAAAATTGATTGATACAAATATAAAAATCATATTAAAGATATTATAATAATAATAATCATAACAATAATAATAATGTTTCAGGTAAATTAAAAGGTTGATATGATCCAAATATAGGAATTATATTAAATCTATTAATATATCAACGTGAAACTATTCATTTGATTTCTTACAGCTAGCTCACAAACTAAGCACGAGCCTTGACCAAGTATTGTCAAACATTTGGTGTTTATTTAAAAAAAAATGGAAATTCTATTTTTTGTTATTGTTGTTGTTGATATTTTTTTTAATATAAATTAAAAATTAAAAAAGAAATAAGAAAAATAAAATACGTAACAAACCAAATTATGGGGGTAGAATAGTGAATCCCGTAAACCCAAAAGGCACCGACATGATTTCCCTAAAGTCGCCACGAAGTATATATAATTTTCACAAAGTCGTTATTCACGCCATTCCACATATTTTCTTCTTTCGGACTCTGTTGTGAACGATCTTGGGTTGTCCCCTTCGTACGAGAGAGCAGGACTGTGATTGTAGAACGTTTTCATCCATCGATACGGATTAGGGTTCCGGTTATCTTTACATTCGTCATCAATCGCCCTGCAGTATTTAATTTCTTCACTGTGTATTAGGTAATGAATGGTATTTGATATTGATTATTTTCTTCTGTTTATTGAATTAAGGTTCTTTTTTATTGTGGCTTTTAAATTTGCGGTATTTTGTGTGGGTGAATTGATTCTTGAAGCTGACCATGGATTTCGTTTCTGTCTTTCCTTTAGTGTAGTTAAATTGAATTCTTGTAAGGTATCTGACTACTGAGAGGTTGGGTGGGTGTTCGATTTTATTGATTGCTTTTTAAAATTCAATTTATCGATTGATTTTTCCTGTATTTATTACGTGGAGGATCTCTTGTGTTCGACTGCATAGATGCAAACATTCATAAAAGGGACATGTGTCTATCTACTTGTGTACTGTCAGATATGGAGGGATGAATATGTAAATATTTTTAGCCTCTTTTTTGGTTTCATAATTTATTTTCATACATCTTTCTGTTATTTGTTGTGAGGAGAAGAAGTTAGTTGGTTGAAAAGGTTTTTCATATATCTTATCATTTATGTGTTGTGGTCTGTTTTTGCACAGTAGAAAATTCAATGATATTGTAAAGAAATTCTTAGTAGATGTGCTGGCTGGTTCCTGTGGCAGCGGAAAAATATGCATATTAGTTAAATTAAAAAATGTATCTCTTTCAATTTTGAGTACTGTCAGGAAATAGCACTTGAGAATGCCATAAAGAGAAGTCTTAGGAATCAGCTAGTGGCTTTATTAGCCTTCAATTTCTTTCTATAATTGCACTGTCCTGTGCATGAGAGTTACATCCCAGGTTATTTCATTTTAGAGTCGGTGATTTGATTTTATATATTTGACAATTGTTGATTTGGTCAAGTTTGAATGTTTCATTTTCTGCTGTCTTCACTTGACATTGCCTGTAGGATGTTTCCTACCATCTCAGGGTGGCAGTGTAGTGTTCCTTTGGTTTCCACGATCTGTGGATAATTTTTTCGTTCAGACACCCACCCCCCACCCTAGTCGTATGCGCTCTATTACAAACTCATTGTGGCCATGATACAGTTAGAAGCATGGAAGTGCTGCTTTTTTGGAATCAAAATTATTTGGTTAATGTCACTAAATAGTGTTTAAGCTTGTGTTTCAAGCAGTTGGTAATCCTAAGCAGTGAGCTGTACCTGGTGTTTAGGCATGGATAAAGCTACAGATCCTAGCTTATTTGCAAATGATGGATCGTTCATGGAGAGATTCAAACAGCTTCAACAGGAGAAGGAGAAGAAGAGTGATGTGTTGGATAAATCTATATCAGGCTCTAGCACACTCGTAACATCAACTCCGAAGACTGTAATTAGAAAAGCAACCATAGACTTTAAGGCGAGTGGCTCCCGGAAAACTACCCAAGCTCCTTCTAGTGGCAAACTTGCCTTCACTTTGAAGCAAAAATCAAAACTTGCAACACCCTCTGTAAAGTTTGGAGAGGATGAAGATGAAGTTGATAAGGATGCTGGAAATTCATCGGATGATGGGCCAAAGAAGCGGCAGAAATTGCGCCAGTTTGATGCTGCTGATCAGTCATCTAAACAAGTTGATGTTGGTAATTACTTCTTTCGTTTATTACTCCATCAGGAAGAATATTTTCCTGACCATTCTCATAATATGCTCCTTTGTCTCTACCTGAGGTGTATATGGCTTCTTTATTTGTGCTCCATGATACTTCCATCATATATAAGATATGGGTGGGTGCTAGGTTGTTTTCTTCATTTTGAAGTGGTATATTTCTTATTTGCAGAATAGGATGCCTTTTAACCCCCTACATTAGGACTGTTATATACAAAATATTTAAGTTTCAATGCCCTAAGCCCTTTGATATAAGTTGCTGTCCAGGGAACATGCTCCAGTCTTTTCCCTGTGCGGATTTCCTTTTAGTTTAATTATCAGTCCTAGGAATTTTTACTAATTTGACTTATTGGGTAGTCATGGCTTTCTTGATTTCTTGGGTCAATTGCCGGGATTCATATAATTTTAGGCTGAAAATTTGAAGTTTTGACCCACACAGCCAGACGTTTGGTCCTAGTCAGGCCATGTGGGCATAGGTAAACTCGAGATATTTGAGTCATTTCTCTGTAAACCTGTTGTGAAAGCTTCTTTCGAGTCTCTTTGCCTGCCTGTTAAATCTCTGTTTTGTTGGAAGTTTCTTACAAGCCTCGACTTCCCCAAGCTAGTTGGCTATACCATCACTTGCTGGCTGGTTTTGCTAAATTCCTATTAAACCACTGCTTTGTATTTGGACCATCTTAGCTTAGGGGTAAGTATTTTGGGATTTCTTGTACATGCTGGTGGAGTAAGTGCAAAACATTCTTGCATTACTTTTATCTGATGAATGCAGCTTATTCTTAAGTCCCTATCAACATTGGTGGAAAGAGATGTTCACTGAAAGATATGGAAAATGTGGCCCGCCTGCTACAAGAGTAATTTACATTCACTTGTTCATGCTCTTGGTATTAATCAGTTCTTAAGTGAAATGCAGCACCACCTTCCCCAAGTGATCCTACAGTGAAGAAAGTTGCGGACAAGTTGGCAAGTTTTGTGGCCAAGAATGGGAGGCAGTTTGAGCATGTAACTAGGCAAAAAAACCCTGGGGATACTCCTTTCAAGTACGTAGACTTCTTTTCTAGTGGCTTTTTATTTACAGTGTTTACCATCTTAGTGGACTATGATGAATATGTGAATTGCCAACCTCTCCTCACCTCTCATGTAGTATCTCTCTGAAATATGTTGTCTCTATTACCATTATTGTTATTGTGTCTTTCTTCTTTCGCCCCCATTGGGAAACAGTTTTTTGAATGTCGTTTAGTACATCATTTGCTCTCCATTATTTTTTTTCCCATAAATTTTTCATAGTATCCTCTACTGCCTAATTGGAAAGAACTCCCCATAACAACAGTTGCTTTGAAAACTATTTACATTCAAATTCCCTTACCATATTGTGAAGCTTTCGCTTGTTGGACGGAACTTTTCTTCATCTTGTAAATGTAACACTCTAGATTGGTTCACAAGGTAGCTCTCTAGCAAGCATCTGTAGTGCTAAATTTGAGGTGGTTTATTATATCCATGTGTTTAGAAGTCTTTCATTTGCTTCCAAATTACTCATAAGGCTAGGCCTGATTGGGTCACAGCTTCATTTTGTCATATTAGTTTCATAATTCATCTGCGAATTATGTTCACTACTTTGACTTACTTGAGATCTATATTTTATTTCCTTCATCTTATATCCTCATCCCCTTAATTGATTATGTTGCAGGTTTCTGTTTGATGAGAGTTGTTCAGATTACAAGTACTATGAATATCGACTCAGTGAAGAGGAAAAGGCGTTGGACCAAACCAGAGATTCCCAAACATCACAAAACGGTTAGTATATTGATATCCAAAGTTCTGTTGCAAATTATTCTTGAAGTTATTCAGTAGAAATGTCTTAGACCTAGCAATTCGAGTTTACTGATGCATTGTTGAAGTAGTCTTGGGTATGGCATACTCATATGAGCTAGAGAAGTGCAAACGGACTTTTTTTAGATGTGGTGCTGAATCTGATAATTTTGTCCAAGTATTGAGAATTTTTATTTTTCAACAGTGCATGGCTATCCAATTGTATAATCTTTAGGTGGCAAAAACCAAATTTCTTTTTGTTATAATGGTTATGAGTTGATAATTCTTGCTTTCCAGTCCTTCTCCTCATATCTTTTCTCTTATGATGGTTCAGGCATCACATTGGCCAATTCAGTGTCTGGTTCGCAGAGGTCGCAAAATCAGCATTCTAAATATCAAACCCCAGCTGCAGCTTTATATGAAACCACAGAGAATAAAGGAGCTACCCATTCATCATTGCAAACAACAATGGGAAGATATGGTATTGTGATTTTTTGTTGTGGTTTCTCTCCCCTCCTCCCGCTTCAGTAATTTAGGGTGGTTTTCATGATCTATTTCTGGTCTTCAGTTCTTTGTTGACTGGACTAGAATGGATAGATGCATATTTATTAAATTATGTTTTCAGAGACTTATTGGGAATAAAGACAACAGCAGACGGGCCTAGTACCAGATGGATATTTTTAAGGCTTCCCTTTCTTTTGAATAGATTTCTTCAACTGTCGGTAAAAAGATACAGGATCATATGATCCTACATGTTGGACCATCATATTGTGGTCTAACATTTCTTTGTATTCACTTTTATATAGGAATTCACTGTGCAATAAATCAATAATGCAGATAAATCTTATAAAAATTGGGAATGCAAATGTGGTACATGTCTTTGAAGTACATATCAATAGCTTGGGAACTAGCATTGCATTGGGGACAAGTAGTATATGTGGTTCATTGGTGGTTTTTACCTCCTTTTGTATTTTCTATTTTCTGGAGTCCAAAGCTTGTGTTTGGCATATATCTTTATTTTCTTCTGGGCTACTTTATTCACGCCTTGCGCGTGCATAGATAGTATTTAATTTTTGGTATATCCTGTGCATGTTAAATACCGGTAGGTGAGTCAAGTGCCCCAAGTAGCTCAGATCCCATTGCAATGATGGAATACTACATGAAGAAGGCTGCAGAAGAGGAGAAGCTGAGGCCTCCTAAAGCCTCAAAGGGCGAGATGCCCCCACCTGCATCTCTACAAGGTTTGACATCCATATGAATGGCTATTTTTGAATAACCCGCTAATTGCTTAACTTTATTAACTACCACTCTATTTTTACTTTAGGCATCATTAAGAATTTCACTGTTTATAATTCACTTGATACAGGTCCAAAGAAGGGCCATCACATGGGTGATTATATCCCTCCGGAGGAGCTCGAGAGGTTCTTGACAGCCTGTAATGATGCAGAGTCCCAGAAAGCTGCCAAAGAGTTTGCAGATAAATACAAAATTCAGGCTGATAATGTTGGTCATCGACTTCTGTCCAAAATGGGTTGGAAAGAAGGTGAAGAGAGCTCTGACTATACTGACACAATATGTAAAATGGCTAATTGTTAGTAGTTAAATTTCAAATTCGTGATTGCATAACTGCAGGTGAGGGCCTGGGGAGCTCGAAAAGTGGGATTGCAGCCCCGGTAATGGCAGGAGATGTGAAAAAGGATAACCTGGGTGTTGGTGCACATGCACCCGGGGAGGTGAAACCCGATGATGACATTTACGAGCAGTATAAGAAGCGGATGATGCTTGGTTATCGTTACAGACCAAATCCTCTGGTATAAATTTTCTTACACAGCCCTTGCACAATTGTTTCACATTGGTTCATTGTCATCCATGTTTCTTGCTTGTACAAATATCTCATGCTTTCTCCATTTTTGTCTTTGCATATTTTTGGCAGAACAATCCACGGAAGGCTTATTACTGAGGACTACTATTGATTATAACTTTTTGTTCTTCAAGCTTCTTGTTCTTTGTGTTACGTTCATGTGATTTACCATTTAATTCAACTTTTGTATCCGGACAAATGGCAGTTTCCATTTAATTTCCTGTTTTGGAACGATTTCATTTGATCACTTTTTTTTTTTTTCGAGCATATTGAATGTTCTATTCAAGGCAATAGTGTAGAAGTGGGGAATCAGTAGTCGAGCGCTTTCCGACCGCCTGGGTCGAGGCTGCCTGGGCGCCGACTAGGCGGACCAATGTATGTATTTATTTATTTATTTTATTTAATTATCAATCCCATAAAGTTAATATATAATAAATTGATAATATAATATAATTTATTTATTTTTTTATTCAAACCTAGTATAAAATATGAGGTTGATATAATTATTAATCTCACCAAAAAAATTAAATGGCAACAAATTTTAGTACAAGTTATAATTTATCAGTTTTAACTTTCAAGTTTGAACTATAAAAATTATAGATATTAAATTAAAATTAAGACATATAGTGAAGTTTTTTTAAAGTTTGAAGTGAATAGTGAAAACACTAAATTATTTTTTTAATTATTAATTTATTTAAAAAAAATGTTTTACTGCTTAGGCAGTGCCTAAACTGTGGGACCACTACAAAAATGAAAATAAACTGACTTAATGAGATCGGGTTAGGGCACCGGTGCCTAGCCTGATTTTTGCATTTTGCATCAATGATTCAAGGTGAAGAGAAAATAAGCCAAAATCAATTTGGCGGGCTATTACGTATTCAGTAATAGTATTAAGGGAAATTTTATATTTTTAGTTGTTGATTTTTTGACACATTGAAATTAAAATATATCTTATAAATATCAATAAAATATTATAGATATTTCAAGAAATTTTAATTAATATTATAATAATTTTATTGTTCTTACGAAAATTGGTTAATTTATGGAACAGGTTGAAGAATATCAGGAAAATGGATATTTTTTTTTTTTAACAAAAAAGATCATATCGTTACTAATAATTTTCATAATTGAATACTCCTTAATTATAATTAATTACTTACTTCCTAGGCTACTTTCAATCATTTTGCACCAAAAAAAAGTGCAATTATCATGTGCAGGCGGTGGAGTCTTCTGCTATGGTTTGTACTAACTACTAAACTTTGCACCAATGAGAGTATCTATTACGTTGTTTCTTTTTAAAAAACAAAAAAAGTATCAGGTAGGTTCAGAATTAAAAATCAATTCCATATTCATTTTGATGTGTGATAGTTAAATGTAATAATGACTTAAATAAAAACAAAAGGTATATGAGTTTGAATGGAATATACACAAAGTATCTTATGTAGTTTAGATGATGCTCCTAGCCTTGTTAGTATGTTGCAACATTTCTCTATTGCATGTAAAATTATTATAGAAAACAAGAAATACAATATTACTACATATCTAATTTTAAAATCCTGGATCCAAAGTCTTGGCATCAAAAATATAATGTTGAATATATGAGTATCTAAGAAAAAACCATTACCTCGGTTCGGTACCATTATTTTTTCTTGTCTTTTCAATTGACAAATTCGTTGTGGATAAGGTCGTTTATTGGGCATCTAGTGGGTCCAATATCCTACATGGACCAAAATCATTTGGGCCCATCTACTTTAGGAATAAACCCAAGACGCTTCCTGTTGGTACTATTCGTATTCCAATGATGGGGATGCCCATTCCCGTTGACACCCTCAAAAAAATTAAGATACAATTTAGTGTTGAATTAGGGCAATAATAAGGTATTTCTCTCAACTTTCATCATAAAATGATCTCAGTAATTGAGAGATCTCAATATATAATGTTTTATGCTTTAAAATAACATAAAAATATTGGTGGAAAAATATCTAGAACTTACCATACTAAAAAATATCAAAAAAATTAAAAATTTCAGTATGCTAAAATTTTCGGTAAAATGTGTATTTAATACAGTAACGAAATAAAAAATAAAGTATTCGATATATCGGTATATCGAACGGTATTTGATTTACTCATTTTTCGATATACCAAACGGTATTTGGTATACTAATATTTTGGTATATACCAAATACTGATATATTAAAATATTTTTGTTACATCGGTAATTCGGTATAATACGTATACTGGAAATTTTGGTATGAAACGTTATACAAAAATATCGGTATAAAATGGTATAATTAAATATCGGTATGAAACGATATACCAAAATCTCAATATGATACGGTATGAGTAATGTGTCATACCAAAGTTTTCAGAATGGTATCGAAATAAATCTTTCATATACCGAAACTTCAATACGGTATACGATATGACATAGGAACATTTCCAAATCAAAGTTAATATTTTAGAAAAGTTAAAATGCAATTTTCCTATATAGAAATATGGACCTGGATATATATTTTCGTTCATGTGTATTATTTTATGCAAGGGCGGGTCCTGAAATTGTTAATGGGTGGGCTGGAAAGTAAATATTTTACTGCAGTAGCATTTATTCGTAATTGTAGCAAATGTATGTCCTGAGCTATTTTCACAATTTATTTATTTATATTTTTTATTTTTTGAAGGAAAATAACTACTTTAACAAATAATTATTTTCACCAAAACTATATATAATCAATGAACCACAATTTAAAATAGTTTATATTTTGACCAAAAGGGCTAAAATTCTTCTATTTCATTTGATTTTTTCATTATTCTATTTTAAAATAACCACCATATATAATGTGTATATAATTATATAACTAATTAACACATTATATTGTATTAAACACAATAAAATATGAAATAGAATGAAGGATCCAAAACCGAGAAACACAAAATAAATTAACTTATTTATGACATCAATAAATTCATTATGACAACAAAATTGATTTGTACCACCCAATTATCAACGAGGCTAATATTAAAATATTCCAAAGGTCCATATTTTATTCTCAACAAAGTAGCAATGATAATAAAACTAATTAATTTAATTTAAAAAACCCAAGAGAATAAATGATTATTTGTACTTACATTTTAAAATTTAGACAACTACAAACTATTTCTTAATCATTATTTAACCTCTATAAAATAATTAAATAAAATACTTTGTGTGTTCTCTAGAGAAGACACATGTATTAATGTAAAAAGTGCATATTTTTCTCCTCAAATGATTAATATTATTCCCCCACAAAAAAAAAACCTGAAATTGAGTTCATTTTTTTTAACATCCTCATTTGAAGTCACGATAATTAATTGTGAAGATATGCAAAATTTTGTTTGGAAGTTGACCCAAAAAAAAAAAAAAAAAAATCATAAAATGCTTGAACTAGTTTATTTAAAGGTTAATTACCAAAAAAATTATGACATTTGATCTACTTTTCAATTGCAATACTACTTTTAAAATTTATTAATGTTTGTCATATTTTTTTAATTTCTTTTAATTACAACATTGCTACCTTATTTTTGTGCTCAACTGCTGACATGGATGATGGAGTGATATAAACAGAATCATTTAATATAAATAGTTGACCAAAAATAAAAAATTAATTATAACAAATAATTTTTAATTACAATATGATTTAAAAAGAATTAGTGAATGAACGATATTGTTTGGGTGCTGGAATAAAGTGGTTATATTGTAATTGTAATTAAAAATTAAATCAAATGTCGTAATTTATTTTTGTAATTAAAGGTTTCTTTAATCAATGGATTGAGAATAATAAGAAATTATGTGTAGCAATATGATGATGTGGGCTAGGCTAATAAAATGACAAAAAATATATAAAAAAGAAGTCTATGGGCTGAGGCCCAATCTTGGCCGAGCGAAGATCCACCCATGATATTTTGCGGAGGAAGATAATTTGAGTCGACGATGCCTAAATCAAGATTCTATTAATGTTAAATAGATCAAAATGGACCACATATGGTATGCGCGACACCCATACACACACTCACGCGCGCGTACATATATATATATATATACTTTAGAATCACCGAATAAATAACATATAAGGCATTAACATCATATCTATACAAAAAATAACTCGTATAAATTAAAAAAATAGAACATAAGAACTCATTAATAATAATAATAATAACAACAACAATAATAATAACAATATTAATAATAACACCTAGCATGATAGTATCTTCAACCTCGCTCCAAAGAAAATTGAAACTAGGTTGGGTTGTGCATAAATTATAGTTAGGACTTGGACAGTTTACAGAGATTTTAAGTTAAATTTGACTGCAGGCAAATTAGGATATGGACTCGAGTTTTTTTTTCTTCTTTTGTAATTTAAATAAAATTTCATAGATTGTAATCTATGTTTTAAAAAAAAAAATATTAAATGTATGATGTAAAGTTTATATTATAAAAATAGTCAAATATACTCGATGAAGGAAGTAATATTCTCAACTTATATATAATATACAGTGAATAAATAATTACATATAAAAATAAGAGCAGAGAACCAAATTGTTGGGAGTCCCATTGACATAGTGAAGAGGGAGACTTCCTAGAATTTAGGATGTAGAGCAATCCCCATCCATTCAAGTCCGGATAATTTATTCATTTATATATTTTGACTTCTTTAAATATGATAAGATATTTCTATTGCTAAACCTCAAAGCAAAGACATAATCCTCCCAAGGTGGCCCAAAACCAGTCACATCCTAAATTTGTTTCATAGGTGTCGCTTTTGATTCTCAACACTTGAGTCATCTAAATTTGAATAAAATTAAAAATTATTTCTTAACACTGACTCATCTAAATTTGAATAAAATTAAAAATTATTGAAATAATTTTTTAATTTGTTTAAGGCTCATTCAAAATATTATGCCCAGAACTGCTTCAACTTTTTAGTAGAATATTCTCTTAATTTTGGTGTATATCATGTCCATCCTTGTTCGAAAGACCATATTCGAGCACATACGAACAGTTTTGCAATGAATTCAAAATAAAAGTATGAAAAACGAACAAAATATAAAAGTTTTAAACCAAATCCTTCCCCTAATATTTTTTTCATCTAAAACACACAAAACATTGATTAAGATTTCATGTAAAATCTAAAATACTTATAAAACACCAAAAAAAATATGAATTTTCGAAGGAGATCAATTGATTTGGACAACAACCTTATTCTCTTTTTCTTCTTCTTCTCTTCTTCTTCTTCCTCTTCTTCTTCTTCTTCTTGATTTTCTCTTCTTGTTCTTGTTTTATACAATTCTACTTTTTTTTTTTTTTAATCAAAAGTGTAAAACGGTGTTAAACATGATACATTTAATATAAAAATAATTTTAATTTTAAGTGTAATGTATTTAAATAATTTGGGGAGCGGAATAGTTGCATCCTTGTTTCATTAAAAACTTTTATGTTTAAATAGCTTTTGCGTGGTGCATATCTTTTGGACAAGACTCATTTTGTTTTTTGGGATCTGCAAATCAAAGTTGGTTGGTTCTCAAATTCTTGTAAGAGTGTGTCGACATTAGTTAGTGAAAGTAAAATTAGGTACTGTAAATTAAAACACATTAAAAATGATAATAATGACAATAAAGAAAAAATAAAATTACTAAATTTTTTTACGATAATACATATTTAAAAAAATAAAAAATTGAACCATTTTACAATTAATGTATATCTTCGATGCACTAGTTAAATGTGAATCTTTTTTGTATCGTTTAAATTTTATCGAATAACCCCAAGAGATTATCATGTTAACCTATCAATGAACAACAACTCATTTGCTTTTTCTTGCCATTTTTATTGCAACAAATTCTTTATTTTTTAAATTTGACATATTTACAACAAAAAATTGTACAAATCATTGCTCGAAACAAAATAAATTATTCTTTTCATTTCAAAATTAAAAATAAAAATTATGTTTTATTTTTTAAAGTACAACATTTTACTTTTAGTTAATTTTCAAAATTACAATATTTTATAAACTATCGTTTCATGATTATACCCTTGTATTATTTGTTAATTTGACATATTAATATCTAATCAAAGGACATTCCATAAAAATTCAGTGAACCATCAACTTTGGCCTTTTAACATGAATTAAACATTACAGTAATTATATTTTTGATAACCACGGACAACATTAATATATTTACAATAATATAAAATAATTAAAAACAACAAAAAATCATTTTGAAAATGAGGCAAAACAGATCATTAATGCTTTGCATCGTCTTATGACTAAAACATATTTAATTAGAAAAAAAAAAACTAAAATCCCCAAAAATGGATAACATTAAGGAATAAATTCACTAGAGGATCCAATTTATTCTAAAAATCTCAATATTAGACCCGATCTCGAAGTTTGGGGACTCAACTGTTTTTCTTTTTTCTTTTCTCAATTTAATATTCAAAATTCCTTCTTAGCAAGAGGAAATAGATTAGCCGTGATCACTTTTCTTTTTCATTAATGAATGCAATTAAGTAGTCATAATCTCACTTAATTAAGATTTAAGAGCATTAGACAAGGTATTGATTTTTTCCCGAGGGAGGGGCGGTCCCACCTTGAAAAATTTCAAATATTTCTCAATAATATTGTCTTTTTTTCTTATTTTTTTTGTTTTTTTGTTTTTTTTCTCTCTCTAATATATATACTTTAAATATATAATTTATTTAGATTCTTAAGCAATGAGAGCCTGCCCGTCCTTCTCCTGCTTTGTTCTCCACTTTGTTAAATTTCAGTACCAACCCTTAAATTTTATTTATTCTAAGTTATTAAATTTTTTTTTTGGAGTAATATTTTATTTATTTATTACATACATATTTATTTAAATCTTGTGGAGTATGAGACTATGGCTTGTTCTCTCTACTTTTTTGGAACTTTGTTCATTAAACATTCGATTTATTACCCTTTATACATTTCCTATTCGGGGCCCACCCTATAATTATAAGATTTATTTATACACTTCTTAAATCAAAGTCTAAATCCAACCCTAATTAAGATGAAATTAGGAGTTTAGAGAAAGTCGCAGCAAAATGATTTCATTTAAGTTGGTTAGGTTTTGAATTAATTTAAGAATTTAAGGTTTCTGACTTTTTTTCCGGTTAAGTGAATAATTGTGTTCACTTTGCTTTTATGACCAAAATATGCAAGTCATATTTATCTTCAATCACTCTTTAACTCCACCGACATACATTATTTAATTGTCCCCCTTTCAACTATTTTGAACGTGACAAATTTTATTCAATTATTCAAATTATATTATTAATAATATTTTAGCCATAACTATGGAAAACAATGACCTAATTTTGTATGGATTTCAAATCACCTAATGGTTTGAGCCGAGTTTAGATCGGTTCGTTTCTTAAAATCGGACTTCTTTGAAAAACAGGTTCAATTTTTATTTTTATTTTGTTTATTTTTTAGTTTTATTGATTAAAAAGTTTAAACTCAACATTTGTAATGCATATAATATGTTCTGTTATTCATGTCCAGCATAATTGTTTGATGATGGACATACATTCATGCATAAAATTCAAATTAATAGTATTTGTTATAACCCAAATGATCATTTGTTTTTTCCCGCTGCAACTTGTCATTCATTAAATCCAATTTACTTGGATTTCAATTAATTGAGTTGAAGTACTTAATTGCAATTTGGATTCACAAATCACGAAAAGGTCCATTTTGATTTTCGACAACCCATGGACCTGGGGCTCCACCAGTACTCGCAACCCAATGCAAAAATTGCAAGTCTCGGGAGATTGAATTCTTTTATCCTACCAATTTTCTAATTATATCATATAGTATATATATATATATATCAATAAAACTTGTGTATATCAAGTGTAATAGATTTACGATAATACTTATTTAATTATAAAATATTATTAATAATATATATTTTAATAAAAATAATAATATTTTTTAAATAAATAAATAAATAAATAATTTTAATTATACAAATGATACCGTAAATCAAATATGTAAGAATCATGAGAAAGCCCATTCGTCTATCAGAAAATTAAAATTGAATTAGAATATATTTTGAAGTTTTTTTACTTAATTAAAAAATAAAAAAAGATTGCGTATTAAAAAGAGTAACGAAATCGATTAAAAGTATATGTATAATAAAATGATAAGGGCTGACTTATCTCCGGTCAAACGTAACACTCGTGGTAAACGTCACGTGTGACATCTGCCTAGCTGTCATCATAGGGTTCACCCATTAGGCAGCTTTTTTTACTCTTTATTTTATTTTAAAATTATATTTTAAGGGTAAGATATTGGACCACTTTAGTGGAAAGCAGCAAATAAAGGGTTGGAAATCACAAGCTCACCAGTATTGAGTTGGATCGGATTGCTGCACGTCAGTGCCAAATACCAAATCTGTAATTAAATAATACTATCTACGTGTTAGATAAATAATTTTGTTCCAATTTTTATTTATTTATTTCGAAAGTAAAAAATTTGCAATTAATTAAAAGAAAATTTGATTTTAATGTTAAATATAGTTGAATAAATTTAACCAACAAATAAAAAATAATACAGATATAAATTTATGATGTTTAAAAAATGTACCTTCGTCAAATTATATTAATTTTTTTTTTTTAACAGAAAAAGTAACTTACATTGAATTTTAATTAATTAGGTGATTTAAGTCTTTCTTCTATTAAAAAAATATTTCTTCACCTTTTCTCAAATTCCGACAAATCCAATACATTTGGAAGTAACATGCTATAGATTCATATTTTACTAACAATGTAAGTATTATATAATTTAAAAATTATCGTTCTTCATTATACATATATATATATATATTAATGATATGTTAAAATTATATAAATAATGATTTTAAGTAAAATATTAATTTTTTACTATAAAATTTTAAGCACATTATAATATAACACAATAAGTAAATGATATTCTTACTGAATAACTTATTTATTTATTTTAACGTGTTTCTGAAAGAAAAATTTAAAAAAAATCAATTTAAAGAATCAAGCTAAATGTTACTTATTGCTAAAAAAGAGTATATATATATATCTATATATTCTCCTCGTTTCAAAATAAATATAATATTAGTACAAACAAGTGATTCAAAACAATTATGATTATAGATTTGAAGAAACATTTTTCCATAATCTTCCAATAAGATGAGCCTTGAAATTAAAATGATTGGTAACAAGATAGAGAAAGATACAAATCCTTACAAAAGTTAATATACTAATTAAATTAAAATAAGAATATAAAAGATACTTTATAAGTATTATAATATGTGTGAAGTTTCTTACAACAGTATTATTCTAGAACAGGTATATTTTTAAATAAAAAAATGGTTAATATAATTTGGTTATAGTTGAGATGGTGGGTAGCGCGTATAAATTGAAATTAGACGTAACTCAATTTAATTAGTTGTCAATTTTCTAAAGTAATAATTGAATTAATGGCCCATTATTATTGCATCAATAATTTGTACATTATGAACTAGAGATATGATTGACTCCTTTAATTTGACTTTTCTATACACTGAATGACAAAAGAAAAAGAAAGTCGAAGAAACTTGTGGTGCTATTTAATTGACTGGGAGAGACGGTGCTGGGCCGTGTGGTCTGGAGAAATGCTACATTTCAATTTTAACAAACAAACAAAACAAAAAAAATATTGTCTGCTACAAATTACCAAACTCTAGGGTTAGAATATGGCGCTGAGCTGATGCATACTGCACTAACCCATTTCTCCCAATTTATTATTTTGGTTTGCTGCTTTAAGTATTGGACCCACCCCCACTCCCTAGAGTTAAAAACAGAATAAACTGGTGGTGCAGATAATGTAAGATTTAGAATATTCTGAATTTATATATATTACAGTGTGACTCATCTCGTATGATTTGTATTTCAAATGTTGTTTGCAGATTAATGCACGAAAATGATGTTTTTCTAGCGCACGTCATTAGACAACATCGATGAATTTAATTGTCAATTAAGAGAGAGAGAGAGAGAGAGAGCGCAGTTGTAGAAGAGAATTGCCATGATAAATAGTTTAAGAAAATATGAACTCCATAGAAGAACTGATATTTAACTTGATAGAATTAGTTGGAACTGTAAATTTTTTTTTTTCTTTCTAATTTGTAAAATAATTTCGAACTTTTAAGAAAATAAAATAAATTTTTTAACAACTCTTATTGGAAATATCAATAATACGGATTCATTTCATTCGATGTTACATCTTCTGTTTCAAAATATTTTTAATTTTACAACATATGTTAATTAATAGTGTCATTATATACAAATATCGTATGATAATTATTTTACTATATAATGAAACACGAAATAAAATAAAAGAATTCAGTCCCAATAATATACCTAAAATTGATGTAGTAATCTCATATTAATAAAGACACCTGACAAAATATTCAAGAACTAAGTATATCTCACAAATATCGTAGATGAAAATAATTTTTTTTAAAAATAAAATAAAATAATAAAATATAAAATATAAATCAATTTTGATTTTGGAAAATCTGGACCAACCTAAATCAAATAAAAAGAGCATAATTTTTTTGGGGGTGGTTTAATTAAATTTCTTTACTAAAGTTTATATTTTTAGGCCTAAAAGCGTATCAAATGGTCATGAATTAGTGTGTGCAAATCATAAGGCGATTTGTAGTCTGATGAGGGGCCAAATTAGGATTAAAGAATTTGTTATTTCATCTGTTTCGAAATATAAATTATGTTTAAAAAAATCAACTAAATAAAAGTAACTTTTAAGTTTAAAACATATATATATATATATTTATTTTATAATTTTTACATTTATTGATTTAACTTACTCAATTAGATAATATGATATATTTGTTAAACTAAAATTCACCCATTTATTCAACTCATAAAACGAAACTTCAATTTTTGAAATATCACTATTATTTTAGGAGTTTTTTTTTTTTTTTTTTCTAAAACATGACTGACATTTTAAAATTGAGAAACTATTATGAAATGGATTATGGTTTCATTTAATAATAGGAGAAGGTCACTATCATCCCATTTACAAAAAAAATAAAAATAAAGTGTATTTATGGTTCGAAGAATGTATAATAAATTTGTTGTTATGACTTGATGTAAGAAATTGAAAATTGAAGTAAAGATTAAGAAAATCGAACAAAGAAAATTATTTGATTCACCAATAATGTGTTGATTATATTCATGGACAGAAGATAGATTTTTATTTTTATTTTTATTGATTTGAGCATATTTAAAGTATAGATTACGCTATAAAATAATTGCTTATATACTAATACTAAGAATGTGATACGTGAGTGATCAAAGCATTCGTTTAGAGTAGACTTCTTTAACTAATATAATATATACCCATAATAGAAACCCTCAACACAAGTATTATCATATTAAAAACATATTCTAATATTTGTTATAAAAAATTTTAGTTGTGTAAATTTAAATGAATAGTGTAAATATTATGTTTATTTTTGATATTGAATATGATAAAATCTATAAAAATATACAGTTACGATCGTGAAAAAGTGATGACAAATTTGTTAGAAATAATTTTGTAATAATTTGGTGATTGTGTAATAATTAAGTGGGTTAATTGATCTTGCAAGATGATTAAGTGACGAAGAGTGGTAAAAAAAAAAGAAAAAAAAAGAGAGAAAACGAAGAAATTGGTATTAGTTTTTAAAAAAATATGATAAGATATGCCTAATTTAAAAGTAGAGTTTTTTTTTTAAATAAAAAATTGAATCGACATATCTCGTACAAAACTACCAAATATTATACAGATATATTAAACACTCTATCATACTGAAATGAAATATTGAAAAAAAATGATATTCTTATTATTCAAAGAACATTTTGTTTAGATGAGGGTATGATTTAAGATTTGATTCTGATTCTACATGTTTCTATAATATAATTTCCATTTGATTAGTTCAATAAAGCATGTCGTTTTGTGTTTTTCGTATTCCTAAACTGAAGTCTTCTTTTTAAAATAAGTGTGGGCATTTACACTTGAAACTATGTAGACGGGCCGGGCCGGGCCGGGCCTGTTTAAGATAAATAGGAATTTGATTTTGTAGAGAGAGAGAGAGAGAGAGAAACTGGATAAATAAATAAAACATCATTTTCAAGAAAAATTAAGAGGATGCATGCATCTTCCTAAAAATACAACAGCCACCTCTCCCCAAGACCAAGACCCTCGCCTTAGTTGTTGGTAGCTCAGAACGGTAGCCCACCAACCTCATCTCTATGCATTAACCCCCACCCCACGCCCTACCACTTACCAAAGAAAATAAATAAATAATTGAACCGATTCGATTTAGATTTGTGTAATATATATCACATAATTTTTTTTGGTAAAATTTATTATTTTTATAAAATAATTTTAGAACGCATCAAATTATATGTATTAAATATACCATACAACTTAATTTAACAATACTAATTGTTAAATTAAAAATTATTATTTATTTACTAAAAAATTATTATTGCTGAAATACAATATTTATTACTTTACTTTAAAAATGTATTATTACTTATTACTATAAAAAGTATTGATGATATTTTTTAACAAAATTAATTGTTATCTATAATATATTTTTGATTTATATAAAAAAATATTATTCATTGGTTTGCACTGTGTGCACTCATTGCACAAGATGATTGCTTATTTAAAATATTATATTTTTATAAATATTATGTAATTTTCAAATATTAGTTTTAATTAACTATTATAAAAAAATGTACTAAAAAATAAAATACTTAAAAAAATAATATTTTCACCATAAAATCATTTTTTCAGCAAAAAGATATACTTCAAATTTTTTGAAAGTGTTAATTTTAACCAAAAAAATTATATTAAGAATATGCACGCACAAAAAATTGCACATATGATAGGCGTCGAATTCACGCATTAGTGAATCTTAATTATGTTGGCTAGAATTCAATGTTGTTTGTTGTTGTTATTATTATTAATATTATTATTATTACTTTAATTGAATCCTATTTAAGCTTGAATTATGATCCATACATATGAGACATAAGTGTTTATTTTGAATTTAAGTATGTCATAAAAATTTAGATTGTAAAATTATTGGCCGTATAAATTATATGAATGTGTTACTTTTTTTGAAAATATCCACAATATTATTGTTACTCGAGATGTTAGAAAAATATTAGTGGTATTAATATAAATATATTATAATATTATGATACGGGATTCCTCATATAACATGTTTTATAATGTAATGGTATAGTGTTATCGTATAAATAAAATTAAAAAAAAAATTGAAGTGGAAAGAAAGAAAGTCATAAATTATGATTAATTAATAAATTAGAGGTAATAGAAAATGAGCGATTAGGGTGTTGTGAGGAGCCAAAAGAAAAGCCCCCAGCCACACATTTAGTGGTCAAACAACCTCACTTAACCCAGAAGCCAAGTTTTCTATGTTTCTAACATCTTGATAGCCTTAACTTCACCAAAAATACCTAGTATATTGCCCCAATAAGCCAAAACATTTACTTTCAAAATTAAAAAAATAAACCCTGTGGTCCCCATCAAGAAATTCCTACCATACCCACCTCTATTTTATAATATATATATATATATATAGATATGAGTGAGTAAATATTATTTTACCAATAGTTGGGGCGCCCCAAATTATATCTACTCTTAGCTAAGTTTGGATATCGTAATATAATATATATATATATATATATATATATATTTGATGTCTCACTTGATAAAGATCTCTCTTTTTCTTTTTTCTTTTAATTAATTAAGAATATTCAACTTTTTTTTTAATTTTTTTTATAAAACAACACTCTTTGATGTAATTTTGTTTTCCTATCTTATATTTATATAGAAGAATTTTGATGTTGGATAATAAATAAGTTATTCTTATTTTTTATTTGTAATTTTGTTTTTTGTTGGTTCAATAAGGACTTAAATGCTCTCAAAATATTTATCATGTAAGGAAGATGAGTCACTTTTACTGTTTTTGTACTTGGAGGGATAATTTATTCAACCCTAAACTGTGAGATCAACTATCATCTGTTTTCTTTTGAAATTCATGTCATTTCAGATAAAATCACATCTTTTGCCTATTATAATAAATTAGTGATAAATTTAAATTGTATATATTTATTCAACTTTGTCATCAAAAGTAAATAGAATTTTAGAAACTTTCATGTATAGTGATTTACCATTGTTAGAAATACGATCTTTTTATCAAATTTTAATATGTACTTATCTTCAAACATATTTTGAAGTCTGACTTATTATTTTTTATGGTACATAAAAAAATATTAATGTTTGAAAAGAAAATTAGGCATTACAATGAATATAAGTAGCATTAACTAAAAAAAGAAAGAAAGAAGCAAACAAACCTATGAGTTTGAGTAAAAAGAATTAATTGAGGATTTAATGAGACACTATTAGTATTAGGTGAATATTAGAAGGCGAGAAAAAGAAAGAAAAATATAATTATTTAGTTTTTACCTAAGTAAGTTAGATGATGTTGCAGGGTCCAGGGCGAGGCTCATACAAAGATTGGGCTTGCTTGGAAACAATAAACCAACAAGGGTATGTTGGTCAATTAACAGTGATTGCCCAGCTGATTATGTGATGTAGACCTGACGGTGTCGGTAAAGGATATCCATTTTATAATAAAAGCTAAAAGCAAGGGTACCGTGATAAATTCAGTGTCGATAAATAGGTATTGGCCTCTTCGAATTTGCTTTGGCCCAATTTTTGCCAGTTCTGTAATGTTGATTTGGGGTCTGACAGACACAAATAGCTAAGTGGAAAACCCCCTTCACTGCGTGAATTTTTTTTACAGAGAGAGAGAGAGAGACCCCTTGTTTTCAGCGTTTCCACTTTCTTTTTCAAGCAAAGCTGTAAGAAGGAAAGTTTCCTTATTCTTCAGCACTTCAAGCTGACTCATTAAATCCAAACTTTCTCATCCTTTTCCTTATCAAATCTGCAGAATTTGGAGCTTCCATTAATGTCTTGTTGTAGCTTTTCACCATAAAAGGTCTTGTTTTTTTATTCAACCATGTTTAGTCCGGAGGCAATCTCAAGAGACTCTATGAGCACAAACAGCGGCTTTCTTGCATCGAATCCTAGTAATCAGAACAGTTTCAAGCATGTTTCGGCTGAGGGAGAATTCTTGAAAAGCAGAGATTTCCTGGGCTCGGATTTGTTTCTGAACCAGGCTCAACTTCAACACCAGCAGAACAATAATCAGACATCCGGGCTGGCCCGGTATCGATCGGCTCCAAGCTCGTTTCTTGCGGCCCTTCTTGATTCTACTTCTGATAATAGCAGCCGTGGTGATGAATCTGAAGCTTTGTTCTCTGCTTTGTTGGATGGGCCTTGTGATCTGAACCAGAAGAACAGTAATGATAGCAATCAGATGCAGTATCATTTGAAGCAGGAAGTTGGGGTCGATTCGGAGGCCCGACCCGGGCAAAATGGGTCTGCCCCAATGGGTTATGAGAGTGCTGTGAACGGGGGTGGAGGTGCTATTGTTGGATCTTATTCTGTGGGAATGGAGAATCAAGTTAATCCGGGGTTGAACAGGAATAGCTCAAATCTCTTGAGGCAAAGTAGTTCTCCTGCTGGATTCTTCAATGGTAATTTAACTTTTTTTTTTTTTTTTAATAAAAAATTTGAACTTTATCTAGTTTGTTTTCTTGATTTAACTTTATTTGAAATGATTCTATGAACAAGAATATGTGTTTCTTGGATCGATTGAGGCCTAAGACTCATAATTTCTTGGTGATGTAGCTTCTGTTTTGATGAGTTGTGATTGAAAATTTAATGGGATTTAGCTGGAAAAGGGCTGTTGGATTAGGGTTGACTTGTAGGGGTGTTTGTTGGATCCGGAATGTGAGGAATTAAAATGATACATTAATATTTTCAAAATATAAATAAATAAATAAATCTGTTGCTGTTTGCTGATTATATCTCACATATTCTTTCATATCTCTCAACTCCATAATGTTATCTTTTATTCTTTCTATTGGTAGTTGTTTCAAATACTCTAAGAAGGATATATTCCCTTTGAATAATTTCAATGTAAAGCAGAAGAATTACTATGAGTAGAATTCTTTTTTCAATATATTTAGCAAGTGAATAAGCCTAAATAGTACTGAACATGTGTGAAGATTGAAGTTTGGATATGTTACTCTGTCTGTCCTTCTGTAAGAAAACTGGAATGCTTGATAATCTTTTCTGATAAGAGTGCACATTAATAGTAAGACTGGCTTTTTGCGGGTCGTAAATCGCAATACCGTTGAGAATGGATTGGTTGAAACATTTTATTTGGGCCTCAGGATATGGTGTAATGGGAGAGGTGGGAAACTACAGAGTTCATAACCACTCAAAACCCAATAATTCATCAGCGGGTACCATGACCAATCACATGAACTTCTCATCTGGCACATCTTCGAGCTCGAGGTTTATGCCTAGCATACCCGAAAACATGAATGAAAGCATCGGCACACAAAACCATGAAAACGGACAGTTGGGAAATGGCAACAGTTCTAATGGCCAAGGATTTGAGGCTTCCGTCTTCCCTCAGGACTCGTGGAATGATTCTCCTTTCAACAGCTTGAAGAGAAATCGGGATGGTGATGCTAAGATGTTTTCTGATTTCAGTGGATTGGAAAACCAGGTAACTTCCCCCCACCACCACCACCACCCTTTTTTCTCTTTTTTTTTGCTGGTTTTTATTAGCGAGTAAGAAACCTAATGTTGATCGTTTTATCAGAATGGAGAAACAAGAAAAAATCGTCCTGGTTTAGTTCACCATTTGAGCTTGCCCAAGACTTCTTCAGAAATGGCAGAAATTGAAAATTTTCTTCAGTTTCAACCGGACACAGTTCCTTGTCAAATTCGTGCCAAAAGAGGTTGTGCTACTCATCCAAGAAGTATAGCTGAGAGGGTAAGAATTCTTCTGTATATCTGTCAAGCTTGCAAAATAATGCATTATATACGAGGCTGTACAAACTCAAGGCTCTGGTAGTATAATGTATGTTATTTTCTAATTCGCAGATGAGACGAACTAGGATTAGTGAAAAGATGAAGAAGCTGCAAGACCTTTTCCCCAATATGGACAAGGTAGAATAATTTGTAGTCCATGTAAAGATTGCTTGTTATTGATTTTTTGTGTGTGTGTGTGTGTGTTTTTTTTTCTCCTCTCTTTTAACAAATTTAAATCCATTGGCAGCAAACAAGCACAGCTGATATGTTGGATTTGGCAGTTGATTACATTAAAGACCTTCAGAAACAAGTGCAGGTAATAACTAATAACAGAAATCATCAATATTCACATGAAACCTCTCACCAACCTCATTACATTTTCCTCCTTTCTTGTGCAGACACTCTCGGATACCAAGGCGAACTGCGTCTGTTCAAGCAAACCACAGCAAACGAATCCTACCTTGTAGCAGTAGTCGTTTCTGCACGAGCTTGCAACAGGAGAAAATTGTGATGTATTGATTCACCATATAGGCCCTTGTTCACCTGCTCATGCTGAAACACCTACCAATATATAACTGCTATTTGAAAGGAGGCTCGTTCTTTGTCCATGTTTGCAGAACCTTCCACCCCCCCCCCCCCCCCAACCCCACCCCCAACCCACCCCACAAAAAAAGGAAAAAAAAAAGGCGGGGTGTGGCTTTAGTGTATGTTGAAAGATGTAGGTTGGTTTAAGGTGTAGTTTTATGAATAAATAATGTGTATAGAAGGTGCTTAAAACTTTAAGCATGTATTTTGTATACCTTGTTTTGTTATAGATGTGGAGACTGAGGCTGTACTTGCTTAGTGGATGAAAATTATTTAATAAGTTTTAATGTGTGTGTTTGTGTGTGTGTATGTTGTTCTTATGTCAATCCAACAAGCCTTTCCTTTTTAAAGCCCACATATTCTATATCCAATAATACAGAGTCAGTTCGTGTGCCAATCGGCCCAAACCAACAAGCTTTTGCTTTTGAAGCCCAAGAGCAATTTTGAGGAAAAAGGGCCCAAATCAAAGTTAGGATAAACAAGTTGATTGTAAGAACTGATTTTCGTGCTAATCAAAAAGTAACGTTGATTGTAATTAAAATCTGTCGTCGTTGGGGTAACAGAACAAACAGACATGGTGTGGGACTCAACCTTACACAATTAACTATAGGTGTCAAATTAATAGTTCTTTATTTGTTAGAGAAGCAGAATTTGAATAAGATAGTGATGGGATATGACAATATGCTTTTGGACTGAACTCATCCCAATACAAATATATATGAGGCTTGAGCTAAATAAAAAGGCCCATATTGAAGCAGGCCGTTTATTTGTAAAATATTTCTTCTATTAATCAATCATGTTATTAGGTAGGATAAATTATCTTTACCATTCATTTCATAAACATCGTGTTATTTTGAGATCATACCTTGTTACGACATTATAAATGGTCGGTAACTTTTACGAAATTTATGCAACTTTATTTTTCGATCATTCCTTGAACTCAATTAAAATAAAGTCGACCACTAATCCAACCATCCAAGATAGCCGCAGAATATTTTAAAGTCATTCTTACATTATCAGATCTTTATACAACAACAAATTACAACAAAGTACAAATTCGAGTGTGAGAAGCATAGACTAGGGGTTTTTTTTCAAAATAATGCGAAAAAAAATAATTTACGAAATGGGTTGGTTTTGAAATAATTTTTTAAAATAGGTAAAACGTCACTCGCACATTTCCGAGGGCCACCTGAAGCCCGACGCGGATTTGAACTCTTTCTTTCGCTTTAGGCGGTGCGACAATGATTTTTGGGCATTATTTGAAGATGAAGGGTCTGAGATCTACACACGAGTACTGGATTTGTTATTTCAAATGAGTTTTTACGGTGTGTATAGGTGTGAGAGGTTTTACCCAGACAACCACTTAATAACCGCTTTGGTGGAGAGGTGGCGACAAAAAACGCACACATTTCACTTGCCTGTGGGTGAAGCAACTGTGACTTTGTTGGATGTCGCCTTAATCTGGGGTTTGCCGGTTGAAGGAGATCCGGTGTGTGGAGTTGATCCTACGATGTCTCCCAATTAGTGGGTTGGTTACTGTCAGGTGATGTTAGGTTATACGCCAGACCTATTCCACATAAAAAATGGAAATATTAGAGCCAGCTCTTTAGCAGCTCCTATGCGATCGCATCCTGTTATGCGGTGTGATGTGCCCTGATGCTAGTGACGGATGATAACATGGTTGAACATGTTGAGCAATATGCACGGGCATGTGCTTTATTCCTGTTATGCGGTGTGATCTGCCATGATGCTAGTGAAAATTTAATACCACTAGTATATTTACAATGCCTGCAAGATTTAAAATCAGTTAATGAATTCAGCTAGGGCAGTGCCATCCTATCTTCCCTATACCGTCACTTGTGCGATGGCGCTTTAAAAACTAAAGAAAATCTCGATGGCCAGTTCAGCTGTTACAGGTATTTTTTTATAAGAAATATAAATGAATCTACCATACGTAACCTCATTAATTACTAATGTTTTACGTGTTCATAATATTTGATAGATTTGGGCATGGTCGCGAATATCGTCCATTGTGCCTGTATATAAGGCAAGTAGATTAAATTTGCTAGAAATTGAAAGACCTGAACATTTGGGTGGTGGTACACTCCCTGTCCCTCATTTCGGTGCCCGGTAATATTTACAATGCACACCCTGTTATTTTGGTTATTTTATCTTTATTGGTAATATTTACAATGCACACCAAAATGTATGCATCTACTAATTAACTAGTAAAATATATGTAACAGTTTGAATAATGCTAGCAGTTTTGTGCACACTGGTAGGCGCCAGGTGAAGGTTTTCCGAGAAATCTTGGATAAATTGACCCATGACCAGGTTCAATTTCTTACTTCATTTTAACAATTCTTATATGTAAAAATTAAAAACATATATATGTTTTTTTGTTGTTGTTGTTTTTTCACCAGTTTACGTGGGATTCATATGATTGGTCGCAATCGAAAGTACTCCATTTACCTTCCCGCTGCTTCTCGAACAATGTGCGAGCTCAATGTCCTCTCATTTTCTTCTTATTTGTGGAGTTTCATCATCCAGAGAGATTCTTACGTCAGTTCCGAATGTTGCAAGACATACCTAATCGGTTCGATCCTCTTGATGACTGGAAGACGAACGTGCATCATATTGATCATAAAGGGCATAAAAATGCCAATTGGATGGACATACACGCAAAATATGTTCATCAATGGAATCAAAGACATGAATATCTCAGGGGAACCCAATTTATTATGAACCCAACGACGACTCCAGATTACTATGATTGGTATAACTCGATTACACGTCATTTTATATCCCCAGTAGATACGCATGAAATAATGGAAATAAAAACTGGAGATGTTTCATTGATGCACTACATGGTACGCAACGTACATCTAATTCTACAATTATTTTTCTATCTATTCAACATGATTGGTGTTTTAATGTGCATCTGTTAAATTATTTGTAGATTGAACAGTTGGAACCCATGAAGAGAAACATAAAGAATAGAAATAGGTTCGACATTGAACAACTGAATTCTTTGTTAGATGAACAACTATCATTGTACGAAAATATAGAGCAAACAATTGAGAGACTGTCCCTGGAGCCACCGTATATGACGTATAACTAGCCTGCACATCAACAAGAGTCGCAAAGTCAATCAGAGGTTTTTTTTTCCAGAATAATGCGAAAAAAAAATTTACGAAATGGGTCGATTTTGGAACAGTTTTTTAAAATAGGTAAAACGTCAGCCGCGCTGACCTTTTTTTGATAAAACGTCAGCTTGGCTATCGATGTAAAACTCAAACAAAAAAAGTCACCTTAGGTGACGTTTTTATTGTTATGTATATATTTACACTCTTATACACATACATACCACATGCATAACACATACATACCACATGCATTATATCTATATACACACACACCACAACAACATATATATATATATATATATATATATACTTGCACTCACATACATATATATATATACTCGCACAAACACACATATATATATGTAATCATTTATATATATAATATATATGTATATATATATTTATTTTTATATTATAATTATTTATATTATTATTAGAATTTTTTTATATATTTATCAAAATTATAATATTATTAATTAATATATATTTAGGAATTTATGTATATATATTTTTAAAAAATAAATAAATTAAATATTTGAAATTGTAAAATATTATAATGGTATATTTATAAATATATATATATATATATTTACTTATTAAGTAGATATATAAAAATATATATTAAATTATAATTTTAATTATTAATTCATATCCTAAAAATAAATAATATATATATATTTTATTTATTAAGTAAATATATAAAAATATATATTAAATTATAATTTTATTTATTAATTCATATTCTAAAAATAAAATAATATATATATATATTAATATATAAATATATATAAGAATAAAAAAATATAATGAAATAACGTCACCTTAATTGACGTTTCAAAAAAACGTCAATTAAGGTGACGTTTCTTTAATTTTTTTCTTTTTATACAATATATATATATTATATATATATATTTATATATTTTTAACCTAAATATATATTATGAATATATATTTTTTATTTATTAAGTAAATATATAAAAATATATATTATTAAATTATAATTTTAAAAAGTAAAATGTTATAATTTTATTTAAGATAATAAAAAAATTATTTGAATTAAAGAATAATTTTTAATTATTAATTCATATTCTTAAAATAAAATAATATATATATAATATATATATATATATCCGAAAAAAACCGAATAAACGTCACCTTAATTGACATTTTAAAAAAACATCAATTAAGGTGACGTTTTTTATTTTATTTTTATAATATATATATATTTATATATTTATAATCTAAATATATATTTTGAATATGTATATATATATATATTTTATTTTATATTTTATTTATTAAGTAAATATATAAAAACATATATTAAATTATAATTTTAAAAAGTAAAATGTTATAATTTTATTTAAGCTAATAAAAAAATTATATAAATTAAAGAATAATTTTTAATTATTAATTCATATTCTGAAAATAAAATAATATATATATATAATAATAATATATAAGTATATATATATATGTACGAAAAAAATGAATAAATGTCACCTTAATTGACGTTTTAAAAAAATGTCAATTAAGGTGACGTTATTTATTTTATTTTTATAATATATATTATATATATATATTTATAAAATATATATTTATAATCTAAATATATATTTTGAATATGTATATATATATATATTTATTTATTAAGTAAATATATAAAAATATCTATTAAATTATAATTTTAAAAAGTAAAATGTTACAATTTTATTTAAGATAATTTTTTTAATTATTAATTCATATTCTGAAAATAAAATAATATATATATATATATTAATAATATACAAATATATATATATATAAAAGAATAAAAATAAAAATAATTGAATAAACGTCACCTTAATTGACGTTTTAAAAAAAGTCAATTAAGGTGATGTTTTTTTTATTTGTTTTATGTATTATATATAGATATATATATAATTTTATATATTAACTAAATATATAAAATATATATTAAATAACATCATAATAATTTACTTTTGAAATTTGTAATATAAGATGAAAAAAATATTATTTAAAATAAAATATAATTTATTATTATTATTATTATGTTGTCTAATTTGAAAAAAATAGAATATATATTATTATGATCATTGATGTCAATAAATAATAATTTTTATATTGAATATATGAATTAATTGTCGTTATTTCTTTATATCAATCAATCACTTTTTTTTTCCAGTTTTCAGACTCTCGTGAATTATCAGTTTTTACAGTGTCTCGTGAATTGAATTCAGTTTTTTAGCGTGCACGTCTTCTCAAATTATATTAAAATCTGTAATGCATCGTGCAGTGAATTTAGTAATGATTCATTGCTGAAGTAATATAAATAGGCCTATGTAATATAAATAGGCCTATGTTAGGATAATAGATAAATGCATAAAGAGAATGAATAAGAACAAGGGAAAAGGGCGTGCTTTCAGAAATTACGAAGTCTACACCGATCTCTCGCCAATTTTGGATGAGAATAAGTCATCTTTCGATATTGCATTATTGAAATCACATTTGGCCCCGCACTATCTACTGGTAAATTTAGTTTATAAGAATTATAATAATTTGTATAAAATTTTTATTTAAAGTCTGATTTGTTTTGTTTTTATTTTTAAAATTTTCATGCAGTCAATGTCTAAGGAGATGATAAAACTCTTGCCTAACACTGAAGTCCCAGTTATTTTATTTTGTTTGGGAAAGTCATAGACAATGCGATATTACGGGGACCACAAAAAACTGAAATTTGACAATGCAAGTTGGGGGCGCTTTGTGGAGGATACCAAGTTGAAATTGGGTGATTTATGTATTTTCTCATTGGTTGAAAATACTGAAAGGAGAATCACTTTCAAAATTGGTTTGGTTAAATTCAGTACTTCTTTATTATCTGGAGACGTGTCCGGTACAAGTGGTGGTTCATGTAGATAATTGTGTCGATGACAAATTTGCAATAAAGATTTATTTTTTTGTTTGTTGTGTTTTTTTAGGATATGTTTATTTGGTATAATAGTTTGTTGTTGTGTTATATACATGTTATTGTATAATAATAAACTTTATTTATTAAATTATTTCATAATATTGTTATATAAATAAAATTATTTGCCTTGAATAAGATGAAGAAACAAATATTATATATAAAGTGAAGCCTAGCCAATGACGATTACAATTTTTACATACTTACAAATACCTATATAACATTGTGTACAATAATTAATACAATAATATCATTACAATACTCATGAAAGTCCAACATTTCAAATAACAATCGTAGCTAAACCAAATCATTTTATTGCCTAGTTGAGAAAGATGGTCCACTGGCGACATCATTATCTTCAAAATTGAAAAACTTCTCTAGTTGGTCGAAGAATGGATCATCATCAATTATGTATGCAATTGTATTTGTCATTTTGGGATCACGATCCTATAAATGTAAGAATAAGTAATAGAAGCGTGAAATAGATATTTACAATGAAGAAAATGAATGCTTGCTTAAAGTATAGAGAAAATTACCCATAAACGCCAACAATAGTCTTTATGGTTTATATACCGTCGTTCATCAACCATACGAACTCCAGCCGTCATTATCATTTTTTTGAACTTGTAGTGACGGGATTGTAGCAAATCAACCCGCCTTTTCATGTCAGCGTAAGAGAACTTACACTCCTTGAATTGGTTCTTCAACACATTTCTTACATTCAACAAGCAGTTGCTATTATGGTTATCGATTTTCCAATCACCTGCTTCGACGTCCTTCACAAGAGTATCCACAAGCACGGTCTCCATTTCCTTTGTCCACTCGGTGTTCGAGTAGAACCTAGCTTCAAACATGTTATAACATTTTAATTGTGGAGGAAGAGGAGAGAATTCTAGGGGTTGATCCATATTTGTATGTAAGTAAAATCAGTCACCACATACGTATTTATAATGCTTTCTTCCTGGGTCCCTTAAGTTTTTTTTTTTTTTTTTTTTTTTTTTTTTTTTTGCTTTTGGGCATAAAGTTAATAAAATTGTTAATGGAACATTTGTATTCATTTGATATTAACATATAAAAAAAAATATAGAAAGCATAGGTAAATGAAAGCAGGTAATTCTTAAAAACTAAATAAACATAGTGAAACACATTTGTCCACATTTTTAGAAGAGTAATGAATATCAGTTTATAACCAAAAGAGGAACAATAGATTGACCACCTACTTCAACATAGAATAAATTCATGGTCGATACGGAGTGTTAGATGGGTTGAAGGGTTGGTATGCAGGATATTCATGCTTGTCAAAATGCCCTTGCTGCACATGTCACTCGTACTGTTGTCTTTGCATATCAAGTGCAACTTGAGAATTATATGCTTGACGATGCATATATTCTTCAATGTTGGCAACCCGTGTGTCTAAGGCAATTCTCCATTCTCACCAATCGTTCCAACCTGTATGATGTGTATGTGGAGGGTGGGGCTGGTGGGAAGTTCCGGCCTCTCCCATCATCTCATCTTCAGTTTGTTGTTCGTTATCGACCTCCATAGATTCGGTTCTTGTATCTGTACCTCTTCTCCTCCTCTTCCTTCTAGTCTCTTCATTACTCAGTTCTCTCTCGCTCTCCTCGATGGCTTCACTGTGGATTGAGCCATTAAGCAGAATATTCGGTACTTTTCCACCGGATACATTTGTCAGCCGAGATTTGGGCAGAGCAAGTCTTTTCTTATCAGATAAAATAAGGTACAATTTTCTTGTCCCGGGATGCAACATACACATCTTCATATTGATTAGAAGTTCCAAGTTGATGGTTGTTTCGTCTGGAGTTTCTTCCAACCCTTCCAAATTAATCCCGTAATAACGAGCAATTGGAGTAATCAAGCCTCCAATATGGTTGGATACTTGCTGTTTAGTTCGAACGAACTGCCGTAAAACCATTGGTGCTACATTGAATTTTTTCCCATTCAACAAACACCAGAGAATGAACAACTCATCCAATGTAACAACCCCCGGTTCAGGTTTTGCCAAAATTGTGCTTGAAAGGAAGCGTTGGAAATATCGAATAACCAGGCTTCTTATACTTGATGCTTTTGATAGGCTTGGGTTGTAAGCGGATGCTTTGTCTGGGGAAGCCTCAGTTACATCCTTCCAAAACTGGATTGGATTGAATTCAGAGAAGTTGATATTCGTATCCGGTAGATTGCATGGTTTGTTTCTCGAAAATCCATAAATTTCATTCAATGTTTCCGGCTCAATTGTATGGAACTCATTACCCAACTTGAAGTTTAAGGAGCTCGGCATGGTATCAACATATCCCACATACACTGTCGAGAAGAATTCAAGTACCAACCGCTCGTATGTCTTCTCCCGTAAGGCGAAGAACTTAGACCATCCCATATTTTTGCATATTTTTTTAAATCATCGTATATTCCCAGCTCTTTCATGCACTCTACATCTGCAAAATGAGTGGCCCGTCTTTTCTTATTATACACCTCGTACCATCGGTCACTCCCAGTATCCCAATCGAAAAATTCTATGCCATATGCATCCGACATAGTTGCTAGAATTCTTTCATACTCTTATTGTTGTTTTTCCACAGAGTGTTGATTCCAATCGAATTCAGTACCAACAACTTCCATTGAATGAATTCGAGTTCTTTGTCTTTCTTCCTCTTCAAATCGCCGTCTATCTTCGATTTATCGTTCCATATCATCGGCGGTCCAACCACGAGCACCGAATCGGTAAGGATACATTTTCTCAACGGTTCCTACAAAAACATCAATGTATATATGCACGATTTTATTCTTCACATTACTTAAAGCTTGCACATGTATAATAGTAGTGTAACAAATTCAATAACTTCAATGTTAAACACTATGTTCATATGCAACTCCACCTATTAATTTTGCCAAAATTTTGCTAATTTATGGGAATATAACAATGCATTATCAACATTCATCAAGAATATATAATTTTCAACACAATTAGTATGATGCACACCAAGTGTTCGATAAAATACGCCAAAGAACATACACATATTTTCATAAACCCATTGATGCCACAATACTCCAAATAATACGTATCACCATGCCCTACACTCCAAATATACATACAATATCAATACTCTATGCCAATGTAGTCAAATTCCTAATTACAATGATGAACACAAAGTGTTCGATGAAATTCTCCAATGAATATAACCAAATAACATAACCCAATTAGTACACAATGCTCCAAATATGGTAGAATTAGCAACATATGCCTACAAGAATTCATTATTGTCATTGAAACATACCTTATTGCAGAATTATTATCACTCAATGTGGGAGCATGGCCAACCTTCAAATCTTCACAAACAAATCCGTGAATGCAATTTCTTGGATGATTGGAAGAGATATAATATGTTGGTATATCTTTGTCCACAATTATGCTTCAAGGTAGAGGAGATTTGAGAGGATTTAGAAGAGATGGGTGAGAGTAGGGTTTTTTTGTTAGTGGAAATGAGGAAAGAGAGAGTATGATTTCAATTTTTATGGAAGAAGTTCCATCTAACTCGGCTGGGCAACTCGGCCTATCACGTGACTCAGTTGGCCGAGTCTATCCCCTAAATCGGTACAATGCCTCGGTCTGCGCAGTCACTCAGTCGGCCGAGTGGCCAAAAGTTTCTGGACAATGCCTCTCTTTTCACGGCTCACATGACTTGGTCCGGTGCACTCGACCCCTCACATGACTTGGTCGGCTGAGTCGATATACTAACTTGGTCAGTGGCCTCGGTCTGCGTAGCCACTCGATCAGCCGAGTGGCCAAAAGTTTCTGGACAACGCCTCTTTTTTTGCGGCTCACGTGACTCGATCTGATGCACTCGACCCCTCAAATGACTCGATCGGTCGAGTTGATATACTAACTCGGTTAGTGGCCTCGATCTACGCAGCCACTCGGTCGATCGAGTGGCTAAAGGTTTCTGGACAACGCCTCTTTTTTTGCGGCTCACATGACTCGGTCCGGTGCACTCGACCCCTCAGATGACTTGGTTGGCCGAGTCGATATACTAACTCGGTCAGTGGCCTCGATCTGCACAGCCACTCGATCGGCCGAGTCACCAAAAGTTTCTGGACAACACATTTGTTTTCACAGCGCACACAACTCGGCCTGGTTCACTCGACCCATCATGTGACTCGGTCTGCCGAGTCAGTACCCTAACTCGATCACATAACTCGGTCTGCGTAGCCACTCGATCGGCCGAGTGGCTGAAACTTTCTGGACCGCATTTCTTTTAAGGGGCAAAATCAACTTGGTTAGGTTCACTCGACCCATGATGTGACTCGGTTGGCCGAGTCAATCCATAACTCGATCATGTGGCTCGATCTTCTTAGCCACTCGGTGTACCGAGTATGAAATAATATCTGGAATTGGGGAGTTTTTGGGTGCATCGTCAAAGGGATTTCAATTTCGTGTAATGAAAACGTATTTTCTTGCAATTATTAATTAATGATTGAAATTGAAGTAAACAATGTTAAATAATACGGAATTGAAGTAAACAATGGTCAATATCAAACACACGAATTGTTTGGATCCAAATAATCTATAGTCACGTATATTACAAATGACCTCCTGTACCACAACCTCGAATTCTTCTAGTTCGCCGACCTCTTCCTTGACCTTGCCCATCATTTCCTGCCGTTTCTTGTTGTCTTCTTCGAGTTCCACCTCTTCTACCTCTTGTCTGAACAATGGGCGGTTGTGGCTGTATGTCTTCTTCGACCTTATCTTCCTCCGAGGCTGGTGTCAAAGGAATTGTCATTCTGCTGGAGGATGACGTAGACTGGTCTGCTACATCCCTGAAAGTAGTTACATCTGAGTACTGGAATTGAACAGGAGTAGGACGGACATAGTCATAGTTTGGCTCATTCCCAGTTTCTCCTGCTTCGAGTTCAATATTCATATAATGAAATTGCGAGTGAGTGGACATAGATGGATGGTAAGGTGTCGAAGTATACGTCAGTGTACTCATTGAAGGCCTATATACATCTGACATATTTCATTCAGTTTGGTATTCTGGTCGCGAAGATGTTGATGCAAATGTCCCAGGTGGTGGCATCCGATCTTCAG
Source organism: Caryopteris x clandonensis (assembly GCA_028749325.2). Taxonomy (NCBI): domain Eukaryota; kingdom Viridiplantae; phylum Streptophyta; class Magnoliopsida; order Lamiales; family Lamiaceae; genus Caryopteris; species Caryopteris x clandonensis. The sequence goes on along the minus strand of JAPYKT020000022.1, from coordinate 4,853,773 downwards.
GGCTACTTTCATCGACACCCCGATGACGCTTTCTACTTCTCATCTGAGTACCTAATTGACTTTGTGACTCTTGTTGATGTGCAGGCTGGTTATACGTCATATGCAGAGGCTCCGGGGACAGTCTCTCAATTGTTCGCTCTATATTTTCATACAATGAGAGCTGTTAATCTAACAAAGTATTCAGTTGCTCAATGTCGAACCTATTTCTATTATTTATGTTTCTTTTCATGGGTTCCACCTGTTCAATCTACAAATAAGATAACAGATGCACATTAAAACACCAATCATGTTGAATAGATATAAATATAATTGTAGAATTAGATATATGTTGCGTACCATGTAGTGCATCAATGAAACATCTCCAGTTTTTATTCCCATTATTTCATGCGTATCTACAGGGGATATAAAATGACGTGTAATCGAGTTATATCAATCATAGTAATCTGGTGTCGTCGTTGGGTTCATAGCAAATTGGGTTCCCGTGAGATACTCATGTTTTTAATTCCATTGATGAACATATTTCGCGTGTATGTCCATCCAGTTGGCATTTTTATGCCCTTTACGATCAATCTGATGCACGTTCGTCTTCCTGTCATCAAGAAGGTCGATTCGATTAGGTATGTCTTGCAACATTCGGAACTGACGTAAGACTCTTTCTGGATGATGGAACTCCACAAATGAGAAGAAAATCAGAGAACATTGAGCTCGCATATTGTCCGAGATGCAGCGAGAAGGTAGATGGAGTACTTCCGGTTGCGACCAATCATATGGATCCCACGTAAACTGATGAAACACAACAACCAAAAAACAAAAAAAATATACATATGTTTTTACTTATTATATATAAGAATTGTTAAAATGAAGTAATAAATCGAACCTGTTCATGTGTCAATTTATCTAAGATTTCTCGGAAAACCTTCACCTGGCGCCTACTAGTGTGCACAAAACTGCTATCATTATTCCACCTGTTACATATATTTTACTAGTTAATTAGTAGATGCATTACATTTGGGTGTGCACTGTAAATATTACTAATAATGATAAAATAACCAAAATAACATGGTGTGCATTGTAATTATTACCGGGCACTGAAAGGGGGGACAGGGAGGGTACCACCACCCAAATGTTCTGGTCTTTCAATTTCTTGTATATTTAATCTACTCGCCTTATATACAGGTACAATGGACGATATTCGCGACCATGCCCAAATCTATCAAATATTATGAACACTTAAAACATTAGTAATTAATGAGGTTACGTATGGTAGATTCATTAATATTTCATAAAAAAATAGTACTTGTAACAGTTGAACTGGGCCACCGAGATTCTCTTTAGTTTCCAAAGTGCCATCGCACATGTGACGGTATAGGGAAGATAGGACGGCACTACCCCAGTTGAATTCATTTACTCTCTTTAAATCTTGCAGGCATTGTACATATACTAGTGGTAACAAATTTCTACTAGCATCAGGGCACATCACACCGCATATCAGGAATAAAGCACATGCCCGTGCATATTGTTCAACATGTTCAACCGTGCTATCATCCGTCACCGGATACGATCGCATATGAGCTGCTAAAGAGTTAGCTCTAATCTTTCCACTTTTTATGTGGGATAGTTCTGGCGTGTAACCTAACATCGCCTGACAATAATTAACCCACTCATTGGGAGACAGTGTAGGATCAAATCCACACACCAGATCCCCTTCAACCGGCAAACCCCAGATTAAGGAGACATCCAACAAAGTCACGGTTGCTTCACCCACAGGCAAGTGAAATGTGTGCGTTTCTAGTCGCCACCTCTCCACCAAAGCGGTTATTAAGTGGTTGTCCGGGTAAAACCTCCTGCACCTATACACACCGTAGAAACCCATCTGAAATAACAAATCCAGTACGCGTGTGTGGATCTCAAACCCTTCACTTTTAAATAATTCCCAAAAATCATTGTCGCACCGCCTAAAGCGAAAGAAAGAGTTCAAATCAGCGTCGGGCTTCAGTAGGCCCTCAGAAATGTGCTGAGATTGAAGGGTGAGAACTGTCGGTTCCCTGGGGCCATAGTGGTTACGTGAATTGATGTCCATCGATCACTGCAAATGAAAAAAACAACATTAATGAATATAAGATAATTAAATAGTAAAATGCTTGAGGTGACTGGAAAAAAAAAATTAGAAATGAAATCACAAATATATGAATACATGAAACTCCACATATAACATGTTTTTTTCCCTTTAACATAATCACTTACATTACACTGATTTCATAATGTTTCTAGATGATATTAGAAATCTTCAGATTGCGAGCTTGCTTGTTCAGTTTCCTGTGTTTGTAATGTTTGAGAATGTCGACGAGGTTCTTGACTGGTTCCTTCTCCTTGTCGATGAGCCTGTCGTCTCCTAGCATGTTGCCTAGCTCGTGCTTGAGGCCAATCCATCTCATTCAGAATTTGCAACCTTCGATTTCTTCCTCGGCGATACGTATTTCTTAAAGTGGTGTCATGATATAACTGAAAATTAGGGTCATCCCAAATTCCTTCCCTATATAGGGTTGGAATGCAGTAGCATATGTTCGCTTGTAGTTTACCAAGCGATAATATGGTTGCACAAATGAGGTAGCATTAATCCGTAAATCAGTGCATACACTCATCACGTGCGAACATGGAATATCATATAAGGTCCACTTGCCGCAAGAGCAGTCTCTAGTAGAAAGCCTAACATCATGTATGTGGCCCCCTTTGCCTGGTCTTGGTTTCGTGACCACCATAATAGATTGCTCATGGTAATCAATCTGGGTAACTACATGACCCACAGACATATGCGACCAATACTGATATTTTGAACGAGCAAAATCAGTATATGATTGTGCATTACTCTGCATTTTCCTAATAACTTTTTTCCGTTCTCTAAAATATGCAACGCATCGCTTGAACGTGATCTCCACTATAGCTGTTAGAGGGAGACGTCGAGCATCCTTTAAGACACCATCAAACGATTCAGACACATTAATGGTGAAAATATCATGTCGCCAGCCACCATCATGCGCAAAAGCCCATTGTTCTTTATTGATTTGATTGAGATACAAGTACGCAGCCGGATTCAGATTTCTTATTTCATTCATAACACTGTTATGCTTAATGATTTGGTGTTCAGATCCAGTCCGCCAACAAAGATCTTTCATTTGCACATATTTAAAATGCGAATTGAAATTTGAACAAACATGTCTCAAACAAAAACGACTCATTCCATATGGGGCATTAAAACTTGGTATTGACTCGATTGCACTTAAAAGGCCTGCATTTCTATCTGAAATAATGCACGTCTGAGCCCTCCCACATATGAAGTACTTGCAAATCAAATCCAAAAACCACTTACAAGATTCAAAATTCTCCTCGTCTACAATAGCAAATGCTAGGGGAAGTATCTGTTTGTTTCCGTCCACTGCAACGGCTATCAGCATTTTATGTTTGTATTTTGTGTATAGATGTGTCCCATCAATACTGATAATTGGTGGACAGTACTTGAAGCCAGTGTAACAAGGCTCGAACGCCCAAAAAACATATTTGATAATGTTTTTATGTAGGACGTTGGTGTCATGGTGTTTCCACTCTACAATGGTGCCCGAGTTCCACTTTTGTAACGCACCCAAAAAGTTAGGCAACTTTCTTACGGAGCTCTCCCATGTCCCATAAGTGTTCTCAATCGCCCGTCTAATGCCATGCCATGCCTTCTGATATGAAATCGAGTATCCAGTTGTGTTTTTAAAGTCTGCTTGTGCCTTAGAGACGCTGATTGCAGGATTGGCCCGAACATTTTCCTTAATCAAGAAAACTACGAAATTTTTGTCCAGATTTCGATGATCGGAAGATATATCATTCATATAACATCTATGATCTCCACCATATTTTGTTATTTTGAACATCCCCAGTTTTGGCTTAAATGCTGCCCTAACATACCAAGGACACTCTTGAGAAGGAGTACTGTGCTGACATTCGAGAACTAAAAGGAGTGGTTTACTTTCGACAACTCGAAACTGACGTTTTGCACGTCGTATCGAGAAATCCTTTATCGCTGTAATGAAAGCGTTCTTATCCCTTAATAACATGTCCTTCTCAATTATTCCTCGGCTAGGATCGTAAAACTTTCCCCACGAAGACGAAGGATTATGCATCGAGTCAGCTGCAACTTTGGGGCCACTCATTGTGTAAAACGGGATGTTTGTGTTTGAGTCGATATTGATTGTTGCTTCGACATCATTGGAATTTACATTAGCTGCAGTAACATCTTCTTCGTCTACTACTGCTTCATTGCCATACAAATTTTCAACTTCCGTTTCAGATGAGGAAATTGGACCTAAAGAATCTGCACAAGGGTCCGTGTCTTCTGTATTGTCTGTATTACTAGGACCAATTACATCTTCAGCTTCATTCCTAGTATTACTGGGACCAATTATATTTTGGACACTACGTTCTCCCCTTAATAAAGTGTTTGTGAAAGCAAGGTTATCCAATCCCTTGGTGATTTCGGGCACATAATCACAAGGGTTACTTAAATCTTGGAATGATGTCGTGGGCACATCTTGTTGGGACATCAACGAGATATAATATCCCCACTCTTGGCTCATAAGCATACCTTCTTGTTCCCTAAGATTTTGGCATGCTTCTTTCTCAACAAAAATGTCCATAGAGTTTAATCCATCATTAGGATCTAGGAAGAAGCTAAGATTATCATCTGTCTCAATCTGAACTGCAGACTCTATAATACTATTCTGACCGTAAACTTCCCCCCATTTAGTGAAAAGTTTAAGATGAAATTGTTATTTAACCACACCAAGAAATTGATAAATTAGATCTTTCAATGCAGATAAGTCTGTATTTCGATCAATTCGTGTGTAACCAATGGGCGCAGAACTACAATATTTTTCCGCTTTCCTGTATAATTTCGCCTCCGCAATAAACTCTAATTGCAACTCTTCGTTGACTCGCCATTGATCGAAAGTGATATATATATATATATATAATTTTTCACTGTGAAATATATAAATTCAATACAAACATGAAGAACAAATAAAATATAATTAGTAAGTGTGGAGCACATTGTACATATGAAAAGCATCATAAATAATGTATTACATTTCACAAACAAACAAGATACGTATGAAAAACATGTATAATAATGCATTACATTTCACAACCAATATACATTTACAAGGAATAAACATCACTCTGTGAATGATCATTATCGGGTACATTTTCTACAACATTATTATCATCCACGACTTCTATATCAACATTTTCATTTTCTACTGGATCCTGCCACATGTTCAAGCTAGGGGTAACATCTATAAGATCTAGTATGCGTGATCGCATCATATTCATGTGGTGAAAGTTAGTGGTACTCTCTTGTTGGATAATATCATTTTGGTGTCTCTCATTATCCAATTGAGCACGTAACTCATTCACCTCATTTTCTAGGGCGTTTATATGCCCGTCTCTAGCCCCAAGCTGCTCTATTATATTATTTTTTTCGTTGTCATGGTACTTATAGTACCACGAAGTAAGTTTATTTCATTCCCTAAGACTTCTTCTTGTTGCTGAGCACGACCTTCTAAAACAAAAGTACGGTTAGATGACCACTCCAATTCAACTCGGCACATCTTTATACGTCGCTGTAATTTCTGTATTTCTTGGTCTTGCATGTTGGAAATCACATTTGCAGCAACATATTTTATCCTCAATCCCTCTATTTCTTCTTTTACTTGTTGATTACATATTCTTAATTGCACCAAACTTGTTGAATTTTTTTTACGATAGATCGATAAACTTTGTATGTGATTTTCCTATTGGCTCGTGTGGAAGTTGATGCTGATGACTTTGATGTTGAAGCGATACCTATCAAATATAACTTATAAGGGTAATTATAGTTATTAATTTTTTTTAAATAACCTATAATAATATATTAATTATGGTAAACAAGATTTATTTAGCCAGCATACCATACCCTAAATCAAAACAAGTTAAACATACAGTAAATGCAACAATAAAAATATATTCATCATAAGAAACAAATAAAATTTAAATAACATCACATTAATAAATACAACAAAATAATTAAATTACACATAAAACAATACACAATTATTATTAAAAATTACAAATCATATGAATGTATATATCAAACCAACTAAACATTCATTTATAGTAATATATTATGTAAAAATTAAATTATGTATATGTATACTAACCTTAGTTTAGTTTACGGAAATGTTTGTGGAAGTTGGAGTTTGTCTTCTTCAACACAATCTACACAATATAACATAAAAAATGCAAAAATTGATGATTAGTGTTTAAGAAAAACATCATCTCATGCCAAAAATTATGAAGATATATCTATTGGTGATAAATAAAAAAAGATTAGGTCACAAGTAGAACACAAACAAATTAAATCATGTGATAAGAAATATAAAGGAACTAAACATACCTTCTTATACAAAGAAAATCAAGACGGGATAACACCAGCAATAAATTTTCCAAATAAATAATAACAGCAGGAATAATGTTGAAGGAGAAAATTGAAGAAGAAAAATGAATGATCAAGGAGACGTGAAGAGGAAATTGAGAGTGAAGAGAAGAGAGATGGAGTCTTCAAATTGTGAGTGAAGAAAGAAGAATAGAGTGAGAGAGGAATTCTTAAATATGTGACTTTGAACTTGTGAATGAAGGAGAAGAATAGAGTTAATGTTATATAGTAAATGTATCACGTGAAAGAAATTGAAAAGGCTGCAAATAATTTAATTTGACAAGATGCATGCATGCTTTCATTTATCACTTTTGCAGGGTCAATTTGATGCATGCTTGCATTTATCATTTTGCAGAGTAAATTTAACTTGACTTGATGGTTAATGGATAGATGCATGTGTTCTGCAGATTCAATTTTGGATGTAGTGTAGGTGTAAAAATTGTGATATTACATATCAAAATTATATGAAATTATACATAAATAATAAATACGAGTACAATTTTTATCCATTTTATTTTATTAAAAATACAATTTTAATCAGTTTTTATTCGTTTTATAATATATAAACATATATACATCTATATATAATACATATATTATATAAAAGAAAACAAAACGTCACCTTAATTGACATTTTTTTAAAATGTCAATTAAGCTGACGTTTATTTTTTGGTTCTTCTTTTTTATTTATTCGTATATATATATGTATTATTTTATTTTTAGAATATGAATTAATAATTAAAAATTATTTTTTAACTTAAATAATTATTTTTATTATCATAAATAAAATTATAATATTTTACTTTTTAAAATTATAATTTAATATATATTTTTATATATTTACTTAATAAATAAAAAAAAATATATATATATACATATTCAAAATATATATTTAAAATATATATTTAAAATATATATTTTATAAATATATATATATATCTATATATAATATATATTATAAAAAAATAAAAAACGTCACCTTAATTGACGTTTTTTTAAAACGTCAATTAAGGTGACGTTTATTTGTTTTTTTCTTTTTTTTATTCGGATATATATATCTGTATATATATTTATATATTATTATTATATATATATTATTTTATTTTCAGAATTAATAATTAAAATTATTCTTTAATTTAAATAATTTTTTTATTATTTTAAATAAAATTATAACATTTTACTTTTTAAATTTATAATTTAATATATATTTTTATATATTTATTAATAAATATAAAAAAAATATATATATACATATTGAAAATATAAATTTAGATTATAAATATATATTTTATAAATATATATATATATATATATATATATATATATATCTATATATAATATATATATTATAAAAAAAATAAAAAACGTCACCTTAATTGACGTTTTTTTTAGAACGTCAATTAAGGTGACGTTTATTGGTTTTTTCCTTTTTTTTTTTTAATTTGGATATATATATATATATTATTCTATTTTCAGAATATGAATTAATATTTAAAAATTATTCTTTAATTTAAATAATTTTTTTAATACCTTAAATAAAATTATAACATTTTACTTTTTTAAATTATAATTTAATATATATTTTTATATATTTATTAATAAATAAAAAAATATATATACATAGTCAAAATATATATTTAGACTATAAATATATATTTTATAAATATATATATAATATATATTATAAAAAAATAAAAAACGTCACCTTAATTGATGTTTTTTTTAAAACGTCAATTAAGGTGACGTTTATTGTTTTTTTCCTTTTTTTTTAATTCGGATATATATATATATATATTTATATATTATTATTAGTATATATATTATTTTATTTTCAAAATATGAATTAATATTTAAAAATTATTCTTTAATTTAAATAATTTTTTTAATCTTAGATAAAATTATAATATTTTCCTTTTTTAAATTATAATTTAATATATATTTTTAAATATTTAATTAATAAATAAAAAATATATATACATATTAAAAATATATATTTATAATATAAATATATATTTTATAAATATATATAATATATATTACAAAAGAAAATAAATTAAAAAACGTCACCTTAGTTGACGTTTTTTTAAAACGTCAATTAAGGTGACGTTTATTCATTTTTCCTTTTTTTTATTCGAATATATATATATATTTATATATTATTATTATATATATTATTTTATATTCAGGATATGAATTAATAATTAAAAATTAGTCTTTAATTTAAATAATTTTTTTATTATCTTAAATAAAATTATAACATTTTACTTTTTAAAATTATAATTTAATATATATTTTTATATATTTACTTAATAAAAAATATATATATATATTCAAAATATATATTTAGATTATAAATATATATTTTATAAATATATATATAATTTATATATATTGTATAAAAGAAAAAAAATTAAAGAAACGTCACCTTAATTGATGTTTTTTTAAAACGTCAATTAAGGTGACGTTATTTCATTATTTTTTTATATTCTTATATATATATTTATATATATTATTAATATATATATTATTTTATTTTGAGAATATGAATTAATAATTAATAATTATTCTTTAATTTAAATAATTCATTTTATTATCTTAAATAAAATTATAATATTTTAGTTTTTAAAATTATAATTTAATATATATTTTGATATATTTACTTAATAAATAAATAAAATATAGATATATATATACATATATACATACTCAAAATATAGGTTTAGAATATAAATATATATTTTATAAATATATATATATATATATATATATATTAATAAAAATATATATTTAAAAAATATATATATCTATATACAGGTTATATATATATATACATATATATGGATGGATGCATGGATGCATGTATGTGTAGGATATATATATATATATATATATATATAACAATAATAAGAACGTTCTTTGTTTAAATTTTAAAATCGTAACCCTAGGTGACGTTTTTTCGAAAAAGCGTCAGCTCCACTGACGTTTTACCTATTTTAAAAAACTGTTCCAAAACATACCTATTTCGTATTTTTTTCGCATTATTTTGAAAAAAAAACTCGTCAATCAGGTACAATTTTGAGAAGTAGAAGGCGTCATAGGGGTGCTGATGAAAGTAGCCCTGAAGATCGGATGCCACCACCTGGGAACTTTGCATCAACATCTTCGCGACCAGGATGCCAAACTGAAGGAAATATGTCGGATGTATATAGGCCTTTAATGAGTACACCGACGTATATTCCGACACCATACCATCCATCTATGTCCACTCCCTCGCCATTTCATTATATGAACGTTGACTTCGGAGCAGGAGAAACTTGGAATGAGCCAAACTACGACTATGTCTGTCCTACTCCTATTCAATTCCAGTACTCAGATGTGGCTACTTTCAGGGATGTAGCAGATCAGTTTACGTCATCCTCCAGCAGAATGACAATTCTTTCGACCCCAGCTTCGGAGGAAGATGACGTCGAAAAAACATACAGCCACAAGCACCCGTTGTTCACACGAGAGGTAGAAGAGGTGGAATTCGAAGAAGACAACAAGAAATGTCAGAAAATGACGGGCAAGGTCAAGGAAGAGGTCGGCAAACTAGAAGAATTAGAGGTTGTGGTGCAGGAGGTCATTTGTAATATACATGAATATAGATTATTTGGATCCAAACAATTCGTGTGTTTGATATTGATTTTGTTTTTTCCGTATTATTTACCATTGTTTACTTCAATTTCAACAATTAATTAATAATTGGAAGAAACGTCGTTTTGATTACACGAATTGAAATGCCCAAAAACAAAACAAATCAAACTTTAAATAAAAAATTTACACAAATTACTATAATTCTTATAAAACAAAATTAACCAGTAGATAGTGCGGGGCCAAATGTGATTTCGATAATGCAATATCGAAAGATGGCTTATTCTCATCCAGAATTGGCGAGAGATCGGTGTACACTTCATCAATTTTGAAAGCACGCCCTTTTCCCTTGCTCTTACTCATTCTCTTTATGCATTTATCTATTATCATAACATAGGCCTATTTATATTACTTCAGCAATAGAATCATTACTAAATTCACTGTACGATGCGGTGCAAATTTTATTAGAATTTGAGCTAAAAAACTGAATTCAATTCATGAGACTCTGTAAAAACTGACAGTTCACGAGACTTTGAATACAAAAGTGAGACTCTGAAAAAAATAGTGATTGATTGATATAAAGAAACTCTGGAAAAAAAATAATGATTGATTGACATAAAGTAACAGCTGAATGACAATTCATTCATTCATTTATCAAATTATTATTTATTTTAATAATATATATATATATATATGTAGGGTATTTTAATAATATATTCAATGACATCAATCTATACATCATTATTATAAATGTAAGCATTTTATATATATAATAATATATAAAATATTTTAATTATACTTGAAAATTAATTATAATTATTAAAAATTAATCTTTAATTTAAATAATATTTATAAAATATATATACATAAATTTATATATATATATTTAATTAACTAATATAATATAATAATAAATATATATATATTCAGAATATATATTTATTAATCTATATATTTACGTAATATAAAAATATAATATATATATATATATTTTCAAATTACACATAATAATAATAATAATAATAATAATAATAATAATAATAATAATAATAATAAAAATAATCAAAAATTATATTTTAATTTAAATAATATTTTTTTCCTCTTAAATAACATTATAATAATTTAGTTATATATATATATATATTTATGTATTATTAATATATTTATTATTTATTTTGTTCAGAAAATAAATTTACACATAATAATAAGTAAAAATTCATCCTTAAATATATATTTTTTAATTTTCTTAAATACCATTATAACATTTTATAATTTAAAATATTTATTTTATTTATTTTTTAAAAATAAATATACATAAATTCCTACATATATATATTAATTAATAATATTATAATTTTGATAAATATATAAAAAAATCTAATAATAATATAAATAATTATAATGTAAAAATAAATAAATATATATATATACATATATATATATATATTATATATATAAATGATTACATATATATATATATAAATGATTATATATGTGTGTGTGCGAGTATATATATATATATGTGTGTGTGTGCGCGAGTGTATATATATATATGTTGTTTGGTGTGTGTGTGTGTGTGTGTGTATATAAGAAATAAAACGTCACCGTAGGTGACGTTTTTAATTTCATTTTTAAATTGTCAGCCTAGCTGACGTTTTATCAAAAAATCGTTAGCCTGAGTGACGTTTTACTTATTTTAAAAAACTATTTCAAAACCGACCTATTTCATAATTTTTTTTTCGCATTATTCTAAAAAAAAAAAAAAACCTATAGAACCCATGTTTTGTTTTGTTTTGTTTTATTCATGTATTTTGAAGGGATCACCGCCCCTACTAGAAATAGACGTGCATTCATTATGTATTAAATGACTTTAGAATAATTTTAGCATTATAAAGTATAATCTCGTATTCTCCAAAATTATCAATTATATAAATGGTCGTCACTTGCCTTTTCAATCTTAATAACTTTAATACTTTAATGCTACAATAAAATTTGTGAAATTAACGTGATGTAGACAAAATATAATAAAATGACATTTTTAATACTATAATAATCTATTTAATAAATATATTAACTCATTAACAAAAGTCACTTCAATTATGTCAACATATATTTTGTAGTTATAATTAAATAGATATTAAAATAAATTACACAAAAAAAAAATGATGCTAGTGTGTGGAATATGAGACTATATAATTTGACTTATTTATCGTAAGAATAAACCAAATAAATTTATTAGGATTAACAAAATAGAAAATTTATTTGACTATAAATAATGTGCCCTACATAATTTCAATTTTTTTGATATTTTGAATGATAATTGTATATCTTTTTTGTTATTCACATTAATTTTATTTTATATTATTAATTAATCTAAATAAATTAAATGATAAACTTACCATGTTAACATTAATTACAAATTTTTAATCTCGCAAATAAAAAATGCATACTAACGTATATAGATAATCACTATTATTATGCATTAAGTTTTCATGTGTAATATTAAATTGATTTTTTTTTTTATATATAACTAATGATACAGAAATTAAGAATGACATTTAATTTTTTCATTAAACAATAATATTTGAGGTGCATGTCATTTGGAACATTTGATGGCTCCATACCAAAGAATTTTGGTAGAAAGTCCTATTTATTATTATTTTTTAATATTAAACCTGGATTGGGGACTCGTTGCACAATGTTTATTTTTTTCTATATTTAAATTATATTTTCAAAATTAATTTTCAATTTAGGATTTAAGTCTAATAACGTTCATATCTTTTGCTTTTTTTTTTTTTTTTGTAACATTTTATCTCTATATTTGACTTCTCACAGTTGCAATCGATTTCAAGTCCGTGTGATGATTTTTTTCATATTTGTTTTTGTTTCTCCCCATATTTTTTTTAGTAAATAAGAAAAAAAAAATCCATGCTTGTTTTCTTGCTTTTAGTTTGCATGCTACAAATAAAAGAAGATAAGATGAGAAAATGAAGACTTATATGTTAATTTTGAGCCTTGAATTGATATTTAAATTATAAAATCAAGTTTTTATTTGAGAAAAAAGTAAATAAGAACTACGGTTCAAATTTGAATTTTTTAAAATTTAGATTTGATATTAAAATTTTAAAGATAAATAAAAGCTTCTGCTCCATATTAGTATCATATTAAATTGTTTTGGGGAAAACTTATCAATAATTTTTTGGTATCTTATAAATTCTCAAACAGCTTAGCTAAAATTCAATAATTTTGAAAGTTATTATTTTGAGAAAGAGAGTTGGATCTTATAAAATAATTCAAGATGATATTAAAAAAGAAAGTGATACAATAATAAAAATAAATAATAGATAATAAAATAAATCCAACATATTTTTTATATTTATATAAAAAAGGTCACGGAAAAAATATAGTCCGTGTACGGTGTTGTGCCCACTTAGCTACTCCGCGTCCGAGCCTTCGATCAAGTCAAAGTCTTTACAAATATTCAAAGCTCCTTCCTCTCTTCTTCTTCTTCTCTTTTTGCTCCACCATTCTGCATTTTATGCCATAATCACATATGCATATCAGTACCTTACCATCTACTTACGAAACGAGGAAGCGATAGGAGTTTACTTTATACGTTTACGTTATAACTACGGTCGACCCATCTTGTTTTCATTTGATCGGTCGATCAGGTGTCGGAATTTCCGGGTTGCTTGAGGAGTTTAGGAGAGATGTCGAATTTATACGGAGGGGATTACAGCAACAAAGTCGACTACGTATTCAAAACCGTGTTGATCGGCGATTCTTCTGTGGGGAAATCGCAGCTCCTGGCGCGGTTCTCGAGGAATGAGTTCAGTTTGGACTCGAAGTCCACAATCGGAGTGGAATTTCAGACGCGAACGCTTATGGTCGATCACAAGAATGTCAAGGCGCAGATTTGGGACACTGCTGGCCAAGAAAGGTACTTTTTCTTTTTTATCGAGTATTTTTGTTTTCCTTTTTAGATTTTGATTGTTGAGCTCTGTTGGGATTTGTATTTGTGTTTATGTGGATTATCAATTGATCGCTTTTTTTTTTTTTTTGGTGTTGTGATTTGGCTTGATGATAACTTGAGTTGCGCACTTTGGTTTTCTTGTTATAGAGTTGCTAGCACAGAGAACCGATAATTAATGCAATTTTGTTGCATGAGGGGTTTCCCCGGAAATAAAAGTACTTCGAATTTCCGTCGTAGTTTCCCTGAAATGTTGGGAAATAAATCATGGAAATGCAAGGATGTTAGGATACTATGGGTAAAAATTAGAACTGATTATAGCATTTTTGTTATTCCAATGGATTTGATTTAGTAAAAAAAATTCTGGGGCACCCTTCTTCACCACAAAACGAAAAGTTGCCCCAACCTCTTGCCATGAGGCTTGAATTCTAGTTTTATGCAGACTAGATAACTTTTATTTGGTTAAAGCATGATTAGTTCTTCTCTCTTTCTATTAGCTGAAGCATCAAGTGCACCTGTATTTCAGTAGTTATTGAGATTTTTTTGGATCAAACTGAAGTGTAATGGTGCGACTGCGGTCTGGAGTGTGAGTTAAAATTATCCAGGAGACGTTTAGCAATATTTCTGTACTTCGTGGTATTGTTAGATTTATCATATCAAAGGAAGGAAGCATTTCGATAATGGTCGTTTTGTAACAGTTATTTGTATTGGTTAGACTTTCTACTGGCCGTTACTTAGTCCACCATGAATTTCTTGTTTTATATGTCATTTTAAGGTTGAATGAGGACTTTCATTCATGTGTGAGTTTGTTATGTTTCTATTACTTTGTAATCTCAACTGGGCATCAATCTTACTATTCTTATAACCAATATTGTGGTCATTCTTTTGACTATCATATACAGTTCAACTAAAAGGTTTATGGCTTAGTCCTTTTGCTATTAACAATAGGCTAGATAAGTTAGAAGAAATGGCCAATGCATGACTTTATGCAGATCATTGAGAACTTGCTTCCATTCTCTGTCATGACCTGATCCATAACTATATTTCTTCGACGTTATTGCAGCCCTATTCTTTAAAATTCATTATATCATGAATAGCTGTTGCATTGATAACTAGAGCTAGCTTTGAATTGTAGTGGTAATCAATGGTGCTAGTACTTTCCTTTTTTAACGATTAAACTTCAAATTCCCAAAGTGTTCCCCTTTTGGTTTGTGAAGTGTGAGTGTGGCATACAAAGTTCATAAGTTTATACTCAAAAGAGGATTGATGAACTGTTATGAAGGCCTATGGTCTGTCATAAACTTAACAACTTTAGAAGGGGAATATATGCAAAAAATTATGCGCATTTTTATCTCAAATACTATATTCACCCATTACCTTTTTCCTCTTTGCTTTTGTATTCCTCTTGCTATTCATGAGATAGAGAGGGCCAAAAAAAGAAAGAAGTATTATTATTTGGGGTTGCTAAGTTTTTCACTTGGATTTCCAACTCAATGACTTCAGGTATAGGGCAGTGACAAGCGCATACTACCGAGGTGCAGTGGGGGCAATGCTCGTTTATGACATCACCAAACGTCAATCATTTGATCACATAGCTAGATGGCTGGAGGAGTTGCGTGGCCATGCTGATAAGAATATCGTCATCATGCTCGTAGGTAACAAATCCGACCTGGAAGATCTTCGAGCTGTATCAACTGAAGATGCTAAAGATTTTGCTCAGAGAGAAAACCTATTCTTTATGGAAACATCAGCCCTTCAAGCAACAAATGTTGAGCAGGCTTTTGTTACCGTCCTAACTGAGATTTATCGGGTGGTTACCAAGAAAGCCCTCGTTGCAAATGAAGCAGATTCTGGAGGAAATGAAGCGCTTCTCAAAGGAACCAAGATTGTCATTCCTGGGCAGGAACCGATGCCTGCCGCAAGCAAGTTTAGCTGTTGTGGATCGTAATAAGTGAGACCCTTTTATTTTGTATTGTTTGATTATGAGGTCACAATATAGACTTTCCCACTACTCAATAACAAAAAATGTCCACTTATATTATCGTACTTGTGAGTCATATTTTTTGCTGGCATATTTATACAAATGAAAGTTTCATTTCTTTCATTGGTTTTTACTAATATTACCAACATTACATAGGACACATACCATGATCCTAACTTCCATGCTTTAGCTTTAAGTTAACTCGGAAGATCAACAAAATTTGATCAAATAATTAGCCCCTTTGCAGGTAAAAGTACTAGTGGCATCATCATAAGGGTAGCTATATGCTGTTGGGCAAGCTTTCTTGAAAACCTCTGAATAATTGCTTGGCTTGCAAACCTGAGGATTGTTGTACGCTCCTGTACAGCAATACTGAGGCTCATTGAAAGCCAAACACGCACTTTTACAGGCCACAGTTTCCCCTCCACTTGCAACCTGCAGTTTTGCTGGGCATTCCAGGTTCAAGTTCGAGTTACACTTCACAGCAGAACAGTCACCGGACCCACCAGACGGGACGATGGAAACAGGCATATTAAACCCATCAACGAGGCTGACGTCATAAAAGTCTTCCGGGCTGTCCAGCGTGAACTCCGCCAGGGATACTGGCGGTGCACCTCCAGTGCCACTGCACTCAAGGAGGCCAGAGCAGTCTCCGGTGGTGCAGTTCCCCTGCTTGCCTGATTGGTCAAAGTTGCACCCGGTTCGGGCCCAGAAGCGGCCGGACCACCCAGTGGGTCCCATGATGTCAGTTTGCTCGTTTGGCTTGAGCTGCAGGCCACCGTTCTTTAGCAGAGGGTGTCCAGAGCCTGAGAGGATCCCAGGCCATATAGTTTCTTTACACTTGTTTTGCAATGTGAAAACTGCAGCATTGGATCCTGGAAATGAGAGGAGAAGAATTCAGTTAAAACAGTTCGTTAAAATGCTGTAAGGAGCTGGGAGAGAGGGATAACAACCTGTGAAGATAGGGAGGAGAGAGAGAGAGAGAAGAAGCCGTGATGCCATAGTCATGTTAAATAAGCTGTGCAACATAGAATGGTGTATAGAGACAGAATGTATTTATACTGTAGGTTGTTGCAATAAATGAATTTTTTTTTTCTCTTTATTGTTGGTTGCTTTCAGTTGAGAAGGCGTAGCTGTACCGTTATTATTTAATGAGGCACTGATATGAATGGGAATTGGGAGGATGAGAATGAAAGAAATAAAAAAGAACAAAGAATCTGTAAATAATGTGAAGTGTGATTTGATGAAAACCAAAACGTGCAGTTATAATGATGTGTTTTGCCCGCAAGAATGAGTCTACGACGGCTCTATGTTTCAAAAAATTCAGAAAGAATTTGTGATTGGTGGGTCTAACTGATGATGATGTCATTATCACTGAGGCATGTAAACATAAAATGAAATTTGACTGTGAGTCTACATTTTTTGGGAATGAATTGCCAAGTAGTTTTTCATATTTCGGATAAATGAATTTGCCTTTATTATATTATTATTCCAAGCACAAAACAGAAATAAATTTCAATTATTTTTATCAAGAATTCACAATATGTGCCGACAAAGTAATGGTACAAAATATACTTGATAGAAAATAAATCCACAATATTTGCATTACAAAATCCACAATCTTTTTGTTCTTTCATCGTGAAAGAAATTATTGGTGAAGTCACACTCCTTAATAAAGATCATATTATCATTGTTTACCATATATTAAGGAGGAAAAAACAAAAAGATAAAAGGTCATGAGACATTTATTTCTTGTGAATTGGACTATGCTGATTTGGCTCGTAGCTGTTCAAATGAATCATTTTTACTGCATTGTATGGAATCGAGCACATGTAACACCCACAAAACTCGTACACTTGAGAATTATTATTATTGTTGTTGTTGTTATTGTTAGTACGATGTGGCTCCAAGATCTGCACCACCATTTTTCGATATGTCATTAGTCGTTACTCGCATTTTCTTTATGAGCCAACAGTCATGAAACGAGGATAGTTTGTTATCATGTGAACTGTCTTAATGCTTACTTACATGTTGTATGCTAATAGCTTTCTATTTTTAATTATCTTTTTTCTCATGTTGGCATGACTTATTTTACAACATAAATGGGAAGTTTAGGGGTCGTCCGGTTTTCATTCCAATTTTCATTTCCGGTTTTATACTCTGCTGTACCCACAAACTTATTTTATTTTATCATTTCAATAGCATTCAATCACTGTATTTAAATTACATTCTCCTGCCAATTTTTAACAACATCAATAAATATGAAAATATTTAAATTAAATTCCTTTAGTCAAATAATTTCAAACATCATTAAATCAAACTCACCCCTTACATGTTATTATAATAAATTATTATATCTAACCACAATATTTAAAATAAGAATTCACCACTTATCATTTCATCTAATACAATACAATAAATTTCAAACATTATCTTTCAATAAGATCTTATCGCTTACTATTCTAGGCAATAATATGTCCTAGGCAATAATATGTCCTATTGGAGCTTTGAGATAGGACGTGCGGTGGGGTTGCAGTACACGCCTTATAATCTACTTGAAAGTTGAAACTATCAACTACTATAATTTTTGGATTTGCTTAGTCAGATTGAATCTTAAAAATATATCAAGAAGAGAAGGAATACATATATATAAATATATATATATATATATCATCCATTTGACAATTTCTTTTATCGTGGCACAATCACCATAATTCTGAATAATTATAAAGTGAATACAATGTTTTTCTAGCCACCAACTTAAGTAGTTATGGAAAGCAACATACTGAAAACCAATGAAGAGACTTTTCTGTAAATTATCATCAATATAAATTATCAGGCGTCTCCTTTGCTTCCTTTAAGATTAATAACAGCAAGTTCCTTTTCAACAAACTCTCCAGCACACATAGGAGGATATTTGTGGGCTAAGGGTGAGTCCGCAAAGTGGCCTAATGGTTTCAGCACTGCATCTGATGCGATGTGCGCAAAGAGCTTGAAAAAAGATGGAAAGACAAACCCCCGATTTTAGAAGTTAATTTAGAATCAAAGAAGACTATAGCAAAGAAGTATAAGGAACTAAATTATATCAAGCACACGATTGGACTCACTGTTGAGGACACTCTCCAGAGGCTCCGGCTTTGGTCTGAAGCTAATTTTATTGCATCAATTGTGCGGTCAGTCACAACAACTTCATGCATGCCAGCTATGCACTCTCCAGAGGTCAACCATTCAATCTGCATATCCGTACCATGTAAACGCTTGGCAGAGAAGATGAGAATAACCTCCAAAAGAGAAGGATCAAAAATAACTCTCTCATGTTATTGCTTTGTTTATTGTATATTGATGGGGACGAAATATATGGGGCAAAACAAACTATTATACTGCATCTATTTCATAATCAGAAGGAGAACAGGCGATTGTTTTAGATTCTACTGCTTTAATAACGCCAAAGAAACTCGCTGATCTTTTGATAATGGCAAATGGAGAGGTAAATATCTGCTAGACCAATACCCATACCTGCTTTCCTGTTTGAATGAGAAGACATCCCACAGGAACTTTAACTTCCATTTTTTGCCCATTTCTCAGCCAAATATTTAGTCCTGGGAATCTACTCCTGCCATGAATTGTTAGAAAGTTGAGGTCATAATGATATCCAGCAAACACGGTTCCTATTTGGCCATGACGTCTTAGATTGCTTCCAGTTGGAGCAAGTAAGTGTGGTCCCTGGAAGAGATAAATAAGTAGTTATATATATGAGTATGTCGTGATGAAGCAACACATGCAAAAGAAGGGAATACTGTAAAAGCCTCACAAAACAACTTTCGGAGTCTCAAAAAAAGAAAAACTACAGATCTGCAACAATTTGGAGTCAGGCCACCATTCATACAATTAAGGTTAAAAAGTCTTCTTTATGACTCTGAAGTTACAATAAACATTGCACAGTAATGGCTTGAGGATATCTCTTTCAGTCTATTTGTTATATTCTAGTATTCTACAACCTGTTTATGCATTACAAGAGCTGAATTGCTACCAAAAATATGATATAGAAACAGAGTTTAAAGGATTCAACAACGAAATGACTCAGAAATTGTCTGACACCAGTCATTTGACAGCCAATGATGTAAGAAAATAGAGCTCTCCATATAACTAGAAGATCAAGGCCTCAAGTAAGACACAAGATAAACACTTCAACAAGCAAAGTTATATATCTGAAGTTCTGCAGCATTTAGTAGCCCACATTTCAGCAAAGACAGTTTTATACAATTCAGGGCGCTCAGGCATTATCATCATCTCATGGTGGGTGGAGTACAAACTTAAAATCAGCATAATGTCGTCATGACAAGTTGCAAAAAATCTAGAATAGGCCAAAAACAACAGTAAACCTGCTTCATAAGAGAAGTGAATGCATCCTTCTGCAGGCCAAACCCAACCGCAGCCATTTCAGCAACAACCTGATAAAGAGTTGCATAACATGAGAAAGAATGAATAACTAACCTGTAAAATAAGAACTGAATTTGATGCTTGCCTCTATAGCAGATATCATCTTATTACCCCATGAATCCATGGTATCTTTCCACTCCGGAAATCCCTCAGGTACAACGGGTTCAGAGTTAAGTTCCTATAAGATGGGACAGCTAGTATTAGAAGCCTACCAACATCAACCGTAAAAAATTAGAAGAGTGACCTTGAAGCGGGTACTTGATGGCCGTGGACCAACTCTCCACATATACCGCCACTTAGGGTCGGGTCCAGCAGGAGTGGATGGTTGAAACTCTTTTGGCATTGTTCTCAGCACCTCTTGCATTTCTTCATCCACTAAACTACGTGGTACTTCAACCCCTTCAGGTGTTACTCCAACCTGAATAAAATTAACATCAACAGTCAGATTTGAGTGAGTGATGCCCTGCCAGAAAACTCAAATGACTGACAGTCCGACACCTTTCAGGAAACTTGAGGAGTCACTCCAGTGGGAAAAAATGGTCCTTTCAGCTATATTATGTGTTATAATAAAGTGTAAGTACACATCATCTATTTGCGATTTACATCTAGAATCTTACTTGCAAAAAATGTCATTATGTTACGAATGTACAGTGCACGTAAATCTAATTTACTATGGGAAAGAGAGGATGATTGGTGTTTTACTGAGTAGTTGATATTAAGTTTTTACTTCAGTTGAGCAAGAACAGGGAATATGGAATTCAAAAGTCCATTGAATCCCCCCCCCCCCAAAGTAACTTGCAGAAGAATGGAAATGTGAACACATGATATATACAGGATTACAGGCCATAAACATATGCCTCTGAAGTCTGAACGCACAGAGATCCACTTTATAAATTCTACAGACTACAATGCATATCCTTGGAAAGATAAACACACTTTTGAACTTAATCAGTTCCATGTTCTCAACCTCACTTGGTGTCCTCACCAAATTACAGTAGAGTACCAAATCATGACATATACTTCAAATTTATGAAATAATAAAGAAACTGCTTAATTTACTTGAGATGCGTAAACACGCAAGCAAGAAAAAAAAAACACTCAACAAGAGCCCAAGACCATACTTATCCGTGCCCTAATGCGATTAAGAGTTACTATACAAGCATTGATTCGGGCTAGAATCCACAAAAGCACCATAACAACTAAATTTAGATCCCCGATAAATCACATCGTAAATCAAATCGAAGAATGTCTAATCTGAATGATCAATCCCCAAGTTCAAAATCGGTCAACCGCATCCACCATCAAATTAAGAAATAGTGACCTGGTAATGCAGCTGCGGGCGTTCTTGTCGGCGCTTGAAATCATCGGGCATCTCGAAATATTTCTCCATCATATCGAGGAAGCGATCGTTGTCTTCGGCAGAGCATCGGGGATCTTTGATAAGTAAAGCTCCAGTCTCTCTTAGGGTTCTGCTAACCTCGGCGCATAGACTCTGCAGATTAGAATCGAGCTCCTCTTTGTCAGCGCTAAGGAAATTTTCGCTGAATTCTAGGTAGGGCGTGAGATCAATCACCGGAATCTGCATAATTGAGTTTTAGAGAGAGAGAGAGAATGTGTATTGGAACTTGGAAAGATGAGATGAAAATGGTGGGGGTATGGGAACTTGGAAAGGGAAGGATTATGGCGGGAGAATGATTCTTTTTCTCCTCTTTTTGGCTTTAATTTTTCCCTTTATAGGCTGTGATTATGGTGACTTTCATGGGTGGTGCAGATCTCCAGATCAGGGATTGCGGATTTTGTAGCGCCTTTCAAAAGAAAATTCAATTATATTTTTTTCTTACTTTTTTTTTTTTTTTACTTCAATTCAATTATATTCTTTTTTTTTTTTTAAACTTAAATTCCAATTATACTCTTATATATTCAAAAAAATAATCTTCTTATACATTATATTAAAAACTAAGTCGGTTATGTCACGGATAAAATAGAAAAAAGAAAAGAAATTGAGGCTAATCAAACAAAAATCTCCCGAAGCTTAATTGGGATTAAAATTTTATTTTAATTTATTTTTATATAAAAAATCTCAATTTCATTGTGCCTGCATTCTTTTGGGTACTTCAGAGTAATGCAAGAAATTTGCATGAACAGTCTATCAATATATAAAAATAAATTCAGGATAAAATATAATGTAAACTTTTATCGCCCTTTTGTAATTTACTACAACAGGAAACCTAAAAAAATAATTTATTGGCAATGAGAAATATAATTGAATAAAAATTAAAAAGAAGATTTAAGTTAAAATCATATCAATTCAAAATACTACTCACAAGATAAACTCTTCTAATTTATTATTTTAATGTGTTTTTTTAATAAATAATATATCATCAATTACAGATATAAAAATATTAAAAAATATATTTCATAATTTACTTATATTTATTAGCTTTTAGGTATGTTTTTTAATTTCTTATAATTTTTATTTTTAACAAATCATGTATGGTTTCTTATAATTTATTATATTTGAACCACATAAATAATTTATTATTCTTTTACAACTATTAATATTTAAAAATCATGCAAGTATTCTCGGTGCTTTGGACAAACAGAAGAGACAATTATTTATTGAGAATTTCTTTTGATTGCAGTATTTGGTGCAAAATAAAAGTGAAAATTGATTTCATGCTGAAATAGTGACCGACGTAAGGTTCCATGCATTATGCGTGTACGTAATTTGCTTCTATTCAGGCCATACATGTTTTGTTTCGAAATGCATTTAGGGTTACGCAGTGCAAACATAATTCTTGTAGCATGCTGAGTGTGGCTCACAGTTATTTACCATTTATTACATTTAATAATTCAACACCCTATCTAGCAGGATAAGTTGCTTCTACGTTTCTACCTCGTATACAGTACACATCGTGTTCATGCAGACGTGATTGACATGCAGAATGCTGTTTAATGTTGGCATTAATAATTTTCTTGCAATTTTTAAATATAATTATGTGAACTCCTTTTATGTTTTATTTTTTGTTTAAATAAAAGTTTAAGTATTTATAAATTCTAAAAACTGATTGTCAAAATTAGTTTTAGGCTGATTTCTTAATAAACCAAATATTTGTTTTAAACTGATTAAAGGTGATTCTAGGACCTTTTGTTAATAAATTGGTGAAAATTTGATTATTTAACAAATATTCAGTTTTTTTTTTTAAATTAAATTCAAATTATTTTTATTTTAAGACACTACCTACTTTTAGTTTTTATGCGAAAATCAATTAAAGTTACTTCTTAAAAGCACAATATATCTTCTATCAATTAGAGAATCGGTGCTCATAGGACATATTGCTTTATTATTGCAAACAATAAAAAATATGCTCAACAAATAGTTTTTAAATTTTTAATGAAGTGGAAAATTGATAGTGTGGCAAATTAGTAAATTATGAATAAAGTATATATTGAATATATAAAGAATCAAACCAAAAATAGAATGTTGATTCCAAATGTGAATAATTTGTGACCGCACTTTAGTTGGGGAAAGCTTGAAGTGCCTTTGTCATAGTGCCTCCAGCAAGTTCTTGCAGCATTGGTGGCAGTTTGTGTTTAGTTAAATGGAAAGTTAGTTTGTGTCAAATTTAGCTCCAAGCCAATTGTATGTTAGTGGAACATGTTGTTAGGTATCATTAGTTCACCTTAATATTCTCATTCTTGTTATTAAATGATGTATTTACACACAGTAAGTTTATTTACTTAATATGGTTTAAATTATATAAATGAGGTAATTTTGATAATATATATATATATATATATATATATATATATGTGTGTGGGTTTATTAATCATAATATATTAGATAATTATTTCACGTAGAATAGAAAATAGGATTGTAAACTTCGGTACTTACATATCTGAACATGTTTCAAGCACATAACTATTATTTATTTATTACTTCCTATAATGATTCAATTCAATTAATATTTGGGTGCCGCACATGCCCCTGCTCCTCCCCCTGCCGTCCATGGCGCTGCTCTAATTTTCTTAGTCCCGCTGCCATTAATGCAGATTCCTTACCCTGTTATCTCATCCCTCCTCCTCATGATTTAAACCCTTCACCCCTGCACTCACTCCTCGCAACGTATACATTTACTATAGATAAACGTACAGAGATTCGATGAGCGGGGTGTTGACTATTTGCAGCATTGTGCTGCTGATTGGTTCATTTTCCGTCAATGGCAGCCCGTCGAGCGACTTCGAAGCGGTGGCGGCCTTCAGGGATGCAATCGGCGGTGCGGTCACCGCTGCATGGACCGGCAGCGACTGCTGCGCGTGGCCTGGAATCGTCTGTGACCCGAACACTCTGCGGGTCACCGACATCGTCCTCCGGGGCAGCGACTCATCGAGCCCGACTACACAAAACGAGAAGGCTGATTCGCCGGGTGATGCCACCGGGTTAATCTCCCAATCGCTTTGCCTGCTCGATCAGCTCGCTACTCTCATCGTTACAGACTGGACTTCCGTCTCCGGCGAAATCCCGGCGTGCATTAGCTCCCTCTCTGGCCTCCGAGTCCTTGACCTCTCAGGAAACAGAAT
Organism: Caryopteris x clandonensis; assembly: GCA_028749325.2. Taxonomy (NCBI): domain Eukaryota; kingdom Viridiplantae; phylum Streptophyta; class Magnoliopsida; order Lamiales; family Lamiaceae; genus Caryopteris; species Caryopteris x clandonensis. The sequence continues at coordinate 4,828,660 of JAPYKT020000022.1, read as the reverse complement.
ATCCGGCGATATCCCGGCGGGTATCGGAAAACTGAGCCAACTGATCGTGTTGAATCTCGCGGACAATGAAATCTCAGGCTCCATACCGTCTTCCATCGCCAAGCTCCGCCGCTTAAAGCTTCTCGACGTCAGCAACAACAAAATATCCGGCGGAATCCAGTCGGAGATCGGGAAAATGAAGATGCTGAGCCGAGCTATACTGCGTGGGAACCAACTCAGCGGGTCGATCCCCGCTTCAATTGCCGCTCTTTCCAGGATGGCCGATTTGGATCTATCACTGAACCAGTTATCGGGTTCGATTCCAGAACGAATCGGGTCGATGAAGACTTTATCAGTCCTCGAACTTCACTCAAACCAACTCTCGGGTGAGATACCGGCGTGTCTGTTGGGCAACAGGGGTTTGAGTTATTTGAATTTAAGCAGAAATAAGTTGGAAGGGAAGATACCAGACAGTTTTACACCGGAAAATTATTACATAGTTCTGGATTTATCGTATAATAAGTTGAAAGGTGAAGTTCCAAAGTCCATGAAGAAGGTAAAATACATGGGGGCATTGGATTTGAGCTACAATGACTTCCAGGCCTAATCCATGACATGTTTCATTACACATTTTTTTTGGGGGGGGGGGGGAAGATGTTTACTGTGTTGTTAATTTATTGTGGTTATGTTATCATTTCATATTTAATATGTATTGATATCTTCTGATTTAAAAAGAAAAAGGCATTGCATTATGGATTTGGAATTTCTAACTCAAAATCAGAGCTAACTTATAGGGGCTTGTGCTTATAATGCTACACATTGCAGCACAAAAATAAAATAAATATATGATTTTAGTTTTTTTATATAACTTTCTTGCGTTTGAATCAATCTGTTGATAGACATGGGATATTTGTGTTTCCAATCTTTATAATGTTGAAAATTGCACTTGTTGTAATTTCGTAAAGTCCTTCCAACATTCTTTGATTGTTGATATAGCATATTGCACAATTGTTCTTTTTATACGTTGAATTGCTCTTTTTCGATTATTGTTGTTTGATTATGTACAAAAACATATTGGGGAAGGCTTCGATGCAAAAACTGGAACACTCAAAAGTCCTATTATCCAGCGTAGAGAAAGATATAATCTTAAGAGATATACATTTCTTAAGAAGATGTCAAGAGAGAATGTTCTTCCTTACCTAGGAAATGAAGAATATATATGAGTGTTTGATACCTTATCACAAATGTTAATGGACTTTTTTTATTGTGCCCCAACTATTAATAATTAGTTTCCTAAGGCTCGGTAGAGTTCGTGTCTCATAGAGGCATAATTTAATCCACATAAAAAAATGTTTTTTTGTAACAACAAATTTCTTGTTTTCAATAAAAATAAATAAGAAATTTGTATAAATAAATATATATTAAATTTAAATAAATATTGTAGATACACATCTTCAATAAAATTTGCCGATTCTTATCTTTGAGTTAACTTTTTTTTAAATTTGGAGTTATTTCTTCAATTTTGATCCCTTCAGGCTTAATTTTGGTTTAAAATGATAATTTGAATTTTGGAGACCTCCACACACAATATGTTCAAATATGTGAAGAACGTTGTTGATTTGTGAAAAACATCATTTGATTTGAAGAATTATGACTTGGAAATGCCAATCACAGGAGTTAGCAACTTGATCTTAGCTCGAACATCGTTTCTGATAGACTTCTACGAATAATGCCAAGAACTACTTGAATTACTAGATATTATCTTGTAGGAATTCTGTAGATTTCAGGATTGTGTGATGTTAATTATGAGGAGACATCTCTAATTATATGATATCATCAACTTTTTTCATATTTACTTGATGAAATGACGCTATTGATTTGTTCATCATAATTTTCTTGTTTTTGGTAGAAAGATACATTTGGTTTCATTTCATCACCAAAATTTTGGTAATTTATTTTCATATTTTTATGATATGATATTGATTGCAAAGGAATCTGATTTGAATATCTGTTAATATTTTATTGACCCATAAATATTTATATCAAAATAATGTTTATTTATCTATTTATCTTTAGAGATTAAATATTGATAATATAGTTAGTAAGTTTAAATTAATTTTTCATATTTAAAATTTTCACTTATAACCCTTTAATTGACCACAAAATTTTCCCTCTTTTTACTTGTTTTGTGGATATTAAATATATTATGCTAATAAACTTCTAGTACTTATGTCTAGTGATCTTGTTGCCTCATGCAACAGTCTGCCATAGCGAACTTGCTTTTATGTTTCGTTAGTATTAGTATCATCTTTGTGTAAAACATGATTTATAATAATATAAAGTTAAATATATTTATAATATAATTTTGAGTAACTAATATTTAAAATATTTTATTAATTATTGATAAAATATGTAAAAAAATATATAATTTTGTATCAAAAAAATGAATTGCTAATTTGAGACTAAAAGAATCTATACATCTTTTACTTTTTTTCTTTTTTCTTCTTAGCAGCAACCATAAACACTTTTTCTCTAGTGAAATATCAGTTGATCTGAGATCTTGATTAGTGTTTTTCAATAGTTATTTGTACGACTGAGCAAAGTTATTTCATATATTTTAACTGATTAGCAGTTCTGTCTGAATGGGTGTTGGAGATTTAGTAATTAATATGGGGCAGTTCTATTTGATGTACTAGACCAACATTTTTTGAGTTGATATGCAACCTCATATGATAATCGGTTCATCAGGTCTCATATTCACCGAACTAGACACTTGCTTACATTTTCAAATTTGCATTCATCTTTGTCTACAATGCTGCTACTACAACATGAAATACAAAAAAAAGTACATACAAAAGTAGGAGGTTTGTGAATTTTTTAGTAGATTTTCTATTTCTTTTTCTTTTCTGTTTTTTTTCCTACTTAAATGTTCTATATCTATGCAGGTGGGATGAAACATAAATTTTATAGAGAATGTCACTAGCTCACCAACTAAATTATATGTCGACAATATTGTTTTCTCTTCATTCAATCTCTTCTCAGTTGCTTTCTATAATTATAAAATATGGATCATTTCATTACATTCATTATTTGTTTTTAACATTTTTTTTTTTTTGTTTCAGTCATGGGAGATAATCCATGGTAATATGCTATGTGTAGGCTCTCGGGAGATTTGATTTATTTGAATGTGGTAACCCGGCGCCCGAAGCCCTGTCCAATCTTGAAATCATGCTTTCAAGTTCTGCAATTCAATTCATTGCTCCGGCCCAGAATACAATTAATCCGGCATGGGCTACATGATCATTCTCTCAATCGGGAGCAGACCAATCCAGGTATTGTAGACATTGTCTCATTTGCGGTCTTCGGGTTGGAGGATTATTGGAATCAAGAAGAATCCAAAGCGTTGCCCTGCAAAGAAGCTGCTTAGGGCATGGAAATAAATATTATATTATAGAAACAACAAAATCTATCCATATGGTTTCAATAGTGTATATTCTTGATCTTAGACAAGTAGAAATATTGTGGAAGCAACCTCCTTTGTTGCACTTTTTCAACAAAAGTTTGATACTCGATCAGGATGATTGTTTTTATCATCTTGAAGACTATTTCGAAATTTTAAAGTTGTCGATTTTTAATAGTGAAAGTTCATTTTGGGAAAGTTGTCGATTTTAATAGTGAAAGTTCATTTTTGGAGATGATTGCTGGTAAAATTAATTATTTGCATTTTATAGAGATACTCAAATAGAAAGAGTTGACTCATTTTCTATTCATTGATACTAAATATGTTATTTGGATACAATGTGCAATAAATATTCAATTGATATTTATTGCAACTTCATATGATGAACGGTTTAGGTGTTCAATAATTTTATCAATCACAGCCTGTTATGATAATGAATTTAAGTGTTTAATAATTCTATGAATATAATTTTAACAAAAAAAAATTTAATCAAATATCATCGTCAATTTTTTATGATTTTAGACTTACTAAATTTTGCAAAGTGGGATATTGATTTATTTTTTAATAATGATAAATATACATATATATATATATAATTGGGTGCACGACTGAGAAATTGGTTGAGCAGCTTCTGGATTTTCCTGTGAAATGGCAAAACGCTAACGATACCTAATCTGTTATTTTTCATCATAGGAAAATCTCTGTGAATTATTGCTGGCACAATATCGCTGTTTAAGCACAGAAAAAAAATTGAAAAAGAAGATAATAAATTGCGGATGTAGTAAGGATATAAGCTGGGGGTTTCGAAGCATAAAATAGGGAATTCATGGGTTGGAGGAGAAATTTGTTGGATTAAAAAATTTACCCTATTATTAGACATTTAGTTACAAATCTGCAGATTGAGCTTTTGAGGGGAGGTCCCTTATCAAAAACAATCGCTTCAATCTTTCTTCAAATATTGCTTTCAAAAAATGAAATTTAATAATGGAAAAAAAAAAATGTGTTAAAAATGAAAATATGCGTGTTGGAAACAGAAAACAAAAAACATCCAAGGCAAATCCAATGCCATTCAGAGTTAAAAATGAAATCGGTGAACTAATTTATCTGCAAAAAGGTTGAAATAAAAAAACAAGCATATATAATTCACCTAGAATTTAAATAACCAAAGCACAAAATACTGCAAAACAGAATGTGCCAGAGTATAATGCGAAAATGCCCTAAATTAGTTTTTAGTCCTAATAATCGACAAAATCGACTTTGATGACATTTGGGACCGCTCATATATCCCTATTAAATAAGTGAGAAGACAATAAATAAATAAAAATGTGCACGCAGACTTGAGCCGCCAGCTATTACACAACATTCCGCATAAATAATAATACGAGTTTATTCTTCTCTTCCATTATTGCAACAAAAATCTTCTCGGCAGCTGTCAGCTAGGAACACTTGACGTTTCTAAACATCCAGTACAAATAGTGAAAGCATCTTCTATGAGATAAATGTGTTATATGTACATTACAGTATATAGCTAAGAGATCAAACCTAAATACCTGATCTACTGCAAGAAGCTATGTATTAGGATGAATACAGATCACTGTGAAAAGCGCACACAACCTGAAAATATATAAATGGAAGGGCAAAATTTTGCCCCAAAATTGATCGGCCCCAAATTCTCAACCAGAAAATGAAGTTCGTGTCTGCCTCGTATCTAGTGTTTGCAACAGAGGGTTCAACCTGATGCTCCAGCAGCAGCCCCCTTAGCATCATCGCTTTGCTCTTCTTTAGCAAACTCTTCAATCAATTGGCGTTGCCTCTGAGTCAAGTTTCTGAGGCAGGGTAAAAGGAACAAATAAGTCAAGTTCTAAATGGAGCAAACAGCATAAATCCCGTGAATTTCTTTATTTAATATGTGAAAAGAAAGAATACATAATTAAGAACATAAATAAAATAATCAATACATCAACTATAGCTGAAAAGCAAAGCCATTGAAATATAAAATCGAAGCATTAAGTGTCAATTCCCCGGGCAGATTCCCCAGTTAGTCGTTGAGACTGGAATCTCCTGTTGTTTATAAATCATTAACTCAAGACTTCACTATTGAATGTAACTGGGACGAGAAGTTGCTTTTCCTACATCTAGGAATTCAAAAAATATGAGGCAATATAAAATAAAGAAAAACTTAACAAATTAATATTAACATCATGAGGAAAATAATGGTACTCTTTAAAAGGTAAACGTAACAAAAGAAATCAGAGAAGTTCAAACAAAATACAAACCTGTAAATATAATGTGAACAATGACAGGACAAACACAGTCAAGAAGGGAAGTAGGAAACAGACCCTCAAAATCAATAGGAAGCTAAAAATCAAAAGTGGATAGTTATGGGGAAGACAAGACCTTTCTAGATAAATTTTATATTATTGCTAGTAACATCACAATCTGAATGATTAAGACCCTCTAAAACTGAAAGATTATATATATTTTTCACATAAGATGGGGACAAATAACCTGTAAATTGGACCATATAGGGAGCATTATAAAGGCACCCTAAGATCCTCAGGATATGCCCGGTTCTCTTAGTATATGCCCTGATAAGTCAAAAGACAAAAATCCTGCCAACATTGCTGTGAGGCACTTCTTATGTGCCCAGCCTCAAGGCAGACCCTGGCTGCACCTCTCAGTACTACTTGAGGAAAGACCAATCTCAAATATTTGCCACAATAATTCTACTATGAAAGCGCCAGTAAACAAATAATTACAACAGATGAGGAAAATTCAAAGGTCACTCATCTGAGTCACTTACGTTGGTATGCTGACATTGAAGTGCACATATTGATCTCCAAACGAAAAAGAGTTTCTGACTTTAATCCCTGCACATTAAGAAAAAAAAAAATCCTTGACGAATACCAAAACATAGATATAAAAAATAATTTAGGGGAAAACAAATAAATTATTGCAAAGGGAAGAAAAGAGTAATGCAAGCACTCCACAGAACCAATTTAAACTTTGTTTTGTTCCCAGAGAACGGTCATATAATAGCAAAAATATGCCAGTGATGCTGTAAGTGGGCATGATGTTATTTGTGAAACAAAGTGCCCACTGCTGGAAAATATGTAGCACCGCTGGCAGGAAAAATACTTACATACCCCCGTCCTAGAAACAATTCCAGTATTTAGACACATAGGAAGCAAATGAGATGGTAATACATCAAGCAAAGCCTTACCCTTATTTTTCAAGAAGACCTTTTGGCCAGGTTGAGTGCCAGGGCGCACCTGCATGCCAAAAGGAAGTAGAAAGTGAACTTCAGCGAGAACACAGTTCAAAGTATAGCAGAGCATTCTACCAAGATTCTTAGGGCGTGATTGTTCAAGGTTTAAGCCTGGACAGATTCATGTCTTTGCAATCTGCACTATGTTCTTTTCAGGACTCAAAAAGATGGATTTTAAAATCCTACTCTAACCCATCCTACCCCTGTATTGATGTGACATCTCTACACGAATCCTAACCTATACAATCCAAAACAAACATATATCTTCGGTACTTCAGGACTGTACAATCTAAGGACTAGAAAAATCTGGATTTTCCCCAACAAACATGGTTATAACAAACAAACCCATATGCATCTGAATATACCAAACCCAAATAGCATCCCTTCCCTTATCCAACCCAAAACAGGAAAAAGAAGAGAAAGAAAAAGCAACAAGAAATAATCAAAGGAGATGTCAAAACTGAAACCACACTTTTCACAGTCATTATTGCATATTGAACAATTAAAAACTACAGAGTTACATCAGACAGACCTTAACAACAACATCTCCACTCAGAGTAGGAACCTGGATTGTTCCTCCCAAAATGGCCTGCAAAAGAACATTAGATATGATTAATGAAGCCAGACTGACAACCTGATAATCAGATCCAAAAAGAGACAAAGGGTAAGCATCACTTGTAACATGAGATGCATATTTATTAATCTAAATTATATCATCCTATTGCTTCAAGGCATCTTATCCATGAAATACATATTTAAGAACTTCACAGATTATACCATTTTAATGCACTTGCAACACAGACTAAAGCCAAAATACACAGATTTATGAAAACATAAATGATTAATAGTTCTCCAAATCCAGAAAACTGAATCTACAAATTACAATAGGCAATTATTACCTGTGTGATGCTCAAAACTGCATCAACGTGGATGTCAGCACCTTCCCTACGGAATACTGGGTCTTCTCTGACCTGTCAACATATCCAGCATGGATTTGAGCATGTAAATGCCAAAAATAAATAATATGCAAAAGAGTCACCACATTAGAAGTCATGGAGCTAATCAAGCAACCTTAATCATAACATAAAGATCACCAGGTTGATTTCCATCAGGATCTGCTCCACCACTTCTTGGAATCTTAATAGTTTCATTGTTGTCCACCCCTGCAAATAAAAAAGTACATATTATGATACCATACTTGCTGTTGGACCTCACAGAGAGTTCTACAAAGTCATGGCTGAAACATATCATTTTCGAAACCACTTTCCATTATTGTAACCACTATTTTTATCCCCAAAAGAACTCAAAAACAAGAGACCAACAACAATGTTCCTAAGAAAATTCACAAATCACTTGATATTATATATAACATGAAGAAAGTTTCCAGCAAAATTGGTGCTTCCAGTTTAACCAATCTCAGGATGGCACAAAATAAGAGAGAAACTGAAATATGTAGTTGCTCAAGTATCTAAGCCATAATTTAACTAATAGGTGGTCCCCAAATAAGCAAATTTCGAAAGAAAAATCATTGAAATTGGCAATTAATATACATCATAGTCTCCAGTTGGAAGAAGTTCTAAAACAGAAATCTAAGAGAGGTTACTGAAACAAGGCATAGAAGGAGCTACAACTTTAGTGGGAGCTCACCTGCCATGACATTCAACTTCACTGTCTTTTGCCCTCTCACTACTCGCTTACCCTTACATGTCTTGCAGAAGCTCTGTTGCCAAAAAGATAAAGAACACAATTATTATAACTCAGCAAGGGTTAATGTAGTTGAATAAACTTTGGGCTGTCGATTAATTTCAAGACAGTAAAGAGTAATATCTCATTAATATCATGGACAGTTAAGTGCACAGAAATATAAAAGACAACGTGGTCAAGATTTGACATGACAGTGAAGGATACACTCAAGGAACTCTTGATGTTACACTGTATTTAGGCTTACACATTTCCAATATCAGTAAGCAATAACCTAGTAGTAGCATGTCAATGAAGCCAATCAAAGAATAAGAGAAGATACTACACCAAAAGTGTTCTTTCCACATTCCACCCAATTCCCTTCGATTCCATACACAAAGCGAGTAAATTTTCATTGGTCCTCCACACACAAAAACAATCAAGAATTACCTCCACAAAGTTGTCTGAGAATGAAAGCACAGCCAAGTGCCAAAGTTGCTCAGGCAATGACCTCTTTTCCCTTAAAACTAATTTTTTTTAATTGAAGACTTTCATGCATTTACAATTTCATCAGCTCCTAAATTACTCATTTGAGTTTACATGCCATTAAGGCATAATGTGGGATGTGCAACAGAGCTAAACTCCATATTTGCAGAGCACAGGTCTGAAGCACCTTTTCTTTTGATCTACATCATCGCTCATACATGAACGTAATACGAGAGACATTTCTACTTGGACAAGCCAAAGAGTATTGTTACGAGGTGGTTTCAGATGGAAACAATATAACATCATCCGAACCAACCAATTCGCAAGCAGAATAATCAATCCCAGCAAAACCAACAATTATTCATTATTTCTTTTTGTTTCGTTCACTGCATACATGCATGAAACTACATTAAAGGAGCGTAGAGAGCACATAAAAAATGTCATAAGAGCAACAACATGCATGCTCATTTGTCTGCAGAAACTGAGAATATTAAATGTGAAATGAAAAATACCGTACCGAAACAATTTTCCCAGCTCCTCCACAATTAGGACAAGTAGATTGAAGTGTGAAAGGACCATTTTGAGAGATAACCTAGGAAAAACAAGATATTAGTATGAATATCCAGTTACAACAAGGAAGCTATGCCAAAGGTACCTACCATGCCTGAGCCTCTACATCGTTTACAAGTTTCAGGCCTTGTTCCTGGAGGAACACCAGTTCCACCTAAAATATCATAAAAATTGATTGAGAACGGAAGTATGAGAAAAAATGGAAGACTGACATGAAGAACTGAACAAAACAAACTGGAATTTATATCAACTAATCAGCAGAACAGTTCCTTGGTAATAAACTCAGGCAGAAAATTTTAAATAGAACTTCACAATTTCAATTAGTTATCTCAGGAAAGATGTGACAATACCACAAGTTTCACAAGTCAAATCAGTCAGGATTGACAACGTTTTGGTGCATCCTTGGACAGCTTCAATAAAGGATAGTTCAACTGCAACCTAAAGTCAATACTGAAATTCGTCAAGCTTAATTTTGGAAAAGTATATGCATATGCATGAATATGTATATATAAATCAATATAAATATAAATATAAATATATATAAATAAAAAACAGTAACGTCCAATGGTAACATTGAGAATAACCTTAACATCTTCGCCACCCATATCCCTATTGAAAATGTTGAAAATCTGATCTCAAAGACAAGCCAAACACAAAGGAAGACATTAGTCAGTTTCAAACTTAATTTGATGTCATAAAAACAATACTGCAGAAAAGAACACCGTGCAACTTAGCCTATAACAATATGTGAAGGTTAACAAGTCAAAGCTCCGTTCGCATTGCAGAATGCGCTCATATTCTAACTTAAAATAAATTTCCATCAATCAACTACAACTAAAACTGAGATAAGTATGTAACAACTTAGACTACCTTACGAAAAATAGTTAACTAAAGCTTATGGAGACACAGCTCAGTCTAAGCTATGAATTGAACAGGAAGCTTAAAATGATCGTGTGGCAGTGCAGCAATCAGTAACTTCCAGGTCTGGTAAGTTCTCATTTTTTCTCTAAAAAGAAAAGCTTTTTCACTTCCCAGGACCCTTCCAAATGTACAAAAGTAATAGTGAATGGCTAAACTTATATTCGAATTTCCACTGAACAGTATACCAACTACCATTCTAGAAAACTTACATATCAATTAATGCATGGTAAAAATAATTCTCCCCTTCATAGAGTAAGAAATAACTATTACCATTTCACCCTGCAATTTATGTCTACATCAAACCCTCGAATGTTGATGACTTAAATGGCAATTTTTCAACCAGTTTATAAAACATATCACACTATCAGCACCAATAATGGAGGAAGAGTCTTAAGTAGTTTGAGAAGCAAGGAAAAATATAAAAGGGAAGAAAAAAAACAACGTACACAGGAAAGCTCACTCCTCATGACCCCAGCAATAGTGCATGACTAAACTCATCACCAATTTTCACTCCGCACTACACCAACTACCATTCTAAAAAAGTTACTTATCAATTAATGCATGTTAAAAATAGTTGTACCCTTCATAGAGTAAGGAAAAAAGTTACCATTTCACCCTGCAGTTAATCGCTTGTTCGGTTATACATGCAAACCCTTGAGAGTTAATCACTAAAATAGCAATTTTTTAACCATTTTATAAACATATCTCACTATCAGCGCCAATGAAGAATAAGGAGTCTAAGTAGTTTGAGAAACAAAGAAATATATGAAGGAAAAAAGAAGGGAAAAAAAGGCACACATAGTTAAAAAGAGAAACATGGACTTATGACCAAATGCTTACATCAGCATTTCTGAATATGTCCTGGAAAGGATTAAAGCCAGCTCCGAATGGATCAAATCCAGAACCTTCACCATTACCAGCACGCTCGAAAGCTTCATGGCCAAGCTGTTAAACAGAAATGCCGTAAGACTCATGAGACCTAGAAAAGGAAAATTATGATGCCATGTAAAACAGTAGAATGAGTGAAACTCATATCATGCACATAAGCAATCTATGCACAACCCATGTACGGAAATCTTATCAGAAGATGCCACCAAGTACTTGGGGATTGCATAAAGCAGCAATATATTTGTCAGCAGACTTGAAAAACTAATGCTTTAAATTCTGTATACATAATATTCTATTTATAAGATCTCCAAATGGAAGTAAGATGTTATGATCAAAATACAAGGGACCATATACTTTATTTATCTTATGAATCCCATGAGGGCAAATGAGATATATTTCATTCTGTTTGCATTTCTAGAAATTTAAAACTTAATCACAGAGCGATGTGAAGAAGTAACTATGGCAACCCACAACGACATCACTATCCATCATGCTTTCTACCTTTTAAAGTGCATCATTATTAACATCGAGATGTCCCTTTACCCAGTAATATGCATATGCATGTGCAAGATAAGATGTGAGAGTTGCACAGAATACTCATCAAAAAATCTATACTCAAACCAAGATTTGTCAATATGTACAATCAGAAAAGAAATATTAGAGACCTGATCATATTGTTGGCGCTTTTCGTCATCCTTCAAGACCTACAGGAGGTTGGGACATGACATAAGGCTTAACACAATATACATGGCTTATAGTTGGGACCGTAATTCCCAAAACTTGAAGATATTAGATTATACCTCATACGCTTTCTGGACTTCTTGAAATTTCCTTTCAGCTTCAGGGTCCTCTTTATTTGTATCAGGATGCAACTTCTTTGCAAGCTGTGGAAGCAAATCAAGTAAGAATATGGAGACACTTGAAAACAATAAGGTATATATCTCCATGGTTGCTTGTTTGTGTGTGTGTGTGTTGGGGTGAGAGAAGGCAGAAACAAACCCCATAATAAGCTTTCTTGATTTCGGATGCTGTTGCATTTTTACTGATACCAAGGACATCATAGAAATCTCTGGACAAGGGTGCTTAGGCAGACCCAAAAAACAGAAATAAAAACTTCAGAAAAAATTAATAAATAAAAATACAGTAGCACAGTGAGTTAACTTCAAACAACAATATTAACCTGGACTCTCAAAAAGAATCTAATCAAAGCAATCAGAAAGAGTTGACAGTTCACCATTTGGCAAAAAGTAATAACAAATTTCTGTTGCATACCATGAACACATTCATGGAAACACATGTGGTACTCGACTAATTATAATAAAGATCATGATGCATTACATAAATGGGCAATCTGAATTAACCATAGCCTACAAAGAGTTCAAATGCTCAATAGTATACACGAATACTTGTTAGTTATCAAATAGTTTTATTGTCATATACCTTTTGGCTATTCAACATGGTCTGCTAACCTCACAACCAACTAGTTACAAGTTAGCCTCCATCAATTTCCCTCGTAATTCGTCAAATGCCAAATACCAACAAACAATAAAAAGAAACCCAGATCCGCACAGAGAAAAAAAGAGTAAATAATTACCAGTCCCATGAATTGACCGTGCTGCACCCATATTATCACAGAAAAATCCTGGCTTCAACAAATACTTCTGTTTTCCTACTGTATTCAATAAAACAAAGAACATCAGAATAGCATGACCAACTGAATATTCGGAACTCCCATCAAAACTTTTTTAAGTACCATTTCCGTAATTGGAATGGAAAAGACTCCTGGATTGATTGCATAGTACGGTGCCAAGTTTCCTGCAGCCACCCTTCAAGAAAGAATTGCATAATTGCAATCAAATACAATAACAGCAATATCTACACAGCAAATTCCAACATATATACATAAAATAGAGAGGAGACTAAAAAGATGTACATTTGAATGAGGATTGTGGAGGAGAAAACAGGAGAGAGAACGGCGGGCGAAGCGGAGGCCTTGGCACCGGACCATTGGTTGGCTCTGTAACTGTACGAGATGACAGAAAACAGGAATGGGCGTGGAGTAAAACCCTAGAGAAACCCTTTTAGTTATTAAATTAAATAAATTAAATCTGAAGTCAATTTAAATGGAGGAGAAGTGTGAGGGAGACGAGGAGTAGAGTTGTTGGAATGTTCTAGTGAGGACGATTACGAACTCCGAAATTATGTGGGTTTTCTTAAAAATCAAGAATCTTTCTGGTATTAAAATTTAGAGGACGTAACCCGACCCGAATGTGTTGACAACGTATGCCTACATATGATATGCATTCATACCCCTCAATTAGAATTCACACGATAATTTGAAGTAATTTTAAATATTTAATGTATTTTATTATTTTATTGGTAAAATAATGAAAATAATATAGTTTGTACAAAAAAATATATTATGTTTTCTCCAAATAATGTTATTGCTTCTATAATAAATTAATTAATTATACTAAAATAAAATTATTTAATGAGTTTTTTCAAAAAAAATTATAAATTTGTAATTATTTGCATCACATATCCGGTACAAATAATCTAATAAACAATAAATGTTCAAATATAACTCCAATATTGAACCAAAAAATAATTGTATTTTTCAAATCTAATTTCTCATTTTAATATGAAAAGATTATTATTTTGATATATTATACATAAAAAACATAGCAGAATTAGTTATACTTTAACATATTAGAAAAGGTATTCTAGAAACGAAAAAAAATCAAGTAATCAAAATCTAACACATTATTTATAAAAAAAATATTTCCACTTTTGAAAATTTAAATATAGCATAAAATTACTATTTCTAGAGTATTTTATTATTATATTAGTATAGATTTTTAGAGGTTCTTACTGTTATTTAAAGTAACACATAATACCACATTAGTAAATTTCAAACAAGATTTTATACTTTAAAAGCCTATAATATTCTTATTAATTATAAGATTTTAAACGTAGTAAAATAATTCAATTTATATTTAATTTTTAACTATCTAGAATAATATAAAAGAAGAATATTGAGAATTCTTCTTTATTCTCTTGATTGTATCTCTATAATTCATTGACATTTCTCTCCCTTTTTATTTTATTTTTTATTATTATAAAATTTAAAATACTAATTATTTATGTTAATTATATTTATATAAATATTATGTGATTGGTTTTTTTATATTATATTGCATTGTATTTTCTTAAATCATATATTTATTAACTATATATTGCACGACTTTTCGAAGTGAATTTTGAATATTTGCGACTCAATAAAAAGTTTTAAACACATAAAAACATATTAAGGTGGAATAATAAATTATAATATTATATAAATTAATAGTATAATATATATAATATTATAAAAATATTTATATTTTTAGATCAAATTCATATAAAAATTAATATATGATTTATTAAAATCCAACACATATATCAAAATAAAAATAAATAAATTGTTCCACAAGAAAACTATATTCTATCCTCAAAAATTTATATATCATATTTTAAATATAATTATTATTGTAAAATATGCAATATTGATGTTAAATTAAATGTCTCAAAGAGAATTATGTTGGCATATTATACGTCAAAAATTAATTTAAAATAAAAAAGTTACTTGAGTTTTTAAGTTTTAGTAAAAAATAAAAAATAGAAGAGAGAGGTTAATACACATGTAAATAAATAGTGGCGACACATGTCAAGGAAAGAGAAGATTTCTCACAATTTTTTTTATATTATAGAAAAATATTATAGTTTAATTTTTTAATTTATTTAATTAAATAAATCTACAAAGTTTGTGGAGTGACACGTGACACCAGACTTTCCTTCTTTTATATAAAGAAGGATTTAATCAAATAACCTTGTGTCTCGGCTCTTGAGCCGATAAAGTTGCCCGCCCTATGACCCACAATTCAAAATGAGCCTTGCGATGAGACGCGGACATTCCCCATGTTGCGGTTCCCTCCGGTCCATTCCGGGGTTAGGTTAGGGGAACAACCGTGCGATTGCCTTCGCGGATCCAAACAATCTACAAAATTTTGTGGAGTAACCCGTGCCACTAGACTTTCCTTCTTTTATATGGAGAAGGAGGGTAAAATGTGTCAAATTCCTCTATGGTTTCATAATTCTGCACGAGACATCCTTATAGTTTTGAAATTGTATGAAACTCCTCCATGGTTTCATAATTTTGCACGAAATTCTCAAATTTGTCAGTTTTGACAAAGTTTGGGTGCACGCACGTTTGCTACGAATTAATGTGCTTTTTTTTTCAACTTTTACCCTTTGAAATTACAGCTTTACCAAAAGCACTAGAAAACAGAAGGAAAAAAAAGGTAAAGGCGCCTTTTATGCTTCTTCATTCTCCACTACTTCAGTCCTCCATCCTCGTCTCCAAGCTCCGACTTCGATGGGTCTTCTTTTTCGATTTCCCTTCATCTTCTTCAGTCCACTCGAAATATTTGTACCGCCCCAAAATAATTTGGTAGAATTTCCGAAACTCCTTTCCATGTGGTGTGAGGTGTCATTCTTCTCCTTCTTCTTGCAGATAGGTTCACCGCTTATCAGGAAGAAATTCTCTTTCCACCTCGACCTTGACCTCCTCCTTCTTCAGCTCGGGTAGACCCCCTTGAATAAACAATAATTTTATGGATCCTTTTGGCATGAAAATCGGAAGGCTAAGGGGGCTTATAAGCTAAAAAATTATAAATTTGATGGCAGGATGTGTGCAAAAAAGAAAAGATCTAAAATGTAGAAATGCGAGAGGGAGAATCTCAAAGCTAGAATTTTAGAAAGAGAAAGAAAAGAGGGAGAGAACTTGAAGTAAAATAGTTTGAAAGAGTGAAGAAGACGGCGAATTTCTATGAGACTTTAGAGAAGGAGAGGGGGTATACTAGGAAATAGTCTAAAAAATAACATCCTTAGGTTTTTTCTTTTTAAAAAAGGGAGCGTGTGCAAATTATTGAAAAATTATTGAACCACAAGGAAGTTTCATACAATTTTAAAATCATAAGGAGATATCGCGCAGAATTATGAAACCACAGTGGCTTTGGCACATTTTACCCTGGAGAAGGATGATATAATATTTTATGGATTGAAGTATTTGTTTTTATTTTGATATGTGTTGGATTTGAACAATATGTTAATTTTTTATAAGAATTTGATCTAAGAATCAAAATATAGTTTTATAAAAGTAAAGAAATTATACTATTAATTTATAAAATTTTATAATTTATTATTTCATCTTAATAGGTTTTTGCATTAAATTTTTTGTATTGAGTATGGAAATATTCTAAATTTCACTTTAAAATATCGTGCAATTTATAATTTAATAAAAATAACTTTTCAGAGAATGATTATGCAATATAACATAAAATATTAAATCACATAATATTTTTGTAAACATAATTGATATAAATAATTATTATGTATATTTTTATAATAATAATATAATTTGATCATATATTATTAATATAATAAAATATAAAATATCATGTGCATTGCACAAACGGTGATCTAGTTTAATTATAAAAGAGAAACCTTTTTTATGCCTTTCTAAAAAATTCATATGCTTCAATTCTTCAACTTTTGTATTTTTGAATCTTTTGAACTGTGGAATAAAATTAATTTTATATTAGAACAGATTCAATGAGTTTTTCAATGATATGTGATAAAGATATATAAAGAAAATTGCTCGAGATAATTTTAATTTTGTAAGGTATGGTAATATGAAAATTTGTGTTTTTTATATTTTTCACAATTTATATGTCGAACTCTTTCTACAAAAATCACATGCTTCAATTCTTCAACTTTTGTACTTTGAATTGTATAATAAAATTAATTTCATATCAAGATAGATTCAAAGAGTTTTTCAATGATCTGTGCATTGAAATATCTATGCCATAGATCCTATAGGCAGCGGAAGTAAATAATTAAAATTATTTCTACGATCTATACCTAATCTTGCACAGCTCGTATATGTAATTCTAATTAAAAGTCTAGCAATATTCCAAACGATTTCACGTTCTTAAAGAGAATCATTCAGATCACCAGATTGCACATTGATCAAGAACGTTTGAAACATGCTCTCCAAGTTTATCCACACCCAGCCTTGATACGTAGACACAGGGTGTAGTTTGATTCTCGTATATATATGGTTCCCGTATACTCGTATATGTGTTGATTTTTGTATATAACTGGGAGTCTCAACATATGAGAAAAGAGAGAACACAAAAGAGGGAAGGATCGGTCTTCTCTATTTGTCGTTTGCAATTCCCTTACGTATGGCTTCGAAGGTCTAATCTCCATGTGCTTGGGCATATCTCCAAGATTAGGCATTTTAAATGTCTTCTAGGCCTTTAATTAACTTCTCTCAGCTGCCGAGACTTATTCCATGACCATCAACTAGTGCTTGATCAAGTCTCCCAGTTATTGAGATCATAAAATTTAAATATCATATAACAAATAAATATAAATGAATACGTTAAATAAGAAATGTTTTAAAATTTATTTATATTCATAAAGATTGTACTTGGAATATGTATTTTAGACCAGTCTAACAGTTGACTGACATGACACATATTTCTCCAATGTGATAAACATATATAGAGAGAAAATTGTTTAAGATAATTTTAATTATTTAAAGTAGGGTAATTTGCAAAATTGTGTTTTTTTATATTTTTTCACAATTTAATCAAGAATATTCATTTTTACTATGAATATTATGTAAATTTAAAAGTTATGTTATCAAATAATGAATATAATAACTTTAATTGGTAACTAAAATGAGATATCTTTTAAAATTTGTGAAAAGAATGAGTGAAATAGATTTGAGAATTATGAGTTCTCAGATTACATAATTCTCAAGTCATTTGTTGAGGACGAAAAATTATTGTTTTATTTTTTATAAAGTTAGCATAAATTTTTTCAGAAGTTTTTTTACTCAAATCTTAGGTGTCCTTTTAAAATATGTTATTTTTATATTTTTACTATAATTTATTTTTTATTTGTAAAACATGTTTGTATTATTGTATGTAGAGAACTACAAACTCTATTTAGTAAGGTAAATTTAATGTTTATAAAGAAATTGGTATAAGTTGTTAGGAATGAGATAGAATCTCAACGCTTACGATTTCGTAGGAAATAATCTTATTATCCACAACAAGTAGGATTAAATGAATTAATAAAAATTAATTCTTGGGAAGAATTTGAAACTTTAGCCCAAACAATCTTTTAATTTTTATGTTTTATTTTTATTAAAAGAATCTTATGTTATTTGAACATGCATGTTTGAGAGAGTAATAATGAGTATGATTTGTGTTGGGGTAAAATGTGTCAAACTCTCTTATGGTTTCATAATTTGGTGAGACACCTTTATGTGGTTACGAAATTGTGTGAAATTCCTTTGTGGTTTCACTAATGCCGCACGACACCTCAAAATCTGCCTGTTTTGACAAATTTGAGGTGCATGCGCGTTTGCGGTACATTAACATGTTATTTTCCAACTTTTACCTCCTAAAATTACGATTGTACCCTTTAAAGATATGATTTTTTTTTTCCTTTACAAAATATATTTCTCTTTGTTTCTTCATCAAAATTTCAATTGTTTATGTTATCTTAATAATTCCAGAAAGCTCAGGAAAATATTAAACCTAGGAAATAAATTTTAAAAATAAAAATCTTCTACAATTCCAAAAGAACCATGAATAGATCAAACTTAGGAAATTTTTTTTTTAATTTTATTCTAATAATAGTATCAATCTTTAATAACAGGTCAAATACACAAACTTAGATAAAAAGTATCCATTGAAAACTGGAAAGTCACACAAAGATTTGAACTCATAATCATCAGAATAAGAATATGTTAATGGATCAGACTCCGACAAGACTCTGATGCATGTACACTCAATCTTTCTAGCGAAGGTATTCACCACCATAAATAGTATGTCCATGTCCACTATTGTCTCCACCGACTTCAACTAGTTCATCAAAGAAAACTTGTTAGCATTCCCATTTTCAAATTTTCGTCGGCATTCAACGCTGAAAATCTTTAAAGAGAGAAAAAAAATTGTGTGGGGAAGACATAAATTATAGAAGAATGGAGAATGGAGAATGGAGAACAATGATGGAATAAGTGGCTATCTTTCAGATGGAAATGGGAGAAATTCATGAAAAAATTACTTCAAAATCAAGAAATAAAAGCAGAGAAAGAAGAAAGGAGACGAGAGAGAGAAACGGTATCCTTTTGGAAATTGGAGAGAGGACATAATGGGAAAATACCCCAAAACTAATATCGTTATGATTTAGGTTATGAAAAGAGAACATGTGCAAGATTAATGAAATCACAGAGGAATTTCACACAATTTCCTAACCATAAAGGAGTGTGCACCAAATTATGAAACTGCATGAGGTTTGGTGCATTTTACCAATGAAGTTATGTCTTCTACTTGTAAAATAATAAAGATAAAATAATTTTAAATTTTTTGTTCTTTATGATCATTTATATAAAATATCTTATTTAACAACATTTTATGATGCGTAAAAATTGATGATTACCCTTTACCACAAAAAAAATGTGTGTATATATATATATATATATATATATATATCTTAGATTTTGTTTCAACCTTTTTTATTCCATTCATTTTTTGTATAAAATATAATACTCTGAAGATAGCATATATCATATTATTATGAGTGTTAATATAGATGTACAGACATACTAGATTAGATATAATAAGTAATTAATGCATTTAAAAGAAAGCAGAGTATCCCATATTAACATGAATAACTAAAAGTTGCAAGGAACATGTGCATATGTTGAAGTATACACAGAATCAAATGGGTGCGTCTCTTGGAAAAGCCTCCCATTAATTATAAACTAGTTGCAGATCCGTACAAATGCACGGGTGTAAGCTTTTATTGAAAATAATAATTATATTTTGAAATTGTTGAAAAATAATTCATTTCTATATTAATACATATATATAGCAAAAGCACTATCATATGATGTGAGTTCACCCTCATGTCAACTACATCTAAGGTTGAGTAGGAAAACATAGAATTTATATTCAAAGAAGCTTCTTTTTTTTTTCTTAAATTCAACTAACATTGATCGAAAACCTAGGAGAAATATTTGTTGTTGTGTAAATATTTACATTTACAAAATATTCACTATAAAAAGAATTAAGTACGAGAGTTATCTCGATAGTTGAAAAGGCAAAACATATCGAACAATTGATTTTAAATAATTGTCTTGCCCTTTCTTAATTGAAATGTTTCTAACTCTTTTTTTATTATTATTTATTATTATTAGGGACACATGACTGCTTCTGAAGAAGAATAAAATCTGATGTGGCAAATCTTGAGAGTATGAACTCTACTTTTAAATATATACATATAAACTTTTTTAATGTATCCATTCAAATGTCTACATCCCAAAATAAATATACCCATAAAATTATATTTTAAAAAATACTTTAGAATATATTTTATGTGGAAACTTTATTACTATTACACTTTAAAATATCTCTAAACTAATATAAAGGAAATTATTTGTTATTGAACTATTTATGTTAAGTTTTAAGATAAAAATACAAAAACAATTTTTTTTTAATTCAAGAAATTAGTTTATGTATAAAAAATCAATGTGTACAAAATACGATTGTTTATTTATTTTTTATCTTGATTTTATTGGTTTGAAATTTCATGTGCATGGTCTGAAGTATTTATAGAGGGTTAATTTAATTTTTTATATATTATAAATATTGTTTTTTAGGTAATTTCATATTTTTTTGAAACATTAGAGTTATTTTGTTTATTTTATTTCACAATTATATTATTATTTATTTGCTAGTTGGGCACTTGTATTAGATTTGAGTATTTATATAAACAATATATATATATATATATTTGTAATGGATTGAATTACATATATAAAAGAATCTAAACTTTTAATATATTAGATTATGAAAAAATTAATATTTTTTTCTAAAAGATAATATTATTTATTTATTTTATTCCTTCATAATCTTAATATTTTTAACTTCAATGAATTTATTTTTAATTGGGTTGTAACGTTTCTGACTTTTTTCTTTTGTACTTATTATTTATTATCATTATGGACACATGACAACTTATAAATAGTGAAAAAATATGATCTGTCAAATCTTGAGTACATCCTAAAATAAATATACACATAAAATTATATTTGAAAAAAAAATACCTTAGAATATATTTTAAATGGAAACATTATTACTATTACTCTTTAAAATATCCCTAAACTAATATAAAGGAAGTTTTTTGTTATTGAACTATTTATGTTAGGTTTTAAGATAAAAATACAAAAATATTCATTTTTTTTAATTCAAGAATTAGTTTATGTATATAAAGTTAATGTGTATAAAATACGATTGTTTATTTATTTTTTATCTTGATTTTATTGGTTTGAAATTTCGTGTGCATGGTTTGGAGTATTTATAGAGGATTAATTTATTTATTTATATATTATAAATATTGTTTTTTAGATAATCTCATATTTTTTTGAAACATCAGAGTTACTTTGTTTATTTTATTTCACAATTATAATATTATCTTTTTTGTGGGTTGGAGCACTTGTATTGGATTTGAGTATTTATAAGATTATTGTACATCTTTTTTTGTACTTATTATTTATTATCATTATGACACATGACAATTTATTAAAATTTGAGAGTATGAATTTTACTTTTAAATATAAACATATTTGTAGTTGATTGAATTACATATATAAAAAAAATCTAAACTTTTAATATATTAGATTATGAGAAAATTAATATTTTTTTCTAAAAGATAATTATTTTATTTTATTACTCAATAATCTTAATATTTTTAACCTTAATGAATTTATTTTTAATTGAGTTGTAACATTTGTAACTCTTTTTTTGTACTTATTATTTATTATCTTTAAAATACATGGCAATTTATACAAAATACAAAAATATGATGTGTCACATCTTGAGAGTATGAACTCTACTTTTAAATATATAGGTACCCAAAATTTGAATGGTTGAATCACTAAAAAAAAAAATCTAATTTTTGTCTTTACTACAGAGCAGATAACTCATTTGAGAGAAGAAAAATACAAAGTTCTTCTTCACTTCTTAAATTTCAGTGTGCTTATACACAATTGAATCTTAGGAACAGAAACCCAAATCAGAAAGCCGTGAAATATTTCCTTTTAGAACATTTCAAAGCAAGTCTCCGTTTTTTTTTTTTTTTTTTTTTTTTTTTCAATCTAAATGGTCTATACTAACATTGTTCCCATGCAAACATATTTTGACACGTCCCACACGTATAGCACATTGCGTCCAGAATTTTACCGCAACATTGGCACTCTTCGAGAATAGATATAAACTTGTACATGAAAGACAATAAAGAATGTGGGCCATGAGGTGTGCTTTATGCGTGATTGAGGCAGGCAACAAGGCACACAAAACATCCATATCAATGTTACCGTGTTCATTGGAGCAGGTAAATCCATTGGTCGGACGATCGCAACAATTCACATTGGGAAACGACGTGAATGACCTGCTCGGCTCTTTGAGGATGAGAGGAACGCCTGACACATGTTGAGTTAATGTGCGTGGATGATGCACTCAACAGTCGTAGAGAAGGAAATTAGGGCACTCAGAGCACCTGTAGAATGGAGCTGAAATTAATTGAACACATCCGTTGCATAGACGGCTTGGATGATCGTCGTCATCATCATCATAATTGTCATCGTGATGGTGAAGGGTCAATAGATGTTCGTGCAGTTGAGTTAATTGCTCGTATTCTTGAGAATGATTGCTGCTGCTACTGCTTGTATCTTCGTCAACAGCACTTCTACCGCTGGCTATTAAATGGCGGATCAGACTTGTGTGTTCATTTGGCATTGTAAGATAGAACCAGATCAAGTTGAGCCTCCCGAATCAACACTACAAGTAGGAGTATATATATATACACCATATCAGTGTAATTGTCTTTTAACTAGAGATAAATTAAGAAAGAGTAGCTCAATAATCTTTATATATATGTATGAAAACAACTGATTAATGAGTTTATACCCACCTTTCATAAGAATATATTATTGTTGCGATGAAAGACTCATTTTGACGGATAAAAGTGACCGTTAATTCTTCAAAAGAGTGTATATAAAATATTTTTTTTTAAATGAAAAATGGGTATAAACAAGAATCGTACGTCCTGATATAACGAACATAGCCGAAATGATTATGGAAAAAGATGAATTTGCTAATTACTGGGCTTGAAACTCTGAAGATGTGAGACAGCGCACATGATATGAACACAGTAAGGACACTTGGTGCAAGAATAAAGGCCCCAACTTGTGATGATGTCTCCACATATTTTACAACGATTGGATGGATCTTGCTGACCATAATTGAGAAGAAGGGCATGGAGATGCTGATGTTTGAGATGGATAGCATTTGGCAATGAAGCAGAGTGGGGATGAATCCAGAAACAGCAAGAGCTACACACATAAACAAGCTGATTACCCGACGTGGCGTGGCCATGGGAGGTTCCACACGCACTGCAGATGAAGGTAGTTGTGCTGGCGCGGATGACCATCAATCTATGCTCATGGCTCCTGTGCACGATTTTGATGGTCAACGCGCACAACACGTCAAGTTGGAAGCTGCAAAGATCATCAAAACAACGATAGAACACAGCCCCACATATTGCCTTGCACTTGATACAACAACGGGTAGTTGAAGCTTGATATATTCCGCGTTCACGTCTCGGACGAGAGGTTTCAATACAGAGTAGTGCAAGCACATCTCTGCAGATTGCCGGGGAGGTTGGCGCATTGATGGTGCAGATATACAACTTTGGTGGGATTAACAGTGTAGGATTCGAAGGGAGTGGAGAAGATGGGGAGATTGCAAGCACTGCATATCAAGGTATTTCCATCGTCGGGGTCAATATTATTTTCTTCCTTCGGTCTGGTGTGCTTCTGAAATGATAGTACCCGAAGTGCAGCTTCTCTAAAGTCATCCATTTTTTCCCTCTTTTCTTGGCACCGTGAAAAAAAATTGAAGGTAAGAACAATGCAACGTGATGAACCAATAATATAATGAGATAAAAGTACTGTTTGGATTTTTATATAATTTTGTGTTTAATTTTATATTCCAATTATATATTCATTGATGATGATGACATGTTAGATACATAATATAAATTAATAAATTTGAAAAATAAAATAACATATAAAATGGAATAAAGAATTTGACGTGTAAAAGCAACAAGGAATCTGCCATTTAGAATATATATTTAAAAAAGAGATAGCTTGCTAGTATTACACTCCCCCACAAGAATACGGGGAATCACTTGTCACTAATCACATGTTGCAACTAATGTCGACTAAGACACAAACAATTTTCCATTGATTGTGTTCATATAGGTTCTTGCAATTAAGTTCCATTTATTTTCAAACGTGCCTGTGTTGTTCATCACTGTTATTATTCTTAGAAGGATGGCTGAAATATAGGAATTGTACATGTGACACTTCTATAATTTTTTGCAGAAAAAAAATTAAAGAAGAGAAGAAGAGAGGAGGAATAAACATGGGAAAGGTGCAACTGGTGGGAGGTGGTCATTGGCTTCCTGTCTTATTTTGTTGCATTTGATTTTTTTTTAATTAAAATTTTAAAATATAAATAACTTTTCTTTATAATTTTATTTTAATTTATAATTTATTAAATTAAAATTATTTTTTTCTAATAATTTATTTTACATTCATATTATACATATATTTAAATAAGATATTAGACCTAAAATTTAAATTTGCTTTTGATTCAATTATGTGTTGGATAAAGAAATATTTTTGTTCATTTTGAATAAATAGCACTAAATTATTTATGATAGAGTTGATTATAAATATAAACATTACCCCTAAATAATATTTAAAATAAAATAAATATTATTTAGTTTACATATTATATTATTTTTATTTTATATTACATGATGAGTTTAATAGCCTTCTTAGAAGGTAAGTAAATATGTGAGTTGTGCAAATGATATATGTTAGAGTTGTATTGGCGACGTATGTCTCTTCATTTCCTAAACCAAATAAATAAATAAACAAATAAATAAATAATATATATATATATATACACACACACATATATGTTATGCTAATGTTCAAATAGTTTGTAGTTTCAACCTCCATATTTTTTACTGAAATTTAAATTTTACATAATGTTTTCAATACAATTTTTGACACATATTAAATTGATCAATTTTTCATAATTTTTAATTTGACATTAATATTGTATATATTAAAATAAAATATTATTTCTATAATTTAGAGTCTAGTTTTTTATGCACTTAATTATTTATTTATATTTTGAAATATATGTTGAATTTAAATAAATAATGGATTAAATTTTTA
This sequence comes from Caryopteris x clandonensis, assembly GCA_028749325.2. Lineage (NCBI taxonomy): Eukaryota > Viridiplantae > Streptophyta > Magnoliopsida > Lamiales > Lamiaceae > Caryopteris > Caryopteris x clandonensis. The sequence goes on along the minus strand of JAPYKT020000022.1, from coordinate 4,802,974 downwards.
TATAGATTTGAGTTATAAATATAAAAAATATTTGTTTTTTATATAAAAATTTATTAAACAATTTAATTTATATATTTTATTATTTCATGTTAAATTTTTAGATTGAGTTGAAATGTGTGCTGTGTTATATAAATTAGAGTGGATTGAACTATTTGTATTGAGTTTGAAATCTAAAATTCACTTCAAAATGTTATTAAATTTATTATTTATTAGAAGTAACTTCGAGCGAATAACAATATAACATAACACAAAAACTATACTTAAAATTGAATTATTTTTAAATAAATATAATTGTTTTATAATTTTATAATAATAATATAATATTATGATATATTATTAATATCTCAAGCTTCCTTGGCGACGTGATCGTCAGAATTGTCCTGCCATAATAAAATATATTTTATCTCATACATCGCATGGGCGAATATCTAGTTTGTTTATTGGAGATCTTCCACCTTTATTTAGAGATCTTTCAGCTTTTATTAGAGTAATTGAAAATACCAAATTAGTAAATTTCATGCGATATTTTTTATAATTTAATATTTTTAACTTTATTGATATAAGCTTTATGTATAAAATAATATTATCAATCGATATATGAGGTGTATAATTGTATTGATGGGCTTGAGACATGTATCATAAAATGGAATAAAAGATCCCTCTTAATAAATATGATGTGAAATAACTAAAACTATATATTTCACTATATTTTTATACTTGTTTTTTCACTTAAAATACTTGATCTGCTTCTAAAGAAAATATAAAAAATATTTTCCTAAGAAATAAGAACATAAATATTTTAACTTATGAGTGAGTCTCCTGTAAAACGGTTGCACGTGTGACATGATTTAAGATATTACTTATGTAACTATAAAGTATTATTTGTTTAACTATAAAATATCATTATTTTCTAAAGTAACTAATCCGAAGTAATACAGTTAAAAAATAGTAATACTTTATAGTTAAACAAGTATACCAATCGTGTCACACGTGCAACTGTTTGACAGAAAATTTTGCATTAACTTATAAATCATACGAGGGTATTAAAACGGGTCTATCTAATGCCACCATCAAATTTTCTATGCAACACCACATTTACTTAAGACGTCGCATACATATAAATTATTTCATTATATTTTCTTTAGCCATCACCTAATCTGCTTAATATACCCTTCTATTAAAAAAATTACAAAACAAATAAAAAACCAACATTAGCACAGACGGAAGAAGTAAATAATTTTCGAACAAAGTATTCAAGCTTCTTCGAAGATAGGAGGAATGTATTTTTAAAGAGAAGCTGGTCGGCCATTTCGAACAAAAAAATGAATGGATTCTCATCACCCGAAGGACCATAGTTATTGAGAAGCCAAAACAGGAGGTAAGTTAATTGAAAATTAGGGTTTACTCTTGCTTATTTGATTAGGTTTTAGTGATTGTTCTTCATCTTTTTCAATTTACTTTTTTATGTTTATGGTATAACTTTGATCATAGTTTCAAAGTGATATTGGTGGGTGTGCGACTATCTTTTTCAAAAGAAAAATCGACCTTTTAGTTGTTCAAAATTGGTTTTTTGAACATCTTGAAAATTATGACAGGTGTTCAAAATTTTTTTTTGAATATGACCGTATTACCGAAACACGATAAAATTAATTAATTATTTTTTCAGTTCTTCTCTACTAACTAAAAGTATTGGAAATTAAAAGTCGATCCCACGAGATACAATCGAATTATTTATGTTTTTCTTGTATTAATTTATGAACAAAACAAAAAATTGGGTTTGATCAATCCTAAAAATTACTATTGAAAGCAGGGATTAACAAAACATAACAAAGAAAAATGATTATTTCAAATAAAAACAAAATCCAGTTGTCAGTTCAATCCTTCCCTATTAATTGTTGATTACCCTTCACTTTACTCAGACATCCACTCTAATTTATGGAAAGTTAGGTTTATTTTTTTTTTAAATTTATTTAATACCTAAAGATTGAGTAAAAGAGAAAAGAATAAGGCAAAGGATAATAACTTACCTAATGAAGTCTGGAAGGTGGTGGATTGATTTTTTAGCTGGAGGAGCAGATATTATTAGATACATGTTTTAGTTGTGATGCTCTTCATTTACAAATTAATTTCAGACCTGATTGAATTATTGGTTTTTTTTTTCTATACTCATATAATATATTAAAATAAAATATTAGATCTGAAAAATATATTTATCATATGTTGATGATTTGGGTGAAGACTTTAATATTTATTGTGTATTAGATTATTTTACTTGAGTTTGGATTGTAAATAATTTTTTTCTAATAAATTTTATAAAATTATAAAATAGTTTATTTTTTTATACCATTAATCAATTTATTATAGAAACAAAACTCTTTATTTTGGGACGGAAAAAATATATATTTAAAATTTGTTATATGTCTTTACTAATAAAACAAATAAATAATTAATTAAATATTTAATATTTCTAAATATTGATTAACTAAAAATTATATCACATATATATATCTTAAATATATTATAAATTGTGCCACGAGCATTGGCAAAATATTTTATTATTTTAAAATAAACCAAAATCAGATTGCACTAATGTGTTACAAATATTTCTGATGATTCTGATTTTTTTTTAGTAATATTTTTAAAAATTAATTTAGAAACCAAAAACATATTGCATTGTATCATAATTTGCATGGATCCAAAGGAAGCCCACAGAGGCATTTATTATGAACGAAAGAGGAGTTATCCCAACCATCCTTCTTGTATCTCAACTTCCACCCAGTGGGAATCTCCCCACACAATCTGTTATACGTCAGATTCAGCGTCTGCAAGTACACAGCTTCTGTAATTTGTCGCGGAATCCTCCCATATATTCTATTATGCGATACATCAAGAACATCCAACGATTCCATGAAACTCACTTTCGAGAAATCAAACTCGAAATCGTTCCTCGATATCACGATCGTGTTGGTTATCTTCCCCTTACCGAAGAACACCGACCCATCTCCTGATAAATTGTTTCTCGAAACATCGACAAATGAAAAGTTTATGTTCGATAAAGAAGGTGGAACTTGGCCTGATAGCTTGTTATGCGACAGATCAAGCGCTGGCGATTCGGCCGTTGCCGGGAAGTGGCCGAACGAATCTGGAATCGGCCCGGTGAGTTGGTTCCGACTCAGGTCGAGAGCGATGAGGAACGGAAGAGTTGCGAGAGACGGTGGGATTGGGCCGGAGAGTCGGTTGAAGGAAAGATCCAGATAAGCTAGGTTTTTGAGATGGGCCAGGAAGTCAGGGACTGGGCCTGAGATGTTGGTCCAGCTTATAACTAGGTATCTCAAATTGGGGATTTTGGCGAGTGAAGGAGGGATTGGGCCGACGAGGTTGGGAATCTTGTGGAGGCGGAGATTCTGGAGATGCTTCAGATCGGCGAGAGAGGAAGGGATCGTGCCGGCGAGATTGTCGGCGGGTGCTATGTCGAGGCCTATGACGTAGTTTGTGGTCTCGTTGCAGGTTACGCCGTACCAGTCGCAGCAGTCGAAAAGTAGGTCCCATGAGGGGAAGGGATTGGGGTTTGAGAAGCTGTTTTTGAATGCTGTGAGTGCAGCTCTGTCTTCAGGGTGGCATTGCTCTGCTGCAGAGAATCCAAAGAGCAGAAAGAAGAGGAGGAGGAGCATGACTACAAATGCGCGTGCTGGAGAGAGAGAGAGAGAGAGTTTTGTAATGGACAAATGTTCTGATGATCTGGTCAAAATGGTGGACACTGCATGCATTATTATGGACTTGTTTGCATTATTTAGGGACCATTGCTTTTGTATGTGGAATACACTGGGCATAGCACAACCTCAATTACTATACATATCTGGTGGGTTGTACATTAAAAGAAAAAATTACTATTTCGAACGTTTTTTAAAACTTCGTAAGAACATATAAATATTCCTTAAAATTAAAAAATTATGTATTAAACTATTACAGTACATGATCCCTATAAGATAAAATAATTTTAAACATAATTTTTTTTTAAGACGAAAAAACTTACTAATATTTATAGATTGTAAATACACAACATAAAATACATTCCCATAGAACTAGTTATGAGATATGTCCAGCACATCAAAGCATTCCAAAAACTCTCCTTGAAACTGACCTTTGATAGGTTGTAAAAAAAACATTGTTCTTCTGTTGGTGGAAGTTCAGAGAGGACACTATAAGAAAAACAATACAAGCACATACATACACCCAAGTTGGTGTGCCTTTCGTTATTAACACACACTTGCACACAGTAATGAATGTCACTATATATAAACTTTTTCCACGTGACTACGTTCAGTTGGACTTGTACCATAATGATTTTATCCTACATCCAAATGGTCCACCACATAATACAGAATGTAAGTGAGAAAACGCAGACTAGAACATGTCTTAAAATCCAAACCATTGAATATCTTAAATGCAGGCTCAGCTTGTAACTCAAATTCTGCAAAAACGAGAATAATCTTATATTTTGTATTCATTTTAAGACAGTAAAATATCTAAAAATTATAAATTTATATAACTTATTTGTGACTGAGCAATAAAATTAAACCTTAATTTTCAAACATAATTTATTTGGGACAAAAACATTTTTTTCAAACATTTTCTTTTTTTGGAATGAAAGGAATGTCTATTAATATCCATTGGGCAAATAAATAAATAAACAGTTCGTCTCTATCGAATGATTAGATTTTTTTTAATATATTTGGTGCGACATAATAGTCGAAACATACAAGGAACTAATAAAAGCTAGATATCACTGACAGCTTAATAAGAAATGCATTTTTTCAGCAAGATATAACATTGCACTCAATAAAGTTACAAGCGTATAACAGATTGTGGTCAAAACTGTGAGTTAATTTACAACGCCACTAATAAATATGCAGCATCACCACTAACTCGGATAATCTCAACAGAGTGAGGAACATCCCACGATCGACCAAAGAAGAAGGAAAAAAAAAAGGAACAAGGAAGCATACTCTTCTACGGATTGCCTTCTGGGAGAAACATGGATATGTTCTAGACTTCTCTTTGTTCTGACATTGTTGAGCGCACTAGCAAACCGTAAGATTGTCCTGTACTAAATGAATCTTAAGCTCCTGCTCCATTACTTAGTTGGAGAGTCATTTTTATATTCATGGCCGCTAATTCTGCAGCCAAGTATCTAAACACATACGGCATAGCAACAGTCTCCATGCCCTTACTAGTCTGGCAGGCAACACAGCTAACCTTTTTGGAGGCTCGGCCAGCTGGCAGGTCTAGACCAATCATTTTTCGGACTTCTTTCTTATTGGACTGGATGACTGATGTTGTCAAGATGCTTCCACAAAGCGAGCACACATCAGCAATGTGAAAATCAGAGCTTGTGTGGAGCCTATCGTGTAACAGATATGCAGCACCATGAGCCAGGAGGGAATCCCGTTCCATTTCCCCAAAACGTACACCACCACCTCGCTTTCTCCCTTTGATAGGTTGCCTCGTGACCTGATCAACCGTCCCTGTGGAACGGACCTGGAAACAAATTTAAAAAATGGCAATTACATTTGAGTTGTGTCCGTACAGAAGGAACACTTATAATTAGAAGATGGAATCCCCAGACTTCGCCACTTGTGAAAGAAAAAAATCTGTTTCTTTTTTTTTTTTTTTTTTTTTTAAATCTTAGGTTTTACTCTTTTTGTAGATGATAGAATTTTTTTTTTTTGCTGAATGCTGATGAGTATGGCTTCTAGTATGGGCAGGGGGGGGGCATGAGTTTTCGTGGTGTGGACAGATGCAGGTAGAACAAGCTGGCCAATACAGTACCACTTCCACCTATCTAGTCTTAGCCACCAGCACTTACGGTAAGACAGCAAAGATCATGGCTAATTAGTCCATTTCTTAGGATTTCCGTCCACTCCAGATTCTCATTTGATGCTCTCTCTCTCTCTCTCTCTCTCACACACACACACACCCCTCAAAGTTACATAGGGTATTTACAGTACTTTCCTCGTGGTCTGACGGTGATAAATGTCTTCTCCAAGATTGTTTATCAAGCCTGGGTGATTAATTGCACTTTGATTATGACAAACTTTCCTCCAAGTTCTTTCAATGGCTAATTGAGGTAGGATATTCTTAATTAAATTGACATTAATATTTGGGAGTACTAACAGCAGCGAATCAAGCTCAGCTCATTTGCACTTATATCACAAGCGTGAAAGTCTTTTTAGCACATAATGGCAACACACTGCTAACATGAAATCCGCTTCTGTACAGAATATATGATAAGTTGAGCTCTAAGAGAGAACCTCGCACCTGAAATTTATCTGAAACCATGTGCCGGAGACGCTGATAGTATACAGGCCCAATAAATATTTCACATGTCAGCTCAGTTCCATAAACTCCACTGTACAAAACCTCCCCACCATGGTAATTAAACCCACGTGCAACCAACATTGAACCAAGTTCATGTACAAGAGAATCAGGGTCAGATTCTGACCCTGCGGAATTCTTCTTCATTGAGCTTGAAAAAGGTGTTGCATCCACAAAATTCCCATGCAAGGCACCTCCCTAGATCCACACATGAGATGCAGTCTATAAAATCAACCAAACTCTAGTATATACAAATTCAGATGTTCAACCATTCAGACAAATTTGACAAAATTAATCCACATTAAATGTTATCTTCATAATTAAATAAGAATTAAAATATAACCGGACAGCCATTTGAACATGAATACTATTTAACAATATCATGCAAACAATCACTCACTAAAACATAGTTAAGATTATGCTGAAATTTAACGGACTACAGAGATGAAGTCCTGATCTCAATGGTATATAAATACTTTGCATTAATTGTTTTTGCCTTAAAGACTTATCAATTTAAATTTCTTATCCACTAAAATTTTGCTCTTCTTCAACCAGAAGATTTTCCATTTTGGGGAAGAATAAGAGCTTCAGAGTTGAACCTAATATTACATGAAAGATGGTTTGAACTGATATTAATGTTTAAACATAGAGGGCACACACAATTGAGATATTACAGATTTGAAGAAAGTAACACAGAGCATAATGCAAGAGATATTCATAGAGGTGAATGATTTAAAACATATGCAAAAAAGTTTTTATCAATCACTGTCATTTGTCTTTGGGCATTTCCAAACCAAGATGAGAAGTCTTTAGACCTCAGTGCTTCAGCCAAGAGGCCAAGAACTAAAGGGACAACTCTGTTTTGCTTAGCTGATGATCTCATTGCCTGAAATCTAAATAAAACACATGATACACCAGACCATGCAAGACATCTCTAAGAAAAAAGAGTAGAAATTTATTGTATCAGTTAGCTTTATGTCAAAATATGTCATTGCACTACATAGGACAAAAAGTGATAATAATATAGTCATGCATACTGCCCATACCTTAGCAGCAATTGACTCTAAAAGCATAGCAATTGTCATCCTAGAAGGAAATGCATGAGGATTGATGATGAGATCTGGCCGCATTCCAGTGACTCCTGAAAATGGCATATCAGTATCTGGCCATAGCTGAGAACAAACACCTTTTTGACCATGCCTGCTGCTAAATTTATCCCCAATTATTGGATTTCTGGGATGCCGAAGTCGGATATTCGCCTGATAAAGGATAAGTGAAAGTAATTACCTTGGCAATTGTAAATGCTAAACTTAAGGACCTGGAGTGAAAATAATAGTTGAAGGCATCATATTCTATGTGTTAACAAGTGGCACGTTAAAGTACAGCTGAAATCACAATAATTATAAAACCTACATGCAAGGTGCTCTCCTTTTTTCTTTTAGAATTAAACAATTTTATAAGACCTAACAATCATTTCCAAGAAGGCTGCTAATGGATTTGCAAGTTGAACCTAAAACTAAAAGAACAATTTGCAAGAAATTCTACTTCATAAAATTTTCGGCAAGCAACTCAAGCCTTGGTATAGGGAGAGAGAAAGTGCAGAGGAAAGAAAGGAAAGAAAGGAAAAGACTAACATACATAAAATAAATTATGTAAACTAACTGGAGAATCACACTAATAATTACAGAAGAAGAAACTTTTCTCATCCTACTCATCAATGGTTATTAATTCCTTAGTCTTTCCCATCATTCCTAATAAAACTAACAATATTGGAAGGGGTATCCTTTCAAGTGCTATACAGCTCCCTTCCCTCCCTTCTGGTTTCCATCATATGCAGGAAGTGATAAAAATCATAATACCCAATCAAATAACTTGAGGCCATTGTATAAAGTGATATTATCTTTCACAAATTTATTTATGGGTTATCCAAATGTGCAGTAATCAAATGCATGACAGGAAAATGGAACTATTAGAAAGAACGCTAGGTACTAAAAGCAAAGCTCCGCCATTCCAAAAGAAGATACCTGGGGAATGAAGAGGTACTGGTTATTACATCTCATCAGAAAAGTTTGTTATTCATTTGAATCTTATTTTATACGAGAAATGAGAAATAAGAACAAAGATAAAACAATCAGACAATAATTTGTTTGTTTCTGTGCTTCTTTTGCGACTGTTATAGGTGGGTCGGTGGGGGGGGGTATCAATATATTATAATGTGCGCCAAACAAGATATAAGTTGGAGTGAAATGCATATGCAATTTTGAAGATATATGATAGACAAAAGTTATCTACTTACCTTCTGTAAATGATTCGTGTTTTTAACATCCACAGCAACATAATCAACATAGGCAGGATCTGTACCCTTTAACTTGTTTGTTTTAACTTTACTAGTAACTTCATCATAGATGCTACAATATGGATCATTGGGTCTTATCTTCTGAAATAGTATTGAAAAGATACAGTTAGCAACAGTTAAATAAGAATAAACAAGACAGATACGTATGTGTCAGCAACCTGCCCAACATATGGGAGCCCATCAGAATCAATCAAATTATGACTTGATTTGTCCAAATTGCTTCTCCCAAAGGATCTGTTGGCACGATCCGATCTGACTTTTTGATCAGTCAGGTCTATTGTTTCTGTCTGCAAAGAGCACATCGTCAGTGTAGGTAGAATAGCCAACCCTCAGTGACTGTAATTGTGTGCATGTCTGTATGCACGCATTAAATGAAGTTAATTCTTAGGTACAGAAAGAATGTAAATCATAGAGAATCAAATAAACTGAAGCATTTTAGGAGGCCTGACCTCATCCAACCAAATGTTATGTATATACAACCATTTCTAGCTGATCCAGCACGTCATATATACGTGAGTGCATATATTTCAAGTTAGAATACCTCACTCGTTTACAAAATACTGGCATATGAGAGAACTTATTTACTATATGTTGCTTTGCCAGATAATCATTGCACTTTTTTCTTTTTTCCTTTTACCAATAACGAAACATCTTCAGACCATGCAAAAAGTGAAACTTTCCAATCAGTATTATCCAGCCATAAAATGAGAAATAACCAAAGGCGAAAATCATGGCCAGTTAAACTCATAGCTATATAGAAGCTGACTCTCCAGTTCAAATGTTTTATGGAGTCTGAGGTATGGACTATAGATTTGCTTCTGACAACTGTTTTATTTCTTAGCCTGTCAAACAATAAGCTGTTTCTTATCCAGAGCACGTCTCTTTACATAAGACCTTGGACTTAATTGACACTACTAAACCTTTTCCAAGGCATTCCATTTCTTTTATTTTAAGCTGCCTACACACACACACACAGACACACACACACAAAGGAAAAAAGTACAGATTAGCCCCCAAACTAATTTTGTCCAAAGGTCTAAAATGGGTCAAATAATCCCTCGAACTTCTAATATTAGACAAATAGGACCCTCCTAAATACATATAAATAACTAGATGAAAACAGTCTATAACAAATCAAAAAATTAACAAATCAAATAGAAATATTTAAATAAATCAAGAAATTAAAAGTAAAATTTAGAAGTTAATAGGATCTTTTGAGATTTTATAGATCTGTCGAATAATTTTAAGATTTCAATTTTTAGTTTTAAGATTATTAAATATTATTAAAGTTTTATTTTGTTCTTGATTTATTTAAATATATTTTTATTTAATTTGTTAATTTTTAGATTTATTATATATTTTCAGAATTTATTAATTATTGTTATATTTAGGAGGGTTCTTCAAGGGCCTATTTGGACAAATAAATAGTTTAGAGTCTATTCACCCACAGGGAAGTCAAAAGGCCCTTCAGTTTCTAAGTTTCTACATATTGAAGTATAGAGAGGATGATAACCAATCTTTTACTCTCTTAACAACTTCATATTTAAATATAGGGAGCACTCGCATCTTTAATGATAGCATGGAGTAGAGTACACTCTACTCTATGGTGTATTTTACAATGAAAAATGCGACAGTGCGTAAAAATGATAATCACACAATATCTATATATGAATGTCAAATTAACAAGTAGAATTTAGTTAAAATGAAAAGGCGGTTTAGTCTGAAAAATCTGGTATTTTCTGGTGGCATAAAGTTACAGAAACCAATATCTGATTTCTCCAGAGCTACTCAAATTATTCTACATTGAAATTGAGATTTTTAAAAATTAGGAGACAAAGATGATTGATCTACCTAGATAATGTTCTCAACATATCTCAGTGAGCAAACAGACAACAAATTCTACCAAGTAATTCACATGAGACTAGATCATCTCCAACTGAAAATACTGTGTATACATAAATTTCTCTGAAGAACATAACCTATTCAACTCTGTTGCTTCTCTTTGCCAATAACATTCTACAGCTGAATAAGTATCTTAAAAATAATATCATGTATATCAACTTACCCTTCATACAAAGTCCAAAAAAGATCTAAGTATTCTCAATAACTTAGCCTTAGAATAATCATGTCTAGCTAAAAGCGCCAATTGTCTTTTTATTTATGGCAAAAGTGCCTAACTTAGAAACAACGAATAGAAATATAGCAAAGATGACATTCTTAAGCAACATAATAAGTTGGTGCATAACTTCTAAGCAACATAATGAGGAGGAACAAGTGAAAAATAATAAAAATAAAAATGAAGAATACATATGACATGTAAAAATAAATAATAGAATGAGGAGTATCTTCTAGAAAAATATGTTCTACAGTAAAGAAGTTGAGTACTAGGTGTACCTGGTATATGTATCCACGACACAAGCCACGATCCACAGAAGATTTATTCAACACCATTGCATCCTCCATGTCATATCTGCGATGTTGAAGAAACAAATGAAATCAATTTTTGATAGATGGTTAAAAAAAAATTGATGTGTGAATTGTTACCCTGAATATGCTAAAACAGCTACAATGGCATTGGTTCCCAGTGGACAGTCGTCAATATTGTATTTTTCATATGTCTTTGTGCGCACAATTGGGGTCTGCGGCGTCTGCAAAGGCCCCCTCAAGATTTAGAAGCATGAGAAATTAAAAAATAAGCTATGAAATATTGTCCACACACCCAAAAATAATAATAATAATAATAATAAAATAAAAAAGGAGTCTAGGACCAGTAGTTTGAGAGGTCCCATTTACTTTTATTTTAATTACATCACATGAGTGCAAGATCTCGAATTATAAAGAAATAATTGGACCAATCAAATAGAATTTACAGAAATTCATATGTTTGCTAGTTACAAGTTTCACTAAGCATGTTGCGAGAGAACAGACCGCATTAAACGAGATGGGTCTACAAATTTTCACATTTCACAGCGGTGATATTACTAGAAGCAAAGTTTCACATTGATTGCCTTATATTTTGATCCCTGTAATTCTAGAAAGCAGAAACATCTTTCAGGAGTCCAGAAATGTTTCTGGAGGATCAGATACAGTTTTAAGATTCCAAGTTTTTACGGAAAAATAAGAATAAGATACTTAGAAACCAAGATTTTAATAACCTACTAGGCTGTATAATTGTTGATTATTACGGTAAGGGAACTGAAACCTGAAAGTGGACAACTTGATCACACCGCTAGTAGGTTCAGATCAGGTCCTTCACAATCAATAGGCTCGAATCATTTCTCGATACATTCCATTGTTCCTTACTCCATCAAATGCATTAAAGGCCCTTTACTTTTATTTGTTAGCCTGGATTTACAGATAGTTCAACCAGTCCAGTGTATCTTGCAGTGATTTCCAAATGGAGGATAACCGGAAGCCTGTTCTTATTATGAAATTTGAAGATACAATGAGTTATACAACTCCCACATTTCGGGGTCGGGATCAAAACAACTATATCAGTCAAAGACTACACAAATTTTTGCCAACCAGTTCAATAAAGAACCCTAGGTTTGTGCAGAAGTGACGAGACAAATTTCAAATGTGTTTTTCTCCAAATGAAGGATATTTTATGCATAATATTTATCTTGTCCCAAATTCTCTTCAGTTGATGACAAGGATTCATGGTTCTAGTTTCTTGGTACTTTTGAAACAAGTGATAAATAGTAGTCCTGCATAGGGGCAAATAAGAGATAAATGGTTATTGGAATAGGAGAGTCGTCTAACTTTTTGTCCACAAAGAAGGGTCCATGAGGTAGACGACAGTGGTTGCTAGAGATTAGATGAGGAATGAACAATGGAAATCAAATTTCTTCAGTTGCTCCAGAAAATCCTGTGCAAATTGGCAGAGGACACTTTGGACATTGGATCAATTAGAGCTAGCGTGCTAATATTGCAACCTCCAAATCAAGGCAATTGACAGTAGCACATTGGATCAAGGCACTAAACCCTATAAAAATTTCAATGACATAGGATAAGCCCAACTACTTCGATAATAAATATAACTGTCGAGATGTTATTCCTTTCAGGGTCAGGAAAGTTCTTTCTAGCAAGAATCAATTATCTGAAATCAAGTGAAATATTTCCAGTGTACCAAAAAAACAAAAAAGTGTGTGCATACATATATAGAAAAAATTATAGAATTTGAACTAGCTACCAATACTTTGGGGGACAGAAAATGATTAAACTAACCTGAAGATGATACAGCTTTTGATCAGCTCGAGAGTGTATAGATTGACAAGAGAACCCCATGGTTTGTTTTGCCATCTATTACAAGATAATGCAATAAAAGTCAAAATGTGAATATATGAATTCAGTATAAAAATAAAATAGAATTTCACTCAAAATGAGTAGATGAAGATGAAGACCTGACACTGGTACATATTACGAGGACTCTGATTATGGTCAGACCAAGGTGTAAGGTTTCCAACAACGCTCAATATTCCAGTTGGATGAATTTCTTCATGAGTGGCAGGAAATACATCTCTCCTACCACCATTTCCACCATCAGGACAGCTTATTTCCATGTAAACCTACATATAAATAATACACACCACATAAGCTCGCAAAATCTTGATGGTGGTCAGTGCTAATAAGAAAATTAATTGAAGAGAAAAAAATCCATCTTCTACATGTGTCACATAGAAATAAGTGGGCAATGCAATGTAGCTGGCACATTATTCCCACCTGCTCAAAAGGCCCAATAAGCTCAATGTTGTTGCTCTCTTCTGGAGGTATCAAGATATTTCGCACAGGTCGAACAAATCTTGATGCAGATGTAAACAGGTATAATCCAGGGTATGCCCCACCCAAGCTCAAAGGAATGTAACCAACCTCAAGATCTTCAGGTATCTGATATATGTTAAACAATAACAAGTCGTGACCAAAATGTGGACAGGGGAGAAAAAGGGGGGAAATTGTTTTTTGCACAAAGCAGAGACAAGCTCACCACAGAAGTTGCTGAAACCTTTAACCTCCGCAGGTGGGTGACAGCTTTTTCTATTATATCAGATGCAATAGAACCAACTACACGACCATCTAAAAGAACAGGAAGGACTTCAGGAGGACCAGCAAGCAGAAGCTTTGGCAATGATGGAGTCATTCCAATGCTCACTAAAACTTTTAGAACTGACTTTCGGATTTCAAGAAAGTCTTTTACATTCCCTTCAGAATCATAATATGAAGTTATCCCTGCCAAAGAGTAAATAAATCTATCATCACATTCTTCCCTCAGAAACTTCCCCAACTTACTAAGTGCAGTTGGACATCAAAAATCCTTTTATTAGCCTGCTGGTATGACAATTCTTAACGTGTCTTGGGTTGAGTGAAAAAACACCATTTTAGCCTGTTATTGCATGTCATGCCAGAAAAAGGTTTCAACGAATTATGGCGATGAAAATTTTGGACCTTTATCACTTCTTTCTATACTTCCATGTATCCATTTAATGCTCACATGCCCAGGCAACCCACAGTACAAAATATTTGTTCTTTAATAATACTTCACTATACAATTTCAAATACATCCAGACCAAAACAACAAAGGCTCCAACATGGGAATTTCTACTCATTAGTGAAAATAACAACTCCTATAGTCTCTCATTTAATCAGAAACAGTGAAGGTTTTCAATGCAATATCTCAAAAAGAAAATACATATTACATACAAAGTAATGCCCAATTCTTTTGAATGGAAAGGCATGAGAATGTACAGAATCCAGTATTACTTAAATGTATCCATGCAAGCATTATATTTATTATATAATTTCGTTGCTATGTTTTTCTTTTCCTCGTGTCAAAACATGTAGAGTAATAGTATCTGCAGACCGTTTTCTTATAGGACATAAATAAATCTGAAAGAAAAGTTCTTACGGCATGAAGATGTCAGATGGTTCAACAGCCCACATGGCTCCCCATCAGGTGTGTGAACAGGACACAGAAATCCCCAAGATCTGCAAAGATGGACTTGTGTGGATTAGTAGGTAATGGAAAATGTAGAAGAAAGAGAGAGGAAGAGAAGGAAAATAAAAACTAATAAAATTGAATGCCTTTATTAATAGGGCACTACTACATACTCAGGCAACAGCTTCCGTACACTTGTGGTGCGAAGGCCAGCAAATGAAGCACCTCGATGAACAGCTCGAAAGTGTGAAAGGAAGCGAAGAAAATTTAATCTCTCAGCCTGAACCGTCATCCCAGCTCTCTAGCAACCAAAATTGCCACCCAAAACAACATATATTCAAACAAATAAGCAACAATCAAGCATGGAGTTCCAAAAGAAGGTTACCCACAGAAAAATCAAAGTATCAAGACATTTAGTGCAACATAGCTGCTAAAATACTGTTTTCAAGAAAGGTTTAAATTATTGAATCTAGGTCAAGAATCAGCCCAGGACAACTCACAACAAAAATGGATAAACCAAATGCACTGAAGATTAGATTTCATCCAAGACATACAATGCTGCTTTAGCCCATAAAGCAAAATGTACATACAAGAGGCTCATTGTAAAAACTAACTGTTGTAACTAATGAAAATAGTGCCAAAATATTTGAGACAATTCCACAATATGTTACAATGTCATGGGTTATTTGTCTCTCACGACACAGTCTAAAGTCTGTCATCCAACATCCATCAAAGTTGAAGTTTCTACTGAAGAAGATCAAGCAATTTCAGAATGTAATAATACTTATTTTGTATATCTATGCAGAAACATTTGCACATTATAGATACTGAATATGATGGTAACGTGTTTAGTATTCAGGACCTCTTTCGGATTAGAACACTCAACTTACTGATACTACAGACATTAACATCCCATGTCCACCATAATTATACATCACATACATTTGTATCTTATTTTTTATAAGAAACAGATATAAATGTGTTGTGTGTGTGTGTGCACATATTATGCATGGCCAAACTATCCAACCAAGTATAACTCCGCATGTGTGGAATATTGGAAAGTAAAGATTATTAATCAATCAGCAGATTAACGAGCATGTAAATCTTGTGCAGAAAACCAGAGGCAAATTATAAATTTAAGTTGTATCGTAATACCAATATAATACTAAAAAAAGATGCTGCATTCAATAGTATATTCTGAGCATTTCATATCTTAACAGGTATAACTTGTGCCTCTGTAATAGTGAAGGAGCATGCCACTATATCTGTACCTGCTGCAAGTCTAAACCAGTTTGTGTAACCAATCTTCCCGTCTTCAACAAATTTTCAATAGCTGCACCAATTTGCCGTGGAGAAGATTTTTCGATGAGTTTCTTGACATCGACCACTGCATTAATTAAAACAAAGCACTGAAAAAGTTAAGAAAACCAGATCTAATGCTTGGTACAACACAGTATCTCGCTTTCAGCATAGGAGTCCCATGATAACAGTATTATTAGGACGCAAAGCTGATACTGAAATTTGTTGTGCAATTTAAAAAGTTCACGTGATTTCTATGTACCAAATTCTAAAGTGCAATTCACTAAGTTTAAAATCATCTGGAATCACGGAATGTGCTGATAAACAGAAAGGATATTTTCATAACTGCGTATAAGTATAATATTGCAGAAAATAGCTTCTCCCGAGCAGAAGGAATTTACAAGATTGGGTGCTCAGACAATATATAGCATTTTTTGCAAGTCCATCTTATCCAGCCACAATGACATCTAGCTTTCTAAGATATAGATGCTAACAAGTACTTCTTTTCTTCTCTTTTTTAAAGAAGAAGAGGCCTCGCAGGAACAAAAATTTAATGATGCGCCGCATTTATTTTATAAACTGATAAGCAAGCCTGATACCGGTGGTGTTGGATGTCATATAATTCAAATCCTATGCTTACATCTTTGCTGCATAGTGGCGCAAAATTGCAAATTAGAGCACCATCCAAAGATTCCAAACAAATACCTAGGATCCTCTATAAAGAGCAGCATCTTAAAGATTTTGACTCACTGATGACACAGCCAGAATACAATGCTCTTGACAATAAAAGTTTATCGAACAATCAAAATGTATCATGTTTTCAGGATACAAATATCACCTCAATAAAAGCAGATAATAATAAATCATTATAGAGATCAGAAGGAAATCGATTCAATTATAGGAATGTATTTATCTATTACTTAACACAAATATATATATAACCAATATCAGCACACAACAAAAATGAAAGCAAACAGAGCAGGCCATTTATTAATGAACATTATTGCATACAGCTGGTCAACTCGAACTTTTTGGTTTTATCGTCAGCTACAACTTGGAGAGTCTGTTTTGCCCTGAGCAACCAGTCTTGTAATTTTTCCTACAACATAACATTGGCAAGCTACATAAACAATAGATACACCTAAAACATTAGGCAGTATGCTAGATAAATAAGTCAGCAAATAAAAAATGTGTGAAAGTAAGTCTCTGCTTAGAAATACATACAGTTAAAGCCATCTAGCCTACCCATTTTCTGCATTAGTAATTTCAAACAAATAGCTTCGTAGGAAATAATCTTGAGTAGAAAATTTCAATTCATGATGATCTTGTCAATTTTACTTGTCAATATTACCAGCTCAAATTTGTACTCGGCCTTCACTGGTGCTTAACTTGAAATCAAGCCTAATTAATCAGCTCCCTCAATGACAGTAGGCCTAAATATTGTAGCTTAACTAGTCCTGCAAAGTCCCCCCCCCCCAAAAAAAAAACAAGAAAAAGAAAATAAGTGAAACACATTTCGAATATAAGTAGCTGCATGAACAGTTCCTCCCTGCATCTAGGGCAAAAATATTTTCACCCATGACAATTCAACTCACGAGCATCAATTATTAACTTTAGCGAGCTGAGCTCGCACTCAATTTCGAGCTCGAAAATTTTATCAAGCTTGATAATATTTGATTCAAGCTCACAAGTCTACTCAATTATATGTTCACAAGCTCAAACTCAACTTGGCTTGTTTAGCTCAATGAAATTATAACCTAATAATTATATTTAATAATTAATTAATTATAAATTTATTTTTTTCAATCAAGTGGTTAACAAGATGGGGCTTCATGATATATTTAACGAGCTCGAATTCATGTGACAAACTGAGTTCCAATTAAACTTGTTAGCCAGATATTGTATGAAGTGAGTCGAGTCACTCGCAAGCCTAATAATTCTATAAGAAACCGAGCTCAAGCTTTGTTATGAAAGCTTGAATTGAGTTCGAACTTGTTGTTCGACTTGATTCGGTTCCTTGACATCCCCACCTACAAATTTCTGCTAATATAATGAATTGAAATATGGTAGAATCATACACTCACCATTTGATAGAAATTGAATTTGCCAATAAATATTCAGCAAATCGTGTGCATGCCTTACGAGATACAAATTTATTCCATCCACACAAAGCACCATTGTGGGAAGAAATATCAATTTGCTTACCTTGAGATAAATAGTTATTAAGTGTCCAGGCAACAGAACTTCATGGTTTTGTAAGGAATCTGGGTTGTCTGGTACTGAAGTCTGGTCAACGAAGGAAAAAAGCTTCTGCAACATTAAGCTACATTGAAATTCAAATTAGCTATCTGTATAAAGCAGATCTGTGTAAGTCATAGAAATCATAGACAGCTATATCTGATCAAATTTGTCTTATTTATATCAAGAGGATAATAAAATAAAAAAGAAATACTAACATGAGTAGATTGAACTTATCAATATTGTCATCCAGATGGACAAGAATGTAATCTCTTAACACTGCATCTGCAATCTGCAAAAGGGAGAAGACACAAGTGAGGAATTGAGTCTGTCGCACCAGATCCTAGGATAGAAAGGTACGCATTGATTTCTATTCAAATCCTTTCACAAAGCAAATCAAGGTTGCATTGCTTCAGTATATCTATTCTACTGAAAGAATATCTATGAAGAAATATGCTAATTTCCATTCAAATCCTTTGACAGAGCAAATGCAAGGTTGCATTGCTTCAGGGTATTTATTCTATTGGATGAAAATCCTTGAGCTATTTTACAAGTGGAAGCAATCTACTAGGGATGACAAGATTCAGAAGCGACTTGCACTGGTCACCACATTAGCATAATCTGAATTGCAGACATGAACTTACAACAGAGAAGCTTTCTTTTTCCAGTCCTATCATAACAGGTTGAAAATGCTCCCCTGAAAAAAAAAAAAAGGAAAAAATTTTAGTCGGTGCCATCAAATCTTTTTATCAAACACAAAAAGAGTATGATTAAGGATCAGTACCAATATGTTGCAGACACTGATCGCGGGTATAAAGAGACAAGTTCTGAAGTTCATCCAAAATAATTTTAGCTCTTTCACCAATAAGTTGAGTGCCAACAGATCCCTTAGCCCGATCATACTTCTCATTGTAGCAGCATGTTAAACTCACATAGATTTCATGATCAGTAGTCTCAATCAGAGCCTACATAGAGCAGAGCAGAGAGTAAGGAAAAAAAGAGCAGTGGCATGTATTCGCTTCAAAAGTAATTGTCAAAGTCGCATATTATTAAAGTTAACCAACACATCTCCATGTACTTCAACAACTTTACATCACGTCATATTTGGTCCAACCTTAAATTGTTTTCACTTCACTTTATTTTCACTTAACCCTAATGTGTCTCTCCTATAGACTCATACAATTAACCCATTCCCCATAATTAACCAGCCTACAACAGTTTCAGATTGAAAGCAAACAAAGCACCCCCTCTCTTAAATATGAAACAAAGCAGAAGATAAGTAAGGTTGTGTCGAGACATTAAATATCCTGAGCCATTTTGAAAGTTCACACCTCAACGGAACACACACGGCCATTTTTTTAACTTAATTTAAAATAATCTAACCCCTCAAAAGAGACAAAAATAAAATGCCTGGTACCTTTAATATGATTCCAACAGGAAGTAGATATTCCCTCCCTTGTACCCTAGCAAAGAAACAAAGTTAGCTTTCCATTATTTAATCCTACATGAAAAGTCCAGTATGCAAAAAGTTCTCACCAGAATCCAAGCCTTGCACTCCCGTTATTAAGGTAATATAATTTCACTGAGACTGCAGACTGGTCTTCCCTAACACATCTGAACATTCACCACCAAAAAAAAAAAAAAAAAGACAAACACGAATCATAAAAAGGGGGTTATTGTTGCAAAGCAAAATTCCTACAAGGAAAATACTTTTGCCACACAAATATAATAAAGACTACTCAGAAACTTAGGAAGCAGCTTCAGCCCACTTGAATGAGTTTATGATACAGTTGCACTTACAATATCGTACATGACATGTAAGCATGATGTGAGATGTATAAGAGCAAAACTATTTTTTCAGTTTCATCATATCCAGATAGGATATTTAGCCAGATATGTACTTTTTCCCCTTTTTATTTCATCTAGTATCACTAACTCTCATGTCATGAATGATCAAACCATACGTAGAGAGTCATTCCTGTACAAATTCTCGACTTTCGACCTAAATGAACCCTAGAACCTTGAGGCAAAAGCAACACAGAAGAACATTAATAATATACAAGGATTCCTGAGTTGATTATGTTTCAAAATGCATCACAATCAAGATATATTAGCAACATGAAAGATCACAATCAATGATGCAGCATGCAGCTCTCCTACTACATATAACCTGTGAGATCCCAGAAGCTAGCACAAAGGTAAATCATCAAGGAAGAAAGAAAAAGAACCTTATTACAACGGCTTTATCAGTATAACCTTCACGCCGTTCACGAAATGAATTCCGCTCCATGCTCGTCGGCTAGACAGGACCACAAAAAGGAAAGGGCAATGCAAAGGAAATGGATTATTTTGCTTGAATTAATTCACTATATGATTGTTTACTATGGTCACAAGAAAAATAGATAACTTCAAAACTCGGTTCTGTACCTATGAGAGAATTATATTTGTATAACACAAACATTAAAGAATGCACTTACATAGTTTCGCTTTGGCAATATAATAAGACGAATAACTCTCTCAAGCCCATTCAAGATGAAGTATCTATAGAAAATGAAGAATGTCAGCATATATAGAACTAAATAATGTTTATAATCAACAAACTCTAAAGGGAGCATTACTCACCCTCCCATTTCAGAAGGCTCTTCTTTGTGTTGAACTAATTTTTTGGGATCATTTGCAGCTCTAAGATGACAGAGTTTGGACTAGATACAAACAAATGAAAATCACAACATCAGACACATAAACATACTTCACCAAAGTCTACAATGCTGAGCATCAGACTATATACATGCCGTGTCTCTAGGCTTAAATCTCAAAATCAAATGCTCACTCTCTCTAGCGCGCATTCAAGTTTTTGCTACCCACTCATGTGGTCCTTCCTAAAAACAACAGCATTTGCACTAGCTACTTCACATATAAAATAGTATCCCCTGCCGGGTTGGGGGGTTTGTCAGTAATACTTGCTCCCAATGTCATTCGAATGCTTAAACAGGAGCCAGAGACAAGCTTTGACCCACTCCCCAACACTAGATAAAAGATAAAGCAATAAGCATTTAGATCATTCAACCTGAGCGCACATAAAAACATAAGTTATTAGTATCTAAAAGCTTTTTTATTCACAAATCAACTCTAATAAATAACTAGCTATCACATATAAAGTTCAATGGAAAAGCTAACAAATTATAATTTATCTAAGGGCACACAAAGGGCGCAAAAAGAGTACATTAGTTAAGAATAGGAATCATGGCATCATTTATCAAAAATATAAATACTCCATTCCACTTAACAAGCTATAGTCCGAAATATTATAAGGTTAAGGTTAAGAAATGACAAACACAGTGGGTCACACATTACATCACTTACCTTCAACATAATAGGAAACTGTCCGAGATTAATTTTATCTCTCACAATGACTCCATCATCATACTGGAAGTTCAAATCCACTTGGAACTTCCCCGCGTAAGTGAGTTTTGCTTGTCTGCACTGCTCCAGCCACACAAAACATTCAATAACCTTTTGCAGCGGTTCGCTGGATTTAACTAAAATGACGTATTGATGCCAAAGAAGGCATGAAGGAGAATGTACCTCAAAAGGATATAAAGCATCTGCCATGGTTCTGGAATATCGTTCTTTTTGAGGAGGAAATATTTCAGGGTTTTCGAACCAAAGTATGTCATGGGTTAAGAATCAACCTCAAACGGACCAATATTGAAAAGCAACAACACAATAAGGGCATAGATCGTAAAATAACCAGGAAAAAGGAAGATCCTGCACCTTAAGTCTTCAACTGTAACATACAGTTGTACATATTCTTATACGCTTCAAACCTTCCTAACACTTCATATATCCCATATTCCACCTTATCAAGATATCACAAATAGTTTACAACATACCAAACAACAAATAAACTTTTGAAATAAATGAGCAATATTCATCTATCATCCCACCCCAATTCAAGTCCTAAGATTCTCTAGGATCCTTAACACCTGACACTATAATGTGGAGTATTGCATTCCACGCAATTTAATGGACTCATATTCAAGTTAAGAGCTCAAGCGAAGACATTGAAGAGGAGCAAATGGACAATAACTTGAACTAATTATGAATAAATAAATAAAGGATAATCAGTCTTGCTTCGGAGAAACTTTCAGCAACTTAAGCAACAAATTAAAATTGTTCACAAAAATAAAAGCTAGCAACTTGATACAACAAAAAACAACAGAACATGGAATTTCTAAACAGCAATCAAGATAATATTAGAGAACAATGCATGATCAAAATTACCATATACATCCATTTTAAAAGCAAAGAGCCAAAAGTATATGCAATCCGGCTGGCAACCCAGACAGAAAAAGAAGAACTAAAAGACAATCAGGAATGTACTCATAGCTCAAGAAACACAAACTCTATACTGTCCAACAAAAACTAATTCAAGCAAAGCTCAAAAGTTCAGCAAATTTCAAAAATAAAAATAAAGGATATTTCTTAGCTTTGTCTGGGTAAAAGAATCAAAAACTTCAACGGGTTTGATGTTCATTAGCATTTTCCCGAGTCCATATTCAACCATGTGGTCAAATGAATCGATATGGTGTCTGAAAAGCTCTCGAAATGCTTCATAGTCCTTCTCATCTGCCAGGTGGGGCCGCCACGTCTTCCTCCCTATTTTTGATGCCTTTACTTCGCTCTCCATTTACGGCTTACTGTCGAATTTTATGCAATTCTTTTGAGAAAGTTGAGGTTTGGTTTGAGAAAGAGGTATGAAGAAGGCGAGCAGAAATATTTTGCGGGAGGGTTTAAAGGTAGGACAATTTTGCGAAGGGGAGAACGATGGACAGGTAGTATGTTTCGAGGGTTTAGGCTTTATAAGATATTTGTCCACTAGACTGGTCGGGTACCGGCTCATTAGATAAGGCCCATTATTGGATCCAGCGGCCCAATATGCTGCCATTCAGAACACAGTAAACTAGGCCCAAAATAACATCGACCCAAGTTGAACCCTGCCCAGCCCATGTTCTTGTTAAGACTGTGCAGCGCCGGAATATAATATATTTTATCATATTAATAATTGATGATAATATTATATTATTATTATTATAAAAATGTAATAACTTAGTATTTTATATCATATAAATATCTCAATTTTAAATATAATTTGTTATATTAAATTATATTTTTATTTTTTAAAGTTATACTTATTTAATAATAAATTGTATGATATTTCGAAGTAAATTTTTAATGTCCGCAAACAAAATTTAAATATTTTAACTTAAGATAAACAAAAAATTTATAATATTATATAAACTTAATAGTATAATATTTTTGTTTTTATAAAAGAATTATTTATATTTTTTAGATTAAATCCATATAAAATTTAATAGACTACTTATTTAAATTCAATACATATATCAAAAATTAAAAAATAATAATTAAATTCATAAAAATATATATTTTGTTCATAAAAAATTATATTTCATCAATAAATCGTTTGGTTGCAATTATAATATAAAAGATTCTCTAGACTATAAATAATTTCAATGTTGTTACTGATTTTCTTGTGGTGTCTGTTGGTTTATTTATTTGATCACTTTGATCATTAAATTTGAATATTCCGTGACAGATGGCAGCTCCAAAATCATTTGTTATTCTCAAATATACTTTATATTATATATGCTTTTGAATTGTTTTATATATAAACACATATGCTAACTAACATATTTATATCAGTTAACATATTTATATAATTACATCTAATATTTTGACATCACATGCTATGTTATAATTATAGTTGTAGTTTGTGATATATACATAAATATAATATATTTCGTGAAATTACTGTAATTTTCATTGAGTGTAGTAAATTGTAAAATAAATTACGCATCTAGAAAAGAGACTATGAATAGTAAAATCTTAAATCCAATTGCTACAATATTGAACTAACTACAGCGCAGCTGCAACATTGCTGCTCTGCTGTCATTAAGCCATTTGGTGGTGGATCAGAAGAACCCTGGCAGAGGTTTACTTCCCAGGAAGCACTTGAGAAACTTCGAAATGTTCATCCAACAACATGAATAAAGGGCCTTAATCCAAATGCAGATGAAATTAATGAGCAAAAAAGAACATTTCTTACCAAAAGCAGGGGTCCTGCGTTAACTTACAGGAAAGCAACAACCAAAGTACTCAAAAAATTCTAAGCCCCTACATAACCAAACCCTCTGTAAACACAAAGAACTATAACTTTCAAATAAGCTAAGAGATTGCAAAAGCAACGCTCATAACAAGCTATCAGTTCTAGCAGGCAACCTCCTCAAGAAGTTCATCAGATATGACGGAAGCCGATCGCGAAACCTAGGATGCCTCATTGCGTAAAATCCCACGACAGTCACCACAGCTTTCGAAGGAGTCACATAGAACACAACAGAAGCAACCAAACAGAAGATGAGAAACAATGCTGTGGCTCTTGGATCTCTCCAGCTCAGCACATTACAAAACCTCTCCCCTTGAGTAGCCACGTCTCCCAAAACCGTTTGAACCCTTGAGCCAATAGCTCTTAGCCTATCATATCTCATTTTTAAGACATCGATTTGTTTTTGAGACGTTGGAAATGTATCAAACTCTTCATCTAGTTCATCATAGAGTGCAGTGTCAGCTTGAGACAGCTTCACATCCATGTGTGGAGGATGTCTAGGCCTAAAACGGTAATTCCATGTGCCGATCAAGAAAAGGTAAAGAAATACAGTGCTCAAGATCATCCAAGGGAAGCATACAAATGCTAAGAAGAGAATGTGGACAAGAACTGTAATGAAAGGATTCGTCCAAGAGGATATATGATCAAACCATTTGATGACTTTGAGAATGGCAGATAAGATTTGAGCAATCCTGTAATGATTGGCTTTGCTTCTTCTTACACTCCACATGTTTGATCCGACATCAAGCATGTATTCGACCACTTCTTTCCTTAATGGTGGCTCAGACCTGCTCAGCCTCATGGAGACGGTCTGAGTCGCCTGGTGCCTCAGTGACTCAATCTGGTGGCAACTCAGTGGGTGAAGGTAATGAAGGCTAGGCAGCAATGGCTGTGTGTACATTTGCAGAATATTTAACAAAGATGCACAGGAAAACCTCACAGCCAACTGGATTTCACCCATTTTCTTCACACCAGTAGTTGAAAGCACAATCAATGGATACAAATGTGTGTAAACACGGCCTGTTTCGAGTGTAGACAAGCGAATTCTTACCTTCCCAATTCTTGAATCCATTGCAGCTCCATTCACACCTTGCAAATGGCAATTATCAAAGACTCCCACTGTTATAACAGTGCATGGATCATAAACTTCCCACGTGTATTGTTCGTTCCATTTTGGATTGAAGCTGTTGAGGATTGTTCTTGTCCGAATCCATTTCTGCCCATACTTGGCCACGCAGTAAGCATCTGTCATTCCTCTCCCATCCTTGATCTTCATTGCTGTAAGATTTTGAGCATTCAAAATGCCTAATTCCAACACTCCAACTGTAGGCTTCCATAGCTGCCTAGCTGTTGCCCTTAAATCACTGCTATAATGTGTTAACTCGTCAAGAACATGATAACCACCATCCAAACAGATCCTTAAATGAACTCTGCTATTCAATTTGTTCACATTCCTCTGCCCATTTTCCAAAACTGTATGCTTCTCAAGATTGTACCATCTGTTAACAGGAGGCTTAAAATCCATCCTCTTCTCTATCCCCTGCAATGTGATCACACACTGGCCTAGTTCATCCTTCGTATTTGGCCCGTTTTTCTCCTCCACGCACAAAACCAACTGATCCTCAAATGGTTCTGCAACTGTAAACATCAAATCCTCATTCCACCATGGATTTAGATTCTTGCTCTGAGAAATCTTAGTCCTCAACATCATATTACCATGTGCAACCCTCACAAGAATTTCAGGTTGTTGCCTGTTTCTATCACTAAGTAGCAGTTCTTGAGCCTCAATCACATTAACTCTAAGATACCAAAGACGAGGGGACAAGTAAACCTTAGACCTTATGCTTGTGACGCCATCGCCATTAACAGAAGTTGCATCCAAATGACATGCTTCTGGAAAAGCTTCATCGGCTTGCGTCCCCATCCAAACTGCGAACATCAATTCTCCGGCGACCCTTTCTCCTCTCCGGTTCTCCAGCCTGTACCATTCCGGCGCCAACGGACTATCCGGCGGCACCCTTCGAGGAACGTCAATGGCGTCAAGTACAATCATCCCAATCAGATTATCGCCATTTTTGCCCTTATCCTTCACTGCAATCTCGACGCGTGGGGCTTGAATTCGATCTTTCAAGATTGAAAAGGCCTGATTCCACTCCGGAATCGACGTGTTCTCGCAATGCTTAGTGACAGACTTAAACCCTCCGAGATTCACTTCGACGAAAGGACCTGGGTTGTTAGGCAACTGCTTGGCCTTGACAATTCTGACGTACAAATAATCCATCTGCTCCACCAGGTCGAAGGCAGTGCCGAGTCGCTCATGACCGGAGAACCTCACGCTCCCGAGGCTCGGCCGCGTCTCCGTCAGGTCGAAATCTTCTTCCGGCGCTGGATTTTTGTTTACGTTCAGATTCTGGTTCGGATTCTGATTGTGATTCCTGTTTTGGTTTGCCATTGCTGTCAACACACTCGTCGACAGAACCTGCAAAGAGCTTAGAAATGATTTATACGAAGCAAATCAATCAAGATCCTGTAAAAACTGGTATATCTTTTTCAAAAAAATTCAAGAGCGCCTAAATAAGTGGGATGGGTATACGAAGAGTTTAAATGGAGCCGTTACAGAAATATGTTTTCCCCTACAATTTTGGAAACGGGTTTCAGCATTAATTCTGCCATTACAAACCATGAAAATTTATTGCAAATAATTACCATTAGCTGGATTTAAGAAGATACAAACCCTTTTAACGTGTGGGCTTACGAGAAAAGAAACGAACCAGGGTTTGCCGAGCTGCTATAAACAGTCTTCTCGGATTATATCAATTATATGCGGGGTTAACATGCTGCGACTTGATTCTATATAATTCTCTCATTAAATCGAGGCCGTGGCCAAGATACAGACATTTTTTTATACATATATATGTGTGTTAAAGTGTCTCTATACACATACACACACACCGGAAGTGAGAGTGTGTCCCTGTCCTATACTATGATAGAGGGTGTCGGGTTAGCAGAAGCTTTTCTGAGGTTTTCAGGTTAACAGACATGCTGAGCCCTGCAGCACCGCCGTAGTTTTGGTGCTCTGTTGGAGTTGGGATGGTAGTGGAACAACGTACGGTGAGAATCATATTGGAAAGTTGTGATTGGATCCTCTAAATGCATTTCATAATGCATTTACAAGAAAATAGTGATGGAGGATGTTTAATAAGCTTAAGCCAAAACCATCTTAGTAGTGTTTTTGTGCATTAAATATTGGGCTTTATTTGATTTTAGGGAAAAAAAATATTTATTTTCTGAAGCAAGGATATTTATTAAAAAAAATATTTATTTTCTGAAGCAAGGATATTTATTTTGTTTGATGGGTAAATTACACTACAATCTCGTATGATTTTATAATTTTGTGTGAATTTTAGATATGATTTTAAATTGTACAAAATTTTTATAGATTTAATTAATTTTGGACTCACCCTCTTTATAAATACTAATTATTAATGTTAATTTTTTTGTTGATTTTTCATTATATCCCCTCAAATTAATTTATGTTTTATTTATCTTTGATACCATGCTTGTCTAATTTCAGCTTCAATGTCCTTAATTTTTATTCACAAAAGGGGGCATTTACAGAATTAATAAAAACATGTGGGTGTGTGTATAATTTTGAAACAACTTAAAGGTCTCCCAAGTAACTATGAAACAATATGGGCCCAATCAACTTACCCTTTGTTTTATGGTCATGTCTCTAACCTTCAAATTTATTTCACTACAATGATTTTTTTCTCGAAAAAAAAGAGTCAAATTTTATTAGTGAAAGTAAATAATTAATTTGTTTATTTCAAAAAACAAATTTTATATGATTGCATAAGTAAAATCGACAAATAAAAGTGATCGTAAAAGTTTGAAAATATAAAAAGATGTGTTCTTAATAAACATGATGTTTTTAATTTATTTTTTTGGATACTGAGGTTATTATCTTTCTACTTCTTTCATGCTTCAAGATGAGTATTTTGGTAGAGGAATTTGAAACAACAATCTAAAAGTTCAAAAAACTTAATAAATTTAATAATTCAAAAAAATAATTTAAAAGAGCATAGTGAAACAAATGCAACATTGGTAAAAGAAAACTTGAAAGTTGATACATTAAATAATAAGTTTTGCCACCAAAAAAAAAAAAAAAACTAATTTTTTTTGCTAAGATATTATTATAAATATTCAGTATATAAAGTTGGGCCTAATCCAAAATGAAGGCACCGCACATTAGCCTACACAAAAGTCCAATTGTAATAATAGATTGAAGGCCCAAATTCACTAAAATCCAGAGTCTTTGTATTAAAAATATCTCAATCCGCTTTAATAACTGACACCAGTTATATTGTCTCGGCTTTTGTTATGGTATGATCGATATATATGAATGGACTAATGCATAAATTAAATAATGATGAAAAAAAATAATATAAATATACTTATTCTAACGATTAGTATGTTAAAAGAAATGAAACAGAATATTGTAATAATAACAATAATATAGTAAATTGTGATTGTTAAAAATTAAAAATAGTATTGATAATAATACGTAATAAATAATTATTAGTAATTACAAAAATCATCAATAACAATAAATAATAAAAATAGTAATTAATACAAGTTGACAGAATATGTACAGCACATAATTGAGAATTGAGAGAAGATTGGAAAAATCACCGTAAGAACTGGTGAGAGTATATTCACATATATATACACGTATGTGTAGTTACAACAATATCCTATAATTAAGGAAAGGATATGGTCAAGGTATACCTAAAATACAGGATAGACACAAATCAAATCAAATCAAATCAATATTTACAACTAATTCAAATCAATTTGTATTATCTCTATTACCCCCTGTCAAGCGCTGCGTGGGGTGAAGACACACGCAAAGCTTGGACCGTAGAAACTCAAAGGCCGGACGAGGAAGACTCTTCGTGAAAATATCCGCAAGCTGAAGATGAGAGGGAACGAACTCAGTGGAAATGCGCCCAGATGAGACCAATTCACGAACAAAGTGATAATCCAAATCAATGTGTTTAGCTCGCTTGTGTGCAACAGGATTCTGACTCAAGAAAATGGCACTCTTGTTATCACACAACAGAACTGGCCGAGTAGGAGGAAGAGCCCGCAATTCCCGAAGAAGATTAATAACCCAAACAAGTTCAGCAGCTGCATTGGCCAGGGCCCGATACTCAGACTCACAGCTGGAACGAGCAACAGTTGGTTGTTTCTTTGCACTCCAAGAAACAAGATTACCCCCAAGAAATATAGAGTACCCATAAGTTGAGCGACGTGTTTCAACACAACGAGCCCAATCCGCATCAGAGTATCCCAAGATGGAAGAGTCAGGGCGCTTAGTGAACGAGAGACCAAAATAGAGAGTACCCTTCACATAGCGAAGGATACGCTTAACAGCCAAAAAAATGATCTTCAGTAGGCGACTGAAGAAACTGACTAACAGAGCTGACAGCATAGGATAAATCTGGTCTAGTGATGGTCAAGTACTGCAAAACACCAACCAGAGATCTGTATAATGTGGGGTCCTTGAAAGCAAGACCTGTACTGACAAGAGATTCACCTGTCGCCAATGGGGTGGAAACAGGTTTCGCCTCAACCAAGTCTGCACGCTCAAGAATATCAAGTGCATACTTGGCCTGACCAACAAACAACCCAGTATCGGTGTGAGAGACCTCAAGACCAAGAAAATAGCTCAAGGAGCCTAGATCCTTGATGGCAAACTCATCTCCAGTATCAGCTATGAACTGGCGAAGGGCAGCAAGATCATTGCCTGTGACAATAATATCGTCAACATACAAGAGAAGATATATAATGGTCTTACCCTGATGCAGATGAAATAAAGATGAATCAGAACGACTCTGTGAAAAACCTAGACTGAAGAGAAACGAGCTGAAATGCAGGTACCAGGCAAGGGGAGCTGGCGAAGATCATAAAGTGCTTTCTTCAGTCGACAGACATGATCAGGGTACCGAGGATCAACAAAGCCAGGGGGCTGGGCCATGAAGACAGGCTTGTGAAGAACCCCATTCATGAAGGCATTCTTAACATCAAGCTGGTGAAGAGGCCAGCCACGCTGAACAGATAAGGCCAGAACAACTCTAACTGTGGCCGCCTTCACAACAGGGCTGAATGTATGATGGAAATCCAAACCAGGAACCTGAGTAAAACCCTGAGCCACTAAACGAGCTTTGTGACGTTCGATTGACCCATCTGCAAGAAACTTTGTACGAAAGACCCACTTGGAGTCAACAATATTAGTGCCAGAAGGTCGAGGCACTAAATCCCAAGTCGAGTTTGAGCGAAGAGCATCAATCTCTTCTTGCATGGCAGCAAGCCACTGAGGAAGCTTAACAGCAGACTTGAAGCCACGGGGCTCAGAGGTGACAACAAGAGCTGAGAGAAGGGCAGAAGATGCTAAATCAACCGGATAGCGCGGCTTGAAAATACCAGCACGAGCTCGAGTGATCATATGATGAGTGGGTTGAGGAGCCTAGGGTGGTTCTGGAGCTGGAGGCTCAATGTCGGGAACAGGAAGCACGACAGGATCAATAGTAGACGGCTCCAAAGGAGGTTCATCGAGAACCAATGACGGTGAACGAGCATCGTTATCAACCGAAAAATGATGTGGAGGACAAACAGGAGCCGAGACAGGAGCCCGAGAAGAGTCAGATGAGATATCGAGAAACGTCGAGATATCTAGATCAGTGACTTTCGTAACAGACGGTACCCGTGAGAAAGGAAAGTGGAGCTCATCAAACTGAGCATGGCGAGTGATAAAAACTCGAGAAGAGTCCGGATCAAA
Source organism: Caryopteris x clandonensis (assembly GCA_028749325.2). Taxonomy (NCBI): domain Eukaryota; kingdom Viridiplantae; phylum Streptophyta; class Magnoliopsida; order Lamiales; family Lamiaceae; genus Caryopteris; species Caryopteris x clandonensis. The sequence continues at coordinate 4,771,749 of JAPYKT020000022.1, read as the reverse complement.
ACAACGAAAACCCTTCTGCGTGCTACTATAACCCAGAAAGATGCAAGGCCGACTGCGAGGTTCCAATTTATTAGCTGCATAGTCACGAAGATACGGATAGACACGGCAACCAAAAGGCTTAAAAGTATCATAACTAGGAGGATAACCAAATAACACCTGAAAGGGAGAAATGTTATCAAGTATCACAGAGGGTAGCCTATTAATGACATAAACGGCAGTGACAAAAACATCAAACCAAAGGGAAGCTGGCGCCTGAGCATGAAATAACATAGATAATCCAGATTCAGAGATATGACGATGTTTACGTTCGGCCCTGCTATTTTGCTGGGGTGTATAAGCACAAGAAATCCGGTGATGTATACCATGCAGATGCATAAAATCACGAACCCTTCCATTTATAAACTCAGTACCCCCATCAGACTGAAATGTTTTAATAGTTTGAGAAAATTGATTGCAGACGAAAGCATGAAACCGAACAAACACATCATAAAACTCGGACTTAGCACGCAAAGGATATATCCACGAAAATCGAGAAAAATCATCCACAAAAGCCACATAATATTTAAACCCATCAGAAGTGGAAACGGGTGCAGGACCCCACAAATCACAATGAATTAAGTCAAGAACAGCAGTAGCACGTTTGTCATTCAATGAAAATGGTAGACGCTTGCTCTTGGCCAACTGGCAAGAAGAGCAGAGGCTAGGGTTTGGTAAAACTGAAGTAACAGATAAACAACCCTGCTTATTTAACAATGAAATAACAGAAAATGGGACATGCCCCAGGCGTAAATGCCACAAATCAAAGCTTGCTTTCAACCTCTTGACCCGAATAGCTGCAACCAAAGCTGGAATACCCCGATCAAGTAAATAAAGTCCCTGATTACACCTTCCCTGAGCCAGGATTTTCTTTGTGAGCCGGTTCTGAATGGCGAAGAACTTATCAGAAAAAATAACATCCACAGGATAATCCGCAGTTAATTTACTTATAGACAGAAGGTTCTTTGTGATATGAGGGACGACAAGTACATCTAACAATGTAACATCCTCAGAAATTTTAGTATTGCGAATATGCGAGATATTTAAAACATTGCCATTACCAACTATAACAGAACCGTTACCAGAATAGGACTCATGAGTGTCAAGAGCTGAAAGTTGGTTCGTCATATGAGCCGAGGCGCCCGAATCAAGATACCAATCAGGAGTTTGATCCGAGACATTGCAAGTGGACGTGAACGCCTGAGCAAGGTGGGCAGCTGAGTTGGAGTTGAGAGCATTCAAGTATTTAGAGCACTTATCAGCGTAGTGCTCCCCACGGCATATTTGGCATCTAGGCGTATGACGAAACCCACCTCCACCAGAATTGTCACAACGACCAGAATTAAATGAAGCACCTGAACCTGAACCATTGTTACCATAATTAAAATTACCTCCTGAACGAGAAGAGTGCTGCTGCTGAGAGGTGCGAGACGATGGTCGAGGCGACGGCTTAGGGGCAGCCGTCTGAAAATTCTGGCGAACGGCGGAGAAGGCAGGAGAGGGAGACGAACCCTCCATGGATTTAAGCATCATATCAAATTGTACAGCCTGGTGGAGGAGATCACGGAGAGGCAGAACTGGAGAGATAGCCATCCTAGTGTCGGCAAAACCTGCAAATTGAACCCCCAACCCGCGGAGGAACCAGTGCCGTTTATCGTCGGCGTCAATGGGACTGCCGATGGCCTGCAGCTGATCGCAGAGATGTTTAAACTTCTTGCCATAGTCTTCAACGGACAGATCTCCTGGGCGAAGTGATAACAACTCCTCCCGGAGTTGATGAGAACGGGACGCAGAGGCATAGACACTCTCAAGCGCCTCCCACGCTTGATTGGCGGATGTGCAATCGATGACCTCCGAGGCCGCGTCGGCAGAGAGAGAGGTATATATGACACTGAGAAGGCGTTTACAGACGCCACGTCGTGTAAGCCGGGTTTGCAGTGGCAGCGCCGCTCTCCGGCGTGATCGTGGAAGACGGCGCTGGAGTCGTACCGTCGAGATGGCCCAAAATATCAAAACACTCAGCCATGTGTATTGTTTGGCGGCGCCACATCAAATATGTGGAGGTTTCAAGTTTAATTTGCATCATATTTATCATTGTGGTAACAGGGAGAGAATCATTAGCAGAGTTCGACATGATGATGACGAAACTGAGATTTGGCGATGGCGGATACCGACCAATATCACCGAAACAAGAGAAGAGGAGAGCCGGATGTAAACACTGGCGAGGTAGAGAAGGAGGACGGCGGAAGAATTTAGGGTTTAGGAACGAGTTAGGCTGATACCATGACAGAATATGTACAACACATAATTGAGAATTGAGAGAAGATTGAAAAAATCACCGTAAGAACTGGTGAGAGTATATTCACATATATATACACGTATGTGTAGTTACAACAATATCCTATAATTAAGGAAAGGATATGGTCAAGGTATACCTAAAATACAGGATAGACACAAATCAAATCAATATTTACAACTAATTCAAATCAATTTGTATTATCTCTATTACAAGTAATAATATTATCACTACAAAATAATAGTAACAATAACAACAACTAAATATAACATAATCAAATATAATAAGAACAACAACAACAATAATAATAATACTCGTAGTAGTAGTAACAATAATTACTAATCATTTTTTAAAATACTATAATAATTAATTAATAATGATAAATTAAGAAAAAATATTATTATTATTCTATGATTATAATAATTAATAATATTCTTAAATTAATTAATTATTATTATTAATCAGTTATAATAATTACTCTTTTTAATGACTCAACATTATTAATTATTATAATCAAAGAATAATAATTATATTATTAACCATATTTTGTAATTATTTAATTATAATAATACTATTAAATTAATAATATTTTAATCAATTAAAACAATTACTATTTTTAATTATGAAAATATTAATTATTATAATCATAAAATGATAATTATATTACTAGTTATATTTTTTATTATATTATATTAAAAATATAATAATAATTAATCTTACAATAATAATTATACTATATCAATGTTTTCATTCTTTTATATCAATAATAATAGTATTACTACGACTACTATTAAATTAATAATTAATATTATTAGTCAATTATAATAATTACTATTATCATCATCATTAGCTAATACCAGGAAATGTGGAAGAAATGACTAATCCCATGAATATGAGAGTAGGTATTTCCTTTTAAATGATTCCCAATATAAAATTATAACAATTATAATAATTGAAATGACCATGGGAGCAACCATTATATTCCCACCTTAATCTTCATGCCAATCACGCCGTTCAAATTTAATTGAACCTCAAATGATTCAACAGAATAAATAAAAACATTACATCTAATACTAAAATAATAATAAAATAGCATAAATCTAGTTTTTCGTCCATTTGTAGTTTCAGATTTTTTTTTAAATGATGCGTCAAGTTTTGATTAGTTGAAATTTAATTTTTAATTTGTTAAACTATAAATAAAATTTTAGTTCTATTGCATTTTTTACGTATAATATATTAATTTAATCATCTTTTTACAATTTTTAATTTTACACTCATATCGCATATATTAAAACATGATATTAGATGCAAAATATATAATTATGATTGGTTGATTATATGGGATTGGATTTTAATATTTATTGTGTATTGGATTATTTGTCATGAATTTAAATTGCAAATAAATATTAAATAATATTTTTTATACAAAATAAAAAATTACAATTATTCAATTTATTATAGAAATGAGACTTTTAGTTTGAGACAGAAGAAATATATACTTTTATACAAATTATACTTTTTTTATATTTTAATCGACGATATAATAACATATTTTGAATATTCTTAATATTGATTAACTTAATATTATATTATAAATATATTTTATTTTACTTTTTAAATATATTACAAATGGTAAATTACAAAAGTAACAAAATATGATACCGTTTTAAGGATATCCAAAATAATACTACATCAAATTACTCTGAAATGTGCGGACATATTTTTTTCAGGAAAAAAAAAGGGACAAAGTGTGAGTCATATATATGATGCTCTAGCATACACTTAAACCGAGTCAAATCTTACGCTATATAAAAATAGAGTAATCTATATTTAGCCTAATCTTAGATTTTCACTAAAAAATATTGTTATTTTAGATGTTATAAATCAATTTTTAATATATGTTTTTATTTTTACCTAACATCTCAAAAATTTATAACTTTCTTTTATCATAATTTTAGTTTTTATGAAAAATATATCAAATTAATCATATTTTAACAATGTTCAATTTGATATCCGTAATTGCATATAAATAAAACATTTAATTTAAACATACAATTATTTTTTTAAGTTAATTATGGTATATGATGATATTTAAAATATTTTTAGACAAAATAAAATTATGAGATATTTTGATTTGAAACACAATATTATTAAAATCATTTATACTACTATTTTATTTATAAAAAAAACATGTATTATTATTTTTATTTTTATAAGATTATGAACTTATTACATAGAATGGATTTTTATGTGCACTGAACGCAACATTATGCAACCAAAAGAGTAATATTTTTAAATAAATGAGTAATATTATAGGTAAATAAGTAAAACTGTTAAGAAACAAGTAATACTTTTTAAAGATAACAAATAATGTATTTCAATAATAATATTTTAAGTAAGCACATAATATTTTTCAGTTAAAAAAGTAATACTATTATATTGGGTTGTACGGTGCACCAGATATATATAAATTCCATCCTACTACAAAAGGGTGCTAATTTTCAAGCAGCACGATAGAGTAACCCCAAACAAAACAAAATAATAAGCACTATTTAATAATTATATTATTATTAATAATAATTTACTATCATATTTTAACGTGTAACACATCATGAAAGAAATACTAGTCCATTATATGGAACCCACCGCGTTCCAAGTTTCTCAAATTTTGGATGATTTGGTTAAGTCAAACAAAATAAAGTGGTGAGTAGGAATTTATATAAAAGGAGACCAATCACAATCCTTTGCTTGCTCATCAAGCCCCTCATAAGTAAACTATTTCCCCCAATATAAATTGCTGCTTGGTACTCCTTATCTTCTCACCATATTCTTTCAAAAAGACACTGTCTGGGAGGGCTTCATTTTCTGCAGCTCTCAACCCTCAGCAATGTCTTTCTTAGCAAGCTTCTTTAGTTGCTTCAATTGTTCATCTTCTTCACACGCCTCTGACAAACGTCCGCGAAAAGAACATGATTCACCGCCGCCAAAGAATTCGAAGAATAAAGAGAAGTCATCTGGAGCTCCGATTCCCATGTCTTACTTCCCCGTAAACTCACGAGTTTCGCTCTTGTAGTTCGTATTGCACAGTTTTAGAATCCATCATTAAGTTGGCACTCCATTTTCATATATGCCATGGGAGCTAAGGTTTCTTATAGTTCGCATTGCACAGTGTTGAGACAGTACTAGCTAAGGTTTCATAATATTTGTCAAGGATCAATAATTGATTGTTCCTGTGAAATTATATTTTATGTTTATTTTTTCCTTATAAATAATAATTTTTGAAGATTAAGAAAAGTGCGTGTTACTATATATCAGCCATAAAAGCTCATATATGTTAGCTACATATTGAGATTAATTTCATGTTGAACATCAAATTTGAGTGAAGAAAAATTTATTGGCGCCCGATTTAACAAATTATTGAGCAAAGAATTGAGAACAAACATGTAAAAATATAATTGGGTGTGAAATAAAATATGATGTTGGATTTCTTATCAAATCAATTACAAGTTTACAACCTGTCGTCTTGAATAATTGGCTTCATCGCTTTGAATGAAACATCGAATTAGATATATTTAGAAAATAAAAGAGTTTTGATTAACAATTACTTTAGTTAGTAGTATATAAACGACAAAATTAATTAATGAACTTGTGAAAAATAAAATTGTCACATGTCTCAATATTTGTACAATTTTAAAAAAATAAATTAAGTTGTTATTTTAAATTGATATTTTATTTATATCATTGTATTAACAAATAATAAGCCACAAGTACATGTGATATATATGCGACTTCATAATTACACTCGCAATATTCTGAATGGGTTAACTTATAAGCAGACAAAATTAACTGAATTTTTTTTTCTATTTATAGATTGAATATTACAAATATATATATATATATATATATATATATTTATAAAACACATTACAAATTAAATTAATAATAATAAAAGACTAGATTTGTTTCATTTTGAATTCTTATTAGTTTTTAATCATTAAAAGATAATTAGATTTTAGCTTCTTGAATTTTATAAATTCATCCATTTAATGTCTCTCTTTATGTTTAATTATAGCAGAAAATATGGATTCATAGAATCATCATCCAATAATTTTTCAGTAGCTATGAATTATATTAATGAGTTAGAACCTAAGATATCGAACAATTCATAGATAATTATTGTCTAATATTATTATAATAATATAGAAAATTATTTTATCTTTTACATAATTCTTTTTGTAACTTTAATAAAAAATAAATTAAAATCTATAAGTTCACGAGTTCTATATGACGACAATAGAATTCGTATATGTTTTATTAGATGTGATATTAATATTATAAATTATTACTATAATGTGCAATTAAAATATTTATTATTTAGGTGAAATCAAACGGTATGACAAGGGACAACATACGCAGGTTCTTAGCAGTTTAGTTTCTCCAGACTGAGTCAAAACACGCATCCCATTGACACATTATTCCACCCAATCCCAACTCTTTACGTGCTCAACACTTATAAGGACCACAAACTATCATTCCTCATCTCTTCACTATATATTATAATTCCCAAACCGCAAATAATCAATCAAAATACATTTCTCTCTCTAGATCTCTCGTCCGGCCCCTTCTCTCTCACACACAAGAACAACAACAAAAAGAACGATGTCTCCCTTCACAAGCTTCTTCAGCTGCTTCAATTCTTCATCGTCTGCACGCGTATCTGATACATGCGCGCGGAAGGACGATCCATCATCGCCGGAGAAATCGAAGGTAAAAAAGAAGTCCGCGCGCGCACCGATTCCCATGTCTTACTTTCCAATAAACTCCCAAATTTCGCGCCTGTAATTAACTTGGCGCCAATTTTGTGCATAAATTGGATGGAGATGGCGTAATATCAATACTAATTAATAGCGGTACGATTGCTGTTATTGAACTCGGTGGAGGTTAAAGGATGGAATGGGATTACGCAAGGAGCTAGGATTTCATTTTGTAAACGATTGATCATTCATTAATCGTGTGGAGATGTGTTATGTTTTTTTTTTAATTTTTTAAATTAATTTTTTTAATGTTTTGTTTGATGTAATATGGTAATATGTATACATATATGTAGATGTACATGATATGTGATTCTTTAAATATTGAAGTTGTAGTAATTTCATGTGGTTTCAGGATTTATTATAAATTCTAGAATTCTTTAAATGTATATAATCTGTAATTCTTTTAATTATCTGTGCCAGCTACAACAGTCAATTAAAAGTCTAAAAGATAGTCAGAACTCTCTCACAAGTAAAACAAGACACTAATGTTGATTAGTGTAAATATATAATTAGTGAAATATACTAAATTTAGTATTTACACTCATTCATACATACACACACATGTGTGTTTGTACGCAAATTATTAGTTAAAAATTAGTTTACTTGGTCGCCTCCTATTGGATAGGAAAAAAGAGGCGGGCCCATATGTGCTAAAATAAAATTGAGACTCCACTTTGTACCATTAATTATAGCCGAATACCATCTATTTTTTAATCACTGGTCAATGGGATAATTGGTTAACTTCTCGAAATGCCTCCATCATTCTCAAAAATCCCCCCAATTTTTATTTTAGTACATGGTACCTAAATGGTTTTTTTTTTTGTGCGCGGATCAATGATAATAAGGACTAAATATTAATAGGAATGCCAGTCTTTTCTCTAAAAAAACGGGTAATTAGATAGGGTAAGATATAAGTTTTTGAATAACAAATAGGATATTATCCGTGCTCGTCAAACTATGTTAGAGTAAAGATAAGGTATGAATTTAATATTTTACTGTTTCATATATTCGATATATATATTATAAAATTATATATTATCTTATATATAACAAAAATAATATTTATTATTTTAAAAAATTAATTATTTAATTATTTTTATATTCTAAAAATCTTAATTGAACGAAAATTCAAAGACAGATACATAACATACAAACGGATAATTTATTTATTCGTCGGGTATTATCCTTAAGCTGCTCAAAACAAAGAATCAGATAATAAGATAAGGTAAAAATATAATATCTTATATTAGGATAAAACATGAAGAGTCGTCATTTATATCCCTCAACGCCAAATTGCTTTTGTTCACCGGAGGTATTTACTCGACGGTGACATGTGGCAGTCAGAGTTGGGGGCCTGGATCGTTATTTAGCGAATTAGATGAGAAAGTCACATCAGCTCCAACGTGTCCTCTTATATATGCAAAATTGTTCTTTCATTTCATCCAAAATGTCCCTCTCTTATATTTACATACCCATTATTAATGTATTAAAATTATATTAGTATATTTTAAAAATAACTATGAATTAATAATACATTAATTAAATTAATTAATAAAACATGACTATAGGATAAACTATAAAGGGAGTAAAAAAGAGAATACAAATTATGTACCAAAAGCAATTCCAAGAAACTCGTGAGAAGTCACATGGGCCCGGCCCGGTCCAAAGGAAGTAAGAAGGTGGTCAAAACACGATGTCGAAGCTATTAGGAACCTTCTCTGACTCAGAATTGCAAAATCCCTTCCTTGCCCTCCAATCAACGCAACTATAAATACCCTTCCCCTCTCATTTTTCCATCATATTAAATAAAAAAAGACTTCCTTTGATTATGTTTTCATCATATCTCCAAGCAATGGCTTTCTTCGCAAGATATTTTGACTGCTTTGCTTGTTGGTCCCCACGCGCATCGGATGCACACACGCACAACTTCGATACTAAGCTGAAGAATAAAGAAAAATCGCCTCCAATTTCTATTTCTTATTTCCCAATAAAACCGCAGCTCTCACTCTTGTAGTTGTCGTTAAATAATAAGTAACATTGTTAGATTCTTAAGGATATATTTGTGCTAATGATGATCTGTTGTCGTCAAATAATAAGTAACATTGTTAGATTCTTAAGGATATATTTGTACTAATGATGGTCTGTCTAGATAGAAACTTGCAAACATACCTTAAGATTATTATTTTTTTGTTTTCATTTCTCGAAAGAATTGGTGACATTCGATAAATTAATGTTTGGGTTATTTATTAATGAATTACAAGATTTGTGTTCATACAAGACACAAATTATAGTTTGATTCTTATTTATGAATGGGATTGGGGTATACTAATGATTCATTCCTTTTAATGATTTATATTGGATGTATAATTGGTAGAAGAAAAATAAATTTGACACAAAATGCTTGACTCAATTGGAAGGATTATTCTAATTAATTGTTACTTAATTAAAATACTTTTTGTTAAGTTAATTGTGATATATTTTAATATTTAATCTTTTTGAAAAAATAATATTGTTTATTGTACTTTTACTTTTTTTTTTTTTTGTATCTTGTTAATTTTTTTTTTTGTTTGAATTATTTTGTTGTAAACTTTTTCTGGTGAAAATGACACAAGTTTATTGGGTTTATGTTAACATCTGATCGGAAAAATAGGTCACACAAATCACAAACTCAAAATACTGACTATAATTATTAATTTTTGCAAATGATTTTATTAATAAAGAATGTGTTAATTAATTAAAATATTAGATTATAATATTTTTGATACATTATATAAATATACTCCAATTTATTTGTTTGACTTAAAAAAATTTAGACGCAAAATACCTTGGATTTATTTGATTTATGAAAATAGATTTACCTCTTTAATTCAATAATTAAGTTAAAATGGCAAGCACTATTTAATAATATAAATTTTAAGTTAAGTTAAAAATTATTATTATTATTATTATTATTATTATTATTATATTTATGCTAAAATAAAATAGATAATATGAAAATAATAACATAATTTGAAGAAGATACGATAATATGATTTTCCACGTATATTTCTAAGAAGACTAAATATAATTGTGATTTTTCATGCTAATATTATTATTCTTAATGTTTAAAATATAATTACAAATATATATAAAATAAATATTTTGTAATGTTTTATCTATACACAAATATATAATTATATTTTATTAATATTAATTTACTATTATATTATCATAAATATTATAAATTATGCGAATAAAAAATCGTACATAAAAGACCTTGTTGATGAAATTGAATCAGAACTGCTGTTCATAAATATTGTTGCTCTTGCACCGTAGTGGCCATATGCTCTCAGAGAGTCCAGATACAGAAGACTGACACCTTTGGGCTTTTAAATCATTTTTGGGCTAGTATATCTGGGCCAACATGCCAATTGGGCCCAAAACTTCCATGGCCATACCTATTGCTTTAACTAAAACTTTCCAGGCCTCGGGAAATATCCGGAAATTAGGCCTGTAGCCACTCGGGCCGGTTCGGACAGGCCTGTAATCTTTTGGGCTAGAAATTATGGGCCCAGCCCACGCAGATTTCATGTGTTCAGATCGAACCGTTAGACTGGACCCAATATAGTTCTTCGAGATTCATATTTATTTGTTGCTAATTCAGTCTTCATATTTCTAAAACAATCTTTGAAGTCAAGACAGCCTTAAATAGATGCTGCATAAAATGACTACCTGGAAAGCTTCATCTCAAGACAGCCATGGATCTTCTTGCAATAAGATTTTTCAAGTTCTGTCTCATCCAATGCTTTCTTTATCAATTATCTTTCTAACATTATTTTGGACTTTATTAGGTATTAGTGTTTTATTTTTTGCATTTAGAGCCTAATACAACACGTTTCGAACCCAGAAAATTACAGAAACAGAAAACGAAACAAAGTAATTACCATGTAAAGACAGCCCAGGGAAACTGAGTGTGTCAGATAACATTCTGTTAAGACTGTATAATGTAGCAAAATTCATTTCAATTATTCAGTACAAGTATACATCTCTACAATGCGCCCTATAAATACAACATAATGAATAAATAGAACAAAAAAAGAATATATATATACACACTCACGCACACCTTTCCTATACGTTCTCCCCACTGAAAAAATATTGACAGATAACACAGAAGGGAAATTCTCCGGAGCTAAGCTGCTTATTCTACCATATTGTGTGACAGACTAACGGTCCCTCCGCCTGATGATCTGGTTTGTCGATACAGAAGCAGGGCGGCAAATTTGGCTATACTCTTCGAATGCAGTCTCAATATACGAATTCTTGCCACCAAATGCAGCCAAAACTTCATTGGATTTAGTTAAGAATGATAGATCATATATGATCAGATTGAAGAATCTGTATTATTGCACATGCATTCTGGGATAGGGTACTTTGTCACGTCCCTCCCGGATTTGCTCATCCTAAGCTCGGGCTGGCCCAAGGAATCGCGGTGCAAGTCCAGGATTATCTTGTTGAACTCATCTTCAGGAAGAGAGGAGTCCATGAAATATTTGAGCATTTGTCTTTTGTTTGGGATGATGGTCTTTTTGTGCCCTGCGTAGGCCCTGTGCCCTTGGATTGCATGGCCCATATTTCCACCATGAGAGGCCATGAATACATCGCTTCTCTCGGAGACTATATAATCGATTGCAGCCATTAGAGAAGCCTTCTTTGCGAATGGCTCAAGTTCCCCTGGCAAGGCAAGGTCTTCCTTGTTGTAGAACTGAGGGAATTCTTTAGTCAATGGAAGCAAGGTTTGCTTTCCACCCAATGGAACCCCTCCAGCCCAAAAAATTCTTGCACTCTTAGGAGCTCCCAAAGCTTTTAGCAACCTGAACAGACAACAGATAATACTTTAGAAGACAATACTTGGAAATCTATTCGTAAAGCTTCTCTTTTTTTTCAAGGATTTGTATCTTTTGTTGTGCATAAAACTGATTAGCTCATGAGATAACTGACTCAGTTATCTTATAAGCCCACTTTTTCTTTTTTAGAAAAGGTGTTGTTTCACACCAAAGGACCTCATACTGTCTTTTATGCACAAAAGGTGATCAAGTCCTATTCTAGAAGCACATACCTTACAACTTCCAAGGCATTTGAGGGGCACATGCCAGAAAGTTTTCGTTGATGGTAGGTCATGTTGGATCGTGAAGTCAAGAGCTCGGGACGTGTCTTTCTCTCATTATTGATCATTTCATCATAGTCGGGAGTAAGACCAGGAAGACATCCTGTTCGTACCCAAACATCCTTTTCCATTCTGAGATGGAGTGCAAGATAGGGTCCCTTGCTCCTCATTCTCTCTGTAAGCTTGTTGCCCAGTTCTGAGATATGTGGGGCAAACCTCAAGGCATGGAAAGCAACCTGCAAATTAAAAATAGGTTTAGACGAAAGAAAAAGGCATCATGAGTTTACTCTAAAGTACTGAGTTGTTGAAGATGAGAACGAAGCTATCGTGCCTTAACAGGAACACCAAGAAATTTCCATTATTGTAAGGAGACTCAATGTACATTGACAAAAATTAGCGTGTGAGAAGAGCAGCAAGGATAAACAAGAGTGGCCATGATACCTTGCAGCGAAGCTTTTGAAGATCAGAAGGAAGATCCTTAGAAAGCCTCGAGTCTAAACCACGTAGCAGTAGTACACCATCCCTCTTAATCTGCAGGAAACAAAACAGTTATAAGACCCTCCCACCACCTTGAAAAGAAACAAAAGCAATTCAAAAATTTCTCTCCATTTTTTAGTCTTTGGTTAAATTTTTTCATCACTAGTGTAACTTAAACAATGAAAGTGTAAAGTATAGCGAATCCATACGAGATTCCCCCACCCAAAATAAATAAATAAATAAACATAGAATTAATGCAAGAAAAACAAGCCGACCTTTGTTCATAGGTTAACATGTCAAAGAATTAAAGTTCTGCAGTCGGCTTTGGGAAAGTCTTAAGTTGCAACCAAGTCAAAGGCTTAAACTTTGGAGTCATCCACAATGCTATAGCAGCCCATAAGCAGCCAACCGTGAAGGATTAAAAAATCAATGGATCTTAATTTTCTCCACTCAAAGGAACACGAGTAGAGAGCAAATGTTTTGTTTATTAACGGCATTTGTCCATTTTTCAACAATTGCTAATGTACTGACTGATGAATGAGGTGCCACAACTACTCGTATAAAAATTACAGTAACCAATAAACTATCAATCCAGAGGAGTACTTGAGAACATACGGGGCGCGAAATAACTTCCTTACCCGCTTGAGGTAACGTGCACGAATCCATTCCGGCGAAACATGAAGGGGAGTCCTCTTCTCTTCCACCGGCCTTGTCATCAAATGTGTCGAAGGCAGTGATGAAACTATTCGCACATCGTTTGCCAAGATATTTTTGAAATGATCCAAATCAAATATATCTGCAAATTCACTGCAATCATACAAAGAGAAACAGGACAACTTCAATATTTATAACAAAAGTAGAAATTGTCAAAGAGATAAGAATCCAGTTAAACATAGCACCAGTTTCACATCCATAACAGTGCTTATGTTAGTAAGGCGATTGATTATGTGCTTCTTGTGAGCAAAGCTTTAGGTGACACCATATCAAATTATATTTACTAAAATTCTAAAGATCAAACTCATGGCCAAGAATTTTCCTCAATTAAGAATGAACTCAGTTGACTTATTCTTGATTAATAGCAACCTTTTTAACATACTTTTCATTAGTGTTATGTAAGAAGGAAAGTAAGACAGCTCCAAAAACAAGAACTTGTCAAAAGAACAAACCTTTCATCACCCCAAATAACATTGACTTGCAAAATGGGCACAACCAAAGCTGCACCAAGAATTCTTGCAATAACCACAGCATCAACAATCTGATTTCTCTGCTGATTCATCCCTCCAGAAACCACCACCAGCAAATACTTACTTCTATCCTTCAAGATATCACCACTTCCTTTTCTGTATCTTTCACTGAATTCCAAACAAGGCCTATACCCCATCCCATCAGGCTGCCTCCAAAACTCTCCATATCCATCTACAAAATCCTCTCTCTTACCAATATTCAGCTGAGAATTCAAAAACCCACTCGAAAACAATGGTTTATCTTCAGAAACAAAACATGGGTATCGCGAAAAAGGGATCACAGGATCAAAGTTCAACCACATCTTCACCATCAAGAGAAAACAAAACAAAAATATCAAGAAAGTGAGAAATCTTGGGTTGTTGAGCAAAGCTCTGTACTTAGAAGCAGGGCTCTGCTTTTTCTTGGGTGAACGCAGCAGGGACTCGAGAGAGGATTGTGAGATTGAGTTGATTATCTGAGATGGCACCGAAATGTAACTCTGGTGCTTCTTCTTGTTGCTCTTCGACACCGCCATTTGACACATTCAGGCAAACACTAATACCAAGGGAGACCTCCTTAGCACAGACAATGCAAATGTGATGGAGTGTAGTTGTTGTATTAAATGGTTGTACTACTGTTGTAGACTTGCTACGGGGTTTGTTTTGGGCTTGCTGGGGAAGATTTAAGAGCGAGAGTGGGGGTTGGAGAGAGAAAATGCGGGGGGCGGGAACGCGAAGCCCGACGATGCGCGTTTGGCCTTTGTTTCGTACTGGCTAATAAGATGGGAGAGTCAGGGATGATGCGTTTTGTGTCAGTTCTTTTTTGAATTTCACACTCTCTCTCTCTCTCTCTCTTGGTTCGCTACTTAATGTGTGTGATATTTATAGTGCTTCTGTCTGACAATCTAAGATATAATTATTATTTATAGATGTATAATATTAGTATTTTAGCTATATTGATGACGTCCGATAACTAGTGCTCAATTTTATGGAAATAACTTAAATAAATTCGAAAATTAGCAATAAAGTTTAAATGAAATTTCTTTAATCATTTATTTTTAGTATTAACTCATATTATTTAAAAAATTATATGTACACAAATTTATATTTAGACATACTATAGATATTAGACCAAACAATAAATTCCGCAAATAACAACCGAACACATGATTAATAATAGATCATGAGTAAAATCAGCTATACATCGTCAATTCCAAAAAAATATGTTTATAAAGAGTATATATATATATATCAATTAGATAAAGATATAATTTTAAAATAATACATAAATTTGTAATTATATAATTTTTTTATTGTTACTTTGACTTATTCAATAACTTTTTTCTCAAATTTAAAAAAAAAATCTAATAAATTGAGATATTATTATTATTTTTTTTTTTGGTTAAAACGAGTAAATAACTTATTTGTGTTTGTTTAGTCATCTTAAGGAACATAAACGAAAAATAAAAGTAGTTTTTTATGTTCCATCGGTTGCTTCAACTTTCCGTAACCTATTAGTAATTAATCAATATTAATTTCAAGCAACATTATTTCCACATCCAATTTTTTCATCTCACGGACAATTTTATTATTATTATTATTATTATTATTATTATTATTATTATTATTATTATTATTTTATGTGAGAGACCGTTAGAACGCAATAAGTAGTGACCACAAACCTTGCAATATTTTAAGAGAAAATGGAATTTTTTTAATGGTATTCACTTTTCAAGTACGGAATAATTATTTGGTGGTTTGCAATTCAGTCCCTGATGTTTTAGGGAAATGCAGAATAGGCAAACTATCAAACATGGATGTTAGTTGTGGCCATATCACTTTCATACAAAAGCAAATGATATTTTCTTAATATAAAAATTGATACATTAACTATCGTTTTAACTTGTTAAAACCAATTCCAATATTTTATTTTCAATTGGATTCAATCTCACTTTTATGTATTTATTCTTTTAAAATTTAATGTATATGACCCCCCCCCCTCGTTTATTTTGATTTAGAAATGATCCAATAAATCTAAACATATTCTTGTATTGTTACATTTGTTTAATAATTCTTGTATTTTAATTAAAGTTCATATTTAATTCTCGGTGTGGTGGACTGGATCATTATAATTAATTAGTTAATAAAGTACTTAATAGTAAATCATCAAATTAATTAGAGAATCTTCGACTTGTGATGCATGAAGCAACACTTTATTTCTCATATTAAATCTATTCTCATGACCCTTTTCTTATGTCATCAGTAAGAAATAAAAATGATATTATTATGTAAATTTTAATTCAAACGTAATTATTCTTTTATTTCCTTGTTTCTTTTGAACTAAAGTAACATTAATTCATAAATTTATTGATATTATTAATTTATATTTAAAAAAATAAAGAAGAATCCCCACTTGAAATTATCATGCAAATTGTTGAGTTTTAAATTTTGGCGTGGATTATGATTTGGGAGCGGGAGCATGTATTACAGGCGGCGTGGCGTGCGTTGTGGATCAACAAGTCAGCTCCAGCTCCAGCTGTTCTCTCTCTCTCTCTCTAGATATATATAGTATTTTTGCCAATATAATATAATAATTATTATTATAATAAAGAAATAAGCTTGAAAGAATCATGTGATCTGCCGTGCCGCCATTCCATATTCCCACTCCACTCTAATCCGACAGCCTGTGTTCTTTTGTATTGTTTATACATTGACTTTCCAGTATTGCCCCTAACTCCATCACTTATCGCTTGGCCATGTTTGTACAAAGTTAGAGGTGTGTGCATCAAATTTTTTTAAATTATGTGAGGCTAAACTTGTAATGTAAACTTATATTAATTTTAAAATTTAATAAAATAAAATTTATATTACAATAAAAAATACATGTTTTACAATAATACATTGATGATTTCATACCACTTCTCTCATTTTTGTTACTATGGTGTTGTCTTGTTAATGTCTTAGAATTTTATCCACATTGGATGCTATATCCCTTTGTCCCAAATTATTGGAGTTCTGATTTGTATTTATGATTTGCCCATACGGGACCGTATTGTACATTGGTGTATCCAACCTTATGGGAAAGAAATATACTGAAGTTAAAGAATGTTAAATTCAATATTTTTCAAAAATTAATTATATAGATTTATAACATGTAAAATTAAGGTTGGGCTGTCCCTATAAGTGACACATATTTTCTAATATAATACTTACTGAGTACTCTCAACATAATTCTTAGTTCTTTGATTTATATTATTGCTAATTAGGTATATTACTATTTAAAATATCGCAAAAACTCCTGTGAAATAATTGTACGTGTGATACGATGTAAGGTATTACTTGTTTAAC
Source organism: Caryopteris x clandonensis (assembly GCA_028749325.2). Classification (NCBI taxonomy): domain Eukaryota; kingdom Viridiplantae; phylum Streptophyta; class Magnoliopsida; order Lamiales; family Lamiaceae; genus Caryopteris; species Caryopteris x clandonensis. The sequence continues at coordinate 4,754,409 of JAPYKT020000022.1, read as the reverse complement.
TATAAAGTATTTTTTAAGTGTATTACTACTGATTAGTCACCTTAAAAAATAATGATACTTTATAGTTAAACAAGTAATACTTTATAGTTACATAAATAATACCTTAAATCGTGTCACACGTGCAACCGTTTTGCAGGAGACTCACTCTTAAAATATATGTGTTGTTTGTTACAATTAAACCTATAAACTTTTATATAAGAGTGAGTCTTTTGTGTATCGAATGCATCGTGTATCCGATACATAATATTACTTGTTTAATTAATAAGTATTATTTATTTACATAATTTTTTAAGATAATAAATAAATAGTAAATTTTTTTAAATAAATAATTAATAATTTTTAGTTAAATAAATAGCACTATTATAGACAACGTACAAAATTTATAATTATATGTAATTTATTGCATCTTAGTGGTGAAAAAGGTTGTACTAATTAATTATTTCTTAAAAAAGTAATTTAAATGGTTCTAACTAATTTAATTTCATAAAAATAACAGTAACCCGATCTGGAAATCCAGCTGGAAACACGCTGGCAGGCTTTCCAGCATGGCAGATAGTGACTTCCGACTTACAGGGCCACCTCTGCACTCCCGAAAAAGAGATACTACGGCCCCCCAAATGTGGGGCATCCCGAGGAATATAGTTTGTCGCACATAATCGGCTTAAGGTCTGTTTGGTTGCAGGGGTATGTTAAAGCTGCCTTGGGAAGGCGAAAGTGGGAGAAAGGAGTTAACTAACTTAATTAGCCTAATTTGTGATTAGGGTCGGGTTGAAGCAAAGAATGGTCATTGCAATAATAATGGCCAATCACTATCAATATTTATGGGAATGGAAGAAGTTGATGTGCTTATCAACATTCAATGGATCATGAAATGTTGTAACATGCAATAATGGTGCCTAAATGTTGAAGCAAGGTTGTGTAGTTCTGTGAAAGAATATGGACTTGCTATATATATTTATATATTAAATGAAAAAGCAAAGGTTTCGTCATATTTGTGAAACTATTCATATTTTAGAAAGATACGTGTATTGAAATGATAAATTAATTATATATATATATATAGAATTTAAAAAAATTAAAATTTTTAAATTTGTCAGATTTTCTTTTATTATGGGACGAGTAATTTTATATTTTTTGAAGAATTAAAGATGAAGAAAGTTAGAAAGTAGTTTGGAGCATGATTCTTTCCACTAACATGGGTATCAATCGTTGTACTTATGATTGATGAACATATTATAGTTTTCAAGAAAATATCACCATAATCATATCATCCTCCTTTACTTTTCTAAACTAACTCTCCAACTTAAGACCCAAATGATGTTAGTCCACGTCCTCTAATGTAAGACAAACACCATATTACACCAATGATGGATAATATGTGAGTTTAACTATATGCACTTTCGCACTTTCTTAGAAATTAATCCTCGATTTTGATTTTTATTTTTTGGATAATTTTCTGTATGTTCTAAAAAGTGTGTATGATCCATTTTTTTCTTTTTCTTTTTTTAATTTAATTTACTTTTACCTTTTTGATTCAAAATTTACAAAAGAGAGATGTAAAGAGAGGAGACTGCCTCCCCGCCCCCGAATTTTGTCAAATGTACAATTTTATCTTTTGAAAATATACATAAATTTATATTAATTTATTAATTAATTAGAAAATAATTAAAATGCTAACAATATAATGTACAATTATTCTAAGCATCCATTCTTTTATCAAGTGGAATATAAAAAATGTACAACCATTCACACATATATTCATATGATTTATTTTTATTCACATATATACTTGTACTTGTTGTACAACTGTTGTATATTCCAGAATTAAAAAAGAAAAAGAAAAAAAAAGTGGATAAGTATAAGATTAATAAACACAGTTGTTATATAATTAATCAGTTAAATATGAGCAAATCCAATCCCACAATAATTTTGCATACAGCTAATATTGCTTGACAACATTCCAGCTTCATGCAATTATTTAGATGTCTCTCATTCATTCATGCTCATAATTGCATTGTACTGTTATTACATTCCCCATCAGAAAACATGGGAATGCATGGCTGTTTGGCGGCCCACCTTTTGAGCATAAACTCTTAACCATATTTTGTCATAAAAACGCTGGCCAATTTGTAGTAGGGTCAATGCTGAACACTCCTACCAGTACTAGCTATACCAATAATTCTGTAAAAAGAAAAATTACAGATAATTAATTATCAACTGTATTTATATACTAAATGTTAAGTATCCCACATCGGTTAAGGTAAGTGTCTTGGGTAGGCTTATAAGCATGGGCAATCCTCTCACTTATAACCTGAGTTTTAAGTGTTGAGTTAGGCCATGATGTTCAATACTAATCTTATGTATATTATCGAGATCATCGTATTGCTTGTGGAAATATTTTACTACAATTTTTTATTATCTTTATATCTAAATTACTTTATATATAGAATTTTCCGCGAATGTATATTTATACTGGGGTGTCAATAATATTCGTTACATAAAAATTATAAAAGATTAACGAAATGTTTATGCTGAAATGTAGGTTTTTGAAACGTATTTAATTGGATACATTTCAGATATATACTGCTATAAGCAAACTAAAAAATTATATTTATTTTAAGATGAATTAAGGTGAGATGTATATTGTAGGTTTAGGTAATATTTGTGCTAGAATATAGGTGTTCAAAATTCTTTCTCCCTTGGCAGCTTTAGGAGATATAAGATAAATAAATAGCAAAAGCGATATTTGTATTGAAATGAAATAGAGTGAGATTTTTGTAAATTTTAAATCAATAGATTGGTCGGTGAAGAGTTTATGTTGTTATATTGTGATTTGTAAAAATGATGTATTTTTGAATAAAAAAGACGAACACATCTACATCCAAAATACAAAATTTATATTGAATGGACCCGTCGCGGTCTTAATGGTCCAATGCCAACACAAACATCTCCTAGTAACATACGAATCATGTAGCTTCTTCATGTTTCTATTTTTTCTTTTTCGTTTTTTTTTTCCAAAAGTTTTACTTCATAATAATGAAATTATCATTATTGTGGTGGTTTAGCTTGTAGGAGAAAGAATATTAATTGCTATGGTTGAAAACTTTCCAATTCTGCAAGGAATTGAAAGTGGAGACATAATTAAAGCAATGAAATGTAAACCTTAGAAACAATTCTCAAGGAACAATTATCGCCCAAAATGATTACAAGGGTTGGATTGTTATTTGGAAAAACAAATAAATCAAACATGTGTGATTTAATTATTAAAAGTAATAAACAAGAAGATATAATTTATTATTCTTTTAATTATTATAAATTGATATCTAGACATGGCACGGTTTTGGGTTGAAATATGCGGTCAACGGTTCGGTTTAATCGTTGACTTAATTTTGGTTTGGAATCGGAACTTAACCAGTTTGGTTCCGATTTTAAAACCGACAGTTTTGGTTAAAAATCGGTAGTTTTGATTTCAAACCGGCGATTTCAAGTGTGAATTTGTAAAAAAAAAAAAGAACAAAAAACTGAAACCGTGGAACTAGATGTTCCGGTTCAAAATCAGAAATGAAACCGGCTATATGCTGCTTTAGTTTCGATTGCACCCCTCCCAATTTAAGAAACCAACGATTTCGAAACTGAAACCGAAACTGACAAAACCGTGCCCATGTCTGATATCTATGTGGATCAAAGCTATCAAACAATTTTGTTTGAGATATACCCATATTCCAAATACATTATCTTTTGAATTAAAAAAACAAATGAAAAATTATGTGTCTTTACTATGATTGGTGGAATTATACTTGACATCGACTCCAATCTACCATACTATAAACAATAATTGCAAGCCTATGTGGCCACACCTTAGCTATCTTATTCGATCATATAACTTAGTGCATAATTTGCGAAAACGAAAAAGTGAAAAGAAAAATCATTTAATTATTCACACATAGGCTTATATATGAAGCTTTCAGGCTGTAACTAAAACCATTATTAAATGTTCAATTAATAATTTTTATAAGCTTTGACTAATTTAATTAATATGTTAGAAGAATAATTTTCCTTAGTTAAAACCTCAGTGAAAGCCAGGGTGGGAATATTTGAACCTTTAACGACATATGTGATCGTAATTATTAATGAATATTTACTTGTTATTAGGAAATTTTGATTGAATATTGTGTTCATCGTTACATGTCTTATTTATTATATTTTTTATTTTGATTAATAAATCATTTGTATAAAGAATACTGAGAGAAATACACGGTTAATAAAGGGCTTTTATTTATTTATTTCAAAACAAATAAAATAATCTAAAAAAATGAAAAGGTTACTTCAATAGGTTTTTTAATGAGGAACGTTTTATTTAAAATAATTATCTTAATTAAAATAGAGGAAGATCCACGTCACAATTTGAAGTAAATATTTCGGGTGGTCGGTTGTTGAATAATAATCATTACTAACCACTTCAATAATCTCTGTGGCTTAGTTGTTCAAACTGGAGCTTAATCTGCTAACTAATGTTACCAAACCCATCTCTTTATTTTGATTAATTCATCTCATTTATTTTCTATGGTGGATTACGACCTCAAATTGCTGGCCAACAACCCAATAAAATGTCAATCCCATCAAATCACTATAAAATATGTTAATTATTACTTTAAAAAATCATGTTTCAAAAATATTATTATTTAAAAAAAATTATTTTAGAATTTTGGGTCTCATTTTATTAATTAAAATAAAACAATATTTTTTATTTCACAAATTTGTTATATGTATAAAAAGTGTCAACGAATTAAAAAATTATATAAATACAAATATATAATTTTCAAGAGATTACACTCTCATAAAATTGTGAAAAATAAAAAGTGTTACTTCACATTAGCTACGATTTATGGAACGGTGATTTTCCTAAAAAAAAAAAAAAAAAAAAAAAAAAATCCAAAGAAGAAGAAGAAGAAGAAGAAGTAAATGGTTGAACATGTCAAGGTTTCAGAACGAGATCCAAACAGTGATGCTTTTATAAGAGCTGCCGGCGATGGCCAGCCCCCTTCAGCTTTTGAAAATTACTAGTATTGCAGGCACAGTTTGTCATACATTTTAAAAAATAAAATAAAATATATTTATAATATAATTTATATTAATTAATATTTAAAATTAAATATTTAATAATATTCAAAAAAATTATTTTTACTAATAATAACATATAAATAATATAGTTTTATATAATATTTTTGTTTTCATCTCAAAATAAAAATCTTATTTCTATAATAACTTGATTAATTATATATAAATTAAATTCTTCAATATTTTATATAAAAAGACATTAGTTAATATTTGTTTGTAATCTAAATTCACTACAAATAAATATTAAAATTTAACCCCAAATAATGAACAAAAACTAATTATATTGTTCACATCTAATATTTTATTTTATTATAAACGGTATGAGTGTAAAATTAAAAATTGTGAAAAAAAGACTAATTTAATATATTATACATAAAAAGTATAGTAGAAAAATATATTTTTATATTAACAAATTATAAAAAAGATATTCCCAAAGCAAGAAGGAAAATATGAAACAACGAATTAAAAGCTGACACTCTATTTTTTGAGAAAACTTTTTTTAGAAACTTAGGCTATAAACTATATTTAAATTATTTTTTTATTATATTAATATTGCTTAGGTGCATTTTGTATAAATTATTTGTCATATGTCTCTTGACTTGTGACACCTAATCATGTTTAACTCTTGAATTTTGATGAAGAAATGTGTTTTGTAGGATATTTAAATGAAATGATGCATCTTGAACTCAACATGAGTAGAATTGATGAAATGAAATAATGCTCAATGAAATGGAGAATTAGGAGAAGTTTTTATATAAAGTGTGGGCACACCTTACCTTCAAACAAACTGATTGAAAATATTGTGGCATAAGTCGTGGGCATGTTTTAACCCGAAACGTTCAATAACGAGAATAAGCATAACTTTTCGTTCCCCCTCCCCCACTTAGTGATAGAATTATATGTAAAAAAGACACCTACATTTTTATACAACTCAATACTTTTCTAATTTTCTATAATATTTCAGGAAAGGCTAAAACTTCGTTTTCCGGCCAAAGGACATGATGATTTGATTTTTCGAAATTGTGAGGTCTAATTAGTTTTTAATTGTTCTTTCATTTCTCTATTATTCGTATATCTTCTATGTGTGATAATATTGTTTGGATGACTGGCTTGATGTTGTCAATCTTTCGATTGTTAAAAACAATATACTACCAATTAGAATGTTAAATCCGTAATTGTTTAATTATGCTAATGTATATGGCACAATAGCATGATTGACTACAGAAAGGTACTCAATTTATGTATGAAGATATATGATTTAGTTTAAATAAACTGACATGTGCGCTTATTGGCCAGAATTGTTGGTCTCTTTCATTTCAATATTTTTGGTAGATTAAATTCTATAATTGTATTTATAATTGTTGACGAGGGAAATAATTAGCGATTGTATCTTAGTTATCAAACAAGTAAAGAGAGATATATTATTATGGTTGTACCACTAACTATAACCTATTTAATATAGAACGATTTTTGCATCTGTGACCGATTCTACAAACCAATTTTAAAGTTACCCTTGATTAGATTTTAATTACAATTGATTTACTTTCATATTTACATATTGCTATCGTTAATTAATATTATTTACCACCAAATTTCAAAACCCTCCTAATTTAGTTAAACAAAAGATTAGATCCTATCAATTTTTCTTGAATACGATCCTTGTTTATTACTATTACAAATTTTTAAAACAATTATTTTATTATTTATTGGTTTCAATCCAATAAATATCGATATCCAATTTGGAGTATTATTTATTCAAACTCTCTAATACATGAGAAATATCGATATCCAATTTGGAGTATTATTTATTCAAAACTCTTTAATACATGAGTCCGCTCATTTATACTTCTTCAGAATTCGCTTCATTTGATTGTAAAATTATGTCTCTTTATTTATATTATAAATAAAAATAATTCGCACATTTGATTCCTTCATTGAAATGTATAGAAAAATTCAATTGCAATTGTGGGGCCTGCATAGTGAAACTTGCCTTTTTTTTTTTTTTTGAAATGGAAGAGAAGCTTGAATAAAAGGAATCGTGACGCACAAGATTGTATTTCCTATATTTTGTAGATATAAGAAAATGAAAGGACAGTTGAGTGGTTAAAATCACAGTGACAAAGAAGTTGAACAACCTTGTTTATTTCTCTTATTTTTTATTTTAGGTAAATCAGTTAGGTGAAATTGTATATAGAGTGTGAGTCATGCTACAAGAAATTAGTATGTCGTCTTCAGTTGTTGAAATATGCGATCAGGCCAATGTATTTCATTTTATTTTATTTTTTTAATGAAGAAGATTATATATAATAATCTATAACATTTGTGCTTCACTTATACACTTTGAGAAGCTGGGAGTGTAGTTGAAATTCTTTTATATTTTTAAATATATTATAAACAGGGGATAAATCAAGTTGTGAATTAATATTTGCATCTAACTTGAACAACAAACAAATGAGAGGGAGAGGGAGAGGGAGAGGGAGAGGGAGAGGGAGAGTACTAATTGTATTACTACAATATAGTATGTAACGCACGATTAATCCCCATGAGATTGGGGGCACGTGATGCATAAAATCGGCCACGTTAAATCTGATAATTGTAGTCAGAATTCAATCTACTGGGCGTAACAAATGTACATTACATTTAATTTTTTATTTTTGCGTTATATAAGATTTTCTTCTCATTTAAAAATAATCTAAATGAAGCCCAATGCAAAATATAAATACCAATTATATGTAATCAAAAGATTTATTCCAATATTTTTTCATTATTTAATATGAAGGGACGTCGGTTCATTGAATTGAGGGCTCTGATTTAGGTGAAGAGGAAACTATTTGACAATAAATCTACCATGTGAATTCTGACTTATCCTCATTATTTAAGCTTTCTATCACAAAGACTAGTCAAAATTCTATCTTTAGATACACCCACTTATATATAAAGTCTTAAGCAATTTTATAAGTTTTTAATTTTTAACAAAATACATTACAAACTATTCAACAATTATTTCTCACTTTTTCAAATTTGTGTTACTGTTTCATCAATATATGTGTTTTTTAATTATGTAATTTAATATACATAACGTGTATTAATGAAATTTAAAATTAATCAATGAAAAACAAACTGAATTAGTGGATATCGTGAGAAAATAATAGTGCTCTAATTCATTAATATTGATGTCTTCTCTATTTCAAAAATTGACATAAATGAGCATATCCAAAACCAATTAATCTGTTGTTTGTTGGGCTATTGTAGATTATAAAAACATGACATAAGTATATGCTAAAAACATATCACACTAATATTGTTTCTTTTCATTACCAATTAATTATGGATTCATATAGTTGTCCAATTCCCTATGATAAATACATGTGTATATATTATATATATTTGAATATAGACGTGAGCATGATTTCACTGATTTTGGAACCTTTAGTTTTACGATTTTGATTTTTAATTTTAGATTTTACATTTGAAAATTAAATTTTAATTTCAATTTTAATTTTAGATAAAATTGAACCCCGACCATTAGTTCGAAATCAGAACTGTGCCCACGTCTCTTCAGATGTCTCATTTGCCTTAGAATTGCTATTAAAGTACATCTCTTAGTATAAGAGAAAGGTTACATTATTTTTAAGGTTTATTTATATTTTTGTAAAGCAAATCCACACATATTTATGTGGAACAGTCCGATGTCCCTAATCCTAGTAAGTTTCCATTCTTGAATTAGAAAACCCTGATTAAAATTAGCAATTTGGGATTGTAACCTAGACCACATTTAAGAATTTTGTTGATTTTTTGTTATTTGTGGACAAGAAGTTATGCATGTAATAAATTGAGGTGACATGAAATAATAATGGAGTAGAGAGAAACCAAAAGAAATAATGTTGTAAAAATAGGAAGCAAAGGAAAGAAAAAGGCATGTTATTTTCATGTGGGCAGTGTCTGGTGCCCATGTGCATTTAAGTCCCCTTTAATCATCCATTTTGTTCTTCTCCCATTAATCCCAAGGACTTGTATTTTGGGCCCTTTTCTTTACTTTTTTTAGGACACCCCTCCTGTAAAGAGGCGTCCCTTTTGGACCATACATTCTTTCTCAAGCAATTCTTTTGTGGCCTAATTATTTGTGGCTGCCTCAATTTTACATAAAATATTAAATAATTATTTGTGGGCCTGTATATTTTTATTTTTATTTTTTTAAATATGAGAATTTGGTTTGTGTGGGATGACAATTATGACATACTTATTTATGAATGATTGTTTTATTTATTTATTTATTTATATTGGATTAGCTAGTTTTGTATATGATATTGATAGCACAAAAAAATGATGAAAAAGAAGAGGAAGCTATATCTTAAAGTATTTGACGTTTTTAATTTTGGTCATGTATGATAGAAATTTTTCTTTTTCTTTTTTACTTATGATTTATATAATCTATTCTTTAGTTAATTTGATTTCATTATCTTTTTATTCATATCAATTACACAATTATAAATTTGTATGAGAAAAATTTAGGTTGTACTATTTTATTTCGTACAAGTTGAATGAATGAAATTATTAAGAGAATATGAAACTTAAATGATTAAAAATCTCCAATTCTTACAGAAAACTTCACTAACTGTTATAAACAATCCATTGGCAAATAGCTCAAATTTCGTTCTCTTTTAGACACGGACACAATTCTCACAGTTTTACTTCTGAAACTATTGATTTTCATAATTGTGAATGATGAAATCAGAATTAAACAGACATATAAGTAGTTTTCATTTTGGAACCATCGATTCCTCAATTCCAAATCCCAATTTTTTAAAAAATATTTTCAGCCTATGATTGTCCTAAAAAAAGCCAAAATTTAAACTAAAACTATCAGATCCTGAAATTGATTATTCTAATTTTCAATTTCGAATCAAAACTGAATCAACTGTTAAATCAAACTATTAACCATTAATTGTAGCTCATAACCACAAAAACTGCGTCTATGTTTAACCTTGTCAACCAAATAAGTGACCCCCCCTCCTCAAGTACAAAGTAAAATCTAACCCAACCCATATCAATAAACTTCTAGTTTGCATTTATTAAAACACGAATCACATTATTTATTTAGTGTAAAAGCATTGGGAAATAGTCTAAAGATGAACTAAAACTCAAATATACAGCTGGCAGTGATCTAATCAAGCAGTTGTACCTCCAGCCAATAGGGGGAGTGCTTCTCTTGTTACAACATTTTCAACTTAATTATTATTAAATCCTATGTTAAATGAGACAAGGCAGTACCTGCTATATATAATCCTTTAATAACAAATGAGATTTTCTATTAGGCTTTTTATGTTATTAAAAAACTTATTTCTGAGAAAAAAAATCAATTAATCAAAATTAGGCACATTATTTTCAAAAAATATTTCTAATTTCGAAAATTATAAATTGACAGTACTATTTTTAGTCAAAATTAGGGAACAACATTTTCAAAAAATATTTCTAATTTTGGAAACTATAAATTGATAGTACTATTTTTAGACTATTTGTTATTATATTAATATAAATGATCATTTCTCATGAAATAACTGCTTGTTGCCTTTGGTACATTACATCCAATACGAATTTTGAGAAAATAATTAAAACACTGGAAAACAGAAGTTAATAAAGTGCTAAGCTGATAAGAACACTTATTAAATTTTCTTTTAATAGTGAACTTTTATTGGTTTTATTTATGCATTTTGGAGAAACTTTCAATGTTATTAGAAAATGGAATATATTAGAAAGGAGAATACTCACTTATCTTTTAGGAGGATATAATAATGTTTTCAAATTGATGTATCAAGATTATAATAATATATTTTAAATAAATTAAGTAAATGTCGATACATTATGTGGTGGGCACATTTACATGCACACACCATATGTAGATGAATATTTTCGATTAAAAAAGACATACCATGATTAATAATATATAGTTGGACGTGCATTAATATGAAGGATGCAACACTATTCCGGATGAAGGATGAAACTGGGGCCCAATACGTCTCGTAGTGTACAATTCTATAGCCCAAACCCATTTGTTTTGGGGTTTGGGTGCTTCGTATTTTATTTGTGGCCCAATAAGAGAGAGCATTTTATTTAAAAATTAATTTAATTCCCAACAAAAAAAAAAATACAAATCCTCATTTTATCAATCTTGTTGAAAATCATCAGAAAGTAAAGGCCAAGGCATTGTAGATTGTTAAGAGGTTTAGGAGGCTTGGTTTATAGAACAAATTTTTTACAGAAATTATTATAATTCAGATTAATTTTTATAACTACTGTTTGGTTTTTGATGTGGTATGACTCCAATAAAAATAAAAAATAAAACCAAATTGATCAATATACTAAAAATTGAGGTTATGAGCAGCCAATTATTCCGTGCAATTTGGGTATGATGATGCTGTAGCAATGTTTATTGATAATAATAGGCCTTAGGAAACTATAGCCCTATAAAATTTAGTTTGAGTGCTGGTGGTAGCTAATTGGACCAATTAAATTGTTTTGGGCCTCCAATATTTATGAATCATAATTGGGTTAGGAATTCCGGCTAGTTGTATCATATAGGCCCATAACATCACTTTCTCAATGCCTTTCGAAATTAATTCTTTTTGGATAGAAGTACCTATCAACAAATTATCTTATATTCTCGATAATATTGAGGATGTAATTCTAAAAGAAAAGTCATGATCGATTATTATATAATAAATATATGGACTTTAGTCCAAAATATATATATATATATATATATATATACACATATATAAAGTGCTGCCTCTTAATCCACCAATAATAAATAATTTAAATATAAGGAAAAATCAATAATTTAAGAAATAAGTTTGCAAAGCTTAAGAAATAATATATTACGTTGATAGTAATTAATGATATTTATGTTAAATACATATAATCAAGGTACTAGTTACAGTCATAATATCACTTGATTAGATAAATATCTCATTACTCGAGATGTTTAAACTTGAAGTTCAATCGAATCATATTTTAGTTAAGCTATATATTTATATATAAATGAATTTTAAGATATTCGATCATCTATAATTTTAATTAAAAATATAAATTTAGAATTCCTTCCTATACATAATTAGTCTAAAATAAAGTAATCCAACTAAGTCTTAATTCTCAATAGTGTTGAGAGTTGAGCTAAAGTTGGTACAAACATATTTGTAATTTGGTCAAATAGCAAATCACTGGAACCGTTGAAAAAGATTTGTTATCCAAGTGATGTTACATTACTTGTTTACTAAGAAATAAATGATACAAGTAAAAATAAGTGTGACATGTGTGACATATTTATCCTATGTCTAGATTGCATTTTGACCTCGACTATTGGTATAAAATTTAGGAAATAATTTTTTAGTTCTGAACAATAATTGAACCATTGTTATAATTCACAGAAACTGATGGACATGAAATTCAGTAATTACTTTCCTGAATTATGGTATTCGTTGGGTGTGAAATTTAAGTATGATTTTATTAGATAGTATTAGGAATAAAATGTAAAATATAGATTTATTTATTTGTATTTCAAGACAAATAAAGTAAGTTTGTTTGAAAAAAGAAATGGATTTTATAACAACTTATTTGTTGGTGCAATGCATGATTTATAAAATATTTATTTAAAATAAATTAAAATTAAATTATTATTTTTCAAGACAAAAGAAAGAGGATTATAATTTATCTGAAATTATTTTATAAAAAAATATTTAATTTATTTAGTAGTGCCATGTTGGAATTAATTGGTTCTTTTTCATGAGATTCTTTAGATTATTCCCTCCATCTGCTGGAACTACCTTTAGGTATTAGTCTTGGCCAGCATCGATTCAAATAGGAATATTACGCCCGTTTTAAGATTGGTCAATTTAAATAGTTAGGAGAAGTGGCCAATAGGTCAGTCCTAACCCTACTTCATAACAAGGGAAATGGTAGGTTGGGAAATAGCTTGCTGTAAGTGTACATAGGTGTACATGTGTTTTAAGTATTTATATAATTGAAAATAAAATAAAAAGTGAAAGTTCTATATGTAATTAATCTAACATCAATAAATTTATTTTACTTATTGATATATTTTTATATTTAAATTAACAATTTGATAAAAAAAAGTTAATAAACTTTATTGCTTCATAAGATAATCAAATTTTATATAAATTCATAAAATTCTTATGGATGTATCATGATTTATATTTTAGGATTATGAAATATAATATTTCATTTTTTGTATGTGCAATAATAAAATTATATTAAAGATCGTGAAAATTAAATTAAAATGATATAGTATGCGTTAAAATTTGAATAATAATAAAAAAATATTTTGAAATTATAAATTACATAAATTAAATGCAAGATTGTCATATTTGACAACTGATTTTGGATGTGAATTTTTTTGGATTTTGTCTTTACGACAATTTTGCTTTTATATATTGAGAGCATTATAATCTTTTTGTACGAAAATTCTTTTGTCCTAATTTTGTAGTGTACACACACAACATGCATTCCATAAATCCATACTCATATATCAATTTTTTTTCTTCATATGACATGTAACGCTGACAAAATTTTTGAGGACGGATATTAGAATAATTATAAAAAAAATCTTTAGGAAAAAATAAATAAATGATTTAAAGAAATGATAAAGAAAAATTCAAAATTTTAGAAAAATTATAAATCAACAAATTTAATTCAATAAAAGTAATTTTACCGTTTCCAAAAGGGAAAAAATTGAAAAAATATCATAAAAGGAAACATTATTAAAGAGGGGGCGGCTCCCCCCTCCCTTTCTTTAATTCCTTTTTTGTTTGAGGGGCCTAATTTAACGAAACAGAGGAACCTCTTCTCCACTAGTGTGTGTTGAGCAGACAAAACACATTCGTGAAGCCGATACCAAACAGAACCTCTTTTTGGCCCATTACACTTATAAACGTTAAAGTAATTAGCGCGTCTCTTTTTATTCCCCTCCACGTTCCACGTCATATATACATACGCAAGTTGTACGCATCTCCACTCCCATTTTTATACTTTGTGCTCACAAGTAAATTCTCTCATTGATTTCTTAATATCCAAAAGCCACCCCCTTTTCATTCGCCAGATCTAATCCAATCAATCGGACCTGAATTTTAGATCGTCCTACCTCTCCCAAGGTAACATCAATCTCTCATTCTGTTAGGATTTTGAGCAACTTTTTTATCTTCGATCACTTGAATTGCTGCTCAAGATCTTGGTATTCTGTGTTTTTCACTTCGTTTTGTCTGCTGCATTTTTGTCTGCGATTACTCTATTCAGTACCTTAGTAGCTGACATCTTGTCCTATATATCCTTCTTCTCAGTATCAGCTGCCTCCGAGAAAATTTATCGTCATCACTAATTTTCCTTTATTTATATATTTATATATATATATATATATTTATATATTGATGTGTATCTGACACTATTAGATTCGGTCTAATTGAATTGGAAGGTATTTATATATGTCCCTTTTATCATCTTTTATGGAATGGAAGGTTGCGTTTTGGTGCTGGAATCTACTTGGGTTTGTATAGCTTGTGTATGTAGAGATCCATTATTAAAGGTTCTTATGTATGAATATTTAGATCTGCAATTTATTATTATTAATATATATACATACATATATATATATATATATTTTTTTTTTATATGTGTTGAATGTGCTGGTTTGCCGTGTTGGTCTGGTGTCTTAAAAGATGGATTTTGACACCTTTTTGAGGTCATGGCCTGTGCGGGCTATAGATGTTATTATATGCAGTGGTTTGATTAGCATGTTAGTACCCTGTGTTTGCGGCAATCTTATGTAATGGCAGTAACACCGCCATAATTATCTAGGAAGTAAATATTTAAGTTTTAAATAGTGAATTTAACTTCAAAGTTATGGGCCACACCTCTCCTCATTCTAGGTGGTATCATGAAGAACTTGGTTTACGCAGAAGGTTGGGTGGTGGTGAAGTTTGTACTAAGAAACTTCTGCTTGGCATGGTTCTGACATCACAGATTCACATGGAATGAGCACCTTATTTGAATGACCCCTGATTGATATTGTTAAACATTAACTTTAGTTGAAACATAAATTACGTGAATATGTTTAGATTGATTAGTGATCAAGAAACCCTTGTTGGCTGCTGCAAATCATTGATTAGAATCATTAGATCACAGAGAAAGAGACTTCCCTATAACTGTGGATTCTGTTCTTGGAATCTGTACATGTTTTCCTAATGTTTTCATTAATATTCAGCGGCGGTGAGTTTGCATTTTTTGTTTTTGTTATATTTCTGCTGATCCTCTAATGCGATTCAGGGGTTTAGGTTTCTTTTGGTGCCTTTGGTATGCTTAAAGAGCACCCACAGTTGCTACTGATTCCTGTTTAGATAGTTCTAGAACCAAAAGAAAAAGAAAAAAAAATAGGTCTCATCCAACTGCAGATGTAACTGTACAAGCTCTAACTGTTCCAAGATGCCATTTCAAACTCTTATTTACCTATTATATAACTGCTGTATACAGCAGTTACTTTATTTTAAAGACTGATAGAGTATCTTGTCCATGAGAAAGTAGTATGCTGGTACTTGTGCATTAAGAAGTGGTAATTATTATTTAGTATTAGCTAAAACTGATCTTTTGTGTATCTTTTAATCTGTTCAAATGGATGTGTTTTTACTTGGTGCTAAATAATAAAATTTTAAACTCCTAACTTTTGTATAATTCTATCAACTTTGCAGTGGTTCATTTTGTAAAAGAATCACCACCAACAATGTGGAGATTCAAACCCTTCACGCATAAAGAACAAACTGGGCTTGAAGGCCGAGTCATTGACATTGGCAATTTCAAAGTTCAGGTTAAAAATGCCATTGCGGAGGGTGGATTTTCCTGTGTTTACTTGGCTCGAGATGCAATACATGGATCCAAGCAGTATGCATTAAAGCATATGATATGTAATGATGAAGAGTCACAAGAGCTAGTGATGAAGGAGATTTCGGTTATGAAAACACTCAAAGGCCATCCAAATGTTGTTACTCTTCATGCCCATGCTATCTTTGATATGGGTCGTACAAAAGAAGCTCTCATTCTTATGGAATATTGTGAGAAGTCCTTGGTCAATGTGCTGGAGAGCAGAGGAGGAGCAGGGTTCTTTGAGGAGAAACAGGTCCTAACAATTTTCAGGGATATATGCAATGCTGTTTTCGCAATGCACTGCCAGACTCCTCCTATTGCTCACCGGTAATTGCTTTTATGTTGTTACTTTCTTGTATACAATATGATCATTCACATGTTCAACAAGTTTTCACCTTTTGGAATTTCTTTCAAATAGTGGCATATCATGTTCCTTTTTCCGTTACCACATTTTTCTAATGTGGATTGGAGCCCAGATGCCCATTCAGTAACAAAGTATAAGACTGATAGTTATTAATTGTTTGTACACTATAGATGGGCTCATTATGGAAAGATGTGCATTTTTTTCTATTATTACTACTTTTGTGATCTGGGGAAAGCAATATTCTGAACATATGTGGTAGATTTTTCTTCATTTGTCTTGGTTCTGTGATATAGATAATTGTTCCATGTTTCTTACTGCTGAAGCGACTTTAGTATATAGATAATTGTTCTGCGTTTCTTCATATTTTTATTTTTATTTTTCTGCTTATCACTCTGAGTTGCATCACATTGTGATTTGAAGCTGAGAATAATGTTGTTGGGGCCTGATGGCCTGTGAATATTTTATGATTTTGTGTTAGTATTTAGCTGTTTTTGACTTATTTGATCATCATTCTGAGTTGCATCAGAGATTTGAAAGCTGAGAATCTTTTGCTGGGGAATGATGGATTGTGGAAGTTGTGTGATTTTGGTAGTACTTCTACTAACCACAAACGCTTTGAGAGACCTGAAGAAATGGGAATTGAGGAAGACAATATAAGGAAACACACTACACCTGCATACAGAGCCCCTGAGGTAGATGGAGAACTTTCTATCAAGAATTTATTCTTACACTTCTTTATGGTATGCCTGTTGATTCTTCTCCCTCATTCATGGTTTAGATGTGGGATCTATTTCGGAGAGAACTTATAAACGAGAAGGTTGATATCTGGGTAAGTTAACTGGTTTCTATATTATGTGGATTAGATCAGCAAGGACTCTATCACTTGGCAGTAAGTATTTGATACTGAGCTCTGTTATCTGCAGGCAATAGGGTGTCTCCTTTTCCGCATATGTTACCTGAAGTTAGCATTTGATGGTGAATCAAAGCTCCAAATTTTAAATGGGAACTTTCGCATCCCAGATTTACCCAAATACAGTACATCGCTGACAGACCTTATTAGAGATTTGCTTCAATCTTCACCCGACGACAGACCTGATATCACGCAGGCAAGCATTTTGCTTGATTGGCCATTCATCCCCATGAACTTAGGTTAGTTGTAGAATTTTGCACCCATGGCAATCATGAGGGCTATGATTACATACATGCTTACTAATTCCATTTCTATGGCTCCTTTTGTTTCAGGTCTGGTTTCGTGTTAATGATCTTCTACCAGATATGCTGCAGAAATCATTACCTGATAGACCTCCAGATATGCTGCAGCATAGTTCAGATGTGCCTGCGGGTGAGGTTATTTATTATTGTTTTTTTTTTTTTTTTTTTGGGGAATGTAGTAAAATAAGAATTCTGACGGTACAGCCTATCGAAGTTCTAAGTTGATTTCAGAATGAAGATATTCAAAATACACATACCGGAATTCCATATATTGAAACTTCTTATTTTGCCCAATTTCTGACTTTGTGGTTCTTTGCATTGGGTGGCTTCTGATTATTTCCTATCTGCAGGCACACAAAAGCCTGCAAACAAGTCTAATCCAATGCCTCGTAGAAGCCCTCCTCCTCCCCCTTCAACTGAAGCAACACGAAAAGCATCACCAGCCTCAAATAATTCGAGAACAGGCGAAAGCACTGGTCCTTTGGGTGCTTTCTGGGCTACTCAGTTTGCAAAAGATTCAGAAGGCACGGATGATAAAACTAAACCAAAGTATGATGAAGACTTGCCTGGCCATGGACCATCTGTAAATCTATTTCCTGATAGTTCGAATCACAGTGCCGAAAGACTAAAACAACCCAAAGCAGAGGTCAAGCCAACAATTCAAAATGATGCATATAATGCTTTTGTGTCTGAATTCAGCGTCAATAAACAAAGTCCTAGCAACACCCATCAGAAACCAGGGAAGGATGAGAAATTAGAGGCCGAGGTAGAAAAGCTGAAGGAACAGCTTGCAAATGTTAATGCAGAGAAGGCAGAAATAACTTCCAAATACGAAAAGCTTTCAGCAATTTGTAGGTCCCAGAGACAAGAGATACAAGAACTTAAGCAGGCTCTCGCTGCCAGAACTCCATCACCCAGTCGGGATTCCTCAAGCAACCTTGCTTCTCCCGGAAGCCAATCAACTACCACTCCACCGGTATTCTTTTGTCCAATTTAAACTAAAAGAATTATAAAACTACCCTTGAAGTTAGCCTAACTACCAACAAAAAAAAAAAAAAAACATGAAAGTTTGTTTCCTTACAAATCAATTGAGGGGGGTACTTGTAAGAACAATACGAACCTCAAGGAGCCCTTTGTACTAAGAGGGTGTATTTGCAAGGAAACAAATCTTCATTGGGTTAATTAGGCTTAACCTCCAAAAAAAAAAAAAAAAAGTAACTTGTTGTGTTTTACTATTAGTAACTTACTTTGGTGTGTTTATCAAAGCAGAATGAGAGAATTGAAGGAACAGTTTGGGAACTTCAACAGGGTTTCTTTGACCAAGGTTCTTCAAGCCCAGATTCCAAACAGTGGCAGGCCTTTCCTGATGACCCCAAACCACAGACAAGGCCAACAAACAACTTTCCTCTATCTGCTAGAACTCGAAATGGTCAGCAGAAAAACCAGGCTGCTGAAGTGACTTCAGGTGCGAACAACTGGGGGTTTGGAACTGATAGCTTTAAGGTGGTTCCCAATGCTAGCCCTAAGATACATGTCCCTGTTGGTGAATTGAATAATTCTCAGCGTTTTGGGGAATCGAAGAGCATGGAAAATAAGCTGGACTACCAGCCTGCTGGATGGGCTGGCTTCTAGTTAAGGTTATGAGGAAAAATGACAGACAATTAAAAAGGAGAAAACAGTTGTTTCAATAGTTTTTCTCTGGTGTTGAATTTGTTGTGCGTTATATGAATGCAATCACAAGAGAGTTGAACATATGCTTCTTCCATATCGTCAATTTAAACAGGGTGGCGTACACTTTGCTTGTGCCCTTCTTGGATAAACTGATCTGTTTGTGTAGATTTTGGGCTTTATTTGAATATAATATGACAGATCCCCGCATTTGGTTATAAATGAAGGGATTTTGCTTGCATTTTCCTTCGATGTGAGAAATGATGGTTTTCCAGCGGCTTTTCTGGAGTTTGCTGAATCGCTGTCCTTTCTTAGAGTAAGAGTCCTGTTTTTAGTTATATAAACATGACTCCTTCTTGGGATGAAGTAAAATTAAACTATTGATTTCAAAATCTTTTGCTACTCGATCAGCAATCAGCCTTGATGACTTCAGAATTAATTGTATTGACTACTCATGGAGTGCATTGATGCATCCCTGTGAAGTATTAACAAGGCCATCCGTTATTGATGTTATTTGTTTATTTAGGGCAAAGAGGTTTCGTTTCAGTTCTCTCTATTTTGGACCTTTCAGCTGGAATATTTGATCTTCATCCTAATTCAGAATATGTTGAAACAAAATTTTCCATTCATACTTGAGTGAAAATTAACCACATTCTTGCTAGTTTTTACCAACAACGTTAAAACCAAGTCTAAAATTGCAAGTTTCCTGGAAGTGCAATGTACACTATAAAGGGCATTTATCTTTACTGTATATGTTTGTATATATGCAGCAATTGAAATACTATGTATTTGCAGTCAACAGGAAAAGACAATTACGTGGTCATCCAAGATACTTAACTGATTCCCTTCATTGAAAGGTCAACCTTATTAATAAGACATTGTAAGAATTTTACTTATTTAATAAGAGCATTGAAAATCAGGTCAACAAGGATTACGATGGTCAGAATCAAACATCAAAGAATTCATACGCCTTAATAGACCAAAACTTCTTATTGTCTTGACAAGTGCCCCTGTCGGTTTCCTAATTCAAAACTCGTTGCTGCTGCCATACCATCTGTAATCGATTCTTGTTTTGAACATAAAAGGCCCTTCTTTTATAAGTATTGGCACAGAGGAAACCTGACAGCTTAACAACAACATCAAGCTTCATCATTCATTACCAAACATTTGGAAAATACTGTTGCCATAGATATGGCCTTTCTACTTGCAAACTTAAATTTGTTATTGTGGTTTGTTGTGTTTCCTCTTTTCTCAGCTGTTCCTTCAGCTAGTCAACCTGGTTGTAGAATCCCCTTGGGCTCGGTTTTATCCGCACGTGGAGGTAGTCCTCCTTGGCTTTCGCCTTCTGGCGAATTTGCCTTTGGATTTCGGCCCCTCCCACGTTCTACTTCTAATAACGAAGATCTCTACTTGCTATCGATATGGTACAATAAAATACCTGAACAAACCATAGTTTGGTCCAAGAATGACCATCCAGTTCCAGAAGGATCATCAATCCAGCTCACAAATGAAGGGCAGCTCATCCTCTATGATTCTCGGGGAGTAGAGCTATGGAGGGCAGAGACAGGAAATCGCAGATCAACTTGTGCTGCTGTGCTCGATTCAGGCAACTTTGTCTTAATAGACAGAGATTCTAGCCACATATGGGGAAGCTTCACCATTCCTACAGACACTATCTTGCCTGGTCAGAGGCTAACTAGGGGTGGTAACCTTACTTCCCGCCAATCTGAGACAAATTATTCAGACGGAAGGTTCCAGCTTCGAATGCAAAACGATAGTAATCTGGTGTTGTTCACTATATTCTTGCCAACAGAATTTGTCAATGGTGCTTATTGGTCCAGTAGAACCATACGTCCTAATTCTGACTCTCAGCTTGTTTTTGATGAGGCTGGATATATATACATACGAGAAGGAGATGAAAATATACTAAACATCACAAAAAAATATTTGGGATCAAGACAGGATTTTTATTACATGGCTAGGCTTGATCCTGATGGAGTTTTCAGGCATTATAATCACCCGAAACGAAACTATGCTGTTGACACCAGAAGCTGCACTTCAGCCTGGCATGTGGTCCAGACGACTCCTGAAGATATTTGCAGGGCAATTTTTGAGGATTTAGGGAGTGGAGCCTGTGGATACAACAGCTATTGCGTGAATTCCAATGGAAAGCCCGATTGCTTTTGTCCAGAAGGATACTCTTTCTTGGATCCACTTGATAAGTCTAAAGGCTGCAGGCCCAACTTTCAGTTGCCTAGCTGTCAACCAAATGGATGGGAATCGAACTCTGAATTTGTAGAGTTTAAGGAGTTAAACAAAACTGATTGGCCCTTAACTGATTATGAGCTTCAAACAGGATTAGAAGTGGACAAGGACACATGTAAAGAGTTTTGCCTGCGCGATTGTTTTTGCGCGGCTGCTATTTATAATGGGAACAGCTGTTGGAAGAAAAAGTTCCCTCTTTCCAATGGAAGGCAAACTGAAGATCTGAACAAGACTGCGTTGCTTAAGGTTCCACGGAACAATTTAACAGGCTCTTGTCCGGAAAGAAAAGATCAGTCTACTGTAATAATTGTCGTATCAGCACTTCTTGGGAGCTCTGTATTCCTCAACTTTCTTCTGCTTATAGCTATAGCCATTTCCGTTTTCTTCATGTACCGCAAGAAGATGTTGTATCTACAGTCAGCATCAACTATATATGGGGTGAAAATGTATTCTTACAAAGAACTTGAGGACGCAACAGGAGGCTTCAAGGAGCACCTAGGCCGAGGATCTTTTGGGACCGTTTACAAAGGAGTTATTCTATCCATTCCCAAGAGATATATCGCAATCAAAAAACTAGACAAGGTTGAGAAACAAGGCGAAAAGGAGTTCTCTACTGAAGTGAGTGCAATAGGACAGACCCACCACAAGAACTTGGTCACCCTTCTTGGCTATTGTGATGAGGGGAATCACCGCCTTTTAGTGTACGAGTACATGAGCAATGGCTCTTTAGCAAGCCATCTTTTTGGATTAGCAAGGCCTCATTGGAACCAAAGAATGCAGATTGCCTTTGGTATTGCTCGAGGACTGACTTACTTGCATGAAGAGTGCAGCACTCAGATCATACACTGTGATGTGAAGCCTCAGAACATACTCTTGGACGAGTACCTCACGCCCAAAATCTCCGATTTTGGAATGGCTAAGCTTTTGTTGTCTGAGCAGAGCCGCGCTGTGCGGACCCACATTAGGGGGACGATCGGATACTTTGCACCCGAGTGGTTTAGGAAGGCATCAATCACGGTGAAAGTGGACGTGTATAGCTTTGGAGCGATGCTTCTTGAAATAATATGCTGCACGTCGAGTGTGGAATTCGGGTTGGGAGACGAAGAGGAGGCATTGGTTGATTGGGTGTATGATTGGTATAGCAAGAGGAAGGTGAGTAAGTTGGTGGAAAATGATGAGGAAGCTAGGAATGATATGAAGAGTGTGGAGAGGCTGGTGATGGTTGGAATTTGGTGCATTCAGGAAGATCCTTCTTTAAGGCCTTCCATGAGAAGAGTTACTCAGATGCTTGAAGGAGTTGTCCCAGTTTCTGTCCCGCCTCGCCCTTCGGGTTTTAGTGTATCTTAAATTTTATTATAGAATATAAGACATTTGACGATGTCTGTTTCTTATTGATTATTGATTATTGATTATTGATTGAACATTTTAAGAATTTTCAATTAGTTTCAATTGAACATATCAATCAATTTTCTAATGAACATTTAAAGAATGTTCCACTAGTATAATAAAAGAAAAAAAAGGAAATTAGAGTTTTAAAAAAAAATATTTTGGATGTATTCAACAATTTTCTGAATCTGAGTAGTTTTTTTTTTTTTAATGTGAATACTTTATACAATTTTAATTTTTTTTAATAAGGTTCCAAAAACCAACTAATCTCACGGACAATTCTACCCTTACATTTTACATAACAATAAGAATAATATAAAGGGTGGGGCTATTCATATCCCTAAAATCTCTAAATATACTCCAAAGTCTAAATATACCTCATTAAAAATTAATAATTCTCTTTTTTTTACTAAATATACACAATTTTTATCTCTTATACCTTTCTCACTAAAAAATAAAATAACAATAAATAAATCAATATCCCAACTTGACTGTCCAACCATTCGTAATTCCCAACAGAAATTGACAAATCAAAGTTAAAAACCTCTCTGCATTTCTAGAAAAAATTCTAATTTTTTTCTTGCAATTTCTCTATCCACTATAATAAGAAGAAAAATAATTCTGGCTGAATTAAAAAATGGCACAAATTTATGTTCAGCACCAAAATATGGCGGCGCCTTTCACAGACAATTTCGCTATATGTGGATGACTTAGATTCAATGTGACATAATTCATTGAGTTGCTGATTAAAACCATGCGTGCCCACAAATTTGGATCAAGTGCACTCTCTGCATTACGTACCATATATTGTGCACCAAAACCACATTATTTCATATCACGACGACATTATTTTGCACTAAAACAATATCGTTTTAGGACACAATATACAGTGTTGTCCTGCACTGGATCCAAATGCACCATTGCGATGAGTTAAGTCGGAGCAGTTGAACAACTTCAAATTTTTCTGTGACTTGCAATTTGCCGTTACGGTAGGATTTCATTCCTATGAGCAGTGTAAACTTATGAATCATCGATCTCCAAAATCTGGCCATGGACTACTAGCCTTAATACGGGAAACCAGAGATTAGTTTGTCAGCTAAAACAACAACTTATACCACTAGCTTTCCCCAGTTAAGATGTCGAATCAGTATATATATATATATATATATATCTTGGTAATATTTATGAAACTGAATCTTACAAGTATATTTGAAGGTGTTATGAATATAACACAGTAGCTAATAGCATCATCATTATTGTATATCGATAAATGAAGTCTCTGCATGATGGGATGTAATGAAAACTGCCCATAACCGAAAACATATCACAACTTGACTTTAATTGTGCTTTCTGTTCTTATATTATTATCCTGCTGATGCCCTCAAAGGAGAGCAGTGATGCTGTTGTAATTTGACTAAGGAACAGTATTCACCATCATCTCCACAAGCAAGAAGCTGAGAATGTGATCCTTGTTCAACGATCCTCCCGTTTTTAATAACCGCAACGAGATCAGCTGCCTGTATCGTCGACAAGCGGTGTGCAATAATAACACATGTCCGGCCAACCATCATCCTGTCCAAAGATTCCTGCACTAGATTTTCGGACATGCTATCCAGAGCACTCGTTGCCTCGTCCAGAAGGAGGATGCTTGGGTTCTTCAGTATCGCCCGTGCAAGTGCTATCCTCTGCTTTTGTCCTCCTGAAAGTTGGACACCTCTCTCTCCACAGTAAGTTTTATAGCCATCACTCATTGAGCTGCATGCAGATATAGCTCAGTTGTTACTTATTTGGATTTATGTGAGGGAATTATGATGTATGCAATAATCACCTTATGAATTCATGAGCATTTGCAAGGATTGCGGCTCCCTCGATTTCCCCTTGTGTGGCGTCGTCCCTGCCAAATGCTATATTATCATGGATGGTTCCTGCGAAAAGAGCTGGTTCTTGGCTAACTAGAGCAATATGTGATCTCAAGTTTCTCAGATTGTAGCTTTTGATATCATAACCGTCTATGAGAACTGATCCTTTTATTGGGTCGTAGAATCTTTCAATCAATCCAATGACAGTAGATTTGCCACAGCCACTTTCCCCTACCAATGCTACTGTTTTTCCAGCTTCTATGTTGAGACTAAGGCCTTGCAAAATCATTTGTCCAGGCCTCGATGGGTAGAAAAAGTATACATCATCAAGTTCTATATTGCCCAGCAGAGTTCCATTGATTTTCAGACTTTCAGGGCTGTCCAATTCAATCTTGCTTCTTCTGTCAAGAATCGCTAAAAGAGAACTAACTACACTGCTGCCTTTTGATAAGTCCGATGTCATGGCTCCTGCATCTGCAATGGTGATACCTGTGTTCATCAATATGAAGAAAGCCAGAAAGAGCTGCTTCGAGTTCAGTGATCCCTTCTCCATTAATGTCCCACCGTACCAAAAAGTTAGAGACACAGAAGCTATTGCTAAGAACTGGGAAGTAAATAATCCAAGTCCAGAAATCCATGATTGCCTTTCGCTCTGCTTTCGAGGGCCTACCAGTGTTGCTTCAAAGAGGTCTACGATTCTTTTCTGAGAAGAAAATGCTGTGATGCTTCTGTGGTTCCCTACTGCTTCACCTGCCACTTGGCTTCCTTCATTTTGTGCTTCTTGGGCTTTTACAGACATCTGTTTGATCAGAACTGCTTTGTAATAAAAACTGCCAATGATCAAAGGTTGTATGGCGATCAATACAATTGCAACTTTCCATGCTAGAATTAGACCGAGGGAGAAGGATATGAAAGCATTTGTGAAGACCTGAACCAGCAATGAGGTACGGTCTCCGACAAGGGAACGAATCATGTTGACTTCACCGGAAAGGCGTGCGCAGACTGTAGCACTGGTGTTTTCATCTCTATCAAACCAGCCAATCTCAAAAGTAAGTATGTTTTGTAGAACCATCTCACGTGTTCTCTTGGTTAATCGTTCTCCCATAATGGCGAAATTGTAATGCTGGAGTGTGTTAGAAAAAAAGGTAATAACCCCAATACTTAGAAAGATGATGCTATAAAGTCTTGTTTGTGACTTCAGTTTTGAGTTAGTATCCTCAAAATAGGCAGAGACAAGAGACCCCATGCAGTATGCGTTCACTGGCTGAACAGCCCCAAAACTGACAGCTCCTAAACAGCCGAGTACAGTTCTCTTCCACTCGGGTGAATTCATTTCAAGCAAAAGCCAAATGGAAGGACTTGGAGAAAAGGAAGAATCTGAATTTTCATCCCTGCGAACACTGAAGGATGAAACTGGACTATTTTGGATAGAAGAAAGCAATGCAGGGGTAAAGGTTGAAGTAGGACTATCCTGTAAGCTTGATCTTACACCATGAGGCGACGCCATCATTTTGTTTACAACAGAATTCTGCAAGCTGACCATATGACTGTAGATTCCAGCTTGCCCATTGTTACTTTGCATCATCAGCTCATCATGTGACCCTGATTCGACAACTTTCCCCGATTGAAGAACCATAATGTTATCCATATTTCGGATTGAAGAAAATCGGTGAGCAATGACTAGTGTTGTCCTGCCTTGTGATGCTCGATCAATGGCCTCCTGCACTATGCTTTCTGACTGTGCATCCAAAGCACTTGTAGCTTCATCAAGTAGAAGAATCCTTGGATCTCTCACCAATGCTCTTGCTATAGCAATCCTTTGCTTTTGCCCTCCTGATAACTGAACCCCAAGCTGCCCCACCTGAGTTTATTTAAGGCCAGTATTTCTTTTTTTCAGTTATAAAGTCATGAATACGCGAATGATTTATGTTGCAGATCAATGGATAAAATTGACTCACTTGTGTATCATATCCTTGAGGAAACTCAGCTATGAAATTGTGAGCATTTGCAGCTTTAGCAGCACTTATGACGAGTTCAGGAGGAGCATCGTCTTTCCCGAACGATATGTTCTCCTTTATGGATGTAGCAAAGAGGATAGGCTCTTGACTTACTAGCCCAAACTGAGACCTGTACCATTTCAGCTGGAGACTCTTTATTCCGTGCCCATCAAGTAGTATATCTCCATTGTCGGGGTCATAAAATCTTTCGAGCAGAGAAACTACGGTTGATTTTCCAGAACCACTTCCTCCGACAAGCCCAACTTTCTTACCAGGTTCTATCTTAAGACAAAGTCCCTGAAGGACCAAGTCATCCTTTCTTGATGGATAACAAAAATAAACTTCTTTGAACTCGATTTGTCCCCTTACATGTGACAAAACTTCTCCTTCGTCTTTTTCAGTGTCTATTCCGGCTACACAATTGATCATCTCGAATATCCTTCTAGCAGCAGCTGATGCCTCTATGATATATGGCACATTAGGTAGCGCAGTTATCCCGGACCTGAAATTACACGAAACACTTTCTGAACAAGTGACTCGTATGCATAGTCCATATATAGATGTTATATATTAAGCATTTCTATCAACGTATTTTATTTGTATGGTTAAGATTGGGGCTTACTGTCCTCCAACGACAATGCAGATGCCGGCAATGGAGACATGGCCACCGCTCTCTCCTCTTTCTGTAATGAGAAGGCTCCCAACCCAAGACTGAAATGCAAAAGTTGCAAACATCATGCCCATGCTTCCTATCATCAACCCCTTCATTAATCCTTGCTTTATGCCAAGATTCATGCTCTCTTGTAGGGCATTGCTGAACTTATCAACTATTTTCTGCTCTGCCACGTATGAACAAACACTTCTTATATTGGATATTGCTTGTTCTACAATACTGCCTGCAATCCCATTAGCATCCTTGCTCTTGATTTCTGCAATCGTCATTAGCTTTCCAAATGCCACCACAGGAATAACAAGTCCGAGTACGAAAGGAAGAGAAGCTAATGCCAATCGCCATGAGAGGATGAAGGCAATCAAAAAGTTAAAAATGAGACAGCAAAACTGCGCCAGGGTATTCGGTATCTGCAAGAGAAGAGAATGGTGACACTCTTGTTCTAACTAGGGAAAACCTTGATGATAAAGAACCTTACCTTATTAGCTATGGCATCTTGAATAGAGTGAGCATCTGTGGAGATGTTTGAGACGACTTGGAAGGTTGTCGATGAAGCATCTTGGTTGTCAAAGAAACCAACCTCTTGTCTGAGAACTGATTTTAAATAGCATATTCGTATTCTTGATGTTTGCCTCTCAGCAGTTCTTGTCCAGCAAAACCCTTCTGCGAATAAAACAAAAATAACATTAAGTTGCAGATCTGCACTACTGTTTTGGCTTGAGCATGGAATTTACAATGTAATTGTCTTTCTTCTCAATCATGGTCTATTGCACCAACAAGAGATACATACCCAAAAAAACAAGCAAAGCCAACTCCTAGACCCACGTAAAGTACCCTCAATGCATACTGCAAAACAACTTACGGAATGATATCCCACATTGATCTAGAAGAAGCAGAAACAAAACAGATTATGGTGCATTTCCAATACCTTGTCCACGATCGCAGTCGCGATAGAGAGATGAGCGCTCCCAAAAGCGTCTATTGCTCCACTCAACGTGTACATTGTCAGTGCAGCTGCCAACCCTTCTCCGATGCACCCCACCGTGCCAACAAACATGAGTAACTTGTCGACACTGTCGGCGCACCCAAAAAGTCC
Organism: Caryopteris x clandonensis; assembly: GCA_028749325.2. Classification (NCBI taxonomy): domain Eukaryota; kingdom Viridiplantae; phylum Streptophyta; class Magnoliopsida; order Lamiales; family Lamiaceae; genus Caryopteris; species Caryopteris x clandonensis. Next base: position 4,725,851 of record JAPYKT020000022.1, on the reverse strand, counting down.
GCCTTTATTTTCCATTTCAGTTCAGCTATCCCAAATAAATAAGACTCAAAACTTCTCTCTGTGTCAAATTGCCATACACGTAAAAGATGTTAGAAGTATTCCAACATATATAACTTCACAAGTCCTGCTTCAGACTGGCTTTTCTCAAAATGCGGACATTATCTGGACAAAACTAGGCATCAAATGCAGACATACTAATACGGCATTGCTTGGTCAGAAATCGGATCCTTTGTAAGCAAAAAGACAGAAGAATGAAAGCACAGACAAAAACCAGAATGTGTTCGCAGATAGTTGTATATGGCCTTTAAGACTGTAAGTAGGGTTCACTGCTCTTTGATTAGAGCTTCTGAAGTAGTGAATAGTATGAAATTCTGTATGTTTTCGATGACAACGTCCAGAGTGAAAGAACCAAACTTCAACATCAGCACCGAATGGAAGAATCCGATGCATGCACATATTATAAAGTTTTGATGACAGGTTTTGGATGAGAATTAACCTCATCTTCACTTTCACTGCAAATCCCATAACATAATTTTGGAATATGGCTTTGTCTGCTTCCATCATTAAAATTAATAATCTGATCATGCTCATGACTCATGAATGTTTCCAACTTTATGGTCAAATACTGTAGATTTTATATCATTTCCAAAAGGGCTAATAGCCAAAAAAAAAAAACTATTTTTAATTTTGTAATTTATCCACAATCTTATCAAATAATTGTGTTTTTGACTATTTTTAAATTCATCGAAATTACCTAGTTTCCTCTTACGTGACTGCCACATTAAAAATAAAATATATTTGAAACTTAAATTTAACTTTTTATATTTTATGAATTATCTTTTTTTTCAATGAAAAAATTTTGTTGCATAAGATAAATTTAAAAGTATAAATGTCAGTAATAAAAATAACAACATGGACGGAGATTATCAAAATGAACAAGTTGGGAGAACGCCAACTTTTGTCAAATGAAATTCTCTATTTTAAATGATATTTAATTTTGTATTTAGTTCTATGAATATATGTTACATACTTGCTTTTTTATGTTATTATTTAATAAAAAAGATTATGTGTTTTGATTGAATTACAATAGAAAACGTAACACTACTTAGAATAAATAATCTAATACGAGTGGAGATTGGAATGTTAATGCGTATGCGTGTTTGTTTGATTATAAAAGTCTTGAGTATTCATGTGTGCCTAGTTTTCAATGTTGAGATTGTATGAGTGAAGCATAAGCAGTTCCTGAGGTGTTTTTTGGAAGATTCACCCACCCGAGTATGGTGAGCAAGAAAGGGTAGTGAATGAATGAATGTTTTGGATGACACGCAACTGGCTAGCTTATCCTGTCTTGCTCACCATACTCGGATGGGTGGGAGCCAAGAAATTTTCAATTACATGTTGCATTTTATATTTTTTAATAATTATTATATATAGTGTGTAGATCTATTTAATTAAAATCAAGGATAATATAACACAAAATTAAAACATTATCTTAAAATATTAAATAACTTAAAACAAATTTTTGATCGAATTGAGCATGTAAATATTATGTAGTATGCATAAATACCAGATTTTGTAATAAATATTAATATTCAATATTTTGTTGATATTTTTTTAAAATATATTTAAATATATCTTCGAATATTGCTATTGATGTGAATTGACTTTAAACGAATTTAGTAAATCAACCTAAAAGAAATATATATACATATATATATATTGTAGTAAAAAATAAATAATTGATCTCGATTATATTCAATTATATTTATCGATGATTATAACATATACTTCCAAAACTCACAAAAAAAGAATATAAGAATCCGTAAAATAATTTTTTTATCAAAAACAAAGAGATTAAACTCAAAGTAAAAAAATATAATATTTAATAATAAAAAATATACAAAAAGAACTTTGTGCATCGTACAAATTACATAATAGTATTTTTTGATAGAATATTATGAATCTATATTTGATAACTTGTGGTTGATCTAATACAATTTTTTTTTGTATTTTTACATTAAATTATTATTATTGTTGTTATTTTTTTTGTTTTTTTGGACCCTAAGCATCAGTATATATATATATATATATATATATAAAAATTATATCACTATATCAGGACCCATGTAGAAAACCACATTTCAAACCATAAACCCATTAAAGAACCTTCTTATTCGGATTCCAAACATTAATTGTGCCCATTTAGTTCCATTGTATCTAGAAATCTCTATTACAATCAAAAAGCAAATGCCCATTTAATACTCACCAAAATATCTATCAAAGGTCAAAATTGGAAACACAAAGAATTTTTTGCTTATCGTCCAAGAAATTTTGTCCATTGCCCAAGACACCGCCTACCGCCTAACTGGCACACATAATATGACATCTATGCCCCTTTTAAATATACTACCCGCTGCCATGAACCTTTCCATAGCCAAACCAGTCGCAAGTATCAGAAACTTTTCTCAAGCTTTCTCTACAAAACTCTTGCAAACCTTGATTTTGCTAGTCTTGATTTTCTTGATTCGGTCCTAAGAAGGGAAGATGATGACCCGGAGCGCAACGAAGGTGGCGCGGTCGGTGCTGGGCCACGTAGGGCCCCGCTACTTTTCAACCGCCATCGCAGGCGGCGGCGCCACAGCTGATGCAGCATCACTTAGGACCTGCGTGCGCGGCGGCGCCGCATTTTTCCCCGGTCCTTACAATGTTTCAGAAAAGGCGGTGGTTACGTGGATGAGAGTCCCGGTTCTGGGAGCGCGCAACGGAAGTACGGTGGCTTTGGGTGAGAAGAACCCGGAGGAGGAGAAAGTGCAAGGCGAATCGAGTGGAAGGGCCGCTGCTGGTGGTGGTCGAAAGGATAACAAGGATATCGTGAGTTACTGGGGCGTCGAGCCTGCAAAGGTGACCAAAGAAGATGGCTCCGAATGGAGGTGGAACTGCTTTAGGGTAAGAGCAAAAAAACAAAATAAAACTGCTAACAAATATATGTACATATATATATATATAATATGCATATGTGTTTTCATTTTATATGATTTGATTTACTTTAGAGGATAATTGATTTTGGGTTGTCTGGGAATGAATGAATGAAGCCATGGGAGACGTACAAAGCTGATCTGTCAATAGATCTGAAGAAGCATCATGCGCCAGTCACATTTTTGGACAAGGTCGCCTATTGGACTGTCAAGGCTCTTAGATACCCTACTGATATATTTTTTCAGGTATTACCATACATCTTTCTTATTAACAAATATTATATTTATTTATTGAAGATAAAAAATATCATATTGGCTATATTATCATTAATTTTTTGTTTGATTCGAAGATATTCATTAATTCTGGAAAAAAATTGTTATAAGCATGTTTTGCTTCTTTTTGAAATGTTTTTATTTTGATAGTTTAATTGAGTTAATATAATTTTTGGCCAATTTCTGGAATTGTTATATTATCAATTATTATATTGGCTTTATATGTCATTTAATAGTAAGTTGAATCGATCGATGAAATTAGGTGGGAACTTTCCCACCAAACAATTAGACTAATTATTATTTTGGAACTTTCCGTCATTGCTATGTGCAGAGGAGGTACGGATGCCGTGCGATGATGCTGGAAACGGTGGCGGCGGTGCCGGGCATGGTGGGAGGGATGCTGCTGCACTGCAAGTCGCTGCGGCGGTTCGAGCACAGCGGGGGCTGGATCAAAGCCCTTCTGGAAGAAGCCGAGAACGAGCGGATGCACCTCATGACCTTCATGGAGGTGTCCAAGCCCAGGTGGTACGAGCGGGCTCTGGTCTTCGCCGTCCAGGGCGTCTTCTTCAACGCCTATTTCCTGACCTATCTCGCCTCGCCCAAACTGGCTCACCGGATTGTGGGCTACTTGGAGGAAGAAGCCATTCACTCCTACACTGAGTTCCTGACAGAGCTGGACAAGGGCACCATCGAGAATGTTCCGGCGCCGGCTATTGCCGTCGACTATTGGCGCCTCCCGCCCAACTCGACTCTCCGTGATGTCGTAGTCGTGGTTCGGGCCGACGAGGCGCACCACCGTGACGTCAATCACTTTGCATCGGTACGTGATCAGGATTTTTTTTGGGGGGTAATGTGGTGATTAATTAAATATTATTATATAGGTCGTATTTTTTGTTGTAATAAGGAGTTGTGTTTGGGTGCAGGATATTCATTATCAGGGACATGAATTGAAGGAAGCTCCAGCCCCGATTGGATATCACTGAATCACAACCGTATACATGTACAAGGACCCATGGATTTATTTAACTCCAGTTATCCTACATTTTTTTTAACAATTAAATTAGTGATGGTTCCAAGATTGGATTGTGATGCGGTGCATGTGTGGTGAAGTGCTTGGTCATTTCTTGTATATATTTATTATTTGGATTTCAACTTCTTACATTATTTTTTCTTGTTTTATGAAAAATTAAGAAAGTAGTTATGCTAAAATGTTTATCCCTAAATAAGATTAAGATTTTTTTTAATGTTATAATAGACTTAAGCGAATTTCATGTAATTAAGAATGAGCGAAATTCATAAGCATTTTCGAGTATTGCAGTTGTTCTCTATAAAAGCTAGTATAAGTTTTTGGTATGATGCACAAATATATTAATTTGTTTGTGAATTTATTTTTATATAATATTATTTAATTTAAAAATGCATAATATTGATATTTTAAAAAAGTATATAATTATGCTCAATAATTTGTTTGTAAGTGTAACGTGATTATAATAAGATATATATATATATATATATATTATACATAAATTATATAATTATATAATGGGTAGAATTTAATAAATCTACTATATTTATTATTCTAGCAAATCATAGTATTCTCTAAAAAAATCTTAAACAACAATTGTCATAATATTATAATAAATATAAAAATTAATAAAATCAAAAAAATTAATATTACTATTTTTATGAATGAAAAAGACAGAAAAAAGATGTGTTAGTATAAATAGATGGATTTGTACTATTATATATACCAGTTAAGCTCTCGGGTGATGCACGGATAATGTGTGAATTTTTCTAATTTAATTTAGTTATATAATATTATTAAATTCAAATATTATATAACATTTATATGTATTGATTTCTCACTCTCTCTCTTTTATTTTCTAATCAAAGTATATTATATAGTTAGCCTCAAATATGTGCGGTGCAAATTATTACAATTATTAATATGATATGATAATTTTATTCACTCCCCCTTCCATCCCCCACATATACATATATAAATTTATTATATTTTAAAGAGTGAGTGAATATAATATTTTCAACACAACATAAATATGTATATTTACAGTAAACATATAAAGATTTTGCATACTAGTTCTAATGGTTATGAAAATGCATTGGTTTGAAAAAAAAAACTATTTTTTTGGTCGTAGTAAAACTTATATCTTTGAGAATATATATATATATCACATACCTTAAAATAATTTTTAGTGGAATATTTCTAAAAGATTTGATTTTTTTTTCAAAAATTCACTGATAAAATAACTTGTTTCAACAAAACATGTATATGTTGAAACAATATATCAATGATAAAATAAATAAATAAATATAGTTTAACATTATAATATTAAAAAAGGACAAATTTTGTCAAATAATTAAAAATTATAATTATACTCTTCAATATCATTAAACACGCAAATCTCAAATTTTTTAACAAAAATTATTAGTAAAGAACAAAAAAATTACCACCATAGGATATTTATCTTTGTATTTTATTATGTCTTTAGATAGACAAATATCAAAAGATATAAATAATCTTATAAGATGATTTCTTGCTTCGACATTTAGAGAATGATTTGTTCATATATACTTAATTATTTTAGTTAAATATAAAAATATATAACAATTAACTTAAGAAAAAGTATTTTATATTTAATAATTAAATATATATATATATATGCAATATGAATATCTACTTAAAGATTGTTATAATAAAATTAATTATATATATTTTTCATAAAAAATAGAGCTGAAACAAAAACTTTATAAGCTATTAGATTTTTTTAGTGAAAAATAAAAAAAATAAAAAGATAATCAAATAGATATATTTTTATAGATAATAATAATAGTACAACATAATTTTAGTATATTTTGAAAATGATAAGTGTAATTTAAACATTGAAAATAATAATCAAATTGTATCATTATATCTTATATACAAATATATATTGATATATATATATATACACACACAAAAATACCATAAATAGAAAGTAATTTATATAGTGTTTTCTAGTCGATACTTCTCTTTCTATATATACATACAAATAGTGGTAGTCTATAGACTACTTAAAATTAATTATATCATTTATTCCACAAAAAAAAAAAAAACCAAATTTAGTAAAAATGTTACGATGAAAAAATGCTATAAATTATTTATATGGGTACTGATGTGTGTATGTGTGTATATATATATTAAAATCAATAAAAAATAATAAATGCAATGGTATCAAAGAAATATATAAAGATCATGATTCAAAGAAAATCAAATATTTTAATATAGAAATATTATGATTGTAAATAGAACTTTGGCGAAATTTTTGTATTGTAATCTTCATAATTTATTGTTTATGAATATATTTATTTGGTTAATAAATGTAAAAGAAATATTATTTATAACATTATAATTTTGCTGACTTTCTTTCTTTTTAAAAATGAGGCATTTTCTAGATTTAGAAATCAATGTACGCGGTAAATATTGCTGCTACTATTTTTAGAGCAACTTCTGTTTATATATATATATATATATATATATATATAGATTATATTATTCTTCTTCTTATTATTATTAATAATATTATTATTATAAATTTACATAATAATCATTTATGTTAATTATATTTACATTAATATTATTTAATTTAATTTAATTTTTTTTATTATGTTATATTATATTTTTATTAAATTATATAATGCATGACCTTTTGAAGTAGATTTTAAAGTGTTCTCAACTCAATACAAAATTTTCAATTTGCTAAAATTAAGTAGAACAATAAATTATAATATTATATAAATTAATAGTATAATTTTCTTATAAAAATATTTAAATTTTTAGATCAAATTCATATCACATATTATTTATTCATATTCAATACATAAAAATAGATATAAATAATTCAATCCATAAAAAACTATATTATATCCATAGAATATTATATATGTACTTTAAAAATAATAATTTATTTTAAAATATGCAATATTGGTGCTAAATTAAAAATATCAAAAGAGAACTAATTTGATAAATGATGTACAATTAGCACCTCAAATTTAAATTGGATCCTAATTTTATTTATTTGTACAAAAAATATATTTAACATTTAAAATAGATCAAATAACTCTTTGAACTTTTTATTACCAAATAAATAGGTCATTTCATAAATTAAATAACAAAATAAATCTAAAATATATTTAATAAATTAGAAAATTATTTAGATAAATAAAAAGTATTAACATAATAAATAAATTAATTAAAATTTTAAAAATAAAATGATAAAATCTAAGTTATTTAATAATAGAATATATCAAAAGACCATACATTATTTAAATAAAATATATATAGAATATCTAAAAAACATAATAAATCATCAAATCTCAACCCCTTTTATATTTAAATTATTAAATAAGTTTTAATTTTGAGATGATTAATTTATTGATTAATTTAAATATATTTATGGCTTAAATTGTTGATTTTTAGATTTATTGAATTTTTAAAATTTTATTTAGTTAATATAATATTTAGGAGAATTCTATTCATCTATATTTAAAACTTCAGGCTGGTTTATCTATCTATCTATCGATATATAATAATAATAATAATAATAATAATAATAATAATAATAGTAATAATAACAATAATAATAATTATAATTATAATAATAAACTGATTGTTTATATATTTGTTATTATTATTTTTCCCACCCATTTTTCTTTCCACAAATGAAAAGACAGATTTTAAAGAAATATTGTTATATTGCTAATCAATAAACATTCATTTTAATTTTTTATAATTTTATTTGTTAATATTGGTAATACTACTAATTTTATCAAAAGTAATAAAAAAAATCATATATCTTCATATTACTTGATTTTAACAAATCAATTATAAATTTGTGACAGATTCGATGTTATATATAATAATAAAAATTGTTCACATTATACCAAATTTTATTCAATTTTTTTATTTTAGAAGAAAATAATACATATTTGATAATTTGATGATTTTATGTTATAAATAAAATTAATTAAAGTTCATATATGATTTTATTTATATCCTTATTATAATCATCGTATCTATATAAATTACTGAACATAATTATATATATTTTAACTATTAATTTTATGGTTTTTCTGAAATTTTATAATATTATACCATAATAATATGTTCGTACATTGTACGGAAAAACATAATAGTATATATAAAGAGAAGTACCGCCTTAAATAAAAAAAACATCATATTTTCTTGCCTAAACTACATTAATTATGGTATCTATTTTTCGATACAAATATATATCAATATATATATCTCCCTCTCTATATATAATTATATATATATATATATATTAAGGATTCACTATTTATATTAGGTGTATATATGTATATATAAGTAAAATGTATGTTTCTAAATTTATTTTCTTAACTAAATGTTATTTCTAAAAATGTAACATAGAATAAGTAATGAAATATTATTTATTTGGTAACATTCTGATTAAAGATATGACGTGATTTTAGCCATTAATATTAGATTTAACAACATATTTTATACGTTTCAAATCAATATTCAGGTTCTCTAAAAAAAATTATTCAAATTTGGTGCGTTTAAAATCAAATAATGAAAAATTAAAATAATTTCACTATGTTTTGAATTTTATGTTATAATTAAATCTTCAAATATAATATGAAAGTGGCCAAATATCTTTATATAAATGTAATATTTATTTTAAACTTAAATTTTCATTAATTTTCTTATATTAAATTCATCTATTAAATTTTTAAATGAAACAATTCAAATATATAATTATTTGATTTTTAAATTATAATTTTATTAATCCAATACAAATATCAAGCTTGAATTTAAATTCTGAGTTGATAAACTCAAATTTAATTTATAATTTGATGGTATTTTACTTGACTTTTTTAATAAATTCATAATCAAATATGAAAATTATCAACTTGGATATTACATATAATAATTATTATTTTTACTTATATTTTTAGTAATAACTAATATATTTCTTTAATAATAAAAGAGAACAAAAATAATTTTCGTGCATCATACGAGATCTCATACTAGTTTGACATATTTAAAAGTTCAAAGGTCTAATTGGACAAAATATAATTTAGGGCATAATTTGGGCCCATGCTATTAATTCAAGGGCTAATTTGGGGGAAATTGCAAATGTAGTCCTCTAACTTGTGGGCAGTTCCAAAAGCAGTTATTTATCTTTTTAATTGCTTGAATTTGATCATTTTAATCAAAATTTAAAAATTATTCGATAATTACACGTATACACCACATAATCACTTCACATTAGGGATTCACATTTTTCTTGTTAATATATGATCGATGATCAATTTTTTTATGTGTCTTATATTGTTTATCATAATTCCTTAGTTATTCTTCTTTTCCATAAAAAGAAATGTTTATGTAGAAATGCATCCATAATGTGGAACCTACATATCCAACTTATATTTTTTCAGAAAATAAAATGGAGGATTTGTCAATTTCTTCCATCCAACACTCCCATCTCACCTCTCACAAATTCTAAAATTATTTTTAAAAGTGGAGCTATTTGCATTGTCAAATTCTCTAAAATGCACTTCATTAATTAAATACACTTCACTTATAATTAATTTTTTAAAACTAAATATACCTTCAATTATACTCTTTTAACTATTAAAAAAAAAAAAAGAACTAGAAGAACACAACATGAAGAAGAAAAGAACAATCCTCTAGGATTTGTATATATATATATATATATTGTCCAATATTAGTTAATTATTAAATCTTTGTGTGTTATAAGCATGTTATATGAAAATATACATTGGGGAAGGATTTAGCTTAGAACATTAATATTTTGTTCGTTTATTCGGTGTTTTGTTTTGAACCAGTCGTATGCTTGCTTGTATGGGTTCAACATAATTGATCGAACATATTTGTTTGTGTTCGAAACTTATTTTTCGAACAAGAACTAGCATATTGGCCTAAAAGTCGTTTGGAACATCCTGCCGAATAGTTGAAATTATGTTCGATAACATTTTTCAAACGTTACTTCACTTTTTTAGCTAGATGTTTCGAATGAAGTTTGGACAGATTGAGTACAAGAGCATTTTAGTCATTTTAAATGTGTCTAATTTTATCCTAATTTTTTAAGATATTTAGAGGATTTGAGGTACAAATAGTCACACCATCTTTTTAATCATACCCAATATTTGGATGAAATTTACAATATAATAATGTAATTAATCAATTTCAACAATTTTTTAATTAATACTCAACCAACTATTTATTATTATAATATAATAATATTCACCATCAACTGACCCATTCAAATGATATTTACAGTACATATTATATACTATTCCATTTCAGTATAAGTATATTTAATTGTACAAAGTTTACACTCATAAATTCAAATGTACCCCAAACAATAACAATAGCATTTGAATCCAAAGATAAGCTAAGAAGACATGATTAGGCTAAGAAACACGGTCACATGCAAGCTAAATATTGCTACTTTTAAGATGGATAGATAGATTGGATATTAAAGCATTGTTAATGATTGCAGTCTGAAGTTGTCTATTGGCAAAGATTTTGACATGGGGTCAAACATTAAAGCAATGCATTAACACAACTTCAAATGTCTTTATTTTATTAATATATAATGTATTAGAAAAATATAATATTAATTAAAAATTGAAAATATAATTAGAATATTAATATTAGATGTTCAAGAAAACAATACATAATGATATGGGTTCGCGAAATTGGTGTTCATTCCCCTCGTGTGAAGAGAGTCAAAACGCTTTCGAGCAGCAAAATAACAAATCAAAGACGGAATTCAAAACCCTACGTTCTGAGTTCAATTCAATAAACCTATTTCACGTGCCGCGTCCCCATAGTACACACTTACACTCCAAGGCTAGCTAATGCTCGAAATCGATTCTTCAATCTGATACGCTCATTACGCAGTGTTTACTCGGCGAAGCTGCAACGTTTTCAGGGTTTCTCCGCCGCTTTTGCAGTATTTCAGAGTTACTGGTAGCGTTTTTATACTCCTTGAGCTGTGATAAAATTGTGACTTATCGATCTCCAAAAGCTGGCTATGGACTACGAGCCCTACGACAGTAGCGGTGAGTGATTGAGTAGAGTATTTGATTATTATTTATACCTTTGGTTTTGTGAATTTATTTGGGGGTTTAAAGTGTTTGTGGATGATCTTGGGTCTAGGGTTTGTCAAGTTATGTGCATTGTTGTGATAATCACATTTCATTGACCAGGTTCATACTGTCCGTACAATTGCGCATTGACAATGATTGTCCTTGAATTTTACTCAAGAGGAAAAGATTATGCGGGATTTTCTTATTTGGATTTAACTCCAATTTCGTTTAGGTTATCAAATGATTCTTATAGTGGAAAACTGCTTTAGGTAGCTGGTGTCCTCCAAGAATAGCTTCCGTTTGAGTTGGACTGGTCTATTACTTGTACACTTCAAGTTTCATCCTTTAAGATTTTTGAATGTTTAGATGTGGGTTGATTACCATTACTGTCTTTATAGTCACTATGGTATGTACACGTGACAATGTTATCTCAGATGATACAATGAAAACTCAATATTATATTGAAACTTTTTGCCTATATCAGTAGCATGCAGAGTAATGAGAAGATTCGTATTGTGATTCAAATATATTTCCAATTCTGAGACTACCATAGATTCTGCAAGATTTTCAAGGTTTATAACAATTCAAGTCTGAGTAAGAGAAATTAAAAAAATAAAGATCAAGTTTTCATGGTTTCGGTGACAATCCAGCACCTAAAAGAATATATCACTGTTGGTGTTAGGCTTGTGACAGCCAACCAACTTTTGCATGACAACACTTTACATGGGTGTGGAGAAAACAAAAAATCTTATGTTGTTGCTAGTTTTAAGCTATATCCTCCATCTTAGCTTGGGTTTATTGTCAAGTGAGTGGTGTGCTCCCTTGGTGAAGCCCGGTTGAAAACCTGCAGTCATCGATAGGCAAGGATTTTCTCTCATGTTAGACTAGAACAACGAAGGTTAGAGAACTTAGATGGGAAAGTCAATGAAGTTAGTGGGTGCTGTATGAGAAAGAAAGGTTAACATTGCTTATCTTTGGGAGATAAAGTGAAAGGATAATTAGGCTAAGATATTAGGAAACAAAGGTCTGAAAAAATTACGAATGAGGATGTAGTGGGTAAAGCCTATTGGGATGTTATTATATTTCTTAGGGCGTCCAGGAATAGGATTATCAATTATGAGTATCAATTTAGCCTTAGAACTATACTTAACAGATATTAGTGTGAATGCATCCCAAGTGGGATTGGATGATTAAACTGAGAAGGATTTCGACTCCATGGAAGAGGATAGTTAGTAGAATACAGTCTTCAGAAAAGTCTTCCTACTTGGAGATTTAAATGGGCACATAGATGAGGATAGTTTTGTGTATGAGAGGATCCATGGAAGCCAAGGCTATGGGGTACAAAATGGGGTTCCTTTAGTAGACTTGCCATAAATAGTGATTTTGCGATAGTAAAACTCTTTATATAAGGAGAGGGATAATCATTTGCTGACCTTTGGGAGCGGGCATAATATAAACCAAATTGACTTTTTATCTGCGAGGAGACAAGACATAGGGAGTCGTAAAGACTGTAAGGTCATACCAAGCGAATATTTGGCAACCCAACACAAGGTATTAATCTTAGATTTTTGCCTTGGGAGTTGTATCGGAGTGGACAGGTCATTTAGGCTGACATTGAGCTTTGAAGTGGGATATATGCTAGACTTTTGGGTATAATAGATTTAATTAACCTAGAAGGATGTGGGAACCTAAGGCATAAGGATAAGACAAATGTCTATGTAGCCCGCAGCTCAATAGTGGGAATGGGTTTTGATGGGAAAATTACAAAAATAGTCCTGTAACTTATGGGTAGTTCCAAAATTAATCCTTTATCTTATTAATTATAAAATTTTGGTCCTTTTCCTATTTAATTTTTTCAATTTACATATTTTTTTAGCTGATATTTGAAATTCTTGTTGGATATTTGCAGATGTCCTTCAAACATTACCGTGTTAAATAAAGGTTTTCATTTTTGTGGCATAATAAATGAAATGGACATGTCCTTCGTAATAAACAATATGACATCAGACACATCAAAATTGATTATAGAGGCCACATATTAGTAAGAAAAATGTAAATCCCTAATCTGCCGTGATTATGCGGCGTATAAGTGTAATTATCGGGCAATGTTTTTGAATTTTGATTAAAAGAGGACCAAAATCAAGCTATTTAAAAAATAAAGGACTGATTTTGGGACCGCCCACAAGTTAGAGGACTAATTTTACAATTTCCCCGGGTTTTGATAATGATGATGACAGAAATAGTATTGGTTTAATTAGTAACTGTAATCTATGGAAGTAGTGGGTGTGGATTATTTATGTGCTCCGGTAGCTCTTTTAACAGTTTTCTGCACAGTCTATTTGCTCCTCAATGTTGAGCAACTGGTTGATCATGTGTATCAAACAAAACCATCCAAATATTTATTAAAATTAAATACACATTCATCAGCTGCTTTGTAATTTTGACATTGGCTTCACATCTGAGATATATTCCACATATTGATTGATGGCATGAGTATTGGTATAGGCAATTGGTCTGATGTCAATTGAAGGAGCTGTTCCTTTTTTTCTTAAGATGCTATGTTCCTTTCTTATTTTTATCCTTTACTCATTGCACCTGAATCCATAACTCTGACAATATCATCAGCCGATAACTATGCTGGTACATATTGATGTACTTCGAAAGGAGTTACAAAATCAAGTATTGAAGGAAGCCATTTGGTTATTCCTCTTTTTTTTTTTTTTTTTTTTTTTTTTTTTTTTTTTTATGCAGTTATAGAGGTTTGGAGAAGGAGGTGCAAATGCAATGGTATAGGTTTAGACAATTAGTTGTTCAGATCTTTATTGGTCTGGGTCAAAGGTGCTGTCATAAGCTTGACTGTGAGGTGTGAATTTTCATGTATCACCTTGCAATCACCATGTGGATATGCTGGGTTTACTTATTTTGTGGATTTGGGAAGGTGATCATTAGTGTATGAGCTAGCAGTTGTCTACCAAAGCTATCAGAGAATTTTATACATAAATTTCATTCTGATGAACCTCAGATTTTGGCACTGTCAAGTTACAGTTTTCCTTAAATTCCATGTATGTGTCATGATTCTCATGACATGGTTCTTGTACATCGTGATCTTTGTAGTGAGGTGAATTGCGGATATCTTTGTGATTATCATTATAAGGGCCTTAGTATTCATCTTATGGGTTTAGTCTTGGCCTTATGAGCTTTGTAGATAGTCTCTTAATTTCCTCTCCTGTTTTTTAATTTGATGCTGCTTCAGGAACTGATGATGACTTCCCCCCACCACATCAAAATAGAATTTCAAGAGGAGGCCGCATTTCTGGTAATGGAAGGCCTGCTGCCTTGGGTTCTATGCCATATCCTAGGACGTACGATGAGACTGATATGGAAGCTAAAATACACCAGCTCGAGCAAGAAGCGTACAGTTCAGTTCTAAGGGCCTTTAAAGCTCAAGCTGATGCCATTACTTGGGTATCCGTCATTATATATTTGGCATGTGGACAGTACATCACATGTTTGTTTGATCACGTTAAATCACACTGAGTTGTATTTTCTTCAGGAGAAGGAAGGTTTAATAACTGAGCTCAGAAAAGAGTTAAGACTATCAAATGAAGAGCACAGGGATCTTCTCAGCCGGGTTAATGCAGACGAAACAATTCGAAGGATAAGGTTTCTTATATGAAACAAGTTTTGATTATTTCCTAAAATTCATGCTGCAGTGTTTCATGTGCTAAACTGACTCATGTTTTGTCATGCAAAATTTGGTTAACACTATCAGAGAATGGAGACAATCAAGTGGTCCTCAACAAGGCATGCAAAGTGCTAGTCAAGCTGTCCTCGAACCAGTGCCTAGTAATTCCATTTCAGCTTCTCGCAAAAAACAGAAGACAGCTTCCTCGTTACCTTCTCAATCCTTTGGTGGGCCATCTCCTTCTTTCCACCCACAGACAATGGCTGCAGCAAACCAGCCATCTTCATCAGCAGGAAAGCGTGGACCTGTGATGGGTGTGAAAGGAAAAAAACATAAATCGGTGAGTTAAATATTTCATCTGTAAATTTAATACTTCCAGACATTTGCTGTTACAATTTTATTTCATGATACTCTCTGTATACAGATACCTCCTGGGGCATCTTCAATGAAAATGCAGTATCCGTCTGGTCCTGCTGGAAGAGGTCATTTTGGTAACCGTACTTCTGGTGGCCTTGCAACTGAACCTGCACAAGGAGCTTCATATGATCCATTGGTCGGAAGGAGAGTCAGGACTAGGTGGCCTGATGATAATAATTTTTATGAAGCTGTCATAACTGATTATAATCCTGCTGAGGTATATTTAACTTGTGGTGCTCTTTGTGTCCGAGAAAAAACGGAAACAAAAAAAAGACTTGTGATTTTAGGTTCTTATACTCATTTGATACATATGCTTTTCCAGGGTCGACATTATCTTGTTTATGATCGAGGTACTGATCATGAGACATATGAATGGGTCAACCTTTCTGAGGTAAATGCATACCTTATTTCTTTCATAAAACATTTCAAATCAATATTTTTGTTTTTTTTATTTTTCTTATCCTTTATTTACTTATATTTTGCTTCTTTATTATCAAAGTGTGAGATGGTAAACATATAAAATTGTGATACCATACTATATTGTGTTGATTGATGAGATGTTTCTTACATTTTGGGTGATTTTGAACGATGTCATATATTATGTACTCTTAGTCCTACTATCCACCACCATGGTAATATTCTCTGTACTTATATAGTTACATTGCAGATGGTGGATTGTAGATATCATTCCAAACTATCACACTGAATGGACTCCTCAAAGTTAGTTGAAGGCTAGTTTGTATCGAGGCTAGTTGAAGTTGGTAGAACTTGTCAGTATTTTGAGATGTTTCTAACTTTACTTGGGAATGGTTGACGCCTAAAGAATGTATGAGAGTACAATACAGCCTTATCTGTAAACTTGATAATGTATCAGTTCATTGCATCTCCAGGCGGGGCTTCAATGTGACTATACTTGCAATAAGTTTCCATGCTTGTTTTACTCATATTTCTGTTGAAAAAGCATGATGTGATTGTTAATTGGTTGTTCTACCGAAGGTTTCTAATTATATCTTAGTCAGCATGTAGTTATGATGGTACATTTGTACGCATTGTCACTGCCAAGTTCTGTTAGAGTGCATGCAACATGGATTTAAGAATACTTAGGCCAATGCTTGGAGTGGAAGTCACCTTGGACTTTCCTGAAGTCCTTGACTGGTTTATAAAGATTATGGGATGTCTTTGCATCAGCTAAGGCTCGTGCTTGATTTAGGATTAGCAATTTTTACTGTATATTCTGAAAAGTATAAAACTTTACTGTTTCTGGAAATGTAAGTGTTATATGTTATTTGGTATTCTCTCCGCAGATTTCTCCTCAGGATATACAGTGGGAAGGTGAAGATCCTGGAATTTCTCATCATGGGGGTTACAGTGGACCAGGCCATGCACTGAATAGACCCTCTGGTCGGGATAATACTCCAGTTGCTGGAAGAGGGAGGGGATTGGCAAAAGGTCAATCCAGGAAGGACTTCCAACTATCACAGAATGGCATCGGAAAGAAGGGACCAGATGACATTCAGTTGCTTCACACTGATACTTTAATAAAGGAGGTATAGAATGATTGTATACTACACACATACACCATTATGGTAGTTTATGTTAATTGATTGTTAAACTTTGGCAGGTGGAGAGAGTTTTTAGTGCTAGTCATCCTGACCCTGTAGAGATAGAGAAGGCAAAGAAAGTTCTGAAGGTTAGAGAAAGATTCAACATTTGCTATTTGATCATATTTGCTAACTTTCATATTGGGCAAGTTAGAGTTTAAGTTTTTTGCTTTTTTTTTTTTGTTAATTTTTTTTTGGGGGAAAAACAGGATCATGAACAAGCTCTTACTGATGCAATTGCAAGGATTGGATATTTTTCTGATGGTGAAAGTGGTATGCTTTCCATTTAGCTTTATGCAGTTTCTGATGTATCACAATTTACATCGGTAATTGCTTGCTATTTAAACCATGTTTTTTTACTAATCATATTTTGGGCATGCCCTTGAGGTTTGGCTTATTTACAAGATACCCTATTATGTTTTGAAATTACAATAATCAATTCCTGAGGTTTGCATATTCTTACAAACTCTCCTCAGGGCGACTTGTGAATAAAAATAATTAAAATGCGGTGGGCTGAGTTTTCTATAATTAATCTCAACTTAAGGGTAGTTTTTCTAATCATCCCTTTTCTCAATATATTGCTGTGGCTTTTTTCTTGTAAAACTGTGTTGCTATATGTATATATATGTATGCCTTTATCCCACATTTGGTCCATATAAAGCCTTCATTGACAATACTATCTAATCCCTCATATTACAACAGAGGAGGGTGGCCGCCTTTTACATGGGCAAGCAATGGACAGAGAATGACAAATATCATGGTGAAAATGTGAGCCCCATGTATGGGAAAATAGAGGGTTGACGATTAGGGCTGCCGACAAAGGTCTTGTGTCTAACTATCATCAATATGGTATAAGGAAAAAAAAATAATATATAGATTGATGTTAGGAGTCTGTTGTATAATGCCACAACTCATTCAAGTATCCTAATATTTGGTTCATTTTAGTTTAGGGCAAAGGCATAGCAGGGTGGGTCGCCCTTTATTAACCGGGATAGTTGTAGTGCGTGTTGCGTCCATTAGCAGCTGCCATTAACGGTGTGGTCTTGTAAAAAGGTTTATGTTTTGAGGGGTTTAGCTTCTCTTATTTCATTTTTGGGCGTCTAGCAGGCTTTTATTTACCAAGATTTATTCCAAGCCGTAGTGTTTATATTGCCTTACTCCAGATGAGCTTCCCTCACAACTTTCTGATCTAGTTATGATTTTGGGTTAATTACAATCTGCAGTTTGTATTATGTGCTTTTTTTTTTTTGTAAGTTTGTGCTATGTGCTTTTTTTTTTTTTTTTTTTTTTTCTTTTCCAAGTTGGTATCTACTTCTCGACCAGTTACAATCTAAAATATTTTTCTGATTATTTTTTTTGCGAGAAAATTAAAAATAATTGCAATTAGTTTTGTAAAAATAGAGATTATTATTATTTTTTTAGTAAGTTACCAATAAGTTTTGGAAATAAAAATGAAAAAAGTACAATAAGTTTAGAGATGTTGCAAATAATCATAGAAAATAATGAAATTATTAAAAATTACAAAAAAAAAAAAAAAAAAAAAATTCAGAAAAAAAAATATTAAATTTTCAGAAATTATTTTATAATTTTACCAGTAACTTTCATAGTTTTTTGAGAAATCTGTTTCTTGAAAGAACTTAATCTTTTACTATGCGTAATAATTAATGTATGGGTGTTTTTGTATACACCACATTTTCTACTTTGAACATCATACAAGTTTTTTGGACAAAAATAGACATGATATAATTGATCAATATATCTTTATTTAAAAAAAAAAAAAATTAACATATAATCGGTTCTTCTCAATCAAATGTTTGCTCAATCAAATGTCAAGCATACATTTCAGCCCTAAAAATTTTATATCTCTTTAGCATCTTTTTTTCTTATATACATGGACAATCAACATTTATATGTAAATTTGGTAAGTTTTTCAAATGTTTTATTGTAAGTTTCATCATTTTATATATTCAAATGTTAAAGCAGAAATCGCAAACAACAAACTCTGATTTTGGAAGCGTTCGGCCTGCATCCGCCAAACATAAGCAGCAACGTTCGGCCGGTATCAACTGAACACTTTACAAGGTGTTCGGCGGATACAAACCGAACACGTCTTGTAATGTTCGGCGACCTTAGGCCGAACACATCTTGTGATGTTCGATTTTTAAATGCCAAACGCATCTGGTAACGTTCGGCTGTTGCAGGCCGAACACAAATTGTCACATTTTTTGAACTTCTTTTTGTCGTTTTATGTTTCATTTTATGTTATTTGCAGGAGACATTAAGAACAAATACTTTTATTTTCAATAACAATGAGCTGGTTGTTGATTACCAAGATGTCTTTAATACAATAAAATTGTTTGAATCACGAGAAAATTTGATTTTTTTGGGTACGTGAAAAAGCTATCCCATTAGGCATGGTGGTGGTTGTAAATATCGTTCATGGAAAAAAAAACATTCCACAGAAAAAAGTGAAAATCAAGAAACTGAGGAAAGTGGAAGAGAAGAAGAAGAGGTAGAGAATATAACAATTGAGAATCGTCGTCGCGGAACCAATAAATGCGATTGTCCATTTCGTCTAAAAGGAACATATTATAAAGAGACTGATGCATGTGCCTTGGAGGTTATTTGTGGTTCGCATAATCATGAGTTGGCAAGATATTTAGAGAGTTACTCTTATGCTGGTCATTTAACTAAGGATGAGTTGAAATTAGTGTTTGATCTGTCAATGGGTAATAGCCGTTCTAGGGACATATTGTTTACTTTGCAGAAGAGGTGTACAGAAAATAAATCCACGATAAAGACTATCTACAATATTCGACAGAAGAATAAACAAGTCGAACATTGTGGTAGGTCACAAATGCAATATCTGATGGGTAAACATAAAGAGAATGATTTTTTTTCCTTACTAGGCGGTGTGAGCAAACAAATGCTGTCAAAGAAATGTTTTGGGCCCATCCGACAAGTGTGAAGTTGTTGCTTGCATTCCCAAATGTCTTGTTAATCGATTGTACATAAAAAACAAACCGCTAAATTACCGTTGTTAGAAATTGTCGGGGTGACTTCCACAAACATGACATTTTCAGTTGCATGTGTCTATCTAGAATGTGAAAATGAGGACAATTACTTATGAGCATGCAATGTCCTTAAAGATTTGATGGACCAATCTAATCTACCCAAAATATTTGTAACCGATCGAGAACTTGCATTGATTAATGCAATCGAGAGGACTTTTTATAGTTCTCGTCATTTGCTATGTCGGTGGCACATGTAATGGCCAAATGCAAGAAGTACTTTAGTACAAAAGAACAATGAAATTCTTTTTATTGTAATTGGAATTCATTGATCTTTGCCGAGTCCGAGCACATGTTCGAAGAGTTGCTGAAGAGATTTGAGAATGATTTTTCCTATAAAAAAGATGCTGTAAAATATGTCTTGGACAATTGGATCAATGGATATAAGGAACGATTTGTTTTTTGTTGGGTAAACAACTTGATGCATTTTGAAAATACCACAACAAATAGGTAATAAAAAATCATCTGTCATTTATATGCTATATCATTTTTTTATTTCTGTATATATTGTATGTTATATGATCATTAATGAATTGATTTAATATTTTTTTTGTAATATAGAACGGAGGGCCAGCATGCCAAGTTGAAAAAACAACTTCAATAGAGTGCATGCAATTTTGAAACGTGTTGGGAAAAAAATTTCATTCTTCTCGAAACATCGCATAATGCAATCAAAAGTTCGTTCGAGAAGAGCATCAATATAGTCCAACATAGATACTCATCTCCTGTATTCAAAATGTTACGGGGTATTATTTCTATCTCTACTTTGGATATGATTTTGGATGAAATGGTTGGTGTTGGAGAAAATGGCGTGGATCCTTTATTATGTGGGTGTATTTTGCGAAAGACTTGCGGTCTTCCATGTGCTCATGAGCTAGTTGAACATGTTCGGAGGAACACGCCAATCCCTCTAGATAGAGTTGATAAATTTTGGAGAAAGCTTGATATGGAATTTGTGGATGGTTGAAGAGGTTAAGAGAGTTTACAAACCCAACTTCATAATCCCTCAAAATGTGAAGTCCAGACCGTTTGACATACGACCTCCAAACTCGTGTCGTCTTATCTTCCGGATACACCAATTTCAGAAGCTTAGAAGTGTGACAAAGGCATTTTAAAATGCCTCTCTCAATGCCGTTCCAAACGTCGACAGCTACATGGGTTTTAAAACTTCGTAACAATGACGGATCATAAGGACCGTCAGGAAATGGGCCCATTAGGATCTCATCATGCTCCGCTTGCACCTCTTGTTCTTGAGGCACATCAGCATATGCCTTTTGTTCTTGAGGCACATTAGAAGGACCTGCCACAAATTCAGATTGTTGTGCAGCCCTTAATCGTCTGTTTGATGCTGTTGGTCATTTTCTTCTTATTCTTTCATAAACTATAACACAAGAAAATAAAAATGTTAACATTCAGATAAACGTTCACAATACAACATTCACTGCCCACAAATTCATGCCGAACAGAAAAACGTTCGGCCAATGCACGCCGAACTAGTTAAGGACCGTTCGGCCAGTGCACGCCGAACATATCAAGTTACGTTCGGCAAGTGCTTGCTGAACAGGCCATATAACATTCGGTCGATGAATGCCGAACATGCAGGGAAGCGTTTGTCCTGTGCACGCCAAACGTCTGTGGTTGAGTTCGGCCTGTGCACGCCGAACGCCTGTGGATGAGTTCGGTGCACCAGAGCTGAACGCGTCGCGGTATGGATGGAAAAATAATTATCGTATTTTGAGAGAAATATTACCTGAAGGACTAGACACATTGTCGCCTTCTGCATCCATGGTCTTCGCGTGATGAGGGGTGTGGAGAGAAGGGAATAAAATTTAGATTTCCTGCTAGTTAGAGTTTGGAGGAAAAGTTCGGCGTTTGAAGAAATGGTATGTTCGGCGGGCACCAGAATTGAAGAGGAGATAGTTCGCGAGGGTTTGGGTTGGGGGAGAGAGAATGATTTTCTTATTTTTTTTAAAATGGTATAATAGGTATTTTGGGGGTGGGGATAGTAAATTTGAATTTTGAAATAAATTTTTGTGTGGTGTGGATAGTAATTGCGGTGTGTATAAAAAGGATGATGTGTATAGAAATGCCCTTAATGTATTCATACTAAAAACAGAACAATATTTTCATAATGTATTAACTTTTTATTTCTTTCAAATAATTTTTACTTATTTTTCTTATTTATTTGCCAAGATAAAATGTTTAGCTATGTTTGATTCAAAACGTCATTGTTATTATGATATCATTAAATTTCAACTAACAACGAATTTTAACTTTTTAAATAAATTATTTAATAACGCATCTTTTGGGGTAGGTAGCACATAATTATCTACTACAAAACCGTAGAGGCCTTCATGCATAAATGTCCAAATGGATACAGATTGCGAACTAAAATAACAACTATTGAAAAGAAATAAAAACCATACGAATTCTCATTCGAATAAACATGCCTGCATGGATCTAGAGACAAGAATTAGAGAGAGAATGTTGGTGTAAGGTATGAAAGAAAAACAAAAAAAATTGTATGTTGATGAAGAAAAAGGTGACCATAAGAAGATCTAAGCCCAAAATCTTGATAGCTGGAGGAGGAATTGGTGGCCTTGTATTTGCTCTTCACTACTTCTAGAGGAGAGGCCCGAGACCGAGGCCCGATGCAGCTTTTAAGCAGTGCTTCAGGCCCGCTTCGATCAATCCATTGGCAGAAATGTTGCAACTAAATGTAAAGAATACGAATTGCATATAGATCGGGTTGGAGAGGGATTGTACCCTTGATCTCCTCTCTTGTACCCACTCTGTTAATGAGGTTGGTAACAGTATATTCACCATTTTATTGCTCTTTTTCACAGATGAGGTTTGTGAAGTTAGATTTTCGAACTCCTGCTGTAGAGAAAGGAAATCCCAGTTACTCAAATTATATATAGAATTGAATTGAATGCACTTGGGGATGACATAGTAATCAATAACTCTAAAGTCGTGAATTTTGTTGAGTTTGAATTACACACATCCCACACATTTTATACTTACTTGGACAAACTCTCTCTCTCTCTCTCTCTCTCTCTTGCATAATCAGCTAAACATTAATTATGCTTAAACATTCTGCATTCCTTGTGTCGAGCACAGTGCTTGTTTTGTTTTCTTGTAATAATGCGAATCCATTGTTCCCTTGTCACTCTTTGAAAGCAAATGAGCCAATCCATTGAAACAACAACTTCTTCTTCTTGGGAGGGGCAAGAAACCGAAAGATTTGGTTTGAGCAATAGCTAGGATTACATATGATTGGGTTTTTAAATCTAGTAAAACCACTCTGAAAATAGTTCAAGATAAAACGATGAATTTAAGTAAAATTTTTTAAAAACAAGACCTCATAAGTTCAAGAATTTAAGAATGAAGCACAAAATGGAAAAAAACTTAACCCTCTTCCCAAAAAGGGATCTGGCCAACCTCTAGAATAATTTCGTTGGTATATGTATTTTTGAGTGTATCTCTATATTTGGATGGATTCATTTATCTTAAAATGTTTGTGTGTTGGGTTTTTCCACTCAACTGCAGTCTAATAAAATAATTGTTCTTCTTGTTTCTAGAGAAGGAGTCATATTTTCTAAATTACAATTTTAATTTCTTGACAACTACATAAATATATAATATTTTGTAAGACATAGTTTTCCCCCATTTTTCTGTTAGACTAATTCATTTAATCATATTTAATTTATTTATTTAATGAAATGTGTTAGATGCAAAGAAAATACTAAAAACTTATATTGTCTGAAAAAAAAGAAGTAAAATTTTATTGTTAAAACATGGCTTTTTCTCTAAACAAAAAAGTTTCGAAAACAAAATTCAGTTTTAGATGTTCTCAAAATAGAGCATCTCTATTTCATTTCCAATAACCAATATACACACTAAAAAGACTAAAATTAACGAATTATTATCGCCACATTATTAGCTAAATATAAATATTAATATTTTTAAACGAGAGTGCTCAAACAAAATTTGAAGTATTTCGGTTAACAATTACTTACAATTTAGTTTGTTAGTGGTCTTAGGTCAATAGAGTTGTCAATTTCAAGCGGACCCAAGAACTTGGTGTATGGATTGGGCTGGCTTCAAAATTTCCACCGATTTCACTTTAGGGGAGGAGACGGGCTAAGCCCAAAAGATCATGGTCAAATGGAAACTGAGGCTAATGTAGCCCAATCATGTTCTTCACTTGATTTGGTGGAATCTAATTAGTTTGGACAAATGATGTAAGTCCAGAGTTCTATCTATTATTACTAAATTAAAACAATAATATGAAGCACACAAGATTCTCTTTCTCTATTAATGTTATATTTCTTCCTAATTTTCTATGCTACACAAAAAATACTTTTTTTGTTGAGTGATTGTAAGATCCATATTTCCAAGTGGAAGGAAGACAATGGACTCAATAACCCTGTAAAGATACATATTCGGCATACATAACACAATATTACGCGGCGTCATCTCCTGCAAAACCCAAACTCCAGCCCCCCCTCGAGGGACTAACGGCATCATCACCATGATTTATGTGGGCGGAGTTCCATTTGCTCCTGATGACTCATCCCAGGTATTCGTTTCCCTACTGGTTTTTCTTTTCTATTTTCTGCACTTCTATTTGCATTTGCCGGCTTATTTTGCAACCCAATAACACGTTTCAATCTTGAAAGTTGCAGACTGCATATGAATTGTAGTCTTGAATCTTGCTGATTGATCTTATTCAAGACTCAATCTATTAGGTGTTTAAAGGACCACTTGTTGTTTTGTGTCATGTCTAGAACCAGAATGAGATTGTTTTCTGGTGATGTGTATTTTGTGGTGGTGGAGGAGAGGTTAATTTGATTTCTCCATGCTTCCCTGTATTTGATAGTTGGCAGTTTTGAATTAATAAATCTCTGGTAATGTGTTGAAGTTCGAAGAAATTGGTGCTTCCTTTTCACTGATTTTGTTGTATTATTTGTTCTCAGTGAAATGAACAATGATTATAAAACCTTGTGTAGCGCGAGGTCTATTAATTAGTGTGCCATTGATTGTTTGAATATTTGCCATTGATTGTTTGAATATTTACAGACTTCGAGGACACGACTACTAGATTGCGAAGTACGGAAATGAGAGCCTAAAATTTTACCAATTGGGACCTAAAAAAGGAAAATTACAGACCTTAAAAGGTTAACGAAGTTTCTGTCCAGTTCCTGCTGAGAAACTCAATCTTGAATTATTTTTATATGATCTCATTTTATTTGATGAAACAACAGTATCTACGGTCTTTGCATGGGGGGTTCTTTGTTGTGATTTTAAGATCTTGTATGCTAGTGATTCGGGCAGGCCTTGCTTAAGTAACCAAATGCTGTGGTTTCAAAAAAAGAAAGAGTACTCAAATGCTGTATGATGTTTTTTTGTTTATGACCCACATATATGTAAGGGTATACGGAGTTAAAACTGTTCTAGGCCTATACTTATGCTTGTTGGCATGAATATCGTATGTTACATTGAAAGTTCATTTGTTCCTGTCCATCATTCGGGCCCCTGTTTTGAAGATGAACTCTGATACAAGCAAAATTCATCATCCTAATATTTACTTCCAGATACAGGTTTAGTCAGATATTATGCTACATTCTACAGTGTGAAATGAACATTTTCATGGCTATTACAGTTTTACCTAAAATGCTCGCAAGCAAGACCTTAAATGTTTTTTTTCTAGTTTTCTTGAAACAGTGTTTACATTTGTTGGCTACTTGTCTACAGCTTGGTCTATGTTTAGGTGTTTGGCTGTTAAATTTAGTACATTTATACTATAAACAGGGCATGGATACCTTAATTGCTTTGATGGAGCATCCAACTTTGATGTCTGCATCCAACTCCTTCAAATCCATGCAAGAGAAGAAAATCTCAGTTTCTGAAAACTCTAGTTCAGTGAGGTCGAAAATCAGTAAATGGGTATACATTTTCCAAAGGGAATTTGCAACTGCTGACCCTGCGCTTGTGGATGTACGTTTCTATTATGATCTAAATGTATTCTTTTTTAGTTGGACCTGTGCTATTGGTATATGTAATATTCCATAGTCTAAAAAGTATGAAATCTTTGGCACAAATAT
Organism: Caryopteris x clandonensis; assembly: GCA_028749325.2. Taxonomy (NCBI): domain Eukaryota; kingdom Viridiplantae; phylum Streptophyta; class Magnoliopsida; order Lamiales; family Lamiaceae; genus Caryopteris; species Caryopteris x clandonensis. Next base: position 4,699,562 of record JAPYKT020000022.1, on the reverse strand, counting down.
TTGAATCTCTTGTTAGGAGACATATAGTTGATACCATCATCTTAATCTCTTGTCTGTCTTAAAAAAACAACTGAAAAACACACACTTGTAAAACAGTTGAAATGTAATTTTGTCAATTTTATTTTCATGAAGTTTTGGTGGCATTATATAAGAAACTTGGTTTTGACCAAATGTTATCTTCTTCTTCATCCTTGTTTTTGCTCTTTGTGTTTATGACTACTTTTTACTTTTTGGTAAAATAACGCCTTGAGTAGTAAACAATACATAAGTTCTGAATGCATAATATATTTTACACACATAGAGATGCTATGTTTTATTTTGTTTGAGCTCATATTTCGATAAACTATTTCAAATTTAATAACCTTATTCTCAATTTTTTAGAATTTTCTAATGTATATCATATCTAAAATTTTCAATTCGTTTGCTTAATTTCTTTCACTGCTCACACCTCTATTTGCAATTTTTCCTCAACTCAAGTTAGTTGGTACTGATGAGGCGACAACTTGTGTTGGTGTATCAATAAGAAACAGCAAAACTGGAATGTAAGTGTTACATGCAAGAAATTTCTGATTTATATATCCAATAGGTGTTGTGGCCATCATGTATCGTATGACATGATAGCAGGATATCCGTTGCTCATATGGATTTCCCGAAAGTTGTTGAAGGGGGCCTGAGTCAGATGTTATTGTTAGTTGCTGATCAAGATTCTGATGCTCTTTTAGATGTATGATATATATTTTGTGCTTATTTGTGATTTGTATTTGAACTCTTGGCCCAATCTGGGTGTAACTTGTGGAAGGTTGTTCTGTGCAGGTGCATCTGATTGGTGGGTTTGACGATATCTCATCTCAAGTCTGGCCATATTTTCCCCGACTTTCCATTTTATTCAGTATAGATTCAACTTACGCGGATACATTTAATTAAAATTGTTTATCGTTTGTGCAGAAGTCTTCTCTTGATGTAGGAAATCAAACCAAATTGGAAGGATATTCCTATCCTTTGTGTGCGAAGATAATTTACACACTGAGGAATAGGAACGAAAAGTTTCAGATTCAAACTCTACACGTACTTGGGCATAACACTAAATGGGATTCCGAAGGGATTGCTTACCCCATTTTCCATGGATTTGTGGTCAGCTTCAACTTTCAAGTTCTTTATGAGTTTTATCTTTTTTCTCTTGTTGATCTAAGGCCCTAAGCTTTTTTTTGTCCGAGCTTTAAACTTCAAGTATTTTGTCATAAAGCCTGAATCCATCAGATCTGTAAATCTTATAATACCCTATATTTTTGTCAAAAAAAAATTACAAATCCGATCAATTCATATTTTTTAGCCATTAGAAGCATAATTTCCAGTTATTCCTTTAGTGTTTCTTAAACAATAGGAGTTGCCTCAGGTGGAGACCTCTACTGGATCAATCATCCCTGCTAGCTTTGATGAAACATCAAGATGCCCGGATGAAATTGTCCGAAGAATTCGAGTGACAGCGTCATTCGAGGACCCTAACTGGACTGGCAGGTTGCTGGATACGTACGATACTAGAACTGACCGATTTGTAATTGCTCCATGTGCCTGGTAAAAGAACCTTTGTTTCGTCATTTCCAATATACACTTATCTAACTCAGATGGGCCCAAATTCATTAGAGCCTTCTCGATAAGCTATGATTCATGATAGCTTTCCATATAAACTCTTCTAATGTTGTACCCTTTATTTTGCTAGGTCCATACGGCAAAAACACATTGCACTGGCACTTCAGAACTTATCTGATACAGAGATACTACTTTCATGCTCATCTTCACCTTATGCCGAGGCTCCTGATTTTGTGGATAATGAGAGAAGGTAAGTGCCTTAAATTTGTTTGTAATGGCTTTTGTGTCTGTCTTTGCAAGACCTTGGATATAATGTTCTTAAAGGGCGTATGTTAGTTGTTGATAGCTCTGTACTGTACAGTGTGTACAAAATCCCCTCCTAGCCCCGCTTACGCACAACCTTAGCCTAGGCGTTTATCTGCCCTTTTTTTTTTCCTAGCCCCACACAGGGCCTGACTAAACCCCAGTCAAGCCCTGCGGAGGTGCTACAACCTAGTATGCAATGTGCATGGAACCTAACAGCTTTTACAGTATTGGTAATTTACAACATCTAAAATCATTGTTTCTCCAGGAAATGGGATTACTTGATCAGACACCCAGATTGGAGGGAAACTTTTCCTGCAAAGCAGCCTCGTGTGTTCCAGAGAACAGCAGATGGCACCTGGGTTGAACAATCGAAAATGCATAAGACGGTTTGAGGCTTGAACTTCAACCAGTGAAAGCCCGCAGTGGAATTGCTATATATTACTGTGTATCTTAAGCTACTTTCTATTCTAGTGTTTGAACACCAAAACAAGAAATTGGCATAAGCCTGATGTCCAAGTAATAACCGTCTGATACCCAGCCGTTGCTTCTTAACAGTATAATTATTAATCGTTATCACCCCTTGTGATTTGAAATTTGCCTCAATTCCATTTAGCTAATTTCATATTTCCTAAAATTTCTGTATAATTTATATCTTGTGATATGGTTGAAGCTTTACCCCATATCCCTCATCTGATTTTCTATAGCGAACTGCACCAATTTATGGTCGAACTTGCCTTTCTATTGAGAATACACAGAAACAGTGAAGCTGAAAATGGTCAGAAGCAAGCCAGCTATTAAAGCTATCCTTAAATAGAAACAATGGTAATCCATTACAAAAAAAGAAAGTGAGGGGTGGGGCACAAAAATTATCATCCAGTTAAAAAACCTAATTCTAAACTAAAGCACCATATTCTTTCTTTTTCTACATAGGTTCATAACGCAATATCGAGAGGTTACAATAAGAGTGGTCAAGCCAATGAGTTCCGCAGCTCACTGGCAGAATGGGCGAAATGGCACCTCTCCCCGAAAGTGCACAACCCCTTGGGAAACTTCTCACACATTTTCTTCTTATAATGGTTTGATGGGGCACCCTGACCGAACGAACCAGTAGGTTTCTCTGCACGACCTGTGGAAGCACTTATATTCATCATGAGTTGCCGCACCATAGTACTAGCCTCCTTGATCTGCTCAAATGTCCCTTCAAGCTCAATATTCCTCAGGTTCGGGTCAGTCTCATGGTCCTTTACAGATAGCTTAACCCCAGTTTGCCTACACACTTGCCTTGAGTTCATGCCATTTTTCCCAATAATGGCCCCAGCAAACGACGCATCTATGCTGATCTTTGCAGTTGCTGATGCACCAAAGTTGCCAGCAGTCAAGCCATGTTGTGACGGTTCAACATGTTGAGAAAACCCACCCATTGGTCTGCTCATTCTTGGATCCTCGTAACTTGGAATAGGTGTTTTGCTAAGCTCCATCTCACTGTGGGCAAAATGGCATTTATCACCGTATCTGCATCCTTCTGGAGTGTTAATCTTGTTGCAGAGCTTCGTTTTCAAGGTTGAAATGGGGGCATCAGTAAAAGATGCATTCCTTCCAACGGGAAGAGAATTATTCCCACTCAAGTTTGCTAACTGGGTATGTGCAGTGTAGCCAGGATAATAATGAAGAAAATGACAAGCATCACCGAAAGAACACCCTGATGTACTGCAGTTTCAATGCAAAACATGGAAATAAGTAACAAGATGCAGATAAGCAATACTGTGAAGCAGCTAAAGCTTTTATGTTTAGCTCCATGAGTTAGAAACCCATTAAAAAACAATGGACTGTATGGCATTATTACAGTGTGTGATCATCGCTTATTCAATTACTTTATCATTGCAAACCTCCCTAGTTCTCCATGCGACGACATGAAACCTGCTCATATACAAATGAATAAAAGGAGGTCTGTTTCGTGTTTTTTTTTTCTTCTGCTTTTCCATCAGCAGGTTTGCATATAAGTAGTCATGAGGCAGGAAACAGAACTTAAGCTTCAAGTTCTCAATGTAACTTGTTAACATAGTAGAGCCAAGTGGATAATTAATACCTTTACAACTCTGAATATGGACCTTGAAACTTAGGTATTACCATACTCTTCCTTAAGCTTGTATTCACACTGGTTTTTCACAATGAGAACATATTTTCAGAATAGAATGCTTAGTTTTACATATAACCTGAAAAACTTCGTGCATGGCTTTGATTTGCTTCCTACACCAGTTGTAAACGAGTCCATTTCTGTATCAGAAAATTAGTTTCTTTCTTCAGTTAATATTTCAATCACTTTTACATTCAACCTTAAAGAACATCCATGTCGTAACTGATGATGCCCACATAAGAGTCAGATATTTAAAACTTTTAAGTAAAGGCTTCATATATTCATTAAGCATGCAGTTTTGATGTTGATTGGACACTGAAAGGCCAAACCTTCAATACAAAAATAAAGCATAGGAAATATAACACAATATATGCGTGTATGTACATATATTAAATAACTATTTTCAAGACAATTCTACATAATTCCTTCAATTATAAATTCCATTTAGCGGATACAAAGGAAATTAATAAACATCCTCTTTGGAATTTTATATTTTCGGATCTGCAAATTCTTTAGCAGTACTATAAACTTAACAATTTATCACCAACATACACGCAAGTCATCAATCACAAAAAAAAAATCCTTAACGAAACCAGGAAAAGGAAACCCATATCAATATGATTAACTGAAGTTAAGCACCGTACCAAACCCTAAAGCAACAGAACAAGTAGAACTGATCCAAACTACAAGAAATATTAAATATATATGTGTATATATGTAAATATATCAGGTCATATTTCGAAAAAACGAGCAATCAATTAATTCGAGAGCGATAACACTACAAAACTGCAAAATTAAATACTAACCTTCCTTCGATCTTTTAAAACCTCCATTTCTAGAGAAAGCCAGGTCCTGCCTGCCCCTTTTGCGCCCGAAGTCCATTAACAATCTATAGATTTATTGCAAGCCAACAATTTACGAAGAGATGAAACAAAGAACGGCACAAAAACCCTAGGCTTCGGGGCGAAGAGGCGGTTTACCGGAACTGAAGTTGGGATTCGAATTCAGTTAATAGTGGGAGGAGGCTTTCTGCCTCTTCAGATTCTTTTATGAAAATTGACAAAAACAATTATTGGGTCTGAAGCCTATTGGGCCTGAATTCTATTGGGCTTTGACTACTCATGACAGGCTTTCATTTCAATCTTAAAAGGCAAATAGGTGATGTCAGCACATATTTGGGGTCCATAAAATGGGCCTGCATAATCTATTCCATTATATTTATATGTTTTGAGCAGTTCAAACTGTTCCATATTCGGATCTTTGGTCAAGTTAGGTATGCCATTTTTTCAATCGCACGCTTTATACATGACATCTGTAGCATTTTTCCTAAACATATACGGACGGCCTAAAAATTTCCAAATTCAAACTATTATGGAAGTTTTTCCATTTTCTTAATTTCCGCCACTCGAGTTCTGAAAGAAAATATTTCTCATATTCGATTGCGTCGCAGCATACAAAGTACGCTCAATTTATATAGATTAAATGCATAAATTTCTTAATACAATAGATCAGATCCTATAACAAAAATGTGCACATGCTAGATGACTCAGTTCGGATCCAAGAAAAACACACAAAGTTAATGTGTTAATGTAAAATAAATTACTTATTTTGAAAAAGAATCATGTTCCGTGAATGGATGAACCCAATAATATGTGAAATTTAGTACATAAATGATGGGTCATACCAATTAATTTGTAGAGCAGATTTTGGGGGCAGGGGGTTGACTATATTTCCAAAGCTAAGTGGAATCATAAAGAGGGCCATTAAATAGGAGGTGCAGGTGCAGAGACGTTGAAAATTTTTCTTACTCCACCAACCCTATTTATTTCCGAATCCAAATCTCAAGAGACCAACCAGCATTCACCCCACATTTTCTGGTCATGGAATCTCTTAATCTCTTTTCCTCTATTATCTGAACCTTTGATTCCACTAATTATGGTGCTTCAAATTGGAGTGGTTAATTCTGGCAAAAGGTTGCATATCTGTGACACGTTTCTTAATGTTATTATGACGCTTTTGAATTTTAGTTTCTGCAGTTGGGACAAACAAATTGACACTTAATGAATAATCAAATCTATAATTATTATAATTATATATGATTAGTCATGTGTCTCAACATGCTGAAAAGTCTGAGAAAGGCGTGTTTAGGTAGAAAACCATAATTAAGGCGCTCCGACGATGGTTTTCTGGATTTTTAAATTAAAATGATTGATTCTTCCATAAATAAATAAATAAATAAAGATAGATAGATGATTGATTTGTTACTTACTTCAGTTTTAAGTAACTTTTTTTTTTAATATTCTGTAAATAAAGAAAAAAAAAATGAGTCAACACGATTTGAAGGATTGTTTTTATCATTAAAAAATATAATAAAAATTAAACACAAACATATTTTATTGGAATTTTGTGCCTTTACTTTAAATTGTGAAAAAGTAATAATAAATAAATCCTCCGTACCATCAATCGCATTTTTCTTATTATATTCGGACTCTTCAATTCACTTTTCACTTTCTGTCGTATTTATAAGATAAATCAAAATGCATATTTTTATAATATTTACTTTCTTCAACTATCTATTCCCACAAACTTTCACATTCTTATCTCCTTTTTAAATCACTAAACAAAGAAAATTTAATTATAAACAAAAATTTCATCCATAATTACACGATATCCATCTTTAAATTAAAATAGTGATGTTTTTTAGATCAAATTAACTGCAGAATTATAGATGAATTGTTCTTTTTTCAATATGTAATTGTTAATTCATCACCTATTGAACAGTAATGCTGTTAAAAGATTAAGTAACTTTCCAGCATTATAATAGTTCTATTGTGTTATTATTTAGTGATGGATGTTTTCCGTCACTAATTTTGATCTCTAATTTGAAAATTTCTTATAGTGAATGTTAATGTCAATTAAACGAGCGATAAAATTGCAAGTTTGTCAATTATATGTATTAAAAGTTCCAAGAAAAAACTTATATATGACCAAAAAAAAAGGGAAAAAAAATAGTTGGACACTTTTTAGAACAGAGGGAATATACCTTATGAATTATATTAACGGTTGAACTCACTATAAGAACACGATAAGGCACAAAATATGCTAAATGACATAAAATCGAAATACATTAATTTTACTTTTTAATATAAATAAATAAATTACAAGTCATTATTTATATAAAATAAAATATTTTAATATTACATATAGGAACATTACTCCATATTAATAGTGATCATCTTATTTATGTTAAATAAGATCCTACAATTTTGGTATGTATTTATTTTACCTGAATTTGACAATTAGTAATTAATATATATTACATGTTAAGTTTATCATGTAATTTATTCACAATTAATATAATTTATGAGTATATAATACTATGATTTATTTATAATGAGATTAAACCAAATAAATATAGCAATATTAATAAAATGGATATTTGAATATGAACAATCTACCTTAAATAATTGCATATTTTTATAAGTTTAAATATAACAATTATTACATGTATCTTTTTGTTATTCACATTAATTTTAATTATTAATTAAAACTTAACAAATTACACGATAAACTTCTTGTAATACATTCTAATTACTAATTATCAATCTTTCAAATAAGCATAACATACATACTAAAATTATAAAATCTTATTCAACATAATAAATACGACCATCACAACATATTAATTTTTTTTTATTCTTTTATAATATTCTCTACTTGTATATTATTTAGTAAATCTAATTGTTCCATTAGTAATATAGATTGTTATATTTTACCAACAAGTCAACTTCCCATTCTCCACTTTGACTTTTAAAATTTTAATTTATCTTATCATCGTCGACAAGTGTGTGTATATATATATATGTGTGAATGGTGGGAGCATGCGAATGAACATAGCATATCTTTTAGCACTACATCCATAGAAGAAAATATTTATATAATGATTATAATTGATGAATAATATTGTAATGATGAGTGCACTAACTACTGCCACACAAAAATCTTTTCCGAGATTCTTTTCTGTAATCTGTTATTACATCACAAGAAATAATGATTTGTTTTTAGGGGAATATTTTCAACAGATAAGATCAGTGGAGGGTTTCCTAGTCAAATCATAAAATCTTTGATTATATATTTTCCTCCCAAGTTTCAACGCCCAAATAGCTTGTTTTACACTATTTTTCAAACCCTAAATCATTACAAATGGCGTGTGGAAAAAATGCCATTTCGTCGAGTTTTCTTACAACAACCTCTGTTATTATAAATACCATGTTGTCGCAGGAACATGATCATCTCTGCCTTTGACCCATTTCCCTTCAACAACACTGCAATTTTGATTAGGTACCTTTTTCTTTTTTGGCCTAATTTCCCATCTGCCTCCACCTCCATTTTAAAAAAAACTCCCCAATTAAAGGGATCACGTGTTGATCACGTGCCAACTGCAAACCTTTTTGGCCGAAATATTTAATTATATTGTGGACAGTCTCTCCTTTGAATAAAAAATTCAAAATTGTATGGAAGTTTCTGGGAAAAAAACAAAACCCTAAATAGCTTAACTTAGTTGTTAAGTTTGTGTAAGAGTGATTAGGTGTGCATGGGTAAGATGAATAGTGTTGGTGATGTAAGTGAGGCTTATCCTGAAGGGAAGAAAGAAAGAGCTGTCACAGACTTTTCATTTGTTCAAAAAGGGATGATCAGATATTGTGCAATGGAAATATTTAGTATAAAGGATGGCTTTCACAGATCATACAATCCTCTCTTTTCTTGATTGGCTTAACTTTGTGTAATAATTGGGTTCCACATAATCCTTTGACTTATCAACATTTTACGTCCTTGCTCTTTTGGATTTTAGTGCCCAACTAATGAATGTAACATTCCATTTTTACTTCCACCACTGCTTATATTTTTATATATATAATGAATTGAAATAAAATATATAAATCTTACTCAATTTAATTTGAATTTATACAAAATAGATAAATTTGATGTTTGTTCTTCGAACGTGTATTTTGGACTTGGATCGGCTTTGACAAAAAATAATATTTTTAGGTAAAAAGTAGTACTTTTTTAGGTTATTCAAACAAAATTTGATTTTGTTATAAATTTTTTTGTTTTATCTTAAATTTATTATGGTTTAAACTTTTTTTTTGGTTATTAGTAAAACAAAAGTAGCATTTTTATTGTGAAAATAATATATTTTTCTATGTTAAAAAGTGTTAGTTTCTATCTATCTAAAATTTATTATATTTTGGGTGTATTTGACAAATCCACCAAGGGGTGGCGTCTTAAACAAGATTTGTGAATCAGTCCATCTACAATGATATCAGTTTGTATAATCATGATATGCGGGAGCACAACATATATTGTCTTTATTGTTAGACTTCAAACTCATTAACACATGTTCAATATGTCCACAAAATTTTGTTTCAAAACTTAGTTTATTCTATATTTTATTAAGATATGTTCACACTTACACGATTATATATGGACATACAATTAAAATTATGTAGTCCAATCAATAATAATCATTCAAATAAAGTTTCACTAAGTTTCTCAATATTCTATTTAATCATTTTATAATTAAAAACAGTTATACATTATAAAAAAACGTACATTAGATAAACCGCGCACTCAATATAATAACATGGTAATTACACCATAGATATAAATGACACGCATTTAAAGTAATAGCAACATGACCTATAACGATAAGTGATTCAAATTGAAAACGAGTAAGGAAGGGCAGTCCACTTTTTTGGGTGTAAAGGCACAAAACTATGAATATAATTGATCTGATTTGGCAAAGTAAATAAAGATAAGGGCAAGACTGTCACATTCAAAATCTTTGAATGGGATCAAAAGAAATTTCCATGTTGATTTGATTCCTGGCTTTCCCTTAGGTCATGTCACCTATGTGGATGGGTTTCCATGGAGTGCTACATCTTAATAATTTTCCTTTTTTGCCCAACTTTTTTTTCTTTTGGATTTCGTCAAAATTTTAGGCATTTATTTACATTTTTTGGGGCATTACACTTTTCATAATTGCGATCTTGTTTGTACCACAAATAGGGGGTGCTTGAAAAGAAAAAGAAAAAGGTAAGTTTTTAGAAGTGATTTGATTCAATAATTGTGGGAATCTTTTTATAAAAATAAAAGTAAGTAGTATTTATAAGACTAATTCTATACAAAGTATTTAATAAAAATTAGTTGATGTCAATTTTAATTGATCGGTTTGACTAAAGGAAAAAAATTAGTGAAACTTTCTCCGTTTCAAAATAACTATTTTTTTCATCCAATAATTTTGGTCTGAAATAAATATTCTGAAATTCAAGATATGATTTATGTTAATCTTTCAAAATTATCAATATTAGAAATGAGTCTTGTAAACAAAAATATATTAGCAAAAAGGCTTAAAGAGATCTCTTTAATAAAATAATTATAATAATTAAGATTAAAATAAAGATTTTTTTTTTATCTTTTTTTTTTTCTGTAAAACAAAGCATATTCAAGAAAATTTTGAGGAAATTTTCCCTTGAAGCTTCTTCATTTGAAGCCCATCCCATAAGGTAATCATGTTGATCGTGGCATTCCAATAATTATTCTATTACGTACTTCAAAATTAAGCAATAAACTAAAATAAAATAAATTGAAAACATCCAAATGACACCATACAGTATTTATGTACTATTAAAGGCATTACTATAAAAAAAGAAAAGAAATTCCTATTAAAATTATTCGAACCCCACTTGTGACACTTAGTACCTAAGAAATGACCTACTCGAAATAAGAATAACAAATACAAAACCGACCAAAATGTCCAAGCCTTATCACAATCTTGTATCATTAATTATTTAAGTAAATACATCATCCATATATATAAATATATCCTAAAAGAAGATATAGTTTTAATAATTATAAAATTTTCATTTTTTAACGTGTAACAATTTCCTTCAATTCTGTGTCACATAAGCTCGTGTTTCTGATTTTTTCTTAAATTTTTAATTTAATTAACCACATAAACAAGTTTGTTACATTATAAGTAATTTTCAACGAAAAATTGTAAATCAAGTACAAATTAATTTAAAAAAAAAGAATATAGTAATGAAATCCCGTAACTTTAAATAACTATAAACGGCCAAAAATAAAATTTTACAAATAAATAATGGTTTCTTGAATTTGTTTTTTGTTAATTAATGATGTAGATGGTTAGGCAACAAATGAAATAGACAGATAAACCCAAAAAAAAAAAAGGACGTAGCACAAATCATTGGATGCCATATAATATTAGCAGTTGAAGTTTCTAGTTATGTGATTGGGTCATGTGAAAGTGCCCCTTTTCACCCTACTATCATAATTCTCAATCAGGATTATGGGAATGGGCCCCATCACTCAATGGTCGGTTGCTTATTTAATTCACCAAAATGTCTCTTTAAATATTATTTTATTTCAATATATTTAATTTCTTCTTTCTTTTCCTTAATGATCTCCAACGCCATGGATTACATAAGCCACCCAACCCTGCTTTTTGTGGTTAACACTTAATTGTCTTTATTAGGACTTTTATAAACGTTACAACTTGTAATCTTATTTGGTTATGACATTATCAATGGTGATTAAGGTTATCTTATACCATTAATTAAATGAGATTAGTGGCATAGTAATCTGCTCTAATTCTGTCCCCTAATTGGCCACCTCATTTTTATCCTCGTATCAGATTATTTCCTTCACTTTATAGTTCATCCCAATATCACATATATTGATTAAGTTGAAACATACCTAAAATACGACTTAAAACAGAGTATCCATCCCTAATTGAGTTATTAACTTTAATACATAGTAATTTTATTTTACAATTATGAGATGAAATCAGTCTATTTAGGATTATAGAAATGACATATATCTTTCAATTTTAACACACACGTATATTATATTATATATATATATATACACACAAGCAATAGGATGGTTAATACATAATTTTTGGAGACGCAGAAATAATTTAAGAGTAATATTTTGGTACGTGCTGAAAGTGATAGATTTTGGTAGTTATATAATACGTGGAAGTTTCAATAATTGAAAGAAACCAAAGTGATGGATACCGTAAATGTGTCACATAAATAGCAACTCAAACATATAAATAAGCAATAAAATTGGCGTGCTAGTGATGTATGTGGGACTATTAATTATACATCATTATAAAATTGACCTATACTGTTTCTGTATCGTATGTGTTGTTACTGTAAAAAGAAATATTTTTAAATACATTTTTTTAGACAAATGTAAGCATAAGGTCATTATTGCATGAAAGAGTTCATTATCCAGATACTGCGAACCTGGAGTATTGATGACTCATTCACGTTCACATAAATAGAAAAATGTCAAGATCAATAATCTATCACACTAATTATTCATATATATATATATATATATATTTGTATTCATATGTACTAATTTACAATTAATGGGAAAACCTTAGGATTGTGTATACTTGGAGTCTTTCCACAAATGGATTAGAACATGTTTTTATCATATTAATGTTTTAGGTTTTATGGTTAACTAATGCTAGACATTCTCTAAATATAAAAGATGAACATGAAGGAATAGTTTCTCAAAGTTCAGTTAAGATTTCAGAGAGAAAAAAAATTATATCTTTATTATAATCATGATATGGATATACATAATTGAACATAATTATATATATATATATATTTAAAATATTAATTTTATATATTTCTAAAATTTAATAATATTATATTATAATAATGTTCGTGTATCGAAAGAACGTACTAGTATACATATATAGGTAACAATTGCTAGAGCTTTTTAAGTAGTGTATAATTACTTGAATACCCTTAAAATCATAATTGAGATGGAAATAGTAGTAGAACACACTTACTGCAGAAATGTTTAAGTAATGCATGATTACTTCAATACCCTTATAACTATAATTATCAAAGATAAAGTAGGTACTATAAAAATGGAGGAAACAGTTTCCTACATTTATAATAGTAGTAGAACATACTTAATACAGAAATCTATTAGTAATTCATGATTACATCAAATATCTTTTAAAATATAATTTATCAAAGATAAATTAGGTACTACAAAAATGGACGACATACTTTTATAGTAGTAAATAATAAATAGTAATTATATTTAATTTTAGTGAATGATTGAGAACCTCTAAACTACATCAAATAACGATGAGATGACTACTGCTTGTTTCAATAAAATACAGTTGGTGACAAATATAATTTTGCAGTAAAAGTCTCAAATTTCTCAATGTTTTCTATATTATAAGTTATAACAATGGGTTAAATGGGTCAAGAAAGTGGAAACACCAACCCTCTGAATCAGGATATATATATATATATATATAGATATAGATATGATATAATTTTAATTTTAAATTAAAGTTGATAGTTTGAATTATAAGCTAACGGTTCGATTTAATCTTAAACCTAGTTTCAATTTGAATTGAAAATAAAATCAAAATTTGACTGGTTTGATTCTGGGTTAGCTAATTTCAAGAATCAGTAGTTTTAGTTTTAAAATTGAAACTGTCAGTATCAAATTTTAAGTTTTTGTCTAAAACAGCAGGTTCCAATTATAATTTCAATTTAAAATTGTTGATTTTGATTCCAAAATCAATAATTTTAAATGTAATATATGTAATTATAATTACTGAAATGCCCCAAATAAATATGGCTGCAAATTGTGTTTAATGATTCATGGCATGGTGGTCACGTGAGGTGGATGACAAGAATTTAATCGAGATTTGATGTTGGGGGCATCACGAAATCTTAAATGAAGCTACAGATATACACGCGTTCTTCTTAACGTTCTTGCATAATACGGAGTGATTGAATGCTTTAATTATATGCTAAATGAATTTAATTTTCAATTTATTAAATGTGCTTCTCCCTCGCATTTATGTTAAATATTGACTTTCTTACGTGATTTAAATTGATTCTCTAACAATGAATATACTATCTTTCAAGTAGTCAAATTATAATAATACTAATAATAATAATAGTATTAGTAATCGTGTAGAGGGGCACATATATATATATATATATACATATATTATTTCGATATAGAAAGAAAAAGAATTAAAAGAAAAGAATAAAGAAAGGCAATGATGTCACGTGAGAGAGTCACGTGGAGAGCAATGAAAATCAATAATAGGGAATGTACTTGGGTGGTGTGTTGTAATAATTGGCGGTGATAGAAGGGTACCTCACTTTAGCAGACACATTTATATTTATGCCAACTTTGTCCCCTCTAATATCATATGCACCCCTCTCAACACATTATAATATATTAAAATTATTAATTTATATTTTAACTAAAATTACGAAAATAAAAATTAAACTAAACTAATCCAAAGCAATAAAATTATCTTCTAAAATTAATTTTAAAATTACGAAAATAAAATAACAAATTAAACTAATCAAAAGCACTTACATTATTTTATAAAAATATTATTTATTTATATATTTATAAGCATAAAGGTGAAATAAAATGAAAATGAGATAGGATGCTTCTTCTTCTCTAATGAATGAATGCTTTGTCAATCAATTAGGGAGAAAAGAGTGACAGTCTTAGCCTAAACCATGCCTTGAACCACGGGACATCCCAACATGCTTCCACCTATTATGCCTTTCTCCAATTATTTGTTTATACCTATGATAACGCTACTATTTTCAAATATAATAATGTATTATAAATAATATGACATGTTTCTATTAATCAAAGTAAAAAATTATTATTTTTATTTTAAATTTAAATTATATATGATTGAACCAATTATAAATTAACGAAAAAAAGAAGTGTGTGTATAGTATATATATTTAAAATTCCTCAAAGTGGGGAGTTATAGAGTGCAATTACCTGGGCAGCCCTGTGTCCAAGTTCATATGAGGATTCCAAAACGTATGCAAAGGCATGCAGTACAAAATATAGGTATATACGGTATGTTCAAATTTATGGTTTTAGTACAAGGGTCAAAGTTTTGAGTCTTTTTTATATGAAATTTCTGAATTTGACTTTGAAATTGGGAATATCTGTTCAAAAACATCTTTGTTTGCAACAGCAATTGACATGTGTAACAAATAAAATAAAATACAAAAATGTGCCATTGTTTTGTCATAAAATAATGTTTGTGTTTTATTTCAATATCTTATATATTATGTTACTTTATATATGCAATTGCATTTATTTTTATATATATAAAAAAAAAATTTCTTCCAAATAAACAACAAAATTCCCAATCAAAATGATAGTATTCATTAATAAAAATAGAAAAGTAAGTTAAGAAAAGACACATTATAGAACACCCACCCATTAAAAAAAGAAAAAAAGAAAAAAAAAGTATCTCTTACACAAATTTGTTGATGTTCCAAAAAAACAAGGAATACTTCTACTAACCTAAGCACTATATTTCCTTTAAATTTTCTTCGGAACTAATTTCAGTTTAATTGTATTCTCCCACAAAATCACAGACTGAGCTAAAAAATTGCTCAATTTCCCCATATTCGTCAACATCAAACAAATCTCTCACTCCAAACATGGCTAAGAAAATAAGGGGAAAAAAATTAGAAATTTATATTTACAAGTAATCTCTGCAGGACCACCACCACCACCACCACCATTAATTTACGAGGTTGCAGGCTGATTAGGATGGGTTGGAGTTTGCGAAAAAGGGTAATTTCTTGGTCTTGTTAGAGGGAACGGAATGGCTTTCGGGATGGAATCCACGGCGCCGGCGGTTGTGGAGGCCACTGTGACGGAGGATGGGGAGGCGGTGGCGACCCGTTCGCAGGACGGGCACATGGTCAGGGTGGTGGCGGGAAGTTGCATGTAGAATGGATTGGAAGTCTTGAGAGCTCTCAATTCCTGCAATTCCTTGTGCAGTCTTCTGTTTTCCTCCGTCAGCGTTTCGCAACATCTCTTCAAGTACTCGCAGTCCACCTCCGTCTGCTTCAGCTTCGTCCTGCGCGTAGATACACACTTTAGTGCGTGTGTTCCTGGCTCAATCTATACATACATGTGCGTGTATGTATACATGTGTAAAAGTTTGTGTGCGCACCTTGCTCTTCTGTTCTGGAACCAGACTTCGACCTGTCGAGGCCTGAGATTAAGCTGTTTAGCAAGCGCAAGTTTCTGTTTCTGCTTCATCGATTGAAAATACAGAAGAAGATCATAAAAAATCTATGAATAATTCCGTCTTGAATATTGAATAAATTTGGGGTGAGTGCTCACAGGATTGAGAGTGTTGTGTTCTTTGAAGCTTTCTTCAAGAAAAGCAGACTGTTCTTTGGATAATCTGAGCTTTTTTCTTGTGTTGGACCCATTTTCGTCTTCATCGCTGGCCCTCGACGATGCTCTCTCCGCCTCCACGGCGTCGTTTCCGGTGGCTTCAAAGTCTCTCTTGTTACAGCCCAGCTGCAGATTTCCGTTGCCGGTATTTCTGTACATGCGGCAAAAGTCCATTTGAAAGGGAGAACCCACGCTGTTCGCCGACGATACTTCCTCCGCCGCCGGCAGCCTGTTCACGTCCAACCCCTTCGCCGCCGGAAGGCCCATGTTGCCGGAAGACTCGTTCTCCGAACTCCCTTTCGGCCCAAAAAGAACAAACAATGCGCAGGTAATTAGGTGGTGACACAAACACACAGAGATAGATTTACATCAATATTATATGCAGACACATGTCACGCTTATATCATCATGTATGAACCAATTGTCGGCATAAAATACTACTAGTAAACAAGGTAATCATCCTCAACAAGAGTACTAATTAAATTAGAGGGCAGATTAATGAATTTACCATTATCAGAAGACCAAGGTAGAGATTGAAGAGGGGACATCTGGCGAGGAACAGGAACAAGAGGGAGAAGATTCAGCTGCACAGGAGTTTCCCCTTGATTATTATTATCATCACTCCCACCCCCTTGTGATCTCTGATCGGCAGCATCATCCTCGTTTTCTTCTTCATTTTCTGGAGATTTCTGGGCCTTTTCCCTTTCTTGATTTCCAGAATTGAGACCCAAAGTCATGCAGAAGTCCAGACCATTCTTCTTGGAACGACTTTGCTGCTGGTTTGAAGTGGTGCTGTCTTTCAAGAACCCAAATGAATTTGATCCATCTCCTAAGCTCAAGCCCAGTTCCATATCTGGAGATAGAAGAAAAAAGGGGGAGGAAGAAGAAAAGGATTTTGTATAGGAGAGTGGAAAGAGTCTTTATAAAGATTCAATGGTGGAGTCTGTGGGAAATTGTTTAAATAGTGGACAAATAGAGCCTATTTTAATGAAAAGTAGAGAGAGAAGGGGACAGGGAGGGGTAGGAGTAGACCAAACATGTACCAAGTCTTCGACTTTATTTTTTATGTTTCTCTCTCATCCTCTTTATTAATGATTTGGCATTATCTTTTTAAGGTTTTAATTTGAGTTTTTCTTAGTTGGTGTTTGATTTTGGGGCATTAAGAATTTTGGTTGTGATGATTAGCATAATGGGGGAGGTTTGACCGACATACTCATGTTGACAAAAGATCACACGTGAAAACCCTATTTTTATGAGGCCAAGACATGTCCCTCCTTCAAGATTTTGGGGGACCCCCCCTAAATCTCTTTGGATACTTTCTAAACACGCCTTTTACTTTCTTTTTTTCTAATTAACAACACTACCATTTTTTTTACATTAGTAAATACGTATAATATTCGCTTTTAAGTAAATTACTGACAACCCGGTCAAAAAAAAAAAAAAAAGTAAATTACTGACAACATAACAATTATGAGGGGAGAGGAGAGGAATTAATTTGAAATATTGTTAATTATTATGTGTCAATTAATCAAATTTTTGTATTTATTAATTCATTAAAGAAATTCTAAAATGAAATTTATTTTCAAACCCGAAAAATAGTATTTTTCTTATGATCACGAACTAAATTAATTTGACCACATTATTTTCTTTTCTTATTTCTATTACAAATTTCTTAATAAATATTATCGCTCTATTTTTAGATAAAAATAAAAAATGAAGAGTGATAACCCATCTAACTTTAACAAAAGCTAGTTAAACTCAAACTCATGTACGATACACGGATATATTATTGTGTGAATTTTTCTATTTTAATTTAATTACAATATTATGAAATTCAAGTATTATATGACATTTATATGTATTTCTTTCCTTCTCTCTCTCTCTCTCTTATTTTCTAATCAAATTAAGTTCAACAGTTAGTTTTAAATATGTGCGGTGCAAATTATTATAATTATTAATATAATACTATAATTTTATTACATCTCCCCCGTCCCATCCCCACATATACATATATGCATTTATTATATTTTAAAGAGTAAGTGAACATAATATTATCAACACAATATATATATATATGTATATTTACACTAACCACATAAAATAATGCATAATAATTTTTATGATTGTGAAAATGTATTAGTTTAAAATTTTCTATTGTGGTTATGGTAAAATTTATATGTTTGACAATATATATATATATATACACACACCTTAGAATAATTTTTAGTGGAATGCCTTTAAAAGATTAGAATTCTTTTAATATTTCACTAATAAAATAAATTGTTTGAAATATATGCTTAAACAATAGATCACTGATAAAATAAATAAATAAATATACATTAACATATAATACTAAAAAAGATCCAATATTGTCAAATAATTAGAAACTATAATCATATTCTTTAATTTAATTAAACACGCAAATCTCAGTTTTTCCTAACAAATATTATTAGTAACGAACAACAAAATCATGATCATAGGATATTATTTTTTGTATTTTTTTTTATGTCTTTAGATAGATAAATATCAAAAGATATACATAATGATTTCTTGCTTTGATATTTAGAGAATGATTTGTTCAATATCTACTTAGTTATTATACTTAAATATAAAAATATATAACAATTAACTTAAGAAAAAATATTTTATATTTAATAATTAAATTTTTATGTATATATGTGTACAATCAATATGGATGTCTACTTAAAGATTTTTACAATAGAATTAATTACTTGTGTTTTCATAAAAAATAGAGTTGAAATAAAAAATTTATAACCTTTTAAATTTTTAGTGAAAATTAAAATAATAATAAAAAAGATGAACAAATAAATATATTTTGATAGATAATAATAATAATAATACAACATAATTTTAGTATATCTTGAAAATAATAAGTGAATTTCAACATTAAAAATTGTCACTCTATTATTCAAATTGTGTTTTTATATCTTATATACATATAGATATTGATATAGATATGTAAAAAAATAAATACCATAATAGAAATTAGTTTATTTAGAAAAATTTAATACTTTCTAGGTAATACTTCTCTTATCATTTATTCCATATAAGAAATAAAAACAACCAAATTTAGTAAGAAAATTACGACGGAAAAATGCTCTAAATTTGATTTATAGAGGTACTAATATATATATATATATATATATATATATATATAAGAATCAATTAAAAATAATAAATACAATTGTGCAAAAAACTATAAACTATATGAAAATCATGATTCAAAGAAAATCAAATCTTTTATTATAGAAAGATTATGATTCTATATAGAAGTTTGGCAAAATTTTTGTACAGTAATCTTCATAATTTATTATTTATGAAAATATTTATTTGATTTATTGAATGTAAAAGGAATATTATTTACAACATTATAATTGTATTGACTTTTTTTTTTTTCATTTAAAAAATTAGACATTTTTTCAATTTAAGAAATTAATTTAGGCAAGAAAAATTGCTGTGCTATTTTAAAAATGACTTTTGTTTTCATATGTATATAGTTTTTCCATCAATTTCATGATAATCTCTTCGATAATATTTTTTTTAACAAATTAGTGTATCATCCGTACAATATACTGATGTTAATTTTTGTGAGTTATGATGTTCATATTTTGAATGTCAAATTGTAATAACTTTTGGAGTAGGACTATTTTGGGCCATAGATTTAGGTTCAATGAAAACCAGGCTAAACTTGGTTTAGTTCTATGAACAGTAGGTTCTTCAATACTCAATGGAGATCTAACTAATAAATTTATATTAAAATAAATTATATAAAAAATATCAAAATTCATACTAGGGATGCTACTCTTTGGGACAGGTTTCTCGCACGTAATCTAGAAGTCAAGTTGAGTCGGGCCAAGTCAGACAAAGGTTGCAAGTTACGGATAGAGTAATACATTGCCCACTAGACTATATTAGGATGCCAATTTATCATTTTACTCCACATCTAACTCGATTACCCTTTATATATTATGAAATTATATATTATATATAAATATAAAATTATTATTATATGTTTTCATTCATGTGACGGTGATTCACATCCAAATTTCTAATGTCAAGAACCAAGTTTAGTGAAGTCATTAACTTTGTTGGGTGTACTGTGTACATGGACATTACTCTCCCTCTTGGCCCTTTAAAATATTATATAAGGGAATTTTACATACTCAACCAAACTTACAGTGAGAAACAAGCAATTTGATTTTGGTCTCAACAATTAATTTCACTATTTTGGAGTGCCTCTATAGTCCTCAACTCCATCACATTGATTGAATATGTTATTTTCAACTTTTGAGAGAGACAATTTGCTCCTTCTTAACACTAAAAAATAAAGTAAATTCACATAATGTAAGAATATGTATAGAAGATATAGGGTTAGACAAGTAATTTAATATTAATAAGTCCTACCGACGATGAGAGGGAGGGAGAAGACAACTAAAACCAGAGTTTGAAATGTTGCAACCCCAAATCATAAAAGCTTAAAACTTAAAACCCTAGCAGTGTGTCTGTATGCTTCATCAACAGCAAATATGATAAATCTCTAATATATTGAAAATGGAAGACAAAGAAGAAAGAAATTGTCCACTTGGTTCAATTTGGGTAATTTAGATCGGAACAATTTTTATTTACGATACTTTTCTTTATATTAAAATGCATTAACCGAAAATATTTTAACCACCAACACACTTAGGACCCTAGCAATGTATATGTAGGGTTAATCAACACCAAAGATGAGAAATTTCAAATAAATTTGAGAATGGAAGATAAAGATGAAAGAAAAATTGGCGATTTAGTTCAATTTGGATAATTTAGAACGGAACAATTTTTATTTATGATTCTTTTCTTTATATTAATATATATTAACTGAAAGTAGTGTGACAATGACACAAAACTTAGAACCCTAGCTATGTATGCGTAGGTTTAATCAACATCAAAGATGAAAATTTCCAAGTAAAATTGAAAATGGAAGACAAAGAACAAAGAAAAATTGACCGCTTCATCCAATATGGGTAAATTTAGATTGGACCAAAATTTATTTACAATACTTTCTTATATTAATATGTATTAACCGATAATATTTTAACTACCATTCTATCAACACAGAACTTAGAACCCTAGCAATATTTCTGTTTGATTAGTCAACACCGAAGATGACTCAAATAAATTCTCCACCCAATCCTACACCGGAATTAGGCAGAACCTTCGTGTCCCATATGCATCCCTATTTCTAATGTATATATACTTTGTAAAGACAAATATAATTTGTTTTTCCACGTATTTTGCACCCCTAATTATTAGTTATGGAGCATAAATGCTGCTCTCTATTTTTAAATAGAACCTTTGGGCATGTTTGTAGAAAAGAAAATTGTGTAAATGAATTCATGTTGTTCTCTTACAAACTAAATATATTAATTTATTTCATATTTTCATAAAATAAAGTATTGAGATGGATTAAGGTGGACTCCGGTACACACATTTTGTAAAAGCAATATAGAAAAATTTCAAATCCAATTTATTGTAATTACATTTCATTAAAATCTCTAAAATCAAGTACAATCTAAAACACCAAAAATTGATAAAGCCTTAATGAAACATTCTGAATGATTGCATTCATCAATTGCTAATTATGTTATTTTTGTAGAATACTAAAGCAATAATAATGGGGTGCAATTAATTAATGATGCAGCACAGCCTACAACTCATTATTAACCTTTTTAAAATCCTTATAAGTTGTGTACTAAATCTCATTTGTAATTAATTATCATTAAATTAGTTTCGTATTTTGGTAAAGAAAGTGCTATACGCGTGATTTCTCTAATCAAGTAACCATGCTCATTGCTTCATTCACTCCACCCATACTTCGATATGCTTTCTCCAATTATCATTTTTTTGCATTAATTACTTTCTGTTTGAAAAATTAGGGATTAAATTTGAAAAATTACCATTAATTTAATAGTAATTTAAAAGAATTCCTTAATTTTATTATCTCCACAACATTAATTTAATCATTTTAATTTTAGTCCAAATAATAAAAAATAACTAATGGGTTCGGCTATACATACCCCAAAATATCTAAACATACCCCATAATAATTATGATAAAATTATATATAAATAAATTGACTAAAATATCCTTATATATTTACATATTTAAAAGTAATTTAACTTTATTCTTTTTATTTTATTTTATTCTCAATGGCATAAACCTTCAATCTGCAATCATGTATCTTCTTCTTCTTCTTCTTCTTTTCCATGTTTCTTGAATATAGAAATACAAAGCTATTCTAAAATTGCAGATTCATACTCGGCACCAAATCTAAAGTCTTTTACCGCGAAGGCCAAATATGATAAGCAACACACACTTAACACTATTCTCTAATGTTATTTCCCCAGGCTTAATTTGGTTAAAAATTATGTGTACACTGGTTCATATATATATATATATAACAGAAAAATGTTTTTTAACATAAGATGAAGGGTATTTAGATTTGAAAAATAGTCTAAATAAAATTTCCACAATTTCCAAATCTCTTCTGATTTGCAGAGAGAAATTTACTTTTTAGAATTTTTCTGAAAATAATATGAAATAATTTTTTTATTTTAATTTTTGAATTTGTGTTGTGATTGCAGGTTGAAAAATCTTGATTTATTTTTTATTTTTTAATAAAAAATTATAATAAATATAAATATTATATATTTAAAAAAGAAGTAATTATTAATTTTACTTAAGATATACTTAATCTTTAAAATATATTTATAGATTTTGGGAGAATGAATTAGCCCCTAACTAATTATCAATCAGTCCAGTTAGAGATTAAAAGATTGAAAAGCCCAGGTAGAACTGCCTAATCTGGACTGACCCTAAACCAATAGGGGGCAGCTGGGTTCAAGCACATTAAAATAATACCTTTAACTGGGTGCTACCGCTTGGTTGTGGATAAATGTGTACATTTACACACCCCTGTTTTTCCTCGTCAAAGTGGGTGACCTTAAATGCACCTGGAAATCATTAAATCTAAGACCTATGTATGTATTTACATCAACTTCTATTTATAATATTTTAGTTTTGGTATAATAATTGTTGCCCCGACCACTCTTATAAATACCCTTTTACCGTAATTTCAAATATTGTTTTATCCATTTCTCAAAATTTGATTAATCTATCTCACACGATTACATGAATTTTACAAAATAGTTACAATAATGATAAAATAAGTTATAAGTTCAGTGCACCAATTATTCAAAAGTTCTAATAAAGTTTTTATAATATCCACTTATTTTATTTTATTTTAATTTTTTTAAATCTAATATTCCGCATAATTTGTAATTTGTAGTGGCGATGAGATTAGAGAATAAGGTGGGAATGTGGTGCAATGAGTTGGGCAGTTAAAGAGATGGGGTTTATCATCATTAATGTGGTCAATCAATATTGATTGAATCGTTAAACAAAGCGATAAGCATCACATTTTATTCATAATTCCTACTTTTTATTTATTTATTTTATTTCTTAACATTCACAAGTTGTAATACCCCAAACATCTCACTACTCACTGGTCAATATAATTCATGCATTGCATTCATTTTATAATTTTATTTGCTATTTAAATTGCATTTTATTGGTATCGTAGCTCGTATTTAATTATGCTTGGGATATTGCTATTAAATTTTGTAGGGTTTACATCATAGGTTAGAACCCTCGAGGCAAAATGTCGAGAAAGAGATAACGTGTCAAGTTCTAATAAAATAGGATTACACGTGGTGAGTTTATAATAATAATAATAATAATAATAATAATAATAATAATAATAAAGCAACTAGAAACGTAAAGGCGGTGGTATCACTAATATAGGTAAGTGGTGCTTATCATTCCTGGGAGATAAATAAATCAGTGAGGAGAGTACTTAGCGGTCGTCGAGGTGCGGAAAAGAAATCAGGTAAGAATTTCTTCATAAGCTTCATTTACTTTAATTCATTGATGATGTTTTTTTAATTAATGATGTGGTAACATGATAATTAGTAAAGAAAGATAATGAAATCCTTTCATTTAAGTTGCCAGAATGATTTTTAGTTAATTAACCAGTAAGTTTAGAGAGTTTGGGTAAACCTCTATTTAAATATTGTTGAATGAATTAGAAAGAATCCTGTGGTTAGTTATGCAAGCTTAATTAACTAACTTTGGTTTAAGTAAATTTAATACAGGATATGACTTATGCTTATAATCATACATGTATGTGTTAGTAATGATATAGATGAATAGTAATTTAAAGGTTTAATATGTATAGAATATTGTTGAACAACATTACCAAAATTTGGGAGGAGTACCTGATAGTTTTAGTTAAGTACTAATCTAAGTTAGTTAGACAACTCAGCTTTATTTATTGAAAATGGTTCACCAAGTATGAATAAATGAATATAATGGTTTCAGACTTAAATAATTATCAAACAACAAATTATTATAAAAGTTGTTAATCTAAAATATTACGTGACAGTTATGCATAATTTTATATTTTCGAGTTGGTTTAACAAAATTTTCTATTGCTAGACTAATATTTAACAAATTGTTATAGATTGATTGTATTTGCAAGCAAGAGATAAGAGTTTCAAACAATTGTGTTGAACAAAGTAAGTAGAAATCCATTTTGCACCTACAATGCATAAACATAGTATTTGTTTGTATTATTTGACTATAAGATGCTTGTGATATGTGCTCCTTGATGTGATGAATATGAATTATATGGTGCGAATGACTGATTTAGTGTGGCATAAACATAACATTCACGAGCATTGACATGTGTACGCAAGGGTCGTATATTGCCTGCTTTGCATTCATTGTGTGGTGAAAAGAAATGAAAAATGTAATGTTGACCACTAGTAGTGTACCGAGGCCGGTGGCATGTGAAACATGGATAGGCTTGATTTGTCAAGCCGGTGGCATGTGAGACATGGATATGCTTTATGATATATTGAGTCGGTGGCATGTGAGACATGGATAGACTCGATTTGTCGGGCCGGTGGCATGTGAGACATGGATAGACTCTATGATTATGATTATTTATTGAGCTAGCTCTTTTCGGTGCACAGTAGGTGGGTCACGGGCCCTATAAAGATAAAATATTCAGAACATTGGTTAGGGTTTCAGTAGTACGCATTTCACATCTCTTATAATGTTTCTACAAGCATTTAATTTATCGTACATGCATGATTTCTGCTTACTGGGCTGTATCTCACCTAGTTTGTGCATTGTAGGTGAGCATGTTGATGATGTGTAAGCTTACGGCTTACCGGGCATGTTGTTCGTGCTTCAACAAGCTTTTGGGATCAGTGTACATGGATGACGACCTTTGGGGCTAAACCATGGGCGTACTATGCTTTTGGCCTTCTATTTTGTTATTTAGTTTGAGTTTGTATAATGTTAATCAATTTTTGGGTATGTATATATTTGTGTGGTTGGGATGGATACGTTTGTATCTATTGTGGATGTTTCTTGAATGTGAAAGAGCTGTGGTTTCGGGAATAAACTATATATCGTAAATATGTTACAGGTTAAAAAAAAATTATATATATATACAGGTTTAACCAGGTTAAAAGTAAACTATATTGTGGGTTATAAGGGTGGGGGCGTCACACAAGTCAAATCGAATCCGATTTTCTCACTTTTTTTTTCTTTTCTTTTCTTTTTTTTTTTTTTTTTTTAATAAAATTGATCAAGAATCGCCTCATTTACTTGTGTTCGACGTGTAAGTGAATGTCATGAAAGATGGCCTAATTCCCTGTTTGGTGCAGTTGAAATCGGATGAATGCATGGGGAACAAAATAGAAAACGTTATTTCTGTCACTTCCATTACACTACAAAACGTATATCTCTATTTAGTTTTAAACCTAAAAATGTATATTTATTCAACTTTATCAACATGTTTATATTATGAAAAATTAATATTTTATTCAATAAACTCAAAGCAAATTACACTTCGGGCTTTCGTAAGTTTATTTGAATCGATTTTAGAACATAGTATTGCCTATGATGAGAATGGACAACGGAATGATTGATGAGAATTAGCCAGGTGCAGAAAAATTATCTTTGAAAATTTAAATTACATTTTAATTTTTGAAAATAATTTGAAATAAATAAATAATGAAGAATGCAGTCTTCACCTCTCTTCTTAGGAATGCATTGAAAATAAATAATTAAATTAATTTTCTAGTATATGTATAAATATAAGAATATTAAAACGACTGCAAATTACAATTGCCAACACTGTCCACTCTTCCGTGTTTTCGAGGTCATCATAAATACATTAAAGATGTAAGCTACAATTTCTCTACGTAACCAGAGAGAGATTAACCACAACCATATACAATTTTGTTGATTATCCCACATCGGTTGAGGTAAGTGTCTTGGGTAGGCTTATAAGCATGGGCAATCCTCTCACTTATAACCTGGGTTTTAAGTGTTGAGTTAGGCCTTGATGCTCAATATGGTATCAAAGCCTTCCTTAACTCGATGTCTCGCTCTTCCCGAGCCAACACTGCCACGCCCAAGCCATCACGCACGAGTAAGACGTGAGGGCTCGCAGTGAGGGAGGATGTTAAGTAACCCACATCGGTTAAGGTAAGTGTCTTGGGTAGAGGGAGGATGTTAAGTATCCCACATCGGTTAAGGTAAGTGTCTTGGGTAGGCTTATAAGCATGGGCAATCCTCTCACTTATAACCTGGATTTTAAGTGTTGAGTTAGGCCTTTATGCTCTATATGGTATCAGAGCCTTCCTCAACGCTCTTCCCGAGCCAACACTGCCACGCCCAAGCCATCACACACGAGTAAGACGTGAGGAAGTGTTGAGTTAGACCTTTATGCTCTATACGCCCAAGCCATCACGCACGAGTAAGACGTGATTGAGGGAGGATGTTGATTATCCCACATCGGTTGAGGTAGGTGTCTTTGGTAAGTGTTGAGTTAGGCCTTGATGCTCAATAAATTTAATTCTAAAATAAGCTTAGCTTACTAAAAGTATAAATTATTATTTTTATTTTAATTTAGAACAATTCATTTAAATTTTTAACTATTTTATAACATAATTTATATTAAATTGAATACAGACAAACATACTAAATGAATATTTTCATAGAATGTAACGTAGCATATAATACGACATAATTGTCCAGGCCAGTCAGTAATTCATGCTCGCCTCGTGTCGTGTCTCACTCTTTTAATACATATATATATATATATATGTTTGGGCGTGGCTTTAGTATTAAATGCAATAATCCGAAAAGCATGACCCCATATGAAATGGTGTGTCTCTCGTCTTTCTCATTCAAAGCTTCCTTTGACTTTGACACTTCCCCACACGTGTCACCTAATCATACGTCTTCTCCACTTTCGAATTTCGTCTACAGTCGGTAATTTCTCTTTCTCTTGGGTAATTGGTTGCACATACTATATACGTGTAAAATACCACTCTACATTTACATAAATAGACTAAATAATTTATTTCTTACAATATATAAGAATTTACAAATTATGCGATGCTAGTCCTTTTAACAATATGTCACATAGGAGAGTTGGTGCGTGCTGGTAAGGCTATATTTCATTTTATATTACAGATTATAATGGTTTCGCACACTTCTAAATTTTTTTTTAATTTTTTTTTATAATTCAGCATAATTATAATCATAAGGGGTAAAGGAAAGTGGAGTACTGATTAATAAGAAGCTATTAATTATAATTGAAGCAGCACCAGCATGCATGTATGTATGTATGTATGCATGCATGCATGCATGCACATACATGGGGTACAAAGTGATGCACAGTTCAATGATTGGCGTAAACGGAGCTCCAAATACAGTCCCATTTTTAAGCAAATCACATACTTGATATACTGGGACAGTCCTCCTGCTCTTGACCAATTATTGCACCACTGATTGAACGCCTTTCTTGCTTTACTTTTCCCTCCTTTTTCAGACCTGGCCCATAATCTCTCTTGGTCTTCCCCGTGCTACACCAATTATACTACACCCCAATATTAATTTTGCGATGAAAATGCCACCAACTATGATGCATGCACCTGATTTTGCATAAACAAAACCCTATTTTTTCTGACAAAAAACACCCCAACCAACTTCATTTGTATAAATGGATAAAGGATGACACCATTTTGTGTTGGGGAGGCTTGGTCGATATAGTCAATTCATGCACGATATTTGTAGTAAAACACAGAGGAGCTGTTAACTACTTAAGTTTAGAGAAAAGATAAAGAGTAACTGATCTCTTTCTAGATTGCTCAACTACATCTTCATGTTATGTCTCCAAGCATTCTTAATGAGCCAATATGCAATAATTTTGTACGAACCATGTGTGTAAAACGTACGAAACTCATACAACATTGATCCTAGTATTGCAAATTCACCCTATCATATTCATATGCTATTTTCATATAAAGCATAGTAGGTCTTGTAATCTTGGGAACTTCTGTTTCTCGGAGATAGAAATAGCCAGTTTTGATAAGGACTGAATTATGGGGGGACTGAAGGAAAATTTCTTTCTTGATCTTATATAGTGGCATTGGCTGGATACGTTATCCATCCTCCAGTACCCCTCCAACACCACAAGTGATGGGAGCATGATAGACTACGAAAAGAAGAACATGATATGACGACGAAAAGAGGACTAATAATGAAATTATTCTCAAGCATTAGATCGTTGCATGTAGCATGCCACAAAAATATACCTGGCACTTGGTCAAATACAACGAGCACGATAGTATGTCATATGTGCAACAGATCAGTTATGTTTCAGATAAAAAAATATGTCCTCAGTGTTTACACGGAGCAATGCTATTCAGTTGGTTTGTGCACGGAGAAAGGAATCAGCAGACAACTTGATATTCAACACAAATAATAGAGAATATGTATCTTTTATGGGGAAAAAAATTAACTAGAGTAATTGTTGCTGTAATAATCATAAAATTTTCACCTTATCGGAATGTAAAACTAACAATTTCAATAACGTTCAAGGAATCAGATATTTTGTTTCAGCATATGTAATTGAACTTACCACCATTTCTGAAAGCAATTAGGTCATTCTCCTCCTTCTTAGTTCACGGGTATCTTGTCTTTCTACATCTGAATATGAGGGTGATAGGCAATGCAGCATCAAGATCAGCAGCTGAACCCAGGAGCTGATTGTCAGATTGTAAGTCAGCAAAATGCTTCGCAAAGACCCCCAACAACTGATGAAGCTTGTTCATCATTTCATGCAAACAAGTTGTGATAACTGTTTCAGGTCAACTAGCAGCTCTGCACTACTCATTGCAGATGGAAGGGAAGCAAGGGAAGCGGCACAGTTCTGATAATACCCTTGAATTCTGGAATTACCAAAGCGCCTCTGCAACAAGAACATGTGAGAGATGATGGTTTACTTGCTGCTTCCTAGGAATCGCAATTCTACGAGCTTTGGGCCTTGGTAGTAGTATCTTCAAAGCAGATTCTGTCTCACACACAAGCTCATTGCCCCCATCTCCCTAAATAGGAATATGGTGCTAATAGATACCTCTCCCTTACAAACTGGACATTCTTTAGAAGTGGAATCAAAGTCTGGAACCTGATAAAAGCATGGCCAGCAAAACAAGTGACCACCACGAGTCAAAACAAGATCATTTCCAGGTCTAAGCAAATATTACAGTTAGAAAAGCTCCCACCTCCTTTTTTTAGTCTTCTTAACCCAATAAACTATCTCCAATGTCTTCGCCTCTAACTGGTAACTATCTCTTTTACAACCTCTCTTCTTCTCACCAGTCATATCTACCTTGCTCATGTTAGCAATTCCACAAACATTGCTTCCCTCAGCATTCATATCAACAGTCACTTCACCGGAAACTTGACAACTTTCCATAGAATTCAGCTCTTGGCACCACCTCTGACGGTGCCTTGCACGAACAGCAGCACCCTGCGGCTGCGAAATCCATTCTTGAAATCCAACTCATGCAACAAAGAACCAACTCTTACATCTTTCAAATTGTCATAATCTACATGCATGTTGCCCCCATCTCCATTAACAGGAATTTTGGTGCTATTAGATACTTCCCCCTCGTAAACTGGACATGTTTTAAGAGTTTGATCAACACATGACACCTGATGAAAGCACGCCCCACGAAACAAGTGATCACTACAAGTCGAGACAGGATCTTTTGCAAAGTCCCAACATATTACAAGCACAGAACCCCCATCACCCTTATCAGCATTCTTGACCTGAGAATACATCATCTCTAACGCCTTTGCTACCAAATGAGAATGATACCTTTTACAACTATTTTTTCTTGTCAATAATCATATCTACCATGCCCATGTTAGTAATTCCATCACGGATACCTCTCTCAGCACCCACATCAACCATTATTTCACTATAAATATGACTAATTCCTATAGAATTCTGCTCTCGGCACTACCTCTGCTGCTGCCTTGCACGAACAGCAACACCCTGCAGCTGCTGGATCATTCCAACTCTTTCAACAAAGACCCAACTCTTGCAGCTGATCGAAAAAGGTGGATCCGTAGGTTCTTGGTTAAAATCAAGATCGGTGAGATTCACATCCATCAAATTATCACCACCACCACCACCACTATTAGTATTATTATTATTATTATTATTATTATTATTATTATTATTATTATTATTATTATTATTATTATTATTATTATTATTATTATTATTATTATTATTATTATTATTATTTGTTTGAGAGGGAAATAATTGAATGAGCTTGGTTTAATTTTTTATTTTTCTCGAATTGTTGTTTAAGTATTTTTTTTTTAAATCACTCAGTCAATCATTTTCTAATTAAATTTTAGCGGGACACCACTAATATAACAAATAAAAAAAAAAATCAGAAATAGGAAATATCATTGTGGTTGATGGATTATCAAAATTTCTTCAGAGTGACTGCGATTCAAAAAATATATATATGTCTTTAGATTTCTAAGCAAATATTTTGATATGAAATTAATTATATTTTTTGCTATTATTTGAAGATTTATCCCATAAATTGATATTAAAAGGCTTAATATACCAAACATATATACATGCAATATGGTATTATCTTGAAGAATGAATTATTCAAAAGTTAGAAGATTAATGAACTAAAATCGGTTTTGTAAAATAAGTTTATAGTGAATTATATAAAATGTTAACACAATGCGTTTGCGGAAACATTTTCTAAATTCTTGACAACTTGCTTCTCTTATCATATTGGTTGGGGCTTCATTCTTCCATACTCTGATTATCTAATTCCTAAACTGAATTTATCATATAATTTTAATTGACATAAAACATTCATATTCTAGTCTATTGTCACCTCAAAATGGGCAACCACATTTTTTTTTTCTTCATTCCCAAATTTGAAGTATGTAGTCTAACTATAGTGTTGATATAATATAATTTATTATGCTAAAAAAAGAAAGTAGTATAATTTCAAATATGAAAAATTTAAAAATCAAATTCAATTGATCTTTTGCAAAGAAATGAAATTTAGATATGACCTTGTTATTCCTTTTCTTGCCCCAAAAAGATTCATTTTTCATAGATAAAAATAATCTTTGTTTTTTTTTTTTCAAAACAAACTGTTATAAATATGAAACTCCTGCAAAATTACAAATACTGCCACTTAGTAGAGCCGAGCTGAAACAAGTATCTTCTAACTCTGGATCGAGCTTGATAGGAAAATCAAAGGTGCGAATTTGGCTCAAACTCAAACTTTTAAGCTCAAATTCGACGCGTTGGAATACTCGATAAGTCTGAGTTCAACTCAGCTTAGCTCATTATGTTTTTTTAAAAATTTATTTGATTTTTATTTAATTTATAGTAGGGGTATTTGGTAAATAAGTAAAGAGTAAGGAGTAAAATCGTAATTTTAATATGATCTTGATTAGATTCACAAGCCTATCAAGTTGAGTATTTATGGATTTGAGATCGAGCTTCAAAGCTACTCAAGTAGCTCATGTTCGATTAACTTCAATAAAATTTGATCTTCTTTTTTATTCGATTTCAACTAGCTCACCAGCTACATCAACTTGACTGCATTGTTATTCAATTCATTTAAAATTTAATTATATGTCTATAACTAAATACCATTCATAATAATTCCTAAAAAAAAAAAAAAACTAAGCATAATAGTAAACTTCGAAATAAAATTATTTAAAGAAAGTAATAATTAACAATTATTTCAAATGAAGAAAAAAAAAACAATTTTGAAAGTACAAAATATAAACAAAAAACAGAAAAAACGCAGTAAACAACGTACAATTGCGTAGCTGGGGGCGTACGACGGAAACGAAAATATCTTATCTTTTGTAGCCTTGAATAATTTAACCCAATCTCATCTGGTGCATATATAAAGCTATCCAGACATGGAAAATAAATTGCGACTCTGGATCACTGAACTTAATATGAACCATCACCGCCGCTATATCCTCCATCCGTGCCACCATAACCGCCGTCAATGATTACACCTCCGCCCCCAATCCCCATCCCCATCAAATCTATCGGACTAACATCACTACCGCCACCGCCAGCCCCACCCCCACCCCCACCCCCACCCGAGAACCCCTGTAATATCGCCTGCGTTGTCGCCTGTGCAATGCCGCTGGCAATCCCATTGCCCACCCCAACCACGAGTTGGCCCGTTAACGCGTTAACAGGCCCAGCAGGTCCATAACCTGGTTGGTTTAAGTTGTTATACGCCATGGTGTTTGTTTGAGGCATTCCTACAAACTGGTTCGGTGCTTGTCCAATAACTGCAGGCGGCGGCGGCCTAGGAACACCATAACCCGCCACATTTGGCGAATGCACGAAATTGGAAGGCTGCAGGGGAACAACCGATCTTGCCTGAGACTGATGAGTTGGGCCAGGCCCTGGAACTAGAGTTGCGACACATGTTATATGCACATCGAACTCGCAGGTGGCGCATCGGTAAAGCCAGGTTTGGGAGGTGACCCTCTTGCAAATATCGCAAGAAAACGAGTTTCCAGGATAGGGGGAGGAGAACGTGAGGCTGAGCGGGTGGTGGTGGCGCTGGTGACTGAGTTGCACCGGCAACGAAGCACAGGTTGTGTGAAGATCAACGCCGCAAGGGCTGCAGTGATAGGAAAAGCCGCTGCCCTGGTTCCCGCAGGCGTCGCATCGGAATAGGCCTTCGGGGTAGACGGGTATCGGGTAGAGACTAAGGGCGTGGTTTTGATCGAACGGGTGTTTGAGTTGTTGAGGCAGTTGGTAGCATTTTGGGTGGAGGAAGAAGTTGCAGGTTGTGCACGCGTAGACGGAGGTGGAGCCGGTGGCGTCAAGTTTGCAGGCGGAGCAGTGTAGAATTTGGCCTGCTGATTGGAGATCTAAGAGGTACAACGGGTGCGGGTGGGCGAAATGGGTGATCGGAGTTTGATCGGACGGTTCAGATCCCGGCTTCCCCATCTCTTTACGTAGGATCAGATTAAATTGTTTGATGGTCAAATTATGGGTTTGAGGCAATATTTAAAAGAGCTAAAAAATGGATATGGTTGATTTGATAGAGTAAGTCAACCAGAAGAAGCCAAAATGGAGTTGATGATATGTTTGTTGGCAGGTGGATTTCTTGAAGTCAACTGATGGGGTGGTTGACTAGGAAGGCAGAGTTTGACAAGGTCAAGGTTTTGTGCAGTATCAGACAGCAGGGTCTACGTACTTATATCCCACTTGATCATAGTAAATCAAAGTTTGTCCAGAAGAACTGGGAAGAAACTGTCAAACTACAACTACTAAAGGATGATCGTGCATGTGAAGTGATTCACCACTACGTTTTGGCAGATGCAGGAAGAAAGACTGGTTCTAGAGATGTCACCAAAATAGAAATGGATCATGAATTCTGGAATCATTGACAGGATAGATGCTGACAGCAGCCTACTTAACTCCCACTTGGTTGTAATAAATGATAAGTTATCTAAGGAGTTGGCGTTATCAACTTAGCTGATCTTCCACTAACTGATGCATTATTGTGCTGATCAAGCAATTCTTCACTTGAAAGAACATTTATATTTGAATGTCATGTTCAGTTGCTATTGTTTACTCGTCATCAATTTTGGTCGCTTAAATTTGTTTTTTAATCACAATTGGCCATCTTCTTTATCAAGCTTTCCGAACCTAACGGCCATAATTTGAACATGTTCTAAACCGTTTTTTTGCTTAAACTTTATCATGTCCAATATATAACAATTAATTAAAAGTCGGAATGCACATTCACAAAATAGTAGGGCAGGCTGCCCATCCTTCTTGAACCATAAAAAGTTATGTTATACTCAAATACAAGAAAAAATTTAACAATTTACATCATATTTTGCCTGCTAAAAACTAAAGCTTGTGAGAGAAGGAGCAAGGATTAGGGACCAAAGAGTGATATTAGGGTTCATAGAAGTGGTTGAACTACAAGAATTTACATATTAGAAAAAGAAATTAGTGACAAATAATATTAATTATTAAATAACAACGAAATAGAAATATAATAGTAATGGAAAGTGACATAATTTTTTTATATCATTAGCGTTTGATTGATGACGAATTAACAATTGAATATTGGAGACGGAATAATTCATTTTTATTTTTTGTAGATAATTTGGTTTCTAATATTACATTAGAGACGGAAATTCGATCACTAAATTTAGAGATAAAAAAAAAAAAAAATCGTCTCTAAAATTTAGCAACTAACATTTTAGTAACAAAATACTTCGTTTCAAATGTGTCATTATTTTAATTTAAGGACGAATATAATGTAATTAGAAACAAAATCTTGTGTCACTAAATTTAATTGTTTTATATTATCTGTTGGGAGAAGAAATGTTCTTTGAGCGCCAATATTTTCCGCCAATTTTGGACATCTAGATAACAGAGGTGACCAACGGTTATCTAAAAAAATTCACTTAGTTAATCAAAATTGATGACAAGTGAAGAGTAGTGACTGTTCGTGAAATCTGGGCGACTTAAATAATTTTATTTTCTAAAGAAATAAAATCATGGGAGAATGCCAAAATCACAAATAGTTTGTTTGCCTTTTATGTGTAGTGAAGATGATTACCCAGATTCAGAGAGCAGTATCATTGCAAGAGATTCATCAGTGGCTGCTTAATTTGGTTGCTCATCATAATAATATAGGAACAAAAAGTTAGGTTGATTATGCCAATTTCCACCTAATATCAGCTCATTAAAAGGATCTGATGAACATATGGAAAAAATTCTCAAATAACAAAAGGGGCACCAATTTCTTTTACCTGATTTGTTAGGAGTGTAATGTTTTTGTCGATTTTACTATTATTAGCTAGTAAAATTACTCATTTATATTTAATAAGTCTGTAAGACTTATTTTGTGCCCTACTTTAAAAAAAGAAAAAAAACTCAGTGGTAATGTTCATACTTCATAGCATTCAAATTTAACAATACCACCTAGAAACATGATTGCTGACCTTAAATATAAGTAAATTGGGCGTGATGACCAATCACTAATGTTAAAATAGTTACTAACTAACAAGTAATAAAAAAGACACAAAATGTTGATTTCTTATAGTAGGGTAATATGGTGTATCACTGTTTAAAGATATAAGATTTTTTATTTCATTTTATGTATTCCGTCATATTTTAAATTCATTAATACATGATAAGTGGAATGAAATTAATAAGAAATACATAACATGTATTTGTAATGTTGAAATATGAGATGAAATACAAAAATAATACGTGAGTGAAACCTCCAACTTAAAAGCCTTCTCAACAAGTTCACTTTCCTTAATATTTTAACACTACCCTCTTCTCCTTCTTCTTTTAAATTTTCTTTTATTTTATTTTTCAAGAAATAAGAGCTTTCCTTTGCATAATCTGTTTTTTTTTTAGTGATTTTTTGAGTTGATTTGTATATGAGGCACTGATATTTAATTGAACTGAAGCAAAAATTAAAACTCAACCACAACTTTACAATTGCAGCACTTATTTCAAAGTGCGAAGGATAGAATAACTTTAACACGTTCGAATCAATTAACCAGGAATAAACCTGATGAACATCGTCTCCTCAAACTTCTATTATTTTCGAACTTTCAGTAATGGAAGAAATTAAAGCTCAATGGCATCACAGAATGGGGAAGAAACCAACGAAACATATTCTGCAAGTCTCTCTCTTTCAGACTTGATCATAAGATAATCAGAAAAGGCCTCCAAGTCCACCGAGAAAATCCAGGCCGCCGCCTCCAAGAAAATCGAAACCGCCTCCACCGCCCAATAAAGATTGCAGAGAACCTAGTCCACCGCCTCCGAGCCCACTGTTATTAAGTCCAGACATCAACTGCATCAGCTGTTGTGCTCCCCTGTCACCTCCAAAACCACCCCCTAATCCTCCTCCCACGCCACCGAGATTGCCCGACAGTATTGCCTGAGTCATGGCGCTATTGTTCTGAACCATCTGCATAAGGACCTGAAGGAACATTTCATTCTGTGCGTTTGCCCCAAACTGTGCCGAAACTGGGCCTCCTGTCGGAAAACCAACAGCCGCATTGTTGATCATAGGATGAGGCATGAAGTTCTGCTGCATATGTGGCGGCGGCGCAGCCATAAAATGCGGCCCGTTAGGACCTTGAGGCTGAACCACCGGAATCGATCTAGAACACGTCAGCGCCTGCTGCGGCGCCGCCGCTTGAACAGGCGGAGCAACCGTAGCGCATTTCAAATGCGCATCAAATCCGCACGCGCCGCACCTATAAAGCCAGTGATCTGATCCCTGACCCTTGCATATATAACAGGCGAAATCCTTGGTATGGTAAGGGGATCCAAATGCAAGATCGAGGTTGTGCGGGTGATAGGCGGTGGTTAGGGATAACGGCGTGGATGCGCAGAGTATGTGCAGATCAATACCACACGGTTTGCAGTGGTAAGAGAAGCCACTGCCAGTTTCTCGGCAAGCGTCGCAGTTGAAAATGCCTTCGGCATACGCCGGCTCCGGCAGGAGGGTCAAAGCATGCTCCTTATGGACAGGGTGGGTGATTTTCTTGGGCATTTCGAAGCATTTTTTGTGGAGAAAAAAGTTGCAGACGGTGCAAGAGTAGATCATACCAGAGGGTTTGAGCTTGCATCCTGAACATGGAGGAGATATGTTGGGGATTTGGTCAGAATTAATAAGGTTCAAGGGGTGCGGATGGCTGAAATGGGTCGCCGGAGTTTGTGTTTGTTGGGTTTCAGAGCTAATTTTTCCCATCTCTCTTGCGCTCTGAAACACATGCAGCAAATCACAAGTTGAGAAGCTAAAATGTTTGACAAACAGCAATCGAATCCGGCGGGTATAAAGCAGACAGTTGACTTTTGAGTACATTAAATTATTATTACATTATTCTTTTTTTGTTTTTTGGTTGCAATCGAGGACATTAAAATTATGAAACTTGACATTATCAATCTTGATGGTTGAGCTCGGATGGTTTGTATTTATTATTTGATTAAATATCCAGACAAACCATTTGATCGATTTAGTCCATTTAATGAATAAATGAGTGAACAAAAAAATTGATCATATTTCAACTTAGTTCCATAATATTAATCTTAAAATAATCTATTTCTATTACAAAAATATAAATGACCTTTTTCATTTTTTGTAATGTGCATATTACTCTAATAATTATTAAATTTTAATGATAGTTAAATAATATAGATTTCTTTTTAGAAAGTAATTCTTCCATCTAGGGGAAAAACTCACACACACAAACCTTGATAATGGTTTTTAGGTGTAGTTTGCTGGGGTTATTTACACAAATAATGCTGAAAAAAAATAGATTTCATAAAATAGGGCAATTTTAAAACGAATTTCCAAAATAGGGTAAAACGTTATACCCGCTGACGTTTTATGATAAAAACGTCAGCGGGCCTGACGTTTTATGATAAAAACGTCAGCGGGCCTGACGTTTTAATTTTGGAAATAAAAACGTCAGGCCCGGTAACGTTTTTATTTTCAAAAAAAAAAATAAAAAAAAAATATATATATATATATGCAGTATGCAATCAATGATGATTCACATCCATATATATACATATATATATATATATGTCTCCATCCATATATACACACACACACACATCAGCCTCATGTATATATACATATCAAGTATATATATATATATATGCTGGTATATATATATCTATATATAAAGATATATAATTGTAATTTG
Source organism: Caryopteris x clandonensis (assembly GCA_028749325.2). NCBI lineage: Eukaryota > Viridiplantae > Streptophyta > Magnoliopsida > Lamiales > Lamiaceae > Caryopteris > Caryopteris x clandonensis. The sequence continues at coordinate 4,660,987 of JAPYKT020000022.1, read as the reverse complement.
TTTTATATTTTTTATAAATTTTTTATTAAGTGATATAAAAAATTACAAAATAATTTTTTATATTTAGTTAAACTAAATCAAATCTAAATTAAATATATTTTTATATTTTTCATTATATAAATATATATTTATTTCAATACTATATAAAATAATAATATAGTTGTAAATCAATATAAAATTATAAATTTAAAAAATATATTCAGAAATATTTTTAAATAATTTTGATATTTATATTAATAATTTATATATATATATATACATATGTGTGTGTGTGTGTGTGTAGTAATAATTAAAAAAAGAAAATAGAATAAATGTCACGCCCACTGACGTTATAAAGATGTTTCTTTAAATTTTTTTAATTTTATATATTAATTATATTTAATATATATATATATAAATTAGATGTTATTTATTATATTATGCTTTTTTTTAATATAAATATTTTATTAGAAATATATGAATATATATTTTTCTATATATATATTATATAATTATAAAAAATAAAAGTTTATATTATTATTTAAGATAATTAAATCATATAAATAATTTAAAAAAATTAAAGACTAAGTAATAATCATAATTATATTTTTATTTAACTATTATTTGAATATTTAGAAATATATATATACATATTAATACATAAATATATTATAAAATATGTATATATATAAATATATACATATATTCATAAATATATATAAAAAAAGAAAAAATAATATAACGTCAGGCCCACTGACGTTTCTTTTGAAATTTTTATTTTTTTTAATTTGTATATAATATATATATTATTAATTTATATATATATATTATTAATTTCTTATATATTCTAATTAAGGTAAATATAATTATCATTTTTTTGTTATTTAAATATATATATATATATATATAAATTTATGTATATATATTTTATAGAAATATATATTATATAATTGCAGATAATAAAATTTTATATTATTATTTAAGATAATTAAATCATATTATAAAAATCTTATAATAATTTAAAGGATATTTTTAATAATTATTATACATTTATTTTAAGTATAATTTGAATATTTGAAATATATATATTAATACATAAATATAGTATAAAATATGTATATATATTAATACATAAATATATACATATATTCATAAATATAAAAATAATAATATATCGTCAGGCCCACTGACGTTTTAAAGAAACGTCAGTGGGCCTGGCGTTTCTTTTGAATTTTATAATTTTTTAATCTTTAAGTTGTATATAATATATATTATAAATATATATATATACATATTATTTCTTATGTATTCTGATTAAAGTAAATATAATTATCGTTTATTAAATCTTTTTGTTATATAAAAAAATATATAGAAATTTATGTATATATATTTTATAAAAATATATATTATATAATTGTAAATAATAAAATTTTATATTATTATTTAAGATAAGTAAATCATATTATAAAAAATTTATATAATTTAAAGGATATTTTTTTAATAATTATTATACTTTTATTTTAAGTATATTTTAAATATTTGAAAATTATATATATATTATATATATTTAATATATATATATATATATTATTTCTTATTCATTATTTTAAAAATATATATAATTATCGTGTATATTAATTTTTTTCTTATATAAATTTTTTTAGAAATATATATATATATTTCTATATAAATATAAATTATATATTTGCAAATAATTAAATTTTATATTTTTATTTAAGATAATTAAATCATAATATAAATAATTATTTATAAAATAAAGAATTTTTATTAATAATTATAATAATTTTGGAAATATAATTTTAGTATTTTATATATTACTATATTTATATAAATTATATATATATTATTAAATTAAATAATTATACCTACTATGAATAAATGAATTGTCATTTAGTCTATTTTTACTTTTAAGAGAATTGTTAATCAATCTTTTCTTTTACAGAGAGTCTGGACATTTTCTTTTACAGAGAGTCTCGTGTAATGAAATGAGGTCACTTTTTATAGCGTTTACGTCTTCTCAAATCCCACTGAAATCTGCACCGCATCGTGCAGTCAATTCAGAATAATTTCTATTCCTGAAATAATATAAAAATGAATGTCTTAGCATAATACATAAATACGTAAAGAGAATGAGTAAGGAAAAATGACGTGCTTTCACGAGTGATGAAGTATACGCCGATGATTCGCTAATTCAGGATGAAAATAAGTCTTATTTCGATATTAAATTATTTAAATCACATATTGTCTCGCACTATCTACTTGTAAATTTATCTTTTAGAAGAACTATAGTAAGGTGTGTATATTATTTATTTAAAGTTTTTTTTTGTTTTTTTTTATAAATTTTCTTGCAGTCAATGCCTAAGGAGATAATCAAACTCTTGCCTAACATTGAAGTACCAATTGTTTTATATTGTCTGGGAAACTCATGGACAATGCGATACCATGGAAACCACAAAAAATTGAAATTTGATCATGCAAGTTGGAGGCGCTTTGTGGAGGAAACGGAATTGAATTTGGGCGATTGTTGGCTGTCGAGACCAACAAATAATAAAACACTTGTTCTTAAAGATTTGTGATAGTGATGAACAAGGATCGTATCCACAGAGATTGGTAGTTTTTATTCTTTTGTTGTAACTAAAATGGGGGGGGGGGGGGTTTGAGATTTGGTGAATGACAATATTCAATTGAACAAGAACAATATATAATGTGAGTGAAATTCAGTTTAAACAAATTCAACCAAGGGTTAACTTCAAAATATGTTCGTAGAATCGATCATGGATGCAAAAATGGTTCTTTCATTTAATCATTAAATTGGTTATAGTTGCTGGTACGACCAAAACAACCTATCTCCCCTTAGTTGTTCGATAATCAGGGTACGACCTCTAATTATTTCCCTTATCAATAAACAATTCTAGATACGATCGTAGAATTTAATTTACCAATAGCATTAGGTAGAGAGAGACCACCAATTCTAGCCAACAAACGCACATGTAGGTTTATTTAAGTTAGATCATATATCTCCATAACAGATTTGTTCAAATAATCATGTTATTGTACCACTTATATTAGAATGGTTAAACAATTACGAGTTAAACAATCTAATTGGCAACATTTTGTTTCAACAGTTGAAAGATTGGCCACGTCATTCAATCATCAAAACAATAAGATTTATTGCACACAAAAGATATATGAATAACGAAAAATGAAAGAACAAATAAAAACTAATTAAATCTCACAATTCGGACGAACATAGTCTTCTGTAATTCCCTTGGATGAAAAGATGAAGCCTAGCCTTCCATGGAGAATTGCAGCAAAAATAAAAATAAAAAGAGTGTATCAAATTCTAGGTTCCCCCTTTCTCTCCATAACTCTCCGAAATATATAGTCTCTCCTACCACCCACTAATTCTAACAATAATTATCATGATAAATCAAAAGTAACGGCCATCACTTAGTGGAGAATTAAGAATGGGCAGTTATGTTCATTTTCGTTAGTGGGCGTTTCGAACTAAGGCGTGCCCACGCCTTATGCGATATTTCTTTAACTGCTTTGTCTGATGGTAAAGCGTGCCCATGCCTTATGCAAAAACTTTGGCTGGTACTAGCACATCTTCAAATCCACCATTTTATATCCAAAGTGCATCAATCCATCAAATTGCCCTACAAAACACAATCTTTAATCAAAACTCAAGAACTAAGCATGATTATAAACCAAAACCAAGGGAAATAATATAAAGAAATATAGATAAAATATATCCTATCAGCGATTTATGTATTTTCTCATTGGTTGAAAATACTCGAATGAAAGTCACTTTTAAAATTGGTTCGGTCAGGCTGAGCGCTTCATTATTGTCTCGAGACGTATCGGGTACAAGTGGTGGTTCATGTGGTTAATTATGTCTATGAAAAATTGCTAATAAGGATTTTATTTTGTTTGTTTGTGGGTTTTTAGGAAAATTTTATTCGGTGTAATATTTTATATTTTATGTTTATGTTATTGTGTAATAATAAAATTAATTTATTATAATTTTCCATAATATTGGTATTTAAATATAATTCTTGGTGTTTAGTAAGATGAAGAAATAAATAATATATATAAAGATTAGCTAAGGTGAATTAATGGCGATTACAACACATAGCAGCTTAACCTATATATATATATACACACACTATAACACTCAATAAATAATACCCAAATACTATTGCAATAGTCATGAAAATTCAACATCTGAAATGGCAATCATAGCTATACCAAATTATTTTTCCTTTGCCTTGAACTCTCCATACTTGAGGAAGATGGTCCACTCACGATATCATTATTTTCAAACTTGAAAAGCTTCTCTAGTTGGTCGAAGAATGGCTCGCCATCCATTAAGTATGTAATTGTATTTATCATTTTGGGATCACGATCCTATAAATGTAAGAATAATTAATATAAGTGTAAATTGGATATTTACAATCAAGAAAATAAATGGTTGGTTAACTTATAGAAAAAATTACCCATAAACGCCAATGATCCGGTGTAGCGTTTATAAGCTGTCGTTCACCAACCATACGAACTCCAGCCGTGATTACCATTTTTTTGAATGTGTAGTGACGGGATTGTACCATATCAACACGGTTTTTCACGTCAGCATAACTGAATTTACGCTTCTTGAATGGTTCTTCAAAATATTTCTTACGTTCAGTAAGAAGTTGCTATTATGGTTACCGATTTCCCAATAACCTGCTTCGACGTCTTTGACAAGAGTATTCACAAGCACTGTCTCCATCTCCTTTGTCCAGTTGGTGTCCAAGTATAACTCAACTTCTCGCAAGTTATAGCATTTTGATTGAGGCGGAAGAGGAGAGAATTCTAATGGGTGATCCATCTATGTATGTAAGTAAAATGAATGTCACTACACATGTATTTATAATGCTAACATCTTGCTGGGTATGTACACATTTGTATTGTGCATTAATTGTTTGGTGTATTGTTGATGGAACGTTTGAGTTCATATGTTATTAATATATTAAAATAAATAAATATACAAACCATTTTTTTGGTTAATGCAACAAATGATACCGGATAATTATTATAATAAATAAATATAGTCAAGATTTGCTATCATTTTAACAATACTAATGAATATGAGTTTAGAGGCAAAACAAGAAGAACAGTTGGACCACCTACTTCTAGATGGAATAAATTCATGGTCGATACGGAGTGTTTGATGGGTTGAAAGGTTGATATGCAGGATATTCACGCTCCTCAAAATGGCTTTGCTGCACGTGCCACTGGTACTGTTGTCTCTGCATGTCAAGTGCAATTTGAGAATTATATCCTTGACGTGTATATATTCTTCGATGTTGAAAACCCGTGTATCCAAGGCATTTTTCCGTTCTGACCAATCGTTCCAACATGTATGAAGTTTTTGTGAAGGGTGGGCCTGTTGAGAAGTCCCGGCCTCATACTGTGGGAGATTTTCCCTTCTTCTTACATGTGCGTATGCAAGTAGTTCTGCTTCTCCCATCATTTCATCCTTATTTTGTTCTTCGATATCGACATCCATAGGTTGTGTTCTTATATCTGTACTTCTTCTCATCCTCTTCCTTCTTTCCTCTTCATTATTCAGTTCTCTTTCGTACTTCTAGATGGCTTTAGTGTGGATTGAGCCATTAAGTAGAATATTCAATAATTTTCCATTGGAGACATTTGTCACACGAGAGTTGGGCAGAGCAAGTCTTTTCTTATTAGAAAAATGAAATACAATTTTCTTGTGCCAGGGTGCAACATACACATCTTCATGTTGATTAAAAGTTTGAGGTTGATGGTTTTTTTGCCTAGAGTTTTTTCCAACCCTTCCAAATTAATCCTGACATATTGAGCAATTGGAGTAATCAACCCTCCGATATAGTTTGCTACTTGCTATTTTGTTCGAACAAACTGCCTTAAAAGCATTGGTGCTACATTGAATTTTTTTCCATTCATCAAACACCATAATATGAACAACTCATCCAACGTAACAACCCTCGGTTTAGGTTTTGCCAAAATTTTGAGAGGAAGCGTTAGAAATATCGAATTGCCGGGCTTCTTATGCTTGATGCTTTTGATCGACTAGGGTTGTAAATAGATGGTTTGTCTGGGGAAGCCTCCATAATTTCCTTCCAAAACATTATTGGATTGAATTCAGGGAAGTGTATCTTCGTATCTGGTAGATTGGATAATTTCTTCTTCGAAAATCCATAAATTTCATTTAAGGTTTCCGGCGAAAGCGTATGAAACTCATTACCTAAATCGAAGTTTATGGCTCCCGGCATGGTATCATCATATCCCACGTGAACGGTCGAAAAGAATTCAAGAACCAACCGCTCATATGTCTTCTCTCGTAAGGCGAAGAACTTAGACCATCCCATATTTTTGCACAATTTTTTTAGATCCTCGTAAATTTCCAGCTCTTTCATGCATTCTTCATCTGCAAAACGGGTGGCCTATTTTTTCTTTTGTACACCTCAAACCATCTCTTACTCAGAATATCCCAACCTTCAAATTCTATGTCGTATGATTCGGGCATAGGTGCTATAATTCTCTCATATTCTTGTTGTTGTTCTTCCACGGAGTGTTGATTCCAATCGAAATCAGTACCTACAACTTTCTTTGAATGAATTTGAGTTCTAAGTCTTTGCTCCTCTTCAAATCTACGTCTATGCTCTATTTATCGACCCATATCATCAGCGGTGAGACCATGAGCACCAAACGGATACGGATACGTTTTCTCAATGGTACCTACAAAACATCAAGTTATATATCCACTCTTATATTAATTACATTACTTCAAACATGCAAATCTTTCATATTATTGTAACAAATCTATACACTTCAATGGTAAACACTATATTCATATTTCATACACCTATTATCTATTCATCCCTTAATACATGTATTTAATTCATTAATAACATGAAATAATCATAATGAGATTCTAATTTATGGGATAATAACAATACATTATCATTATTCAATGCCAATACAGCCAAATCTCCAATTACTATGATGCACACCAAGTGTTCGATGAAATACTCCAATGAATTAAACCAACATAACATAACCCGATTGATGCCACAATACTCCAAATAATAGGTATGACCAATATATCACTCCAACCTTCAAATCTTCACAAATGTATCTGTGAATGCGATTTAGTGGATGAATTGAAAGACTAAATATGTTGTATGATCTTTATTTTACTATTGTAATAGAAATTCGAATGGTTTTGAGAGCCTTTAAGAGAGATGCGTGAGAGTAGGGTTTTGGAGGATAAGAAAAATGGGTAAAAACCTATATATAATTAGGAATTTTTATCCGACTTTGTCTAATAGGCGACTCGGTCTACCAAGTCAATAGTATACACTCGAGCACAACACTCAGACAATACACCAACTTGATCAGCCGAGTGAAAATAAAATTTTGAATTTTGATGCTCGGTCGCATCTCACTCGGTCGGTAGACTCAATAAACCGAGCATTGTACTCCACTCGGTCAACACACTCAGTCATTCAGTCAACTTGGTCGTCCGATGGAAAACAAAATCTAGAATTTTGACGCTCGGCCGCATCTGACTCCACTCGATCAACACACTTGGTCATTCAGTCAACTCGATCGACCGAGTGGAAAAAAATTAGATTTTTGAAGCTCGATCGACGAACTCGATAAACTGAGTGTTGTACTCCACTCTGTCAACACACTCGGTCATTCAATCCACTCGGTCAGCCGAGGGGAAAAAATCTAGATTTTTTTGATAAATTCGTTTATTTTTATGTTTTCTTCCAATAATTATATCTTTTTGGTGATATTTTTTGTTTTTTTTTTGGAAATTTGCAAGTGAAGTAAACAAATGAAATATAATAAATATCTAGAAGGTAATTGTTTCAATGTTACATAATATTGATGCATATTACACCGACATTAGAAATGCCCTCCTGTACCACAACCTCTACTTTTTCTCGTTCACCACGCTCTCCTTGACATTGCACTTCATTTCCTGAGGTTTCTTATTGTCTTCTTATAATTCCCCCTCTTCTAACTCTTGTGTCAAAGGCAATTACTTATGGCTCTAAATTTTCTACTTCATCTTCCTCTGAAACTGTCGTCGAAGGAATTGTCATTCTGCTAGAGGATGATGTTGATTGATCGGCTACATCCCAAAACATTAACCATATCAGAGTACTGGAATGTAATAGGAGTATGACAAAAATACTCATAGTTTGTCACATTTGTAGTTTCTCCAGCTTCGAGGTCAAAGCTCATATGGTGATATTGCGAGGGAGTGGACAAAGATGGATAGTATGGTGTCGGAGTATAAGTAAGTGTACTCATTGAAGGACTATATACATCTCCCACACTTCCTTCAGTTGGACATCCTGGTCGTGAAGAGGTTAATGCAAAATTCGTCGGTGGTGGCATCCGATGTTCAGGGCTAATTTCATGATCAGCCCTATGACTTCTTCTAGTTCTCAAATTTGCATATGATTGACTTTAAGACTCATATTGATGTGCAAGCTGGGTATACGTCATGTATGTAGGCTCCGGAGACAGCCTCTCAATTGTTCGCTCTATATTTTCGTACAAAGAGAGCTGTTCATCTAACAAAGAATTAAGTTGCTCAATGTCCAACCTATTTCTATTCTTTATGCTCCTCTTCGTGGGTTCCAACTATTCTACAAATACATAAATAATATAACATATACACATTAAAATACATTGAATATATAGAAAAACTTAGATAGATATAGATGTAGGTTGCGTACCATGTAGTGCATCAATGAGGCATCTCCAGTTTTGATTCTCATTTCTTTATCCTTATAGACAGAGGATATGAAACGACATGTAATTGAGTTATACCAACCATAATAATCAGGAGTCGTCATTGGGTTCATAAGAAATTGGGTGCCCCTGATATATTCATTTCTTCGCATCCATTGATGAACATATTTCTGGTGTATGTCCATCTAGTTAGCATTTCTATGCCCCTTACGATCGATTTGATGCACATTCGTTTTCCAGTCTTCAAGAGGGTCGAACTGAGTTGGAATGTCTTGCAAAATTCGAAACTAACATAAGACCCTCTCTGGATGATGAAACTCCATATATGAAAAAAGATGAGAGAACATTGAGATCGCATATTGTCGGAGAAACATCGAGAAGATAATTGTAGTATTTCTGATTGCGACCAATCAAAGGATCCCAAGTAAACTCGTAAAAACAAAAAAAAAACATATTTTTTGAATGATTATATATAAGAATTCATAAAATGAACTGACAAATCAAATCTGTTCATGGGTCAATTTATCCAAGATTTCTATGAAAACCTTCACCTGGCGTTTACCAGTGTGTACGAAATTGCTATCATTATTCCAACTGTTACATATACTATATGAGTTGATTAGTAGATGCCTATTGAGATATAACCATAAACATAAATTCCCAAAAAAAAGTTAAATGAGTTGTAAATGTTACCGTACACCGAAAGAGTGGACGGGGAGTGTACCGCCACCCAAATGTTGAGGTCTTTTTATTTCTAGCATATTTAATCTTCATACCTTATATACAGGCACAATGGACGAGATTCACGACCAATCCTAAATTTGCGTTATATTATAAAGGCGTAAAACATTTGTAATTAATAAGGTTACATCTGGAAGATTCATTCATAAATTTGTATGTAGTACCTGTAATAGTTGAACTGGTCCACCGAGATTTTTCTTAGCATTCAAGCTTCCATCGCACAAGTGATAGTACAAAGAAGATAGGACGACACTACCCCAACTGTACTCATTAACTGATTTCATATCTTGCAAGCATTGTAAATATATTAGTGGTATTAAATTTCCACTAGCATCACGGCACATCACACCGCATAATAGGAATAACGCGAATGCCCGCACATATTGCTCAACATGTTCAACCGTGCTATCGGATGCGATCGCATATGAGCTGCTAAAGAGATCGCTTTAATTTTTCCACTTTTTGTGTGGGATACTTCTGGCGTGTAACCGAAGAGCACCTGAGAATAACCAACCCACTCATTGGGAGACATCGTAGGATCGACTCCACATACCGACTTTTCTTCAACCGAAAAACCCAAAATTAAGGTGACAGCCAACAAAATGACAGTAGCTTCACCTACATGCAAGTGAAATGTGTGGGTTTCTGGACGCCACCTCTCCACCAAAGTGGTGATTAAGTGGTTATCTGGGTAAAACCTTCTGCACCTATATATACCGTAAAAACTCATTTCTAATAACAAGTCCAATACCCGTGTGTGGGAATGAGATAGTCCATCTTCAAATAATTCCCAAAATTCATTATTGCACCACCTAAAGTGAAAGAAAGAGTTTATATTCGTGTCTGGCTTTAGTAGGCCCTAGAAAATGTGCTGAGATTGAAGTGTAAGAACTGTCGGGTCCCTAGGGCCATAGTGGTTCCGTTAATTGATATCCATCAATCACTGGAAACGAAAAACAACTTTAATTAATGTAGGATTATTAAATTGAAAACACACACGGTCACAAAAAATTATAAAATTAAATTACAGACAATTATAAATACATATATACATATATAACCCTTTTTCCCCATCACAAAAGTACGTACATTACACAAATTTAAAAAGGTTTCAAGATGATCTTAGAAATCTTCAGATTGTGAGCTTGCTTGTTCAGTTGCATGTGTTTGCAAGGTTTGAGAATTTGTACGACGATCTTGATTGGTTCCTTCTCTTTGTCGACAAGCCTATCATCTTTTAGCATGTTGCCTAACTCGTGCTTCAGGCCAATCTATCTCATTCAAAATTTGTGATGATCGATTTCTTCCCAAGCGATGCATAGTTCGTAAAGTGGTGTCATGATATAACTAAAAATCAGACTCATCTCAATATTCCTCCTCTAAAATGGCTGGAATGTAGCAACATATGTTCGTTTGTAGTTTATCAAGTGATAATACAGTTGCACAAATGAAGTAGCATTAATTTGTAGATCAACGCATACGCTCATCACATGCTAACATGGAATACCATATAAGGTCAATTTACCGCAAGAACATTCTCTCGTGGTAAGTCTAACAGCATGTACGTGACCCTCTTTGTTCGGGCGTGGTTTGGTGACCACCATAGCAGACTGTTCTTGGTAATCAATTTGGGTAACTAAATGACCCACAGAGAGTTGTGACCAATACTGATATTTAGAATGAGCATAGTCAATAGATGATTGTGCATTACTCTGCATTCTTCTAACAGTTTTTTTCGTTCTCTAAAATATGCAACACATCGCTTGAACGTGATCTCACTATTGCTGTTGAAGGGAGACGTCGTTAAACAATTATGACAAATCGGTGGTTAGAATACAATGTCGCCACCCACCATCATGCACAAATGCCCATTGTTCTTTATTGATTTGATTGGGATACAAGTACGCTGCCAGATTCAGACTTTTGATTTCATTCATAACACTGTTATGTTTAATGATTTGGTGTTTAGATCCAGCCCGCCAACACAGATCTTTCAATTGCAGATCTTTAAAATGCGAATTGAAGTTTGAACAAACATGTCACAAACAAAAATAACTTACTCCATGTGGGGCATTAAAGGTTGGTATAGTCTGTATTGCACTTAGAAGACCTGCATTTCTATCCAAAATTATGCACATATGATCCCTCCCACATATGACGTACTTGCAAATCAATTCCAAAAACCACTTCCAAGATTCAAAATTCTCTTCGTCCACAATAGAAAATGCTAGGGGAAATATCTGTTTGTTTCCGCCCACTACAACAGCTATCAACATTTAATGTTTGTATTTCGTGTATAGATGTGTCCCATCTACACTGATAATTGGTCGACAGTACTTGAACCCAGTGTAACAAGGCTCGAACAACCAAAAAACATATTTGATAATATTTTTAGTGGGACGTTGGTGTCATGGTGTTTCCATTCAACAATGGTGCATGTGTTCCACTTTTGTAATGCACTCAGAAACTTAGGTAGCTTTCTTACAGAGCTCTCCCATGTACCATAAGTGTTCTTAATTGCCTGTCTAATGCCATGCCATATCTTTTTATATGAAATCGAGTATCCAGTCACATTTTTAATGTCTTCTTGTGCCTCAGAGACCCTGATTGCAGGATTGACCCGAACATTTTCCTTAATCAAGAAATCTACGAAATTTTTATCTAGATTTTGATGATCAGAAAAAATGTCATTCATATAACATCTATGATCTCCACCTTATTTTGTTATTTTTGCTTAAATATTGCTTTAACATACTAAGGGCACTCTTGAAAATGTGTACTGTGTTCACATTTGACAACCCAAAAGAATGGTTTACTTTCTGCAACTAGAAACTGACGTCTTGCATGTCGTATTGAGAAATCCTTAATCACTGCAATCAAAACTTTTTATCCCTGAATACCATGTCCTTCTCAATTAGACCTCGGCTAGGATCGTAAAACTTTCTCCATGAAGATGAAGGATTGTGCATCAAGTCAACAACAACTTTGAGGATAATTGTTGTGTAAAACAGGATGTTTGAGTCTGGATCGATATGGATTGTTATTTCCACACCGTCGGGGTCTACATTGGTTGCATTAACATCTTCTTGTCTACTATTGCTTCTATGTCATCCAAATTTTTATTTTCTGTTTCACATGGGGAAATTGGACCTAAAGAATTTGCATAAGGGTCAGTGTCTTCTGTATTCTACATATTACTAGGACTAATTATATCTTCAGGTTCATTTCAAGTATTACTGGGACCAATTATATTTTGGACACTAAATGACCTGGAACCACTGAAAACAGTGTTTCTTAAAGCAAGGTTCTCCAAGCCCTGAGTGATTTTGGGCACATAATCACAAGAGTTACTGAAATCTTGGACTGATGTGATGGGCACATCTTGTTGGGAGAGCAACGACATATAATATCCACAGTCTTGGCTCATAAGCATAACTTCATGCTCGCTAAGATTTTGACATGGTTCTTTCTCAACGAAAATGTCCATAGAGTTTAATCCATCATTAGGATGTAGGAAGAACCTAAGATTATCCTCATTCTCAATCTGAACTACAGGCTCTATAACACTATTGTGTCCGTAAACTTCCCCATATTTTGTGAAAAGTTTCAGATGAAACTGGTCTTTAGGCACACTAAGAAATTGGTAAATTTGATATTTCAATGCATATAAGTTTGTATTTCGATCAATTCTTGTGTAACCATTGCGCGCACAACTATACCATATTTTTTCATTTTCTTATATAACTTTGTCTCCGCTTTATACTGTAAGTGCGACTCGTCTATGACTCGTCATTGCTTCAAAGTGATATTTAAAATTTGTTTCACTGTGAAATATAAATATTTCATAAAAACATGAAGAACAAATAAATTTGAATGAGTAAGTGTGGACCACATAGTACGTATGAAAATTATGATAAATAATGCATTACATTTTACAACAAAGATACAATTACATGGAATACACATTACTCTCTGAATGATCATTAACGGGTAAATTTTCTACAACATTATTATCATCCACAACTTCTATATCAACATTTTCGTTTTCAACTGGATCTTGCCACATATTTAAGCCAGGGGTGACATCTATAAGATCTAGTATGCGTGATCGCATCATATTCATGTGATGAAAGTTAGTCATACTCTCTTGTTGGATAATTTCATTTTGGCGTCTCTCATTATCCAATTGAGCACGTAACTCATGAATCTCACTTCCAAGGGCGTTTATATGCCCGTCTCTAACCCCAAGCTGCTCTATCATATTATTCTTTTTCGTTGTCAAGGTACTTAAAGTACCACGTAGGAAATTTATTTTCTGCCCTAAGACGTCTTCTTGTTGCCGAACGCAACCTTCTAAAACAGAGACACGGTTATATGACCACTCCAATTCAACTTGGCACATCTTTACACGCTGCCATAATTTTTGTATTTCTTGTTCTTGCATGTTGGATATGACATTTGGAGCAATATTTTTTCCCTCAATTCCTCTATTTCTTCTTTTAGTTGTTGATTACGTATTCTTAATTGCACTAAACTTGTAGACTTTTTTATGATAAAGCGATAACCTTTGTATGTGAAATTTTTATTGGGTCGTGTGGAAGTTGATGCTGATGATTTTGATGTTGAAGCCATACCTATCAAATATAATTTATAAGGGTCATTATAGTTATTAAATTTAATTTTTTAAGTATCCTATAATAATATTTTAATTATATAAAAATTTTATAAACAAGCTGTAATTAGTCAACATAACAAATCGTAAAGCAAAATAAGTTAAACATATAATACATGCAACATTAAAAAATATTTATAATAATAAATAAATAAAATTGAAATAAATACAGCAAAATAATTAAAGAACACATGAAAAAATACACTCATATAATAAAAATTTAAGAACATGTTCATGTAAATATATATATGAAATCAAACAAACATCCACGGAAATAAATGATAGTAAAATAAATTATGTATATATACTACTTACCTTAGCTTAGGTTACGGAAATGTCTGAAGATGTCTCTGAAAAATGATGATTTTCTTGTTGAAGACAATTTAGATGATATAGCATCAAAAAATAAAAAAGTTGATGATTAGTGTTTGAGAAAAAAATTATGTCATATCATGTAAAAACGTAAAAGATATAAGCTTATTCTAATTGGTGATAAATAAAGACAAAATAGTCAAAATTATATATATAAAAAACTAATACATGTGAAGGAACAAATAAAAGAAATAATGATATCTAATATATATATATATATATATATTATCAAATAAATTAAAATTTAAATAAATAACACATACCTTGAAACAGATAGTAGAAATAGTTGCAACAGAATGCAAAATAATTGGGGAAGATAATCTGATAAGAAGAGAAGAAGTGAAATGGGGTACAGCAGCAGCCTCAACAAAAAAAACCTCAAGAATAAAACTATTCAAGCTCAAGAACAAGAAGAATAAGAAGAAGGAAAAGTGGAGGAGGAGTTAACAAAATCTTAAATGGAATGAGAATGAAAAGAAAGAGAAGTGTATAAGTGAAGTGAGTGAAGAGAGTGAAGAGAGAGAGAATGACTTTGCTGTGAAAACATGTGAAAATTTCACAGAATATGTGAAATGGCAGTAATTGTCATTCATTTACTGCTGAATGTGTGCAGTAAATTGCAGAATGGCATGTGAAATTGCAGTCAAAAGCATGAAATGTCATTTGTGCGATAATGGTTATAGGTAAGTTCCTGCTTTTATTTCAGAATTGTTGTAGTTTAAATGTAATTTCGTGTTTTTATTTTTATACTGTGTGATATAATTTTTTTGTAAAAATATTTAACATGTGAATTATTTTTGTTATAAAAATATATAATATGATATTATCGTGTTATAAAAATATATGGTGTGATATTATTTTTTTAAATAACATATATATATGATAATGTGATATTTTAATTAATTTATTTGTATAGAAAACAGAATTATTTTAATTTAATATGTATAATTTATATAATTTTTGTTAATTTCTGTTCATTTTTTATGTTTCTTCAGTAATAATTTAATAATTAAAATATTACATATATTATTTAAAATATAAACGTATATATTTTTTTAAAGTTATTCAAATAATAATCAAAATAAATTATTAAAATATTAATAAGTGAAGTGTATAAGTGAAGTGAGTAAAGTGAGTGAAGAGAGTGGAGAGAGAGAGAATGACTTTGTTGTGAAAACATGTGAAAATTTCACAGAACATGTGAAATGGCAGTGATTGTCATTCATTTACTGCTGAATGCGTGCAGTAAATTGCAGAATGACATGTGAAATTGTAGTCAAAAGCATGAAATGTCATTTGTGCGATAATGGTTATAGGTAAGTTCCTGCTTTTATTTCAGAATTGTTGTAGTTTAAATGTAATTTCGTGTTTTTTTTTATACTGTGTGATATAATTTTTTTGTAAAAATATTTAACATGTGAATTATTTTTGTTATAAAAATATATAATATGATATTATCGTGTTATAAAAATATATGGTGTGATATTATTTTTTTAAATAACATATATATGATAATGTGATATTTTTAATTAATTTATTTGTATAGAAAACATAATTATTTTAATTTAATATGTATAATTTATATAATTTTTGTTAATTTCTGTTCATTTTTTTATGTTTCTTCAGTAATAATTTAATAATTAAAATATTACTTATGTTATTTAAAATATAAACGTATATATTTTTTTAAAATTAATCAAATAATAATCAAAATAAATTATTAAATTATTAATGTAATAATTATTAAAACAATATATATATATTAAATATAAATAATATATATAATATAATATTAAAACAATTAAAAAATCTTAAAAAAAACGTCAGGCCCACTGACGTTTCTTTAAAACGTCAGGGGGCCTGACGATATCTTTTTATTTTTTATATATTTTATGTAGATATGTGTATATATATTAATATTTTTCAAATATTCAAATTATACTTAAAATATATGTATAATAATTATTAAAAAAATATCCTTTATATTATATAAATTTTTTATAATATGAGTTAATTATTTTAAATAGTAATATAAATTTTATTATTTACAATTATATAATATATATTTCTATAAAATATATATACATAAATTTCTATATATATATATATATATATTTATATAAAAAAATTAAATAAATGATAATTATATTTACTTTAATCAGAATATATAAGAAATAATATATATATATATATATACAAATTTAAAAAATTAAAAAAATGAAAAGTTTCAAAAGAAACGTCAGGCCCACTGAAGTTTATTTAAAACGTCAGTGGGCCTAACGATATATTATTTTTCCGTTTTTTATATTTATAAATATATGTATATATTTATGTATTAATATATTTACATATTTTATAATATATTTATGTAATAATATATATATATATATATTTCAAATATTCTAATTATAATAATAACTATTAAAAAATATCCTTTAAATTATATAATTTTTTATATAATATGATTTAATTATCTTAAATAATAATATATAATTTTATTATGTACAATTATATAATATATATTTTTATAAAATATATATACATAAATTTCTATGTATATATATTTATATAACAAAAAAATTAAATAAACGATAATTATATTTACTTTAAACAGAATATATAAGAAATAATATATATATGTATATATTTATAATATATATTATATACAAATTAAAAAAATAAAAAATAAAAAATTTCTAAAGAAACTTTAGGCCCATCGATGTTTGTTTAAAACGTTAGTGGGCCTGACGATGTATTATTTTTTTCTTTTTTATATATTTATGAATATATATATATATGTATTGATGTATTAATATATATACATATTTTATAATATATTTATATATTAATATATATTTCAAATATTCAAATTATACTTAAAATAAATGTATAATAATTATTAAAAATAACCTATAAATTATATAATTTTTTTATAATATAGTTTCAATATGTTAAATAATAATATAAAATTTTATTATTTGCAATTATATAATATATATTTTCATAAAATATATATACATAAACTTCTATATATATATATTTAAATAACAAAACAAAATTAAATAAAAGATAATTATAGTTACTTAAATCAGAATATATAAGAAATTAATAATATATATTATATATTATATACAAATTAAAAATATAAAAATTAAATAAAAAAATTCAAAAGAAATGTGAGGCCCACTGACGTTTCTTTAAAACGTCAGTGGGCCTGACGATGTATTATTTTCTCCTTTTTTTATATATTTATGAATATATGTATGCATTTATGTATTAATATATACACATATTTATCATATATTTATGTATTATAATATATATATATATATATATTTTTTCAAATATTCAAATTATACTTAAAATAAATGTATAATAATTATTAAAAAAATATCCTTTAAATTATATAAATTTTTAAAATATGATTTAATTATGTTAAATAATAATATAAAATTTTATTATCTGCAATTATATAATATATATTTCTATAAAATATATATAAATAAATTTCTATATATATATATATTTAAACAAAAAATAATATATAAACGATAATTATATTTATTTTAATCAGAATATATAAGAAATTAATAATATATATATTTTATATATATTATATACAAATTAAAAAAATAAAAAAATTCAAAAGAAACGTCAGGCCCACTGACCTTTCTTTAAAACGTCAGTGGGCCTGACAATGTATTATTTTTTATTTTTTTATATATTTATGAATATATGTATGTATTTATGTATTAATATATATACATATTTTATAATATATTTATGTATTAATATATATATATATATATATATATATATTTCAAATATTCAAATTATACTTAAAATAAATGTATAATAATTATTAAAAAATATCCTTTAAATTATATAATTTTTTTATAATATTAATTAATTATCTTAATTAATAATATGAAATTTTATTATTTACAATTTTATAATATATATTTCTATAAAATTTAAATACTTAAATTTCTATATATATATATATATTTATATAACAAAAAAATAATCGATAATTAAATTTACTTTAATAAAAAAATAAAAAATATAAGGGAAACGTCAGGTCCACTGACATTTCTGTAAAGTGGGCTTGACGTTTATTGTATTTTTTTTAATTATTATTACATATATATATTTAAATTATTAACATAAATATCAAAATTATTTAAAAATATTTTTGAATATGTTTTTTATAATATAATTTTTTTAAATTTAGAATTTTTTTTAATTTACAAATATATTATTATTTTATATAGTATTGAAATAAATTTATATTTATATAATGAAAAATATAAAAATATATTTAATATTATGTTTGATTTAGTTTCAGTAAATATAAAAAAAATTAATTTCTAATAATATAAATATCACTTAATAAATAATATAAAACAAATTACAAATATATATATATATAATTATATATCTTTATATATAGATATATATATATATGTGGCACACATATACAGATGTGTGTGTGTGTATATATATATATATATATATATGGATGGGGATCCTAGCATGCATACTGCATATATATAAATTTTGAAAATAAAAACATTAGGCCCGATGACGTTTTTACTAAAAAACGTCAGCGAGCGTAACGTTTTACCCTATTTTGTGAACACTTTCTAAATCTACCCTATTTTATAAAAAACAATTTCTGCATTATTTGGGTAAATAACCCTAGTTTGCCGAAGGTGGCAGATGACAATACATTCATTGGGCAATGGCTTGTCTAGATCTGATGCAAATATTTTTCTTTTTTTGTAGAATTTTGATCCTCTAAAATATCTCATGGTGCATTTGAGAGAGAGACACACACACATTTTATGTGGGTTACACATGTTTATTTTTTATTTACATATAATATGTTATATTATCTTCGAAATATACCATGAACTACTGTATAGTATTCAAATTTTGTTTGTGAGGGTTTTTATTATTTTCTCTTTCCAATGAGTTTGCATGTTTCAATTCCAAAATGATTGTTCTCTCAGCTCCGAGTGCTTGACTTGGTTAATAGGATGTTTTAATTGCATCAATGCTAGGTGAATTATGTCTTGATATGGGGTATATGCTTTTTCAATAGATACGATAGTTAAAATTTAGAAGCAGCTATTAACACTCCAAGTATTTCAAAATACATCCTATATTTTTTTAGATAAAATAAGTATAATTTTTAGAGAAGAAAGAATTATATAGGAAAGGATCCAACATGCCACATGTCGGCATGTCTTGGTGCAAGTTGGTATCATTAAAACCTATTTATGGGAAACTCGATGAGAAAACCTTAAGTAGGAAAAAGAGTACCATCATCAAGTAAATCAAAAAAATTACTCCTAAACCCCCTTCCCCCCACCCCAAAAAAAAGGGGTGATCCGGTATAGAAACCAAGATCTATTAAGTACAATTTTCTTCTTATCTAAATTGAATAGTAATCCTACCCAAAGAGATCAAATTTCAGCTTTCTGTAATTGCACGAATCCTATCAACAGAATTGTAGGATGATAATATGCAGACTGCACACTTCTAGATACTCACTGCACTAGATAGCGTCCTAATTGAAATATAAAAATGTCCCAAATTGGATGAGAATATGCAATCTCCGTATTGGAAGTCCTTCTCCAACAAATCTACCATAATTTAGATGGGTATGGTTGTTGCAAGGATATGATTTCATGTGTAAATATATCCACAGAAGATATGTCATATCCTAATCATATAGTTGGCCGGATAGGCTTGCACTTCTTGTAGATCTACTGGCAAAAATATTCTGTAGCCGATATGGCCAAATCTGCATAGAATTCGAACATAGCATATCTCGATTGTGTACATGGTATGATAGTTGCTGAATGGATATGCTATGATGAATCAGATCTACTATGAATTCATGTATAATTGCAAATTTATGATTTCCCTACAAATTTTCTGTTCATGTAAATCTGTGTACCTGAATCGCCAATAAATCACTAATCAATAAAAAATTGTGTATCTGAATTCTTCTCGGGAAGAACAACAATAAAAAAATTTATTGGAGGTAATATGGCTAATTATGTGTGATTGATATTAGAATATGTGTGTGGTATACAGGTGGTTCCTTGTACCTTTACACTAACATCAAATTGATGAAAATACATGGCTGTTGCATGTTGCTTAAGCCATCGATTTTTTTTTTTATTTAATTTTTTTTAAGCTTGCAAAGAAATATTTGTGCTTGACTTATGGAATTTGAAAAGTATGATTCTATTTGTGCTTGACTTACGGAATTTGAAAGTCTGCTTGATTCTTTAGCTATGGAAAATTGAGCCATAGTTGATAACAAATTTAATGACGAAATTGAAGTATATCTGATTGTGAAAACTCGAAAGAATTACCGTCTATAAATGCCTTTGTAGCATTATGGCTGTGTAAAATTGTTGTTTGAGCAATGATAATTGATGAGATCAATAGCAATGATGTGTATGGATGCACTATCAATCTGCCGTTTGGATTTGAGGAGAATAATGCATCCACGTGATGCTTTAGTTGTGGGAAATCAGTGAATAATTAAGAAGCATACAAAAGACTAGATCAGAGTATGTTCGATTGTGAAAACTTGAGAAATTTAATATTCGTATGTATAAAATCATAAAAATTTCATCAAAATCTATATCTCTAAAGAGGAGATCATAGACTAAAACATACAGGTGAGAGGAACAAGAGAGATGAGACCTCTCTCCATCCTAAAAAAATTGGATAATTTCTTAATTTAAGCGTGTCATCCTTATAATTGAAATAATATTATAGTAAAAAATAAGTATAATTAAATATCTAAAATATCCTTTTTCTTTTATCTTTTACATAAGATTATTTCTCTATTTTTCTTGAGTGTATCTAACTATCCTCGAAAATTCTAATTCTCCATTTTAATCATGCTTCATAAAAACAATATTTAAACGAAGTAAATCAGTAAAGGAATAATAAAACTCAAAAGGAGAAGAATAATTAATATAAATATTTCCAATATTTTTCAAGATTAAATAACACATTTTAATTATTTTATTGTTCACAATCACACCATATTGAATAAATATTGGACTTGTAACTACCAAACACACATGCACTAATCAATACACAGTATCGGAACATCACTGATTCGATTACATTGGCTGAATAAACCGAGACTGTTGATATTTTGGGGTATTAGCCCAAAACTTAATTAGTGTTGGGCAAGGTCTTATGCTGGGCCCAGGCCGAAGGCCAATGGGCCCAACCCAATTCAAACCCTCGTTTAAACCCCGCAGTTGTGCCCTCCCTTTTCGACGGCGTAGCTTTCTCCCCTCTTCTCTATTCCCCTCTCGCCTCTTTGTGTCTGATGAGCTCTTCCCTTTCCTAGGCAGTCTTCTCTCTTAATTATAGTGTTGAAACCGCGTGACTCTTTGGTAGTTTTTCGGTGATGACTTGCCTATAAGAACGATTTCGTTCATTCTGTTGATGGCATTGCGATTACACGTTTCACTCTGTTATTCCTTCCACTTCCTTCTTCGTCTATACTGAGTGTTCAATCTCTTTCATGAGATATACAGTGTATAGGGTTGTGGGTTCTTGAGTGGGTAAGGAATTGGGAGAGAAGTGTTACCGGGAAGGGGATTTCGTGCTCTATGTGGATGTAAGTCTTGCATGCCTGGTTCTTCACAACTGATTGTCTTGTGTGTTCGAATCGGGGCGAGCCCAGGCACCCTCTGAGCCCTTATCTCTCCAACAGACGGCGACGCTGATACCCAACATTAGTATCAGAGCCACAGTTGCGCTGCCGTCTCCTGCTGCTGCCGTGGCCGTCGCGACCCGTGACTTGGTGTCGGTCCGCCGTCGCTTTTGTGTGATTCTGCTGCTGCCGTCGTTGTCGCAACCCGTGACTTGGTGTCACTCCACTGTCGTTTTTATGCAATTTCACTATTGCCGTCGTTTTTGTGTTATTTTGCTGCTGCCAACGCTGTCGCGACCCGCTACTTGGTGTCACTCTCCACCGTTGCTTTCATGCGATCCTACTGTCCGCGTGCCGTCGCTTTCGTGTGACTCTGCTACCTGCCGACGATGGATCTGCCCATCGGTTATTGAACCGAGGCTGGTAGGTCGTCTACTCTTCATCCCCCACCCGTCGTGCCTTTGCCCCACGAGTGCCGTTTCACCGACAAGAGGTCAAAAACCTCGCTCTGGTAAAAAGGTTAAACGCTCATCTCTAGTTGCCGATTGTACCAGATAGGTTTGGGTTGCTTGCTGGTAGATACCTGTTGAACCAACAGGATTATTTGCTATTGGTGTTATAATCTGCTGGTTTATGATATTTGGTATAATTTCTTATATTCTTGGTGAATATATACATTCTGAAATATGTTATTTATTTGTAATATTACTTGTGTGTAATATTCTGTCCACTTGAATATTTTATGATAAAACAAACCTGAGTGACCCCCTGCGCAACCGATAAATTGGTGTGTGAACTTGGAAATCCTCAGCCTTCCGATTTGTGTGAGTTGTGTGAATATTGTTGTGCTTTTGTGTGCAATATATCCTCTATGGGTTCCTATAACCTTGCACCTTTTTATGGTCGCACTGATTTTGGCATCTGGCAACAAAAAATGAAGGGAATTTTGATACAGCAACGTGTATCAAAAGGATCACCCTTGTATTTTCTAATGCCACGTCTGATGAGAAAAAGGAAGAAATTGATGAGATTCAACTCTCATTCATTATCCTGAACCTCTCATACTCTGTTATCCAAAAAGTGGAGAACAAAAAAGTGCCAAGAATTTATGGGATAAATTAGAATAATTATTCATTAAAACATCACTACCTTGTAAAATGTTCTTACTTGAAAGATTTTTTCGGTTTAAACTTGATATGTCTAAAGATATTGATTAAAATATGGACATTTTCAAAAACATGTGCAAGACATTAAGAAAACTGGTGATAAATCAATTGATGAATATATTGCTATTGTGCTTTTGAATGTTATACCTGATTCATTTAGTGATGTTAAATATGCTATTAAGTATGGTAGAGATCATGTTAATCTTGACACTATGATAAATGGTCTTAAGAGTAAAAAAAAATAGATTTAAAAGTAAATATGAGTATAAAGCATCAAAATCATGCCGAGGCTAAGTTTGTTAAGGGAAATAATTTCAAGAAAAAGAAAAAGAATCATGAGAACAAAACTAGGCAAGAAAAATCAAAGGATAAAAATGCAAAGGTGAATAATCCCTCTAATAAAAACAAGAAGTGTTTTAACTGTGGAGAACCTGGTCACTTTGTTAATACTTGTCCTCACCCAAAACGGCCTAAGGCTAACACTGTGTCTGAAAAGGAAATGCATGAAGATGTTTTTATGGTAACTGATTTTTGTGAAACTTCTGTGGCAAATTCTGTGAATTCATCTTTCTTATGTGAAAATAAATGGCTTATTGATTTTGGCTGCACGTTTCACTTAACTCTTTTTAAAAAATTGTGTTGCTCATTTAAAGAAACAAATGATGGTTTTGTATCCATGACAAATGATAAAAAAAAATGTTCTATCCTAGGTATAGGTAATATTTCACTTATGTGTGAATCTGGACATTCTCTTAGTCTAAAAAATGTAAGATATGGGCATGCTTTAAGTAGTAATCTCATATCTTGTGTTGCATTAGAAGATCAGGGTTACGAGGGTAAATGAGAAAATGGTGTTATGTCTATCATGAAAGGGTCTTCTGTGGTCCTTAAAGCTGAAAAACGTAACAACCTGTATATGTGCTTTACCAAACCTATTTTCCATGCAAATGTAGTAAATGATGATAAAATTGCACTTTGGCATTGTAGACTAGGACACATGAGTAGTAAGGGTCACGAATTATTGCAAAAAGAATGATCATTTGGAAATGATAAACTTTCATACATGCCTTTCTGTGAGTCTTGTGTTAAGGGTAAGCAACATAGGATCAGTTTCCCTATTTCCCCTGCCCCTAATCTATATAAAAGCACTGACATACTTGAATATCTACATGTTGATGTGTGGGGACCTGCTACATGGAAATAAAAGATGGTTTATGTTTGTTATTGATGATTTTTCTCGAAAAGTTTGGGTTCTGCTATTGAAAGATAAATCTGATGTTTTTGAAACTTTTAAAAACTAGAAAACTTTAATCAAGAATCAAAATGGTAAGAAAATTAAGAAATTAAGAACTGATAATGGATTAGAATTCTGTAATCACTTGCTTGATAATTTGTGTGCTGAATCTGGAATCCAAAGACACAAATCTGTCCCTTACACACCACAGCAAAATGGTGTGGCAGAACGGATGAATAGAACATTAGTTGAGAAAGTAAGAAGCATGTTGGCTACTTCTGGACTTTCCAAGAAATTCCGGGGTGAAGCAGTTGTTACTGCTGCCTATTTAATTAATAGGTCCCCATCTGTGCCTTTGAATGAGAAATATCCAGAACTTGTGTGGTCTGGTAAAATTGTTGATTTTTTAAATTTGAGAATCTTTGGATGTGCTGCTTTTGTGCATAAAAAACTGGACAAATTAGAACCAAGGTCTAAAAAATGTGTTTTCCTTGATTACCCTGAAGTTATGAAAGGTTATAGATTATGGTTAAGGAATGAACCTGGTTTCAAAGTAACTATCAGCAGAGATGTTATCTTAAATGAAACTGAATTTTCTTACATGCCTATTTCTGTGCCTATTGTTGCTCATGACACGACTCTAAGTGAGGCAGAGCATACACCAAATTTGCCTGTTTTGCCTGATTCTGATTCTGATAGCTTGCATGATAATACTGATAATTTAAGTGATGCTGAAAATGTTGAAAATGATGATTATCAACTTGCTAGGGTTAGACCTAAAAGAAACATTAGGCAGCCGTCTAAACTTAATGATTATCACATGGATATGCATGCTTTGAATGTGTATGAATCCCCAGTTGATCTTGAACCTAAGTCCTATAAGGAAGCTGTGAACTCTAGAAATTATGTTGACTGGTTAAATGCTATGAATGATGAAATGAACTCTTTGCATGTTAACCAAACTTGGACTCTAGTACCTAAGCCTAATAATTGCTCTGTTGTTGAATGTAAATGGTTTTATAAGGTAAAAGAGGAACATAACAGCATAAGGTTTAAAGCTAGACTTGTGGCAAAAGGTTTTACTCAAAAAGAGGGGATAAATTATACAGAAATCTTTGCTCTTGTTGTTAAATTTGTCATTGTGCACATAATGCTTGCATTATTTGTTCATTTTAATTGGAAATTAAAACAGCTTGATGTAAAAACTGCATTCCTGCATGGTAAACTTGACAAACAGATATACTTGTATCAACCTGATGGTTTTGTTGATCCTCAAAAGTCTGACCATGTATGTTTGCTTAAAAAATCCTTGTATGGTTTAAAACAATCTCTTAGGCAATGGAACAAAAAATTTGAATCGTGCATGAAAAACCTTAAGTTCAAAAAAAGTGTGCATGACCACTGTCTTTACTTTAAGTATGATGCCTCTGTTCCTACTTTTCTGCTGATATATGTCAATGATATGCTACTTGTGAGTCCCTGCATAAAATCTATCGAACATGTGCAGAATTACTTAAGTGAAAATTTTGATATGAAATATCTAGGAGATGCCAAACGAATACTAGGCATGGATATTGTTATAGAAAAAATCATACTTTGCATTTGAATCAGATTTCTTATGTAAATAAGATTTTGAGTAAATTTTCTATGTATAATACTAAACCTACAAGTGTTCCCCTTGATGCTCATTTTGTGCTAAGTAAGGATCAGTCTCCTCAAGACTGATTCTGAAATTGATGAAATGTATAAGGTGTCATATGTTAATGCTATAGGCTCAGCTATGTATCTTGTGGTAAGTACTCGATCGGATATCGCATACTCGGTAAGCTGCTTAAGTAGATACATGTCTAACCCTCGTATGCCTCATTGGGATGCATTGAAATGGCTTTTAAAGTATTTAAAACGATCTGTTAATACTTGTCTTAGATTTTCTAAATGTGCTCAAGGTGTGAATTTGATTGAATATACTGATTCTAATTATGCCAATGATAGAGATGATATGAAGTCTTATACTTCATATGTGTTCACTTTATGTGGGTCTTGTATTAGTTGGAAATCCCAACTTCAGCATGTTGTTGCTTTATACACCACTAAATCTAAATACGTTGCTATAATTGATGCTTTAAAGGAAGCTATATTGTTAAAATGCCTGTTATCTGAAATTGGATATTTAGAAGGTTATACGGTTGTATATTCTGATAGTCAATGTGAAATTCAACTCTGCAAAAATCCTGTCTTTCATGATCGCACTAAGCATATAGATGTTAGGTATCACTTTATTTGGGATATAGTTGAAAAGGGGTCTGTCAAACTTGAGAAAATACCCTCACAATTTAACCCTGCTGATATGGGAATAAAATGCTTATATGTTGAGAAACTAATGCTTGCATGAATACTTTGAATTTTGATTCTTTGGATTAAAATGTGTACACCTTGCATATAGAACCTGGTTTTAGTTTGTCTCATTTTTTTTGTCTCTCATTTGTGCAGGTGTGTGTGTGTGTGTAAAGGGCTATGATGAAACGCCTGCCCTCCGGATAACTTGACAATCGATTTGTGAGGGTTGGTCCAATAAGGTGGAGAATGTTGCTATTTTAGGGTATTGGCCCAAAACTTACTTAATGTTGGGCTGGGTCTTATGCTGGGCCTAGGCCAAAGGCCAATGTGCCCAGCCCAATGCTGCTCCACTTTGATAACCCTAGCCCACGTCCAAACCCTGCAGTTGTGCCCCTCTTTTCGACCGCGCAACTTTCTCCCCTCTTCTCTATTCCCCTCTCGCCTCTTCGTGTTCGGTGAGCTCTTCCCTTTCCTAGGCAGTCTTCTCTCTTAATTATAGTGTTGAAACCGCATGACCCTTCGGTGGTTTCCGGCGATGGCTTGCCTATAGAACAATTCCGTTCGTTCTGTTGATGGCATTGCAATTACACGTTTCACTCTGTTCTTCCTTCTACTTCCTTCTTCGTCTATACTGAGTGTTCAATCTATTTCGTGAGATTTATAGTGTATAGGGTTGTGGGTTCTTGAGTGGGTAAGGAATTGGGAGAGAAGTGTTACCGAGAAGGGAATTTGGTGCTCTGTGTGGATGTGAGCACTACAACAAAAATGCTAATAGACAACGGATTTTTTCCGTTGTCTTTTAAAACTTATGACTGTTGTTGAATCCACCGTTGTTAAAGGTGGCGCTAAAAGACAACGGATTTTTTCCGTTGTCTTTTTGTATAAAAGACAACGGTTTATAACCGTTGTCTTTATAGCGTTGTCTTTTTTTAAAAAGACAACGGTTATAAATCGTTGTCTTTATAACGTTGTCTTTTTTTAAAATGACAATGCTATAAAGACAACAGTTTATAACCGTTGTCTTTTACAATTATGCCCATTCAGACAACACTTAAAACACAACGATTCATAACTGTTGTCTTTTACAAATTTATGCAAAAATGTTACAACAACAGTTTTTTTACTGTTGTCTTTCAAAACTGTTGTTGTTTACTTTTTTTTTTTATACAATTTTTTTTATTTTGAATCTTTCTTATTATAATTATTATATATCCAAAATTTTAAAACAAAATGAATACATCCAAATTTATAAACTAATAAATATCGCTACAAAATGTACTTAGTCCACAAAAAATATCAACATAATCCTAAAAAATAAAAACAAAGTATCCAATTAACGGTTACAATAGTCATTTTTAAAAGTCACAAACTAATTAAAGATAAATGTCACTGCAAATTATGATCTAATACTCCATATAGCTGCCACCACATCACAACCTGTCAAATGTATAAAACAAATCATATATTAATTATAAGTAAACTACTAAATAACAAATGATCCATGTAAACTGCTAGGAAGCTATAGCTGCAATAACTAAAAATAGTATTGAACATGTGATGTACACAATTCTCTCGACTGATGGGACTATTTTATAATAGTTAATATCTTTTACGACATTCAAAGAGAGAAGTAAAAAATAGGGACTAAAACAAGAATTAGGACATGCGTAAGGGAGAAGTAAAAATGAATTATTGCACATAAATTATAAATTTTAATAGAATTGTTTGCAAAAGGAAGAAATAAAAATATTATAATGTGGACAAGCGCCATTATTGGCTGATTAAGTTGCATCTCACACGACCATAGTTTAGTCCTAAGAAAGAAGAAAAGCTTGCAGCAAATTGGTTACATTCCCTATTATAAACAAGATTCAGGATCCAACAACAACGTCAACACATAATCAAAGCACCCAAAGTTCATAAATTTTATGTTAGAAGATGAAAAAAAAAAAAGGGAAAAAACATTCTTCGTTTCACACCTATAATTGTGAAGTAGGACAAGATGGATGAGCATAGTAAGGAGGAGCTTGGGTTGTTGCAGTCGATGCATAGATCGGAGGAAGCATCGCCATCATTCTAGCTTCATGACTGCTGCAAAATCGATAAGATGTCATAACCTGTATCTTAGAAAAGGCAGCCAACACTAAAACTGACATAGAATTTACTTGAGATCGTGATTTGAAAAAGAGAAAAGGTGGTAAACCAAGACGGGATCATGATGTTTTAAACCTGGTAGTGTACAGGGCATGGGCGTGTCCATAACCTTGGTATAGAGTATTTGACAAGTTGGGCCTGCACAAGAAACAAAATTGGTGTGATCTAATAGTTCATAGTGATCAACGAGATTGTAGGCATGTCTTAAATTGGACGTTCAGATGATTTACATCGGCTGTTGACTGGAAAATTGTTGCAATTGAGCAGCAGTTTGCTGCAGTTGCCCTCCTGCTTGTCGCATCAACTCAGCATACACGTATTCATCAACCCGTTGTTTGGCAAGGGCAACCTATTTACAGAAGACAACATTTGGACATTAAAAGATTTCTCACAGTATGTCCTATTTATGAAAAATATGTCCACATTGTGAATTACAACATATCACAAGTGAAATGCTTACAGATGTACTACAACAAGAAATGAACAATTAGATATAAACAAAGCTTTTTTTACCTGTTGAGTGCTATTATCCAAACCCTGAGATGAACATCAAACTAATAAAATTGCCACATTTTACTTGCATTGCATCTAATTCCTTTTTTTCAAACAAAAAGTTACTCTATTTCTTCAAAAAGGAAAAGAAAAAAAACCTCACTGATATTCCATAAAGTCACTATAAGAAGATTGAAGAAAGAAAAGGATACAGATATGAAGATTATATCGCAATAATATTACATGAACGCATAAGGAATCCACAAGCTACACCAGCAACACGACCAGAAATCAAATACATAAGCTGGAAATTAGATACCTCAGTTGACAGCAGCCGCGCGGAACGGTTACGGCGGAAACGGAGTCGCGGAGGTAGCGTACGATTGATTTCTGTTTCTTTCCCCTTTGTTGGCCGGGTGGAGATTCCAGAATTCTGAAATTGCACCTTGTTTATTTAGACTATGGTACAAAATTTAGGATGAATTACATTTAGACCCCGTAAAGTCGGTCTGTACTCTGTAAGTAACTACAAATGACACCCCTGAGTATTTGTATTTATACTAAACCCCCCGTTATTTTGTAAACTAATTAAACACCACAATACTTTTCCAAATTATACAGCCTACTCCAAATTTTTTTCTTTTGCCTTTTTCCTTCTAACTCCAACATAACCTGTAAATTCATAATTTAAACTTATTTGATGTAATGTGATTATAAATTCAATATATAATTATTTTAGAGTACATTACGCATCGAAAATAGATTTAATATATTATTATTATTATTATTATTATTATTATTATGGTTTAATTATATTGCATTTAATTTGACTTAAAACTCATATATATTTATATGTATATATATATTAATACAAAATAAGCTTGTTTAATGTTTATAATAAATACCATTAAATAATACTACTCTTCATCATAAAATGTATTATTTAATGCTTAAGGTCAGCCAATTTAAATAATAATATTATTTTTCGTAAATAATATGACGTTTGACTGCACATATTTTGCTTGTTGTCTCATAAATTAGTAACTTGTATATATGTATAACAAAGCTAGAGCTAATTTAGTACAAAACTTGCTACCGAAAATATTTGCTAATTTATAAATTTTGTTATAATTGGGAAATTCTTTAATCAAGTAAGTTTGTTTTAATTGAAGTTTATAAAATACTAAAATAAAAATATTATTAAATGAATATTATTTAATAAATTATATAAATTAATAAAAAAAAATTATTAAAAAACAACAACGGTTTACAAAAGTGTTGTAAAAATCGTTGTCTTTTAATTACCTAAAAAGTGAAAGACAACACTACCAAAAAGTGTTGTGTTTTAGCGCTTCTCACCCTGATAGACAACGCATGAAACATTACTGTTGTAAAAAAAGTATTGTTGTTGTGCGAAAGAATGCATAAAGACAACATGCAAATAAAAGTGTTGTCTTTAAGGGATAAACCGTTGTCGTTGTGTATATACTTAAGCAAAAAGACAACGCTTTTATGAAAAAGTGTTGTAAAACATTAAACGACAATACAAATTACTAAAAATCGTTGTCATTATAGCGTTGTCTATTAGCATTTTTCTTGTAGTGGAGTCATGTGTGACTGGTTCTTCACATCCGATTCTCTTGTGTGTTCGAACCGGGGCGAGCCCAGGCACCCTCTGAGCTCTTGTCCCTCTGACAGACAGTGACGCTGATACCCAACACAGACAATTCAGTTACATTGCCCAATTAATATTTGGGCACTAAAACTAAAAAATTATCAACCTAGTTGGTCAAACATTACATTCATTCAATTTCGAACAAAGACACAAAAAAATAAATAAAAAAAAGCTTAACATTCAAGTTAAACTACCCAACTAATTTTCTTTTATTATTCAATCCAGAATCCATGCCCCACTGTATATTTATACCAAAATACTTAAAAGTTACTTAAACAATAAAGTAATATGACATATCTAATTACTAGGCAAAAATGCCAAAATATGGCAAAAAAAAAAAATTACAAAATTATAGTAAAAAAAAAAAATTAAAAATGTAAGCAAAATCAATTTTTGAATTTTTAAAAAAAATTTTTTTTTTAGTGTCGCCCCTGTCAGGGGCGACTTTCCTTTTTTTTTTTTTTTTTAATGCTGGAAGGCTCACTCGGTCGGGCACTCGGTCGGGTCACCACTCGGCCGGCCGAGTGGTACTTGTTACTCGGCCGAGAAACTCGGCCCCCGTATTACTCGGCCGACCGAGTTCTGGGAATCCACTCGGTCACGGCACTCGGTCGCACACTTCACTCGGCTGGCCGAGTGCGAAGGCGGATTTGGATTTTTAACATCCACTTCAATATTTCTCTCTCTATCATATCTATTACCACCCACCCACACCACACATTTCTCTCTTCCTCATCACTTTCTTCACTTCTTCTTCACTTCTCCTTTCAATTATCCTTCAATTTCCTTTCAATTTTTCGTCAATATTCACGTTTCGTTTTTCTCCATTTCTCAAAAGTTTGTTGAGGTAATTTTTATCTTAATTTTTATGTGTTTGGGTGGTGTGTGTGTGTAGTGTTGTGTGTGTCTGTGTATGTGGTTTTTGTGTGGTAATTTTTGTGTGTGTATGGTGTGTGTGTGTTGCTTTGTGTTGTGTGCTTGTATTGTATGTTGTTGGTGTGGTGTATGTATGAAATGTATATATGGAATGTATGTATGAAATGTGGGTATGAAATGTGTGTTGTGATGTGTGTTGTGGTGTGTGTGATGTATGTTGTGGTGTATACCTCTGTGTGTGTTGCTGTGTGTGTTTGTGTGTTGTGTGTGGCTTGCATTTTTGTGTGTGATGGGTGCGTGTGTATGGTTGTGTGACGTGTGCGTGTGTGCCGTGTTTTGGATATGTGTATGTCGGTCGGTGTATAGTTGTTGCTATAT
Source organism: Caryopteris x clandonensis (assembly GCA_028749325.2). NCBI lineage: Eukaryota > Viridiplantae > Streptophyta > Magnoliopsida > Lamiales > Lamiaceae > Caryopteris > Caryopteris x clandonensis. The sequence continues at coordinate 4,628,386 of JAPYKT020000022.1, read as the reverse complement.
ATATTGTTATAAATTTGTCGTTAATATTTTTCTGTTATACATTATTTGATGTAGGAACTGTACAAATTATTGCCGTTGTTGTGCATTTATCGCAACCCTCAAATTGTTGCCGTCGCGTTGACATATTGATTCATTTCAATTTCAGGTTTGAATTTTTCTAATGTATTAGTTTAAATTAGTTTTATTAAACTTTGTAATTATATAGCTTAATAATACCTCTTGCATGCAAAAAAATAGTTAATTCCATATTTTAAGATCATTAATACATCTTTATTATTTAAGATATGGAGTCTTCAAACAACGTCGGTATTGTTGTTTATATTGGGGATCGTAGCGATGTTCCACCTGTTTGTGCAACAAGGGTACCTCGCGACATTGGATATTCTGGCTTGGTATCAAAATTCTTTCAACTGACAAGGATTGATAGCAATGAATATAAATTGAACATATCCGCTTCACTACATGCAAACAACAGATATCATCGTATACCAATCAACAACGATGATAATCTATGGTTTTTCTTTGCACCGGATGCGGATAATCAATATGTAGAATTTCATATTGATCCAGAGAAACTGCAAGATAATGCTCTTCCAGATATTCTGCCAAGCAATGAGTATTTTCAATATGCTTCTTACTTAAGAGGGGATGACATTAATAATCCGGCACTCGTCAGGCAAGAGCATACTGTTGGAACCTCAAGGTCCAATAATGAGGGTATTCCAAGTGAAAGAGAAAATGCTCAGACCGAGGATCAAACAGATGATCCATTGATTGACACTTTTGGTGTGAATGAACTAGAAGACTCCGAACCTGACGAAGACGAGTTGTCTAGTGAATCAGATGAAGATGGGGTGGATATTGGTGATATTCAAACTATGTATTCCCCAAATCAAGAGAGATCACCATCCAATCAACAACCATCATTTCCATCAAGTGCTCAGAGATACTCCATGCATCCGAATATCCCGTTCTTCAATGCATCATCACATGAAATGCTTGCGGACTCCTTTGATCTTCCAAAAAATTTTAGATATTATGATCCTACTGAAGGAGTGCTCACAAAAGGCATGGTATTCAAAGATAAGAAGAATTTGCAGTCTGCAGTTAAAGATTTTGCAATACGTATAGCGAGGCGTGAATATCGAGTAGAGGAAAGCACACCTCGTATATGGAAAATCAAATGCAAAAATAATAGTGAGACTACACATTGCAACTGGTGGTTGCGCGCAGGTTACAAAAAAAGGATTGATATGTGGGAAATCACTAAGTATGGAGGCCCTCATACGTGCCTAATGAACGCGGTGTCTGTTGACCATCAAAACTTGTGCAAAAACATGATCGCTGCGTTGCTAACTGGGATGGTTCAGACAGATCCCGGGTATGAGATTAAGTGTGTTCAACAACAAGTGTATGATAAATTTCAATATACAATCTCATACCATAAGGCATGGCATGGTTTGAAACGGGCAAGAGAAAATGTGTATGGTACATGGGAGAGCTCAGTTTCAAGACTACCCAAATTTTTGGGAGCTTTACAAAAATGGAATCCAGGCACAGTTGTCGAGTGGCGCCACATGCCCGAAGAGACAAATGGTATAAAAATGTTGAAATATGTGTTTTGGGCGTTCAGACCATGTATAGATGGGTTCCAGCATTGCCGTAAAATAATTAGTGTTGATGGAACTCATCTTTACACTAGATACAAGCACAAGATGTTAATTGCTGTTTCCATGGATGCAAATCAACATCTTTTACCTTTGGCGTATGCACTTGTGGACGAAGAAAGTTTTGGTTCTTGGTCATGGTTTCTTCGTATGATATCGAAACATATTGTTCGCGGTAGAGAAGGAGAATTCCAGATTTTCAGCCACCTCTTGGAGTCCATCGTTTCTGTTTGAGACATGTGTGTTCGAATTTCAATAGCAATGTCAAGAATGTGAAGTTAAAGGACATGTGTTGGCAAGCCGGCTCAGCGTTCACAATCAGAGAGTTTGAAAATATAATGGATCAAATAAAGGCGTTGAATGAGAGGGCATATGATTACCTCTGGAAAATTGAAAAGGAACAATGGACTCTTGCCCATGACGGAGGATGGAGAAATGGAATTTTGACAACAAATCTGTCAGAGTGCATGAATGGCGTGTTGAAAGGTGCACGACGGCTCCCAATCTGTGCCATTGTGCAGGCTACATTTTATCGGTCGATAAAATATTTTCTTGACCGATTGACACTGGGCCGTGAAATGCAGCTAAGGAACCAACCATGGTCTGATGAGGTGTACAAGAAGTATGATCAACGACAACGAAAGGCAATGGAACATCAAGTCTATAAGGTTGATTTCACTGATCAAACAGCTTCAGTGAAAACATTTGTGGGATATCAACCGCAACCGAATGCACCTATAGAAGTTTTGGTACGTGGCAGTATTTTAGTATTCAAATTTTTGTGTGTCATGAATATGTAATTCATGTTTTTGCTATGTATTGTCAATTTACTACAGGAAAGTTTATGGGAAATTTTGAATAAACTTGTCATAGATGAGCAACCGTATCTTAGGGAGACCTTCAGACGATCAGTAGAAGAAATATACTCGCAAGCTAGAGCTCACTTTCATGATCGTCGCCCATCATTCCAACGCCAACAGTCACATAATGAGCCCGAACCGCAATATACATCACAATATAGCCCAGAACCTTTTGTTTCTACTGGTATCGACATGCAGAGTGACAGTTATGTGCCCCCACAAGATTTTCAAATTCCTTACGCCGCCACTCCAGATTGGGATTTTACGGCACATGGTCAGTCGTTCACTTCTCTCTTAGAATCTGGCCGTTATACATCTCCGCCTCCAGCATCATGCACTTATGGAAATTTTCGGCCACAGTTCAATACATCCCCGATCTCATATCCCCATTCCAGCACGACAGCAAATATAGTACATGATCATGTGACTTCGAGGACTGCATCATCTTCATCATCAGGTCGTCCATCTTTTAGTTTGAATATTACGACAGATGATAATGATTCGGATAGCGAACCTGGGCCAGAAGAAGATCGAGGTAGGGGTAAAAGGAAAAAAATTAAGCGTCGTTGTTTTACAGGATCACATTTTGATTATTAATTTGTTATCTATGTAATTAAACGTACAATTATTACTTAATTTACTTACGATGTAATTAGACGTACAATTATTACTATTGTTATTATAATAATAATAATAATAATAATAATAATAATAATAATTATTATTATTATTAAGAAAATCAGCACATAAAATTACCATAGAAAAAAATCAAGTTTTTGGTTCGTACTCGGCTGACCGAGTAATAACCCCGACCGAGTGCCCGACTGGAGTCGACCGAGTGCAAAGGATTCAGGATTGTCTTCATACTCGGTCGGCCAAGTACCGTGCGCGGACCGAGTGCCACAACGTCATGCTCGAGTGCGAAGGATTTCAGATTTCCTTCGCACTCGGGCGGCCGAGTACCCTGCACGGACCGAGTGCACCAGACCGAGTATTGTTTTCTTACTCGATCGGCCGAGCACCGTGCGCGACCGAGTGCCCGACCGAGTACGAGAGCACGGAAACATTTTATAACCCCTCTTTTCCTCATTTTTCTCACACACCAACACACCCAAACCCTAGTCTCTTCCAATCTCTCATCTTCAATCCGAAAAATTACCTTCAAAGCCATCAATTTTTCCATCAAAATCATTGAACCCATCATTTCAAACAACAAATTATTCCAATCTTCCTATAAAGTGGTGGAGATTTGAAGGATTCAAGCAAGAACACCAATTTTCGTTTTTTCAATCTAAAGGTATATTTTCATTAACCATTGCTTTTGTTGATTACATATGTTGATGAGGGCCTTATTAGGAGTATTTTGACATGAAACTTGATATGTTTTCTTGCAATTTTTCATTGAAGTTTTTTATCGAACACTTGAGGTGCATGATTTTTTGTTCTATATAGATATGTTTTCATGTTACATTGAGGTTGTTGTTTGATTATGTTCATGAGGGACTAATTTGGAGCATTATGGCATGAAAGAAGTTAAGTTTTTTGTAAGTTTTCATTGAAGTTTTTTATCGAACACTTGGTATGCATCATAGAAATTGGGAATGTGGCATGATTTAGTGTGAGACCATGATGAAATGATCTTAATACCCCATGAATTTCAATGTTGAATTATGAAATTGCTTAAGATGAAAATTGTATTATATGACTCTTGATTTTTTGTTCACATGAATGTAATATTAATTCATTATCATCTAGGTACCCACAATGGATCATAGCATGGATGTTGTGAATTATACTTACGAATGGAGCGAACACTCCATTGAAGAACAACAAGCTGAGTATGAAAGAATTTTAGCCACCATGCCGGATGCCTACGGTATAAACTTTGCTAATTGGGAGACAGAAAGTGATAGGTGGTTTGAGGTACAATAGAAGAAAAGGCGAGCCACTCGTTGGGCCGATGTTGAGTGCATGCAAGAAATGGGCATCTATGAAGATTTGAAAAAAATGTGCAAGAACATCGGGTGGACTAAATTCTTTGGCATGCACGAGAAGACGTATGAGCCCCTAGTTCTTGAATTCTTCTCACAGCTTCAGGTTGGATACAATGACACGGTGCCGGAATCCGTGATATTTTATGTGGAAAACGAGTGTCACCATCTTTCGGCCGAAGAGCTCAATCACATTTATGGATTTCCCAAGAAGAAGTACTCAAATCTGCCCAATGAGAGGATCAATTTTTCGGAGTTCAATGCAGTGACTTTTTGGAAGGAAATAACAGAGTCTGATCGAGCTAACCCATCGGCCTACCACTCTAGTCGGTCGAAAGCATCGAGTATTCGAAGCCCGGTCCTTCGATATTTTCAGAGGTTCATCTCCAATACAGTTTTAGCAAAACCTGAGCCTGGAGCGGTCAGTGTGGATGAGCTGTTCGTGCTATGGTGCTTGGTGAAAGGGAAGAAGTTCAATGTGTGCCAATTTGAACAAAAAATCAGGTTGCTAATCACATTGGAGGTTTGATCACTCCAATTGCTCGCCACTTCGGGGTCAACTTGGAAGGGATGGAAGAGACACCAGGCGAGACAAGTATAAACCTGGAAATGATGTGCAACATGAAGATGTGCCAATTACATCCCGGCACCAGAAAATTGTATCTGATTTTATCAGATAAGAAGAGGTTTGCACTGCCCAACTCTCGTCTGACTAATATTGCTGGAGGGAAGGGCCATAATCTTTTACTGAATGGCTCGGTTCATACGGAAGCAATTGAAGAGAGTGAGAATGAATTAAGGAATGAGGAGGAACGAAGGAAGAGGAGGAGAAGAACTACGGATGCCCGATCAGAGCCAATGGACCTTGATGTGGAACAAGTACAGGCGGATGAAATGATGGGTGAAGCACAAATGCCCTCGTACGATCAGGCAGGACCTTCACAGCATCCACAGTATCCACCTCAGTATCAAGGGGGGTGGAATGATTGGTCGGATTGGAGAAACGCCTTGGATGCACGTTTTGCCAACATAGAAGGGGATGTTGCCGACATAAAAGAGTATGTCCATCGTGAAGCTTACAATTCTCAAATTTTACTTGACATGCAAAGGCAACAATATGAGTAGCATGTGCAACAAGGCCATTTTCAAGAAAGGGAATATCCACCTTATCAACCATTCGGCCCATCCAACACACCGTACCGACCCCCTTAGTGAGCACACTCCATTCCAATGAAACGGCGCCGACTAATTTTTAAGAATGTATTGCTTTGATTTCAAACTCTTGACTTTGTTGTTTTTTGTTGTTTATTCATGATTTTGAGTACTATTAAATTTTATTTGGAATTTTTCCTTATAAAACATAATTATTGTTATTTGTTGGAAATTCAATTAATCAATACATTTCAAGATATTATAACAATCTCATTTAACAATTTCATCGAATTTTTACCAAACTAAATAAATTAATAAATTTAACTATAACACGAGAAAATAAAAATAAGAGAATGTACAAAAATAGGAGAACGAACGAGAAAACGAGAAGAATAAAAAATCATAATCGAGTGGAGAGATTACATATTTTAGAAAATTTCCCTTCGCACTCGGCCAGCCGAGTGAAGTGTGCGACCGAGTGCCGTGACCGAGTGGATTCCCAGAACTCGGTCGGCCGAGTAATACGGGGGCCGAGTGTCTCGGCCGAGTAACAAGTACCACTCGGCCGGCCGAGTTGTGACCCGATCGAGTGAGCCTTCCAGCATTAAAAAAAAAAAAAAAGGAAAGTCGCCCCTGGCAGGGGCGACACTAAAAATTTTTTTTTTTAAAAATTCAAAATTTGAATGTCGCCCATGCGAGGGGCGACTTTGCTTACATTTTTAATTTTTTTTTTTTTATTATAATTTTATAATTTTTTTTTTTTTTTTTACCATATTTTGGCAATTTTTGCCTAATTACTAGAACCTCTGAACCATTGAAGAAAAGACAAAGTTGACAATTCATGGATTGACATGGTTGTTAGAGAGAGAAAAATGTTTATTTATTTAAACAAAAAAGTATATTTGTCATACTGGGATGTATTTAGTTCAAAATAATTATATTATTAAATCATATACAGTGTATTTAGAGGATCGAGATGTGATTAGAGTATCCAAAAATATTAATAGCACATCCTTATAAATTAACTGAAAGTATTTTTTCTACTAAATTACCAAATTTGATTTTTTTTTTCTCCTTAACTTTTTAGAACCTGTATTTCCCCCTTCTATATTTTAATTAGAAAATGTCTCCAGTTCCACTTTACTGAAGAAAATGAGCCCTTTTATTTATTTATTTATTTATTTTTTATTTTTTTTTGCGTAAATTCCTGAAGATTGAACTATGAGAACTCTAATTAATAATCTGTCGAAATACGGAATGTCAACATATTTGTGCTGGCTTTGCCACTTGAAACGTGATCATCATAAACGTCGCATCACCAACTTGTTTCTACCATTTATGACGCTTACCCAGTCAATTCCTACTTTTCCATTCTTATCTGCCTATAAAATCTTTTTTTTTTCCATAGAAATACATAACTTTATAATCTAATATTCAATTCTACAAACTGTAATAATTGTTATATAATTACCCAACCATCAAAATAATTTTTCAATATATTTTTATTATTATATTTAATCTCAAAATAAATACTATATTCATATAAAAGGAATATTTGTTTTATTATTATATTTATCCAACCCACTTATATATTTGTCTAAGATCAGTGGATTATGAATCTTCGATCATTTTATCGTACTCGACATTTTAATACAAATATAATATTTTACTATTTAATTAATTTTTCATGCACCATCAATACAAAGATACCCTCAAATATATATATACGTCACTCCTCTTTCGTATGTGTTTACTTAGGAGGATTAGTTTGAGTGAGGATATTTTATTCAAGCCAATCATCAATTTACTTTATATGATAGTAAATTCGGAGCCTCGGGATTAATTCAAAAACCCTGGTAAAATGCATGATTGTGTATTTTCTCAAATGGGGTGTGATAAGTTATTCCAAGTGTATTAAAATTGTAAAATGTCAAAACTAACATTCACTTTTGTTTGACTTCTCTTTAATAAGAATATTTTGGTAACATTATTTAATTATCAATATATCAAGTAAAGTAAATGATGGATAATGACAACTTATCCAACCTTTTAATTTCAATTTCTTATAATAAACATTCGATAAATGTTAATTACGAAAACAATTCTCATATAATACAATCTATCTTATTTAACGTAATCTCACCGCTCCCAAATAAACACCCCCTTAGTTGACAACATAACTAAAATAAAATACAATTTTTATCAAATTCAATAATAAAAGACGGAACACCTAAGTGATCCTCCACTTAAAAATAAAATAATGGAGCCCCGCCCCGGCTCGCCCCACCAGTTTTACTCAGCGCATACTTATAGTCCAACTCATCTGAAAAGTTTCATCCACGCACACCCAAAAATGGCCTTGGTTATGAATCTCTCTCATGATGAGAGAGAAGCAAGTGAGAGAGGAAATCAGCAAGTCAGCCATTTCAGCCATCGCCACCCCCTCCAGTTATCACAGCTCCAGGAAAACGACGAAGCCGTTTGCTCCGGTTGCGAGCTAGACATTGTAGGCTCTGCCTACGTTTGCACCAAGGCCACGTGTACCTTTCTCCTCCACGATCTCTGCTTCGACCTCCCCCGCCGGATCCGCCACCATTGCCACCCCAAGCACTCTCTTGGCCTCCTCTTCTCGCCGCCTTACAGCGACGGCGAGTTCACCTGCGACGCGTGTGGCCGTTCCGGGCATGGTTTTACATACCACTGCGGTGGTTGCAAGTTTGATCTTCACGTCGAGTGCGCTTCGTTGCCGGAAATTGAAAACCGGAAAGATCATCAGCATCCTTTGATCTTGCTGTCTGCTTTACCGGACAAGTTGGAGGGTCAGGATTTTGTGTGCAACGATTGTAATGATCCTATGGTGAAGGGTCGCTGGATGTATTGTTGTTCGGATTGTAGGTTTGGCACTCACCTGGAGTGTGCATAAAAGTGATTCAGCTTCCTTCTGTTTTCCATCGTTGCTTTATCTGATCCATCAGTTTTTTTTTTTTTTTTCCCTTCTAAATCAGTGTTCAGTTTACATATTTTTTTTTTTAGTTTTAACGTGTGAGACCTGGGCTATGTACTTTTTTTATATCTCGTAATATAAATATATATTTAAGTTATATTATATATTGTAGGAGATCTGAATTTGTAATTAGTGATTTTTTTTATAATGAGTAGAAATTAGTTGTAATTTTATATTTCATCTTTTTTTTATTAGAATTAGTTTCGCCTACAAATTGATAAGCATAATATCAACGATTTATAGAAGGTTGAATCAAGTTAAATAAAAAAATAGCAATATCAATAAATTAAAAAAATAAAAATTTGTACAGATTTCGTAAAAATTGCCAATTACATAGTCAAATTAATGACAAACAAATTGCTAATATATATATACATATATATATATAATATAATTTGTTATATATTATTTATGATATATTTATTTGTCCTACCTAATTCTTTCACGTACAATTGTTTGAATCTTGAACAGTAGGTACATTTTTATTTGTCTATTTCATTTGATATCAAGTAAATTATATCTGTTTTTTTCTTTTTATCCAAGCAACATTAAAATTGGATTCTTTAAAATATATTTTTTTGTAAATTCAATATTAGTATTGAATTTATATACTTTAATGATTTCGTTCGCTGTATATATAATTTAAGTATATACTTACATTACAAAATATAATAAAAAAATCTCTTTTGCATCGCACAGGTCTCACACTAGTTAAATGTAATGATATTACAAAAATTTGAAATTAGATAAAAACAAATACTTTGAAAGCTAATGAAAAATCAAACAGTACTTATACGTCGAAATAATTAGCATATTTCAACAGAAAATCACAAGAATAATCAAAACAAAAAATAAAAAAGATGGACGAACTTTTCGTTTAAAAATAAGAAAGAAAAATAGTTAAGAAAATGAAATATGTTTATGATAAATTGAAAGCAATAGACGAATAAAAAAATCTGAAAATAAAATAAACATAAAAATAATATTTTGAAGAGTGTAGGCTTTGGTGAGAACTGAAATAGGCGGATATTATCATACCCGTCTTACCATTTATTTTCTTAAGAAAGAACGCGCAAAAGATTTAAAGAGGAGGGAGAACAAATAAGAGAGACATTAAAAGATTTAGTGATAATCTTGATAAAATATATAGAAAGGAAGAGAGAGACAAAAATGAGAAATGATTTTGAATTGTGGTAAGATCGGTGAAAATTTAATTTCATATTTGACAAAATCAGATTATGTCCATGTGATTGGGTGATTTTCAATAAACGATACTTAATTATAGAAAAATTGTTAATGATTTTTCACAATATAATGAAACTGATTTAGAATTTTTAACAAATTTATTTCTTATTTTGAATATATTATGAGTTAACAAAAATTCCTTAAATTCGAATTTATTTATGTTGAACAACAGAAATTAAGCAAATACCAAAAATTGTTGATGTTAATCTCTTCAATTAAATTGTAATAATGTATCATAAAAGAGTTCAATAAATATATATATATATATATATAGTTTTATATTTATATGGTGGAAATTTAGGCCGAAAAAAACAAAATTTAAAAAAATCATTTACTTATAATATATACTAGTGTGAGACCTATGCGATGCACAAAATATATTTTTTTCTCATATTTTGTAATATAAGCATATATTCAAGTTATATAACATATTGTAAAATGTGTGGATTTGTAATTCAGTTCTCGTTCACAAATTGATAAGCATGATATCAACAATTTATAAGAGATTGAATGAAATTATTTTTTTTAAAATAGAGAATGAGCAGATTAAAGAAAATAAAAATTTGTAAATATCTCGTAAAAATTGTCAATTACACAGTCAAATTAGGGATAAAAATATATATATATATATATAGTTTTATATTTATATGGTGGAAATTTAGGCGAAAAAAAGCAAAATTTAAAAAAATCATTTACTTATAATATATACTAGTGTGAGACATATGCGATGCACAAAATATATATTTTTCTCATATTTTGTAATATAAGCATATATTCAAGTTACATAACATATTGTAAAAGGTGTGGATTTGTAATTCAGTTCTCGTTCACAAATTGATAAGCATTATATCAACAATTTATAAGAGATTGAATTTTTTTTTTTTTAAAAATAGAGAATGAGCAGATTAAAGAAAATAAAGATTTGTACATATCTCGTAAAAATTGTCAATTACACAGTCAAATTAGGGATAAAAATATTAAGCAAATCGCCAATTAAATATAATAATATCACAAAATTTGAAATTAGATAGAAACAAATACTTAGAAAGCTAATGAATAATCGAACAATGGTTATATGTTGAAATAATTAGCAGATCTCCACATAAAATCACAAGAACAATCAAACAAAAAAGGAAAGAGATGAACAAGCTTTTCGTTTAAAAATAAGAAATAAAATAGTTAAGAAAATAAAATATTTTTATAATAAATTGAAAGCAACATATGAATAAAAAATCTAAAAATAAAATAAACCTTAAAATAATATTTTGAAGAGTGTAGCTTTTGGGGACAACTAAAAAATGGGGGACATCTTGTTATACTGGTCTTACCATTTATAATCTTGATAAAAAATATAGAAAGAAGAGAGAGAAAAAAATGAGAAATAATTTTGAATTACGGTAAGATTGGTGAAAGTTTAATTTTATGTTTGACAAAATCATAATCTATTCACGTGATTGGGTGATTTTGACAGCTTAAATTTTAAGAAAATTGTTAATGACTTTCCACAATATAATGAAACTACAATGATTTACGGTTTCTAAAGATATGCCAATGTTTATTTCTTATTTTGAATATATTATGAGTTAACAAAATTTTCTTAAAATTTGAATTTCTTTTATGTTGAAAAACATAAATTAAGCAAATCTTGAAGAATTTTTATATTAATCTATCCAATTAAATTGTAATAATTTATCTTAAAAGAGTTACATAAATAAATATAGTTTTACATTTATAGGGTATAAATTTAGGTCGGAAAACAAAATTTTAATTTTTTTTACTTTTATATATATATATATATATAGATTATTGTTTCGTAGATTTTATAAGATCGTGCGATTTTAATTGGTTTGATAAAATGATTCAAGAAGATCGAATCATATATTTATTACATTTCATATATTTCTTAAATTTCAGAATTTAGTGATTTGCTTAATATTCGATAAAATATTTAGATTTCAAATGATATATTAAATGCAGTAGTATATTCATCTTGATATCATCCTATTTATAACACCTAAAATTGTGGAAAATTTTAGATTTCGAAATCGAATCAAAATTTTTAGAATAAAAACGTTCAAATTTAATTTAATAACAATATATTTATTCTACATTAAGTAATAAAGTTTAGGTAGGAAAACAAAATTGAAAACAATGTTATTTTGTTTATATATATATAGATATATATAGATATAGATTTAATAAAATGAATTGAGAAAATTGAATCATATATTAATTAGATTTCATATATTTCTTGAATTTCATAATTCAGTGATTTGATTAATATTTGATAAAATATCTAGATTTCAAATCATATATTAAATATTGCAGTATATACATATTGATATCATCTAAGTTGAAACACCTAAATTTGTGGTAATTTAGATTTTGAAATTGAATCAAAATTTTTATAATAAAAACGTCTAATTTTAATTTAATAATAATATTATTATTTTAAATTATATAATGAAGTTTGGGCGGAAAAACAAAATTGAAAAAAAATCATTTTGTTTATATATATAAATTTACAAATTACATTTTAAGTTTTGTTTCAGAATTTTATTTAACAACATTAGAAATATATGTAATATCGTGTAATTTTCTGTATAATCAAATTAATTTTTTTATTTAAAATAATATTATATTTTCTATTTTAAATCTATCAATACAAACTCTCAATATACAATAGGACGAAATTAACATAGACATCAAAATTCATATATACGTGCTCATCCTTATCTCCATTTTAAAGATTGATACCATCTTATACGAACGTCAATATGATCAACCCTACAATCATGTCACCTTCTTACTAGATGCCGTTTGCTAGCCATTTCACAAGAGCTAACATTACATGTAACGCATTTTTGTCTGTTCTAATTTTTTTTCTTTTTTTTAGAATTGCTAGTTCAAAATTTGAACAACAGTTTTGAACCATAATTGAAATTGAAAGTTTGAAGTCTTTGGTTGTTAGCTATCATTGTTCCTAGTTTAGAATCTTTAATTTTCAAAATCGACCGCTTAGAATTAAAATTTAATTGATCAGTTTCAATTTTGGTTCTAATTTTAGTTTAAAATTGAGTTAATAGTTAAATCAAACTATTAACCTACTGTTCGAATTAAAACCAAAATAGTGTCCAAATTTAAATAAAATGGTAACCGTGTTGTTAACGGTATATTTTCTATTGAAAAGTGTGTACAATAAATAGTTTCCATACCGAAAATTGGCAAAAAATTCCAATAAAATTACAATAATGAGTTTCTAGGGACTACAGTAGTAGTAACAATGCCACTTCCAATCCATCAACGTTATGTCTTACACTCATTCATAAGTATATATTTGTAACTAAATATATCACGAGAATATATTTGAGACATATATCTATAGTGCCTCTCCATAACCGCAAGGTGATCTTCATAAATTCATTATATATCTCTATTATTTCATCTTTATTTTGCCTAAAATTGCATTCAGATGGAAGATATTGAAAATAAATTTGAAATCTAAAAGTTACATTGTTGATTGGTTGATATTTACGTCGATTTATTCTCTTATGAATTTAAATTTCATCACTCATATTAAACTCTTTCTCGAATGACTCAAAATGACTTAAAATTCATTGTAATTTAAAAACATCAATATTAAATTCATTCATTTAAAATATTGGAGTCTCAAATACTCATAATCTCATGAAATTCAGCAAAAATTTCTAAATCTACTATTAGGTTAATTTAATGCAATAACTTCAATATTAAAAATGATACACTAAGCAATAAAGATCATGAGAGATTTGTGAACTATATACTTCAGATTTTTAACATACTATAGGAATCGTAAGTAGTGAATTTAAGAATCTAACTATGTGTGTTATAAGAGTATAAAAGAAAAACTAAACAAAAACATTTGTGCATTCGGTATATTTCATAACTCGATCTTACATTATTATGTATTTAACTAAAAAATATTATTTACTTAAAAAATATTATTATTAAACCATATTATTTATTATTTTTAAAAAGTATTACTAGTTATTTAAAAAAATATTCAACTCCATAATATTTTCTTCTCTAAATAACAGTAATTATTTGTCCCGACAAAAAGAATACTATAATGAGCAGCTACGCAATTAATGTGGTCTCCTTCCAACGGGAACAACCACATCTAGGATTCACATGCACATATATTAATATAATTCATAAATTAGTTATTTTTATTTTAAAGACTTTTTTTCGCAATAGTGGTCATTAGTGCTCCAAATTAAAAGTGAACATAGAGGCAACGACTTTAAGCTATAGATGCACCCATCAACCATGAATTAATGTCAAGTGTCCAGCTAATAATTTAGCCAAATGAATCATCAAGTCAGCTCAGAAATTGCAAGTCAATGTCCCTAATAGAGTGGACTAATTCAACTCCCACGCCCATCAAGAATCTCACAAGTTGGCACCCATTTTCTATACTCCAACTTGCTCTACCTGCTTGATAATAACAAATTTATATACTCATCTTCATCACCGTCACACACATTCAAATCCATCCCCAATTGATCACAGAAAGTTATAATGGATCAGTTGAAGCATTTCAGCCACCATCACGGCCTGGTTTTTCACCAAGTCCCTCCTCAGGGCTCTCCAATCACATGTTCCGGATGTAAGTCTCCGGCCTCAGGCAACGTCTACGCCTGCTGGCAATGTAGCTACTTTCTACACGAGCAATGTTTTCGCGCATCACGCTCCTTCAAACACCCGTCTCACCCCCTCCATCCTCTAACTCTGGTGCCTTTTCCTACCTATCCTTCAGGTTCGTTTTTCTGCAATTCTTGCAATCTTGGTGGAGATGGATTTTCGTACAGTTGTTCTGCATGTGAATTCGATGTCCATGTCCATTGTGCTCTTGCTCCTAACCACAATCCTGCACAAAATTATACTTCTCACTCTCAGAATCCAATCTATCCTCCTCCTATCCAAACTAATCCTTTTCCAGCTTATCCTCCTCAAACTGCAACAATACCAAACGACCCACAAAATTATCCTCCTCAACCTCAATCCACAATCTATCCTCCAGTGCCAAACAGCCCCTATCCAAATGTCAACGCTACATACCCACCCAATCACCACAACCCCCCTCCTGCCTACCCCCAACCAAACGCAACACCACAAACTTTCCCTCCTCCAGTCAACGCCCCCAACACTACACCACCCCAACCTAATCCGACTTACAGTACCGTGGTGAACACGACCACCACCACCACCACCAATCCATCGCAGCCGCCGCCCTCAGCTTCTCCGCCCACTCCATCAAAGCCACACTCCATGATAAAGCATTTCAGCCACCCGCACGTCCTGAAAGCCATGGACATCGAGCAAAAGAGCACCAAAGTCTGCTCCGCCTGCGAGTGCGAATTATCCGGCGCTGCCTACTGTTGCACCGAGTCCCAGTGCACCTTCAACCTCCACAAGGCCTGCTTCGACTCGCCTCGTGAAGTCCGCCACAAATCTCACCTGCAGCACCCCTTAACCCTGCTCACCGCCTCGCCTTACAGCGAGGGATTCGCGTGCAACGCGTGTCTAAAAGACGGCAAGGGTTTTGTGTACACGTGTGAGATTTGCTCCTACGATCTCCACATAGACTGCATTCAGTGGCCCGAAAAAGTGACCCGGCCCGATCACAAGCATCCTCTGACACTGTACTACTCGTCTCCGGCTGCGGAGGCGAGTCAGGACGTGATCTTCATGTGCGACGTCTGCATGAATCCGGTCCATGAAATGGCGTGGGTCTACAATTGTCGTGAGTGCGATTTTGGGATGCATTTGGAGTGTGTGACCACCGGGATCACGCAGCAGAATGTGGGTAACGGAAAAACGCAGGAAGAATTGATGAGGGAAGTTGAGCTCAATTTCGCTGTGCTTCAGCTTCTAGCCCAGAGCCGAAAAAATTGTTTGGATCCCATTTGAAACTTTTGTATGAAGCAAGTAGCATTATTAAGGTTTCTTGAAATTGATCTGCCGTGATAATCTATATATATTTAGTTAGAGGGACATGTTGTCGATGTTATTGTTGTTGTTATTACTATTATTTTTTTTCATGAAAAAATATTTTTCATTATCAGACAGAAATGTCATGAAAGTATTGTTATTGCTTTGCTTTTCTAGGGTTTTTATTATTTTTTTTTTTTGGAAATTAAATTAAGGATATGTTCAAGGTACAACTTCAAGAATGTGAAGCTAGGAAATGATAATATGTCCACCGATCCAATTTATATGCCCACCATATATATGTCCCACAAAATTAGTGAAATAGTCCGTTCCATCATTTACTCTTTCTTTTTCTTCTTATCTTATCTTATATATATATATATATATATATATATATATATATTTTAACCCTATTTTATTAATTAAGAAAAACAGGGTTAGAAAAATTGCAATCAGGCGCCTAAAAAGTTGTTCCCGGCGAAACGAAGTGGCAATGAACGAAGAGCGTGATACATTTACCTGAGCACTCCTGCATTAGAAATTATTCACGTTATAGATAAAGAAGACAAATTTTAATATATCAGATCATATTAAAAAGAAAAAAGTTACAAATTGCCATTAAACTTTTAGTATTTTTGGACTAAAGCATACAAAGCGGTATTTTTTATTAGTTGGTAGCCTAACTATAAATTTAAAAGAAAAAAGCCAATCAGGGCTTGATCGGATGTATAATCGGGAATCACATGTTGCAGGGTGATCAGACAAACTTTTGAAAGCTACAAGATATTTTAAAAAGAGATATAACTTAAAGGATATAGTATCAAAACAAACATACTTAGAGAATATTTAGATCAATTAATATATCAATCGACTTACTTAATACACCAGATTAAAAATTAATTCTTGATTATCAGAAGAGGTTCTAATCTGTTTCCAACATTCAAATTTCATCAAGAAGGAAAAAAAAAGAGAGAGAAAGGATAAAAAAGTGGAACCCGATTCAACATCTTTAGTCAATAAATCAGTGTGGTATTGCATACATAGTGATTTCGGTATTAAAACACTCTAACATTTGACATCTTACATGATAATTTAATAATTACGAGCTGACATCGAATGTTTTATTTTTTATTTTCATATAATATGTGTCATGTGTATAGAATACAAAAATAATGACACAGTCCAATTGCATAAGTTGAATTTCTCAAAAGAAAGTGATCCACACGAACAAACTGTAATAGCAGCAATAAATAACACAACAGGAATTTAGCAAAAAACACCCATGCATGCGTACAAGAAACCACAACATCAAACTATTCATGATTAAATTAAACACCGGAAATTCGTTCAAATTCGTCCCATGAAATCAATAGAATCCGACGAGTACTTCATCTGCTGCAATACCAGCTGTTCCCTTCTCCACCGCAACTCCGCCTCCCTCTCCATCCTTCTGATTCTTGCTTCTTCTTCATCTAAATTCTGCTGCTTCTTACCATTCAGAGGCCCCACTTGAGTTTTCAATGACTTCATCTTGTTCGCCAAGAAAAATGCTACGTATTGGTCGCGATGGTTTCTGGGATCGGCTTGGAGCAGTGCACCGCAGCTAGCATGGACGTTGAAGTTACAAAGACGGCAGTTGTAAGTGAAGCCATCGCAGGATTCACTGCAAGCATCGCATCGGCCCTGGCAGTAGGGTGGGTAGGTGAGGCCTAGTGTGTGTTGTGGATGAAACTCGAAGCAGAATATACAAATATAAATAGTTTAGTTTATTTTATTGAACATCAACTCTCCAATAATTAAACTCCATAAAGAAAAGTTATGGTCATTTTATAAAATTAATTATCTTACCATTTGTAAATAGAAAATATAACTTTTAATTATCCAAAAAATTTGATTGAACGAACAGCAATGAATTGAAGATAATGAGTACATCAATGATAAAAGAAGTGTTGTCGATTCAGTGACTAGAAACTAGGAAAAATTGAAAAATTAGTTCTCTAATTTGTGGACGGTCCCAAAATCAGTTCTTCATCTTTTTAATTGTTCGAATTTGATCCTCTTTTAATCAAAATTCAAAAAAATTGTTCAATAATTACACTTATACACCATATAATCACGTCATATTAGGTATTTACATTTTTCTTGCTAATATGTAGCCTCATAGTCAATTTTGATGTGTTTGATGTTATATTGTTTATTACGAAGGATATGTTCATTTCATTTATTATGCCACAAAAATGAAAACTCTTATTTAACACGGTAATATGTGGTGCACATGCAAATATCCAATAAGAGTTTCAAATTTCAGCTACAAAAATGTATAAATTGAAGAAATAAAATAGAAAAATAATCAAAATTGTAAAATTAATAAGAAAAAAGACTAATTTTAGGATCATACATAAGTTAAAGGACTATTTTTGTAATTCTCCCTTAGAAAATAATTATACAAATATTACAAACAAAAAGAATACATAGACTTATACAAAAAAAAAAATATTGGTCGCTAAACTTGTTTAAACTATGAAATTACAAAAGAATTAATAATAAACACAACAATAGATCAACATACTTTGTTTACGGCGTATTAATATAATGATTTTGCTATAAATGCTAAGGCAGAACCTGTGAACTTTATGGGATCTAATTAATAAATACACTAACTAATTAATAACAATATATTAATCATATTAATATATATTTTTAGTTATAATTAAATATAAAATTTAGTTAAATCTCACATACCGAATGATGTAACTGTTGGATTATGAGACTAATAAAATGACTTACTAATAATGAAAATAAACCAAAAAATAATAGATCGTTTGTAAATGAAAAATGTAATTAAGATGAATAATCTACCTAAATAATTACATTTTCCTTTGGTAATTTTGATAATTGCTACATATTTTTCTGTTATCGTATTAATTTTAGTTATAAAAAAATCTTAATAAATGAAATGATAAACTTAACATTTAATACATATTAATTACTAGTTGTCAAATTTCAAATTTCAAATAATGCTTACTATAACTATAGGATCTTATTTAACATAAAGATGATCATTATTAATATGACTTAATGTTTATATATATATAATTTATTAATATTTTTATATAAATAATAACATAAAAATTAAAATTATATATATAATTAGACAATAGTAATATACTTTAATTTATTAAGTAGCACCATTAGTATTACAAGTAGATATTGCGCCATATATGGCGTAATTGATAACTCCCAATTTTGTATCAATTGCCGGCAACTTTGACCACAGAAATCTAATTTGGTCTAAACATGACATGCAAAATGAGTTTCAATTTCGGGATTAGGGCATTATTGTTTTTGATTGGGCTGGTGGAGCGGTTTCAATAAATCTACCAAACTAAAACTTAAATTAAAAGATTTGGATTCTCTATTAATTTAATATTTTATTTTATTTTAAAATATTTAATATACAATATATATTAAATAGTAATATAATTATATATATGTATCATATGGTGATTATCTCAAAATAAAAATAAAACATTATGTAAAATAGAAGATCATGTCGAAACTGGTTAACCACACATGAGGCTATTATTTCTAACCTTTCCAAATTTATGAAAAATAATTGAACCATAGGTGGTTGGATTTTTCAGTTGTACGACGAAATTGAAAAAATAATATTAATAAGGATTACTTTTATGCAAAAACTCTTGTGAAATAGTTGCACGTGTGATACAATTTAAGATATTATTTGTTTAACTATAAAATATTACTATTTTTTTAAGTGTATTACTTCTGATCAGTTACCTTAGAAAATAGTGATACTTTATAATTAAATAAGTAATAGTTTATAATTATACAAATAATATCTTAAAGCATATTATATATGAAATCATTTTACAGAATAGTCACTCTTATCTTTTTAATAAGTCCATACTTATATTGCTTAGGTCAATTTCTATTTATAAGTTAAAAGTCCATTTGAAGATGGGCACGACGACTCTCGTGGGATCAACCCATTACTATTTTTCCAACAGTGGCCAATTTGGCCAGTGGACAATAATTAAAATCAAATTATATATATATATAGAATACTTTATCTATATTTACATTATATGTATCTATTTGTTTTTATATTTTCTAAGGGGAGAAGAAATAAGAGTGGCTTTTGAGAATGAAAAGATAAATTAAACTTATGAACTCTTATATAATTTCAACACATGATGATGAACTGGAGTTATAAGGTGAAAAATATATTATAAATAAAAATTGCACAATATGTGAAGTTGACTTAATTGAAATTGAAAAAACTAATCAGCCTGAATGTTTTATTGATTTTACAAGACAGGTTTTAGAAAGGAGAACAGTGAGGTGAGCTTTGCCATATGATGTTTGTTAGTAGTTCATGATCGTCTAAATCAGGGAACAATTATCAAATAGATAAATTAAAATCGACCGTGGGAGCAATTACCTGAAAATGCGCATTGAAACGATTGTTGACTAGTTAATTATTGCCAAAGTCATTATTATGATGAACATATAAAAGGTGGGGGATCTTAAATAAATAATGTTAATTATAAAATTCTCAGGATTCTCTATTTATTTCTATAGATTTCAATAGCTTAAAGTCAACTTGTGCATGACTTTTTCAAAAGTCAACGAAGACTGGGTGGATTTGCTAAATCCTTTCTTACTAAAATCAGTTTAATATTTGATCCAGCCATACTTGATAAGATGATGAGCACAAGAGTAGCAACAACAAAAAAAAAAAAAAAAAAAAAAAAAATGCATCACAATCCATTCATTCTAAAATAGCAGAAGATATATATTTTGGGAAGAAAGATGTTCATAAAATTTCAATACAAACATAATAACTAACTGAAATATTATAATTATTTTTTGTAAACTTAGATAATTTGGGCAACATTTTAATTCTAATTTAATATAGTAATTGTAAAGAGTAAAAGTATGATTATGCATGTTTAGAAAATTTGTTTACAGTTCATGACTTTTTCCAGTAATTAATTATTTCAGTTATGTTTCAAGTTGGAAATTAGTCTAGATTTTGCAGTTTATGTATTTGGAAAAAAAATAATTTATGTATGTAAACTTTGTTCAGTTCAATATATGACCTTTAAGTGTACGAATCTTTTATAATGATCTCTAATTATTAATTTTGTTCAATTCATGTCTGATTTCTCTCAAAGTCTAAAAAACTCACCAGAAGTGGATGATATGAAAATCGGACTACTTACTTAGGAAGTGAAATTTTGAGTGTGAGATCATCATTTTTCATTGAATTTTTGAAATTTTAACAAATCAGACATAAATTGAATTAAAATAAAAGTTATAGGCTATTATTAAAAATTCGTAAAATTAGATATCATATATTGAATATGATTAAAATTAGCAGACATAAAATGAATTTTTCTTTATGTATTTAATTAAGATGTGGGGTAGGTTATTATTATTATTATTGGATATAAATTTATTTTCTTGACCAAGTTTGGCGTGATCAATATGCATGTAAGTTCCCTTTGGTTGGAAAGATAGCAGAGTATCGAATCTTTTGCGTTGACTATTAATCATGTTGTGTACCAGTTGACTTCTAGTTACAGATAGAATGGCATTATTATTTTTATTTTTGTTGTTATTATTATTACAGCTGTTCAGATATTGGAAGATGAATTGATGTAATTTTTGTAGAAGAATATGTACAAAGTAAGGGTGGTTTCATATGAAAAAATCAAGTGACTTTACCAGATGTTTTTGTTTTGAAGGTTAGAGATGGTGAATGCATGTGATATATAGTTGTTTTTTTATTTCTTTTTTCTTACATGAGAATTTTTATTTTCTTTAATAGTAATTACAGTGGACTAAGTCAAATCCCACTTTGTCGAATGCCACCTAAAAAAGTCTAGTTCTTAATCCTCAAACTTGCTGTAAAAAATATACTTATATATATACTCATTTTCATCACCATCAAACAACATTCAATTCCACCCCTAAGAGAGAAGTAAAATGGAGACAAAGCATTTCAGCCACAATCACAGCCTGGTTTTTCACCAAGTCCCTCCTCAGGGCCCTCAAATCACCTGTTCCGGCTGCAAATCTCTAGCCTCCGGCGACATCTACGCCTGCTGGCAATGCAGCTACTTCCTACACCAACAATGTTTTCGCGCGTCTCGCTCTTTCAAACACCCCTCTCACCCCCTCCATCCTCTAACTCTGGTGCCTTCTCCTACCTATCCATCAGGTTCCTTTTTCTGCAATTCTTGCAGTCTTGATGGAGATGGATTCTCCTACAGCTGCTCGGAATGTGAGTTTGATATCCATCTCTATTGTGCTCTTATGCCTCCTAACCCCCATCCACATGTAACCCCCAAGTACCCTTTTTCCAGTTATGGCAACCCCACATTCCCACCCAATCAGCATCATCACCACCACCCTCCCCCTCCTGGTTACCCACAGCCAAATACAGCTCCGCCAGCCATTGTCCCTCCGGTGAATGCCACCCCCACCGCTGCACCGCCGGCGCCATTGGTTTCTCAGCCGTCCATAATAAAGCATTTCAGCCACCCCCATATCCTGAGACCCACAGAAACCCACAAAAGCAACGGAAAAGTCTGCTCTGCTTGCGAGTCGGGACTGTCCGGCTCCACATACTGCTGCACCGAATCGCACTGCAGTTTCAACCTCCATAAAGCCTGCTTCGACTCCCCGCGTGAAATCCGCCACAAATCCCACCTGCAGCACCCCCTCACCCTGATCACCACCCCTTCTTACAGCGCCGGATCATTCAACTGCGACGCATGTCAGAAAAGTGGCAGGGCTTTTGCGTACACGTGCGCTACTTGCTCTTATGATCTCCACATAGACTGCGTTAGGTGGTCGGAAACAGCAACCCGACCCGATCACAGGCATCCTCTGAATCTCCGCTATTCGTCCCCGACTGCGGATGCGGGTCAGGGCATGACTTTCATGTGCGATGTGTGCAAGAATCCGGTTCATGAAACGGAGTGGGTCTACTATTGTCGCGAGTGCGACTTTGGGACGCATTTGGAATGTGTGCATGGTGAGGTCAGGCTGCAGAATGTTGAAACGCAAGAAGATTTCACTTATCTTGAGCTTAAGATTCGGGCCGAAACCCGAAAAGCTATATTGGAACTTTGGGACTAATCTTAAATATTCATATGCACAAGTAGCATAAAGGTTTTCTAAGCTTTGCATTTTTTTTTTCATAAGTATACCAATAAACAATGTTGTTTTCTGATTTTAAAAAATTATTTTTAATCGGAATTGTAGTTTTATTCAATCAGATTTCTTAAGCATCGCTATAAGTATTTAAAAAATAATAATAGAGAATAAATTGAGATTAACATAAAGTTAAAAAGTAACATATTTCATTAATTAATGTCTAATTGAGGTATTGATTGTTATACGTTGGGGGTCCTAATAGGTCACCTTGGGGGCAAACATAAATATAAAATGAAATTACTAGGATTCAAATTTATACAAACTAAAGTGTATACGACAAAGGTGTACAAATTTAAGTAGAACTGTAGCAGAACAAAGTATTACCTTATATATACACAATTCTAGATTTATAAAAAAATAAAAAATTGTGGATTTTATTGATTATTTATTGATTTATTTAAAATAATTTTCGTAGTAAAATTGGTAATTTCAGATATTTTTATTATTTAGAATTTATTAAATTATTATTTTTACATGGTTAAAAGGCAGGTTAGATTATTTGAATTTTTATTTATCGAAAATGAAAATAGAGCTCTTATTTTCTTGTTGTTCCTAACTTTGAAGTCGAATTAAGAATTTTTATTAATTAAAATAGAGATGTGGTAGTTTGCAGAGTAATTTGCAAGTCGTAACTAGTTACATTAATTTATTATAAACTTCAAACAAATTTTAAAATGATTAAATTTAAAGTTATCAATCGTATATTAATTTGCGCAACACCAACAGTCTACAAGAATCAAAATTTAAAACAATAATTAAAAAAGAAAGTAAAAATAAACAAAGCAACAATTTAACTTTTGCTCCACATGTTTTGTTTTTATTTTTTATTTCTATTAGTTTTACCTCTTTATTAGTATAATATATTGAGCATGGGCCATGCTACAAAAATCAAAATAAAATGAAAGTGAGAAGTCAAAAGTTTGGGGGGTGGGGTGGGGGAACAAGTGTGCAAAATGAGTTAATTTGGTGAGATATATAAGCTGTAACATTTATTTGTACTTATATACGTTAATTATTTATTTATGTTGTGGTTAATTACAAAATTGAATTGTAATATAAATTTTAAAAATTATATTTTTTTTATATAAAATGTGAATTTTTTCAATTACTAACACCAACCACAATTTTCGATATATAATTGTGACATTACCAACATTATATTGGACTCGTCTTGGTGAGGTCATCCTAATTTCGGCACATATTTAATCATTTGTCACCTCAATTGGCTAAATTGATTGTGGAAGGCAGAAGAAAACCTAGATTTCACCTTTGATTGACATTGATGGCCGTAGTAAATATCTGATGATCTCATTAAGGTAAATTAAATCATGATGGTGGCGTTGTAATTAATTAAATGACAAAAGAATTGATTGATATTGTAATTGGTTTTTTCTATAAAAAATCGAGACAAAAAAAAATAATTTTTAAAATTCAAATTGTAATTGAGAATTCATTTATAGTTCATGATTTTTTTTTTCAGTAACTAACCTTTTATGTTTGTAAATAGACAATATATTTTGCACTTTATAATTTCATTAAGACGTGGGGTGGGTAATTATTGTTATTTTTATTGTTATTGTTGATGTTATTATTATTATTATTATTTTTTTCTTGATCAGACCAAGTTTGGCGTGATCAATATTTAAATTGACTTTGGTAGAAAGACTTAACAAATTGATCGAATCTTCTACGTTGCCTACAACAAGTTGACTTTCAGCTACGAATGCCAATGTAAAGTTGACTTTCAGCTTCGAATTCCAATGTAAAGATGAATTGATTGGAAATATTTTTCTTTTTGTTATTTTTTTTCCTTTTTTGGAATAACTTTTTGTTTCTAAAGGGTAGAAAATTTTCAGTCAAGAAATTATACAGATGAGACACTGATAACCGACTGAGTATGAGAACCCCGAGGTTACAAAACAATCTACAAGGAGAGAGAGAGAGGCAATCGACACGGATAAACAAGAACACCACCAACATACTAGCAGGTGAAAATAAAAGAAACAAAATCTAACAGGGATCTCAAAATGTCGATATTTTTTACTACAATTAAAGTATTTGAGTTAAATGATGCTCCAAGCTTCAATCTTCACAATATTCTTATCATCAACTATCAGGGCAATCTTCGAAATAAGAATTAAGGTGATCTTTTTAGAAGAATATGTAAACAAAATAGTGTGATTGTATAAGAAAAAATGGGCGTAATTTTACTTGATGTAATTTTTTCTTTCTTGACTAGAGATTGTGAATAAATGCGATAGATTATTTTTTTTTTTTGTTTTTTTTTTGAAGGTTGGAGATGGTAGAAGTAAGTAATTTAATCTTATTAGAAGAGAATGGAGAAAGTAGTTTTTCTATTATCTGTTTTTTTAATAATTATTATTTATTTGTTTGTTTTTTATGTGTGCAAATTGCCAATTTGAAATATACTCCATGGAGTCAATTAATCTTTCCAATATGGCTTTCCTCCATCAATTCCCTATATACATATCTTTGTAGTTTCCAATCCTGAGCTAGGGTTTATTATCTTAACACCCGCCTCTACATCATATCCATACCTTAAATACAATACTCGCTTTTTTCTCCTGAAACAGGTTTACAGGTATACAAGACAAAGTCAGGCAACTCCTAATGCCAGCTTACTCAAACTTATTCCTCATAGTTAAAAATAAGAAATAATAAAGAAATAATAAAGAAATAATCAGCTAGACTAATGCTCAAAACGTGCAAACCCTAATTAGCATAGAATTAGTACAAATTAAACTTAGATTAACAATTTATTATCTACTCACTTATCGACAACTTCTATTAATAGAAAGCCTTTCCACCCCCACATAATTAACACACAGAGAGACACACATTTATTATACACACAAAGATATCAAAGACAAGGAAAAGAAGAGAGAGAGAGAGAGAGAGAGAGAGAGAGAGAGAGAGAGAGAGATGAAGCACTGTAGCCACCCGCATGAACTTTATGTATCAAACATTGATAAAAATAACCAAACCCTCACATGTTTTGGTTGCAAATTAAAGTTATTCGGCACATGCTACGGTTGCTCCAGCTGCAATTTCTACCTCCACAGATTCTGCTTCGAGATCCCCCAATCTGTGAAGTATGAGTTTCACTCGCAACACGCACTAGGCCTCACCTACCCACCTTACTGCCAGGGCCCTTGTGAAGCTTGTGGTGAATCCTGCGATGGCTTCACTTACAACTGCGGTCTTTGCAACATCAACGTTCATGCTAGTGTGGTGCACTGCTCGAACCCGATACCGAAAACCATCGCGACCAGTACGTTGCGATGTTTTTTGGCGCGCAATATAGTGGAGATGAAGTCATTGAAAGCTCAGTTGGGGTCTATGAATGGTAATAAGCAGCAGCAGGACGGGAATGAAGATGAAGCCAGAATGAGAAAGATGGAGATGGAGGCAGAGTTGCGGCGAAGAAGGCACAACCTGACAATGCAGCAGCTGAAGCAAGCATCGGATTCTATTGATTTCCTGGGCCAAATTGGATCGTCGTCCAATTACACCTACAGATATTATTGAAGCAGTTTCAATTCGTATGTTTTCTGGTTTTGGATTTAATCATGATCGATTTGATGTTTCTTGCTGAATTATTGGTGTGTTATTTCTGGCTGTTGTTAAAGTTTGTACGTGTGCATCACTTTCTTTTCTGAAATTCAAATTATGTAATTCGTGTGCATCCTCATGTAATTGTTTTTCGACCGAATCTTCATCTTGTATCACTCTACACATTATGTAATTTTCGTCTTTTATCTTTTTAATTGTGCAAATTTAGTCATATTTCACTTAAAAATTGAAATGATTCCCTATGTGCAACTCTCTATTTTTAGTGACTTTTTATATTGATTAATTGTAGAAAATAAAACATGAATTATTTGATGAAAAATTCTCTTTTTAAGTAAAATATAACTAAATTCACACAACAAAAAACATAACAAATGAAATCATAACATTATAAAGGTATAAGATGAGTGTGAATATTAAAATAAAAAGGACAATTTTAATGTCCCTTTTTTTGTCACTTAAGGCTGATTTATATCCCTAGGACAACAAACTTGTGAGCCTCACATATAGTCATTCATTGTCGGCCCATGGATCCAATGTGATGGGTTGATAGGTCGCACATTAGGCTGTTCAAATTCATCTAATGGATCTAATTTGAGTCCATGCTCTCTTTCCAAGCAAAATTCCTTCTCTTGTCTATATTTGGCTGAGTCTTTTGAAGTCTTTTGTCGGATCTGAAATTCTAACTTTTATTTTGAGTTATATGTTAAATGACTTTTAGTTAAAAAGGAAATTGCAATAATGGTTCCTTAATTGTTGCACGTTGGTTAAACTAGTCGTGTATGAAGCACGTATACCAAAATTAGATTTATGTGACGAAAATTGTCACGCCATTGATACGAAGTTGGGAGGAACCAATTACATTAGTTTTGCGAATGCAAAGATAAGCGCAAATGAGATTTTCCATTGCAATTTAATTTATAAACATAACATGTTTATAATTTGTAATCTTATACACAAAAAATATATAGATAGAGTTGGAATAAAAATATTATTTGAAATTATTAAATATTAATGCACAGTTATAGAATATTCTAGATAAATGCCGTAGTAATTATAATAGTACAGAATGCATGAAACCTATAGTGATGTGTAAAAAATCTTATTAGATACAAGAAAAGTCAACAATCAAATATCCTCTAGAATCTATATTATGTCGGCTAGCTTTGTCTATAAATAAGTGAGGTAAATTAAAGGAGTTTACAACTAATATAAAAATAAAATCTTTACTGACTAGCGTAATCATAATTTGCTTTACAAACTAAAAAATAAATTATTCCATATTAAAGAGCCCGCTGATCCATTTACTTTTCCTACATTAACCAAACTTATTCATCCCAACTTCAAATTATTTAATCTCTATAAACTAACAAAAATAAAAGATCTAATTCGTAAATAGTGGACATAATTTTTTATCAAATTTCTCGGTTAATTGAAATAAACTCCGTGGAGTGAACTCAAATATTCCAAAATGCTTTCCGCAAATCAATTCCCTATAATTCAAACGAACCTATCTTTATTGTTCGTAATCCTCAACTAGGGTTTGATATATAGACACACACATCATCTCCCTTCACCTTGTATA
Source organism: Caryopteris x clandonensis (assembly GCA_028749325.2). NCBI lineage: Eukaryota > Viridiplantae > Streptophyta > Magnoliopsida > Lamiales > Lamiaceae > Caryopteris > Caryopteris x clandonensis. The sequence goes on along the minus strand of JAPYKT020000022.1, from coordinate 4,600,070 downwards.
TATTATTCAGCTTTTCTCCTGAAACAAGAGTACAAGACAAAGTCAAGATTATCACATCTGTTGTGACAGAATAGGATTATAGAGCATAAACAAGAAACAAGAAACGTAAAAAAGACACAAGATTTACGTGGTTCACCAATAAATTGGCTACGACCACGGGCAGAGAGGAGAACGAATTTTATTATGTGGTATGTGTTACAGATTACAGATCTCAAAGACCATATATATAGTACTCAGGAAAACCTAAAACACCGAAATTGGGCTTAAGACCCAATACTCCGTGACAGCTCTGCGAAGTGTGTGATTCAAGACATATCAATAAATCTCCACCTTGACTTGAATCTTCCTTGCAGATGCATCATTACAATACCAGATGAACAGACTCCTTATTTCTGCCTCAGATTTGCCCTCCTTGGGCATCTAACAGCTTGTGACGTTTAGCAAGTCCAAACAATGTCGAAACTTGCTATGCGAGACCGGCTTGGTGAACATGTCAGCAGGATTATCAGCAGTACCTACTTTCATCACCTTGATTCTCTGCTCACTCCTCAGAAAATAATACCTCACATCAATATGCTTGGTCCTCTCATGATGGACCTGATCCTTGGTCAAACAGATTGCACTCAGACTGTCACAGAATACAATAACTTGATCATGATGTAGACCAAGATCACCTACAAGCCCTTTCAACCAAACTCCCTCTTTAGCAGCTTCTGTCAGTGCCATATACTCTGCTTCAGTTGTAGACAAAGTAACTGTAGCCTGCAGAGTTGCCTTCCAACTAACAACAGAACCACCAAGAGTGAAAACATAACCAGTCATAGATCTTCTACTATCAACATCTCCAGCATAGTCAGAATCAGAATAACCAGTCACAGAAACGTGAGCATCACCTCCATAAATGAGACCAACATCAGAAGTACCTCTGAGATAACGGAAAATCCTCTTCACAGCTTGCCAATGCTCCTTTCCAGGTTGTCCCATGAACCTGCTGACAACACTAACAGCATGTGCAAGATCTGGTCTAGTGCAGACCATAGCATACATCAAACTCCCTACTGCATTAGAGTATGGGACTCGAGACATGTACACCTGCTCAGCTACAGATTTCGGTGCATAATCAGTGGATAAATGAATATTTGTAGCACTTGGAGTATCAATAGGCTTGGCGGTAGACATGCCAAATCTAGACAAGATCTTCTGAATGTAACTCTTATGTGACAAGAAAAGCTTCTTCTTCTCTCTTTCCCTATATATCTCCATACCCAGAATTTTCTTGGCAGCACCCAAATCCTTCATATCAAACTCAGCACTGAGCAGATCCTTCAACTTCTGAATATCAGACTTGGACTTCGCAGCTATGAGCATATCATCCACATACAGGACGAGATAGATCATGTAACCATCATCAGCTTTGTTGTGATACACACAACAATCATACGGACTTCTGTTGTATCCCAACTGGATCATGTAACTGTCAAACCTCTTATACCACTGCCTTGGAGACTGCTTTAGCCCATATAAAGACCTCATCAACTTGCAAACATAATCTTCCTTCCCCAGAACCTGGAACCCCTCTGGCTGAGTCATGTAGATATCGTCTTCGAGCTTTCCATGTAGAAAAGCTGTCTTCACATCTAGTTGCTCAAGTTCTAAATCTTGATGTGCAACCATTGCTAGTAATACTCTGATGGAAGTGTGTCTTACCACTGGTGAGAATATCTCATTATAGTCAACCCCCTCCTTCTGTGTGAACCCTCTTGCAACTAGCCGAGCTTTGTATCTCACACCCTCACCAGGTATGGTTTCTTCCTTCTTCTTGAATATCCATTTGCAAGTAACAATCTTTCTCTCCTTAGGCCGTTTGACCAGCTCCCAAGTCTCATTCTTAGCAAGTGATTCCATCTCTTCTCTCATTGCAGCGAGCCATTGGGCCGACTCACTACCTGAAACAGCCTCTCTGTATGTGAATGGTTCACCTGCAGATGGTTCTTCCTCTTCCACCTCGTCAACGACTTGTAATGCGTAAGTTACCATATCCTCAAAACCATACCGCACAGGAGGCTTCACACCTGTTCTCCTAGCTCTATCAACCGCTATGCTTGTCTGGCGAGCTTCTGGATGAACATCTGAACTTGCACTTTCAGTTGTAGTATGTTGATCTTCTCCACCTTGGAGTTGTGATTTACACTCATCGAGAGTGATTTGCAGCTCCACCTGTTTATCAACACTACTACAATTTTCTGTACAAATGGACCTCACAGTGGGGATAAGCATAGAATTCTCATAAAAAATCACATTCCTACTGAATATAACTCTATTTTCTGAAGGTGACCAGATTCTATATCCCTTAACTCCATCCCCGAAACCAACAAATATACCCTTCTTAGCTCTTGGCTCTAATTTACCCTCACTAACATGATAGTAAACATTACAACCAAAAACCTTTAACAGTGAATAATCTGCAAGTTTATTAGACCATACCTCATAAGGTGTCTTGCAATCAATGCCAGTGTGAGGACCACGGTTGATCAGATAGCACGCCGTGTTTACTGCTTCTGCCCAGAACTTTCTAGCCAAACCAGCATTCGAGAGCATGCATCTCGCTCTCTCCAGCAATGTCTGATTCATGCGCTCTGCCACACCATTCTGCTGCGGTGTATGTCGAATAGTGTGGTGTCGAGCAATTCCTGCATCCTTGCAGAACTCGTTGAACTCAGACGAACAGAACTCCAGGCCATTATCAGTTCGCAGTCGCTTGATCTTCTTCCCAGTCTGATTTTCTACCAACGCTTTCCACTGCTTGAATTTCTTGAAAGCTTCACTTTTGTGTTTCATCATAATTACCCAAGTCATCCTAGAGTAGTCATCAATCATAGACACAAAATATCTGTGGCCTCCAATAGACTCAACACGTGACGGACCCCAACAATCCATATGAATGTAGTCAAGAGTCCCCTTGGTCTGATGAACTGCCTTCTTTGGAAACTTGCTGCGATGAAGCTTCCCAAAAACACAATGTTCGCAGAATTCAAGACTCTGCACTTTATGCCCAGAAAGAAGATCCCGCTTTGACAAAATCTGCATCCCTCTTTCTCCCATATGAGCGAGCCTCATATGCCACAGCCTGGTCATATCCATGGTCTGAACCTCAGATGATGCAACATCAGCAGAACCTGTCACAGTGGAACCTCGCAGATAATATAAGGTACCACGTTTCAAGCCTGTCAGAACCACCTTTGAACCTTGACAGACATACATAACTCCACCTTCACCTTTGAAACTGAAACCCTTGTTGTCAAGGAGACTCAATGATATCAGATTTTTCGCCATCTGTGGAACATGCCTGACTTCATTCAAGGTGCATAATACCCCATCATGTGTCCGTATCCTGACTGAGCCAATCCCAACCACCTTGCAGGCAGCACTGTTAGCCATGGTAACATTTCCTCCATCTATCTGCTCATAGGTCGAGAAGAAATCCCTGTTAGGACAAATATGATATGATGCCCCAGAATCAAGAACCCACACATCATTACGATGTGACTGTCCAGCTGCAACCAAGGCCAGATCATCTTCAGAATTTGTATCAGTTTCTGCAACAGCTGCAGAACCGCCGACACCCTCTTTCTTCTCCTGTTTCCTCTTCTTCCTAGGACAATCATTCTTCCAGTGCCCTGGTTCTTTACAGTAATTGCAGATGTCATCGGGTTTAGGACCTTTTGAACCTTTCTGATTTGGCTTCCCACTTTTCTTCCCAGATTTCTTTTGTCCCTTACCCGTGACAAACAGCCCCGATGCCTGATTTTCTGTGGCCGAGCCAGTTGCCTGTTGACGGTCTTCTCTGTTGTGGAGGGCAGATCGAACATCTTCCAGAGACAGAGTATCTTCCTGCATGCGTAAATGGAACAGACGTTGCTTCAGAAGCAATTTGTTGGTTAGAGACTTCGTCATGTAGAGACTCTCTAACTTCTTCCAGAGACCATCGGCAGTTTCCTGATCCGCAACCTCGATGATGACATCGTCAGACAGACATAGCATGATAGTCGAGTGGGCCTTTTCTTCTAGGGTATTCCACTCTTCTTCATCTACATCCTCAGATTTAGGTTTTCCTGATAGCGGCGCCCACAAACCCTGCTGCTTCAGCAGAGATCGCATCTTGATCTGCCATAAGCCAAAACTATTTCTCCCGGTGAATTTGTCAACCTTTACGTTGAAAGCAGACATTCTTGATCGGCTCCAAAAACCCTAACAGTGCGGAAAATACCCTGATCGAAACGACCAGGCTCTGATACCAGTTTGTTGTGACAGAATAGGATTATAGAGCATAAACAAGAAACAAGAAACGTAAAAAAAACACAAGATTTACGTGGTTCACCAATAAATTGGCTACGACCATGGGCAGAGAGGAGAACGGATTTTATTATGTGGTATGTGTTACAGATTACAGATCTCAAAGACCATATATATAGTACTGAGGAAAACCTAAAACACCGAAATTGGGCTTAAGGCCCAATACTCCGTGACAGCTCTGCGAAGTGTGTGATTCAAGACATATCAACAACATCTTAATGCCAGCCTAGCCCATATTTAAAAATAAGAAATAATACAGAAAGAATCAGATAGACTAGTGCTCCAAACGTGAAAGCCCTACTTAGCATAGGAAGACAAAAATAAACTAAGATTTATAATTTATCTACTCAATTATAAATAACTTCTATTAATAGAAACACACAGATACATACAGTAATTACACACACAAAGATATCAAAGAGAAGGAAGGAGAGAGAGAGAGAGAGAGAGAGAGAGAGAGAGGGAGAGAGAGATGAAGCACTGTAGCCACACTCATGATTCCATGTATCAAACATGGATGACAGTAAACAAAACCTGACTTGTTTTGGTTGCAAATTAAGCTTATTTTCCACTTTCTACGGTTGCTCAAGCTGCAATTCTACCTCCACAAATTCTGCTTCGAGCTCCCCCAATCTGCGGAGTTTGAGTTTCACTCCCAACACGCACTGGATCTCACCTACCCACCCTACTGCCAGGGCCCTTGTGACTTTTGTGATGAATCCTGCAATGGCTTCACTTACAATTGCCGTCTCTGTAACTACAACGTCTATGCTAGCTGTGGTACCCTGCTCCAACCCGATCCCAAAAACTATCGCGATCAGTACGTTGCAGTGTTTTTGGCGCACAATATAGTGGAGATGAAGTCATCGAAAAGTGGTCAGAAGGAGCATAATGGAGATGAAAAAGAAGCAATTGTCAGAAGGATGGAGATGGAGGCGGTGTTGCGGCACGAACTGGCAATGCAGCGGATAATTCTGTTGATTTCTCGGGAACGTCCAAGTACACCTTCAAATATAAGTATTGAAGCAAATTCTTAGATTTTGTGGTGTTTAATTAAGTTAATTATTTACCACCGGTTTGATATTGTTTTTAATGTGTTGTATGCATGCATGCATGCATGTTTCCTACTTAATTCCTGTTGTGTTGTTTCTGGCTGTTCTTGCAATTTGTACGTACCTGTGCATCACTTTCTTTTCTGAAGTTCAACATTAATGTCTTTCCACAGAATTATCATCATGCATTCTGTATGCATGATACCTAATAAAATAAGTCTCAAGTATATTCCTTTCTAAACTGATCAAAGGATAAATCAAGCAATGTATTCAAATCTTTAGGATAATTTAAAATATTGTCCAACTTAAAAGGTCATCTAAGTTGTAGTTAAAAGATATTCTTGGCCAAAATTACAAGAATTTTGGCTAATCGCGATATTGTCTAATTTAAAATTCTAAGTTTTAAGCTAGTTTCCACAGAATAACTAAGCACATCTATAAATTTAATTTTGTTCAAATATAAATTAGCACCAGTCACACAATAATTTTGCGAATTTAATCCTAATTTAGAAGAAAATTAAAAAATTTGTCAAAATTTGACATATGCATCTCACTTGCTTTCTTTCTAACCAAACTTTTCTGATGTGGTTTTTAAATTTTCAAACAACCTGCAAAAAAAAAAAAAAAAAAAAAACACACACACACACAATAAAAGAAAATGCTACATAAACAAAAAGAACTTAAAGATTTAAAACAAAATAGTTATCTTCTTAAATGAACAATCCGTAAGTAATCTAACATAAATAAGCTTGAATGTTTTATTCCTTACGGGTTGTTTCTCTAAAGAAGATAATCATTTTTCTTTTAAATTTATTTTGTTTATGTGGCATTTTCATTTATTGTGTGGCATTTTTTTTTCAGGTTGTGTTGAAATTAAAAAACACGTCAGAAATGTTTCGCCAAAAAAAGGATACGTGTGAGATTTATATGTCAAATTTCAAAAAAATCTCAATTTTTATCAAAATTAAGACTAAATTCATAAAATTAAAATTGATATGAAACATAATTATGAATTTAAATTTGAATTAGACTGAAATTGCAAATGCCTCACCATCATAGGGCTAATTTTACTAATTTTACAATTTGTTCTTATCCATCCTTACACCTTCTTGGAAGAGACGTTAAAAAAAAAAAAAAAAAAAAAACTCCAATTTCAATATCACTATATCCTACATTGGGCAAATTTTAAAATAGACATTTTATTGAATTTTTTTTTTCTTTTTGTTAATTCAAGAGTGTATCTTAGTGTTTTTTTTAATTGGTTTTTATTTATGTTAAAATTTTGAAAAAGGCGCATATTGTGAAATAAGGAAATATGATTATCAAATTAACCAAATGGAATACATGGTTCATAATTTTTATTAGATAAATAAATCATCTAGTAATGTCATTAAACTACATTTAAGGTAATTTTTTTGTGAGAGAATATTAGCTAATTACTTAATGTCAATTATATCTAGATACCTTCAAAATACTCTGTCCATATGATTGATTAAACTTTTACTAATATTATTAAAAATTAAATAGTAGTAGTAATAACAACAATAATAATAATAATTTAAAATAATAAAAATGATAATGATAGTAGTTGAACGACTCGATGAACCAAATGTAATAGTCAAGAGACTTGTGGATGGAATTAGCCTTGTACTTTTTGAATTTATTTCCCATATACTATTTTATCAAATTTATTTAATTTTTCTTCTTCTTTTTTCCCTTAAAGAATAGATTCTCGAGATGTGAAGTCCATCCCTTTTCTTTTTCCACTATACATAAAAAAAATGAAAAATAAAAATAAATAAGTCCTAAGTATTGCATCAATTTTGACATTGACTTTAGTTGGAAACGCAACAAAGTGATGGAGTCTTCTACATTGACAACTGTTCAAATTATTTACAAATTAATCAATTTTTAAGCTCTCTCAATTTATTCAACACTATCTGTCCACCCACGTTATTTCCCTATCTACTTTTATTCTATTGTACATAATTTATGATGCTTCACAAAGACTTAATTTCCAATATGTTGAACAAGTCAAAATTCGATTATTTCTAATTTCTCTGCATATTTTCACGTAATTGTTCCCATATATATATATATATATATATGTATCTGTGTGTATGTTTTTTTTATATATAGTCCAATTTTGATAGGACTAAAGTTTCAAATTCTTACCAGAATTTAATTTGTATATATTCATTTAATTCTACTTCAGGTGGATATACACTAATAACATAATTTCCTACAATAATTATGTAAATTATGATTCTATCTCTTTCCACTTATGGTAAGAATCTTTTTTTTTTTTTTGTTTTTGGTCATATAACTTCAAACTCTGCAAAGTTTAGAGCATAAGTGAGAGATTATATATTATCCTGTATATAAATTAAACTTACGAACTCTCATGCTACACAAGATTGTAGTATTCCCATAGTGAGCTACTTCAATTTAAGTCAATCGCCATTGTTTGATTTCGTATTGAATTTTCCTAATGCATTTCATTGTATGAATACAAAATTATATGCACAACAACAATGTTATGTTATACCTAGTCTTGATGTACAGAATTGAAATAAAATGTGAAATTTAATAGCTGTAGAAGAGCATGGTATATGCATGCAACTGAAATTTTGTCGAATGATAAAAAAGATAAGGGATTGGACATAAACAAGGCCGACATTATTCAACTATATGCGATCTCTGACCTTGTGATGGTCAAGTACTGTAATGCACCTACAACACTACATAATGTATACTTAGATAATTGATGTGAAGTTATCAGGGGTCCTTTAGCTTCCACCATGTTGTATGGGTCCTAAATATTAAGTGAAAATACTTAACCAAAATAATAGATAATATGATTAATGTCATGTTGATCATTCCCTCTGAGCAACATGTTATCAACATAAGTAGATAACTTGTGGAACTCCTTTTCACCTGTAGAAAAGTGAATTATCAGCTATGAATAAACAAATTCAATCACAAAAAAAAAAAAAAATAACTGATCCAAATTAAAAAAATAAAGCTCGTGAAGCTTGGTTCAGCCCATATATGACTTTGTTCAATTTACGCACAAGATTATGGTGTTAGTTTTTTTCAGAGAAAGTATACCAGAATTCTGAGAGACAAAATCAATACAGAATGAAAATATATTCTTCTATATATGTTTTAACTTCAGCACATTACAACTGCTTAAATAGACTACTAAAAAACTGAATAATAAACTCCACTATCCTCCCCTAATAAAGCTTAAGATAGTGGCTCATAATTGACTCAAAACGGAAACGTAAAAAAACTCCTAATACATGGCTGAAAACCAGGAAACTGAATTGACCAATTCTACTTAAAAATATGCTAACAGTTTCTAACTTATTTTGCATTAATATGTGGACTGCATGAAGCTTGAATTACATTGCAACACCTCATCTTAATTCAAGCTCGTACATGCCAATCTTCTCCAGAAACAACTGATGCTTGACTTGACTCAATGCCTTTGTAAACAGATCTGCATGTTGATCATTTGTGCCACAGAATTTCAGAACCAATTTCTCCTCAGCAACCAACTTTCTTATGAAATGGTGCTGAACTTCTATGTGCATGGTCCTTGCATGGAATGCAGGATTCTTGGTCATAGTTATAGCTAACTTGTTATCACACCAAAGCTCAATTGCTCCTTCTTGCTCACAGCACAAGTCTTTTAGCAACTTTCTCAACCAAATAGCTTGCCTTGCTGCTGCACCAGCAGCTACATATTCTGCTTCAGATGAGGATAAAGCAACTGTGTCTTGCTTCTTGGAGCTCCATGTGATAGCTCCTGACCCCAGGCTAAACACGGATCCTGATGTACTCTTCCTATCATCCAAGCAACCTGCCCAGTCACTATCAGTATACCCAATTAACTTGAAATTTTCAACACTTTCATAGAGAATTCCAAGCTTAATTGAGCCTGCCACATATTTTAGAATCCTTCTTGCTGCTCCAAGATGTTGCTTAGTTGGAGAGTGCATGTAACGTGATACTATACTCACACTATGGGCTATGTCAGGCCTTGTGTGTGTGAGATAGTTCAAGCCACCTACTAAGCTTCTAAGAATCTTCTTATCTGCTTTATCTGTACCATTCTCTCTCTGAAGCTTCTCATTTGTATTCATGGGAGTTCTGGTTGGTTCATACTTCTCCATTGAGAATTTTTTCAACAAGTCCTCTGCATACTTCTTCTGGCACAGAAATATTCCATCATCCCCTTGCTTAACTTCTAGACCCAAGAAGTATTGAAGCAATCCTAGGTCTGTCATCTCAAATTTCTCCATCATTGCTGCTTTAAACTCACTTAACAACTTCTGAGAAGAACTGAAGTAGATAATATTGTCCACATAAAGACAGACAACAATGAAACCATTCATACCTTGCTTCTTCACATACAAAGTTGGCTCATTCTCACTCCTTTCAAACTGATTTTGAAGAAAAAAACTAGTCAATCTTGCTGTACCAGGCCCTTGGCGCCTGTTTTAGTCCATAAAGTGCCTTTTCTAGTTTATAAACCTTGCCTTCTTCACCAGTTTTGACAAAGCCAATTGGTTGCTCAACAAAGACTTCCTCTAGCAATTCTCCATTAAGGAATGCAGACTTTACATCCAGCTGGAACACCTCCAGTTTCCATTGAGCAGCCAATGCCAACACCACTCTCACAGTTTCAAACCTTGCAACTGGTGAAAACGTCTCCTCAAAATCTATCCCCTCTTTTTGTGCATACCCCTTAGCTACAAGCCTTGCCTTATGCTTTTGAACACTCCCATCTGTGTTGAACTTAGTTCTGAACACCCATTTCAATCCAATAACATTCTTCCCTTCAAGAAGATTCACCAACTCCCAAGTCTCATTCTTCTCAATGGAATTGATCTCATCTCTCATTGCATACTGCCACTCAACTTTTTTTTCAGCTTCCTCATAACAGATAGGATCTGTGACCATGAATGCAAAATCAAAGTTTTCATACACATCAATCAATAACCTGTATCTCCTTGGCGTTGAACCACTTGAAGAGTCAGATGATGACGAGCTGGAAGGAGGACTTGGAGTGTGGTGATCATTCTCTGGCACACTTAGATCCTCCTCTAAGCCATCAAAGCCCACAAATTTCTGCTGAACACTGCCACTTGCCTCACTTTCCTCCCAATTCCAGCCTGCATCTTCATCAAATACAACATTTCTACTGACAATGACCTTGTTAGTGAGAGGGTTATAAAGTCTATATGCCTTGGATTGAGTTGAATAGCCAATGAACACACATTTAACAGATTTATCATCTAGCTTAGATCTCAAATCAACCAATGCATAAGCTGTACAACTAAAAATTCTCAAATGACTTACAGAAGGTTTCTGTCCTCTCCAAGCTTCCAATGGTGTTCTGTTCAAGACTGCTTTCGTGGGAGACACGTTGAGGATATACACCGTTGTTGCCACAGCTTCACACCAAAACTTGTTTGGGACACTCCTTGCTTTGAGCATACTCCTTGCCATTTCAACCACAGTCATGTTCTTCCTCTCAGCTACTCCGTTTTGCTCAGGAGTGTATTGTGCTGTAAGTTCCCTCCTTATTCCATGCTCCTCACAGAATACGATGAACTCATTTGACAAGAATTCACCACCTATGTCTGTTCTTAATGCTTTTACAGAAAAACCAAACTGTTTTTCAACCATAGCCTTAAAAATCTTAAAGCTGTCAAATGCTTCTGATTTAACTTTAAGAAAATAGACCCAGCTCATTCTACTGTAATCATCAGTAATAAGCAAGAAATACTTACTTCCACCGAGTGAAACTATCTTCATTGGGCCACATAAATCTGCATGGACAAGTTAAAGTCATTCACTTGCTCTCCATACTTTTCCTGTTGGAAATGCTCCTCTTGATTGCTTTCCATAGATGCAACCTTCACACAACTCAAGCTCTCCAATTTTAGGCAATCCTAGCACCATTTCTTTGGACTGCAACAATTTCAGTCATTTCATATGAAGATGACCATGCCTTAGATGCCATAATTTGGCATCATCATCCCCCTTGACTGTCAAGGCTTTGCTCACGTGGCTTGACAAATCTAAAGGGAACATTTTGTTTCTTCCCATTGGAATTTTCACAACAACTTCTTCAGATTTCTTGTCACTTATAAGACAAGACTCATTCTTAAACAACACATGATAGCCAGAGTTGAGGAGTTAACCAACACTGAGAAGATTGTGAGCCAGCTTTGGCACATACTGCACATCACACAAAAGCTTTGTGTTGCCTTGCTCAGTTGTGATTGCAATCGTGCCCCTCCCTTCAACATCAAGTTGTTTTCCATCACCCAGTCTCACTTTGCTCTTTGCTGACTCATCTAGCTCTCTGAACATTGACTTGGCACTTGACATGTGATTTGAGCACCCACTGTCAATATACCAGACGCCACATCCTGCATCATTGCTTGATGCATTTTGTGCCAAGAACAACTTTTCTTCTTGCTCCACAAAATTAGACTTTTGCTCACCTTTCTGTTCATCCTCCTCTTTCTTCCAACAGCTGGCTTCTTTATGTCCTAGTTTTTTGCAATAGTAGCATTTGAGAGGACTCTTGTAATTTTGGGAAGATTGATCTCTTCCCTCACTACTTTGTCCCCTTCCACGGCCTCTTCCTCTTGAGCCTCCCTTGCCTCTGCCTCTACCAGAATTTTGTTGGAACCTTTCTTTGCTTGAAGACTCTCCTTTTACTTGGAAAGCCTTCTCTTCTTTCTTGTCATCACCTCTGGCTTGTCTCTCTTCATGTGCTTGAAGAGATCCCATGAGTTCATCAAATGTGTAGGTCTCCATATCCTTGGATTCCTCAATTGCTGTCACAACATGATCATACTTCTTTGTAAGGCTCCTCAAAACCTTACTCACAACTTGCTGAGTTTTGACCTCCTCTCCATATGATCTCATTTGTTGCATAGTGCTGGACACTCTTGAAAGGTACTCTTGAACTGTCTCTCTATCCTTCATTTGAGAAGTCTCAAACTCCCTTCTCAATGATTGTAATATGACAGCAATAACCTTTTTGTCTCCCATATACTCTTGCTTAAGAGTACTCCATGCTTCTTTTGCTGTAGAAGCTACTGAAATGCGTAGAAGCTACTGAAATGCGTGGAAACACTTCATCATCAAGTGCTTGCTGAATGATGAAAAGTGCTTTGGCATCTTTCTTTCTTTTCTCCCTCAACTCCTAATCTGGCTCCTCAGTTCCATTATCATCAAAGCCACTCTCAACAGTATTCCACAACTCCTGTGATCTGAAGAGAGTCTTCATTTTTAGGCTCCAAAAATGATAGTTCACGCCTTTGAAAATGGGCAACTGATTTAGTGAATTCCCATTCCCATTGTTGTTCTGCATCATGAACGATTCACCAACAGACTTGTGTTTCCGTGGTGTTTGCTTTCTCACACGAAACACTCACCAAACCCAAGAATTCTCTCTAGCTCTGATACCAAATGTTAGGTTTTTTCAGAGAAAGTATACCAGAATTCTGAGAGACAAAATCAATACAGAATGAAGATATATTCTTCTATATATGTTTTAACTTCAGCACATTACAACTGCTTAAATAGACTACTAAAAAACTGAATAATAAACTCCACTATCCTCCCCTAATAAAGCCTAAGATAGTGGCTCATAATTGACTCAAAACAGAAACGTAAAAAAACTCCTAATACATGGCTGAAAACCAGGAAACTGAATTGACCAATTCTACTTAAAAATCTGCTAACAGTTTCTAACTTATTTTGCATTAATATGTGGACTGCATGAAGCTTGAATTACATTGCAACATATGGTTCCCCCTCTCAAACCAGGGGGCTGCCACATGTAAATTTCATCTTCGAGGTCCAGGCTCAACCAGGAGGCTAAACGTTTCTCTGAAATCAATTCAGCTCTCTGAGTAAATCCCTAGGCTACAAGCACGCTTTGTATCTAGATATATTCCATGTGCATGCCTTTTCACTTCAAAGAACCACTTAACCAATATTTTTTTTTAATGTACTATAACTCAAAACATGTGATAAATTTTTATTTATTTCTTATAAAATTTATGCAATACATAGATATTGCACTAGTTTATTATCTTTCTTCAAAATATTTATTATCATATTAAAGCATGGATATCATCTTCGTCAAATAATTACGTACTATCATTTTAAATCTTTTATTTATATATTTTTGTTTCAGTTTTAATTTGAAAAATATCTTATATCTTTTAAATTAAAATAAAAAACAAATTAATATTATATATATATATATTTATATTTATATATATATATATATTATAAATTTTAAAATCAAACCAAAACTAATGTACGAATTTTTGTACTTGTCATTTAACACTTAAGTAAATAAATGAGACATTGCGATAATTAATTGGTGAATAGAAAAGCGACAAACCAAGAAAGTGAGAAAATCTGACCACAACAAATCACATCAAACATGAGTTCTAAACAACATAGCCACTGCCCTCGCATTAAGTTCAGCCATTTGCATCTGAAACTGGAGCTTCGCCATCTGATCCATTGCCTTAATATTCGCCCTGTGTAACTTCATCGCATCAGATTCTTCTTGTTCTCCTCCTCCTCCTCCTCCTCCTCCTCCTCCTCCTTCTTCTTCTTCTTCTTCTTCAGCAGTAAACGCACAGTCCATGTGACTACAAAAAGCGCAATCCTTGCAGTGGTAAGACCAATACCCTTACGTCGCACAGCCGTCGCACACATCACAAAAGAGAACACCAGAATCATCCTTGGGTGTGTCGTACTGGACTGCAAGTGTATGCTTATGCGCTTTGCAGTCCACGGCTTCAGGCAAGGAAGCACAATTCACGTGGAGTCTGTAATCGCACTTCTTGCAGTGGAACGAGAAGCCGTTGATGAGGCTGCCGCAGGCGTTGCAGTAATAGTAGAGGCTGTGCAGCGGCGGCTCCGAGAGGAGAGCGAGCTTGTGTTTCGGGTGTGATTTGTGTTCCATTTTCTTGGGCAGTCCGAAACAGGACTTACGGAGGAAGAACTCGCAGTCGCGTTTGGGGCAGGTGTAGGCGGCTTCACCGGACGGGAGCTGTTGCTCGCAGCCTGAGCAGATGATTGCATCATCCTCGTCCTCTCTTTTGTGCAATTCAGAGAATTTTAAGGCGTGGGGATGGCTGAAGTACTTCATTTTTACAACTTTTGGAGTGGATTGCTGGAGTACTGATAATGTCCTCTATGCTGGTGATGTGCGGGTCGCTATTTGTAGGATGTTTATATACATTGGGGCAACATAAATATTGCTCCATATGTGAAATATTTTAAGCGACCATAAAACATATATTTTTTACCCACATTGATACTTAAGTTTAATAAAGGGATACATTTATGTACCATCTTGTGAGATAAATTAAATGAAATAGTAATAAATTTACTCACATGCCGCTATAACTTGTAAGTGTATCCTTATGTTGCGGGTCAACGCTCCTATTTGCAACCAAATGTCAACTTTATGAAATTGTGCAAATTATTGCAAGTATGAAGTAGTTAATCTGCAATTTGATGGGTTTTTAATCCCAGACTCGTTGGCACTTCTTCATCGACTCTTCATTGATCCAGGGAATCTCGTACCTATCACCTTCTCCATAGGTTGACCAAGAAACTTATGTGAGATTAATTGTAGAAAGATAAGTGTAATGATTAATTATATTTGTTAATGATATGGAAAGCTTTTTATGTAGCGAGTAAGACTTGATTCCATAAAGAGCATATTCATTAATTTATTTTATTCATTAATTATTATTCTATTTGATGGTCCACTTGAGTAATCGACTCAATAACATATGTTTCCGCTCAATGTTTTAGCTTGTTGGAAGTTTATTTCCTTTTCTGTTTCACCTAATTTATTTATCCTTGGCCTCCATCATCTATTTTGGATAATAGGAATAAATTCATGTATTTTCTCTTCTTTTCTCTTATTCTGACCGGGAAAGTATTGTGATATTTTTGAAGGTTTTTATGAGAAATACTTGTGTGTGTGAGATATGGACTAAGTGATTATCAGGGTTCGTGTGTTGGGTGGGATCAGTCCTTCATCAAAATCACTGATCAAAATGAGGAAAACCAGCCTTAACCAGAAGAAGATCTCGACATCTATACCTAACAACCATCAACAAGTAAACAAATAAAATAAGGAGTTTTGCTTGAAATTACTTTAATCGAATTAAACATTATAACTAAATAATCAAAACTTATAAATAATTAACTACTCAAAATCAATGAATCAAAAGACATCAATTTTCAATTTAATTTCCCTTTAATTCTTTACTCTCACGAACAATTATGAATGTATCTTTTAATATAATCCTTGAATTTTCACCTCTAGAATAACAAAATATTTTGTTAATTTGAATCTTTTCTCTTATGTTTAGTTAATTAAATCATTCAGCCCAGTCAAACAATCTAGAATAATCTCTCTTGATTTAATTTGTCAAGCACATTAATTATCATGACAATATGATAGACTAGACTTCAAATTCACAAGTTCAATTCTAAAAATCTAGATTTGTGTATGTGATTATTCGTTATTTTATTTAACTTAAAATACGACTCCCAAATGCACGAGGTAAATTATAGTAAAATATGGTAAGAACATGTATCGTATCCACATGAACTATATATAGTAAATTCAACTAAGTATTCATTTATGATACTATCCTTTATCTAAAGAATAAAATATTTGGGATTGGTTTGGTAAAACAAAATAAAACAAATAAAGAAGTAGAACTATATATATATCAAATCAGATTCAAACAATTAAAGATATTTAGAGATTGTATGGATTTTAGGGACATGCATTCATACGATTCATATGAGTTCCTTTAATGTATCAAACCATATTTAATTCATATCTTTGTAGGATAATCACTAATATACCTAGATCATCTCTTCCAAGTTAGATCTAAATGTAAATTAGATAACACTGATTATCTCCCTATCTCACAGGGTCATCTAACTACCAATCATGCTTATGATCTATTCTCATCACATACTTAACCATCTCCCAATTTAGTAAGTGTTATGTTATGCATTCTGATGGTGGTTATTTGATACATCTTTTTGGAGAGTTTTTTGGTGTAATTTTTATGATCATTATCCCTTCAACACCTATATTTTCGAGCTAATTCAGTTTGTTGCATGATTGTAGGAGAATATTCAACTTTGGAGAAAAAAAAGGGGCAAAATATCCGGAAAAATCAAGCAGGGATTTACTGGAAGACTGTCGGTATGGGCATACCGACCAGTTGGGCCTGAACATAATATTTTTTAGCGGCCCAGGATCAATTTAAAGGCCCAATTCCACCACACATATGGGTTCCTACGGGATTTGACAGCAAGATACGAGTTAAACTTGTAACCATGTGCTTCATTAACATTGGATTTGTATATATAGTTGAACTAGGGTTCCATTAGGATAGACTTTACATTATCAGATTTAACCTACTTCAAGAAACCAAGAAGGCAGTCGTTCTTCTCTCCAAGAAGCAGCCCGGTTTTATCTTTCTATCTTTTATTTGGTTTCTTGATTCTATTATGGGTTGTAGCTAAACTCTTTTATTACGGTAACAATTAAGGAAACTTTAGCTATTCTATTTTATGAGATCAAATCTGTTCGTATACTTTATTTTATGCAAGTATCTGTGATTCTTTGTGTTTACTATGGTTAATTGTTTCGGATCTATTGGGTAGTTCGAAATATTCATTAGACCGTAATTGATTAGTAGCCAATTAAATCGGCCATCTGTAATTGTGGTTTAGATTTAATTAGTGGTACATTGATTCTTTAGAATCAAGGGAAGATCGGTCTTAATTCGGTAATCCTGCGTCAGAGTTTATCGGTTTTGAAGCGTCTTCCTGATTATCAAGAAATTAAGGAGAGATAAGACCGCGTCAGAAGCGTCTTCGGTGGTTATAACTAATTTATTTGCATGAATTAAAGTCAATTTTGCATCAATGATTGAAATAGTTAGCTAGAATGGAATTAATTGGAACCCGTAATATT
This sequence comes from Caryopteris x clandonensis, assembly GCA_028749325.2. Classification (NCBI taxonomy): domain Eukaryota; kingdom Viridiplantae; phylum Streptophyta; class Magnoliopsida; order Lamiales; family Lamiaceae; genus Caryopteris; species Caryopteris x clandonensis. The sequence goes on along the minus strand of JAPYKT020000022.1, from coordinate 4,582,589 downwards.
TTACATATCTGATACAAATCCTTTTCTTAATTTTCGCTATTCAATTTCATTCTCAAAATACAAATCTTTGCTACTGATTTTCGTGATTATTGGCAGATCAAAAGTTAGAAAAATCCTCGCCAGTCCTTTGGGAGACGATCTTGCTTGCTGCTGTTCTGGTCAGTGTGGGCATACCGACCGCTGGTCGGATTATTTTTGGTGGAGAAACGACGCAATCAAAATTTGGCGCCGTTGCCGGGGACTGGTTTTAAGCAGAAAATTGATTTTTGATTCGGAAGTGGAGAAAACTGCCAAGAACTTGAGGAAAAAAGCCAAAGAAGTTGTTATTTCAGAAAATATGGCAGATAATGAAGAACGTGGACTCTTACCAAGAGAAGAAGTTGAACCTCTTATAAAAGAATTAGGTCGTCACCGCAATAATCGACCGATTTGCATTGTGCTACTACATATTGCACAAAATGCTGAAATTAGGCCTGGATTTATCCAAGTGCTGCCCAAGTTCGGTGATCTACCCGGAGAGAGTGCACACAAACATCTCGCTGAATTTGACTTAGTTTGCTCCACTCTACGCCCTCAAGGTTTTTCTGAAAATAATTTGAGATTACTAACTTTTTCTCATACATTGCAGGGAAATGCTAGAGACTGGCTGTTTGACCTTCCATCGGGCTCCATTCGTACTTGGAATGAATTGGAGGAGCAGTTCTTGCGAAAATTCTTTCCAGAATCAAGGGCTGCCAATTTAAAAATGACTATCAGCAGCATTAAGCAAAAATCAAGAGAGAGCCTTGCTGATTATTGGGAGAGATTTCAGCAGCTATGTCGGAAATGTCCCGACCACGGATTTTCTGAATATCAATTGCTAACTAATTATTTTTATCGTGGTATGTGTTCATTTGACAGGAAAATAATTGATGCTGCTTGTGGAGGATCCTTAACCAACAAGAATTGGCCGAAGCAAAACAACTCATTGTGGTTATGGTTTCTAATGGCCAACAATACGAAGATGAGGATGATGATAGATACCGGCCTGTAAGAGGAGCCGAAGGAATAGAGAGTTCAAGTATCAATGATAGGATTGATGCTCTCACCTCTTTAGTTAGAGGACTTGTTGTTGCTCAAACTCAAAAAATTATATGTAAAGTTTGTTCGGAAAATAATTATACTAGTGATTTTTGTCCTATTTTGCAGAATTCTCAACCCGAACAAATATGCTATGGATCGGGGCATGCCCAATACGATGCACAAAAGAATATGAGGAATGATCCATTCTCGAACACATATAACCCAGGGTGGAGAAATCACCCAAATTTCAGTTGGAAACAACAAAATCCGAAGGTACCCGGGAATCTGCCATTCAAACAGCCGCAGGTCGGGCAGTATGGGCATACTGACCGATCAGAACCCAGCATGAACGATATTTTGAAAACTATTGCACACACCAACAAAATTGTTAAAAATATGGTGCAAAGCCAGCAAGCTTTCCAGCAGGAGACACAAGCTGCCTTGGGCAGTATGGGCACACAAATCACCCAACTTGCCACACAAGTGAACAAAATACAATCAAATCAAGGCAAACTTCCATCCCAAGCTGAGATAAATCCTAAGGAGAATGTTAGTGCCGTAACTTTGAGGAATGGAAAGGAGCTGGTCGAGCAAGAGGTTAGGAAGAAAGAGAAGGAGCCAAAAGATAAGGATGAAAATCAAACGAAGGAAGTCGTTGAGGAGGCACAACAACCAGATCAACCTCTTCCCCCTAAGGTAATTGTTAATTCTAAAATTTCTAATTCTCAATCTATTTTGGCAGCCCCTTTTCCTTCTAGTTTGGTTTGAAACAAGAAAGAGAACGATGAGAAAAAAATTCTTGAGTTGTTCAAAAACGTAGAAATTAACTTGCCCTTGATTGATGCCATTAAGCAAGTGCCCAGGTACGCAAAATTTTTGAAAGAATTATGTACTAAAAAGATGAGATATGGGAAAGATGTTAAAATCAAGGTTAGTGAAAATGTTTCAGCTGTTATTCAAAGAAAATTACCGGAAAAATATAGGGATCCTGGCATGTTTACTATTCCTTGCATCATTGGTAGTAAGAAAGTTGAGAGAGCTATGCTAGATTTAGGCGCCTCCATTAATGTTATGCCACTCTCTATGTATAAGGAACTACAGTTAGGTGATATGAAGGAAACTCGTGTGGTAATTCAATTAGCTAACAGGTCTAATACATATCCTAAAGGTGTGGTAGAAGATATTTTGGTGAAAGTTAATGATTTAATTTTTCCGGTGGATTTTTACATTGTAGATATGGATGATATCTTGGCTGCACATAGACCTTTAATTCTTTTAGGAAGGCCATTCATGAAAACTGCTAGAACTAAAATTGATGTTGATAAGGGCATTCTTAGCTTCGAATTTGATGGTGATACTGCTACATTTAATATTTTTGAAGCTATGAAGCATGTTGAGGATTATGAAGGTTTGTATATGGTTGATGTTGTTGATTCCTTAGTTGACGATTTTGTTAAAAATAAGTATAGGGAAGACAAATTGGAGCAGGTACTGCTTAATGGGACGGCTAGAACAGTAGCAGCAGCTGAAGAAGATAAGGAAATTCGTGCTACCATGATGCAGCTTTGTTCCACCTGTGAATTCCACACTCGGCATCTATCGAGCAGAATGCCCATACCAACCAATACAGAACCTATTTTGCCAGCTATAGCGAAAGCTGTAAGTTCTCATGGAGCCGTCAAATTCAAAGTTTGAGTACTTCCAAAGTGTTGAACGTGAATGGAAAATTGTTGAACCCTTACTACGGGGGAATGGAAATGGCTACCATCGATGGAATGACCCTGGCGACCCCCAAGATCCCTCCATGACCAACCACTTGATACGTCGAGCCTAAGACGTTAAACAAGGGCGCTTCTTGGGAGGCAACCCAAGCCCCTTTTATTTCGTTTTCTTCTTAATTCTTTTTTTTATGATAGTTTAGCTATTCAAAAAAAAAAAAAAACTATTCAAAGTTATAAGCCTATAGTGTTAATTTCATTTCATTTTGGTATGGTTGGCAGAGTCATTACAGCTATGGAGAAAGCGGTCAGCCGAATGTCCTGTTCCTCGAAGCCTTGACACTCTACCAAGGGGAGTTTTTCTTCCTTTTCCCTTTTCTTAGGCCTTATTTGTTTTTCATTTTTTTCGTATCTTTTCCCTTTTTCCACAGTGAGGACACTGTCGTTTCCAAGTGTGGGGGGGAGTATACGTACCAAAAAAAAAAAAAAGAGAGGGTGTCTTGATCGATTCGTTGGCAGCATGGATATGGTTAATATGAAAAGTTTGTCTGTTGGATTGTTTGGTTGTTGTCTTTTGTGGTGAAATTGTGTTTATGCTCGCATGTATTCTAGGATGACAAAATTTGCATAGTCGATCACATGATTACAACTTTATATATTGTGAGAATTGAGCCTGATGAGCATGATTTTATATCTGAAAATTGCTCAATTTGTTTCTAAATGAGTGTATCGAACTTGTATACTGGATTTCCTGTTTGCCCGATTGCCATAGTTGAAACCCTTTTGAGATTCTTGTATGAAAGTGATTAAGGCATTTAGGATTAACCCAGTTTTGGCCTCAATATATTATCCAAACCCTACATATCCACTAGTGAGCCTGATGTGCCTTAGCCATTTTTATTGATTACAGCCACTCCATTAAGCCATAACCCGTTTTAGCCTGCTTTTGTCCCATGAAAGTATGCGAGCATGTTAGAATGTGCTAGAAATGAAAACTCCTATACTTAGAAGATGTTATGTGCTTAAATGCTGATTCTTGTGAATATATGTATCTTACTGTTTTGAGAATAGAACACTGTCGACCTGTTGAAAATATTTCGACATCCAGCCCTTATTTTGAAAAAAAAAATCGAAAAATTCAACTTCTGGAGTAACAGTGCTATTACTGTTCTCCAGCAAAAAAAAAATTCGAAATTCATCAGTTTCTGGAGTAACAGTGTTCCGGTTACTGTTCGGCCGAAAAAAAAAAAGAATTGTGGATGTTAATTGTTTGATGTCAATCGTGCCTTGTTCAATTGAATATCATCTTGTTTTTAGGAGTGGCTCGAATATTTTGATATGCTCGTATATTTCCATAATTTAACCGTTCTATCCTTCCATTCTACCTTTTCCCCTAGCCCCATTACAACCCTGCAAAGACCTTTTGATTTGTGCTTTTATCTCATATTCCGAGTAGAGACGGTGAAATAAGGGCAAACATGTATTTGATAGCATCAAGTTGTGATTTGAGTGAATGAAACTGTCCCTATTTCTTATTTGAGAGAATTTGAGTGAAACTTGGAAGGGCAGGGTTGACTATGCATAATTTTGACTTAAATAAAGAGCTAATGCACATTTTTGCCACAAGAGAAGGGTTGGTGGATTGTGGATGATCATGCTTTGACTATTGTCTATTGAAATGTTGCCAATGATTATTTTGCCTTTGGAGTATCGAGTCCAGTTTTCTTTCTTGAGTTATGCTCGAGGACGAGCATTGTTTAAGTGTGGGGGGATTTGATGGTGGTTATTTGATACATCTTTTTGGAGAGTTTTTGGTGTAATTTTAATGATCATTATCCCTTCAACACCTATATTTTCGAGCTAATTCAGTTTGTTGCATGATTGTAGAAGAATATTCAACTTTGGAGAAAAAAAAAGGGGCAAAATATCCGGAAAAATCAAGCAGGGATTTACTGGAAGACGGTCGGTATGGGCATACCGACCAGTTGGGCCTTAACAGAATATTTTTTAGCGGCCCAAGATCGATTTAAAGGCCCAATTCCACCACACATATGGGTTCCTACGGGATTTGACAGCAAGATACGAGTTAAACTTGTAACCATGTGCTTCATTAACATTGGATTTGTATATATAGTTGAACTAGGGTTCCATTAGGATAGACTTTACATTATCAGATTTAACCTACTTCAAGAAACCAAGAAGGCAATCGTTCTTCTCTCCAAGAAGCAGCCCGGTTTTATCTTTCTATCTTTTATTTGGTTTCTTGATTCTATTATGGGTTGTAGCTAAACTCTTTTATTTCGGTAACAATTAAGGAAACTTTAGCTATTCTATTTTATGAGATCAAATCTGTTCGTATACTTTATTTTATGCAAGTATCTGTGATTCTCTGTGTTTACTGTGGTTAATTGTTTCGGATCTATTGGGTAGTTCGAAATATTCATTAGACCGTAATTGATTAGTAGCCAATTAAATCGGCCATCCGTAATTGTGGTTTAGATTTAATTAGTGGTACATTGATTCTTCAGAATCAAGGGAAGATCAGTCTTAATTCGGTAATCCTGCGTCAGAGTTTATCGGTTTTGAATTGGGTCTCTCTAATTATTAATGATGACGGCTCATTAAATCCATAGAGCGTCTCTAGGGTTGTCAGTCAATTAGGGAAATAATTGGTGAAGCGTCTTCCTGATTATCAAGAAATTAAGGAGAGATAAGACCGCGTCAGAAGCGTCTTCGGTGGTTATAACTAATTTATTTGCATGAATTAAAGTCAATTTTGCATCAATGATTGAAATAGTTAGCTAGAGTGGAATTAATTGGAACCCGGAATATTTTACATATCTGATACAAATCCTTTTCTTAATTTTCGCTATTCAATTTCATTCTCAAAATACAATCTTTGCTACTGATTTTCGTGATTATTGGCAGATCAAAAGATTAGAAAAATCCTCGCCAGTCCTTTGGGAGACGATCTTGCTTGCTGCTGTTCTGGTCAGTGTGGGCATACCGACCGCTGGTCGGACTATTTTTGGTGGAGAAACGACGCTACCATCTCCCAATTTAGTAAGTGTTATGTTATGCATTCCTAATCCGTTAATCAATTACTCCCTCCCGCCGTAATGGATTAACATAAACAATTAGTCTCCACATAATTTTATATGATATTCAAATCAAGGAAGCGTAAACAAATATAGAAAGGAAAATAATATCATTACAGAAAAATAAATGAATCCATAATTATGCACTCCCTAAAATCACTAGATGTTTAGCCACACATATTTAATACATAATCCATGAAAAACATATTGACGATCATGGCTAACATAAAAAGAACAAAAGAAAATAAAAATATTTGAAGCCAAATGACCTTTATCTCTCTCTCTCTCTCTCTTTATCTGATGACTTAGTTGGTTGATCATTATTTGTATCCTAGCTCTAACCCCTAAATCTAATATATATTGTATTGTATGATCTCCCATAATCTGATGTAGTTCCTCCTTTTATAGACAATTACTAGGGTTTTGGTAGCTACCGTATCTTTATTTTGGAATAAGAAGATATACCCGAAGTACACAAAATCTAGAAGACATGCCCGAATCACACCAAATCTAGAAGATATGCCGAATCACACAAAATCGCAAAAATATACCTGAATCACACCAAATCACAACAGTTAAGATAATATCACGAGGATAAGCACGATCTGTGTGACTTGAGACGTGGTCCATACACCCTTAATTGTCTATTTTTATGTCAAAACTTCAATAAACACATGACGTAACAAAATATAGCAAAATTATGATGAACTCATCACTTCGGTACATGCAATTGCCTAAAAAACTATACATAATAACCCCAAATTACACGTAAATTATATGTTTATCAACCCCCAAACTTAACCTATTGTTCGTCTCGAACAATGATAGCGAATCTTCATTTCAGAACGAATTAGTGTTTTGACAGTACACGATGCTTCAAATACAAAAATCATTATGATTATATCATAATTAACCATATTGAATGCCATGCAACTAATACTTATTTAACATCTTGAATCGTTGATCATCACTAAGTTTGTATATCTATCACACTCAAGTGTATATGGAGATATAAACAACTCTCAAAGTTAAAATAAATGTAGAATTAACTATATGCTTGTTGATAATTAGGAAATTGTGCGTATTTTTAATACAATTAATTCTTGTGCACTCTCTATTTCCAACTTAATTAATCTTTCCACGAGAACTACCTCCTTTTTTTTTCGTGGTTATTTGCAGCATTTTTGAATAATTTCATATAATAATCCACATAAGTACTTGGTCATCCTTAGTCCATCCGATAAATGAAGATTACAAAGAAGTTTATGGGCTGAAATAGTTAAGGGTTTAATTAATTAATTAAGCCCAAAATTTAATTAAATCCATAAATGAAATTAGGACAAAATGACAAAGATAAAAGGGGAGTATACGCAAGGTAGCCACATCATTGATTCTGGGAACACAGGAGGGCAAAGAGTCACGCAAGTAAAGGAAGGACAGAAGGCAACCTTGAGGAGAAAGCAGGAAATTGGATTGCAGCATTGAATCAGTCATTCATCTTTTGTGGATTTGGGTTTATTCTTTCCTTTTTATTTTGGTTTTGATATCTTTCATTTTGATAACTCCAATCCTTAGACACGTGATGCGTAATTAAATTTATATTCCGATTTAATAAATGTTTGAACCCTATTCAATATTATGTGATTTATATTTTTGTTACACCATATTGATCAACTCAATTGATAGTTTATATATTTGGGGCTAGGGTTTAAATGGCAATCCGTAATTGTTGTGATGTTGAACCCATCTGTAGCAACTAATAATTTTTATTATTAGAATCAACATAATTCATGATTAATTGAATTGAGCGTGTGAATTCGATAACCTGACTACCCTATTATCCTAATTGATAATGCATTTAAAGAATTAAATTCAAATAACGTATTTTGGACTGTTCGATTAAATAGGTTGATTAGAAAGCTTATTCTAATTAATTACACTTAGGGGATAAAACAAACCAAGAGAGCTTGTTGTTGGTTTAGGGGTAGGAATTCCACAATTAAATTGATAACATGTCGCTTAATCATATAATTTGGAATAGGGAGAAAATTGCACCGTGAACCGGAATTGATTCTTATTATTGTTTGTCTTCTGTTTATTTGCTTCATTTTTATTTATTATAGTAGATTTTATTTTATTAGTTTAGCAGACAAAATTCATCAACAGCCCCCTCATATTTTCATTCGTAAATTAGCATATAAAATATACAAATAATTCAACCATTCTCTGTGGGATCGACCTTTACTTCCCACTACTACAAAATATTAGAAGAAAGTAAGGTAAATTAATATAATTAATTTTGACATGTCCCGACAGCACCGTCACTTGTCTATGATTTCATCTCGCATTTACATGCAATAAGTGGATTAAGGATCATAAAAGACTTTACATTCGTTTGTAATGTAGGCTTTTGGTCAATGTAAGGAATGTATGGATAAGTGACTTAATCAACATTGAACTAATCAAATTTGTTGGTCTTAACTACCTTTTACATTCAACTTATGGCCAACGAGAACTACTAGATTTTTGTCTAGCTTGCTTTATTCCTCTTTCATCAACTCATTTTCAATATTCAATCAACTCCGAATTTTGTTCAATGATTTAATTAGATTTAGGGAGTCACTTCCAATTTTGAACGACTTTTGTTGTTTTATTTGAGGATAATTTTTTTTAAAGGAAGTTACTCGTCTTCCAATTCATAACCATTTTCCACAATCTTTCAATTCATTCCTCCACATTCACCAAGGACTTCTAACATGCAATATCTTTTCTATTCGACAAGTCCACTCTATTTATATTATTTTCATGCATGAACAATGTAACTTGGCCATCGAATAATGGCTGAAGGCTCAAAAGGGCTTACTGGGATAATTTTGTGTAAATAATCAAAATAAAAAGGATAACAGGACTACGAAAGATGGCCTAAAATCACTTTCAAAATCCACATTATTCTATTAAACTTGAGCAAATCATAGGCAAGTTCTATAGATTCTAACATTTATCTGACTAAACACGCTAGAAAGAATCAATAGGCTCAAAATCTCACATGCTAATCACGATTCAAGATATTCAAGTCCTTCACTGCATGCACAAAATCATTTTTTCACAACATGCTCAATTCATCAATAATCATTTTTTGATATGTTGATATTGTTCTACATTTTATACTCATCTTTTGGCTAATTATTGGATGTAATTAATCCAATTAATGAATTTTTTTAGAAATATAATTAATTGAATTTAGAAAAATCAAGTCAAAATACAAATTTTAAGGTTATTCGGTGATGCATCGGACCAGGCAAAGAAAGAAGAAATCCATGGAAAACTTTATATCATTTTATTTTTGTGATGGCCTAGCCCATTTAGGTAAATAGTAAATATTTTTGTTTCTTAATTTTGGCCCATTAAGAAGGAGTCTACGGAAAATGTTATATAATTTTATTTTTGTGATGGCCTAGTTCATTTACACAAATAGTAAATATATTTTTCTTAATTTGGTCTATTAGGGTCCAAAAACAATGTTTTGTCTTGAAAAGGAAAAAACAAAATAATCCCTTCACTTTAGAAAGGACTCACGGCAGTTTTGGGGATTGGGAGGGAAAATGTGATTTCCCTTCTTCCATTATCTCTCTCTTTCCATCTTTGGGGAGCCATGTAAGAATTTTTGTCCTCTTCTTCTTTTCTTTTATTTTATCTTTTTTTTTTTTTTTTTTTTTTTTTTTTTTTTTTACTTCTTGTATTGAATGATGATGATTATGTTTAGAATTTAATATATTATGAGTGGTTAAATTCATGTTTTGATTTAAAAATTTCGTATTTTGATTATATTATTGTGAGACATTTGTTATATATATTGATTTTCTTGTTTTATATTCAAGCACTAATATGTTCAAATAATTTTTATGAAGATCTATATTAATTTGACTTGACAAATCAAATTATTATTTATTCTCCTATAACTACTCATGAATTTATACTCCTAGTAGTGTAAATGAATGAAGACTTGTAGTATTAGAGTGCGTAAATTATGCTATCATAATTTGTTTAATCTAATTGAACATATAGAGCTAATATTGATAATTGTGGCTATCCTAATTATTGATATTAGTATTAACTTGTTTTCACTTGAGATTAATGCTATTGTTAATTGACATGAAATGTTATCGTGTCCAATCGATTAATAATGAGAATTGACCGGATGTTAGTTTTCTTAATTAATTAGAAAAACGAAAGATTTATACGGCTATTATAATAAATCTAAGGTTAATTGCTTGAATTGCAAGATTTTATTTGTTGGCCTATAATCAATAATAATATGATTGAATGCGAACCCTTAAATTAAATCTTTCTCTTCTAATTATTTTCTTTATTTTGATTGTTTTTATTTTCATATTGTTCATGTGTATTGGTTCCTTATAAGCTTATGGTTTGCTCAATTAGTTAATTTAATATTTAGTTAATTAGATAAAAATCTCTCAAAATCTGCCCTTTTTGTTTAATTTTGTTCAACGGAATTTAATTCTCGTTCCCTGTGGATTCGACCCTGCTTACCATTATACTCGTATTTGGAAATTAGATAAATTATATTTGGTGGATTGACAACCTATTAATTTTTTGCGCTTTTGAGTTCGGTTTTTCCTTGTTTCTAGTTTATGCCCAGTTCTTCTCGTATAGGTGAATTGATATTTGATCCAAAAATCGAGAAAACTGCAAAGGCCTTGAGAAAAAAAACTAGACTACGAGCTCAACAATCTTCTTCATCATCCCCTCGATTGAATTTGGCTTTAGATTGGATTGAATCTGAACGTGAAGTAGATACTAAATCTGAAAGAAATAAGACATTGCGTAATTAATTGTATACTATAAAAATTGGGTTAGCATCCTCTATTTCATTCTATATTTTATATTTTATTTTAAAATATTTAATATTTAATATATATTAATTAATAATTTTATTATATACACATCTTATTATTTTAGAATAGAAATTAAATAAAAACTAAATATAAATTTCAAACTAGTAGAAATTGAAGTAACAAAGCTTCGGTGTCTCCGAGGCTACGCCATGGAAAAGAGACTATATTTGACTTGATTACAAACTGTGAAAATGAGACAACCGATCATAAACGTTAGAGAAACAGAAATAAACAAATTTATTGTTGAACAGACATCGATCACGATAAAATAATACATGCCGTACGTAAGACAGCTGAAAACCTCGTCAAACATGAGTTCAAAACATCCTCGCCACTGTCCTTGCATTAAGTTCAGCCATTTGCATCTGAAACTGGAGCTTCGCCATCTGATCCATTGCCTTAATATTCGCCCTGTGTAACTTCATCGCATCAGATTCCTCTGCATCTCCTTCTTCTTCTTCTTCTTCTTCTTCTTCTTCTTCTTCTTCTTCTTCTTCTTCTTCTTCTTCTTCTTCTTCTTCTCCTTCTTCTTCTTCTTCTTCTTCTTCAACATTAGCAGTAAACGCACACTCCACGTGGCTACAAAAACCGCAATCCTTGCAGTGGTAAGACCAGTACCCTTCTGTAGCACAGCCGTCGCACACATCACACAATAGAGCACCAGAATCATCCTTGGGTGTGTCGTACCGGACTGCAAGCGTATGCTTATGCGCTTTGCAGTCCACGGTTTCAGGCAAGGAAGCGCAATTCACGTGGAGTCTGTAATCGCACTTCTTGCAGTCGAACGAGAAGCCGTTGATGAGGCTGCCACAGGCGTTGCAGTCGTAGTAGAGGCTGTGCGGTGGCGGTTCCGAGAGGAGAGCTAGCTTGTGTTTCGGGTGGGATTTGTGTTCCAGCTTCTTGGGTAGTTCGAAACAGGACTTATGGAGGAAGAACTCGCAGTCGCGTTTGGGGCAGTTGTAGGCGGCTTCGTCGGATGGGAGCTGTTGCTCGCAACCTGAGCAGATGATTGCGTCATCCTCGTCCTCTCTTTTGTGCAGTTTAGAGAGTTTTAAGGCGTGGGGGTGGCTGAAGTGCTTCATTTTTACAAATTTTTGAGTGGATTACTAGGAAAAGGATGATGTCTTCTATGCTGATATGTGCAGGTCGCTATTTATAGGACTTTTGGTGTAAATTATTGGACTAAATTGTAAAACTAGTCTCATAAGATATTTATATTTTCAATTTTTTTCAAATTAAAATTTATATTTAAGTCCTACGTCTTATATATTTTGCATAAACTTCTTTTTTCGTTGGAACAAATTGTAAAACTATTTTCATAATTATAAGGAAACTTTAAGTTCCATTCAAATTAAAATTTACATTTAACTCATGCGCCTCACATATTTCACGCAAACTATTTCCTCGGTCAAACTTTGGCGAGGCACTGAAATTAATAAATATTTCAACTGGTAGTGTTATAATTTTAGGCGTTAATATGTAAATAATTCAATAGGTGATGTGGCAATTTCAGTCTTAGGTCGGACAAGTTTGGCCATGAAAAAAATTATGGCGAGATACGTAATGGGCACGAGAGTATATCTCACAAAATTCTCAAATTTTCAAGTATTAGGACTAAATTTATAAAATTTAAATTGTCATCAAACTAAATTGTAAATTTTAATTTGAACAAGAATGAGATTGCAATTGCGTAATAGTTATACCTTATACGACTAATTTTACAATTTGTTCAAACGATAAAAGGCATATTTAGGTCTCATTAGTTTTAATTTTCTTTTATGGGGTTCCTCTTCTTTTAACGGTAAATATTGAGGTATGTTCTTTTAATTCGGTTATATACAATTATTTGTGATGTAAATAAATGAAATAGTTATAAATTTACTCACGTGCCGTTGTTAGTGTATCCTTATGTTGCGGGTCAACTCTCCTATTTGCAACCAAATGTCAACTTTATGAAATTGTGCAAATTATTGCAAGTATGAAGTAGTTAATCAGCAATTTGATGGGTTTTTAATCCCAGACTCGTTGGCACTTCTTCATCGACTCTTCATTGATCTAGGGAATCTCGTACCTATCACCTTCTCCAGTGGTTGACCAAGAAACTTGTGTGAGATTAATTGTAGAAAGAGTAATAAATATACTGATAAGTGTAATGATTAATTGTATTTGTTAATGATATGATGGATGTATAAGTGAAAATATATTAATTAAAAGAGGTTATTAATTGATCGTGTATTAATTTAGTGTATAAATATTGAGTCAGAATTTAAAAAAAAAAAAAGTATTATATTAAAGATATTATTAAGCTATTGAATTGTAATTTAAAAAGATTATTCTTGTACATGTAAAATGTATTAAATTAAAAATAAGATATAAATATTCATTATAGAGAGGTGACGTAAATAATCCACTAAAAAACCTAGGCACCTTAGAATTGATCATTCTTCAAACCCTTGTCGACAAATTTCTTTATATCTGATTTTGATCACCCCAAATTTAACACATGCATTCTAAACGAACCCTCATTGATTACCAAATGGCAACGAAGCATTTCAGCCACCATCACGGCCTGGTCTTTCACCAAGTCCCTCCTCATGGCTCCCCAATCACCTGTTCCGGCTGCAAATCCCCGGCCTTCGGCAACATCTACGCCTGCTGCCAATGCAGCTTCTTCCTACACGAGCAATGTTTTCGCGCATCACGCTTTTTCAAACACCCGTCCCACCCCCTCCACCCTCTAACTCTGGTGCCTTTTCCTACCTATCCTTCAGGTTCGTTTTTCTGCAATTCTTGCAGTCTTGGTGGAGATGGATTCTCGTACAGTTGTTCTGCATGTGAATTCGATATCCATGTCCATTGTGCTCTTGTGGCTCCTAATCCCAATTCGCATATGCCCCCTTCCCCCGTCCCAAACAACCCCTCTCTTCCTCTGGGTTACCCCCAACCAAATGAACCACCACAAACTCCGACAAACGCCACCATTAGCCCACCACCGTCTACCATAATAAAGCACTTCAGCCACCCTCATACGCTGAAGCATTTCGAAATCAAGCAAGATGATCAAAAACTCTGCTCTGCTTGCGAGTGCTACTTATCGGGATCTGCTTACTGTTGCACTGAATTCCACTGCAGTTTCAGCCTCCACGAAGCCTGCTTCAACTCCCCGCGTGAAGTCCGCCACAAATCCCACCCCCAACACCCCCTCACCTTGCTCACAGAACCACCTTACGGCAATGCATTCACGTGCGATGCTTGTCAGAATGTTGGCAAGGCCTTTGTGTACAACTGTCCCACTTGCTCATATGATCTCCATATAGACTGCATCCGGTGGCCTGAGACGGTGGACCGGCCCGATCACGAGCATCCTCTTACCCTCTTCTATTCGTCGCCGTTTGCGGAGGCGGGTGATCAGGATGTGACTTTCACGTGCGATGTGTGCGGGGATCCTGCTGATGAAACGGCGTGGGTGTACTATTGTCGCGAGTGCGATTTTGGGACTCATTGGGATTGTGTCAATTCTGAGATCAAGAAACAGAATGTCAGTGGTGAAGATATTGGAGACCAATTATTTAAGTTGCAGCAACAGCAGATGCTTGCTAATTTTCGATTGCAAATGGCTCGACAGAATGCTCAGTTCATGTCGAGTTTGGCGAATTCTTGGAAGAATTTCTAGTTATTGATCTTTGAGTGTCTGTTTGTATTTTGAGTTCTGCCTTTGTCCTGGAAACTTTTAGTTTTTGTCTGAATAATGGAGTTCTACTGAATAATGAACTTTCTCAGTTTTTGCGTTTTCTTTGTGTTGCATGTAAGCATTCTCCTATTATGGCCACCATCACCGTCATTTGAGGGGTAAAAGTCCGGTCAATATCTAACTTCAACACTTGATTCACGATGATATAGTGGCGAATAGTGAAATAAATGTTGGATTTTGTAAGGCCTTATCAATTCACATTTAATGATGTCGGTAACCTAAAAATTTGACGACGAAATATCTGAAACAAATTGTAGTTCATGACGAACAGTGAGAACATTTAATTCTTATTTTACGGTCAAAAATTGATCCATATGGTTCATATTCTTTTATGTGTTTAAGCATTAAAAAAACAATTGATTTATTATTTTAATTGAGATCTTCGAGTTGTCCATCCCTATAATATAATTTCTTCTGGCCAAATTTGAAATTATCTTGTGCCCCCCAGAAAGCCACAAATATACTGATCAATAAACTCAAAACCAGTTGATGATCAAAGAATTTACAGTGAAAATGAGGAATCAGAAACACAACATTATTGCTAAGTTTATAATATCACAATTCCAGGATGCTTGACTAAGTCTATTTAATATACATCGTATATGCTTTTACATTTTATGAAATAAAAAATAAAAATTAGAGTATATAGAATGTTCCCCATATTATTTTAAAAACAAATTAAATGACTATTTGAATAGCATAAATAAGTTGTTAAAATTTTGGATAAAATAAAATAATCAAGCTTATAAGATGTTAATGGCAATTGTGTAACTAAAATGATAAAATCTATTATTATTATTGTTGCTGTTGTTGTTGTTAATATAAAAAATTACAAAAATTCAGGGAGACTTGATACGATCCCACAAATTGAAACGTATCCAATAGCCGAAATTGAGATTAGTCACACTCTAGTGATGTTCCATCCTAAAACAATTGGTGATAGGAGGAGTGGTTCACTAAACATACAAGCTAGTTTTCCTTTTTTTTTTTTTTTCTTTCTAATATGGAACAAATTATATTTGAAATTTCAATATTTCAGCAACAACGACCCAGTATTTACACATAAAGATAAAGAGCAACTCATTAAAAAAGTGGAAGTAAATAACATAATACTCATTTCCTAAATTATTTGAAGTTGGTGGTTAAAGTATGCATCTCTATAGTCCTATTTGATACAATTATCTACGTCCTAGTTGGTGTTTGAATATGAGTTGCATGCATGCATGCACCTAACACTCAGAAGTCGTCGTTGACTGTATCCTTACGTTTCGGGTAAACGCTCGTTTCTGCAACCAAATGTCAACTTTTATAAAATTATCCACATTCTTGCAAGAACTAGATTATAAGCAAGTGTGTGTGTGTGTGTTGTTTTCTTTACTTATTTATTTTATTTTATTTTATCTTTTTTAGTTTTTAGGGGTAGATTATATATAAGCAAGTTGATGGGTTTTTAATCCCAGACTCGTTGACAAGACGAGAATCCTGCAGATCATATATGACTACTTCTTCATTGACTTTTAGTAATCCAGCCCTAGGAATCTCCTACCTATAACTTTATTGACTAAAAAAAATTCTAAAAAAAATTGTTTGAGTTATTGAAAAAAACACAGATGCGTGTATTAGTAATGAAATAAGAAAAAACTAAATTTAGATATTAGAAATATGATTATCAAATTAAAGATTTAATTAAATAAATACTTATAAACTATGAACCAATTTTCATGCAAAACTTGAACTTTAAACATATCAATATTTTAAAAAAAATTATAAATATTTTTCAATTACAGTTGCCCACATAAAATTAATTGTAACACCACTATAACTGGATTGGATGAACCTTGATAGAGATGTTCCAAATTCAAAATATAATTCACCATTCGCCACTACCATCGATTAGGATATATTGTGCATTTCGCCCTTGATCTTGATGGCGGCGATAATGGTGAAACATGAGAAAGATTTAAGACAACCTCATCAAGATGTTTCTAATGATGGCGATAGCATGCAATTTGATGAAAAAACATTGTTGACATTATAATTTAAAGAAATTGCAAAATTATAGAAATTTTTGCAAAATTTATAATTTATAACAGAATTGATAATTTTTTAAATTGCTGTTGCTTGTTACTGAAATTTGACGTACGCATAGCTCAATTTTATTTTATTTATTTAGAATTAAGGACCTGCAATAATTGCACAACAAAAGAGAATTTGTTTCATCATTTATACATCCACCAGGAAACCAAACTCAAGTATTATATTTGTCAATTCATGATTCCATGATTAGCCAATGGTATCATCTACTCAACAATGTACGACAACTTATCAAATGGTCAATAAACAATAAGCACGTTAATTATCCCTTTTTTTTTTTTTTTTTTGGATAAAGAATAAGTAGTCTACGCTGGTAGCTACAAGTTTTGCTTGAATTGATAGAATAAAATACGAGTGTAGTTGATAATCTAAATCATTATATGTTGTTGTGCATTCATCGAATCTTCAAATAATCTAAATCATTATATGTTGTTGTGCATTCATCGAATCTTCAAAAATTGGAGCTGTCAATAGATATTACCAAAATCATAATAAATAATATTACTCTGCGCGTCACTTTAAATTGAAAAATTGAAGATAAATTTGAAATTTATATATAATAGCAAAAGGCTTGTTAGTTGTTTAGATTGGCATGTATTTCGAATATTTGCAATTTAAGTATTTCACATTTTTTATATCCCAACTTTCTCAAACCAATTAAAAATAAAAAATGAAAATAAGCACTTTATATATGTGATATTAATCACCATCAACTCGGGCACATTCAACTTGAATCCTCATGGATCAGTTGAAGCATTTCAGCCACAATCACGGGCTGGGCTTTCACCAAGTCACTCAAGGTTCCCAAATACAATGTTCGGGCTGCAAATCTCCACCGGGCCCTGGCAATTTCTGGGTTTGCTGGCCATGCAATTATTTCCTACACGAACAATGTTTTCATGCTACAAGGTTTCTGAAGCACCCTTCGCATCCCCTTCATTCTTTAACTCTGGTCCCTTCTCCTACTTATCCCTCTGGCTCTTTTCTCTGCAATTCTTGCAGCCTTAGTGGCGATGGATTCTCCTATACTTGTTCCCAATGCGAATTCGATATCCATGTTCATTGTGCTCTTACACCTAATGCCAATCCAAATGTGTCTCCTTCCCCAAATCCAAATTTCTCTGCACAAAATCATAATCCCATCTATCCTCCTCAAACCTGTGCAATCCCAAACGACGCAAAAATTTCCACTGAGATCATAATAAAGCATTTCAGCCATCCCCATGTTCTCAAACCCATGGAAATCGAGCAAGATGATGCAAAACTCTGCTCTGCTTGCGAGCAGGAACTATCCGGCTCGGCTTACTGTTGCGCTGAACCCAACTGCAGCTTCAACCTCCACAAAGTCTGCTTCGATTCCCCGCGTGAAATGCAGCACGACTCCCACCTCCACCCCCTCACATTGCTCCTCGCCAGCGAAGGATTCACGTGCAACGCGTGTGTGCAACAAGGCAAAGGTTTTGTGTACACGTGCGTCGCCTGCTCCTATAATCTCCACATAGACTGCATCCGTTGGACCGAAACGGTGACCCGTCCGATTCACGAGCATCCTTTGAAACTGTACCATTCAGTTGCAGAGGCGAGTCGGGATGTGAGTTTGATCTGCAATGTGTGCGAGCAGAGTGTTCACCCAAATGCCTGGCGCTACTGTTGTGGCGATCAGTGCGGTTTTCGGGTTCATACGATGTGTGCGTACAAGGAGCAGAGCAAGAAATCCGAATTGAGTCCCCTAGAGCAGTTGAAGATACTGCAGGATCTTGATTTGCAGATGCAGATGGTTCGCTTTCATTCTCAGATGCTCGGAAATATAGGGAGTTCTTGGTTGTAGACTTCCATTGATTGATCGACTATTGTGTGATTGTTTGTAAGTTTGGTGATTTCAATAATGAAGTTCTACTGCCGGGCCTGTGGCAGATTGAACTTTCACACTGTATTTGCTTTTAGCCCTATTTACCATTTGAAATATTGAATCTAAAAAAACCATTGCATCTCCCCAAAACTCTTTTAGTTCATAACTTGTCATCACCAGAATAAGTAAATTAGGAAAATTAGAAATTTTCGGAATTGTTAAATTTCTTGGACGTTTGAAGTACATGTGTCCGAAATATCTTGTATTTTTAACTCATTTTATATCTATTAATGTTAAATAATGAGACGTCATTTCAACTTTCATATATTGTCACGTAAGCGCCACAAAGGTGGGTTTTCTTCACAGCATGTTTAATTGATAAGTAGAAAATTGTGCATAATTTTAATTGATAAAATTGTATTTTTAATACAATTAATTTTTATGCACTCTCTATTTTATACTTATTTAATATTTCAACAAGAATTACTTCCTTTTTGTTTTTGTGGATATTTGCATCATTTTTGAATAATTTTATACAAGAAGCCACATAAGCACTTGGCTATCTTTAGTCTATCCAAGGAATGAAGATTACAAAGAAGTTTATGGGCTGAGATAGTTTTGGACTTAATTAATTAATTAAACCCAAAACTTAATTAAAGTCCATAAAGGAAATTAAGGCAAAATGGCAAGTATAAAAGGGAGATTGAAGGCAAGCAGGAGATTCATTCTGGAATTGAGGATGCCAACAAAGAAACAAAGGGAGAGACGCCAGGAGACAAGGAGAGAGAGCAAGGGGACATATTCACGGAGTCTTTTGTGGATTTGGGTTCATTTCTCCCTTCTTATCTTTGTTTTAATGTCTTTTATTTGGATGATTTTAATTTTTAGACACGTGATGTGGCTGAGATAGTTTTGGACTTAATTAATTAATTAAACCCAAAACTTAATTAAAGTCCATAAAGGAAATTAAGGCAAAATGGCAAGTATAAAAGGGAGATTGAAGGCAAGCAGGAGATTCATTCTGGAATTGAGGATGCCAACAAAGAAACAAAGGGAGAGACGCCAGGAGACAAGGAGAGAGAGCAAGGGGACATATTCACGGAGTCTTTTGTGGATTTGGGTTCATTTCTCCCTTCTTATCTTTGTTTTAATGTCTTTTATTTGGATGATTTTAATTTTTAGACACGTGATGTGTAACTAAATTTTATATTCCGGTTTAGGGAATGTTTGAACCCTATTTCAATATTATGTGATTTATATTTTCGTGACACTATATTAATTTAATATGTGCGAATTTATTATATTGATGGATTGAATTGATTTATAATATATATATATATATATATATATATATTTTAATTGTGACTGATCACCCCAATTGATAGTTTATATATTTAGGGCTAGGGTTTAAATTGCAATCCGTAATTGTTGTGATCTTGAACCCGTCTGTAGCAACTAATAATTTATATTATTAGAATCAACATAATTCAGGATTAATTGAATCGAGCGTGTGAATTCAATAACCTGCCTATCCTATTATCCTAATTGATAATGCATTTAACGAATTAAATCCAAAGAGCGTATTTTGGACTGTTCGATTAAATAGGTTAATTAGAGAGCTTATTCTAATTAATTACACTTAAGGGATAAAGCGAATCAACAGAGCTTGTTGTTGGTTTAGGGGTAGGAATTCCACAATTAAATTAATAATGTGTCGCATAATCATATGATTTGGAATAGGGGAAAACTGAACCATAAACCGGAATTGATTCCTATTACTGTCTGTCTTCAGTTTATTTGCTTAATTTTTATTTATTAGAGTAGATTTTATTTTATTAGTTTAGTAGACAAAATTCATCAACATCCCCCCTTTTTTATTTGCATTCGTAAATTAACATAAAAAGATATACAAATAATTCAACCGTTCTCTGTGGGATCGACCCTTACTTCCCACTACTACAAAATAGTAGAGGAAAGCGAGGTAAAATAATATAATTAATTTTAACGTGCCCGACAGCACGGTCAAAATTTTGGCGCCGTTGCCGGGGAACGGTGTGAATTTATTTGTGATATTTATTTTTGTTAATTTTCGTGTGTTTTTTTTTTTATTTCTTGCTGAAAATTTAAGCTTCCAGCAGATTTCACACTGGGTTTTTTAACTAGAGTTTATTTTCCAGTGATTTTTTTTTTCGTTTTTTTTCATGGAGTTCAATTTGTTTTCATTCTTGTTGATTGCTTGCAGTGGTGAATGATCACACGGTCCAATCGGAACAAATAATTGTTGTTTGATCCCGAGATTACAAGAGGAGATCGAGTTGGCCGACGACAAGCAAAAGAAGCTAGGGAATCATCTAGTCGATCACATTCCCCTAGAAGGCTTGATTTTGGTGTGTTGGAGGAATCCGTGGCCCCGTCATTGAGCTCTCCCGCACCTGATTTTGTTGATTTTTGAATCTAAAATTAGGGAAGGAACAATGGAAGAAGTCTAACGCATGCTGAAAGAACTTGCAAACCTCGAGCTAACTCAACAACCCCTATGCATTACACTCCCTAACATTGAAGCTAATAATACCTTTGAGCTTAAATCTGGACTAATTCATTTGTTACCATCTTTTCATGGCCTTGCAGGTGAGGATCCCCATAAGCACTTAAAGGAATTCCATGTCGTGTGTTCCAGCATGAAACCGGTGGGGGTAACGTGGAACAAACAAAATTACACGCATTTCCTTTCTCTTTGAAGGATACTGCGAAGGACTGGCTTTACTATCTTCCATCATGTTCTATCACCACATGGGCCAGCATGGAACGTACATTCCTCCAAAGATATTTTCCAGCATCTAGGGTTGCCAATCTAAGAAAGGAGATAGTGGTATACGACAGCTACATGGAGAGACGCTCTACGAATATTGGGAACGGTTCAAGAAGTTGGTTGCAAGCTGCCCACAACACCAAATTAGTGAGCAACTCCTAATCCAATACTTTTATAAGGGCCTGGCAATGATGGACAAGAACGTGATTGATGCAGCCAGTGGTGGAGCACTTGTGGATAAGACCCCTGCAGCAGCAAAAGAGTTAATTTCAAACATGGCAGCTAACTCACAACAGTTTGGCAATCGTGACACATCATATAGAATGGTGAAAGAGGTAAATGATTCGTCACTTCAAAATCAATTTAATGAACTTACATCTTTTGTTAGACAGAACAAGCTCGTCCTCCACCACAACAAAGAGGCCTATTCTTTCAAAAACAACAATCGGAATAGAGCTCTACTGCAACCTTGGAGGAAATGATGAAAACTCTAACCTCCAACATGGTGCAATTTCAACAAAACATGCGACAATTCCACCAAGAAACTCAATCTAGCATCAAAAATCTTGAAACACAAGTGAGCCAGCTAGCCGCCACCGTAAGTTGCCTGGAGAATCAGAATAGTGGGAAATTACCTTCTTAGCATGAAATAAATCCAAGAAATGTAAGTGTTGTTACTCTAAGGAGTGGAAAGCAACTTGGAGAGCTTAACAAGCCCGGGTTCGCTGTGAAAGACGCAAAGGAAAAGAAAGTTGACGCTGAAGACACTGACACTGGGTCACCCAGTGTGGAACCTGCTGTACAACTAGACACTAGGTCACCCAGTGTGGAACTGTCTACCCACGGGAATAAGGTAAATCAACCTACTTCTTCTCTCATTAAGACTAATCCTTTGCCTTTTCCATCTAGAATTCACAGTGTTATGCCACGTTCAATATATAATTCTTTGAATTTGGGAATATTGAAAAATACGGGGGTAGTTATTCAATTGGCTGACCGTAGCAGTACCTATCCAGATGGAGTAATTGAGGATGTTCTGGTACAAGTTGGTGAACTTGTATTCCCTGCTGATTTTTATGTCCTTGATATGGTGGGTGACCCTTCCATTGCTACACCTATATTGTTGGGGAGACCGTTTTTGAACACCTTCCAAACAAAGATAGATGTTCGTGAAGGCACCCTCACTATGGAATTTGATGGTCAAACGATTAAATTTAATATTTATGATGCCATAAAATTTCCAAATGATGTTGGGGCTGTATTTGCTGTTAGTATTATTGATCCTCTTGTGCAGGAAGTGTTTGAGTTAAATTGCAGGGATGAACTGGAGGTTGTATTGACTAAGAGCTTGGATGGCGACAAGGATGAGACTTTTGAGTTACATTGTGGATTGACCAAAATTGTAGCCACACTCCAAATAGCTCGCTCACTTTCACCCAGGTATGAGGTAAGCTTCATCAGGTTACCTGAATCTAATCCGAAGATTTTACCCTCTATTTTGCAGGCACCTGAATTAGAACTGAAACCTCTTCCCGATCACTTGAAGTATGTTTACCTTGGGGAGAATGATACTTTGCCTGTTATTGTCTCAACAAAATTAAGTAAAATTCAGGAGAAGGCGCTAGTGGATGTGCTAAAGAAGAATAAAGAAGCTATTGGATGGACCATAGCCGATATACATGGAATCAGCCCATCCCTGTGTATGCACCGGATTCTCCTAGAAGATGAACCCAAACCCACCAGAGACGCACAATGCCGGTTAAATCCTCCAATGATGGAAGTGGTCAAGAAGGAGATTCTTAAGCTTTTAGATGTTGGAATAATTTATCCAATTTCAGATAGTAAGTGGGTGAGCCCCACTCAGGTGGTACCAAAAAAATCTGGAGTATCCGTGGTAAAAAATAAAGAAGGTGAGGTAGTACCAACGCGAATACAGACTGGTTGGAGGGTTTGTATTGATTATCGTAAGTTGAATGCAATGACCTGAAAGGATCATTTTCCCCTCCCCTTTATAGATCAAATGCTTGAAAGACTTGCTGGTCACTCTTATTACTGCTTTTTAGATGGATTTTCAGGATATTTTCATATTGCAATTGGCTAGGAGGATCAGGAGAAGACAACATTCACATGCCTTTTTTGGAACATTTACTTATCGAAGGATGCCCTTTGGTCATTGCAATGCTCCCGCGACATTTCAAAGGTGTATGGTGAGCATATTTTCTGAATCTGTCGGTAATATCATTGAAGTCTTCATGGATTATTTTAGCATTTATGGCAATTCGTTTGAAATTTGTCTTGATAACCTCACCCTAATTTTAAAAAGATGTGTAGAAACTAATCTTGTGCTTAATTGGGAAAAGTGTCATTTCATGGTAGAACAAGGTATAGTTTTAGGACATATCGTCTCATTGAAAGGAATTGAAGTTGATAAATAAAAAATTGACCTTATTACTGCTTTACCTTACCCCGTGAGTGTACGGGAAGTTCGTGCTTTTCTTGGACATGCAGGGTTTTATCGGAGATTTACCAAGGATTTTTCCAAGATTGCTGCACCCTTATGCAAATTGCTGCAAAAACATATGGAATTCCAGTTGAATGACGAAAGCAAGGCAGCATTTGACAAACTGAAAGAGCTTCTAACAACACCACCCATAATTCAACCGCCAAATTGGGAGTTACCATTTGAGATCATGTGCGATGCAAGCGATTATGCGGTTGAGGCAGTATTGGGGCAAAGAATAGGAAGAGCAGCACATGTGATATATTATGCATCAAAAACTTTGAACCCAGCACAAGCAAATTACACTACAACTGAAAAGGAGCTTCTAGCTATAGTTTTTGCTTTGGAAAAATTTCGTTCTTATTTATTAGGTACTAAAGTTATTGTTTTCTCTGACCATGCAGCTCTCAAATTCTTACTGTCCAAAAAAGAGGCGAAACCAAGACTCATCAGATGGATTTTGTTACTCCAAGAGTTCGATTTGGAAATAAGGGACAAGAAGGGAATCGAGAATTTGGTGGCAGACCACCTAAGCCGTTTAGTACTTAAGGAAGACGATGGACCCCTATCAGAAAGTTTTCCTGGGGAGCAATTGCTTCCAGTATCGAATTTTGAACAGCAACAGGCCACACTGGGTCATACAGTATCAGATTCCGTGCCAAATTCAGAACAGCAGCAGATCACACTGGGTCATCCAGTGTCAGATTCTGCAACTCCTTAGTATGCTGATTTAGTCAATTTTCTTGTAGCTAACGTTTTTCCTGTAGGTTGGAATAGGGCACGAAGGAACAAACTCAAGAGTGATGCAATTTTTTTTGCATGGGATGACCCATATTTATGGAAACATTGCTCTGATCAAGTCGTTAGAAGGTGCGTGCCTGAAACTGAATTTCATTCGATATTAATGTTTTGCCATTCACATGTATGTGGAGGCCATTTTGGAGCAAAAAGAACAGCACACAAGGTTTTGGAGAGTGGATTTTATTGGCCTTCTTTGTTTAAAGATGCTTACAATTTTTGCAAGACTTGTGATAGATGCCAAATGACAGGTAACATTTCCAAGAGGAATGAAATGCCCTAGCAATTAATCATGGTTTGTGAAATTTTTTATGTTTGGGGAATGGATTTCATGGGGCCATTTCCTTCTTCCTATGGAAACATTTATATTTTACTTGCTGTCGATTATGTATCCAAATGGGTGGAGGCTAAGGCCACCCGGACTAATGACTCCAAAGTAGTTGCAGGCTTTGTGAAAGCTAACATTTTTGCTAGGTTTGGAATTCCAAGAACCATAATAAGTGATAGAGGGACACATTTTTGCAACAGGACCATCGAAGCTCTACTGAAGAAGTATGGAACATTACACAAAATGTCTACACCCTACCATCCTCAAACTAATGGCCAAGCTGAGACATCTAACCGCGAAATTAAAGCCATTCTAGAGAAAACAGTTCAACCAAACCGTAAGGATTGGAGTTTAAGGCTCGACGATGCTCTTTGGGCATATCGAAGGCTTATAAAACGCCAATTGGAATGTCTCCCTATAGGCTGATATATGGGAAGGCATGTCATCTGCCAATGGAATTGGAGCATAGAGCCTACTGGACAATCAAGAAATGTAATATGGACCATGATGAAGCAGGAGTGCAATGGAAATTGCAACTACAAGAACTTGAAGAATTGCGAAATGAGGCCTTTGAAAACGCACTAATCTACAAAGAAAGAACAAAAGCTCTCCATGACACAACAATTTCTAGAAAAAAAAAATTGTCGGTGACAAAGTTTTGCTTTATCATTCTCAACTCAAATTATTCCCAGGTAAATTACGTTCACGATGGATTGGACCTTTTGTCATTACTGATGTGTTTTTTAATGGTGCAGTAGACATTCAGAGCCCGAAAACTGGAAAAATTTTCAGAGTTAATGGACATCAACTTAAGCCTTACTTTGAGGGGTTTCGTGTTGTGAATTTAGACGAGCAAACACTTGAAGATCCGGTACAATCCTAAGAGGGAAGTATGTCGAGCCAACGACATTAAACAACGGCGCTACATGGGAGGCAACCCATACTTGTGTACATATATATCTGTTTCTCAAAAAAAAAAAATTGACCATTTGGTCGTCCAAAAAAAAAAATTTGACCACTTGGTCAGCCCTAATCCTTCCAATGTCCCAGTCGCAGCCGCAGCCGCACCGTGTCCCAGTCGCAGCCGCCCCGTGTCGCACTCACAGTCGCCCCACGTCGCAGTCGCCCGACTTCGTTGTCTCAGGTTGCGCCGTTGCCGCCTCTGCCGCACCACTGCTGCCTGACCAACGCTGATATCGCCCGCCGTCGCAGCCGCAACCCGCCCCGCGTCGCACTCACAGTCACCTCACGTCGCAGTCGGCCGACTTCGTTGTCGCAGGCTGTGCCGTCGCCGCCTCTGTCGCGCCATTGCTACCTGATCCACGCCGCTCGACACACGCTGCTCTCGCCCGCCGACGCAGCCGCGAGTCACCCCGCCGTCGCAGTCGCCACGCCGTCGCTGTTCCTCCCCCTATTTTCCTCACCACTGATGATGGACAGAACGCGTGGTAAGGTTACTATCCCACCGCCCCGACGTTCCAATCGTCTGTTGTGGCTCCGACGCTCTAAATTGAGTCCAGGTACAGTCATTGAAATAGAGGATGAGCTGACACCGCCGTCATCCCCCGCTGCCGAAGCAGGCCCAGCTGGTCAGGCCCAAGTATCTCCCCCCAATGCAGAACCAGCACCACCAGATTGGGCAGCCGAACCACCGAGGCCACCTCGTCGGCATCCACGACGACCCACTCCAGCCGAGACCCCCGCTGAAACCTCGGAGCCGCTTAATCAGTCCTCTTGGCGGGGACCTAGACAACATCATGTGCCGAGAGACCCAGAACCAGCGCCAGCTCAATTCCCGAACCGCCATAACATCCAATTTTCAGACCTGCAGCAATTTGAGAGGTACTGTAAGCTTATCAAACGATCCATAAAACCCACTGTCTATTTGGATAAACTTATTTTGCAGCAGTTAGGCCTATATGATGGTG